>JANUYF010000005.1:130123408-132523408 GCA_026167975.1 Phrynosoma blainvillii | reverse complement strand
TCAGGGACTGAGACTTAGGGTCCTTTCATATTATACGTTTGTAGCACTCCTTTGTCTGCCACGACTGCATCCTATGGAATCCTGGGATTTGTAGTTTGGTGAGGCACTGGAGCACTCTGGCTGAGAATTCTAAATGCCCCTCCCTAAACTCCCAGGATTCCATGGGATGGAAGCACAGCTAAAAACTAGACTCATAGCATTATAATTGTGCAATGTGAGAAAGCCCTTAAAGAGTGAAAAGGCAAGAGGAGAGATCATCCCTGACCTCTCCGAAGGCTGGATGAAAAGTTTGCATGAGCTGGATTCAGCCCAGGATGGTAGATGTGACCTTCTGCTGATGTATAACTCAGCCATCACACCAGCAGCCATTATTTACTATATGCACGTGGCCCTCCACATTTGTGGCTTTAACTTTTACAAATTGATTATTCACAGATTGTTTACCTATCAAGGAATTTCTAGGTCCTCCAGCACAACTCCTTGGTCAACATTTCCAGGTGATGCCTAAAGAATTGTTCTCTCTAGGGACGTTATCACAAGTGGGCCAGTTCTGTTGTTAAAGAGATAATAAAGTGGAAATGAAGCATTCCAAAAAGAAAGGGAAAAAAGAGCTTAATTGCGCAAAAGCTTTTCACACGTAATTACAGTAATAACAGAATTAAGTTAAAAGCGGAAAAAAAATGTTTTTAACTTTCATACACAAGTGAAAAGAACCTGTACATGTACTGGAAATGGGTGTGTTTCGTGACCAGACTCCTCCTTTTTCCAGGGCGAGTCCTGCATTTCCCAGGAGTAAATGTCAGACTATCCTACATTTGGGGTCATGTCCTCCTGCACAGGTCCTAACCCCCTTCCGTTGGGGTTAGGACCTCTCAAGAGAGCAGAGGAGGAGGAGGAGGCTGGAAAGGCAAGGCAAGGCAAGCCAAGGCAAGGGAGGGATTGAGATGGCTCAGGGAAGGAGGAGGAGGAGGAGGAGGAGGAGGAGGAAAGGGAAGGAAAGAAGGAAGGAAGGAAGGGAGGGAGGAAGGAAGGAAGGAAGGAAGGAAAGAAGGAAGGGATGGAGGGCTGGGTGTTCCCTGGGGAGAGCCAGAGTCTTGGATGATGCCCAGGAAAGGGGGAAACTGGAGGTAGCTCCCATGCCCCCCCCCCATAAGCCTTTCCCCTTTGTAGGACCTGCAGGTCAGTACTTCATGGTGAGATGGAGCTCCAAGTTGATCCACAAGCACACCCCACACTTGCACCCACATCCACCCACAGCTGCTGCAAGGGAAGCCTTCTTTCCCCTCCTTTTCCCTCCATCCCAAATGCCAAACTTCTCCTCCGTCCCAAACTTCCCTCTCCTTGCCTTGCCTTGCCTTCCCTGTAGGCCCCTCCTCCTCCTCTTGGCCCTCCTCCAGGTTTTAAAAGAGAATTGTCCATGCATATTTGCTTTTCACATTACAGTAAATGCGAAATTACTGTAATTTTGCAAATGCATTTCCTCTAAACACCCAAAATGAAAAAGATCTCAGATAATACCAGTTTCTGTTCAGTTTCTGACCAGTTTCTGTGCGACGTCGTGTGAAATCGTGAGGTACAAATTCAGTTTTTGTTTGGGATTTGTGTGGATTAACCAACAGATTTCCCCCATGTGATAACATCCTAGGAATCTCTAGTTCCTCCAGTGCAGCTTTTGGTGGATGTTGACAATGGAGTCACACTGGAGGACCTAGAGATTCCTAGTGAGAACACCTCTCTAGGCATCTTCTGGCAAATGTTGACCATAGAGTTGTGCTGGAGGACCTAGAAATTCCTTCTCTCAGGTAAAAAAAAAAGTTGTTTTTTTTTATTTGCATTTTCCCCACTTTCACAGGGGTCCTGTCCTCTAACTCCAGCAAATGTGGAGGGCCCACTGTAAAACACAATGGCATGAAAGCAGATGCCTTCCATGGTATGACAGAAGTGTTCTTTTCACCTGCAGAAGGCAGACTTCCCAGTTTGGAATTTCTGACAAGGGAGCATTACGTTATCCCCCCCCCCCCGCCTTTGTTCTCAGAATAGGACCCCAAGATATTTTAGCTTGTTTACATATGAACACATTTTTATTGCATAACAGACTCTGGTTTGTCCCTTTCCACAATGAAGGGACAAATTGGTTCTCCATCACTTCATTTTCCTATCTAGAAACTTCAAAAAGAAAGGCCCAAACATGCATTCCTCTTAGTAACCTCAAATGTTTTTTGTTTGTTTTTTTGTAAACTGACAGTTCTTGGACAGAAGCAATGTTGCTGTCTCTTCAACAATTTCTCAGTGTTCTTGTTAAAATTCAATTAAAGTACTATGTTATATACTGCATTCATAGCTCATATGAGCTTTAGCGCCCCACTCAACTACAAATCCCAGAATTCCTTTGGATAGGGCTGTAACAACTAAAGTAGAATTGAAGTGCTAACTGTGTGGTTTGAAAGAGACCTTGGAAAGATCAAGAACACGTGGCTTTTATTTGCTCTCTGATCCATACTTGGCCCTGAGCGCTCATCCAGAGCTTGCAAATGTCTTCCATGTTAGAGAATCAGATTGTTATAAATCTATCACCTTCCAGATCTCACTTGCATTTTCTTTCTTATCCAGGACAACCTTATCCCAAGCCTTCCATTGCAATGATCCCCAGTGGTGTGGTCTCTGTGGGGCAAAAGGTCTCCATCCACTGTGAGAATCAAGGACACCCACAAGCAGAGTTCTTTCTGCATAAAGGACAGCCTCCTTTGATATATTGGGCAGTTGGGCAGAAGGCACTACAAGGAAAGGCTACTTTTTCCTTTTCCAACATCCAGCAAATTTATACCGGAATCTACCAATGTAAATATTGCTACCAATCAGACACCTATAAATTATGCTCAGATTACAGTGAGCAAGTGCATATCAACATAAGAGGTAAGGCTCAGACTTAATTCCTCTATGACAGGGGTAGGCAACCTAAGGCCCGGGGGCCGGATGTGGCCCAGCAAGGCCTTTGGACCGGCCCCAAACTGGTCCTGCCGCCGCCGCCCCCCCCCACCGCCGCCGCCCCCCCATGATGATATTATTGTTGTTATTACTTGTTCTTGGGGTTTTCTTGGCAAAATCTTCACAGGGGTTTTGCCATGGCTTTTCTGGGGCTGAGAGAGTGTGCATGCATTTTTTAAATTTTTTAAATTCTTTTTTAATTTTAATTTTAATTTATTTATTTATTTATTTATTTATTTTTGGTGCTTCGGCCCGCCAATTGTCTGAGGGACAGCAACCCGGCCCCTGGCTCAAAAAGGTTGCCTACCCCTGCTCTATGACATTTTCACAAATGACCCTGAAGTTGCTTTTGTGTTTTCCACACCTTTAAATCAGATGTGGACATGTTTTTAGAACAGCTTAGAATGTTCGGTTTCGAGATTTACTTACTTAATATAGATTATTTTAAAAGCCCAGATTCATTCATTGTTACTAACACAGAGAAGGTGGACAGGTAATTCATAGCATTAATAATTAACTAATTCGATAACCAAATTGTTAGCTTTTAAAATAAATAATGGAATTTACCAAGAATGGCATATTTGTTGTAACTCGGATTTGGTTATTGGTGCCTTGTATTTTTTTTAAAAATTGGCTTTCCCAATCTTACACACTCCAGATTCATTGAACTAAAAATCCCACATCGGGTTGATGGATAATGATTTATTTTTTATTTTTTTAATTGGAATACATCTGAAAATTGGCTGGTGGAAAAAAAGCTTTGAGTCCTCTTAGCAAAGTCATATTGGGAAAGTGGCATATCACTGCTTAAATTTAACTAGTTATTTCCAAGTTCTGATAACGAGTGTTGCTATCCAACAAATTCAGATGCAATCTCGATCTGGAAAACAGAAAACCTCTGAAGATGCCAGCCACAGATGCAGGTGAAATGTCAGAAATAAATTCTTCCAGAACATGGCTATATAGCTCCAAAACCCCACAAAAAACTAGTAAATTGTGTGTCCTGGTCAAACCCAGTCCCAGATATCCACCATTTGGGGGTCAAAATAAATTTAGGGTGGATTTGCGGGCTTGGGATCCTGCATTTTGAATATTGCTAGCTCACAATAAACCTAGTCTGGAGTACATATGTACACTAGAAGGGAATTTGTTGTGCAACAGATAAGTTTATTGATTTGGGCAGAATTTGCAGAATATATAGATTAAATAATGAATGAAGCAATCTAATCTCTTTTTAATGAGTTTTCCTTATGTCCAGATCCCAACCTACCCAAACCTGCCATCAAAGTGAGACCAAAGGAGCAGATATCTTTGGGATCCAATATCACTATTGAGTGCTGGGCACCAGAAGGTGATCTGAACTTCTCCTTGTACAATTCCAGTGGCTTGATAGCATCACAAGTGACAAAAGCAGACAGAAACATGACAGAGTTCCTTTTCTTCATGGTGGGGTTGGAATATGCAGGAAACTACACTTGTCAATACTATGACAGAAGAAGACCATTCCTGTGGTCTGAGCCAAGTGACCCTGTTGAGTTGCTTGTGAGAAGCCAGACCCAAGGTCAGTTATCTTTCTTTCCACCATATTCCAGATCACTCTTCCTGAGTAAGTGGCAAGAGTTGTGTCCCCCCTTTACAATCCCAGGGGCTCCTGGAGCCAGATTGAAGTAAATGGGGTTACCAACCATCCATCCATCCATGCATCCATGCATCCATCCATCCATCCATCCATCCTTGTATTTGTTGTTATTTGAATTTAATAAAAATGAATTTTAAAAAATGACGAAGGTGAATACTCTCTCTCTCTCTCTCTCTCTCTCTCTCTCTCTCTCTCTCTCTCACACACACACACACACACACACACACATCATTTTAATGGTAAGATCCCAGCCACTCCAGGATACAATGGTATCAACCACTTGGATGGGACCAGTTACATTGCTATTTCCCACGTACTTGCTTTACTCCCTTTGGTATGATGGTAATGTCTGGCTCCCACATTTGTGAGCAAAGGGCTTGGTTCATTGTGTGATGGCTGGATATTCATAAGCAAGACTTATAGGGAAGGTGCAGCAGTACCATTGGAAAAAGATTATATGCAAGCAGATGAATAGAGACGTTGATCCATAAGATGGATCTTAGCAATTTTGGGGCACCGTGGGTGGGTGGTAAGATCAAAACTAGTAACTTCCTAACTCAAGATGTTACATTATTTTGCAGGTATAAATGACTCAGTAGGAACCAGGACAATCATATTGGCAAGCACTTCAGCAGGCTTTCTCCTGCTTCTTCTTCTCCTGTTGCTTGCCTTTGTCCTATGCAGGAAAAGAAGGAAAGGTAAGTGGGCCTCCAAGGCATTTTTTAAAGTAACAGAGAGCCAGTGTGGTATACTGGATTGAGTGTTGGACTAGGACCCTGGGGATCAGGGTTTGAATCCTTGCTTGGCCATGGAAATCCATTGGGCAACTCACACTCTCTCAACTTCAGAGGAAGGCAAGGGCAAAATACTTTTGAATAAATTCTACCAAGAGAACCCCATGATAGGTAGCCTTCTGGTTGCTGAAATCAGAAAGTACTTGAAGGCACACAACAACAAGAACAGGCTTTTGGACACCAAGCGTGCATCTTCACTGTGGAAATAATGCAGTTTGATACCACTTTAAGTCCTGTAGCTCTATCTCACAGAACCCTGGGATTTACAGTTTTACAAGGTCTTTAGCCTTCTCTGCTAACTAGTGCGGGTGCCTCACAAAACTACAAATCCTGTAGGAAAACACATTCTGTAGGATGGATCCAGGGTAATTAAAGTGGTGTCAAACTGCATTATTTTTAGAGTGTAGATGCAGCTCTAGTGGAGACAAATGGACACTGACCATTTAAGCAATGAACCAAGAACACAAATTCAGACTGGACGCTACTTAGGTAGGAAATTCCAGTGAAACTCAATACCAACAGTATTGAGAAGACAGAAGCAACTGTCATAATAATAAATTTTTTTTTACAACCAATCTATATGAAAATCTTTCTCCCTCTACACTGTAATATGGAAAAGGAATTCTTGATATGTTCACAAACAAAAACTTAATTCCTAAGGAAGGTTGAAAGCTGACTGAATTGCATGTGAGCTATACTGGAGATCCTGTCAATTCATTTGATCATATATATATATGATGATATATATTTGATCATATATATATCCATGAAGCAGCAAGGCCTGCCCTCCAAAATTGTTCAGAAATAAGTTGAGCCAAAAACCTAGGGACCCAAAGGGGCTGCACCCCTCCTCACCCCCCCCAAAAAAAGACCAGATGTGCCTTTTATGTCTTGGTCTTGCAAAATGGTGTAAGGGTGTGCCAATTCCTTGCATTCAATGGGGACACATCACCTGAGGAAGGTTTTGAGGGGTGCAGAATCCATCTGAACTCCTGGTTGTGATGGAGGAAATTATTTACAGTAGCTAGAAATAGAAAGGAAAAGCATCCCTCTTAAACAAAAGGGTCTTAGGAGAAAGAATACTTTTAAGGTTTAAGCAATCTGGTTCCAGTTTGGAAAATCTCACACTGTACCTTTGATCTACAGGCTTTGCTACCAATGAAAGAAATCAACCAACGGACCTGGTAAGACATTTTCCTATGAGCAAACACTCTTTTCGGTACTGTGAACTTCCTGCCAAATTCTGATCTTCCTTTAAAGAATCACATCAGTGCATCAGCCTTCGCTGGACACGAGGAAAGGTCCAGGGTTAGGTGCAATCTATTTGACAGGTTTTATCTGTCCATATGAGCCTGGAACTACCAGAGGGGGTTGGGAAATGGGATAATGATGATGATGATGATGATGATGATGATGATGAGAGATCGTCAGAGGAGGCCCTTCTCTTAATCCCACCAGTTTCACTGGCATGCCTTGTGATAGGGTCTCCTTGGTGGCTGCCTATAAACTCTGGGCATCCTTGTTAGGAGGGCTAGAATGGTCCCTTTCTTACTTTCCTTCCAGCAGCAAAGATGTTATTTTTAAAATTCTAAACTTTTGAGAATTGAATGTTCATAAGAAAAGACTGTTAGTAAGACTACTGAACCTTTTTAATGGAACTATTTTAGACTTTTTATTGGTTTCAATTGTTTGTTTTCAATTCATTTTAATGTTATTGATAGTTTAATTCCATTTTGATGGTGACCTTTTAGATGTTTTATCTATATTTTATTTTATTTTTAAGCTGCCTTGAGTCCCAGTTTGGGGCTAAGGGAAGATATAAAGATAATGGTGATAATAACAATAAAAGGGTAGAGTCACAAACCATGGAAACACGGCCATGGAAATCTCCTGGGTGAAATTGGGCAAGTCACACTCAGCCTCACAGGATAGCAATGGCAAACCTCCTCTGAACAAACATTGCCAAGAAAACCCCAGGATAGGTTGCCATAAACCAGAAATGACTTGGAGGTACGCAACAACAAGTCACACACACAGCCTGAGTTTAGGCAATATTAGGAATAACCGTTGGCCTAGGGATGAGTCCCTGATTTGTAAATCTGATTTCTTTATTATTTGTCGTTAATATTTAATATAGTATTTTAATTGGTTATTTGTTTAATTCTGTTTTAAGGGGATGGGAGGGTGGGATTGTGGGATGGGGAATGTTTTTAACTTTGTTCTATTTTAATATTGTTGTACCCCGCCCCGAGGGGCGGGCTATAAATAAAAAATTATTTATTATTATTATTATTATTATTATTATTATTATTATTATTATTATTATTATTATATTAACTTGAAAACCATTAGGTCCAGCTTCCAATTGGCCATACTCCTCTGCAGATAAGTGAAGGGGAAATGCTCTATCCATGCATCTCCATATCATATATGATCATCTCCCTTAGTTTGACAATCAGTAAAATACAATACAATCTAATATGGTGTGTATGTGCCTTCAAGTCACCAGTCAACTTATGGTGACTCCATGAATTTCAGTTTTCTTAATCTGGGAATATCCAGCCATGGTTTCCCATTGTCTTCCTCCAATATAGCCTACGTCACCTGGTATTGCTGAAGTCCATTGGGACTGTAGCTTTTTGCAAGAAAAAACGTATACCTCCACAATCATGTGTATAAACCTGCATGAACGCTTCTTATTAATAGTAGGCTCCTTGGAAAAGGGATGAAACTAGAGGGCTACCCTTGAGATGAATGCTGGGATGCCTTGTCCATTCTTTTTTGAAGCAGCCAGTCAGAATTCATTAATTCCCCAAAGCATCTTTGGCAGGTATAATGGTGCCCAGAAGGAAGTGTTTACAGGGTGGCATTCTTACAACATAAGCCTGTGCATGTTTTCTCAGATGTTTCACAATGCTCAACAGGCATAGTCCTGGGTGTATTTAAAACCTCAATCTCAACCTCTATTTTCTCTTATTTCCCCTGTAGCCCATAGAACTTAAGGCCGGAAGAGCAGCAGAACCAGATGAAATCACCTATGCTGAATTGAGCAGCTGCTCCTTCAAGACCAAACAGTCAGAAGTACCTGACAGAATCAATGGACCTTGTATCTATGCATCAGTAGCCCAAAATAAAAACAAAGCAAGCCAGGGTGACCACATGTCATAACCACGAAGGAGGGCAAGGCACTGCAATATGTATGCCATTACAAAATAAAAGCTAAAAACACTAATAGAAATATAAATTAATTCCATATGGTTTATTTGCAGATATATTACATATACTGTATTTTATTATGTACTCACCCATATTTTTTCTGATGAACTTATCTTCATTAAAATGCCTCGTTGACTTGCAATATACAGTGGGTCTTTGGTATTCACTGAGGTTCGATTCCAGGACTCACCCCACCCCCATGGATACCACAACCTGTGGATGCTCAAGTCCCATTAAATATAATGGTATAGTAAAATGGTGTCCCTTACATAAAATGACAAAATCAAGGCTTGCTGTTTGGAATTTATATTTTTGGAATATTTTCAAGCCATGGATGAGTAAATCTGTGGATAAAAAGTCTGTGGATAAGGAGGACCAACTGTACTTCTAGAACTCTTGAGCAAGACAAAAGGCTTAAAAATTGTGTTTTATTAGCAACAAACCCTTGACTGAATCTACATTTAAACTGTTGTTTATGTGTGCCTTCAAGTCATTTCCAACTTAGGGAGACGCTAAGATGAACCTATCATAGGGTTTTCTTGGCGTGTTTACTCCTTTCATTTATCCATTGTGCTGAAATTAAGGGAAAACCCCTTTCAACATTTGCATTGTGTCCTCAAGCTACCCATTGCCTAACATTTGCTGTCCTTTTCCCCTCCAAGAAAGAAATGTGCCCTGAGCTTTGGGGACAAGTCTTGTCTACTAATTCTCCTAGGAAAAAAGAACTTTAGAAGGATCCATCCCATCCCAATATTTGCCATGCGGACAGGCTGCCAAGATGACAAATTTCCTGAAGGGGAACAGCAAACATGGTGTTATTCAATGGGCTTCCTAATCATGCTTAGAGTTTTGTAAACAGTTTTTACATTTTAAATTTGAATTTGTAATGTTTTTAACTTTTGAAATTGTTTGCTTTTTAAAAATTGTACTTTTAATGCTTTGTATTGTTTTAATTTGGACTGTTTGAAATTTTGTTAGCCACCTTGAGTCCCTGTACCTGATGGAAAGTGAGATATAAATAAATAATGTTCAAAATGGAAGACATTTCCAAAATTTCTCCTGGACAGAAGGTTGAAATGTAGGACATCCTGGAAAAGATGGGCATCAGGTCATGCTGGCTCTTCTAGATTAGAAATTGTTACAAATTGTTGTATTCATTGCTCTGCTTCTCAGGTTCTTGTTTTTGGGGTGTTTTTAAAAAATATCCAAACAACACTTCTGCTCTCCTGGACTATTTACTGGCAATTCTCTATACCAGCTGCAAAACTTTATTCCCACCTTCAACAGGCAGGATTTCTCAGGACTGAAAAGGATTTTTCTGACTGGAGACGTGGCATACCCCTACACTCCATGGACACATACCTTAAGGAGGGTTTTTTTATATGGGTCTTCCTTATTTCCTCCAGAGTTATGTATCCACATACAAAGCATTAGGACACACCAGGTGACACAAAGACATAAGTTAAAACTAGCATGGATGTTACTCAGTGGTGGCTGGGGATTCCCACATTGCTGGGGTGAATCCAGCTTCAGATAACTCCTTTAAAGTTAGCACAAAATCAAATGGATTCAACAATCCATCAACATGGGTTCCTCCAGTCACCATTTTGTTATACTGATTGAATCATAGCAATCACAAGTTACAGGGGGAGGAGGTTAAAGAAGATGTGCAACAGGCACTTCATGATTCAGCTATAAAATATAAGGAAGTCACTTTTACAAACTAAAACCTGTGCCAAGAATGGGAACAAAATCTATCCCCTTTCCTATGGTTTGCTGAGTTAAGTGGCTCCACTTCCCTGCCCCAATCTAGCTTCAGCTGAGCAGGGGAGAAATGGCTTTGAGCAATGAAGAATGGCAGTGCAAAGGGCAGAAAGTAGAATGCAATTTCATTTCTGTCAGGTAGAGACTCCTTTTAATGTTAAAATTACACCCTCCCCTTATAGCTGAACCAGTAGTTCTTAAACACTATTTGTACATTTTATGTGACCATTTACACAGGGCATATTGAGATAAGAGAAAAAGCCTCCATAGGCCAAATATGGCTAATAAAAGACTTTTCACCATCTTGAAGTATGTCTTTTTTGCTTGTGATTTCACTGGACACTCTCCCATTTTTGTTCCTTCTGTATTGAATTAGGATTGCAAGGTACAAGTTGATTATTATGTCCCATTAGTAAGGTACATTTATTCACACTTGCAAAATTGTTTATTGTTGATCCATAGAGCATGCAAAGTAGAAAACTATGAAATTTTGGTAATTTGTCCTATCATGTACTGGCTAGCTTATGATTTTAGTCTCCATCCAATAATACAAGCAGCCTTGCTGCAGGTGGCATATCTTTGCTTCACACTTGTGGTGCATGAAACACAGGAAAACTAATGCTGTGTTTTAAGATCAAACAGTCCTGTTGCATCATCTACTGGATGACTATGGGATAACAGAGCTGTCCGTTTTAAGACAAAGAAGGGATTTGGAAATAGAGCCCACATCTCAAAATTTGTGGGGCATTAAAATACTTGAGTCCCATGTGTTTTGGAATTAGGAGACTTTAGGAATTAGTTTTCACCATACCTATGTATGTAGGCATTTTATATTTTCTCCTGCCTCCCTCCATCCTACATTTGATCCTCCAATATTGAACCATAGGTAAGTTACACCTGCTTCCTTGCACCCTTTACTTACCTATATACTCAACTATAAGTCGACCTCATATATAAGGTGAGGGCAGATTTTGGGGCCAAAATTATGGATTTTGATATGACCCATAATAAATCATGGGTAAAACCTAGGGGCATGTAGCAAAGGATCTAAAGTATGAAACAAAGGAAAACAAAGCCAAAAAAACTTATATGTTTGTGTTCACCCTAAAGACTGGATGGATAAGAGAGTGTGGGTCATTTCTTCCAGGTCAGATTATACTCTTACACATATATGTGTGTGTGTGTGTGTGTGTGTGTGTGTGTGTGTGTGTATATATATATATATATATATATATATACACACATACACACACACACACACACACACACAGAGTACTTATACAGACCTGTGGATAAGTCAACTGTTTTTTGGGTCATTGGGGGTTCACTTTTTAGTCCAATTTTTGTAACATATATTGTTATTTTCATTCATCTGTCTCAGCAAAGAAAAAGATTCTACCACTGTTTTGGCGAGTTTATGTGTTATACTTGGGCACACTCTGGGAATGTAATGCTCATGCTAAGTATATTCCTGTCCTTTGAAGTGACCCAAGACTCAGCAAAATGAATCCACATTTTGCACTTAACTCTTACATGAACTAAATGGCACACCAAGAAACAGAAATAGCTTTAAAAGACTTTATTCCAATCAAGTATTTTAAAAAGTATTACGCTCCCCTAACACACACACACCATTAAAAATACAAAGACAAGGTTTTGCCTTCACCCCCTCAGGATACCGGCCTGATTGTGGGGGCAAGAATGACCCTGAGGCCTCAAAACTCCCACTCCAGGAGCTGAGAGCACCCTCCAACCACCCTCTTCAATATAGCACCATTAAAAATAGCCCCCTCCCTCCCTCCCTCCCTCCCTCAATCCTACCCCATTCTCAATCCAAACCAACATACACCCAGGGCTGTGTGCATTCCACCATCATACTGCACAAGTGCAGAATTTAAAACTCAATATAGGTCAAGTTGGATCCCTTAATTTAAAGTGTTTCCAGCCTTCAAGGCTATGTTGACAAGTTTGACATTTTGGGGGCCTCATTACATTTTAAAAGCTAAAAAGTAAGATGGACAGGAAGGAGATGATGGGCCTTTACAGACTGCCAGAAATAATGCAGCTTGAGGCCACTTTAACTGTCCTGGCTCAGTGCTAGGGAATCATGAGAACTGTATTTTTTTTCTGAGACACTGAGCCTTCTCTGTCAGAGCTCTGGTGCCACAATAAACTACAGATCCCATGATTCCTTAGCATTGAGCCAGTGGCCTCAAGCTGCATTATTTCTGGCAGTCTGTAAAGGTCTGATAATAATTTCCTGTGGTCAAAGTTTAACTACCCTCCGTAGCCCACCCAAGAAAAGAAATTTTAAAAAAACATGAAAACTAGATTGATTTTCCTAATCCATGCAGGTTGAGAGTTTAGTTTGTGGTGATTTGTCTTTTTTAAAGCATAGAGTACACACAGCCCTGGAAGTAAATGCCACAACTGTGGCAGCACCCCTTTCCCCTCTCCTTTTTGTGCAAGGAAAAACAGATAGACCTGCCCAGTTTAATTTTTTAAAAATGTTCCTATTGTGAATGGACAAGTACTGGAAGATCCCTATATTTAAATAAAGCATAGGGAACATTTAACAAGTGGTGGGGAACAAAGAGCAATCACATACCCACACACAAGATCCTGAATATTATGGGCTGATCAACTCAGTGCTTTATAATGTCTGATCAAATTGAAGTTAGAATTGAACTTACCACAAAAGGCAAGACTGATGCACTGGGGTCAAGAACTGAAAACATCAGGATAGAAGGTGATCCCCTGCAACCCTCCATCTCACCCTTCCCTGAGGAACCCAGCCATCCAGAGACTTTCTCGTGTCCAGTTTCCCTATTTTCTCCCTTTGCAAGGGTCAAAAGTATCTCAATTTCCTGAGCATAACTTTTATGGATTTTTCTCTCTTTTGAAATGGTGATTGACTGGCTCCAAGCCAAAAGCATGCTTTGAAAGCCTCTTACAATAGATGGAAGTAGCAATGTAACAGACAATGGCATCATCAGGGAACAGAGACTGGCACATGGAGAGGCAAAAAGGAGGCGGCTGATTTCAAAGGATCAGACTGAAGCTGAGATGATGGTGCAACAAAAGACTAACCTTGAAAAGTTTCTGATCAGGAGGAAAAAAAAACATTTAGCCAGGATGGAAGGACAGATGACAGCTGGGCTTACTATCCCTCCACTCATGAGAATATGCATGTTTTTAATGTGAGTGATGGAGATGGGGATGGGAGAAGGAGACTAAACGGACACAGGACTGAAAGCAGATCAAAGACAATGGCTGGAGAGGTGTCTTGATGCTTTCCTTCCCAAACGAGGTAGCTTATAGCATAAACCCACCTTAAAAGATGGGGAAAACAAGAGGCACAGAAAGGTGAAAACTGAGCCCCAGCCCACCCTTCAACAGGGAGCATTCAGTGTCCTGGCTAGCAACATCCACCCTCCCCACCCACCCCTTTCCCCAAAGCTCATCTCACCCTCCTTCCTCTCCCCACCCCCAAACCACCGTAACAGTTACTACCTAAAGGTTGTGCACTAGTCTGCTACTAACAACAAACATGGAACAGCCACAAAAACAGATAGAGTAGCAGGCAGGAAAACAAGTATGGGCACTCCTAGCAGAAGGGTTCTTGAGCTAGTTAGGAACAACAAGAAGTTATTATTAATATGTTTCTGTGTTGTGCTCAAATGTTGATAGAGGTGAAAAGAAAATGCATGCCTTGTAATATCTGTCAATACTATTATTATCACTGATGTTTTAATTTTCTTTCAGTGTACCCACCAAAAATACCTTAAAAAAGGAGATAAACATATTTTCATAAGTTTGGGTAAAGGCTCTATTGGGATAGAGCTATGCATTGACATAGAATGAATGCCATGTTATGTGCACAAGTTGTGCTTAAATGAAAAGGGGTGAACACCTAACAAATGGCCGGGCTCACATAAATATGTACATTGGCTATTAAACTAGAGAAGTTTTTTTAAAAAAAGGAAAAAGACTATTTAAAGGAGGTACTTTGAGACATGGTCACAAATACAAACTTGGGAAACAGAGCAAGACATGCAGTTTCATTTCTGTATCAACGCTTAGTGAAAAACACACTTATGTGCATTGACAAACATTTTCCAACTCTCTTACATGAGTGTGGAATGGAATAATGTGGCCATTCTGAAACAGCTTTGCACACTAATGTGAAGGCCCTGTGAAATGACTGCAATTCCCTGCATAAATTGTGTATTTTCTATCTTGTAGGTTGGTATGTGCATTCCACAGATGGAGGAGACTGCTTTTCACAGTCTACTTGAGCACATTTCCCTGATGCCTTCAACTGAGTATGTACAGTTGCCATCATCCAAGAAAGTACTTCATAACAAAGATTTGGATTCCTTTTACAATCCACTGCAACAGAAATCAGCTATATCAGCAAACATGGTTTATCGAGGTCTTTAGAATGGCAGTGTTGGTAACTGGAACTCTGTAGATTTTCTGTGTTTTAATGAAGGTTATGCCACAAGGCTGTCTCTTCCAAAATTGCCTAAGTTGACAGAAAAACTTGCCATAATCACTGACCCTGTTCAAACCTCACAGTAACTGATGAAACTGCAGGAAACCTGGTTCATTGAGGACAAGCAGCATATTGCAACATGCCGCTTGGCTGTTCCTGCTAGCATCAGGAGCAGCTAAACTCAACAACAGCCAGTGCTTTGGCGTGTTTCCTTAACAACAACAGCAGCAACAACAACAACAACCTCCACCACCCCCATCCACCCAGGATTTCTCTAGCTTGGTGAGAGTCAAAAAAGCAGAGCACCTGCTGTCACAATAAATGAACCACAGACTTTCAGACCATAAGTTGTTTAGCTGCTCCGACTGCAAGTGGAAACAATTAGACAGCACATACAACCTTGTTGCTCTCTTGATAAACCAGGATTCCTGTGGCTTACTGCAGTGTCAAAATACAGATACATACTATGAAGAAACCAAGTTTAACTGATGCTCCCTGAACAATAAAGTTTCATTAATGAGAAAGAGTGAATACTATAGCTCCTCCTAACTGCAAGCTGTGCCCTTACCTCTCACAAACTATTGTCTAAAAACCACTTTCAAACACACAAATTACCCAGGAATCAGCACCTACACTGTAGAGCTGTGTACAGCAGAAGGCCTGAACTACAATACACTGTTCATCTCAGAGCTAAAATGCATGCCAGGCAAGCTACCTAGCTTCTCTAAGATTGACTCTTCAACTCAGGGATCAAGGACTTTTTCAGCCAGATCCTATATGTGGTTACTCAGAAGGATGCCTGAGTTCAACAGGATTTAACCTCCGCAGACATATACATAGGACTGCAGCCTTAAAATACCAGTGTGACTCCCATATGCACATCCATCTTTCAAATGTTATATGGAGAAGCCTTGTTAAGACTGAAATGCATTGAGGTGGGGACCAAACACGAAAGGAGGTGAAAGATTAGAATCATAGGCTCTGCTATGATTCCAAAGTTCTCCATAAAACCGCCATCTGCAAAACAAAGCAACTACTCTCAGAAAACAGCTGGGTACAATTCTCCTATCTACCCAGTAGCTGCTGGCTCCCTGAATCTGAACTTGCAGTTTGATGCCGAAGCACTACAATGAGATCCATCTGCTAGAAGTCCCAAGAACTGCCAGGAATGAGGCAGTGCATATACAGAAGATCCATTTACTGCAAGTGGTTTTAAACCAAACACAGCAACCACTAGACAGTCAGAGGCATTTATCCTGCTTAAGCCAACACCTCACAAAAGGTAGGTGCCTTATCACAATGCCCTGAGCCAAGCAGTCCACTGAACAGAGCTGAAAAGTGTTAACTATTTCATTCTCTACCACTTAACTACAGTTTGAAATATTTGCATAAAACTGTCTAATGCACTGGTATTCTGAAAACACTATCAAACCTTGACTGTACAAATATAAAAACCTGAATGCTTTGAGTTTATTAGGAGTCTAAAAAAGTCCCAGTATACATTTGTTTAAAAGTCCCAGCAGAGAGAAGAGATAAAGACAGACCTAATACAAAAGTGGCTTTAAAAACTAGAAAATTAGATGTCTTTTAACAGTAGGCACCCAAAAAGAGGTGGGGGGAGGGGGAAACAGTTTAATTCCCTAAATAATCCTGTTTAGCAAGCAGCAGCTGCCATCAGGTTAAATGGGTTGAAGAGCTTGGGTTTCATGCAACTGTGCACTTCTGGTTGCTGGTTTTCTTCAGTGGGTTAAAGAGGCTTCCCTGATTAGTAGTACATTTCCTTCATCCATAATTCACATGACCTATGCCAGCTTCACCTTTGATAGGGTGACAAACAGCAAAAGCACCATGTGAGCCTGTAGAAAAGTCCATAGGTGAACTGCTACAAACCAGAGCATGGGCACACCTCGAGTCAAAAGACAGAAGAAGTCTTGAGGAGAAAAAGCAGAGCACAAAGAGAAGACAGCACAGGGTGGTAATCTCAAGTATCCATGCAGCCTTTTATATGGCTTGTTTAAAAGGTGTGTAGTAAGGTCTGGCTAGATCGTGGAATGCACTTTTAAAATGAAAAAAGTGTGGGACTGATGAAGAAAGCACTCTGAGAGGAGAAAACTGAAAGATAATCTGCATTAGAAAAAAAAGAGAGAATCAATGGAACACAGTGTTGTGTCTTTAACACAGACGCAACCTTGTGCCCTTTGTCACATCAGAAGAGACAAGAGAAGGCTTCTCGCTCCATGCAAGGTGATTGAGGGTGGGGAGGGGGAAAATATATATGAATTTTGCCCTGGTTTATCAAGAATCAAAGTTGAGTGAGAAGATAAAGTCTCTTCTCAGTACCTGGATACAGCCAGATCAAGACAGCTCCTCACAGGAGCTGGAAGCCACCTCAAGATTGATGGAGCCATGGCTTACAACCAGTCGCAGCCGTTTGGGCGGAACAAAGGGGGGAAAGGAGACCATTTGCTTGGGAAGATCCTGTTCCTCTACCTTTTCCTTCTCCGCTGGGTCTGGAGGAAGCTGCTTCCAGTGCTGCCTACCTCCTAAGAGGGGTCCCTCAAGGCAGACATGAGCATACTGGGAAAGCTTAGGGTCTGCTGCTGGTAGAGTCAGCTGAGAATTGGGCAAAAGCTGAGCTTGACGCCTGGCCATGCTCCTTGTTCTACAGAGTAGCTGGCTGGAGGAGAGGGGGCCTGAAGACCTGAGTGGAGCTTGCTCTCCTAATCCATGGGGTTCTGTGACCTCTGAGTGGCACTCCACATCTCCTGTGTGATGTTCCTCAACTCCCTGGCTAAGTTTCCTATTGCTACTATGTGGCAGTTGCTTCCCATTCTCAAACACTTTGTCTATCTGCAACCCTACCCAGTCCAAGGGAACTCTCTTGCCAAGATTCACAACCAAGCTGCGCTGATTTACCCAGCTCTGGTTCAGTGACAAACTGTGCTTTGCTGTGAAGGAGCAGTCCCGCTGGGCTCTGGAGCGTCTTGAACGCCGGAGATGTGATGCAGGTAACTTGGAAGCAGGACAGCGAATCAGGCATACCAGTGGCTGCTTACGGAGCTTACATCTATGTGCACTGCAAGTCAAGCAGTCGTGCACAGGGATGTATAAAGGTTTTAGCATCCTAAAGTACCAGCGAAGACTTGATCTACGTAATGCACCTGGAGAAAGAAAAAGGAGGTCAGTTCCCAAAATGATGCTCATCTCCCCACTTTTCAATAGCATCCATCAACCTGTTCACCAGGACAGTCACTGACCACTTTGCCTTTATCACACAATGAGCATTTTGTCATTCCTCCCTGCCCCAGCAGGGTGTTTTCCAAGAGTCCCAAAATCTAGATGCAAACCTGACACAATTGCACTGTCCAGTCTTTTGATACCAAGGGAGCCCCACCCTAAGGGCTTTTTCTAAGGAAAAGAGAACTGTGGGATTATTCAGTTGATTGCACTCGCCTTATGAAACCAAAGTGAATCCTAGAATAGCTCTATGATGCTCTCTTCAACTCAGGATAAGTGACAGCATATATTTCACACCCCAGAGGGAACAAATAATTCCAACAGCACTCTCCTGGGCCATACAGCAAATACAGAGTAAAGGGGAAATTAAGGAACAAAGGCAGAAGAGAGCAGGCTTCTCTCTTTTGCAAGAACAAACTGACCACCATACAGTATTGCAAACTACAAAATCTGTTTTAAGCACATCACCCTTGCACATCTCACCACGTAATCGTGCCCTCCTGCGCCGGGCCTTATGTCCCACTTTCACACTGCGCTGGGCCAGCTTGCATGATTTGTTTTTCCACCGCTGCAGACGGCCATCTGTCTCCCTCAGTAAGTATTTCTCACTGTCCAAGATAGATGGTGATGGTGATGGTGTCTGATTTAGGAGGCGGAAGGCTCCTTCTCCCTTCCTGAGAGGCAACAGTTGAGAATGGGTGTAGGGGACAAACAAGAACTGGTATTAATCGAACAGATCTTTACTCTGTTTATTTAATATGTTTAAATGGCTACTTTCTTGCCAAAGAAATTTTCAAGGCAGCTAGTAAAAGAAACAAAAGTACAGATGAAGAAAGGAATTATCTACTGATCTAGTGAGGTAGGAAGATGGATAGTGCTTTGCTCTAAATCCTAAGATGTTATGGCTTCTCTTTAAAAGGTTCTGTGATGACTACAGAAAGACACACGGAGTCCCATGAAGGTTGTGCTACCTAGCAACGAAGTGCAGGAGCAGCCCTCTCCCTTGAGAGTAGAGGTTCTCTCACTGGGGTAGACTGTACTTCCTTTCCACAGTTGTGGGTATTGAAGCAACTATGTGAATGTGCAGAAAATAATGATGTAAAATATCTTCCCCTGCCCTACATCATTCTCTCTCAGAAACACACCATCTTGGTTCCCAACACATGAGATGCTACTGCCCTCAGTTTTCACCTTTCACAGGTGTAGCACTCGCACAATTCATTGTTCTCTCCAAAGAAGCCGTCGCCATAGAAGCACGTGATCTCATCGTCTGGCTCAATGTCCCGCAGCACCTTGACACAAGCAGTGTTTCCATCCATTGGGACAAACTGCAGCACACATAAAGCAGGAGAGAGAGTAGAAAATGGAAGAAAGCTGGGAAGGCAGAGGTTAAAGATCCTCCTTTTGGAAAAAGAAAAAAGTACATTCCATTTTCTCTTCCCTTCAAAATACCCAGGGAATCTGGCTCCCAGTCAGAGCCAACTGTATTAGGTGCTTAAAAAGGCTGGAAGACCTGGTTTCTTCTAACTCTTGAGTTAGAGAAAGTTTCCAGCCCACATGATGAACAGGTAGGACTGAAATGAGGTGGCATCAGAATAAGTAAGTTTTGGAGATTACAAAGCTTCTTGCCTCAGAGGTCTCACAGTCAATCCCTCCTTTTTGTGTACTCCCAAAATATCTTTAATCCAAAGTTTATGGCTTATCCCAAGTGCATCTCATTTGGATGCTTTCTACAAAGAGCACTACATCTCTCAACATTAAGAGAAAATGACTTACCTTACAATTCGGCCTGCAGTCTGAGAGATTCCACAGTGACAGACATATTATGGAGAAAGCAGAACAGAGAGATAAAAAAGAAAGATACACATTACAGAGAAGCCATTTATTCAGTGCGTCCTTTCATGACAGTAACAGTATAGAGTACAGAAAAACCAGTTACTGCCTTTTCAATAATGAATTCTGTTTTCTCTCAAAGCAAGACCAAGTTTGGGGAATGTTATTTCATTTGTACCCCAACTTTCTTAAATCATGGGTTCATAAATGAGAGATTCCAAGGCAGACATCCATCCTGATTGCACTGCAGCCTTCTTAGCATCATGCAAAGTGGCTATACCAGGTGCCATGCCCTGACAAGTATATCATCTAATATACCACACCAACAATGTCCGGGGTTTTTTTGAAGACATGTTTATTATTTATTTGTTTGTTTAATTTGTATGCTATCTTTTTCCCAGAAAGAGACCCAAGGTGGCTCATGGTTTAAAAACATTTTTAAAACTTTACAATAAGATTTTTAAAACAATTAAATTCATCTAACTAAAAACAGTATAAAATTACATTAAAATATACAGGAGTTAAAAAGCATAATTAAAAGACACAGCCCATATAAAAGTCACCCTGATATGATTACAGGTGTCCCTTGATATTCGCGGCTTTGGGATTTGTGGATTCAATTGTTTGCAAGTCCCTAGCTATGTTCACATGCACTCCTCCCTCTTGGGAAAAGCCAAGGACGGAGGGAACAGCCGGGAGGGTGCACGCACACAACTAGGGACTCGGGAATAATTGAGCTCCCTGAAGCCTTGGGATCGAAGGAAGAAGCGGCCAGGGCACCTTCCATGCTCCAATTCCAAGGTTTGAGAGGGGTCTCTGGACCTCTCTCAACCTTTGGCATTGAAGGAGGAAGCAGCCAGGGAGCCCTCCTTGCTTCGATCCCAAGGTTTGAGAGGGGTTCCAGGACCCCTCTCAAACAGTGGGATCGGAGGAAGTAGCCAGCTGTTTGAGGCTTGCTAGAGCTGTTTGAGGCTTCGGAAGGGAGATGGTGCTTGCACTAGTAGTATCCGGAATTTTTTCAGATTTGCGAGGGCCCTCCACCCCAACCCCTGTGAATCCGGAGGGACAACTGCATATATTAAAAACCTGCTTGAATAAAAACATTTTAGCCTTCCAATGAAAAGAAATCAGGGAAGGGGCCAGCCTAGCCTATCGTGGAAAAGCATTACAGAGGAGCAACTACTGAGAGGACTCTTTCTCGTGTCCTCACAAAGCGAGCTTGCGATGGTGGCGGGACCGAGAGAAAGCCTTGTGGCAGTTCATATGGGGAAATATGGTTCTTCAAATAATCTGGACCTAAGCCATATAGGGCTTTATAGGTCATGGTCAGTACTTTTTATTGTGCTTGGAAACAAACTGGTAGCCAATGAAGCTGTTTCAATAATATGCTCCCTATAATTAGCCCCAGTCAGCATTCTGGCTGCAGTATTCTGAACCTGCTGAAGTTTCTGAACAGTTTCCAAAGGCAGCCCCAAATAGAGTGCATTACAGTAGTCCAAATAGGATGTAATCAAGGCATGTGTCACCTTAGCCAGATCTGATGTCTGAAGAAATGGGTGCAGCTGGCACGCTAGTTTTAACTGTGCAAATGCACTTCTGGCCACTACTGAAACTTGAGCATCCAGATTCATAGTTGAGTCCAGGAGAGCACGCAAGCTGTAAGCCTTAGATTTCAGGGGAAATGTAAACCCATCAAACACAGGCAAAGTCCCTATTCCCTTTTCAACTGACCAAGTGCACCTCTGTCTTGTCTGGATTAAGTTTCAACTTGTTTGCCCTCATCCAGTCTATTACTGAGAGCAGATACTGGTTCAGTACAGAGACAGCTTCCATGGAATCAGATGGAAAGAAGAAACAGAGTTGGGGGTCATCAGCATCCTGGTGACACTGCACCTCAAAACTCCAGATGACCTGTCCCAGTGGTTTCATGTACATATTAAATAACATGAGGGACAAAACAGAAACCTGTGAAACACCACAGGCCAACAGCCAAGGGGGTCTAAGAGGAATCCTCCAACACCACCTTTTAAGTCTGCCCCCCCCCTGAAAGACCAGAACCACTGCATTAACAGTACCCCCAAGTCTCACCTCAGAGAGGTAGCCTAGAAGGATACCATGGTTGATGGCAGCAAAAACCACTAAGAGGTCCAGCACGACCAACAGGGACATACTCCTCCTGTCCAGTTCCCTGCATAGATCATCCACCAAGGCAACCAAAGCTGTCTCTGTCCCATAGCCAGGTCTGAAGCCAGGTTTAAATGGATCTAGATAATTCATCTCATCCAGAAACCCCTGGAGCTGGCAGACCACCACTCACTCCAGAACCTTGCCCAAGAACAGAATATTAGAAACTGGCCTGTTTCAAGTCTTACAATTGGGAGAAAAGCCTGACAATCTACCAAAATCTCAGTAACTCTGGGGAGAACAGAAATGTTTAGTAAACTTTGTGGAATGGTGGAGTAGCAGATGTCTAGAAACAACAACTTGCATTCTGCAGTTATGTTAAGAGATGCAATCACATCCATCATATTATTATTATTATTATTGTCTCTAAACAAGCACATTGCCTCTTTAGAAAATAATAATTCAAGAGATGGCCAGATAAAAAGCTTCCTCATGAGACCATCACCACACGAATGAGTTGGTAACTAGGGTTCAGAAAAGTTCATTCTTAAGGGTTTTTTTGATTCAGTACAGTCCATGACAGAGCATACACTCAGCTTACAGAATGTCTCATGTTCAGTTCCTATCATCTCACAGTTGAAGAATCAGGACTAAGAAAATGGGACAGTCCTATGCCCAAGGCCACAGAAAGCTGCTGCCTGTCAGAATAGACTGTGCCAGACTAGATAGTAAATACACCTGAAATGGCATCAGACAACCCATGGGTCACTTGCCTTCTTGCTACTGCATCAAGTTTTTTTATTTATTTAAAAGCATGAAATCAAATAAATCATCCACAACATAAGACTATCAAAAACATATGGCATAAATATCCTTAACTGCCATAGGTACCTACAGCACCACTGTTGTTATAGTCAGAGCTCTCCTTCTTTCAATCTTCCTGTAGTTACCAAAATATTCAGAATTCCTTAGAAAATCTGTCAGCTTTGAAATCAAGTCAGAAAAGCATAAAGGAAACTTTTAGTAGCAGGGGGGGAAAGGTCTGCAATAAGTCTGGGATGAGAAATTCTCTTTGACCTTGCATTAACACAAATGACTCCATGAGGCTGATAAGATGGAGAGTGACAGATTTTACTACAGAAATAAAGTTTCTGTTATACTTTCTATTGTAAGTGGGGATCTTTTATTCATTATTGGAATGCTCACCACTAAAGTTATATTATATTGGAAAGACATTAGTTTCTGTCATTACTATTCTTTCACAAAGATTGAGGAGGGGAGGAATCTGCAACAGCACAAAACTTTCTTGGTGCACAAACTAAGCCTGGGGCTGACAGGTTTTAGCAGCACTGTGGGAGGTAGAGAAAGTCAGCAGAAGACCTTTGGAACAAGGACTGAGAGGTACAGTTAGGACTAGCTGGAAGCTTCCACATACCATGATTAATGAAGGCTGCAGGACCCAGCCATAGTTGGGCACACTGCTTCCGTGTAGAATACATGATGCTGAAGTCGTTTTCACCTGTCCGCAGGAGGCTCTCATCTTGTTCTGTCAGCTCTGCAATGTAACCTTCCAGAAGCTCCAACTTATCATTCTTTTTCCTAATAGGCAAGGGGAAAAATAACCTTGTAAATCAGCAGTTTCTGCTGTCACCATACACCAAGTAGTACAGTAGGAAAAGAGGACTGATAAATGTATGCCTGCTTTACCAAGTATCCATTTCTTCCTGTGAAGGTTTGATAGAGGACCTTCATGGGGATGATGGCCTGCCTGTGAAATGTTCCCACAGAAAGCTTCTATGGGCACTTCCTTTGTGGTCTTTCTTGCACCAGATGGGAGACCTTTTAATTTTCCCAGGCCTTTTAAAAACTTACAAAACTTTAAAATATTGTTGCCATTCCTCAGGTCTGAGAATGCCCCTTCCCCCACTCCTGGAGTGTTTATGCTACATTATATATCCATGCTTTTATGATTTATAATTGTATTTCATTGTTTCTACTGCTATAAGCCAGCTAGAGACCTTGATTATTAAGCAGTATATAAATACATGTATAAATCATCTTTTATTTATGTACATATCAAGAAAAAAGAGAAAGTGAACTATACCATAAAACAGAATGAGAGTAAGTCACAGCACTGTCAACCTACCACGATTTTGTAGAGACCACCCGGGCACCATTTATTTCCAGGGAATATCGGCTACAGCGCTTAATGGCAAAGCCACTCTCAGGAAGGAAAATACGAAGGTAACGAAATATCTGGGGAACCAAAATAAAGAATAGATCCCATTAGTCTGGGTTTGGAGATTGTCCAGCCAACCAGACATATAGTCATCTTGTCTTCCAGCATACCCTAACCTCTGTCAGAATATTAATCAGTTGTTTTTCTTTCTAAAAACCGAAGAATCATATCTTAGCCCCCTTTCCACCTGCTGGAGTTCTCCAACCTTCTATCATCCCCCAACTGTGTTTCTGCAGTAGATATGAAGCAAGGTGGCTGACAACAGAGAGAGAAAGGGAGTGCAATTAGTGCCCTATCTGCCAGTCAGCCTGGTTTCTATGCTGGACATACAATGTACATGAGTGAACTCTGCCCCCAGCACCTATGGTTTAAATATAGCAAACTGTCAATGGAGACAAAGCCCTCTGTTTACTTCCAACTCACTGATCTTCTTTGTCCCTCTACCATTCCCTCCTATGATTAAGAAGGACAGGTTGCTTACCTGTAACCATATTTCTTCGAGTGGTCACCTGCGGAGCTAGCTCAGAAAGTTCTAGTATCATTGGGCAAATCTTCGATTGCAACTTTTTGGCAGTAGCTCTGCCCACCCCTATAAAGCCCCTGGCATTCCTGTTCTTTCCTCAGTTCCAAAACATACGCCGCCAAGCAGCGACAGCAGGACTTTAGTAAGGAGCAGGACATGACTGAGGGGAGGATAGGTGGGATTTGTGTGAATTCGCAGATGACTACTCGAAGAAATATGGTTACAGGTAAGCAACCTGTTCTTCCTCTTCATGGTCTCTGCGAATCACACAAATGGGTTAGACTGACAAGCTTCGGTCAGTGGAGGAGCGAGTGTCCAGACACCAATCTTGCAAGTTGAAACAAGATGAGATTTATTAACAACAATAAACTGTAAACCTTAGTTTGGTGTCATTTGCTTGGATTCAACATGCAATAAAACAGTGTAAGCATAATTAATGCAAACCAGAAAACAGCACTGCCCTCCCAAAAGAGGCTTCTTGCCTGGCCCTCGTGTCCAGCCTATAGTGTTTGATAAAAGTCAGTGACCAGACAGCAGCCTTACAGACATCCTCTAATGGCACCCAGTCAAAAATGAAGAGGATGTAGCTATCGCCCTAGTTGAGTGTGCTCACACCCAAACTGGAGAGGCTCTACCTGCCAGCTCATAACATAAATGGATGGTTGCTGACACCCACTTAGAGAATCTCTGAGGTGTAACTGGCAGACCCTTCTTGACCTCTGAGTAGCCCACAAAAAGTCTCTCAGAGTGCCTCGAACCCAAGATCCTTTCGAGGTAAAATGCCAATGCTCTCTGAACGTCTAAGGTGTGTAACCGACTTTTGATATCAGTAGTCAGGTTGGGGGCCAGGGTGGGTAGCACAACATCCTGGTTGATATGGAAGGCTGACAGCACTTTAGACAGGAATGTGATGTCGGTACAGAGGACCATCTTGTCCCTATGGAAGTGAAGGTACAGCTATCCATCCATAAGGCACACAGTTCACCTGCCCGGTGGGCAGAGGTGATGGACACTAAGAAAGCTGTCTTCCAGGTCAGCAGTCTTAAATCCATGGTGGCCATAGGCTCAAAGGGCTTGGTGGAAAGATGGGAAAGCACCAAATCCAGACTCATGCTGGGGTTGGTACCAAGGATGGAGGGTGAGGGTTGTTGATTCCTTTGAGGAATCTCTTTACCAACAGGTCCATAAAGAAAGGTCTGCCTTTGAACTGGTAGTGCGAGCAGATGGCAGACAAACAGCACTTAATGGAGTTAAGGCATAACTCTGTCAACTAGAGACATCAAAAACTCCAGGACAGCCAGTACTGAGACATAAGATGGAGGTAGGTTTCTCGATGATAAAAAGTCCAGAAACTTGTTCCATTTGAGTGAATAAGACTTTCTGGTAGAGGGCTTCTGAGCAGCCCGGATTACAGTCTGCACTGAGGTAGGTAGCATTGTTATGGATGGATTCTCCATGTCACCAGGGGAAGCGAACCCATGTCCACGTGTCGAACCTGACCATTGTGCGAGAAGAGGTCAGGATGGAACTCGAGGTGGTGGTATTCCTCCCGAGCAAGGTGGAGTAGGGGAGCAAACCACAGCTGTCTTGGCCATCATGGAGTGATGAGGATGGAGTCCGTCCCGTCCGTCCTCATCTTGGCGATGACCTTTGTGATAAGTGGAAATGGGGGGAAGGTGTGTAGAACATTCCCCCGGACCACTCTAAATGGAAGGCATCTTCTCGTGACCCCAGGGCTCAAACTTGAGAGCAGAACTCTGTACAGTGTGAGTTCTGCGGAGATGTGAATAGGTCAACCTCTGGCCTGCCCCAGATGGAGAAGAGGTCGAGGACCATCTCCGGATGGAGGTGCCACTCATGGCAGGGATTGGAGGACCCGCTGAGCTTGTCCGCCAGATCACTGTCCTCTCCAAGCAGGTGCACTGACTGCATCAGTATTTTGTTGTCGATGCACCAGTTTCAGATGCAGATCATGATCTGGAACAGTGTCCAGGACCTTGTGCCCCCTTGCTTGTTCAGGTAGAACATGACTGTGTGTTGTCCGTCAAAAGGAGCACCACCTTGCCCGAAAACACGGTCTGGAATGCTCAAAGTGTTTCTTCTCCAATGGGGACCATTCGCCTTCGACAATCAGATCCTGTGTGTGCGCTCCCCATCCCTCTAGGGATGCATCTGTTGTCAGGTTGATTTCAGGCCGAGGAGCCATAAAGGGCAACCCAGTGCAGACGTTGCCGGGTTCAAGCCACCAACACAATGATCTGGCTATGTTTCTCGATACCGTGAGCCATTTGGAAGGGGAATCGCACACGGGATCGAAGACAGACAGGAACCAGGACTGTACCGGTCTGAGGCGGAATCTTGCGCACAGTGTTACAAAGGTGGTGGAAGCTAAACGTCCCAGTGCTGCCTGCATAGTGTGGGCCCTGATGCATCTGTGAACAAGGCAGCTTCTGATGGCCATGGAGAGGGCTTGAAACCTGACCTATGGCAGGAAGGGCCTGGTCTCGTCGGAGTCGAGGATTGCTCCAATGAACTTAACTTGTTTGGATGGGGTCAAGTTTGATTTCTCCCTGTTGACCAAGAGTCCTAAGGAGTCCAAGAGAGAGAGGGCAAACTGGGTGTCCCATTAAAGTTTTTGCTGGGATGATGCCATGAAGAGCCAGTCATCCAGGTAGGGGAAGACCATAATTCCCTGTTGATGGAGGTAGATTGTTCTCTCTGCAAGAGTGGCAAAACAGAGGCAAGAGATACCATGCAAAAGCTCTGATAACAAACATAAGAGTTCAAATATCTCAAGTCCAGGATGGGTCTGATGCCCAAATCCTTTTGGGGAACAGTAAAGTATCGGGAGAAAAAGAAGTGCCAGGGCCGAGAGGGATCTATGGCTCGATGGCACCTTTCAAACATGGTGCGCACTTCGTCAAGTAGAGTGTCTGAGGGGCTGGTAGACAAGACAGCTCCAGTGGTTGGGAGCTCCTTGAACTCGGGAGCATAGCCCCTGTAAACAATGTCCAGTACCCAGGAGTCGGAGGTGATTGAGGCCCAGGTGTTAAAATAGACCTCTAATCTGTCCCCAAAGGGAGGTACGGCAAAGTGTGCTGCCCAATTTCATAGCCTCCTCTTGCTCAAATCTGAGGTTTTCTTTCAGAAATACTGTTGGTACCGAGGCTGCTGCTGACGACAGCTCGAAGAGGAGGATTGAGAAGGTTGGCACTGCCGAGAATGACCTTGGGGTTGAGGCTGCTGTTCTTGTTGTTGATAGGCTCATTGGTGGTAGGGCTGATACCAGGATTGCTGGCCTCCATACCGGCACCTGGGAGACTGGAAGGCGGATGAGGACATGCCATTCTTTTTGGCCGCTGCCTTCATGTGGTACCTGAAGTTTAGCTTCTCATCCATCTCTTTGTTGAAGAGACCGGAATCATCGAAGGGCATGTCCTCGATTGCAGTCTTGGCCTGGGGAGTGAGGTCAGAGGCTTGGAGCCAGGCGTGCCTGCAAAGGGCCACCGAGCCTGACAACATCTTCGCAGCACAATCTGTTCAATGGCGAGCAGAGATTATCTGCTGACCCCCCAAAGCATGAGTCTCTGCCTGAATGGCCATCACCAGGGCTCTATCTTCATCTGGGGCCAAAGCAAGAAGTGGTTCTAAATGTTCCATGAGGTGCTGGACATACACAATCATACAGGCCGTGTAGTTGGTGACCTTCAAGTCCAGCACCACCGCAGCATTGATTTTTTTCACCATGGTTGGCGAAGAGGAGGTCCTCGGGGTGAAGGAGAGTTGAGAGCCCTCGATGATGGCTGAATTTGGCCTGGGGTGCTCAAAAAGCCAGGTGAGTCCGGAGGTAGAGATGTGATAGAGGTTCTCTATCTTCCTGGAGGTGGACGGTATGGTAGCCGGAGTAGCCCAGGATCTCTTCACTATCTTTTCCAGGGAGGGAAGGTACGCTATAGCAGGCAAAGTTGGTACCTTCCCTTGGATTCTCCTCTCCACGGTATTGACGGCCTCCTCATCTGTGTGGGATACCTCCACCTTCAATGCATTACAATCCTTACAATCTGGTCAGCGAAGGACTTGACATCATCAGTTGGAGAGGACGACGCCAAGTTGACCAGATCAATGGCCTATCGAGCTCGTTGTCGCGAGTGGGCAAACGGGACCTCACCACAGAGCAGCTAGAGAATGGGGAGCCCTCTGGGGACCTCAGGAGCAGCCTGTCTCGCATTGCGGTGAAACCGGAGGCACAGATAGTGTGTAGAATGAGGTCCGGATGGAAGCTGGGGGGACCACCGGGCATTGCCATTCCCTCCTGAGCTGCTCTGGCTCCATTGGGAGGAAGTACCTACCTGACTGGGCATCAAAAATCAGGTCTGGGTACTGTTGGAGGAAAGGATCCTGAGATGGTGGCCTGTCTTCCAGCCTGGACTGGTCGGCCTCGAACCCGAGGGTCTTGGGGAGGGGCTTGGTCCCAAGGGCTCTGTCGATCCTGATGCCTACAACCACCTGCTCCAGCTGATACGGAGTCTGGGATGGAGGCTCCGGCTTGCAAATCTCACCCTCCGATTCGGTATCGATATGGACCGGAGGGGTCAGGGGCCTGGCCACAGGTGCCAGATGGGCCAACTCGGACCTAAAGGAGGCAGGTGGGGTTGTTGCTGACTCCGAAGGCTTTTCTTGGCGTGATTTCCTCGGAGAGGCAGAACTCGAAGACTGAGTAATCAGCTGACCCCACCTCTTTGGCCTCCAGGTGCTTTCTTTTGGCAGTCTTTTTGCCAGCACCATTGTCGCAGTCCTTCTCTGATCTCGCAGCCTTCTTGTTCTTGGAAGATCTCTCCTTGGATCTTCCCCCCTCTCTCTCTCCTTCTCTTTACTGAAAGTAGCTAGTTGGGCGGTCAAAGAGCCTGCTCTCAGAATGTGGCCTTCAATTTCAGGTCCCTATTTTTCAGGGCCTGCGTCATCATGCCCTTGCAGAAAGGGCAAGCCTTCGGATTATGGGCCTCACCCAAACAGAGCACACACTGATCATGGTGATCAGTGTTGGGGATCTAGATGCCACATTTAGTGCAGCGTTTGAAGGATGCCATCTTACCTACAACGAAAAGTGAGGTCAAAAACAGTCCAAGTCGACCGATTTGCCAACAATCACCAATACGCAATCCAGAAGAATAGTCAAAAGCCAGAAAAATAGTCAAAAAGCTGTAGGTCAATAGTTTTCAAAAGTGAAACAAGCAACTCTAACAAGCGAAGTTCCTTGCTAGCTGCTAACATGGCGAACAAAAGGAACTGAGGAAAGAGCGGGAACGCCAGGGGCTTTATAAGGGTGGGTAGAGTTGCTGCCAAAAAGTTGCAATCAAAGATTTGCCCAGTGTTACTAGAACTTTCCGAGCTAGCTGCGCAGGCACAGATATAACCCATTTGTGTGATTCGCAGAGACCATGAAGAAGAAACATGCTTTTTTTTTTTGGCAGTCCAATAACATATGGGGCCATTGCAAGAGTGTTGTATGGAATATGGCTTCCCACATCTGCTTTATATGATAACAAGGCAGACCTGTGTAACGTATATACATTTGCCCCATACATTTAGTCTAGCTAGAGAGGGCGGCACAGAAATAGAGGTTTTTCAGTTCTCATAATCAGAGGATTTACAGCTAATTAATACTACCATGCTTCAGGAATTACTCATTAGCACAAGATATTTATTGTTTAGCTCTTCAATCATTATTTATAATTTTTGACGATACCTATATTCCATATGTCTACAGAAAAATTACTATCCAAACCACCTTTTCACCTTCTAAGACATTCCCCACCCACTCTATCCAAAACAGGAAGCAAAGGAATTGTACATGAGTCTTGAAGGCAGCCTCCTGCTGACGGCTCCGGTTTGCAAAGTACTGGCAGGCCCACCCGCCCTGCATTAAGGCCTGGTATGCTGCTTCTAGGTCCTTGCGCTTCCGGAAAGCTTCCACTGCCTCCCGCAAATGGTGCTTCCTTCTAATGGCTGGCAGTGGGCTGCAGTGATGGAACAGAGAAAGAGATGGATATCCTGTTAAAAAATACTCCTCTTCTTACTCTTCTCAGCCTCAACCCTTTTATGCCCCAAACCCTATAACTCCTGTCCCATGTTGCACTCTAAGACTTCCAAGCCGTTGGGAATCTCAACTTCTCACCTGACGTTCATCTTATGTGTCTTAAAACCAACGTAGGAGTCAAGAATTAGTGTTGTAGCCAGGTCGTCATTCTCGCATAGCTCCTTTGCAGTCACCCGAGTGGAACCCATCTTCCTTCCAGTACCATGCTGTACCCAGACCTGCTTGCCTGTAGGAAAGAGACATCAGATAGTTCAAATGGCATTTTCAGGGAAGTGGAAATTCAAAATTAAGCTCTATCCCGCCGCCCAAATCCCTCGTCCCACTGTGAGCCACAGGCAAGATGGGTGGTAGAGGGGCGGGACAGGCAGGGCAAAGGAGGGCAGACCAGCCCAGGGCGGCAAGGGAGGAAGGGAGGCCCTCCCAGAAACACCGCGCCTCGGCCCACTTCCTCCTCCTCTTCTCCCAGGCCAAGCCACTGCCACTTCTTCCTCCTCCCTGATCTTGCTGGTGAGTGCGTTCAGGGGGAGGAGGAGGAGGAGGAGGAGGAGGAAGACGGGGTCGCGAGGCAGGAGGAGGAGGAAGAGAGGAACCCTAAGGCAATCCTATCCTGGGATTTTCTTGGCAAGACTGGTTCAGAGGAGGTTTGCCACTGCCTTCCCCTGAGGCTGAGAGTGTGTGACTTGTCCAAGTTCACCCAGTGGGTTTCATGGCAGAGTGGGGAATCAAACCCAGGTCTCCAGAGTGGTAGTCCAACACTCAAACCACTACACCATGCTGGCTCCTATTCCCATGTACTACCTATGAAACAACTGCAGTTTAATGGCTTTAATGTTGTTCTTGTGTGTCTTCAAGTCCTTTCCAACTTATGGCGATCCTAAGGCAACGTTATCATGGGGTTTTCTTGGCATGTTTCTTCAAATGGGGGTTGCCCTTACCATCCTCTGAGGCTGAGAGTGTCTGACATGCCCAGGGTCACTTACTCGGCCGCAAATGGTACATACCCCAGAATGCATCACCTAGTATATTGGCAGTCTTTTCCCCCAACACTCATATGTGAATGAATGAGTACTGTGTGTTCTGTATAGACATATAAAATTCAAATCCTGATTCATGTCTAGCCATTAAGCATGCTGCCATCTTCTTTAAGAAAGCACTATGGCCCTTTTCTAATTGTAAAATGAAAGTTGTGGTTCCTCTAGCTTTGGAGATTCTTAAACAGTCTTTCCCAGCTTGCTATCTTTCACACATGTTGGACTACAATTTACAACTCCCCAGCCAGCACACCCAGAAAGATTTTAGTCACTACTAAAAAATCAATTGGGCAGGGCTCCCCCAGCTCAGGGATTCAACAAAGGGGGCATATTCTCCTAACCAATATCAATTCTATCTTACAACAGAAAAAAAATGTCAGCAGGAATTTAATATTACCTTAATATGCTTGCCAGTACTGCTTTGTTCAATCTGCTCTTTCTCTACCTGAGTTCTTTGGCAAATCCAGAATACTCAAACTATATACAATAAAGAAGAAGCCTTCATTTCCATGGGGATAGAGCAGGAGTAGGCAACCTTTTTGAGCCAGGGGCTGGGTTGCTGTCCCTCAGACAATTTGGGGGGGGCCGAAGCACCAAAAATAAATAAATAAATAAATAAATAAATAAATAAATAAATAAATATTAAAAATATTTTAAAAATTTTAAAAAATATATGCATGCACACTCTCTCAGCCCCTGAAAAGCCATGGCAAAGCCCCTGTGGAGATTTTGCCAAGAAAACACCAAGAACAAGTAATAACAACAATAATCAATATCATCATGGCAGGCGGCGGGGGGACGGGGGCAGCGGCAGCGGCAGCAGGACCAGCCTGGGGCCGGTCCAAAGGCCTCAGGGGGCTGCATCCAGCCCCTGGGCCTTAGGTTGCCTACCCCTGGGATAGAGGGAAATAGTTGAAGCTGCTCCCTTTTTTTCATGGGAACTGTAGTTTATTGTGGCACCAGAGTTCTCTGACAGAGAAGGCTCAATGTACCTAAAAAATACATTCCCATGATTTCCTAACACAGAGACAGGACAGTTAAAGTGGTCTCAAGCTGCATTATTTCTGGTAGTCTGTAAAGGGCCACAGATGCTTCTGCTGGAGTCATGGTGGTTATTGTCCTTTTGGCATAAATGCTAATGAAGAAAAAAGGTAAGCTTCTATGCCACCCGTTTGCTTCCCAGTTGCAGATCATGGACATGACTCAGAAAGGGATGGACCTAAGGTCACCTCATTTCATTGCTTTGCTCAGAGACATAACTCTGCTTTCAAAGAAGTGAACCCAGATAGGTCAATCCTAAGCAAACCTTACCCAGGCCTTACTGCAGACTTATTGCAGTCAGTAAGGCAAGAAACTGGAACTCTCTTTGATCTTAATTCTAAATTTCTAAATTTGACAGCAGATTAACTCCTCCCCACCCACATTTTTGTGTAGTAATACTAAGACGGTTAACATCACAAGAACACCTGGCACATTTCAAAGCAGAGCCCCAAATAATGTTGAACAATTAAAGCCCTGCTTTCAAGTTGTGCCACTGGAAGAACACGCACCTCATGCATGAAACAACACCATCCACTGTGACATCTCCAGAGTCCTTACCTTGCTCCTTATTTTAACAGCAAAGGCAACCATGAGGCAAGCCAAATTAAATGGAATTTATGCTTGTCCCTACCTACTACTGGAAATCAACTAACACTAGAATTACCCAGCATATCACCAGCTGCCAATGTGTTAAGAGATACAATATGTACTTCCCCCACCCTCCCATGAAGTAAACTGAAAGGGGCCTGGCTGCAACAAAAGATCAGAAACCTTCACAAATTATCTAAGACTGCTACAGTGTTACTCTTTACATCCCATCTGATTCCCCACACATACAACATACACACTTGCTGCTTGAAATCAGAGAGGATGCTTCAAGATGATCCTGATCTATGCAACTACTCACAACATGCACACACAACTGAATAGAAAAATATATATAGGGCCTTTGCAGACTGCCAGAAATAGTGCAAATTGAGTCCACTTTAAGGGTTAGGGTTAGTGCTAGGGAATCATGGGAATTGTATTTTTTTTCTGAGACACTGAGCCTTCTCTGTCAGAGAGCTCTGGTGCCACAATAAAATACAGTTCCCATGATTCCCTAACCCTAACCCTAATCCTTAAAGTGGACTCAATCTGCACTATTTCTAGCAGTCTGCAAAGGCCCATAGACAGTCAAGATCTGCTTGAAGGTTTTAGCCTATCACGCAGCAAACAGCAAAATGATAATACCAACACACAGGACTATTCCCTTGCAGATTATGTAAAGCACAGCACTTTATTTAGTAAAGACTAAATTTCTCTCTTTATGAGAATATCTGTTTTCTAAGAGATTTAGCAGAGGCCTAGCCTTCCATTCCTGAAAAAAGGTTCCTCTACCCATATGGAGTAAAGTTTAATGTAAAATTTCTCTATAAAGCTTCCTTTGGAGAGTGCCTCTTTATGAATTACGGTGGACCCTCCACATTTGGTGGGGTTAGGGGCACAGGGACCCCATGAAAGTGGGAAAACCGCAAATAAAAAAACATTTTTTTAAACCTGAGAACACATTTGCCTAGGAATCTCTAGGTCCTCCAGGGCAAATCTATGGTCAAGATCTGCCAAAGGTTGACCATGAAATTGCTCTGGAGGACATATAAATGCCTAGAGAAGTGTTTTCTCTAGGAACTTCTACGTCCTCCAGTGTGACTTTTGGCAGAAGTTGACAACAGAGTCATGCTGGAGGACCTAGAGATTCCTAGAGAGAACATATTAATCAAATCTGTGAATAATCAAATCCGCACAAGTCAAAGCCGCAAATGTGGAGGGCCGACTGTATCTGCATGCAAATTTCTGCCTCACACCATACTGTGTTTAAAAATTTTTCCATAGTTTTGTTTTGTAGAAAGTCGTAACAGCCTAGTACCAATTCTCAGTTTGCTTCCTACCTCCTTCCTGTCCCATCTTCCAGCACTGATATGGAAAGACTATTAGTTCCCTATGACCTTGTTTATATCCTGCTTGTTCTTTTCTTGTACATTATTCTGTAACCACATTCTATGCATCTGATAGGATCTCTTGCTTTAATTTCATTTTCTGTGTGACATTCTCCACAGATGTATATCATTGGTTGTTGCTTTGGTGGGGGTGCATCTTTCTGGGTGTCCATCTTCTATTTTGTGCTACTCTACAAGTGCAACATGGCCTCCTCCTCCTCCTCCTCCTCCTCCTCTGGCTGTGGTGGCTACTCTGCTTGTCAACTCAGGATAGCAGTATTACCTCAACTGAACTCAGCCGCTGGAAGTTTCTATGCAAAAATAAGAAGCTGAGAGAGTGTAAGTTGTCCAAGGTCACTGGTTTACATGGCCAAGCCAGTATTCGAACCCTGGTCTCCAGAGTCATAGCCCAGCACTCAAACCAATGCACCATACTGCCTCTCATACACACACACACACACACACACACACGTTGTTGTTGTGTGCCTTCAAGTCATTTCTGACTTATGGTGAACCTATCATGGGAGTTTCTTGGAAAGTTTCTTTGGGGCAGGGGCTGCCCAAGGTCACCCAGCAGGTTTCCATAGCTGAGCTGAGATTTGAACCCAGGTCTCCTCCCTGTGTACTCAAAATCACCACACTAGTCCCTGGTGCCACAGCAAACTACAATTTCCAGGACTCCGTAGCATGGAGTTAAAAGAGGGCTGGAACTGGATAACTCCAGCAGAATCCGCACTGCAGAAATAATCTGGTTTGGCACAACTTTAACTTTCACGGTTCAATGCTATGGAATTCTGGGAAGTGTAGTTTTGTGAGGCATTTAGCCTTCTATGTCTGGGAATTGCAGTTGGTGGTGGCACCAGAGCTCTAGTGCCACAATGAACTGCAATTCCCAGGACTCCCTAGCACTGAACCAGTGCAGTTAAAGTGGTCTCAAAGTGGATTATTTCTGCAGTGTGTTTTAGACCCCAGGTTCAATGCTGGGGAATCCTGGGAAGTGTAGTTTTGTGAGACATTAAGCCTTCTCTATCAGAGAGCTCTGGTGCCACAATAAACTACAATTCCCAGGATTCCCTAGAACTAAACCAGGGCAGTTAAAGTGGCCTAAAAGTGGATTATTTCTGCAGTGTGTTCTGGGCCCCGGCTCAATACTAGTGAATCCTGGGAAGTGTAGTCTTGTGAGGCATCAAGCCTTCTTTGTCAGAGAGCTCTGGTGCCACGACGAACTACACTTCCCAGGACTCCCTAGCACTGAACCAGGGCAGTCAAAGCAATCTCAAACTGGATTGTTTCTGCGGTGTGTTCTGGGGCCCCTAGCTCAATGCTGGGGAATCCTGGGAAGTGCAGTTCTGTGAGGCATTTAGCCTCCTCTGTCTGGCGCCACAATGAAAGTGCAATTCCCAGGGTTCCCTAGCACTGAGCCAGGGCAGTTGGAGCGGTTGTTTCTGCAGTGTGTTTTGGACCTTCGCCTCCCCTCAGAGTCAGTCCTTTTTCCTTCCCCGCGAGCATCCTCCCCCTCCCTCCCCGCCGCGCGCGCCACCTGCCTCCGCTCCCCCCTCCCTCCCTCCCTCCTCCTCCTCGCGCCGGCCAACGTTCCCAACGTTCCTCCCTCAGAGACTCCCGACTCCCCCCTCCCCCTCCCCTCGAAAGGGGGCTCTTCTCCTTCCCGCGCACATACCTCCCTCCACGAGCCCGCTCTCGCTCCCTTCTCCGCTCTCTCTATTCCACCCGGTCGGCCCCTCCCCCGCAACCCGCCCGCCCTTTTCCTCTCCCGCCATTGGTCCTGTTCAAAGCCTGTCACGTCCCCAACCCGGCACCGTTGGCTAGGCTCAGCCGTCACTCAAAACTAGTCCCGCCTCCCACCCACCCTCGTTGTGTCTCCCCTCCATTGTTGCCCCCTCAAGTTTAAGGCTGCCTCACCCTCCTCCTTCCCTCACTCCCTCCCTATCATTGGGTCTCATTGATTGGCTCAAGGGCCTCTCATTATTTGTACCGGCTTGCTATTGGGTGCCTGGAGCGCTTACGTAGGCTCATCGTTCCTCCTGCTTCACTGCCTATTGGGTGATGAGGACGTCTGTCGATATTACTCCCGCCTTCACGAGTCGAATGAGGACGCGGCCCGGTTGCGACGCTCCCCATTGGAGGAATTTGGTGTCGAGCAAATTTCGTCAGGCCCTTTTAAGAGTCTAGTCCCACCCAACTCTAAGAGGCGTCCAGAAACATCTTTGCCTTTCCCATTGGATGTAAAAATCTGGTCCCGCCCATTGCCTGAGGGCTCAACCTATATTCCCTCTCCTTATAGGCCAAATATGACGCTTCTCATGCTTAAAGCTCACCTCTAGCACCCATTGGACAATTGGTTGCTCTTGAAAGCAATTTTTCCACTTTCTCATTTCCTATTGGATCACTGCTACTCGTCCTATCAGTTGGCACAGGATCGCGTCCGTCGAGATTTTATCCCATTTTAACATCCGCGGGGGCGCGGGCCCACGGGTCGATGCTACTGGTTCATTAAACTGCCAGTTATACGAATCCCGCCATTCATTATTTCCCGCCACAATGTTGCCGCTCTTTTATTGGCCACTTCTGCTGTCACTCACTGAGACCCTCCTCGTGTTTTGCTCTGGTCGACTAAATCCCGCCTACCAATGGAGCGATATCTCCATAGAGATAGAAAATCTTAGCACTCTTGTCCCTCTAGATGTCACTCATTGAGATCCTCCTCAGATCGTTCTCTGATCTATCCGGTCCTGCCTAGTACCAATGGAGAAATGCTTCTATAAAGCAAGGAAATGTAGCACTCTTTTATTGGTCACTGTAGCTGTCACTCAAAGAGATCCTCCTCGTGTTTTGCTTTGGTCTACCAGGTCCCGCCTACCAACGGAAAGATGGCTCCATAGAGATAGGGATATTAGAATACTTCACAAGAATATTCGTTCTCCATTAGGAAGATTTCCCCTCTCGAAGTGGAAGAAAGAGTTGCTTAGGGAAGTCGATGGAGAAAAGCAGTATTTCTGTCAGCATGGCTGTGATCGTCTCTCCAGGACTCGGAATTTTAAATAAAAATAAAAACGCCCTGCATGTACAAATTCCAAGGACAATACACCCCATTATCCCCATATTGTTTGCTGGCTGACATAGGGCTATATGGGTTTACCCAGGGTGACCTCCTTTTCCAGCTCATGTCCTACATTTCAGCCTTCTGTCCAGAAGGAATTCCAAAATGTCCTCCATTTTTTGCAGTGGCCTTCCAGGTCTGGCCTTCCAGGTTTGTGGACTTCAGCTCCCAGAAGTCTCAGCCATCTTGACCAATGGTCTGGGATTCTGGGAGCTGAAGTTCAAAAACCTGGGCTGCATCCACACAGGGGAAATAACCCGGATTGGCTCCACTTTTAACTGCCCTGGATCAAGGCTATGGAATTCTGGGAATTGGAGTTTGTTGTGGGGCCCAGAGCGGAGAATTCCGTAGCCTTGAGCCAGAAAGAGTTAAAGCGGTATCAAACAGGGTTATTTCTCCAGTGTGGATGCAGCACTGTAGGACCAAAGTTTGGGAACCACTGATTTTAGAGCATGACTAAGCAGCGTGGATTTAGCTTTTATTTTGGAAGGCCCTACATTTTTTCTTAAAGGGCCTACATTTTGTGATGCCAATAAATCTGCTTAACAAAAGTCAGTCGACAACTCCAAATGTCATCCATACAGAATTAAATAATGCATCCAGGAATTTGTTTTGTTTATTTTAGGGTTCCCGTAAATCAGAAGTGACTTGAAGGCACACAACGCACACAGAGTACAAATGAATGGAGCTCACAGTCTTTCCATAAAACTCCCTGCTTCTTTCTGGTAATCCCATACTCTCCAAATGTCCCAAATTAGCAGAGAAATCCTGATTATTCCTTCATCATTTCACTTTGTTGGCTGCTTTTACAAGGTCTGTTTCTCTTGTCTACTTCAATTGCTGCAAATTGAGTTCCAAGTGCAAAATAGTTTGAATTCAACTCAGCAGAGCAGAGACGAGGAGGCAGAATCTTACCCTTCCCAGTAGGCTTAGGCAAAAACAAACTGCTGCAGCTTCTACTAACTTGTGTGTTCTTCCCCATTCTCAACTCTTGTCATAACTAACCATACGTTGCTCAGCCACACATGTCCCAGTTTCCATCCTCAAAACGGTGGTGGGTATATAATCCCAAGGGAGAGACTGTGTGGTGCAGTGGTTTGAGCATTGGACTATGGCCTTGAATCCACCCTGGGCCATGGAAACCCATTGGGTGGGCAAGTCACACACTCTCAGCCTCAGAAAACTCCATGATAGGTTCACTTTAGGGTTGGAAATGACTGAAGGCACACAACACAGTAACAGTAATATAACCCCAAACTTTCAGTGGTAACATTTACTAGTGTGTGAATTATAATAATAATAATAATAATAATAATATTTATTTATTTATTTATTTTATACCCCGCCCCTCTGCGAAGCAATCGGGGCGGCTTACAACAATTTAAAATGCAACAGTTAAAACATTCCAGATTCCTACAACCCCCCACCCACCCACAACCCACTCCCCTTAAAATAGAATTAAACTAATAAATAAAATTTTTAGAATTGAGCCATTTTGTTGCCAGGTATCCAGTTGTTCTGTTAAGCCAGAGATCTACCACTAGAGCAGAAGCAGAGCTTTTACTTTTATTTATTTACAACACTTAAAATCCCTACCAACGTGGCCATTGGTGAAGATATCTTTTTTAAACTGCAGATATCGACAGTAACTACAGTACGGTACTTACTTTTTGGGCCTTGGGGGCTACAGTATCATGGTAAACTTGTCAGCATGATTTCGATTTGCAAAGCAAGGCCTGAGCAAGAATGTAGTAAAGAATATTAACATTTTTTTAGCCCAGCATGAGTAGTGAATGGTTCTTTATGGGAGCTCACTGCTGTCATGAAAGAGCCAGCGTGGTGTAGTGGTTTGAGCATTGGATTATGATTCTGGAGACCAGTGTTGAAATCCCTGTTTGGCCATGGAAACCCACTAGGTAACCTTGGGCAAGTCATACTCTCTCAGCCTCAGAGGAAGGCAGTGCAAACCCAACATAGTCCAACACTCAGACCACTACAGCTCTCCCCCCAACTACAGTTTGTTGTTTTTGTTCATTGCCCTTGAATTGAGTTAATCTCATGGCGACCTTGTGAGTGAGACACCTCCAAGACCTCAATTGCTCTGCTCAGGTCCTGCAAGCCCAGGTCTATGGCTTCCTTGATTGAATCTATCCATCTAGTTTGTGGTCTTCCTCTCTTCCTACTCTCCTGCACCTTTGTGAGCATTGTTGACTTTTCGAATTAGTAATTCCTTCTCATGATGTGTCCAAAGTATGACAATTTGGTCGTCTTGGCTTCTAGGGAAGAGTTCAGACCCATTTGTTTGCCTACGGTAACCTCAGCAGTCTTCTCTAGCACATCTGTCCCAAACACAGTCCAGGCAACCAGCCAAAAGCTGACTGCTTCACAACTGATAGCTAGCAGCCAGTGAGGAGACTGACAGTCACAAACTAGCTTACAGTTCAGCACTTACTTTAATACAGTGGGCTCTCTACATTTGGTGGGGTTAGGGGCACAAGACCCCTGTGAAAGTGGGGGAAATGCAAATAAAAAACAAAACTAATTTTACTTGAGAGAACATCTCTCTAGGAATCTCTAGGTCCTCCAGTGCAACTCTATGATCAACATCAGCCAGACATTCACCACAGAATTGCACTGGAGGAACTACAAATACCTAAAGACTTGCTTTAACTTGCAATCTCTAGGTCCTTCAGCATGACTGTATGACCAATTTCCAGCTAAGTCATGTGGAGGATCTAGAGATTTCCAGAGAGAACATATCAATCAAATCCACAAATAATCAAAACCGCAAAAGTCAAAGCTGCAAATGTGGAGGGCTGACTGTACAAGCCCTAAGTCTCAAACAGTGTTCAGAAATGTCCAAGGCAGGTAAATGGCATCCAGAGTCAACAAACACAATCCAGGTCAAGCACAGAGTTCAAGAACACAACAAGGAGTCAAGCAGGTCAGCTAATCTCAACAACTTCTAGAGGTTAGAACTAGGAATGCAGTTGCTGTTTAATTCTGCTTCCTATAAATCCTCTGAACCTCCTTAAGCCCTCTCTTTGTTGTCGCCGCTTGACAGAGGTAGGTAGAAGTGGTCTGCTATATCTGAATGGGCAGGACTCTGCCATTGCTGGTACTGCACTCTGGCCTGTCTCTGAGGACGTTTTCACACTACCCTCCTAAAGCCGGCTGGAGCCATTCCGGAACGGGTCGTGCCGCCGATTCCGGAATGGCTCCGCCGCCGAAAGGCTAATTCCTGTTGGACAGCCGGAATTACCTTTCCGCCGCTGAAGCCGGAGTTAGCGTTGGTTCGGCCGGAGTGACGCCGGACTTAGGGCTCCGTGCGTTTGAACACATGGAGTGAAAAGCCGGACGGACGCAGGGATGACACCGGAAGGGGCGGGGATTGCCGCTGCATGCGTGTGAACTACGCGGAAATGGAGCCGGAGTGAGGCCGGACGGAGGTAGGATTGCCTCCTCAAAAAGGCCCGTGTGAAAACGTCCTCTGAGACATGTGAATCTGGAACCTCCTCCTGCTCTGGTTCAGCAGCAGATCCCAGCAGGTCCATTGTCAGAGTCCATGTCCATGTTCTGGAAGCAAGACATGACAACATCTCAAATGAGTCAATTCTCCTTCTTAACTGTCCAGCTCTCATATCCGTACATGGCGATGGGGAATACAATGGCTTGGACTTTAGTGTTCGTTTTTATCTCTTTGCACTTTAGAATCTTGTCTATTCCTTCATCGCTGCCCTTCCCATTCCTTCTGATTTCTTGACCGCAATCTCTGTCTGATCAATGATTGATCCAAGATAGAGGAACTCTTTTACTACAGTAAACTACAGGAGTCAAACCATAAAACCTATACAACTCCCATTGGTTCAGTGATGGGTCTATGGCAACTGGGATTAACAATTAGATTTAGGCCAATGTTCATATTTAGAGGAGTTCATCATGAGGACGAGGGAAGGAGAGAATAGGAAACACAAACGTGCACATTGGCATATGCCACCCCATATCACAGCATGCAGGCAGTGTGGCATGACAAATGTCAGCTTTTCAGGTTACACAACCATTTGCTTCCAGAGTCATAAAATGCATAGTTGTTGTGAAGACAGGATGATCAATGGTGTAATTGGAACCAATGCTCCAGGGCACTCAGTGGCTTCAGGCCCTATGCATCTGGTATCACACACACACACACACACACACACACAAATGCACACACTCCCACACTTCTTATTTTGCCTGGCCTTTGACTGGTCTTTTTAATCATTTGGTGGACTAGTGTTGACAGTGGTATAATATATGTCTTTGATTATGTTTTAAATGTAAATTAAACTGTTTTTAATAGTTGTTGTGTGCCTTCAAGTTGGTTCTGACTTATGCCAACCCTAAGACCAACCCATTCAAGGATTTTCTTGACAAGATTAGATTGAGGCTGAGAGAGTGGCCAAGTGGGGAATCAAATCCTAGTCTCCAAAGTTAATGCTCAAGCTACTACACCACATCGGCTCTCATTTTATTGTTATTTAATTCGTTGTGTTTTGTTTTTTTTAATGTAGAGAACCAATGTGGCATAGAGGTTTGAGCGTTGGACTACAATTCTGGAAACCAAGGTTCAATTTCCAGCTCAGCCACGAAACCCACTGGGCAACCTTGGGCAAGTCACACACTCTCAGCCTCAGGGGAAGGCCATAGCAAACCTCCTTTGAACAAATCTTCCCAAGAAAACCACAATAGGGTAACCTTAGGGCCATCACAAGTCGGAAACAACTTGAAGGCACACAACAACAACAACAACAACAACATAATGTTAGCCAACTTCTACTTTAAATTTTGGAAGCTGCCTTCAGTCCCTTGGTGGGAGAAAGGCAGCGTATAAATTGAATGAATGAACGAACAAATGAACGAATGAATACATAAATAAAACACACACACACACACACATATATATATATATATATATATGTACATACACCCAAACTACTTGTACTGTGGTGCGGTCAGAAGCAAACCACTCCTGGAGACAGACTTGAGATGTCTCTCCTTCTGCTCTGCCTAAGGGTTGCCAACATTTTTAGCTGATCCTGGCCCTGTTCCTCAGCTATGTGGTAAGAGAAGGGATGGGTGGTGGATGGCATCCTGGTAGGATCCCCAAATCTCAGCTGTGGACCCTCTTCTCAGGGCAACAGGGAGAAATCTTAGGATGAGAGTATGGTCTTGGAAAGTATGTGTACGTGTTTTTTCTTCATGTTGTTAGCGTTTTGTACCTGAATGGCATGTTCTGTGCAACTGTGACTGGTGCTTAACGGATCATGCTGAAAGACATCACCAGGGGCTAGCCCTTGTGACACCATCCTTGTAACGTCACCCGAGCCCACCTCTGTGACATGAGGTTTTTCAGGTTTTGGGCCTGAAATCTCAGGGCCTGGAATAAGTTTTGACCTGTCAACCCTACATGGTGTTGCTGCCCAAGACTCCAGTCTCAGTCATGCCAGCTGAGATACAGGTAAGAAGGATGCCCAGGACTAAAAGGGAGCTGACTTTGGCCCCAGAGCTTTTGGCTCAGCAAACCCACCATATGTGGATTGCTGAAGCTAGCGTTCTAGCTGGAGAGGCAGGCTAGTCTCCCCTTTTCTTTCTGTTTTGCTCTTCACAGATGCTTGGTAAGTGATTCTGGAGGCAGCTGTTTACCTTGTCTGTTTTGTGTGTAACCAGACAGAACTACAGTAGGATCACCTAGAATAGCTTTATTTTATCATTCAGCTCGAGCTTTATTGCATCGATTACTGCATCCTGACCTTGAAAGTCTGTCTATCCAGCCCTCCATCGTCCTTTCAGTGCTGATGCTGCTAAGAAATTTCCAGCTAGACAGAGGACTAGGAGAGAGGGGGAATCGAGCAATCATAAAAAAAGACTTTGTAAAAATAAGCTTCTTTTCCAGAGGTTTTAATGGGGGTATGCCTGTATTTGAATAAATAAATAAATAAATAAATATCTGATCCAGGGTTCCAACAGTCTTCATTTATCTTTGGATCCTACATTCGCTGGGGTTAGGGACACAGGGACCCCGTGAAAGTGGAAGACCCACAAATAAAAAAACACTTTTTTGTACCTGAGAGAACACTGCTCTGGGTTCTCCATGGTGACTCTATGGTTAACATCTGCTAGAAATTGACCATAGAATTGCACTGGAGGACCTTTTCTCTAAGATTCAGTCAGTCATCATTTGTTATGGTCCACAGACCCAAAATTTAAGCATTCAATCAAAATATACATATACATGATTCTCCCTAGGTCCTTCAGCGTGACTTTTGGTAGGAGGTGACCATAGAGTTGCACTGGAGGAGCTAGAGATTTCTAGAGAGAACATATTAATCAAATCCGTGAATAATAAAATCCACAAAAGTCAAAACATTAACGTGGAGGGCTGAATATTTCTTTACTGCTGTCAGAACTCTTTGTGAAAGGAGGGAAGCAAATGCCTCTTGTGAAGGCACAGAAACACCAATAAAACAATGGAGTTTATCATATGGGGTGGGGGGAGATTGGTAGTTTAAATGGTGATTAACCTGTCAAAATTGCACAATCTAGATTAAAATGCAATTAAAATGTGATTAACATTTTCACACACAAGAGCCACTATCCTGGGAATAACTAGGGAGTAACCAGGCAATAAACAGCAAAAAAATAAATAAATAAAAAATCATGAGAAAATCCTGTGGATAATTTGTTGCTGTTTATTGCCTGGTTATTCACGGGATAATGGCACTTTAATCGCTTTTCACTGTGACGTTGTGTGAAAACCATTAGCACAATTGCACAATTATCTTGGAATATTCCTGGGATAATCGCACTTAGACTGCGACGTTGTGTGAAAATGTTAATAGTGAATGCACGATTTTGATGGGTTAATTGCTGTTTATACTTCCATGATCCCCATGTGATAGACTCCAACAATGCAGGTGTGTATGTGTGTGAAAATTATAGGATAGCTTTCATTTAAGCTTCATCCACCCACAACTTGTGGGTCTTTCAGAAGCAGCCCTAACCCCATAGGTCATAAAATGCAGTAACATCACCTGGGGCACCCTCCCTACTGCATATGTAGAACCAGCATCTCCAAATAATTTCCTATACTCCTGATGCCTGTCCAACAGCAGGAGAAAACTATTTAAACATACGGGTCACTTTTTAAGAAATATTTGAAAGTGAACCTAATATAGTTGAGCATCTCAAATGCTCTTCATTTATTATCATCCTGTTTTCTACCCCCTCGTTGTGCGACTGTGCATATGGCCATTGCACTTATGTCTTGTCTTGTGTGAGTGTGTAAAGCTAATGTAAATAAATTACCAGTTTTGCCCTATAAGTCTTTGACACATTTAGGTCTAAAACACACTGCGGTAATAATCCTCAAATTACAGTAATAGTTGCCATTGCTGCTTTTTAAAAGAGAGTCAGTGTAGTTAGTAGTTTGAGCATTGAACTACAACTCTGGAGACCAGGGCTTGAATTCCTGCTCACACATGGAAACCCACTGGGTGACCTTGGGTAAGTCACACTCTCTCAGCCTCAGTGGAAGTCAAACCCACCCACCCCGAACAAATCTTGCCAAGAAAATCCTGTGATAGGTTCACCACAAGGTTGTCATAGGTCAGAAACAACTTGAAGGCACACAACAATAATGTAATCCCAAACTTTCAGCAGTAAAATTTAGGGTGGGAACTGAGCCACTTTGTTGCTGATACTATAAAATAATTGGGAGTCCTGTTGCTCTTCTACTGCAGAGATTTACCACTAGAGCCAAAGGAGAACTAGGAAGAGTTACTTTTTTGAATTACAACACTTAAAATCCTTACCCATTGGTGAAGAAGCATTTTTGAACTGCAGCTATTCATAGTAACTAATGGTTTTTTGGACCTCGGGAAATGTGTTGAAAGCACACGACAATAATATTGCTGCTTTTACTTCCCATTATGGAGCTTATCACATGAGTTTTTAAATCGGTAGCAGCCCAATGGGATGCAGCCGGGACCCAGGATGGAGGCGGGAATTTTTGTATTGTAATTCGCCGCCGAATCCACCAGGTGACTGTAGCTGGGTCCCAGCCATGCTCAGCCACCCCTTTTTCGAAAACGAAAACTCTCTACTCTGAAAACTGGCTGGCTGAGTGCTTCGGTTTGGTTTTTTGAGTGCAGCTGGGACCCAGGCTGCAGTCTCTCAGCAGATTTGGCGGCAAATTCCAATGTGATAATTCCTACCTCCATTCCGGGTCGCAGCTGCATCCCGTGCAAAAGTTCATGTGATAAGCTCCCAAGTGTCACTGTACCCTTACGTTTAGCATGCTCTGGAAGAATTAAAATGGTCAACCATAGAGATAGTCCTTCTCCTAGCTTTTACAGTAGCTGTTCACAAGACCTCCGCGTGGATTGTGGAGCCTACACTATACCAAGATGTGGAGGTCCAAAAGCACCCAACCCAGACTGCAATCCCCATTATAATGAGTGGAAACTGAGGATAAACTGCATGCATCCTGCTTGTGGATATATGTGTTTCCTTGTCACTGTGGAGTTTATCACACAGGAGGCAAAGTGCCCAAATCTTGTGCAGAAACGGGATTTAAATCCCAGAAAAATCCCGCAAACGTGGGATCGTTTTCAGAACATCAGGGGCATTGGGCATTAATTCGACATTAACCCGCACAGAAAGTGGACAAAATCGGCTGCTTTTTACTTTCGGGAGAATCCTGAAAGTAAAAAGCAGCCGATTTTGTCCACTTTCTGTGTGGGTTGATGTCGAATTAATGCCCAATGCCCCCGACATCGTCTGAAAACGATCCCACTTTTGTGGGATTTTTCCACTTCTGTGCAGGATGCCGCCTGATGTCATCTGAAAATGATCCCGCTTTTGCAAGATTTCCCCGATTTAAATCCCGTTTCTGCATGGGATAAACTCCATGTGATAAACTCCTGTGTATCTGTTGTCCAGATCTTGTGAGATTTGCTGGAGCCAATTGGAAGTTGCACAAAAGTAATCCAAAGCAATATTCTGAACTGCTGGACTTTCTGGCCAACTTGTCTGAAAAGAAACCTGAAACGTTTTCACTTCTATTTGAAAATGGACTATTGTATCAAGAAATACAAGTCCCAAAGTTCCTTGTACATAGAGAGTGAGAGGAGAGAGTGAGCTGGCAGGAAAGGCAATTCAAAGCACTAATAAGCATCATGAGCTAGTGTTGCTTGTTTTTCTGGTAAGATCAGCAGTGTCCTGACTATTTAGTTTACTCACAGTCTGTTTCTAATGTTCAACTTCAACCCTATAATTTTTTTACTTCCTGCCAGTGACTGTAGGAAGAGCTTTAAAAACTTCTAGTTTCATCAAGCTAGCACTCATCAAAAAGGGCAAGATTTCGAAACATTAGCAAAAACAGTTAAGCTACTTGTCTTTTCTCTTTTCTGTTGAGCATGACCCTGCAAGAGAAAATTGACTTTGGGGAGCTAATTCATGGTTTTGCAGTAAAAAGGACCAGTGGATTAAAGCTTTAAAGTGAATTAGTCTGAAGTTTGCAGTCACATTGGTTGTCTAAATTTAAAAACCCAAGACATTGACAGAATAATCCTTTTATTCACAGCCCCAAAGTCTATTAACACAGAAAATAGCAAAGGTGGGTGATCTCCAGAAGTGGGTAATACGCTCATAAGGACTGTATGTATGGGATAAGGGATTATGGTTTGTACTGAGATACAAATTTGTACTGAATCCCCTTCCCTCACCAAAAACGATGCATAGTCTTTGACCATGCAGCCAAAGAGTGGATCCGTATTTGAGAAGCCTTCACCAAACTACCCACCAGTGACTCTACAGGTATGAGTAAATATTTTTGCTAAACAATATGCCAGCAACCATTCATCTCAGGCTTAAGCGACAGTAATGCTCCCCTTAGCACTGAGCAATAAAGGAGTCCACAAGCCACAATGTTAAATTCCCACAATGTGCTTGAATTTGTGTTGGTCCTGGGCATTTCGGGGGATTTAAATGGCAGCTTCCAGTCCAAATAGGTTTTGATTGGGTAACTGGAATCTGAAGAGCATTGGAAAATGGGACCTGCAGGCATGAGATGAGACATACACTTGCCATCTTTACTACATTGTTACTTATTATTCAGAAAAGTTCTCAGAAGGTTCACACCTTTAAAAGGTCCCAGTTTGGCAGGAACAGTCCCAATTAATCCTCTCTCATCCCACTTTTCCACTGCTTTTAAAATAGCCTGTTTTCTGTCTCCTCCTCCCACGTTCCCCCTTTGTTCTCAGCTTATTTCAGTTGCAGCAATCAGAGTTCCAAGCGCAAATGAGGAGAGCAATAAGGAGAGGGGACAGAGTTACCCTTCCCAAGACACTCAGGCAAAAGCAAACTGCTGCAGCCTCTCCCAGCTTCTGTCTTCGGCCTTCTTTATAATGTGCGCCATCTTGACCATGCTCTGATTTTGCTTAGCCAGACTTTTCTTGGTTTTCCTCTATAAAATTTTGGAGCATAATTTGGGGAACACACAAGAGCAATCACAGAGACAGGCACAAAGACAGAGAGGTGCAGATGTGAAGAACAATTTACATTTCTCTTTATAATGGAAAACAGAATAATTATTAGCCTTCCTTATAATGCTAATATCTCACAGCATGAGACATTACCATGATAAGGAATGGCTAATATTTATTCTGTCTTCCTTGATGAAGCTCAAGATATGGGGATAGGGTTGTCATAATTCTCTTCCATAAAACTGGGACAAAATGTAGGGAAAAACATAAGACAAAATGTAGGGGAAATGTAGGACATTCAAGAAAAATTGAGGCCATGACCAACTAAAAACCAAAAACATTACTAAAATAAAAAAACATGAATATAACATTAAATATAAATATAATAAAACATTAATATAAATATAATATAAACCTTGGGGCTGGATCTGCTTGGAACTGGCATCTTGGCTTGATTCCCTGCTTGGCCATGAAACACACTGAATGACCTTGGTCAAATCACATGCTCTCAGCCTCAGGGCTCCTCCTCTGAACAAATCTTGCTGAGAAACCCCCATGATATAGCCTTATGGCCTTAGGGTCACCATAAGTTGAAAATGATTTGAAGGTACACAACAACAGCAACCTCACAGCATTACAGAAGTCACACAGGCCATCTTATCTCAAATTACAGAGTTTCAGTTCACCAGTCATAAAATATGTAATCAAAGCTGCTTTTTGATCCCTAAGTTGTAAAATGTGCCTTACTACCTATTTACCTGGATCACCCTTCCAGAAATTCCTGAAAAGTGGTCCTTCTCAAGTTTCTGCAAGAGTTCTATCATTCTGGCAAACAACGTCACACTTCACGTGAATTGCAAGTTGCATCAAACCTGCAACCGAAGCACAGTTCAACCTGTCATAATAACAGAACATGGAAGACAATGGAAGGCCCTACTTTGCTTCTGGATTAAAAAAAAAATAGCCTACAGATCCCAGAATCTTTCAGCCAGTATAACATATGACTGCTGCTTCTGCCATCTGTGTATATGTGCCTTCAACTCATCTGTAGACTTATAGTGATCCCATGGATTTCACAGAGTTTTCTTAAGCAAGGAACACTCAAAGTTGATTTGTCATTCGCTTTCTCCATAACTTCCTATATTTAACAGGTGAAAACTGGGACGTGTGGGCTACAGAATTCTGGGATTTGTAGTTTTGTGAGATATTTAGATTTCTCTGTCTGAGAGCTCTGGTGCTGCAATACACTACAAATCCCAGGATTCCATAGCAGTTAAAGCACTGTCAAAACTGCATTATTTCTGCAGTGTACATTAGAGCTGAGAGTGTCTTGCCCAATATCATCCAGTGGGTTTCCATGATTGAGTAAGGATTTGAACCCTGGTCACCTGGATTGCTAGAGCAACATTTAAACCACTCCAACCAATTTCTTGAGAGGTTTGTATTATGCAGCCTTGATCTAGGGACCAAAGCCAGGATGGGAATCTCCTGGCTCTCCGGATGTTTTGGGACTACCATTATCATCAACCCTATGACCAACACAGACAATGGCGAAGAATGCTGGGAGTTGAAGTCCAACATCATAGGGAGGGCCACACATTGTTCACCCACATTTTAAGGTTTCAGGAGCTCTGCTGGGGAAAGGTACCGTAGTTGCCCATTCCAACTGGGCAAACTACGCACAGTATCTCCTAGTTTGGCACAGCTGACTGGGTCGACTTCAATACTATAGCCGAAAGTAGCAGATTAGTGAGGTGGGTGCAAGACAGGTATCTGGCACATGTAATGCTACTGCCTCCCTCTGCCTAGTGATGGGGCTGGTTGCTGAAATCTAAAACAAATAGATCATTATTTTGCCATGCAGAGATTTCTCCCCTGTTTCCCAAGGATTTTCTCTCTCTCTCTCTCTCTCATTCTACAAGTGAAAGTGTAGAATAACCAGGAAAAGCTGCTCTCCAGACCAGGGACAGAGAACCTACTCTTGTCTAAATTTAATTTAATGTAATTAAATTGCAGCTTCCATTGTCTCGCACCACCACTGGCAAAAGCTCATAGGAATTGCGATCCCAACAACATCTGGAGAGGTCACATATTCCACAACCCTTTGCTCTAGACTGGTAGTAGAATTGTTGGACTGCAATTCCCAGAATCTATAAACATAGACTGATTTCTTGGGAAATGCAATCCAACAGCAAAGCCTGGAACAAATGTACCAACGGGTAGTCTGGCTCCAGTTGCAGCAAAAACAACTGATATTTTGTGGCCCCTTAAACACTAGCAAGTTTTATTTGGCATATGATTCCATTGCATCGATGGACTGATTGATTGACTGCATTTATATGTGCTTTTCTCCCAGTTTGGCACCCATGGTGGCTGACAAGCCATAAAACAAAAGTAGCGAAAAAACATAGCACACAAAATTAAAACACAATGAAAAGATTGCCATTTTTTTAAAATCATAAATTAAGCAATATAGAATCATTTAAAAAGCATTCAAAGGTTAAAACAAGAGTACCCGTCCACCCCAATAAGAAGGCTCCCTGCAAGGCAATGAGTCCTTAAAAGCCTGCTGGAACGGAAGGTCTTTGCTTGTCAGAAAAGGAGAGCAAAAAATGGGCCAGGCTAGCCTCCCATGGAAAGGAATTCCAGAAGATGGGAGCAGCCACTGAGATTCCTTACCCAGCGGAGGCTATCAGAAGATAGCTTTTGCCTGAGTTGCTTAAGACTCACCATTTCATATAGGGAGATATGGTCTTTCAAAAAGTCTGGACCTAAGCCACATGTGATGAAGAAGTAGCCTGGAATCCATAAAAGTTTATGTCCAATAAAAGGTGCTCATCTTTAATGTGCTGCAAAACTGTGAGTAGCTTCCACCTCTCTTTTGCTCCTAGCGTAATTTTGGAGGCAAGGGAACAATGATCTTCGCAGACAAAGGTCTCCTGCTTATGGCACTATCACTGTGCCCTTTGCCCGATATCAGGAGCAACCAGTGTTAGAGCTGGATTGTCAGATGACACCCTCCTGGCACACTACACTTTCCACCTGCTGGAGAGAAAGGTGTGTTCCTGAACAAGGGGTACGGACAACAAGGTAGCTGATCACACCAGGGTAAGGAAAACTCTTTCATTACCTAGCTCCAAAGGAAATAAGCCATATTCATGATGACCAAATTCCCTGTCTGAGTGTCCTGCAAGAAACCTCAGATATTGCAGGTTCCCAAATGGTAAAAGGTTGCCAGACTTTAGCCAGTCCCCATGTACAGAAGCAGCCAGGTCTGTCCAAACTTCGGGGCATGCTGCCTGTAGGAATGGGAATCATGCAACCTTGCAGATGTGGTTGGATTGCACTTCCCAGCGTTCGTCATCATTGGCTGTGCTGGCTAAGGGTTGCCGGGAGTTGCAGTCTTAGCACAACTGGAGGGCCTCAGAACCCTAGGAATAGCCTCTAGGAATAGCCTCAGTGGTTCCCAAACTTTAAATAGGTAGTAAGGCACATTTTACAACTTAGGGATCAAAAAGCAGCTTTGATTATATATTTTATGACTGGTGAACTGAAACTCTGTAATTTGAGATAAGATGGCCTGTGTGACTTCTGTAATGCTGTGAGATTGTGGTGGTTGTTGTTGTGTACCTTCAAATCATTTTCAACTTATGGTGACCCTAAGGCCATAAGGCTATATCATGGGGGTTTCTCAGCAAGATTTGTTCAGAGGAGGAGCCCTGAGGCTGAGAGCATGTGATTTGACCAAGGTCATTCAGTGGGTTTCATGGCCAAGCTGGGAATCAAGCCCTGGTCTCCAGAGTCACTCAAACCACTAAACCATGCAGGATCCTCATATAGGGTTGCCATATTCCATTTTGGACTTCAGCTCCCAGAATTCCTGTCTGTTGATCAAGCTGGGCAAGGCTTCTGGTAGTTGAAGTCCAAAACACCTGGAGGACCAAAGTTGGGGAATCACTCCTCTAGATCAGGGGTGGTGAATGCTAGGCCCTCCAGATGTGGATGGACTATATCTCTTAGCATCCCTCACCCTTTGCAATGGCCTCTAGGGCTAATGGGAGTAGTAGTCTCATCACCAATGGAGGGCTACAAGTTCCCCAATCTTTGCCCTAGCAAATTCTAGCTGGGAAGGGAGCCTTTTTGCTTTAATTGCTATCAGAAGCCCCAGTTTGGGCTGGCTGGTGAGGAGGAGAGGCGTGGCTGGGAAAGTTTATAAGTACACCTTTAGTGGAAATCTTTCTTTTCACACACACCCCTTGTCTTTCATTCCATCAGCACAGAGCAAGGCAGGGACTTTCTGAAGAGGAAGAAGAAGGATGACAGCTCCTCTAGTCTTAGCAGAGTTTTGAGAATATCTTGTCCATGGGCCTAGCCAAGGAACCCAAGGAGACTGGGCTGGGTACTTCCTAACCCATTAGCCTCTCTCTCTCTTTTGTCCAAAAAGAAAAGGAAAGAGAAAAAGAAGAAGAAATCCGTAGGCTCAATGTTGCCCATCCTGTCACCATGGGAGACTAGTATTCAGGGATCCGGCATCCTCCACAGCCTCCTTTTGCCTTTATGCCATTGGACCCAGGAATCGTGGCTCCCAAGGCTTTTCTTGATGCTCTCCCTATATTTTTCACTCTCTTTAGGTCTCCTGCTACCATGTGGGTTTGGGCGCTGCTTCCTGTGCTACTGGCTGCAGGCGGGATCATTGGCTTCTGGGTTGTGTGAGTAAGATGGGACCAGGTGGGCTCCGTGCTTTTGATTTCATTTCGTTTCGTTTCACGGTTTCATTTCAATTTCAATTTCAAATGCAATTTGAAATTGGAATGCAATGGAATTTGAAATGCAATGAAATTTCATTGAATTTAATTTCATGGTTGCATGGGGATGAGGGTGGGAGGAATGGTTATGGCTTGACATTGGTTGCATTGGGGAGATGCCTGCTCAGATCGGGTTTGGGGATGATAATAGAGAGGCTCTGGAACCTGGGTGACAAGACATCCTCCTTTCCCCAGACATCTCCTACATTTCAGCCATCTGCCCAGGAGGAATTCCAAAGCGTCCTCCATTTGGAACATCACTAAGAAGCACGAATTAATATTTATATGAGTGTTTGTAGTGTTTCTTTGGTAATGCCCTACATTATTCTTGAATGTCCTCCATTTCCTGGTGCCTTGTCCTCCTTTGCAGTTAGGACATCTGGTCACCCTGTCTGGGACAGAGCCCTTGTTCTGCATGTGGAAGGTTTCAAGTTCAACCCCTTACAATAGCCTTTTTTTAAAAAAGGAGCAAGGAACAGGTGAAAGAAATAGCTTATCTTATCTGATCTCTGAGACAACTGCTCCCACTCAAAAGTATCCAATACAGGGCTAGGTAGATTTTAAAAACTGATCTGATGTTAAGTAGCAGCCTCATATCTCATTTTTCCTTGATTTTAGCAATATATGCCACATTTGTTGTTGTTGTGTGCCCTCAAGTCATTTCAAGCTACAGTCTGAAAATATTTGGGGAGCCACAAGTTGTCCATCCCTGATTTAGGTAACCCTAACACAAACCTATCCCAAGGTTTTCTTGGCAAAGGATTATTCAGAGGGGTTTTGCCCTTGTCTTCCTCTGATACTGAGAGAGTGTGACTTGTGCAAGGTCACCTACTGGGTTTCTGTGGCTCATTGGGAATTCAAAGCCTGTTCTTCCAGTTTCCTAGTCCAATACTCAAACTACTCCACCAAGTGAGCTCTCTTTAAATTTAATTTTAGACAGTAAATTTAATTACAGTCTAACAAAGAACCCAACTATAAAAGGGGGCTCCCAATACCTCGCCTAAGTTGGGTAGGGGTGCATCTTTTGACCTTTCCCCCTAACAGAAGGATGGATGGGTGGTCCTCCAGATGTTATTGGATTGCAACTCCCATCACCCCTAGCCAATATGGTTAAAGGAAGCTGCAGTGTGACAACATTTGGAGAAGCAAAGTTGTGCATCCCTGATTTAGCAGCATTCAAAGACAAAACCATGTTAGTCTGTATCAGCATAAAAAGATAAAAAGAATTCTGTAGCTCCTTTGAGATGAACTGAGAGAAAGACCAAGATCAGACACTCCTGATGGAGCGGACTGAAGTCCTTGAAAGCTTGTGCTAGAAAAAATTTTCTCTGTTAGTCTCAGAGGTGCTACAGGATTTCTTTATATCATTTAAAACGGTATGATCTGCAAGTGATTGTATTGCGCTTTCTAGGAAGAGCTTGGCTGCTATCTGGTTACTCTTTTAAAATGCATTAGAGTTGCCCTATATTCCTTGATCTGTTGGCAACTCTTGTCTTTGAGGGAAAGAGGGAAGGAAAGTTTTAACTCTTTGCAAGGAAACTTTGGAGACTCTGGAGATCAGCTTGGTCTTGAAGCTGCAGGAGTGTGACAGTGATTTGATTTGTAACAGTACTATGTGAAGTTATCTGGAATAATGAACTTTGGTTTAGCAACTTTAGATATCTCACATGCGGGATTCTTGTTTCTTCAGGTTTGCCATGGCGGTTGCAAATGGCTCTGTAAACATCACAGAAGCGTTTCCATATATCAGGTACAGGTTGAATAGATTTCTAAGACCTGAGACACATGAATATGCTTACATGTGCATGTCTGTGTACATGCTCACACACACAAGTTTGCCCCTCCCCAAACCTCAACAGCAACAACAAAATACACAACCACAACCCCTTTTTAGGGTCATCTTCATGCTTCTTTCACTTCAGGAAGTCAGCTTGTCTTCTGTAAGGATCATAGCCTTTTTTGTGATTGCCTGTTTTACACAATAACCTCTACTAGGAAGTGTGTTTTTGTTTCGTCCTCTTGTTTTTTTAATATTTTGGGTAAGGAAGTCTTATCTGTTTCCAAAAACCCTTTGACAGTCTGATGAAGGGATGTGGTATCTAGGGTGGTAGAGTCTATAAGGCTTAACTCTGTGCTGGCTTCCAGGTGTATTGGGGTCTCTCCCTTAGCTACTTGTAGAAACCCTAATGATTTCTGGCATTTATTGACCTACTGACACTGTAGCCCAACTCTGAACCATATTCAGAGGTTGCAGTGTTGGTCATACAGCAAAATACAACAAATGCTACATGATGTATTTGTGTATTTTATTTGGTTCAATAAAGGTATCACTGGAGTTTATCACACAGGGAGCCCCGTGCAAAATCCCTCTTTAAAGTAAAAAAACCCCACAAAAGTGGAAGCTTTTAATGAACAGGATTTCTCCCGTTCTGCCCTGTGTGAAAAGTGAAAGCGCTGTTAAAAGGAGGTTAATCCGAACGGAAATCAGACAAAAATTGCTTCTTTTTACTTTCGGAAGATCCTAATTTCCGTTCGGACTAACCTCCTTTTAACAGCGATGTCGTCTGAAAAAACACCCGCTTTTGCGGGTTTTGTTTAATTTAAAGCCCCGTTTCCGCATGGGATTTCCCCCGTGTGATAAACTCCACTGTCTTGTGGATTTTGGAATGTGTTGTAGTCTAAACCTCTTTGTTTTCTTTTAATCTTCAGCAAGCAAATGTGTTGTTAGTGTGTGTGTGTGTATGCATGCATGCATGCACTAAAAATGTTGCCATGAGCAAATTGGGATTAATATGTTTTGAAATAGCTATGTTTTAAATAAAATGCATTTCAGTTAGGGTTCCATAGTTGTAATTTTGTAATTCTGTACAAAGAAGACCAACCAAAACTGTTTTGAAATGGGAGGTGGAGAAACAAAGGGCAAAAGGACACCTTAAGATTCCAACTTCAAAAAAGACTCAAAGCCTATGAAATATTTCACCTTGTCTCTTCTCAGCACCTGCGGCGCCCACCCACCCCAGAGCTGCCTATTTGGTCAAGTTCTTAATCTAGGAGCATTTCTAGGTAAGCCTGGTCTCTTGTATAACTTTCCTACTGATATCACAAGCACTTCCTATGGCCCTTCTAATAAGGGAATTGGCCTGAACTTTTGAGTCACCATGAAATCATGAGACTGGTTTTGTGAGACTGTCCTTTTCCCAGTGCTGGAGATTTATTCAGAGTTCAGGGATTTCATCTCTGAAGGGAGACAGGGCAAGTTTAACACACAGCGGTTGCAATCCTGACTCAATCCACCTCCTCTCAACACTGCAAAAAAAATCACACTGTGCCTCCCTGGCAAGAGCGGGCTGGAGGTGTCACCATTCAGGGCCACTCACTTGTACTGCAGCCACTCACTCACAAACCACAAGGTTGTGAGTTCAGTACCAGCCAGGGGCTCAGGGTGGACTCAGCCTTGCATCCTTTCATAGGTTGGTAAAATGAGTACCCAGCTAGTTGGAGGCAATTAGCTTAATCATTGTAAACTGCTTAGGGAGTGTTAAGTGCAATTAAAAGTGGTGTAGAAATGTACTTGCTATTACTATTGCTGTCTCTAGCATCACAGAATTCTTTCGGCTGATAAGGTTGCCAGGATTCTGTGGTGAATTTGGGGGAGGGGTGTCTTTTGCAGTCAAGGCAATTGTGCCGCTGCTATAAATCTGAGTTGCAGTATTTACAATGTCATAAGTCTGACTTATGATATTATAAATATTATTTCCATGCTTTATGTATGCCAGTGCATGGGACATTAATGCAAACACTGGTAATAAGTATTTTGGGAGTTGGTTTAAAAAAAAATGCTTGAAGTTATTAGGTAATCAAATTCTTTGTCAATTTCCCAGTTTCTGCTATCATAACAGCCTCATTGTTTTCTACAGTGTGGCCTTTGGTATCTGCTGCAGTTTGGTTCCAGGAACACCCATCCAGGATACCAAAATCCATCAATGCTCAAATCCCATTAAATACAGTGGGATAGTAAAATGGTGTTTCTTACATAAAATGGCAAAATCAAGGTTTGCTTTTTGGAATTTATATATTTTTAAAAATACTTTCAAGCTGCGGATGGTTGAATCCATGGATGAATAATCCATGGATGTGGAGGCAAATTATATATTATTTATTTCCATACAAAACAAACTTTCTTTGATTTAACTTTCATGGATGGTAGAAGAGGGACATGTGAGATATATTGTCATATCCTTAAGAAGCAGCAGATAGGTACAGAACAGATGGTGGGGTGGGGTGGAGTGATAGATAATAAAACATTAAATGTACCAAGCTCAGTGATTTCATGGATTAAAGTCTATATGATGTCTCTTCCAGGTGTAGTCATCTGCTTTTTAAAGTTCCAACAAGTGCGGGATTATGGCTGTCACTCCCGTTTAAATATAATTGGGCTTGTTCTAGGCCTACTCTGTGCTCTTGGAGCATCTATTGTGGGCAACTTCCAGGTAAGAGGTTGCCAGAAGAGGGACAAGGTGATCATAGAATGAAGAAATGGAGCCTATGTCCCATTTTTTAAAGGGGTCTATGCTTATATTACATATTGATCCAAGCATAGTTCAAAGATAAATAGCCACAAGAAGAGGGAGATGGTGGGAAGTGGAAAGTCGCCCATCACTAGTACATTCATTGCATTTTTATTTAAATGACCAACAGCCATTGTTTCTAAATCTTCATCTTTACCTATAATATGCACATTCTGTGTTCTCATTTGTTCTCTTTATTAATAGTGATGTATTTCTTGTTTGGGGGCAGTAGGAGAATGGCTGGGGAGTAGGGCTTGTGAATTTAATTTCTAGGAACTGATGTGAAGTAGTGGTTTGAGTGCTGGACTAGGACTCTGGGAGATCAAAGTTCAAATCCCTGCTCAGCCATGGAAACTCACTGAACAATCTTGTCTAGTCACACTCAGTTTAAGGGTATGCATTCATTCAAATGCAATCCTCCTCCAAACAAATCTTGACATGAAAACCCTAATAGTTCACCTTAAGCAGGAATTGACTTAAAAGCACATAATAGCAACAACTAGCTGTCTTTGCAAGACTTGAGCAGAGCAGTTGATGATTGAGGCTCATTCTCTGAATAACTTCTCTGGTTCATAGGACCATGGTTGAAGGTGATTTGACAATAAATAACAATTTCCCTCTATTCCTACAAGCCAGTTAACTTGAGCACTGAATGGTTTGGGTGGGGAAAATGTTCCAGCACTATGATGTTTCTTCCTTCTCTTCTCCCTCTCATCTTCCACAGCAATACAACCAGCTGGAAACCCATCTATTTGGGGCCTTCTTGGCTTTTGTGGTGGGAATCCTTTATTTCTGGATCCAGACATTTCTGACCAACCAAGTGAAACCAAGACATGGAGGACCATGGATTGCGTCTCTTCGGTTCTCCCTCAGCTTTTGTGGCTCTGCCTTCCTCATTGCTAGTATCCTCAATATGACAGCTAGAGAGATGGGGAAAGTGGAGGGAAAGAAGCAGGTAAGAACTGTTGGCCAGGATTTAGTATTATCTATGGCATTAGAGCAGGGGTAGGCAACCTTTCCCCTTTAAGGGCCGAGGGACTTCAGCTCCCAGAAGCCTCAGCCATGTTGGCCAATAGTCCCATGTTGGCCAATAGCTCCTGGGATTCTGGGAGTTGAAGTCCCTCGGCCCTTAAAGGGGAAAGGTTGCCTACCCCTGCATTAGAGGATAGAGTTCAGGGTTAGTGGGCAGCAATGTGTTAGGAAGGAGGTTGAGGGACATGGAATAGGTGACATTTCAGCTATCTGAACTTTACTTTAGAAGAGCTGCTAACCTTGTAGGCTGTTGAGGTGCTATAAAGCAGCACTTCTCAAAATGGTGCTGCATGGACTGGTGCCAGTCCACAAGCCATGGGGCTGCCATGGAGTTTCCAGGAAATAAACAATGGTAGCAAATGGGCAACAAAATGGTACCAGTCCCAATTTATTCCCAATGGAGAATAAATTGTTGACTTCCTATATCAGATAGCTGTAGGGTAGTGCTACTCAAAATGGTAGTCCCTGGACCAGTACCAGTCTGTAAGTGATCAGTGGTTGATCCATGGATTGTTTCCAGAAAAGAAATAAACAGTTGCAGCCAATGGGAAGAAATATGGTACCAGTCTCTGGAGAGTTAGTGAAAAATAGTTGCCCGTTTCCCCACATCAATTAGCTAGAGAAGTGGAGAACTGAGAAAAAGCCATTTAAAACCCTGGGGCTCAGCATCGAGCACTTTCAAATAATTTAATATTCATGGGGAGAACTGGCAATTAAAATTTAGGATGGTGTCAAAGCTAGCATAATTTGACACCCAGTAAGTCTCCTCTTATGATGGGGGGTGGTATCTGACCTGTTGTTTGTCAGGCAAATTATGATGATGAAGTCTACTTGTGGCATATTTCCCAAGACCTGTCCTCCTCCCTAAAGGCCTTAAGCCAACACTGGCCGATTCCCAGCCCTATTCTGGATCTATTTTGTAATTAACAAGCACTGGCTGGTCCTTCTCCTTGACTCTTTAACCCCAGCGGTTGCGCTTTTTTATCTGAAACTAGATTCTGAGGCAGCATATTGTGAATGGGCTCTAGCCATGGACCTGTTCCTGCTTTTTGGCCTCTTCGCTGTGGATTTCTGGCACATAGGGACCTGCTCAGTCCATGTGCATCATCAACGGGCAGACCGAGAAACCCCAGACACCCAGGTGTCCACACAGACTCTAGCACTCTGATCTCTCTTTGGGGAGAAATGCTCTCCGTGAATCTCTCCCTCACAGATGGATCTCCAAGCTCACTTTTCTAATGGGAAAAGTCATTCCTCCTTTGCTTTGACTTTTCAGTGGCAGAGAAGGTAATTCCAGCCTTCTGTTACAAGGGGGAAAGAATCTAAAACAAAGCAGATGGCCTAGCTATGCCCTACTACCACTTCCAAAAAAGTCTCTCCAGTTGTGACTCCTCATATCAGACCAGGTTAATTCTGCTAAGGAGCAGAAATACTCCCAATTGTCATTTGTAACATTTCAACTGTATTCTTCCACTGACCATTTCATGCTGGTCATTTGCCTTCCCTTAAAGAAGGAACCACTAACTGTTCTCTGTAAGCCAATATTTTTATATGTCCATTTTATTTTTTGATGGTCAACAAAGTGGACCAAGTCCTGCCTCAAACTCCACGTTTTGCTCCCTTTGGCTCTGCTGTAGAAAACCAGTGGGACAGAAGGATACTGGTTACCATTATTCCTTGTGTGGCCCAGTCAGCTATAGACACAACTCAGCTGGGAGTGGGACCAGCCTTTGGGTTTGTTTTTTAACCTCCCGGAGAAGCCTAGTAACTCTTTGCAGTTTGTAAGAGATAACGATGGGGTTATTCCATGTAATCCTTGGATCTGCCATGTTATTGCGTGGATCCATGTTACAGGTGGAGAAGCAGTGCAAGAAAAATTCTTTTTCACAGCCTGATTGAGTTCAATGGATCTTGGTGCATGGCTAACTATGCAGGTGAATTCACAAATTCTTTACACCAGTTTACCATAGTCCAAGACAGTGGTTGTGTCATTCTACCTACCTCTCTAAACTCCCACAAACATGCACTATTATCAGTTGAAGCTGCTGTATGGAAACAATGATTTATGTTGTGCATAAATGAAACCCAGACTCTTTAAGATAAATGCACACATCCTCTCTCACTTGTATATCCCCATTCACTTTTCTGTGGATGGATCCATTCCTCCACTCCCAGCTCTGGCAGTGCCAGGTCAACAACTCATGTGCGTCTTTCCTTTGGTTTAGAAGTACTACTCTGTTCAAAGGAGAGGGAGTTTAATTATCCTTTTATAGGAATGAACACTGTATTCCATCTGTCTTTTTTGTGTGTTTCCTTCCTCATACTTTCTCCTTCCACAGGTGGAAAAAATATTGGCTCCTCCCTGCTAACCTCAGATTTTAACTATATGTCCTAATAGGATTTTTTTTTCTTGTCCCATTTCATTTGTTTCATGGGAGGTGCATTAATAAACTGAAAGTCTGACTGCTGTCCTGTCCATGGAGGAATGTAATTTGTTGCCCCCAAACCAGAGCAGATATGGCAGAGCTAAAGTCATTGCAGCTTTTGATGCTGTGTGAATACCACCCTTACCTAGTGTTTGCTTCCAAGCTTTAATGAAAGAGTGTGATGAAAGGGCTAAGATTAATTGCCAGGTTCTCTGACAAGATTTCTAGAAAATGACAAAGGAATCTGGATCTGAGAAGGGAAATAATTCCACATGGGATCTCGCTTGGATAGAGCAAAGTGGAATCCTTTGTTCAGGATTATATATATAAGGGTCTTGATGTCTCCACATTTCACCAGAGAGAAGGCAGCAAGGAGAACTGAGCAGAGTGGGTCCAAGTCCAAGCATGTTGAGCAGGTGCTAAACTCATGTCCTTTTAACAGAAAAGGGTTCTCATGTTTAGTGTACAACAAACACATTCTCCCCCCATCACCTTTCTCATTCAGTTATTTGTTCTAGTGTGCACATGCTTATTTCCATTTCTCACATATGGCAGTCTACCTATACTTATAACTCACTCCATGAACATGCATGCAGAGTACCCAAGCTCAGTCATTATTGTCGTGTTCATTCAAATGCACAAACCCAGCCCCTTTGACTCTCACCATTGACACCTGTGCATGCACTGAGTTCTCAAGGCTCAGTCGGTATGACCTGTATTCATACATCTCTTCTTTGTCATTGCTTTCTTTGTCCCTTCACATGCTGGTGTTGCCTTTCCTTTGGACCCTTTGCATAGAAAGGCACCAGAGCACTTGCTCTATCCTATAGTCTCTCCATCGGGATGTTACTGGAACACTGGAGGAAGAAGTCACAGGGAACCAGTTGCTACAATATTGAAGTAACACATAGATCAGGTCTATATCACTCCCACATGCTTTCTTTCCCTTCCTCCCAGAGTTACACCCACCCAATTGCTATATAAGTTCATACATACTGAGCACCAACTACCTAGTTTTTGCAATATCCACAGGACATCCTGTTCTGTCAAAGCACCTGCCTATCCTACCTGCCACCCATGCTTTTGTGTAAAATATCATTTTATTCATACACACCATCTGCTCTCAATTATGTAGTGTCCAGTTCAAACCTGTAGATACCCACGCAGCCATGAACCCACTCACAAGCACCTGCAGACCTAATTTCCACAAGCTACAGTCTCTTTTACACACCCAAACATTGCCAGTGCATAAAGAACACCATTCAAACATTAACACAGCTAACATAACCCAAAGGGTTTAGTCACTTCTGGATCTTTTCTTTTGGTGATGGTATATGGGAGCATTAAATAATGCAAGTTTTCCCACTTGACAACTGCAAATTGTTATGCATGTGGAATTTGGTGGCGGGGCATATGAGCATTAAGGCAAACCTCCTCATTTCCAACTGCAAATTGTTATGTGTGGGATTCATCGGGATCCTACCCTTGTAATGATAGTCCCCTGACCCAGCCAGAATCATTTTCCCTAAAGAAAAGGGACCCGATTTCCTCCTGATGTCCCTGTCAACGCACACCAGTTGGAAGCGAAGACTGCAACTCCCAATAGTTGAGCAGAAATGACACTTGATAGAACTCTGCAACAAGGGAACGCTTGAGTGATTGTATTTTTTTTTTTCTGAGCAATAATTAGACCCCGGAGATGACAGGACATAGGAGGGGGTTGGACAATCAGATGGAAGGACAGGGAGGAGAAGGGCAGTGGAATGTGGTTTGTGTATGTGTGTGTGCATGAAAAGGTTGGATTCACAAAAGGGAGAGAGAATAAGACAGACAAGTCCAGAAAATGGGGTGGGGGTTACATACAAGTTATCTCCTGTCCATGTGCACGCCCGCATGCGCCATCACCCACATATTGTGCCACCCCTTCCAAGTGAGAGAAGGGGGTCACCCAAAGCAGGACAGAGAAGGAGGAGGAATGGGAGAGAGAAGCAAGATTGCTTTGCTGGATTTCACTCATACACACACACCCTAGCCCACAGCTGCCTTTTTTTGCAATGTCCGAAGCTGGACCCTTGTTCCAAGATCTGTTGATATCCATTGGTCTTTAAGTCTGTTGTTGCTTCTAGTTGTATTGCTCTAGCCTCCCTAATTCCTGCAACTTGATCCTGCAAATGCCATCCAAGGTCCAAAAGGAATCCTGTCCTCAGACCTGTGCCTTTGATGATGTCCAGATCAAACTTTAGGCCCCAGATCTTAGGCCTGATATCACGGGGCTCCTCTGCCTTCTGTCAAGACCCCAAGTCTTTCACAATGTAGTTGAGCAGTCTCTCATCTCCAACACACTCACACACACACACACACATACACAAATATATGCCAGACTGCCTTGTGCAGATGGAAGCAGAACCTTAGGAAAAAGGAGTAGGGACTTGGAAGGGGAGATGAGCCATGAACTCACTGAAGCCCTTTTAACAGAGCTACCAAAATTACAGAGACAGAGCCAGTTAAGAAGCTAAAGGCTGATACCAACAGGTAAATGGAAATCCTTTGAACTTTTTACAAGCCAGCAAAAGAGATTTTGAAAAATGACAAAGAATGCTCAATCTATAACCATGCTGGCTAGGTAAAAGTTGTAGCCCACTACAAGGACAGCAGTTTGGAGGCTAGAATTGGGTGTTGTTTTACTAAAATATTCCCTTTTTTCTCTTAGAAACAAATGCTCGTTGGTTATTTTTTAAAAACCCTTGAATAAAAAATAATGTTTTCCCCTTAATATGGATAAGAAAATTAAGTTTGAAGTCTGACTTCTTTTTTTTAAATTAATGTTTGTGGGAGTTTTCATATTTTTAAACTTTTGAAACTAAGTGGTGTGTGTTAGGTAACAGGTAAACAGATTCCCCTCCCCATCTGAAGAAGTGGGCTGCAGTTGACAAAATGCTAAAATAAACTGCTTAATCTTAAAGATGCTTTACTTCTTCCACTTTTTATCTTAAGAGGAAATTACCTAATGGACACGTGTGTACTATTATTTGGGACTTTTCTTTGCCCCTAGTTATAATTTCACAATTTAAAAAAGTCTTCCACTGTTATTGAGGCCTGTTCTCATGCTTCTGTAAGATTTATGAAACATCAACATGATTTATATTTACAAAATGTGATGAATAATTGTGGAGGTTTGATATTTAAGGGTATTTAAGAACATAAGAAGAGGCCTAGCTGGTTGTAGCTGGTCCTGTTCACACAGTGAACAGTTTTCTCATAGAAGTCCATAAACAGGACAGGAGTGCAACAGCATCCTCACACACATACCCCCTGGCAAATGATACACTGGGATACTGGAGGGAATATATCTCTGTCATGTCTGGGAGCCACTGATTCTTATTCTCCATTAATCTGTCCAGATATTCTTATTCTCCATTAATCTGTCCAATGCCCTTTTTTAAGCTGCCTAGATTGGAGACTCCACTTGCAGCAAATGTAGTTCAAAGTGCAAAAGTCATATCTTGGAACAGATAATTCCATAGTTTAACTATGTACTGTATTTCCTTTTATCTGTCCTGTGCTTTCAAATCAAAATCCAGTTGCCAGCTGCAACTGCAGTAGACCCACTGAATAAACTGCTTGAATCTTATTTAAACATATTCTCCAACTGTCCAAATTTGACAGGGACCGTCCCAGTTAATCACCTGATCCCACTTTTTGGGTTGCTTTAAAAATGTCTCAGTTTCTCTCTCCTCCCCCCTCACTTTTAGGTTACTTCACTTGCAGCAAACAGAGTTCAAAGTGCAAAAGTAGTTTGCAATCAGTTGCCTCAGCGGGGAGAGAGGACAAGAGGACACAGAATCTTGCCTTTCCCAGTAGACTCAGGCAAAAGTAAGCTGGTACAGCCTCTCCTGGCTTATCTGTTCTTCCTTATTAATAACTTTAACCATTTAACCCATACTCTGTTGTTTGTTATTGCCTTCAAGTCATTTCTGACTTATGATGACTGTAAGGTAAACCTGTCATGGGGTTTTCTTGGCAAGATTTGTTCAAAGCAGTTTTTGCCTTTGCCTTTCTCTGAGGCTGAGTGTGACTTGGCCAAGGTTACCCAGTAGGTTTCCATGGCCAAGCAGGGATTTGAACCCTAGTCTACTGGAGTTGTAGTCCAACAATCAGTTATGTCACACTGGCTCTCTTCCACCTGATTATTAATTTCCATAGCCAAGCAGGGACTCAAACCTAGGTCTCCAGAGTCATAGTCCAATGCCCAAACCACTACAACATGCTGGCTCCCACTCAGATGTTGCTTGGCCACAAGTGTCCTAGTTTTCATCTGTGAAATTTTGGAGGGTATGTGTAAATCCCAGTGACTCAGTAGGTCCATGCTAGTTGGGACTAGCAACTAAATTTACATCTAATCATCAATGCTTCCAGACAAAGGGCTCTTTATGCTACCAACTCAAAAAATGCTACACAGCTATTCCATCTTTCCTTCCTTAATGGAAGTTCTGCAGAAAGCAATAAGATATTCTAAGAAGGAAGAAAACAGTGAGGTTGACAAATGAAAATGAAAACCTCTAAGCACTTCCATACAGGAGGCAGAGACACTGCACATTAAAGCTGTGTTTAGAAACAAACCATCCATAACCAGTCCAGAATCAAGGCTTGTTTGCATGGGAATGGAAAATATAAACATACTACCAGTATTTTGCAACTGCTTTGCAAACTCAATCCCCCCCCCCCAAAAAAAATGTTGTTGATCATTCTAGGGCAAATGGGCTGCCACCTTCCAGAACCTGCACTGGGTCACTTTTACTTTCACTGCTTTCAAATTATTTTTGGCTTTCAGAATATTTCTCAGACCTCTCTCCCCTTCCACCCCCCAGTATATCTGCAAAATGCCAGCTCTTACTGAATTGCTTTTATGTATTCACATATAGTTTAATTTTAATATATTTACGTGGATTTCCATTTTGTTTGATATTCAGATTTGGTTTGCTTCTAACATCACACTTTAGGGGAGAATTTTGCATTTTTTTTTTTTTTTTAAATGATGAACTGATTATTAGAATTCCAACAGGTATTTTAATTTTAACCTCTACTGGCAATAATGCTTTAAAAAACAAAAACCAGTTTCTCAAAACAGAAAAAATAAAATAAAAATAGAAATTCCTCCATTTCTCTCCCATGACAAGAAATCTTCAGACTAGCTCTGTCTTGCAATTTTAGCTGATACTGCCATGATACCATAAATAAATTGGTACCCTACAGACCACAGAAGGAAAATTAGTGATGTCTTGTGGCGAGGACCAAACTGAAATCAGGAGGGAGTCTGTGAAAAGGGCACACATAAATAAAGACAACCCCCGCCACCACCCTGAAAAGGAATCAGACTAAATCCCCCATCCCTCACCGGCTCCTGCCCGGTTTCCCTTTCTCTTCCTCCTCGTCCAGTTTGTTTTTGTTTCTTTTCCCCCCAGTCTGCCATTTTTCTTTGTTTTTGTTTTCATTTTATGTTCTTTCCCCCCTTCTGTTCTTTTGTAGATCTGTTTTTGTTTTCTGGCTGTTGTTGTTGTTGTTAACTATTTACAAGTTCACAGTATGGGCCGCTCCCAAGATGGCAACTTTCCGGCCCAGGGATGAGTTGGGATTGTTAAAATTCAAACCAATCCCCACCCGCCACCCTGCCCCTTTGCGTCTCCAGCGGGGCCTTTACCCATCCATATGGTTCATTGGCTGCTTCTGTCCATCTGGGGCAGCTGTGCAGCTATTTCCAGGGGGGTGGGGTTGGCTTCCTTCTGCTGCCTTTCCCCCTGGCTGCTCTTCCACTGCCCCGCTGCTCCGTACGTCATGGCTGCTGTGGGGACGGGGGTGGTGGTTGCTGGACTTGAGTCCCATTGGACGAGACAAGCTTCTTGTCCTTGGAGCCACGTCGATGGTGTTCGCATGAGACGTCAGATTCGGAGCGCCGAGATGGTTGGCAGCTGCGGGTTGGGGTGCCTGGCATACGGGGCTGCTGCCCATTCTTCTCATCTGGAAGGGGAGAAAAATTAAAAATTCAGGAATGTTTCACAATCAGATAATAATAATAATAATTATTATTATTATTATTATTATTATTTATATCCCACCCAGTGGTACTCCAATCAGGGCGGCTTACAAGTTTAAAACATACAATCCATAATAAAACATATAATACAAGACACCCCCTCCCCCCTTAAAACAGTATTAAATCAGAAACAGTATGTCCTTTTTCCAGCCAATCTCTGGTTCAAGCTGGAATGGCGTTTTGAGTGGAGTGCCTCAGAGCTCTATCTTATGGCTATTACGCTTCAACATTTTTATCAGTGACGTAAATGATGGGGTGGAGGGAATCCTTATCAAGTTTGCAGATGACACAAAACAGGGAGGGGCAGCTAATATGTTGGAAGATAGGAACAGAATTCTAAAGGACCTTGATAAACTAGAAAATTGGGCAGTTTAATAAAATGAAAATCAATAGAGACACATTCAAAATTCTACATATAGGCCACAAAAACCAAATGCACAGGTACAGGACAAGGGAACAGGGTGGCTCAGCAGCACTACATGCAAAAAGGACCTTGGGATTACTGTTGATCATACTATTAAGCCAGTAGTGTACTACTGCAGTACTGCAGTACTGTAGTACTGCAGCAAAAAAGGTGAATGCTATTTTAGCCTGCATGATTAGAAGCATAGTTTTCAAGTCAAGGGAAGTAATAGTTCCATTATATCCTGTGCTGGTCAGGCCTCATGTGGAGTACTGTGTTTAGTCCTGGGCATCTCATTTAAAGAAGGATACAGACAAGTTGGAGCAGGTTTAGAGAAGAGCAATGAAGAGGATAAGAGGTATGAAGAATAAAACTTATGTGCAAAAGTTAAAGGAGCTGGGCATGTTCAACTTGGTGAAGAGAAGGCTGAGAGGTGACATGACTGCACTCTTTAAATACCTCAAAGGCTGCCACAAAGAGGAGAGTACAGACTTGTTCTCTGCTGCCCCAGAGGGTAAGACCAGGGGAAATGGTTTGAAGTTACAGAACAGTAAATTTAAGACATTAAAAGGAACTTCTTGACAGTAAGAGTAGTTCGACAACAGAATCAACTGCCCGCAGAGGTGGAGGGTTCTTCTTCTCTGGATTCTGGTTTTCAAAAAGAGGCTAGATAGCTACCTGTTGGGGATGCTTTAGCTGGTGATCCTGCACTGAACTGGATGGGCCATGAAGCCCCTTCCAACACTATGAGTCTATGACTCTCTGACTCTACATAAGAGACTCTCTCTGAACAGGTTCATAATGAGAGAAATAGTCACCTAGATAACTAGGACCTAAACCATTTATGGTTTTGAAGTTAGATGCCCTGAACCCAATGACAGTGCAGGTCTTTCAATATTACTGTAATATATTCTTGATAGCATATATCAGTTATCCACTAAGTTCCACAATTTGTACCAGTGAAGCTGCTGGATACTGTTTAATGGCAATTCTTTAACTCATAAGTATCTCTCCCCCCCCGCCCCGCCCACAGCTGGTGGAATTTGGGGGTGCTAATAAAGAAACACACACAAAGCAGATCAAAAAACCCTGAAGTCTGTCCACCACTACAGTACAAATTTGTGTAATTTCACTGGATAAATAGAGAAAACTGAAATGATAGGGAGGGAACGACAGAGTGCCTCTTGTGAAGCAAAGAGGAAAAAGCTCACACATTAGAGAGCCTCTTGTGAAACAAGGGGGAAAACAATCAAATTGCCTCTTATGAAAACAGGCAAGCACATATCCCAATGGCCACAATCCTGCATGGCACAACATAGTATAGTAGTTTTGCATGCAGAACTAATTTTGCTGAGCCATTTATTAGACCCCAGATCTACCATAAAGCCTCCAATACACCCTTCCATGGCGATTCCATGCCGGATAGAGAGCAGTAGGATCACAGACGTGGCTGACTATGTCCCTGTAGCCAGGTGTGAAGCAATTCACTAAGGTCCACCAGGGTCCTCTGATGTAATTATTTCACATCTGGCTATGGGAACATGGACACTTCTGCAATCCCACCTGCTCTCCACCAGGCATAAAATGGTGATGGAGGGGAGCTTCAGTGACTTTACAGTAGGGGGGCTGTGTTCACTGCAGAGGGAGAAAAGGAATACCAACCTCTGCACAACCAAAATTAGACATATGCAGGTGTAAGGTTAATTTATGCTTGCATATATCACTAACAGTATGCCAGCCAGCAAGTGTGTGTACTGAGTAAGAGATGATACAGAGCAATCCTTACCTGCGAGGGCTTGCACAGATGGCTGGTCGTGTGTGCTGAGCAGTTGCGCCTGAATCGTTTCCACAACCCGTTTAAACCGGCGGCTGGGACCTAAGCAGGCAAATATTGACAAACAGATCAGGAGGGAAACTTGATCTTCTGTGATAGATCCTACAGGAAGGATTCCCAGAATAGGATAGTGCTAGGTTCTCATCAGTAAGAAGGGAGAAGGGTAAATGATCAATGTTGTATAAAAGGGCCCTGCAGATCTCATAGCCAGATTTGTACTGGACTGTTCACGTACTTTGTTCCTTCATGATTATGCATTTGGACTGCATTTCTCTAGTGACAGTTAGGAGGAGATCCCTGAGGCACATGCCAATGCCCTTTTAAAATCTTGAGGCAGATGCTACATTGCCTTGAAAGAGGACTAGTTCTAGGGGAATATCCAGTAAAATATGGCCTTCCCAGCAAGGAAAATGGCACTGAGGCATCCATGGTGTGCTTATATACACTTCAACCAGACTTCATTCAGTTTGAGAGCAACCATCTTTCCTTAGTTAGTCCAGCTTTGCACTTAGAATTAAAATGACAGCCATAGGGGACTTGACAATGGGATGACAGGCAGGTGCCGGAGCTTACTGGCATTGGAGGAGTGGGGTTCTCCAAGCCTTCTCTATACCCAGCAGGGTGTTAGAGAAGGGAAAGCACCTACTGTGCCTCAGCAAAATGCTCGTCCATCTTGCAAAAGTCTTGTAGATTTGATGGGATTATTCACAAAGTTGCTACAGTCTCAAAAACAGAGATGTAAAGGGCCAGCAAAGAATACTTTCTCCCTGGTCCTTCTCAAGAAAGACACTGGATGTCTAATCCTGGCATTCCATTATGATTACTAAAATTGGCATAAAACAAATGCATATGCAAACTCCATGTGACAGGCTCTCCAGTGGACATGGATATCTCAAAATCCACTAGCAAATGTTAAAACAGGGGTGAGGAAAGTGTGATCTTGGGGTTACATGTGATGCCATGGCAGTTTTTGTGGGCCCTAACATCCCTAGCCTTCCCTTTTTGTGGCAAAAAAGGATAAATTGCCTCTCCTGAAAACCTCTAGAACCAGTGATACATTTTCTTTTAGAAAAGATACAAGATTCATCCTGCCCCCACTGCTTAACATATAAAACTCTATTTTTCAAAACCAGAATAGGGCTTCCACTTCCACCAAAATATTTATTTAGTCATTTTTAGAAGTGTGACCCCCAGATATTTCTAGGAGGAGAAAACTGGCCCCTGGACCCAAAACAGTTGCCCACCTCTGTGATTTAAAAAAAAAATCAAGTCATGATCCCCCCTCAACATTTATGGAAATAATAATTATCATTATTATTGTCATTAGTTTATTATTTGCTAATTAAAAAAAACCTTCTATACCATTTTCTATTATTAAATTATATATTTAATAAAAACAATTTTAACAAATTAATATATTAATATAAATTAATTTGCATTTTAAAAGGCAGAAGAATTTTATTAAAAAAGAAATCATCATCATCATCAACAAGACAACGATGATGATTCCACAAAGTTATAGGATTGATTCTGGTCCTCCCAATAACAAAGTTAATGCCACCAGGCTTTCTCAGACTGACAAAGGTTGAACTTTAGTGCTAGTTAATACAGAGTTTTATACAGAGTTTTAAATATAATTTAAATTTTACTCTGTAATGTTTTTAACTTTTAAAATTAACTGTTTTTTAAACTTTGTATTTATATTTTAATGCTTTGTATAGTTTTAAATTTTGTTAGGTGCTTTGAGTTATACAGGGAGCAAAGTGGGATATAAAGAAGCAGGAGGAGGAGGAGGAGGAGGAGGAGGAGGAGGTAGTAGTAGTAGTAGTAGTAATAGTTATAAGGAAGATCCTTGATTTTTTTAACACAGGGGTGTTAAGGTACAATAAAATCAGATAACAAATAAAATAATGATAAAACAATGAAATGTTTCCTTAAAACTGCCAGGAGGAGCTACCAAGGTTAACAATCAGGAAACAATCTAATGAGCAAAGAAATAAGTCTTTATTTGATGTCAGAAATGGCTGACTCTGATAGCCTACATGATCATAATGAGAAAAATAATTCCCCACAATAGATACCACAATGGAGGCCACAACAGAATTTAACCTCTCTAGGCTGTGGTATAGTCAGCAGGACTCATCAAAGCATAACAATCAGGACCATTTATACAAATGTATAAATAGAATTCCCCAACAGAATGCATTACCCATCTTGTCAACCTCTAGAGATTGCAAACATGGAATCAGGAACCAGCTGTTAGCTTCACCTTGCACAGAGGGTTGGCAGATTCAAAGATGGGAAACATGCAGGTAAAGAGGCAAGTTACAGGGCCAAATATAACAGCCGTTTGGCAATGACAATGGCTAGAAACTTGTTTTGACATAGATGTCAAATATACCCCTGGACATACTACATTTTTCTCTCTGCAGGGGCTGGGATCTCTTCATCCGTATGAACATATATACACCTCAGGCCCAAACAGGTTTAACAGCTATTCTTCTCTCTACAAGGAAATGAGGGCTGCTATTCTTCTAAAACAATTGTTTCTTCTTCGCAGAGAATCTGGAGATCTGCAGCCCATCTCTCTGTCAGTAAAACAACTGAAAGTGTTGTGGTCCCCCCCCTTACTTAAATCTTGAGGTCAACAAATGTTGCCTTGCTTTAATTCCTAACCTGAATTTGTGGCCATCACCCCATCTACCCCTAAATATGTGGCCATCTCCAAGAGGCTGATGGGAAATTTGGTTTTTCTTCTGAAAATGGATGGGTATCCCATAAATTTTATGAATCCCAAAGGCCAATCAGAGGAGGATTCCAGGGCACCCACCTGAGATGAGGGTGAAGGTGACCGAGTAGATCCCGCTGTCCTTGTGCGCCTCCCCACCCTCGGAGTAGCTGATGTCAACTTGGAACTTGACAGGTTTCTGGAAGACGGAAGGGCCACCTGACGACTTATATTCGGCCCGGAAGCTTGTTTGGGATACAACACTGTGACTCAGGCTGGGGATCTACGGAGGTGAGGGAAGGCAGGAGACATCAACTCACAGGGTATTCAATGGATGGGCTCTTCTTCCATTGTCCAGCTAACTCCATCATCTCCAACATCCAGAAAACATTATCCTACTACCCTTCCCTATACTGTCAGTCATAATTCCCCCGCAACCCACCAAATGCATGCTCCTCTCCCTCCCTTCTTCCCTGACACACAGCACTTACTGAGAGGAAGGCATGTACAATATCAGCCTTGATGGAGCTCAGGGGTTTGTCTTTGATGACCACAAAAATTTGTTCCTCTTTGTCCAGGTTGATAAAATTCCCAAACCAGGATTTCTTGGCTAGCCTGGAAGGAGGAGAAAAGAGCAAGGAGGCTACAAAACCTTGTCAGAAAATGCAGTGGAGAGAATTGGATGATTATTGCCACTGATATCACAGGAACTCTCCAAGAGACAGAGGACTGAGGGGGAAGTGTGCTCCAAAAGAGTAACTTTTCCATGCTTTGCCAGAAGGCACCTGTAATGCTTGTGCAACTACATTGCTCAATCACGACAGTGGTAAATGTGGGGAGTGTTGCTCACTGGGATGAGGGAGAGATACTGGACAACCCATATTTGTAACAACACATTAATTGTGAAAGAAAATTATTATCTGGAAAGGCCCTTGAGTAAAACAAAACCGGGAGGTGGGAAAAAGGGACAGTATTCTTCCCTCCCTCCTGCTGTCTTCATCTTCTAATACTCACTCAGGGGATGATTCTGGAGTAAGACTGGACATTTCTTCTGGTGTGGGAACTGCAGGGGTGAAAAAAATAACATATAAAAAATAAGCTTGATCCATTTCCCATCTTCTCTACCCTTCAAAGCACAGGCTGCATATTTGCTACCAAATGCCAAGGATAAATGCAGGGTATGAAACAGTAACCCCCCTGTTTGGGGAAGGGCACATGCTTTGCATGCAGAAAATATTCCATGTTCATTCCTAAGGATCTCTGGCAAAGTCTGAGGAAAATACCTCTTTCAAACCACAGAAAGTTGCTGCCAGTCATTGTTCTAGGGGATGAAGGGGTTGGGGATTCTTTCAGGTCAAGGGTTTCAGGAACTGTACTCCAGTGATGGTTGAGGAGAAAGGCAAAAAATGGGATCAAAAATACACAAGTCAGATGCAGATTTGCCCTTTGAATGCTGAAAGCTCTTGCAACCAGCAACTAAGACCAATTAGGAGAGCCAATTCAGCTTTTTAGAGCAGAAGAAAAAATACTTGTTCAATAGTTGGGAACTATTAAATGTCATTGGGAAGGGATATAGCATCTGGAGCACTCCAAGAGGGCCAGATGCAGGCAAAAAGATGGGACCAAAAATACTAGCATCTTTTAGCTGAAAGCTCTTGCAACCAGCAACTAAGGCTTAGGATAGTGAACTCAGCTTTTTAGAGTGGGAATTTTTCCCCCAAAAGCTAGGAACCACTAAATGTCATTGGACAGGGCTGTAGCATCTGGGCACTCCAAGATTCAGCCTCATGGCCTAAGATTCCCCACCACCTTCTGATAATAAATGAGCTGTGTGAACCAGCAGCCTGATTTGGCAGGTTCCTAGATTCCTGTTCCAGAAACTCCAAAACTCTTATACATTGATCTGGTATACATGTTACACACATAAACGCAAGCATTACAAAATGCTCCCTTTCCATGGGCACATTTCTGCCCTTTGGAACCCCTCTTGCTTGCATTTCCTTCCTTTCCATACCATGTTTCTTTGCTCACCAGCAGTCAGTTATACACAAATCGGATGCAGATTTGCCCCGTGAATGCTCCAGCTCCAGGGGAAAAAAAGAAAAATCTTTTGCACACCTTCCACTGACAGGAGCACTCTAGGGAGGCTTACTCCATCTATGGGGTGGGACAGGTATGAAAGAGCAGCCCGAGTCTGCTCTGGTCAGAAGTGTGTTGGAGCCCAGATGTCAGCATGGCCCACTCCCAAGGCGGGCCGTGGACACAGGGGCCAATTGGCGCTGCCAAGAGCTGGACTATCCCAGCTCCTTTTTGCTCTGGTCCTAAGAACTGGAGCATGGCTTCAGTGTGACTTCTGGTCGCTTTAGAGGAGTGCGTCATTTAAACAGCATGGCTCCAAAGCAGCCGGAAGCTGCTTCATTTGGCCTGTCTGTTTGGGCTTATCTTACATGTTCACTCCACTGGAAATACTATGGCCATGTGGCCTCCATTCACACAAGTAACTATCTTCCTGTTAAGTTTTCATATGTCCCTGTATAGAGTGGCCCCTACACACAGAGACGTGTATACACCAAACAGTACCTGACACTCACCTTGCAGTTTCCGGCGGTGAAAGCGTGGGGAGCCAAGGAAGCTGTTCTTGATGGAGTTCAGGCGGGTTTTCCAAGCCACGCCGGCCACGCCAGGGCTGCTCGGTGGCGTCCCACCGGGAGTGCCGCTGGGGCTCTCTTTGGGCGTGTGCACTGGGGTGCCGAGCGGAGTGGGGAGGGGGCTTCCCCGAGGGGAGGGGTGGGGAGTGACCTGCAGCACAGATTTGGGTGGGGGTTTAGTAGAGGGGAAAAAGCAATGGGGAGAGGAGGGCGGGTTAGGGGGCGGAGAGTTGGGGGGCAAGGGGAAAGGAGCGGAGCATCGGCTCTGCAGGGCCCGCTCCCCCGCTGGGCTTCCCTTGGCTGGAAGCGTCTGGGTCTTCGCAGGGGCAGAGGGAGGCGAAGGGAGAGAGAAGCTGAAGATGGGGCTCTGGGTGTGAGGAGAAGTGGGGGGGGGGAGAAAAAGGTGAGGAGGGGAGAGCCGTGAGATGGGGGTGAGTAATGGCAAGTGACAGTACCACAGTCTGGTCCCAAAGAAAGTCTCGCTCAGAAGTTTGACCTTCTCGAGCTTGACCTCCTATGGCTGTCTGTCCCATGACAAACCTGCCCCAAACCCTTTGGTGAGCATCCAAAATGATCAAAGGGTGTTTGCCTCCCACCAACTAGTGTATAATCCAGCAAACCTGGCATCCACTGTGCCACTATCCTCAGCCACTCTGTATCTCTCTTTTCCACAAAAGGTGGTGGTTCAGCACCAAGTACTTCCCTGCCTGAGTCAGACTCAGCCATCTAATGTCTTCTCCTACTCGCCCCACCTAACCATCCTTTCCAACAGGTTTTTCAAATACTCTTCCCCAAACCACTCATTCCCAATCTGGTGCTTTTCAGATGAGTCAGATGACATCTTCCATCATGCCCAGCCAGCACAGGCTAACCTGGCTGAGGATTTTAGGAAATGTAGCCCAGTACATCTAAAGGATGCTAAGCTGGAGATGGCTTTCCTAAATCTTTTCAACGGGGAATGTACACCCATACAGAAACAGTCCTAAACAGCTGAATGGCCTGCTGCGATTCCTCCCCAAGGGATTCCTTTCCTCTCCCTGTTCCACACTCTTCCATGGAGGGACATAAAGTCATGCAGTGGAACCACTACAAATATAGAAGCATCATGCTGGTACACAGTAACACAGGCTTGTATTTTGCATTTTTTCCCTACTGTATTTTTTCCTGCACTTGCCTCAACAAAGATTCTGCTCATTACTCCAATACACAAGAAAAGGAGAGATACATCTCCAAGTGCTCTGTAGATGGTCTTATGAAAATAGCAGCAGAAATTTATGGAACTGAAAAACTCATTCCATTTGCTGTACTAACCAAAAAAAAAGAAAGAAACCCCAAAACAAAATAAAAGGATTTTGTTCAATAAAATGACCATTCAAGGGCATGTAGAACAAGAACAAAAAAAGCAGCCCCTCCTCATTTGCTGGGGTTAGAGGTGAAGGACCCACGTGAATATAGAAAAATTGCAAATAAAAAAAACACTATTCTTTTAACCTGAGAACACCTTTTTAGGAATCTCTAAATTCTCCAATGCAACTCTGTGGTCAACATCATAGAATCATGCTGGGGGACCTACAAAGAGAAGCATTTTCCCTAGGAACCTCTATGTTCTGCTACACAACTCTATGGTCAAGTTCTGGAAGAGTTGGATTGGAGGACCTAGAGATTCCTAGAGAGAACACATTAATTAAAACTGCAAATAATCAAATCCACAAAAAAGTCAAAGCTACAAATGTGGAGGGCAACTGTATTTCCAAGCTCTCTCTTTAGCCTACTGCCTACTGTTCAGATCTCTCTCTCTCTGTCTCTACCTTCCTTCATCAAAAGTCTACATGGCCTTTCCTACATAGACTCATTCTCATTTTTCACTGACAGAGTCAAGATGCCTTTGAATGCCCCACTTGTTGTTTTTTCTGTCTGATTTCAGGTCATTTCTGACTTATGGTGACCCTAAGGCGAACCTATCACAGGGTTATCTTGGCAATATTTGTTTAGAGGGGGCTTGCCTTCCTGAGAGGCTGAGAGATTTTGAGTGAGAATCTGAACCCTGGTGTCCAGAATCATACACCATGCTAGCTCTTTCTTGAATGTTCCACACCAGGTGAAAATTCAATGGACTTGCCTTTTCCTTGACATGGAAATGTAACAATGGAGGTGAGAGGGTGAAAAGTGAGCTGCACTTGATTATTTTTCTGCCTCTTTTTTATGCAATTATGAAAAGGCATGACACCTCTGTCAGGAAAAACTGTGGTGATCATCTCAATGCCTCCATCTTTCCCTGCAAAGCTTGAACTAAGTGCAAGATGGGATGCAAATGAGGCTGCTGGGTCTATGGATATGTTTCCAGCCCCAATCCCTTCAAAACCCACCCTGTTCCATCCCTGTGTCCCATATCTATTTTCCCTCATCAGTTACAGTTATCACCCCCTTCCACTCACAATCCCTCTTATACTCACCCTGGGGCTACTGAGGGGACTAGATGATAAGCCAGTAGAGGCACCACTCACAGATCGAGATCTATTTGTGAGGGGAAAAAACATGGTAGGGGATTAGTACAGACCTGGGAAGGAAGGTGGAGATGATGAGATCCAAAAAATGTAGTTATCAGCAGGGTTTAGCAACACACCTACTCCTATATGGCTCCCAGCACAAGCAGAAGAAGAGGCCAAAATAAAAATGGATTACAATGTGCTTCCACATGCGCTGGGGTTAGAGGCAGAGGACCTTCATGAAAGTGAAAGAAATGCAGATTTTAAAAAACAACCTTTTTTTTATACTTGAGACAACACCTCTCGAGGTCCTCCAGCACAACTCTGTGGTCAACATCCAGCAATAGTTGACCACAGAATTGCACTGGAAGACCTACAAATGCCTAGAGAAAAGTTTTCTCTAGGAATCTCTAGGTCCTCTAGTGTGATTCTATGTCAACTTCTGGCAGAGTCCTGCTGGAGGAACTAAAGATTCCTAGAGAGAACATATTAATCAAATCCATGAATAATCAAATCTGCAAAAGTAAAAACTGCAAATGTAGGGGGCCAACTGTAAATTCTATTTTAAAAGTTGGCTCAGAAACTATAATACCGCTGTCCATGGTATTTTAGGTTATTCAATTGATCCTGAATGACTTTGAATTGTTCTTTAATTTTTAATTGTAAATCACCTTGGGATTATTTGGACAAAAAGATACCTCACAACTGTATGCGGGTACACATACGTTTGTGTGTATCACAATATACAAGCATACATGCAGTTCCCAGAAGAAAAGAACAAGACTAGAAAATGTTAAACATACAATGCATCCTTCCAAATCAGGCAGGAGCAAAGCATTAAATAAACAACCTCCACTTTTAGGTCAGCCAGTTAAAGTTGAGCTAAAGAACTGAATGCAAGAGCTTTTGACATCATTATCACAGGGCAGCAACATCTTGTGTGTACTGTATGTTATTTTTAGCACAGTAAAAATAAATGTAATTCCTGTTGTAGGCATTTGAGGGCAGCAAAAGATTAAAATACTGGCAATTCCAGCTGCACTGAGAGGGAACCCCTCTGGAAAAGCAACAGCCCCTCCTAAACTCTGCAGAAGTATCTTGCCCCTGCTAAATGCATGGTATACACAGGTGAACTTGCCTCTGGCTATGTTGTGCCATCTCTATAGCCCTTCGGGCCGGGACTGGGGAACCACCATCTGTGACACTCAAAACTTCCATGGACTTTCGCTCAGGACGGCGTTTCCCATGTCGGTTCAGCATGGGTGAGTCAACTCGCTTCCGTGGCGGGTCTGAAACAAATTAGAGAGAAGTGATCCCACTGTGACTAGCTTTGGAGTAAACCTGCAGCTATTGCAGAGCTTTTAAAACACTGAATAAACAGTTGACCATCTTAGAGCATGTGACCTGCAGCTATTACTGATTTGTTGTTGTTGTTGTTAACTGCCTGCATTGGTCTTGACCCATGGCGACCCTATGGATGAGACATCTCCAGGCCCCCCATCCTCTACTGCTCTGCCCAGCTCCTGCAAACTCATATTCGTGGTCTCTTTAATAAAGTCCATCCATATAGCATGTGGCCTTCCTCTCTTTCTACTTCCCTCCACCTTTGCTAACATTATTGTCTTTTCCAATGATTCATGCCTTCTCATGATGTGTCCAAAGTATGACAGCTAGGTCTTGCTGATTATACAGGGTTAATCATTAATCAATGGAAAACAGCAAAGCATTCAAATATTCTAATGGCACGTGTCTCTTTCTCATTGAAAATTTCCCACACACCTGCAATCAGACACACACCAACACACCATACCCTCCAACATTTCACAGATGAAAACTGAGACATGTTGCCAAGCAGCATCAGGTGTGGTCAAGATGGCAACATTCATTAGTGAGGAAGAACACATAAGTTAGTAGAGGCTGCAGCAATTTAGCTTTGCCAGAGCCTCCTAGGAAGAACAAAATTCTTTCCCTTCCTCTCATCCTACCCCTGCTGAGATAACTGAGAGCAAACCACTTTTGCACATTGACCTCAGTTTGCAGCAGCTGAAGTAAGCTGAGGACAAAGGGGGGAAACAGGATAAGGAGAGAGATATTGGGACATTTTAAAAGCAGCTGAAAAAATGGGATGGTGGAGGATTAATCAGAACTGTCCCTGTTGAACTGGAACAGTTGGAGGGCATCTCACACAGTGCTTTGATTTGGCTAGAGAACAGAAATGAAAAAGAAGAGGAATGATGAAATTCAGTTCTCAGGATGATCGGCAAAGACAGTAATCCATTGCTGAACATTCCCAACACACCCACCGTTTAGCACTGAGATAGCAGTATTGCTGTAGGTTGCATATGCCCCTCCAAGGACATTTTTCTGCCCCCCCCCTAAGGACTGCCTAGCCTCACCTCCCTATTTTTTGGCCAAAATATATTATCTGAAAAACTTTTTGTATTAAAAAGGTCCTCCCACACCTTCTAGGAAGCATAGGGATTAACTTCTCCATCCCCCCACCAGCCATTTTCAATCAAGAAGATACTTTCTGTCAACCAGGAAGAAAGCCCAAAGTTGTTATCTCTATTATCTTTCTGTTTTCCCCAATGAACAGGACATGCCAAATAAAAGGAAAGAAGCATTTGGCAGTCGCCTACCAACTCAGCTGAGAAGTCCTAGGTTGGGGGCCTTTCTTAACAAAGGAGATCTGGGGTATTCTGAAAACCTGTTTTGTAGATTTCTCAACTAAATTATGTTTCTGAGAGCCTTCAGAATAATGGTAAACAAGTGTTTGGAGAAGGTTTTTACAAAGACTCTCACCAACATCATTGCGTGGAGGCAAGTCCTCATCCTCACAGCTGGGATACCGCTCCTTGCGATCCAATAGAAGGTAGTAGATCATTTTCTCCTGATTTTCTCTTAAGTGGAAAAGGGAACAAGGTGAGGGGACTGCATTTGTTGCCTTGGAATGCAAGTATTTCTTTGATTCCCCCTACAATGCAATTATTTAAAGAACTTTCCCCTTCACTTCCAAATTCTTTGGGGTTTCTTCCCTTCATTCTCATTTTCATCATGAACAAAACCTCTACCCTGTCTCTTCCTTCATGGAACAAAGCTATGCTACAAACTCTCCCAAAGAACCTAAGGAACTATAGGGCCTTTGCAGACTGCTATAAATAGTGCAAATTGAGTCCACTTTAACTACCCTGGCTCAGTGCTAGGGAATCATGGGAACTGTATTTTTTTCTGAGACATTGAGCCTTCTCTGTCAGAGAGCTCTGATGCCACAATAAACTACAGTTCCCATGATTCCCTAGCAATGAGTCAGGGCAGTTAAAGTGGACTCAATTTGCACTATTTCTGGCAGTCTGCAAAGGCCCTTGTAGTTACGTGGAGGCGTTGAGACTACTTTGTTTGAAACAATCTTCCCTGATCTGACTGGGGATGATGGGAGTTGTAACCCAACACATCTGGAGGGCAGCAACTTCTTCACAGTTGTAAAATTCTTAATTTTCAAATAGATCGCCATGTTAGTCTGTTTCTGTATAAAAATAAGAGGCAGGAGGAAAAAAGGGAGAGTCCTCTGACACTTTTATAATCAACAGATTATTTTAGTATGAGCTTTTATAGATTACAATCTACTTCCTCAGGTGCACTGAAGGAGTACAATATTAAAATCTCAGGTACATCTACACAGTTCCATAGTTGTTGGTATAAAATAAGCATGAGATGGGATACAGAAAATGACAATTAGTAACACTGCAGTGCAGATTAGACCTCAGGCTGTCTATAAGCACTCTTACCCACGATCTCTTTAAAACTTCCTGAAATTAAGCCTTGCCCCAATAAGCTGCATTCCCCACAGTACAAAAGGCAAAACCTGAGACACTGTCTCACTGCTCCTTTCCTCCAGGTGCCTACCCCTCATTTTGCAGCTCCTGCTTCAGCTTGTTCTTGTCACGGAAGCAGCCCAGTGAATGCATGCTTTCAAGTACATCAGGATCTAGCTCACTGACTGACTGAATCCGCCGGATTGCCACCTTACGAGGAATTGGCTGCTCTGGTTCAGGTTCGTTCTTACCTCCCCTAAGAGAGAAGAACCAAATGTAGCAGGTAAAAGAAAAACAGCTACACTATTTTCATTATTAAGGTACTGAAATGTGAAAGTAATTGGAAACTCTGTTGTCTTGCTCATAGCATGACATTTGGAACATGACTGCTAATATAAAAATCAAGTCACTGCAGTGAGGGTGGAATCTCACAACACTATGGGTTTTTTCTTGTTTAATTTTTAAAAACTATTTATATGCTCTTCTATCAAAAATCTGTAGCAGCAAACAAAATAAGTAGCAATGCAAATAAAACCTGCAGAAGAATAAATAATTAAGGTACTCTTAAACTAACAATGATACAAAAAATGAGGATAAGTTAAACAATTCTATTAAATTCAAAGCAGGAAGTGTAAACTCAGAAAATTACAAAAAAACAAGAATCATTCAAAGCCCACACTTCTGTTATTTCATAATTTAAGATATATTCCTTTACATATATGTACAGAGAGAGAACAAACTGCAGTTTTTTCTAACTATTACAGATGTGATTTCCCTATTTTTGTTTTGCCCATATTAATGGACATTGCTCCTGTTAGAGAAGGGCATTCTACAGGTGGGGTGCCAATAGTGAGAAAAGTCCTGTCTCCAATTGCTATCTACCTGATTTCATCTGGCAGGGGCTTCTGGAGAAGTGGGATATGGAGAAGCTCTTTTACTGTAAATCTTGGGCAGGTTCATGTAACAGAAGGGCTGATACACTGGAATTTTCTCTTGTTTAAATGAAGACTGTGCTCATCTCACTCAGTTCAGTATGAGTTGTTTCTATTATAGTGAATTTTAATTTTTTTTATCAGAACAGCTCTGATCCTTTTATGTTTCCATCAGATTTCATCTGCAATGTTTGGTGATTATTATAGGAATACTACATTTGATTTTAGATTTGTGTATGTTGGGATAAAATACATTGGCCCCTTGGTATCTGCTGGAGTTTGGTTCCAGGACACCCCCCGCACCAGTGAATATCAATGCTCAAGTCCCATTAAATACAATGGCATAGTAAAATGGTGTCCTTTATATAAAATGGCAAAATCAAAGTTTGCTTTTTGGAACTTATATTTTTAAAAATATTTTCAAGCTGTGGATGGTTGAATCTGTGGATAAAAAAATTGTAGATATGGAGGGCTAACTGTAGTGAGACATTTACCTGAGTTTCTGTGGTGTCCAATGAGAATAAGATATGACACATGAATCTAGAAAAATTAGCTCAGCAATAGCTTGCTAGCATTTTAGGCAGGAATCTTTCCCAGCTCTACCAGAAGATGCTAGGATTATACATGGGGCCACATGTGCTCCATCACTGAGCTACTGCCTGTTCACATAACAGCAATAAGTATCCAACAGAAAAGAGGCCTTTACAACTTCTCAGCAGAGTATATGTCCACAGGTCTTTGCCATCCCACCCACCCCCCGGCATGTATTTTAACGGGTGAACAAAGTTCATCCCATGGATTGCCTGCATTTCCTCCCAAGTTATCACTTTTGTGTGCTCCAGGCTCTTTGGGATACCCACTGTGACCCTGGTGCAACAATTTCTCAAGTTGTTAAACAGTCCTTTGTCTCTTATCTCTGATCACTGATCAGCTATAGCAATACAAAGAAGTTTGTGGACCAGATGGAGAAGCCCCACTAGATACAACTGGCCAACAGGCTCAAAGAAAGTGGCCCATAGTAGTCCAGGTGACTCTAGCATCTCTGCACTTGCCCATCTCCTTTATGTGTCTCCCCCACAAACTCCTTCTAGTGATGGCAGAAAATAGTGGGATGTTCCTTAAGTGCTGAACTTGGAAATATTACTTTTTATGAGTGACCATGTTAGCTGGGGAAATTCTGGGAACCATAAAAGTAACATTTCCAGGGGCTGGTCAAATCAAGACAAGGAATGAGGGTGAGGATCAAACAACAACAACAAAAAAATGAAGATACTCACAAGAACCACGGATGTTTCTGAATTTGTTCCAGCTAAAGCCACCACATGGAAAAACAAAACAACATTAGACACTTATTTCCATCATCATCTGAAAAACAGCCACATCACCATCACCATCATGATCCTAATCAATACAATCAACAATAATAAAAAGGGTGCTTTATTAGTAAATTGCCCTTATCTTCAGACACTCAGTTATTACAATAAACCTATGTAAGGAGACATAAGCTGGGAATCTATGAAAAGCAGGTTCTCACTCTACAGCCACACAATGGAAGGGACAGCAGTAGCAATAGCAGCTTCATTTATACACAGCTTCATACCACACTATGCAGTCTCTAAGTCAGGGGTAGGCAACCTTTCCCCTTTAAGGGCCGAGGGACTTCAGCTCCCAGAAGCCTCAGCCACGTTGGCCAATAGTCCCATGTTGGCCAATAGCTCCTGGGATTCTGGGAGCTGAAGTCCCTCGGCCCTTAAAGGGGAAAGGTTGCATACCCCTGCTCTAAGCGGTTTACAACTGTAGGCTAATTGCCCCCAACAAGCTGGGTACTCATTTTAGCAACCTCAGAAGGATGCAAGCCTGAGTCGAGCCTGAGCCCTTGCTGGTACTGAACTCACAACCTTGTGGTTTGTGAGTGAGTGGCTGCAGTACAGGCATTTAACCACTGTGCCACAAGGGTTCCTTCAATAGGAAGTGGTTGCCCACTGGTCACACTTACCTAAAGCAGTGAACAGCCTGGCACCTAGATTTTAGAGCATAGATGGGCTACATTTGGGGAGTTAAGGGCTCTCTCAGGGAAAGGTGGCCAGCGCACATACTGGCAGCAAAAGGTGAGGCTATAGTTAAATGTGGGTCTTTGACCACTTGGGTAGGTCCTCCCTCTTTTCTGTTCTCCTTTCTTTTCTATTATTTTGGTCTCATTCATCTTTCACGCATTCCCTCTTCCACACATCCATTAACACAAAGAAGAAACAACTATCCCTCCATCCCGTCCATCATCTTTTAATCTCTTTTCCATTCCTTTGTTCTGCCTCCCTCTCATCCCTAACACCAACAAGCCCATTCAGGCACACAAGTCGCGCTAACATAGCTTCTCCTCACAAATCAATGAGTAGTGTGCTTCCTTCTGAGATCTTCAGCCTCTGTTATCCACCCAACCACCTTGCTAACTAGCCTGCTCTGCTCCCACCTTCTCCTTCCTCTCACTGACTCCCAGCCTGCCTGTCTCCTTTACCACAAAAAAGAAGACAATAAAATGCATGCAGAATCCAACCACAGAAGATGGTGCCTGGAGTATCATTCCTACTCTGCTCCAGATCCAGATACCAGCACTCTGTGGCTGATCCACAGGCAGACATGCTCTCATGTAACCCAACCACAGAGTGCATGTGCTTGCAGCAGTACAGTAAGCATGATCTAGGCTGGGTGGCACTTTCCTATGAGGTGAGCTGGACCCTCAGTCTGATCTCTCCTGCTTTTCAGTCCAGCTGGAAGCCTGTCTAATGGTTGTTATAGCACAGGTTGATGACTCATCCCAGGTCAACCTTAGGACAAAATCATGGTCTCTCCATCTCACTCAACAGTAGGGATTAGCAATTGTTCCCCTTTACTTGTACTAATCTCAGAGTGAAAGATGAATACTGGAGGAAGAAGTAGAGTGTGGCAGCAGAAAGGGCTCTCAGCCTATACTTTCCAACATCACGGCAGGAAAAATGGAACATCTTATTTCATACCAAGGAACACTCTTCAACATCACTCTCCCTCTCTTCACTCATGCTATAATGAAACCATGACTCAGGGGGTCAAAGCAATGTTTCATAAACCTCTTATGCCTTCAATGCTTGGAATGAAGCTGATTCACTTAGGAATCACAGACAACACCTGGACCACCACTACCTTTTATGCCCCCTCCCAAAATGGATTGTTATCAAAACCAGTTCCTATCTAATGCCTAGTTATCACTAAGATCATACATCTCTGCATGGGCTGTACCATTTAAAGCTGAAGGTGAGGATCAATATGATGGAATGGTTGTTTATGCCCAATAACTATAATATGTCACCAAGACCTATAACATGTCATCAAGAAGGATTCTGTCCTGATCTTTCCCCTCATGTGTTAGTGTTTTATATGCTGGATGGGGAACCTGGCATTTAGTGATACATTTGTTTTATGCAGTGAATGGAGGATGCAGGAAAATTACAATATCACTATTATCATTATTATTGTAATTATTTTCCATCACCATGTGATATCCCCCATCTGTGGTCACAAATGGTACAACCTGTCACAGGTTTACCTCCTCAGGGAGAACTAGGCTCAGAGCCACAGAACAGTAGCTGCAAGGAGACTGCAATGACTAAGAGCTCAGTGCCCCTCTGCCCACAACCAGTCACACTCCAGCTTCATTTGATCCAATGTTTGCAAGGATAGGATAACTCACACTGAGCCGCTTCTCAGGCTCCACCTCTATCATGCCCCGCAGGAGGTTCTGACAATCAGGTGGGATGAAGTGAGGCATGTGGAAGATCCCACGTTTCACTTTTTCCAACAGCTGCCGTAGGTTGTCGTCATCAAAGGGTAGGGCCCCCTGCAGAATGAAGGGTGAGAGAAACTCAGCAAAAATTAAAGTTCACAGAAAATCTTGACATTTTGTGTTTAAATCTAAGTACTTGATGTTAAGCTGAGGACAAATCTTTCCCCTATCACCTTTAACTCTTCAGTTGACTCTTCTTCTCCCTCAGTTGCCTCTCATGTGTTAAATCTTTGACTATAATCTTTTGTAACATTCTAAAGCAGGAGATAAGGTAGACTGATAGATCTATGGATCATTTGCAGTAGACTGGCAAGGATTTCTGACTCTCAATTTTTTAAAACCATAACAGAAACAAGATGTCTTCTTTGCCACAACTACCCTACCCTTAGATACTGCTAAAATTAAGCAAACTCAGAGGAACAAAAGTGGATTCCTGTGGACTCCATTTAGTGCTCAGAACAAATCCCTGGGCTCAGAGGCCTAGTTGTTACTCCCAACAAGAGACTCACTTAACCAGTTGGAACTTGATAAGACACACTTAAGACATGGTTTCAAATTCTACTAATCTTGTGGGTGTATGCTAGTTTGGATTTACAATTAGATGGAGGTCAGAATTTACTTTTAAGTTTATGTCTTCTGCACAGGACTCTACTTGGTGGATCTCAGGGAGCTAGTCAACAACAAAGTAGACTAATCCTATTGTCCAACTCTGTTCTAAAATGGCATACACACAGTGTCAGTAACAATAATAGCTTTCCCTTTCAGGTGGGCCCATTCCTATCTGAAGAAAGCACTAGACAGAAGACAGTTGATTTATGATGTCAGTAAAGAGGGAGGGGGAATTAAAAATTCGGATACATAATTTATGGCACAAACAAATATATGTATTAGCAGCCTTTCAAAATAATAAAGGTGCTTGTATGTCCTGTCTCAAGAACCAATACAACAAACTTGGGAACCAGAGAGCATTGAATGGAGGCTTGGAACCGCCTTGGCAAGAGTAAGCAGGGACTGGTGTACAGAGCTTAGTGATTCATGAGGAACCTTACCACCAGCAGGGCAAAGAGGATGACTCCACAACTCCACATATCAGCTCGACGTCCATCATACTTCTCTCCCTAAGAATCAAAGAGCAGAAATATTTGGGGGTTGGTAATTGGCAAGGGCATAGTTGGCTAGGCTTAGTTTAGGATGGGATGGGAAGCATTGTTGGGAATGACAAACAGTAAGATATTAGAGTTCAGGGCAGGAGGCTGATCCGTGTTAACAGCAGTCTGGGGTTATCAGAGTTTGGTGGGAATATATTTATCACTACCAAATGAGACTCAAGTCTCCTCATCCTGTCACAGCCTTGGACAGGAAATCAAAGGAAAAGAGAGGAAATCTCCTAATGAACAGGGAAAGGGTTATAAGGTCCAAATAAATTCCTCAGTTCATGGTTGCTTTGTGTATTATGGGAGTGTAAAGTTTTATCATAAAGTGCCCCAAAGAAGGATTCATTCTGAAATGTATTGGACTTTATAACCCTTTCTCTATAATGCTGCAAGTTTCTCTCCTTTTTCTCCCTGTGACTGATGCCTTCTCATTTTCCCCTCTATTTGGGACAGACTCAAGCAAGGTTAAGCATAAGGTCTTCCAATGAATGGCTACCAGTATTTCCCATCCACCAAGACTGAGTGGAATTTCCCTTCCTTAACAAACCCCTCAAGAGAACAGAAGTCTTTCTCTTTCTTGTTCTCAAAATGTGGGAAGGGGATCCTCAGTTTTCCAGTCCGCCACTTAAACGAGATTCAGACTTAATGGATCCACAATGTTGATCACTGTGCATTAGGAGAGAGGACCTTTTTTCTTTCCTGATCTTAGGTTGACTTTAAATATGACCTTCCCCAAGATGAGGCTTTTCAGATATGTTGAAGTACAACTGCCATCATTGGCAGGATGAAGAAGTGTGTAGTGTAACATACCTGGATGGCACATTAGGGAAGGCTGGACTAAAAGCTTAAAATATCTTGACAAAGTCTTTAGAAAGCAGGGGTAGGTGTTCTGGCACCCTCCCTATGTTTTTGATTGCAACTCCCTTAATACCTGGCCATGTGGGCTAAGACAGCTAGGAGTTGTACTCCAAAATATCTGGAGGATACCAAATTGCCTACCTGGAATAAATGGTGTATGGAATGACAGGCAAACCCACCACATTTAAACCTAGATATAAACTAGAGTGTTTAGCAAAAAATAAAATCAAATCTTAGAATCTGCATTGTATTTGACTGATTAATTAATAATCAATGACATTTACAAACACATGCATACGAAAGGAGAAGGAAAAACAGTTCTGACAGGAAAGAAAAGGCTCTAAATCCAGTCTTTCATTATGCTTAAAGCAGACCCACTGAAATCAATGGTACAAAATAGCAACTAAATTATACATCATGCATCTCCTTGGAGGGTCATACTGTATTCTATGCAAAATAGCTAAGCCTGGATCTAAGCTCCTTTCTTTACTTGTTCTGAAATGATGCATATTTGTATCACACCTTCTTATACCATCTCTGAGAACCATTCACATGTAATAAGGAATGCCTCTTTGAACAACTACGTGTTGTATCTGTAGTTTTTGTAAATAAATGAAATAAAAATATAAGTGGGCCAAATCCAGTCTAATGTGACTTACTTCTGTGTAGACATGGGTAGAAGTGTATTGAAAATTAGTTTCCTTTGAATCCAATTGAAATAAATGGAAAGTTAATATTTAATACTGGTACCAAAATGTAAAGAACGTAGCTTGAAACAAAGCTGCTGTTGTTACCTGCTGAGCTATTAATCAGTGTTAATAGTTCACTCAACTCAGCATCTTTTAATTATTTTAAGAAAGTAATTAATCATTCTGTTCATGTCTATTTAGAAGTGATTCCTACTGAGTTCAATGGAGTTTGTTTCCAGATATGTGGCCGTAAGACAGTAGGCCAGTGGTTCTCAAACTGTGGGGCAGGACCCTGGGGGGGGGGCACAAGAATTGGTCAAGGGGGTGCAAGGTTTGGGGGCCCTGATCCCCCCCCTTTCCAAATCTTTTCTGTCCTGGAGAAGAAGAAGAAAGGCAAGGAGGAAACCTGGAGCTGCTGCCCAAAGAAGAGTTTAGCTATTTCCTTATAAGATGTTAAAATATGAATATACAGAAATGTGTGAATGAAAATACTCACAATAAACAAAATATTTTTATTCATATGCTATGTCGATAGGATGCGTGTGATGTCTGGACGCAAATGTAAAGGGGGTCACAAAGGTAAAAAGTTTGAGAACCATGGCTGTAGGTTAAATCTTGCTGGCCGCCTGCATGCAGACTTATCTACATGTGCATATATTCCTATATTTACATATTTTAAGTATCACCTAGTTAGGATAAATAGATGTATGAATACACAGACAATAATGCATTCACTTGAATCCATTCTCCCATCCCCAAAATTCCTCCTGAGTCTTTCTCAATCAATTAATATATTTTTGCAATACAGCTACTGCCCCTGCGAAGCTACCAGGATGAAGCACAATGGCTCAACAGATGGACCCATTGAAGTGTTCCTCTTGACCACAGGGAAGGGAAGGAGATACCAATAAGGATAAAGGGTGGGCACTAGGCCAGAATCCTTACCTTGATCACCTCAGGACATGCATAGTGAGGAGAACTGCAGCCCAGCATTGGGGGCAGAAAAGAAAGAGAAAGACAGAGAGACAGAGGAAGAATGAAACACAGAAGAAAGCTGATCCATAGAGCCATACCCTTCAACATTTCGCAGGTGAAAACTGGAAAACATGTGGCCATGCAATACAAGTGTGTTCAAGACAGAAAAAGTTATCAATGAAGAAGAACAAACAAGCTAGTGCCATGTAGACTCAGGCTGAAGATGCACTATATAAATAATCCAGTTTGGCACCACTTTAACTGCCATGGCTCAATGCCATAGAATTCTGGGAATTGTAGTTTTGTGTGATATTTAGCCTTCTCTGTCAGAGAGCTCATGTGCCACAACAAATTACAAATCCCAGGATTCCATAGCATTGAGCCATGGTAGTTAGTGGTGTGAAACTGGATTATTTCAGCGGTACAGATGCAGCCTTAGACTCCTTTTATTTTTGCAGTGCTGATGCAGTTTCAGTTTACAGGGAAGCACAAGATTTTGCTCCCTCCTGTCCTATCCTGCTGAGTTAACTGAGTGCAAACTATTTTTGCATTTGAGATCATGTTTGCAGCAGTTGAATTGAGCTGCAGAAGAAAAGGGAAAATGAGAGGGGGGGGGGGGGGAAGCAGGACATTTTAAAAATAGCTGACAGCCTAAGCAGACTGCCAGAAATAGTGCACATTAAATTGAGGCACTGCCCTGGCTCAGTGCTAGGGAATCATGGGAACTGTATTTTTTTCTGAGACATTGAGCCTTCTCTGTCAGAGAGCTCTGGTGCCACAATAAATTACAGTTCCCATGATTCCCTAGCACTGAGCCAGGGCAGTGCCTCAATTTAATGTGCACTATTTCTGGCAGTCTGCTTAGGCCCAAAGTGAGATGGCAGAGGATTAACTGAGACAATCCCTGCCAAATTGGGACAGTTGATGTAGACTAGAGCCATCACAGATTCAAGAAGTATATGATATGGAACCTATAGAATCCCGTTTCTCCCAGCCCTTGAGGTGCTTCCCTGTTCCATTTCTAAGGCTTGCAAGCCTGTCTGTGCCACTGGACATGACAGTCAACAGTCTCTGGGAAAGGACCTACATGGGACACTGTGAAATAGGCACTGGAAGCCCCACTCCCTCCAAGTTATTCTAGAAAGTGCAGAATGGAAGTGTTTGAGAAGAGGTGGGAAACCAATAGTAAACTGTATGTATGTATACGTGTGTGTGTGTGTGTATGCCACCACTGGTCATACTTCCTAAGGGCTAGTAATACAACAGTATCTGGAGGATCTCCAGCCCAGGCTTTGATGATTCATTATCTATTTATTTAAAAGGTTGGTGGAGAGCTTATGCTGAATTTCCATTAAACAAAGCGAAGCAGTTTACAAAAATTAGAAAGCAATACATAGAGTTGCACACATACACACACACACACACAGAGCACACACTCAAAACAGTGACCTAATAGCACTAAATATGTTTGTTCTTAAATGGGCCGTTCAAGAGAAAACCCACCAATCACTTTTGTCAATGATTGCTTTTCACTGGGCACCAGGCAAATACGTTATTCCTCAGTTAAATAACCAGGACAGAATAGCCCTGTTTTTGAGGGTGAGGCTTCCCAGATTAGGACTTGCATGGAAAAGACAATGTTCCTAGGCCAGCCATCACCAGGCTATTGTTCCCCACAAATATGATGGACTACAGTGCCCACTGCCACTAGTTAACTGGGGTGATGGGAGCTGGGGAACGATGGGTTGGGGAAGACCGGTTTCACCAATTCCTTTATTTTGCAGTGTATTCTTCATCCAGTACAAGTCGCTTTCTTGGCAACTCCTTAGCAGGCCATCCTCAAATTAGAAACAACTGGGAAATAGCAGCTCATATAGTTACTGTGCCTCCTTCATGGAATAAAAATCACCCCAACACACACACGTATACACATCTTGAGGCTGAAGAACTAACAAATGAAATTTACATTTCCCAAGTGATGACTATGTAAATTGAATCAAATAAATTAGTAATTATGAACATGATATTTTAAAAAGACATGGTAGTGGTGGGAGGAGTGAAGGCAATCTGGAACTATGACATGGTGCATGGGTCGGTGAAGGACAGTGGCTACCATAGCTATGGGGATATGGTATATCCTTCATTAGATGAGAACTCTGTGCTGTTTAACATTTAGGGTTGGTAAATATCTTCATAAATCAGTGTCTCCACCACAGATATAGGTGTAATTTACATGCTAAGCACAGCAAGGGGAGGGAATCTTTAAGACTTTAAATGTTTTGATCTAAAACTTCATGTTAAGCCAGTATGGCTAATATTAAGCAATTTGAGAGATATACGAGTTTGGCACACAGAGGCATACGGAGGCAAATCCCGTGCAGAAATGGGATTTTAAAATCTGCTAAACATCTGCAAATGCAGGTTATTTTTCTGACACATTGGCAGAAAGAGAAATAATCCAAAAATAACCCAAACAGAAAGTCGACAAAAACCACTCCTTTCTACTTTTGGAATTTCCTGAAAGTAAAAAGGAGCAGGTTTTGCTGGCTTTCTGTTCGGGTTATTATCGCATTATTTCTCTTTCATGCAAACATTGGACTTTATCACATGGGGGCCAGTTTCATCTTTTAAAGATAATAAAGCGCAAATAAACCATCCCGAAAATAAAACGAAAATAGAGCTTGATCACGCAAATGAATTTCACACATAATTAGAATAAATGCGAAATAATGCGAAAAGCGATAAAAAGGCATTTTTACACTTCATACAGAAGTGAAAGAAATCCGTAAATGTACTAGAAATGGTATACTTGCACATGCGCAGAAAGAGAAAGCAGAGAGGCTCATGTCTACCTGGCATGTTTGTCGCCTAAGCAAAACAGGAAGAAAAGCAGCCCCACAGAACCATGGGAAAACCAGGAAAAAGAATTAAAGGAGGGTTATTGTGTGAATAAACCAAATTTGACTTTCATATTAGAGTAAATGCACAATTACAGTAATTTCGAAAATGCATTTTCACTAAAATCCCGAAAGTAAAAAGATCTGGGATAACATCACTTTCTGACCACTTTAATAGCAGTTTTTGTGCGACGTCGTGTGAAATCGTTGCACGTAATTATGCGTTTTTTTGGGATTTGTATGGGATAAACTATAGATTTCCCCCATATGATAAAGTCCATTGTTGAAAAACAACCCGCATTTGCAGGTTTTTTTCTACTTTCTGTTCGGATTAACCCCAAACGTCATTTGAAAAACAACCCGCAAAAATAGGTTGCTTTCACTTTAAATCTAATTTCTGCAGGGGATTCATCCCATGTGATAAAGGGCCTTTGCAGACTGCCAGAAATAGTGCAAATTGAGTCCACTTTAAGGGTTAGGGTTAATGCTAGGGAATCATGGGAATTGTTTTTTTTTCTGAGACATTGAGCCTTCTCTGTCAGAGAGCTCTGGTGCCACAATAAAATACAGTTCCCATGATTCCCTAACCCTAACCCTTAAAGTGGACTCAATTTGCACTATTTCTAGCAGTCTGCAAAGGCCCAAACTCCATAGTCTGAAAACATCTGGAGGACCAAAGGTTCCCCATCACTGAAGTAGCAGTTGCTTCTGCTTCATGCATTCTAATAGATACCATAATGTGGGAAGAGGAATACATATCCCTCTGGACATGGACCATCTCCCCCTAGTTTCCAAACATGTATTCACATTTTGCACCATAACAAGCACTGCTGTTCCTGAAGTCACCTTTGAATCAGCCTGCACAAGGAGCAATGTGCTTAATTCATTACTTTTTTCAGTGTGGCATACCATCCTCTTCATCAGCCCTTCACAGATGTTGACTCACCCACAACTTGTTTCCAGCAGGCTATCTCCGACCTGCAGGGAGGCCATGCCGAAATCTGCAATCCGGATGTTGTTCTTCTCATCTAGCAATAAATTTTCTGGTTTCAAGTCTCGGTGGCTGGGAAGGTCCAAACAAAATGTATGGAGGTTAACTGGCCAATGGGAAACATAGTACATATAGAAAGGCACCAGAACTGGGAAATACAGTGGATCCTTGGTATCTGCTGGGGTTTGGTTCAAAGACCCCTCAGGGATACCAAAATCCAGGGATGCTCAAGTCTCATTAAATACAATGGTGTAGCAAGATGGTGTCCCATATATAAAATGGTAAAATCAAAGTTTGCTTTTGGGAATTTACAGAGAGAGAGAGAGAGAGAGAGAGAAAATATTTTCAAGCCACAGATAGTTGAATCTGTGTATAAAGACTCCATGGAAGGAGAGGGCCAACTGTAACACTCTTTTGAACTACAGATCTCAGAATCTCTTGACCAGAGTGACCAGTGGCTGTAGTCTCCAAAAAGAAACTTTTCCATGCAATGAAGAAAATGCAGTCCAGATATGTCTCCTCCATCCTTTGATCACTGCTGAAGTACAGAGCTTTTTGTTGTTTTTTAATGGAAATACTAAACATATAGGTTAAATCCAACTTGTGATGCAACAGATAAGGCATCCATCCACTGGTGTTTTGAAACCCAAGAGGAAAGTGGAGTTCATTTTCCAGTTCCCAAGTTCATGGAAATGGACTTTGAGCTATGAAGTTAAGATTTGCTCCCTAGAGTTGCCACTCTAGAAGAAACATCCCTTGCATACAAGGAACTTCAGCTGCACCCCCTTCCTGACTGTTCTGGATCATGCACAGGCCACTGTTACCCTCTCAAACTGTGAAATTATCCTAGCATGCTTGTCCCCCCATGATAAAAGAGAAATGAATAGGGAACTCCTCAGACTGAGGATGGGGATGGGGGGTTTGGCAAAACTTATGTCATCCTTTTTTAATTCAAAGACATAGCCATGTTAGTCTGGAAATTCAGTATGCAAAGGGATCTTGGAGCACCTTTGAGATTAACTGAAAGAAGTCAGTAGCATGACCTTTCATAGACTTGAGCCTACTTCCTCTGATACCCAAATGCATCTGAGGAAGTAGGCTCAAGTCTACGAAAGTTCATGCTATCAACGTCTATCTTTCAGTTAGTCTCAACGGTGCTGCAAGATCCTTTAGCATAATTCTTTTTAATGAATCTGGAAACCTGACCTCCAGTTTTATTTATTTTTTATCAGTTGCAGAAACTGGTTGAAACCCTTTGGTTTCCACAGGTTGTGCAATGACTGTTGTTATGATTATTTCTTTTAAAATATTTATAAGATGCTTTTACGTTTCCTCTCATAAAGAAAGAAATAATCCAGATGCAATAGATCTGTCACCACACAGAAGACTGTATCTAATAACAAAGAAAGCTGCTCTGGCTATGTCATTTAATGTCTTAGTAAAATATAACTGTGAAAAGACACTTGAACATCAGTACCAAAGAAGTCAATTGGAAGGGAGTTCCAAAGCTATGGGGCTACCACTGAGAAAGCCCTGTCCCTCACGCTTGCCAGTCTAGCTGATCATACTAGTGGACTCCTGAGCCAGGTTTGGCTTATGAATCCATTGCCATGAGGGCAGTGAATCAGCTCTTGATTTTAATGCCGTTCCTCCAAGTTGTACAGAGCTCTCCCAATGCTGGAGTCTTTATTTTATATATATATATATATATATATATATATTTTCTTCCCCCCAAAGGACAGGCACCTGGAATGCTCCCATATATCTCATAACAGCTGCAGGGGGAAATCAAGGGTGGATTCTCCCACCCACAGCAAATTCACCAACCATCCCTGACATTAACAGGACCTCTGAAGTAAATCTTAAAGTGCAGACAGGATCATACAGGGAGGGGCAGTCCTTTAATTGTCAATTTATACCACCCTCTGCTTTTATGCCTTGTATAGCAGATTGATTTGCAGATATTAAAAGGTGCTAGCACTTATCTCTATGCCAGTGAAACCTTCACCTGCTGATACCACAGCATGGAAAGAAAACATAAGAAAAATAATTTTCCTTTCCCTGAAGGAAAACAGATGGACTACATCAACACCACAATCAATCAGTTGGAGAGGAGAAGGAGGGATAAGGATGAGGAAGGTGAAACTCACCATATAGAATAGCTGTGACAGAAGTCCAAAGCTGAGACAATTTGCCGGAAAAACTTTCTAGCTTCTTTGGGTGTGAGCCGTCCCTTCTTCACTAGGTAGTCAAAGAGTTCTCCTCCTGAGACATGTTCCAAAACCAAGTATCTAATGCAAGAATTCAGAAGTAGTAGAACAAAGAAGCAGAGAAGAATGAGGAGAAAATATTGAGAATCTGTCAGAGTATACTTGCTGCATTTATTCAAAGCAGGAATCATTGCAAACCAGACTGAAAGAAAAGAGCACTAAACACTGTGATAGAGAGAGAACAAGGATCAATCACTCCAAAGATTTAAAAACTGCTTTTAGGCCAGCTGCCATTGAATCTCTAGCTGTTGTACAATTCAAATCCTGGTATAGACACCAACACAAAAGATAGAAGTCACTGAACTGTTTCTAACATGACAATATTCCCTCATGGAAAGCACTTCAGTACAGAGCTTGAAATTTTTTGCCTTTGAAGTAGAGTGTAACTCTCCGAATCCTGCAGCCAATATGGCAATAGTTCTGCTGTTTTGGGTAATACAAACTGTGCAGTCTGGCCATGGATTGTTATGGATGATGGGTGCACACTTCTATTGGGAAAAGGCAGTGGAATCTAGCTTGTGAACAGATACGTAACATGCAGCCTAATACAAGCTCGTATGTGTCAATTTACATAGAGATTCCTGCATACCCTCCAACGTTTTAAAAATTCAAACTGGGGCATGATTAAACATACAACATTATGGACGTTATCACACGGGGCTCAATCCAAATAGAATCCAAACGAAATGGCGAACGAATCCGGATTATTTGCCCGTGTTTCCACATGACGTCGCACAGAACCCCGACAGAAAGTGGATAGAGAGCGGGAAGAACCGAGATCTTTTGAAATTCGGTTTCTTCAGGAATTGCAAATGCGCAACGGGAATCATTTCGCATTTACCGTACGTATGATAACCAAATACGTATTGGGGAGCATTTCCCCGTCATTTCCCATGGTTCCGGCGAGCATTCCTCTATCTGCGCATGTGCAAGAGACTCATTTCTATTACATTTACGGGATATTTTCGCTTGTGTGTGGACGTTCAATGCACTTACTGTAAATTCGCAATTAAGGTAATGACGTTTGCGGAAACAAGGCTTATTTCCCGTTTATTTTCGGGATGCCTCATTTCCACTTTATTTTTGCTTTCTGGGCCATGTGTGATAACGTCCATTGTGTGGTCAAGATGGCAAAAGTTACTGATGAGGAAAAACATTCAAGCTAAGAGAGGCTACACCAGTTTGCTTAGCCTACTGGGAAGGGCAAGATTCTGTCCCTGCCCCTATCCTCTGTTAAGTTAACTGAGTGAAAACTATTTTTCCACTTTGAATTCAGCTTGCAGCAACTGAAACAAGCTGAGGAAAAAAGGTAAAAGTGGGCATAGGAGAAAGAAACTGGAAAGTTTTGAAAGGAGCTTAAAAAGTGGGACAACAAAGAATTACAGTAGTTGGGACTATCTCTGCCAAATTGGGACTGTTACAGGATATCCTGTATGCTAAATATGAAAGTGCTTAACCTGTCTGAAGTGATTCTTAGCTCTCTAACATGTTTCACCAATTTGGAACAGCAGGATCCTAAATCTATTTGCTTGAACATTATGATCTCTTGTGTTCAAAGGGACAAGTTAATGCACAAAAATATTACAATCATAAAGATTGTTTCTAGGAAGTAAGTCCCATTAAACTCCATGGAACTAACACTGAGTAAACACATGTATGACTGTTCCAAATAGCTCTTTCTTTTCTCTGCCCAGTCTGTATTGCATATCTAACAAAGCATCTAATTCCTCCTTCGAAGCTATAACCAAATGTTATGAACATATAAATGTTTTGCCCACTTTTGTCCCTGTCAAGCCTTTTCTATTCCAGTGCAAGAACTAGGAAACAACAATAATAGTAATTAATAAGGCTTAAGTGTTGTAGTGGCTAAAATGTTGGATGGAGATCTGGGTTCTAATCCCATTTCAGCATTGAAATTTACTGGGCTAATTACTTTCTCTCAACTTAATATATTTTACAGAGTTGCGGTAAGGATAGAATGTGAAAAACTGCCTTGACCACACTGTGAGAAAGATATATAAATATAAATAAATAGGGAAATAACAGGATGGGAGTAAAATATAGAACTTTAGCAGGGTAAATTGTTCATTCAAATTAATTATTTTTTAAAAAAAATTAAAAATAAGGCTCTAGGGCTCATAAATTGCATACAATGGGCCAAATACCTGAAAGGACAGAGGCAGTGAACCACAGGGTAGAAACCATAGGGCATTGGTGTCTATACAAGGGGTTGAATTGTACATATAAATACAGTTTGATAGACTGATGAAAATGCTTCTTCAATATGTACTAAATTATACATATAAATACAATTTGATTGATTGATGAAAATGTTTCTTCAACATCTGTTTTAGACTTCCAGTTCATTAAGGTCTGTGTCTTTTTGCCATTGTAAAACTGAAAGGTGGCACGTGCACTGTCAACATCATAATACTAAAAGCAACAATACTTATTAAATATAGGTCAAGAGATCTACTGTGGAAGCTGAGACAATAAATATAAAATTGCAGTGCTCATTCCTTTCACTTACTAACACAGGGTATTACCCACCCTAGTAATTCAGCAGTTACGTCCTGTGTTAATCTCAGTGAGATTCCCTGCAGAAAAATTCCCAATGAGACACCCATGGCATCTGTTCTGCCAACTTCTTATTATGTTGCCCTTTAAGGGATTCAACAACTTTTCCTTCCCTTTCCTTTCCTTTCCCATCACACACACACACACACACACACACACACACGGGGTAGCCAAATTTGGCTGTCTCAGTTTGCCTCATGGTAAGGCTGACTCTGGTCTATGGATTACACATTTTATTATCCCACCAAAGTATTATTTTTTTAAGCCACAGACTTTATGAGAACACAGAGGTTTGTGTACTTTTGCCCTCCAGATGAGGGGAGTAAATAACCTAATTAAAAAACATTTGTCACAGGGGTGCCAGACTGAAAGCGTCACCTTTAATGGTTGCATGCAAAGGGATCTTGCAGCATCTTTGAGACTAACTGAAAGACAGAAGTTGGTAGCATGAGCTTTCCTAGACTTGATGCATATGAGAAAGTAGGCTCAAATCTACGAAAGTTCATGATCGCCAGTCTCAAAGGTGCTGCAAGATCTCTTTGCGTGCTGATTTTCCAGACTAACACAGCTATGGACTTTTATCACATGGGGGGGGGGGGGAAGATAAGAGCATAGCGCTATGCTCCCATCAATATCATGCAATAACGCAAAGATTTTCACATGATGTTGCCATTATCACGTGATTATCCTATGAATAAAGTGCCAAAATTGTGCCGCTTTTTATTCACAGGATTTCCCTGTAAATAAAAAGTGGCACGATTTTGCCATTTTGTTCGTGGGATAATTGCACAATAATGGCAACATTGTGCAGAGATTTTGAGTTATTGTGCAATACTGATGAGAGCATAGTGCTATGCTCCCGTCTTTTTTTCGCCGTGTGTTAAAATCCTATGCCTTTTTAATGGTTGCGTAGAAGATGGAATTTCAGAGGTGTTGCTTGTCATGCAATCTGCTGAATCTTTTACACAACCATTAAAAGTGAAAGAACTCTCTCCTGTTTTCAGTCTGACAACCCTCTCTGTGTGTATACACATATATATGTATACACATATGTGTACACTATACATATATACACATACATATGTTTGTTCTAAATATTTCTTCAGGGCAGCCTCCTCTGTCATTTTCCATCTTTGTCTCTCTCCATACCTCCTCCCATTGTGTCACCAGAGGAAGATGACAAAGAGAGCTTATGTGTGGGGATTGCCAGTTGTCTGGCACCGAGTGGTATTCTGGATGGCCTTCTCTCTCTCTCTCTCTCTCTCTGTTTTTTTCCTCCATCTCTCTCTCTCACACACACACACGTTCACAGAAGCCAAGCCGCTCTGTCAGTGTTCAGATGCAGAGAAACACAGATAACCTCTACCTAGGAAACCACCATTCTGTGCCAGGAATTTCAGAAGCAGATGGGATCTTCAACCTTTTTATTTCACAGGCCTTGCCCCTCTGCCTTTAACAGCAGACTGACATGCTGAAATCAAGCTTTTATTTCATCAAACCCTTCTGTCCATAAAGGAAGGTTTTAGTTGCAGACACCCCAGTCCTCAATCAAGTTCATGTTAACAGCAGGCAACATGGTTGGTTTTCTCAATCTGTGCATCAAGTGACATGGAAAGGATGGGGGGGTTACTGGATTTGAAAAGAAAGGGAACGTGATGAAATGACCGCAGAGAAAGAGTGTATCCCATTCTTGAGCAGAAAAGTGAGGCCAACTGGTTCATAAAAGAGAGCCAAGTTGAATCAGACTAAAGACCTATCTAGTCCAGTAGTCTGTTCTAATAGCAGAGATCTATAAGCCTCTGGAAACCTCAATAAAAGACAATGAGTACAACAGTATCTTCTCACTTGTTTCCCAAAAACTGGGACTAACAGTTGTACCACCTTTGGTTAGCTCTGTTGAGAATTGCAGTATAAACTCACTCCATAAGAATATTCTTCCCTTACTGTTATTTATTACATTGATCCTGCCCTGCCCTCAGGGACAGTACCCTCAATAGTTTTCTGGAGTATTCTGGCCTGTGTGGACCCAGCCTATGACAACTCTGCAATGTAGTCCTTGTCTGCATGGGCCAAAAGGCTTGTTACACACACACTGGCATCATCCTGTTTGGACCACACACAGCCCAAACCTGAGTTTTGGCTCCACACCCTTCACCATTTTGGTTGCACTCTTCTGGACACACTGCAGCTTGTCAACATCCTTTTTGAATTGTCCTTGTCTGCATGGGCCCAGGTGAGGCCTGAGCAAAGCAGAATCCAGAGCCCTCTGTGTCTGTGCTGCAGCGGCTGTCTACATAACCGTCCCATTGGGCTGCTGGTGCATGTAGCCATCACTGAGCACCTTGTTTTGAACTCAGAAGCAAAGAACCTGTGGCAGCTGCCGATGCATCGGGTGACTTCATGGGATGTCGATGCAAACATCTGTTGCAGTGCAAAAACAGAGGCCAAGGTAACAGGGGAAAGTCAGTGCAGCTGCTTGGCTACATGTATCCTGGTTTTCATCTATGAAATGTTGAAAGGTATGGAACTGAGTTTCATTTACAGATAAAAAGTTGTTATCCAGACACCAGTTATACCTGTGAGGAACACCAGGTCTATTCACAGAAAGAGTTCACCTAGTTTACAAGAAGATTAAAAAGTTTTGTAGCACCGTATAGACTGATAATTTTATTATAACATAAACTTTCATGGACTAAAGTTACTGAGAGGGGAAGTATACTCCATTCAATAGACCTAGTGCCAGGTCCTAAGACCAGATCTACTAGAAATGATCCTAAGCCTCTTCTCTGATATTAGTTATATATGTACTGTACACTTCTTTTCTCATGGAAAAATTCCTGCACACAGCTAAAGCAAACTGAATGTTTAGGGAGGAAGCTGTGTTATTCCCCCCCCCAACACACACACACACACCAATGCCAGAAGGAATAGCTAACAGAAAGCTCCCCTCAAACCAACCCTGGCATGGAAACTTTCAGTTGGCAGGAAAATCAAGGAGGAAAGAATTCCTTAGGTTGCTATGAGCAATTGCTAGTACATAGGAAATGCTGCTCCATTCTGATGGGGGAATGATGCAAGGAGAAACAAGAGAGCTAGGAGACCATCTGCAAATAAATACCTACAAATATTTTTTGTTCTCGTAGACATCGTGGAGTTTCAGCACATGGGGATGTTCAATCAGCTTCAGAATGGCAATTTCCCGTTCCACCTAGAATGGTAGGCAGAGAGAGAGAAAAAAAAGAAGAAGGAAGGAAGGAAGAGGTGATTTATTTATTTTATTTATTTCATTTATATGCCGCCTTTCTCCCCGAAGGGACCCAAGGTAGCTCACAGATTTAAAAAACATTACAATAAAATTTAAAACAGTTAAAATCCTCTAAAAACAATATAAAATTACATTAAAATATAATAAAACTTAAAAGGCAATATACACGCTTATTATAAAAACCAGTTTACAGTAGCCTTCTTCAACTTTCCTGATATGCTGGATTTAGGCTTGTGAGATCTCAGAGCCTGGTCCTTAATCTACAGGTTTTGTGGGTCCTCTCTAGGGAGTTTATCACACGGGGAGCCCCGTGCAAAATCACTCTTTAAAGTAAAAAAACCCCCGCAAAAGCGGAAACTTTTAATGAACGGGATTTCTCCCGTTCTGCCTTGTGTGAAAAGTGAAAGCGCTGTTAAAAGGAGGTTAATCCAAACGGAAATTAGACAAACACTGCTTCTTTTTACTTTCGGGATCTTCCAAAAGTAAAAAGAAGCAGTTTTTGTCTAATTTCCGCTCGGATTAACCTCTTTTTAACAACGACAACGTCTGAAAAAACACCCGCTTTTTCGGGTTTTGTTTAATTTAAAGCCCCGTTTCCGCACAGGAGTTCCCTCGTATGATAAACTCCTAGGAGAGAGATGAAGGTGCAAATTCTCCAGTTTTAGTGGACTCAGCTCCTAGTGAGAAGAAACGGCTTTGTGCAAATCTCCAGCTCAGCTAATAGAGTAGCAGTTTGATATAATTTGCAAGGCTTCATTGATTTGTTGCTGCAACTTGCAAAGACTCTTCAGGTGGGTCTATGTATTTATTTAAGGCTTTACTTGCCCCAGTTGTGCTTGTCAATGAAAATGGAATTATGCCTGTTTGTATTATAGCCATCACCACACTTCTTTGCAACTGCATGACTGCTGCTATTGTGCCCTCTTCCTAATTCCCCCTTAACCCCACCTTCCTGCCCTACGTGCTACCCAGATTACCTTCCAGTTTTGAAAAAAATATTTTATTTTTATTTTCACTTACAATTCCAGACCTCTGCTACTGTGTTTTAAGTTTTTTTTAAATAAAAATAAATAAAAATAAAGGTAATCAGGCTGCTTAGGAATAGCAAGGGGAAGGAGGACCAGGGGAAGAGGAGGAAACAAAGATACCACATAACTGCCAATATTGCAACTACCCAACAGCAACATTTTGCACCAAGGGACTAGCATGATTGTGAGCTCATTGACAGGTTTCCACTGTCAATGAAAAGGGGCACCCTAACTGTGCTTGGAGGATGCAGCAGGTACAGGTTGGAGGTGATGTCGTGCCATAAGTATCACCAAACCTGTTTTCTTCTGGGTCTGATCACAGTTCAAAAGCTGCATGTAGTAATCTGCTCAATTAGCTTCGTCCTTCTCTCCCAGTCATTATGGCATCAGAATTCATCTTCTGCTCTGCATCTACCATCTGGCTAGAAGCAAGTAGCTAGATCAGTGGTTCTCAAATGGTGGAGTGGGACCCCCGAAGGCGACACACAAAAAAGCTGCAAGACTTGGAGGCTCTGATCTCTCCTCCTCCCAAACTTTTTTAATGTTATGTATATAGACATAAAGGGGGTTCCCAAGGGTAAAAAGTGTGAGTACCACTGGGCTACATTAAATCTTCCTTATCCTTTCTCCCCTAATTGAGAAATATTAATCCCCTCATTACCTTGATCTAGGAACAGACCCTTTAGCTAAGATTTTAGTCTTAATTTCCAAGCTGGACAAATACTCTCTCTCTATTCTATGAGAATATTCTCTCCCATTAATGGTTTTTACTGGTTTTAACTATGCTGTTTTTCACTTATGTTTTAACGTTAGTAATATTTAATTATTTTTCAAACCTTTGTAATCTGTGTTTTAGTTCTATCTTTTAAATTATTGTAAGCCACCTTGAATCCCATTTTGGGAGAAAGGCGGGATATAAATCCATTAAATAAACAAATAACTAAAATTCTCTCTCTCTCTCTCTCTCTCTCTCTCTCTCTTTATATATATATATATATATATATATATATATATATATATATACCGGTATATATTATCTATCCACGAGCAACAGTGGTTGGTAGTTAATGCATAATGCTTAATGACATCACTAGGGGCTGTCCCTAAATTTGGAGGTTTTGGTCTGGTAAACTAGCAACTCTAGCTGGACTACAATTGACATCATCCCCAGTCAGCTTGACCAACAGCATGGGTCTTCCTTGAAAGAAGAATGATTGAAATTATTTGTGTGGCATTTGCATGGATTGCAAACTGCCAAAAGTGAGTTTCCAATCAGGCTTCCGTATCAATCAATTAATCATACATAGTCAAACCTGGATTATGAAGTGAATAGGTATGGCTGTTCAGCTGTACATGCAATGTCTTAAAGACTGACAATATTTGGAGAAGAACTAGATCAAGCAGAGGGAAGGGGGGCATGCTGACCTTCACATGTGATTGAACTACAACTCCCAGCATTCCTCAGCACTGGCTATGTGTGCTAGAACTAATGGAGTTACAGTTCAACAATATTAAGCACACATTTCCCTATACCCAAACTAAACACAGAAAATTTACGTTTTAAACTACCACTCCCAGAATCCCCAGAATCCCCCTAAGCAGCATGGCCACAGGGATTCAGGGAGTTGTAGGGCAACTCTGAGCACTGACTATATCATTACTTCCCAACCTTTTCTATGCCCACACTCCAATGTTTGATTAATGTTTACACCTCCTACAAAAGTCCCCATCTTCAAAAAGGGGGAAAAAGAGGATCCCAACAATTATCGTCCAGTTAGTCTGACATCAATACCCGGAAAGATTCTGGAGCAGATCATTAAACAGAGAGTCTGTGAACATCTGGAAGATAATTTCATAATCACAAAAAGTCAACATGGGTTTCAGAGAAACAGGTCATGCCAGACAAATCTGATCTCTTTTTGTGATAAAATTACCAGCTTGGTAGATGAAGGGAATGCTGTGGATATAGTATATCTTGATTTCAGTAAGGCCTTTGACAAGGTTCCCCATGACATTCTTGCAAGCAAGTTGGTAAAATGTGGGCTAGACAAAGTAACTGTTACATGGATTTGTAATTGGTTAACTGGTCGAACGCAAAGGGTGCTCAACAATGGCTCCTTTTCAACTTGGAAAGAAGTGACCAGTGGGGTGCCACAGGGCTCTGTCCTGGGCCCAGTGCTATTCAATCTCTTTATCAATGACTTGGATGACGGTATTGGGGGCATAGTTATCAAATTTGCAGACGACACCAAATTAGGAGGAGTAGCTAATACCCCAGAGGACAGGATCAAAATTCAAAATGACTTGAACAGACTAGAAAGTTGGGCCAAAGCTAACAAAATGAAATTCAACACAGAGAAATGTAAGGTACTGCACTTAGGGCGGAAAAACGAAAAGTACAAATATACGATGGGGGACATCTGGCTGAATGAGACTACCTGTGAAAGGGATCTAGGAATCCAGGTGGACCACAAGTTGAACATGAGTCAACAGTGCGATGCAGCAGCTAAAAAGGCCAATGCAATTTTAGGCTGCATCAGTAGAAGTATAGTGTCTAGATCAAGAGAAGTAATAGTGCCACTCTATTCTGCTTTGGTCCGGCCTCACCTGGAATACTGTGTCCAGTTCTGGGCACCACAATTCAAAAAGGATGTGGAGAAACTGGAGCGTGTCCAAAGGAGGGCAACTAAAATGGTGAAGGGTCTGGAAAGCAAGCCCTATGAGGAACGACTTAGGGAGCTGGGGATGTTTAGCCTGGAGAAGAGAAGGCTGAGAGGTGATATGATAGCCGTGTTTAAATATTTGAAGGGATGTCATATCGAGGAGGGAACAAGCTTGTTTTCTGCTGCTCCAGAGACTAGGACCCGGAACAATGGATGCAAGCTGCAAGAAAAGAGATTCCACCTCAACATTAGGAGGAACTTCCTGACAGTGAGGGCAGTTCGACAGTGGAACACACTCCCTCGGAGAGTAGTGGAGTCTCCTTCCTTGGAGGTCTTTAAGCAGAGGCTGGATGGCCATCTGTCGGGGATGCTTTGATTGGGAGTTCCTGCATGGCAGGGGGTTGGACTGGATGGCCCTTGTGGTCTCTTCCAACTCTATGATTCTATGATTCTATGATTCTAATATCACATTTGAAGATGAAGAAGTCTAATTTCTAATTTTTGAACCACAAATTGAACCACCTGCAATATTGCAGGTGAACAAACTGAACTTTAAAAAAGTAAGCATAAAATTCATCAGTGCATAAACTTCAGCAATTAAATTCTAATTCATTTAGAAAAAATGAGTGATGACTTCTGACTTGTCACCCAAGGACACAAGCCATTCTTTGTTGCACCTCTTGAAATTCCATCTCGCACACTTTGGGGGTGTGGGAAATCCAGGTTGGGAACCCCTGGACTAAATATTAGGGTGCCATAAGGTTTTAAAAAGCTATGTAGAAACTGTTAATCGTCACAAAGCTTTTGCAGCCAGAAGTATGACAGCCTGTGGTCCTTCTGGCCTTGGAAATCCGGTGATGCTGGATGGCTAATCAGACCCTATTGAAGAATATAAAGCCTTGCAAGCCTGCTGATTTCATTTTGTCTGGCAAGACGTTGCTACCTGGCTCTTTCTGGGCCTCCAGTTTTTTTGTTCCTTACTTGCTGCCAGGCAGTTTCTAGTCTCTCTGCCTCCAGACCTCAGTTTGACTCCATGGTATACCTGCTGGGGTATTGCCTAATATTGGCAAACACAACCCACCATAGTTTTTTGTGGGTTTTTTGGGCTGTGTGGCCGTGTTCTAGAAGAGTTTCTTTCTGACGTTTCGCCAGCATCTGTGGCTGGATGCCAGCCACAGATGCTGGCGAAACGTCAGAAAGAAACCCTTCCTAGAACATGGCCACACAGCCCGAAAAACCCACAAAAAACTATGGATGCCGGCCATGAAAGCCTACGACTTCACAACCCACCATGTTTGTCAGCAGCAATCCCAGAAGGTTTTCTATCGCTAAACATTTCATTCTGGTCTTAACAAGCATCAGGTAAGAGTCTGCAGAGAAGCATCTTCTTCGCTGTTCATTTGAAAGCTTCAAGCTCTCTTTATCCAGTGGCCTGGCAAAGGGACGGTTTTTTCCATATTATAGCCACCGTAACAAACCTGTATGAAATTGCTCCACATTGTGGCTTTTATCCCAGGGCCTCATCATTCAGCGGAAAGGTTTTTTCTCGACATCAGCACAAACTTCTAAAAGGAAAAAATGTGCACTGCTCTGGTGGGGAAATGCTCCAGTTGAGCCACTCCGCATGGCATGATAACAGGTGCCATGTGGAGCGAGCCAAAGACACAATATACAAAGGAAGACTGGCATAGGGTTGCCATAGTCCAGTCCCTCATAGCCAGGCATCCAATTATGTCATAATTATGGCATAATATTAATTTGCATTCTGATTATGCAAGTTCAACATCTGTCCCGGCACAAGGTGATCTACGTCGCTCTATCCACCAATTATCTCCCTTTTTAAACTTCTGTATTTTTGTTTTTAAATAATGTTTGTTTAATTGTAATTTTAGCATTGGGTTGGGGGGGGGTTGGGAAGGGATTAATTTTTTTTAATTCTATTGTACTCTATTTTTATTGTTGTAACCCGCCCGGATTCTTTGTGATTGGGTGGGCTATAAATTATTATTATTATTATTATTATTATTATTATTAATCACTTCACTTTTTCTACCATTATGTTTCAACCTCAGTACCAGTAACAAACTAACAGCCCCTTTTTTACTTCTTCCCCTCACAAAAAAGCTGGTGAGAAGAGTCAGGTGGAAGAGTAAAGAAGTAGCAATGCTAGCACCTGAAGCCTGCCAGTGCCAACCTTTTTGCACAGTTTCCTGCTTCATAGCTACTGCCACATTTTAACCTACCTAACAGTTTGAGATGAAGATTAAGATTAACTCTTGGATTTACTGCTTCAACTGCCCCAGCCACCCAGGACATTTTTTAGGCCCTTCAATCTGGGATTTTCTAGGTTTTCCGGGACAAATGGCAACCCTAGGCTGGCAAATTCATCCTAGACTCTGCCTAAACTTAGCAAAGGGTGAGAAACAATACATATATTCTGGAATATTAGGATATCTGGCAAAGTAAATCAGTTGGCCAAGAACACTGGAACTGTTCATGTTAATCTCTGTGCCCACTTTGTTTTGTGACTTCTTTCATCTTTCGTTTTGGCTAAGGAATCAGAGGGTAAATCTGTTTTTTAAACATCCTCTCTTAGTTCTTTGGCTCCCAAAATTTCCACAAATGCACAAACCGTACACAGAAAGAGAGGATTTCTAGGATCCTAACAGTGACTTTCCTTCTTTAAGCCTGTCAATTTCTAAAACTGGTGGGAGTCTGCATATATTTTGCACATCTCTCTGCGGTGCTGACAAATTCATTCGGGCCACAAATACAGCCTGTGAATTGGCCTGACATTCTCTGATAAGTTTTCTTTAGTTTGGCAAGACAACTTGGTTTGACCGTTCTATGGGGATGAAGGTGACAGCAAGAGATTTGATCTGTAGAAAGTACAACATGCATTTTCTGTCTCTTTACAGATTGTAAATTCAGCTCCATACCTTTTCTATATTCATCTTCTTTGGTGCCCCCCCCCCAATAAAGACACACACTCACCTTCATCAGTACTGACTCAGAAAGCTTTTCCCGGTTCACAATCTTTATTGCGACTTTCTGCCCTGTGATGCAATGCACACCCAGCTTCACCAGACCTAAGGAAAGAAAAGAAGCACAAGAAACCCACCATTATGCTATAAACCATAACCATGGCTGCATCCACACTGCAGAAATAATCCAGTTTGATACCACCTTAACTGCCATGACTCAATGCTGTGGAGGTCTAGGATCTGTAGTTTGCTGTGGCACCAGAGCTCTCTGACAGAGAAGGCCAAATGTCTCACAAAACTACAGTTTCAAGAATTCCATAGCACTGCGCCATGGCATTTAAAGCGGTGTCAAACTGGATTATTTCTGCAGTGCAGACAAAGCCCAGGTTAAATAGGTTAACCATAATAAAAGTCAAACTGCTTCTGCTTTGACACCACTCTTTCCAAAATTTATAATTATAAATATATGAACCATATGCGGATAGGAAAGTTAGGGAGACAGGTATCTTCAGTTCCCACCTACCTACCTACCTATCATCTATCTATCTATCTATCTATCTAACTATCTATCTCTATCTGTAGAGAGATCTTGCAGCACCTTTGAGACTAACTTCCAGGGCTGTTGTGTGGACCAGACGGGGAGAAGCAAGGTGCCCTTTGGCTCCTAGAAGGCTAAGCCCTGTGAGTTAGTCTCAAAGGTGCTACAAGATCTCTCTACATATTAATTTTACAGACTAACACAGCTATATCTTTGAATTCTATATCTATATATGAATGTATATATTGACAGATCGATAAATGAGATAGGTGTGTTGGACAGGCAGCAAAATATAACAAAACCCAAAACACATATTAGTGTACAGTGATACTTTTATTACGCCAAACAAAAGTTGCAAAATATATGACGCATTACATTTAATGAGAAAAGATTAACACAGGGTTAATTGGTAATAAATTAAAATCGGTCACATTTAAGTTGAAAGGGGACAATTTAACAAGTAAATTAATTTTAAATCCACATTTAAATTTATGTTACATTGGCCTTGTCTGCACATTCCCCTGTTCTAGCATCATCATGTTTGGACTATGCACGGCCCAACTCCCGGTTCTGGTGAGACAACCAGAGAACATCCAGTATGTTGCACACCATAACCAGAGGATAACAATCTTAAAACTGTTTTTAAAAACTTACCTATTACTCCAGATTTTCTGGGAAGATCCAGCGCCTTCCATTCCCATTACAGCTATCTGCACAGAGTCCCACTGAGCCACCCAGTACATCCACTGCCATTGTGGGTCACTTGTTGTAAGGTCAGAACAAGGTACCCAGCCTTGTGCTTCTCAATGGACACCTCATTCTGATCTCAGAAGTGAACATCTGCAGACATCCATGCAAACAGCTGTGGCGGTGTGGGAATGGAGAGACAGGTAACAGAAGTAGTTGTGGGGCCAGGATACTCCAGGCTGCCCCCAGAGTATTCTGGCTACTGCAGAAACACTAAAAGCCTCATCAAAATAAAGGTGAAAAATCCAATCCATGACATTGCAACCCCCATCCCTGTTTTGAGCTTTGGGGAGAAGGAAAGAGCTATATGAATTTCTGAATTTCTCACTTACTCTACCAACAACTTTTCATTTGCTTTCCCTTTCTCCATCCCTCCTATTTTCATCCCTCCACCACCTTTTAACGGTATTGGTGCCCACATGGATCCAGAAAAATGTCTGAAGTGAAGAGTTTCACAATTCTGTTTCATGGGACAGATGAAGGGTCTCTCTACAGAGTCCAGTGTAGAATACAAGAAGACCATTTGCATGCAAAGACCACCACACCTTCCAAGCTGCCTTTTGTCTTTGTAACCTAAACTTTATACTGAAGGATTATTTTAAAAATTAAGTTTTTTGCAAAAATCTAAGACAACAAGGCCTTGGATAAAGAACCATGTTAACTACATATTTATCCCTGTAGTTCATTTAAGTAATTAATAACTCCATTATTAATTTAAGTCGGGAGAAACCTTAATGCTGTAATTCTAACTTTAGTTTTTCAAAATATGTACTTAAGCTGTCCCTTTTCATTGGCAAATTTCTAATTTAATTCCTAATTTAATTATTTTGTTCCCATCACTGCAGTTTTGTGTTACTCATATGGAACCAGCATAGTCCAGCATAGTGTTGGACTATGAATCTGGAGATCAGGGTTTGATTTCCAGCTCAGCCATGAAACCCACTGGGTGACCTTGGGCAAGTCACATACTCTTAGCATCAGAGGAAGACAATGGCAAACCTCCTCTGAACAAATCTTGCCAAGAAAACCACGAGAATAAGTTCACCTTAGGGTCGACACACAACAACAACAAAACCACTGAACTGGATGCAGGTGAGTGAGGGAGCTGGCAGAAGAGAGACATAGCATTTCAACCTTCCATTTTCCTCAATCATGGAGCTTAAGAAAAGTTAGTTATGGACTATAACTCCCAGAATACCATAGTCAGTATGGACATTGGCTGAGTTGGCTCAGTGGAATTTTAGCAGTTGTAAACCAAAAATGTAACTTTCCCAAGCTCTGCTGGGTATAGATATGCAAGAAGCTGCTGGAGGAAAAATGGAGCTCTCAATTTCTTCTCTGCCAAACCACAGCAGGGTAGTACTTTTTTTATTTTGCAGGTTACTCACTTTTGTAAACTGTATATAATGTAAAAAAAAACAACCTCATGCTAACTGATCATGCATATACAGTAGGTTCCCCAAGTTTTCTGAACTGCTGCCTAATCACTAGCATGCAGTTGGTTACCATACCATTTCCCAACTACCTTGGGCACTGGATCCCATAATACAGTTCATACTTAATACTAATGTGTTATGACATTGACAGCAGGCTGTACTATAACAATATGAATGTGTGTACAAAATGACGCCTTATCAAAGTGCACACCCAGGGTAAGCCTCATTGAACAAAGTGGGCCTTGCTTACATGTAAATGGGGCGGCTGGTAGCTTCCAGGGCTGGAAGTGCAGAGAATCCACTGTGTGTTTTATTAAAGGAGATATCCAATATGCTAAACCTATTTTGGGAGCATCTGGGAAGTCTAGGGGGGAAAAACCAAGTGTGTCTTCTCCACACCACTGATGCCATTCTGCCTATTGATGCCATTCTGTCTTTGCAAGTAGAGATCCACTCAGCCTGGCTTGCACATCTGCAAATTGTGATATAACTTCATTCTCCAAAATAGTTGGTTAACATTTCCTCCAGCAGATTAGGAGATAGCTGGGAAGCTCCCTGCGTGATTGAATGAGATACCAAACAGTCTATGGAGTTTATCACACGGGAGGGATCCCGTGAAAAAACGGGATTTAAAACAGGAAAAACCCACAAGAGCGCATTGATTTTCACACGACGTTGAGCATTAACCCGGACAGAAAGTGGACAGAAAGTGGGGGGAAATCTGCAAAAGCGTATTGATTTTCACACAACGTCGGAGTTAATGAGCATTAACGTGACATTAACCCAGACAGTAAGTTGACAAAACGTGATTCTTTTTACTTTCGGAAAATCCCTCAAAAGAAATGAGTTTTGTCGACTTTCTGTCTGGGTCAATTGCTCATTAACCCCAATGTGTGTGAAAATCAACCTGCATTTGCAATTTTTTTTTTCAGGTTTTAAATCCCGTTTCTGCACGGGATTTGGACACTTTGCCCCAGTATGATAAACTCCACTGGAAGATCTCTCTCACACTCAGACAAATACACACACACACACACACAATGAGGGACAAATCATATGTGAGTGTGTGTGTGCATGAGAGAGGCATAGAGAGAGAGATGCAGGAATGGTGTCAGTGGGGCAACTACCAAAACCCCAGCAACCCACAGTAGAACTAAAAATATTGGTGCTCAGCCCCCATTTTAATTTCCCAACACTTCAAGCAGCACCAGGCAGGTACATCTAGCTGAGCAGTATGAAGTCCTGTTCACATACACATCTGTTACCTGAGGCCACTGTCTCAGGATGCATCCGCACTGCAGAAATAATCTAGTTCAACACCACTTTAACTACCATGGCTCAATGCTGTAGAATTCTGGGAACTATCGTTTGTTGTGGCACCAGATCTCTCTGACAGAGAAGGCTAAATACGGTAGCTCACAAAATTACAGTTCCCAAAATTCCACAGCATTGAGCCATGGCAGTTAAAATGGTATTAAACTGGATTGTTTCTGCAGTGCGGATACAGCCTCGCTCTTCTTAATGGTAGAAGCTGATCCTGTTGCTCTCCTTAGATGCAAGCTTGTTTTCTGCTACTTTGGAGATTAGGACACAGAGCAATGGATTTAAACTACAGGAAAAGAGATTCCACCTAAACATTAGGGAAAATCTCCTGAGAATAAGAGCTGTTAGACAGTGGAAAACACAGCGCCTCAGAGTGTGATGGAGTCTCCTTTTTTGCGGGTTTTCAAACAGAGGCTGAATGGCCTCTCTCAGGAGTGCCTTGATTGTGTGTTCCTGCATGGCAGGGGGTTGGACTGCACGGCCCGTGGGGTTTCTTCCAACTCTATGAGTCTATGGGCTTTAATTTTACAAGTCTTGTTCTCACAGCAGTCACACTATTTTTTAAAAAATGGGACCATACTGTTTGTAGAGAAACTATCAAAGCACCTCTTCACGGTCGTGCGACTGGGGCTGCTTTCCCCATCACACACTTTTCCTGGTTGTCCCTTAACCTCATCTCCCTGCTTATCCATGCCTTTAGGGTTTACTTTTTTAAATCCACTTTTTGTAGAAAATTCCGCAGCTCTGCTACTGCGACTGAAGTTAAAATAAATAAATAGAAAAATAAATAAATAAATAAATAAAGGTAATCAGAGTAAATAAACAAAGGTAATCCGGGGGAGAGGAACAGGGAGGACACTAACACCATGTGACAGGCAATTGCACAACTGCCCCATCAGTAACATTTCACACCTGAGGACTTGTGCACTTGCCATGTCATTCACAGGTTTCCTTATCAATGAATAGGGACAGGTTGGGGGCAAAGTGAGAGCCAACGCGGTGTAGTGGTTTGAGCATTGGACTGTGACTATGGAGAGTAGGGTTCAAATCCCAACTGTGCCATGGAAACCCACTTGCTGACCTTCAGCAAGTCACATGCTCTCAGCCTCAGAGGATGACAAGGGCAAACCCCCTCTGAAGAAACTTGCCAAGAAAACCCTATGCTAGGTTTGCCTTAGGGCCACCATAAGTTGGAAACAACTTGAAAGCACAACACACGCACACACACAGGGACAGAGCAGCACACACACAGGGACAGAGGTAGCACTGTGTGATGAGTATGGCCAATGCCACTTCTTTCCTGGAGTCCTGGTGGCGCCGTGGTTAAATGCCAATACTGCAGCCACAAGGTTGTGAGTTCGATCCCAGGCAGGGCTCCAAGGTCCACTCAGCCTTTCATCCTTTCACAGGTCAGTGAAATGAATACCCAGCTTGTTGGGGGCAATTGGTTTACACATTGTAAACCACTTAGGTTTACTTAGCGAGTGCTAGTTCACTGATAAGCAGAGAAATGTAAATTCTATTGCAATTGCTATATTTCCTAGCGTAATCACAGTTTAAAAGCCACATGTAGTAATGTCCTATGAATCTATGCATTTGTAAAAATGATGATAAGAAAGATACCTTTATGGTGCAGTCCCAAGCATGTTTACCTGGAAGTAACCCCCCTTGTGTTCAGAGTGGCTTATTTTTTTCCAGGTAAATATGCATAGGATTATAACCTAATCTCTATAACCTAACCTCCAAACAAAACTCCAATGCTTTTGTCATCCAACAAAAGCATGCAGGATGGCCTCCTGGAACTTCCCACTTGCTTAGGGAAGTCAGGAGCACAGCCTAATCTTTACTGCTGACTTGTAGGGAAATGTTTGCATTCTGAAGTTAACATGTTTCAAGATTACGTTGGAAGATCATGCCCCCAATTCCCTTGGAAGTGGCTTTCTGGTTATTATTATAGCGTTGTGTGCTTTCCCACTTCCCTGAGCAGTACAGATTTCCAGCAGCAGCTCAAATGGGGTCAGTTGGCTTCCCCCTCCCTGCTCACCATCCTTAGGCCACCCTGATTGTGAATAGGGCAGTTGCATGTTAACGATTGTTAATAAGGAGTAATGATGAATCTGCCTGGATTATTGAAGAACGGACCCAGAGAGCAGTGGCCCAATTCATGCTCTGCATGCAAAATAGCATTCCCTGCCACCTCCAGTTTAAATAATCATGTGGAAAAGAGGCAAGTGTGACATAGAAGTTTGAGCACTGTATTCTGACTCCAGTAGTGTGTCCCTCCAAATCATCTTTTAATTATGGCGACTCCGGTAAACTAAGTTAAAATCCCTGCTTGGCCATGGAAACCCACCAGGTAGCCTTGGGCAAGTCACACTCTCTCAGCTTCAGAGGAAGGCAATGTCAAACCCTCACTGAATAAATCTGGCAGAGAAAACCCCATGATAGGTTGGCCTTAGGGTTGCCTTCAGTCAGAAACAGCTTGAATGCACACAATAACAACAAGGCAGCTGGTGTTGGGAAAGAAAGACAATCTATTTAAGATCATGGTTTGGAAGTGTTACTCTTCAAGACTACATCCAATTCTTCATCCCAACAAGAGTAAAACGAGTTGAATCTATGGAACTTACAATGTTAGTCAATTAACCAAGTATCCAGTTCCCTGAACCTCTCCAGCCAGCATGGTCATTACCTGGAGGATTCTTGGAGTTGTAGTCCAAAAAAAGGAACTTTTACCAAGTTGTCTGAGACCCTGGCATGTCTGACAAGTCTGGGGACATGCCTAGAGGCACTTGCCCCTCCATTTCTCTCTAAGCTTCTACTTAAACTCACCTCTTCCTGTGGTCTTTGTTCATCCAGCTCCATCCATCCTCAGCTAAAGACCTCCTACTGCAGGGGTAGGCAACCTTTTTGAGCGGGGGGCCAGTCCCACGACGTAGTCCTCCTCTCCGCTGGGCCAAGGGGGGGGGGGGAATGGCGGCGCGTGCGCACCCCCCTGCTCGTGCTGCCGCTGCCGATGCGTGCACTGCCGCCACCGCTGCTGCGCATGTCGTGACCACCATTTTTATTTTCAAAATGGTGGCCGCAATGCATTTGCGTATGCGCAGGAGTACTGCGCATGTGAAAACGAGTCGCGACTGCCATTTTGGAAATAAAAATGGCGGTCGCAGCGCGCACGGCTGCACGGCGGCCAAAACTCGCAGTGGCGGCATTCCGCCTGGGCCGGTAAGTACCAGGACCTGGGCCGGAACCGGCCCGCGGGCCGTGGGTTGCCAGCCCTGTCCTATTGCCTCAAATGACTCTGCCCATTTTCTCTCCCTGCTAAATCAAAGGATGTATAAGTGGAAATAATAGCCACATATTCTTTCCCTTCATCCATTCCTAACCTCTACTGCCATTCCTTTGTTGTTTCCCTGTGCCAGCTTTTGATTGAAAACCCACTGGGATAGAGAGCTGTGGTCATGCATATTCTTTGTACAGCTTGGAAAAAGTTAACTTTTTTGGATTCTTAAAATCCTTGGGACATTCTGGGAGTTACAGTGCAAAGCTTTTCCTAAGCTCTGGTTATTTTTTAAAGTACAAATAGATACCTTGGGCCCTTCTTATCCACAGGGGTTCTGTTTTGGACACCCCCTCCCGTGGATGAAAAACCCCATGAGACCTCAAGTTTCATAGGAGGGTAAAATGAGTACCCAGGTTGTTGGGGGCAACTGGCTTACAGACTGTAAACTGCCTAAAGCCGGGGTAGGCAACCTAAGGCCCGGGGGCCGGATGTGGCCCCTCGAGGCCTTTGGACCGGCCCCAGGGCGGTCATGCCGCCACCGCTGCCACTGCTGCCTTCCGCCATGATGATATTGATTATTGTTCTTATTACTTGTTCTTGGGGTTTTCTTGGCAAAATCTCCACACGGGGTTTGCCATGGCTTTTCTGGGGCTGAGAGAGTGTGCAAGCATATATTTTTTTAATTTTTAAAAAAATATATTTGTATTTATTTATTTATTTATTTATTTTGGTGCTTCGGCCCCCCAATTGTCTGAGGGACAGCAACCCGGCCCCCGGCTCAAAAAGGTTGCCTACCCCTGGCCTAAAGAGTGCTGAGTTCACTATTAAGCGGTATAGAAATGTAAATGCTACTGCTACTGCTATTTTCAATGGTGGAGCATGCACATGCGGTCACTCTGCCATGCCCGTATGGACATGTGGCCATTAGCAGTAATGGAGTTTGCCATCGTGGATGCTTAAATCCGCAGATGGCAAGCCCGCGGATGGGGAGGACGGGCTGTAGATGGTTCCATATACGATAATAATGACGACAAGCAAAATTATTGCAACAATAGATGTATCCAGTGGTTTCACTAGCTAAGGTGTGGAGGGTGTCAACTAGTGCAGACAGTGTCACCCAGGAAGGGTGTGTGTTTGCTATGCTGCTGCTCCATCACCAGGCTTCTCCCCCACACCCCAGGAGAAGGCCTGGCAATGGAGCAGCTGGGAAGGTAACTGTTTTGCAATGTTGTGGTGCAGAATTAAAGATTTGTCTATGGTGTGAGAATAGCAATGTGGCAGTCAGTATCCGACAAACATGCACATGTGAACCAACCCAAAGGATTTGTGGCTAAGCACAGCCAGCATGGTGTAGTGATTTGAGTGTTGGACTACAGCTCTGGAGCCCAGTGTTCAGTTTCCCGCTTGGTCACAAACTCCACTGAGTGATCTTGGGCAAGTCACACTCTCTCAGCCTCAGGGGAAGGCAATGGCAAACCTCTTCTGAACAAATCTTGCCAAGAAAACCCCATCATAGGGTCACCTTAGGCTCGGCATAAGTCAGAAAGGACTTTAAGACACACAACAACAACAACAACAACAACAACAACAACAAGAGATTTAAAACCCAGTCCAAGTATGAAACAAAATTAGGAATGGAGAGCAGGAGTTTGTAGTCCACATTTTGAAGCAAGCTGAACTAACTTTCACTTCACAAAGTAATATGCAGATCAAAACACAGTTACTCTTCAGACTGCTGACATTTCTGACTATGTTCTGTCTGTGGTGCACTTCTTAGTTCAAAAACTGTATATAAATGTATATGTCAGAGAAAGATGCATACAAAAAACTTACTCGTATTAAAAGCATACTTTTTAAAAACAGTGTCCCTGTTGAGTCCCACTTGACATCCTTCTCTAACATCAAGATAATGTATCTTTGTGTATATTTTTTTATTGTTTTATCAATGGATGCCCCTTTGAAATTCTTGGATCTAAGTGGTATATCTGTAAACAACCAACCAAATAATGTGGGCGCAAAATGATATATTAGGGGAATTTTTGTACAACATGCAAAACTTGGGGAAAGTATTCTTATATTACAACGTTCATGATCCATTTGGAATTCTGAGAACTAGAAGTCCAAAATAGAAGTTTCCAAAGTTATGCAGCTGCCCAAAAGCATATGTTAGAGGAAATGTATATTAAAAATGTGAATGTTTATCTTATTTTTTTCAATTTAAAAAACTGCCTACTGATGCAGAAATTGGATGGAACCAATTTATGACTGAACAAGTGTGAAATAGACGTGGACTGGAAATAGTCTGATTTGTCCACCCCTACCAAAAATAAATTAAAATAAAAAAATAATAACAATATTGAGGCTCTGCCATACCGCAAAATACTTTTTTGTGGTAGGGATTCTTTTTCTTTTTCATTTTTACATATATGTAGTATGCAACATACATGATGACAAGTATAGACTGGTACCTTCTACAACACAAAAGAAATATCCAACACCTTTGACATTTCTTATAATACAAGAAGCTATGAAGGAATCCCCAGTCAATTGAAATGACTTTCTCACCTTTTGCACAAAATGAATCACAGTAAATTTCTAGAAAATTAAGACTCCTAAGCATACCCTATGAAGAAATGCCTGCCTCTAAATTATTCTAAATCGGCTCATACCCTACAGCTCTACAATCCATCTTGTGTTTGAAACTGGCATCAGATGTAATGATATTACTGGAAGAATGTTATAAAATTCTTTCACAGGCTGGATCCAGACTACAGACTGTCAGATAACCAACCAAGATCTAGTCCGGCACTCTTCCCTAACAATGGATGCTGTCTTTCAGTCTTATTTATTTGTTTTATTTATTCTCACCTTTTTTCCAATTTTCAAACCAGCATATATGGATGGCTGTCCTCCTCCACCCATTCATCCTCACAACAACCCTGTGATGTAGGCCAGGGAGAGTGTGTGTGACTGGCTCAAGGTCAACCAGTGACTTTCATGGCTCAATGGGACCCTGAACCAGGATCTCCCAAATCTGAGACACCACTGTAATTACTATGGCTGCATCTGCAATACAGAAATAATCCAGTTTGACCTCACATTAACTGCCATGGCTCAATGGTAAGGAATTTTAGGAATTGTAGTTTTGTGAGATATTTAGACTTCTCTGTCAGAGAGCTCTGGTGCCCCACCAAACTACAAATCTCAGAATTCCATAGCACTTAACCATGGCAGTTAAAGGGGTATCAAACTGGATTATTTCTGCAGTGCAGATGCAGCCTTACATCACATTGGCTCTACAGCCTTGCAAAAACAATCCTTCCAGAGTGATTAGCCTACATTATTTTTTTAACCCATAAAATTAGTTCCCTTTCCCTTTACAAATGAACCCAGGTTACCACAGGCATCTCTCTTGGTAACATGGACAGCATGTATAAAATAAAGAAATGAACTTCACAGAGATTTCCACTTTTAAAAGTTTTTGACGGCCGTTCATGCATCCCAAACTAAATCAAAACTAAAGAGATAGAGCGCACAAGACTCACCCAGTTTTTTTTTTTTAAATCACCTTCCTGCTTCCATTTTGCAAACACCCTTTTGTAAGATGTCTCATCCACAGGGTTGCCATGAGTTGAAATTGACTGGAGGGCAGTTTACAGCAGCAACAACAACAACCTGACTGGGAGATGCAGATAGTCCAAAAGAGAAACTTTTCCAAGCTCGGAGAGAAAAGAAAAAAAAAAATCTGCCTTTCTGCTTTACCTTGCTATGCTTCACTGCTTTTAAGCAGACTTCCCCGTGTTCGCCTCTCTGATGCCATGGAGAAAGAAAATTCCTTTAGGCTACAGATTGTATAGAGTAGAGCACAGTGAGTTTGGGTTGAAGAGAACACAGCTTTTGCTCCTACACACACACAACCCCTTTTTGTTCAAAGTAGATGTCACCGCTACTGTGTATACTGACAGAGCAAAGATGTCTTTAACGTATACCCAATCACCCAGGAAATCTAGTTAGGGCCTAAGAGCGATGGCAATTACTGCAGACCCATCATACAGCGCTCCTGTGCTGCCACAGAGGTTCATCTGCAGTTCTTTTTTCTTCTTCTTCAGCAATGCCCAAACTCGCAGACGGATACTGTTTCTTTCGTCCCAAGAGTTTCGGAAGCCTCAGCAGCATCTATGAATGTACAGTGGTACCTCGACATACGAGTGCCCTGATATATGAGTGTTTTGAGATACGAGCCGCCGAGTGAGCAATATTTTGCTTTGAGATGAGAGCAAGATTTGAGATACGAGGAATCGCACACTACACCGCACACTACATTTCAATTAATTTCAATGGGGAAAATTGAGATGCTTTGAGATACGAGCAATTTGACATACGAGCAAGGTTATGGAACGAATTAAACTCTTATGTCGAGGTACCACTGTATATTGGCAAGGGCCCAGAATCCCCTACAATCCAGTCATGCTCTTTCTAACCTAGGGTGGCCATTTACAAATTACCCAAAAAAAAAAAAAAAAAAAAAAGAGGAAATGCCAAAAATGTCATCCGAAAAGGGACAAAGCAAGGTACGGATTCACCTACACTCTTCCTGTGCTGATCTATGTACAGATCCAAGTTTAGAAATCACTACTGTAATGTAATCGGAGAGCCAATGTGGCATAGTGGTTTGAGTGTTGGATTACGACTCTGGAGACCAGAGTTCGGTTCCTGGCTTGGCCATGCAACCCACTGGGTGACCTTGAGCAAGTCACATGCTCTCAGCCTCAGGGGAAGGCAATTGCAGACCTCCTCTGAACAAATCTTGGCAAGAAAGAACCCATAAATTGGAAACAACTTGAAGCCACTCAACAACAACAAGAACAACAATGTAATCATGAAGACAGTACCGTATATCTCGCCATAGTGAGGAAGGCTGTGACCAGATGATCTCTATGGCCGCTCAGTTGTATATACAAGTATTAATTGCCTGGGGGGGGGGCAGCTTCGAGAACCCTGCTCTGTCTTCCCAAAAAAAATTGAATTAGGGGTTGTACAGATTGCCAGAAATAATCCATTTTGAGACCACTTTAACTGTCCTGGCTCAGTCCTAAGGAATAATGGGAACTGTAGTTTATTGTGGCACCAGAGCTCTCTGACAGAGAAAGCTCAATGTCTTAGAAAAAAAATACAATTCCCATAATTCCCTAGCACTGAGCCAGGACAGTTAAAGTGGTCTCAAGCTTGATTATTTCTGGCAGCCTGTACAGGCCCTTAGACTAGACCAGTGAGTCTTAGAAACACTAGGGTCTGTCGTAGTGGTTTGAATGTTGGACTGCAACTCTGTAGCCCAGGGTTTGAGCCCCAACTCAGCCATGAAACCCACCAGATGACCCTGGACAAGTCACATGCTCTCAGCCTCAGGGGAAGGCAATGGCAAACCTCCTCTGAACAAATCTTGCCAAGAAAACCGCATGATAGGTTGGCCTTAGGGTTGCCATAAGTCGGAAAGGACTTGAAGGCACACAACAACAACAAGGAACAACGAGGAAATCAAGTCTTTGTGGACCACTTGTAGGCCTGCAGACCCCCAGGGGGCTGCAATGTCCTCACAGGTCATCCACAAAGGCCTGATGGCTGTTCATCCCATCTCTTCCTTGCTTTGTATACAACCCCCATTCATGCTTATATGTTTTTATATGGGACAAAGGAAGCCAAAACAAAGGTCAGCTGGCTAGGCCTGTACATTGCCATTCAATCTGCTCCAGCTGCAAACTGGCTGGGAAAAGCAGGAGAAAAGTCTTCCTTCCTCATCCAGCACCTCTAAGTGAAGGCTTAATGGATGGTACAATTGTTAATAGTTTAGTGTCCAGGTATTATTATGGCGGTCCTTGGTAAATAAAAGATTAAGACCCACCTCGTTGTTTGCCTTCAAGTCCTTTCCGACTTACGGTGACCCTAGACAACATTTCATTAGAGGGCGATCATCAGATATTCCTTTAAACAGAGGAGTGGCCTCTGTAAAGTAAGACACTCAGCCACACTCTCATGGTTCTTGCCTTCCATTTGGGACTGTATATGGCACAATGGTTTGAGTCTTGGACTATGATTCTGGAAACCAGGGTTCGATTCTCAGCCCAGCCATGAAACCCACTGGGCGGCCTTGGCCAAGTCACACTCTCTTGGGGAATGCAAACCTCCTCTAAACAAATCTTGCCAAGAAAACCCCATGAAAACCTTAGGGTCCCATAAGTGAGAAACAACTAGAAGGCGCACACAACAACAACAACAACAACAACAACAACAACAACGATATGGAAAACCAGGCACCTCGGAACCAAGGGAATGGTTTACCCCACTAAACCATCCTAGAATAAAAGTGTTTGGGTATCAGCATCTTGTTAAGACCTGATATGAAGTTCAAACATCATTCTCTTTAACCAGCAAGTAGTAATTATGCGGTCTCCAGATTAGTTAATGTGGGGAGGCTCATTCCATTTTGCTGCCTGAGGTGAACCAGAAAATGGCACCCCAACATCCATCACTTATGTTAAGGTCTGTTCTACTTAAAGCCACCAAAGATGTTTGGGCAATGATTCAGAAAATCCCACAACCACCTCACTGACACCCTGGTCAAAATGCTAAAATGACTCATTGAGTGCCAGCATGGCATAGTGGTTTGAGTGTTGGACTACAACTCTGGAGACCAGAGTTCAATTTCCAGTTCAGCCATGAAACCCACTGGGTGACCTTGGGCAAGTCACATGCTCTCAGCCACAGAGGAAGACAATGACAAATTTCCTTTGAACAAATCTTGCCAAGAAAACCTCATTATAGGTCCACCTTAGGGTTGCCATTGGTCCAAAAAGATGAAGGCACAAACAACAACAAAAATAACCAACCATTTCCTGTCTTTTCAAAATCTGCTGCTTGAAGGGCCACCTTGCAATACAGAGACAGGGACAGCCCTGACATTAGGAAACTTTCTTGGCCAGATGAATAGACCACAATCTCTTGGCAGCTGCTCCTTAGGCTCTCAGGCCCAGTTTACCCTAGAACTTGAAAACTGGGTTGATGAAAGAGACACTTGAAGACCAATTTGTTAATAGAGTTGCCATAGTGAAAACTGGAGTGAGCTCCTGTGCTGTTTTACCTGGTTTTATGACAAGTGAGATCTCCAAAAATTTCCTCTCCTACACAACCATTAAGGCCTCTCTAGTTTAACACTTGAAAACACACACAGTTGTCTAGAATTATATAAAGATGGGATGAGGCAGATCAGCAGATTGCATTCCCTTACAAACGCATCCCTTAGTCAAGGTGCATCATACCTAAAATTAGTGTAGTAATTTGGGACCCTGAAGCAGAAAATACCATAAGCACCTATCAGACTTCTGGTATTAAAATATAACAAGAGTGCCAAAAAACTTTTGTTACCCTTTCCTGATAACCTAGACTTACCACCTAAGGTGGTTGCTTCTCTCTGCCTGATGACAGGGGTTGGCCCTGGCATTATGAAACTAGAGTTTGGGATGAATTTGTTGTTATGTTTTTTCGAGTGATTTCTGACAAACTGCGACCTTATCATGTTTTCTTGGCAAGATCTGTTTAGAGGAAGTTTGCCATTGCCTTCCCCTGAGGCTGAGAGATTGTGACTTGCCGAAGGTCACCCAGTGGGTTTCATGGCCGAGCAGGGATTTCAAACCCTGATTTCTAGAGTCACAGTCCAATGCTTAAACCACTGCATAGGGATTCCTTATTCACATTAGTGACACTTTTAAAAAGTACAAAAGTGACCCAAATACTCTATGGACATTATCACACGGGGAGTTGCGGGGAGAAAGTGGAAATAAATGGGATGAGCGGAAGACTTTAATTTACGGGATTTGTCCCGTTCCGCCTCATCTGATAACTAAATTCGAATTTAAAAGGGGGTTAATTCGAACGAAAACCTGATCTTTTCAAATCCTCAAAAATCCCGAAAATGAAAAGATCAGGTTTTCGTTTGAATTAACCCCCTTTTCAATTCGAATTTAGTTATCAGACGAGGCGGAACGGGACAAATCCCGTAAATTAAAGACTTCCGCTCGTGCCCATTTATTTCCACTTTCTCCCCGCGACTCCCCGTGTGATAACGTCCTATGACAGCTTCAAAACTAATGGCTTAGGACTAACAAATACATCTAATTCATTACATTTTTAAAATTTATGTTAGGTTTTTTGTTTTTGTTTTTAAAAAACAACCAACATCCCTACCCCAAAAGTAATGCCTTAGAAGTCCAGGTCATTATATGTAATGCATCACTTCCAGGCTTTGTATGAAATTGTGTATTATAACACTATGTACTAGGAACACCCCAATTGTCAAACCAAGGATTATTCCCTGAGCTGCACACATACTCACACACTATGACACATTACTGAAAGCTCTACTCAGCCTGCTGCATGCTGTGTTTGTGTATTCTACAGTAACCACTTATTTAAAAGCCAAGAAGGTGTTTGTTCTTTTGGCTAAAGGAATATTTTATAAACATTATCATCTACAATATGCTATAATAGTTCAAAATATACCTCCGCAGCAGTAGTAAAATAAAATATCACTCTGTGGAGCCTTTGTAGCTGGCCCTACTATTAAGTCGATTGAGGTGATACCCTCAGACATCAGATTTTGGGTGTCATGAAAGGGCAGCCAATTGTTCATTATTTACTAAGTTGTTATATTTTTACACCCGATGATGGGAAGAAGAAGTGCTTGAGGGATTTACTGTCTCAAGTGGCAAAATACCTTGCCTGGCAGTTGGGTACTATGCACTTTGACTTGGATGAGAAGGGGATGTCATTTGCTACTTCACTTCAGGTTGCAAAATGTCTTGGGTTATCCCGTATGTTACCGACATTCAGAGATTGAATGGTGAGGTTGCCAGCTGAAATGTGAAGAATGACAGGTGCTCAAGCAACTCACCTATGAAAATTATAATGCTCGGTCTCCAAAAAAAAAGAAGAGGGATAAAAGAGGGCAAATGGTTTACGTAGGACAGATACTAGAAATGATAGGCTATCCCTAATAAATAGGAACAGCTGGACTATATGGATTGGTATAACATTTCCTTGTTGTTGTATGCCTTCAAGTTGTTTCTGATTTATGGCGACCCTAAGGCAAACCTACCATGGGGGTTTCTTGACAAGATTTTTTTCACAGGTTTGCAATTGCCTTCCCCTGAGGCTGAGAGCATGCGACTTACCCAAGGTCACCCAATGGGCTGCCATGATCGAGCCATGACTCAAACCCTGGTCTCCAGAGTCATAGTCCAACACTCAAACCACTACACCATATTGGTTCTCACAACATTTCCTAGTTGACTGTAACAGGGGATTAATATTCAAGATTGGTTTAGGGCCTTTGCAGACTGGCATAAATAGTGCACATTAAATTGAGGCACTGCCCTGGCTCAGTGCTAGGGAATCATGGGAACTGTAATTTATTGTGGCACCAGAGCTCTCTGACAGAGAAGGCTCAATGTCCCAGAAAAAAATACAATTCCCATGACTCCCTAGCACTGAGCCAGGGCAGTGCCTCAATTTAATGTGCACTATTTATGCCAGTCTGCAAAGGCCCTTAGGCTATAATGCCATCTGAGCAGGACCTGAGTTCAGGTATTCCGGCCTCCAGTCAGTAGAATGAGCAGAATGGGCAAACACAGAAAGTTATGCTTACCATAATTTGAAATTAAACAATACATTTTACCATCTGAACTTTGTCTGTGTGCAAGATAATTCATTCCAGAGTCTAAAATTTATCTAAATGCAATGCTGGGTATCAGATTTCATGTTTTAGGTTATTTGGATGGCCAACTGAAAGTCCATAGGATGGATCCAATAGATTTATCTGATCTCTGGTGACTCCACTATATATAATCAAACTGTGTATCTGCATGGATTGGGAGGGGATCTGCATGTTTTTTCTTTCAATCCTAAGAAAGTTAGTGATATTTCCATATGTTAAACTTACAGTTCTCTTTGGGCTTTCTCAGCAACCGTTAATCCTAATTCCAGGAAGAAAGGTTATCTAAATGTTATTGTTAATCTCTTAATGTGCAATAGATCTCTCGACATCCATGAGGTAAGCTCAATTACAGCTTTTTAAAGACATTAAGTATAAACTGAGAGAGTCAGCAAGGTACAGAGGTTTGAGTGTTGGACTACAACTTGAGAGACCGGGGTTCAATTCCTCGTTCAGTCATGGAAATGCATTGGGTGACTTTGGGTGAGTCACACACTCTCAGCTCCAGAAAAGCCTGTGAGAGGTTTGCCATAAATCGGAAACAACTTGAAGGCACACAGCAGCAACAAGAGAGTATCAACTGAAAGCAAAGCTTGGAAAAGTCTGTTTTTGTACTACAAATCAGCTTTGATTGAGGGTTCCTAGGAGCTATAGTCCAAAACCTAAATTTTTCAAACTCTCTCTGAGACAGTAAGTGGTGTGTATACCACTCAGTAATGCCTATTCTTTTTTTTTTTTTAATGTTCAGGACCATTATTTAAGAGTAAGATTAACAATTTTTAAACAGTGGTAAGAATTCTACAACTGTCAGAGATGCTCACAGCATGTCCACTGGCAGAAATTCAGAATAATTGAGCCACACTTTTGTTGCTTTGTAATCAACAGGAGAAATTACTGAGGACTAACTTGAGTCCCATTGATTGTCATTGATTTCAATGGCACTAAAGGGGGGTTGCAGACTGCCAGAAATAGTGCAAATTGAGTCCACTTTTAGGGTTAGGGTTAGGGAATCATGGGAACTGTATTTTATTGTGGCACCAGAGCTCTCTGACTGAGAAGGCTCAATGTCTCAGAAAAAAAACAATTCCCATGATTCCCTAGCACTAACCCTAACCCTAAAAGTGGACTCAATTTGCACTATTTCTGGCAGTCTGCAACCCCCCTAAGATCTGAAACACACTGCAGAAGTAATCCAGTTTGGGACCACTTTGACTGTCCTCGCTGAGTGCTAGGGAATCCTGAGAATTGTAGTTTATTGTGGCTCCAGAGTTCTCTGATAGAGAAGGCGAAGTGTCTTACAAAAAAACCTACAGTTCCTAGTATTGAGTATTGAGCCAGGGCAGTTATAGCGGTCTCAAACTGGATTATTTCTGCAGTGTGTTTTAAACCTAACGTTTAAATCCAGCCTGCTAAAATTTCAAACAAACATCTTTCCAGGGTTAATGGTCACCAACACTATCTATTAGAGCAGAGGTGTAAATCATGTGGCTTTCCAGATGTTGTTGAGCTGCAGCTCCCAGGATTCCTTATCACTGCCCATGCTGGGAGTTACAATACCACAACGTCCAGAGGGCCACATGGTTCCCACCCATACTGTACAATGTACTGTCTAAATATTACCATTGCCCAAGCAGAAATGCAAAAAAGCTACAAAAATTATTTCAGCGACAGAGCTTAAGATTTCTGATCACTACTCGTCCAATATCTAGAACAGCTTTCTCATCTCTTTTCAAACTCACATTAAAGTGACCATGCTTCTTAAACATATCAGTTGCAAATTTTTTCCACTTAGTGATACTTAAAAAAATAAAAATAAAATAAAATGCAGTGTTTTATTAATATGTATATGTTTCTTCATTACATAGATATATGCGCTATTCATCACAGACACACTCACACCCACACACATCAGGCCAGCACTTTCAGTTTGGAAAAAAATAAAGTTGAACAAGATAGTTATGGGAGAAATAAGAGATCTGTGCCACTGTTGCTTTCTGCCTCTGCCACCAGCATCCCTTAGGTGACCTTGGGCACGTCACTTCTGCATGGGGCTTAGTTATTTCCTAGCAACATATCTGACCACTCTAAAAATTCTCATAATAGTAACAATACTCATTTCAAAATAGGAAACTATAATGCTAGAAAATAGCAACAAGCTCACCGGAGTGAGCAGGAAAACTCTACTATTTGGGGGTGATGCATCCCTTTGCCCCTATTGCTCATGCATTCCCTTTAATTCTGGGGTGCAGAAAACAGCTAGGCCTTTTCCTACCCTCCTACCTCAACAACCTCCCTCCCTCCATCTACCCATTCAGTCTGATGTTCCTGAAGCATCTTTGCATTAACCGCTTGCCGCCACAGTAAAGAAATGATTATTCAGCAAAATTCCACCCGGCCTTATCCCTTGCTGCTTTCTTCTGTCTCTTTCAACTACCTGTTCCAGATCTTTATAATTGCAATATTTTTTTAAAAATAATAATATATATATATATATATATTATTAAATATCCCAAATGCACAGTCTCTCTCTTTTTCACACATACACACATATATAGATAGCCTGGTTCCTTCTTCTTCTTCTGTCACGGTATCTTTTTCTGCCACTGCAGTATAACCATCTCCTTTTCAAGCCACAATACCCATTCTACACACAAACACTCACAAATTGAGAGACTGAGAAAGGGAAAGAGGAAAAGAGAGGCCTTGTGGTTTGGGTTTTCCTGCATCATTGCAGAGATGGATGGATTTCCCCCCCTCCCATCCTCAACCTTCCAACCAGTGACTGACCGTCACAGAGAAAGAAGAGACAGAAAAAGCTAAAGAAGACTGGGGTTTTTTTTCTGTATGGCCCAGCCTTATGTATTTTATACAGACAATCTTGCTCATAACCAAGCCCAGTAATCTAAACCGCACAATCAAATCAGCATCCCTGCAGAGAGTAAAAAAAAAATATATCCACTCTTCCATTCATCCAGAGTGCTGCAGCGGGAGAAGATGTGGAGGGGAGAGAAATCTATAGGCCTCTCCACAACACACATACTCACAACCACCACCAGCACCCACCCCTGGCCCCCCTAGAAATGCAGAATCTCAAAAAAGGCAGAGATGGAGAGGTAAAATAGAAAGGGATGCTTGCCCGTCCCCCACCCCATGGGATTATTTGGGGCATAAATCTGGATCAGTTTGTTCCTCTGTTTTGTCTCCCCTTCCTAACTAGCTTTGGTCATTGCAGCTGCATTTTTGTTAACGGTGTCACTTCATCCTAGATATTTTCTGCTTCAGGACCCAATTGCCTGGAGGGAGACCCATCCAGGAAATAGGAGTGACCCATTGCTGCCTTCCCCCTTTTAGACTTCACTAGGTATTTTGTGTGCATGTACACATAGAAACACACACACACCTCTAGTATCACATAAATAATGTGGTACCTAACACCAAAAAAAAAAAAAAAAAGCATTTGCTGCTGAGAAGACTGTAATAGTATGTCTTTCCAAACCTAAACCTTTAAAAAATTATTTCTTATATGTCTATTTGGCACATCTAGAATAATAAACAATTCACTGCCAATCACATGCACCCCAAATAAACTCTGGTTGGGTAAACATCTCTAGTGTCCTCTTCAGCATCTGCTTTTTAGCACTCCTTTCTTGCTCAGAGACCATCTCCCAAAAATGTCAGAGAGAGAGATCTAGGTTCCTCAACATCCAAGTTGCAATCCCCTTCTCCTGACAGCCTCCCTAACCTATCCTCCAAGCTCCCATTTGTCCCAAATAAGACACCTTCCCTCTCCCCCCAAAAAACTCCAGGGAAGCAAGAACCCCATCTTCTTTTCAACACCCCACAACAGCCATGTATTTCTTCCATGGACAATGTCTCAGCCTCCCTGTTTTCTAATCTCACTCTCTCATCCTTATTCTGCAATGGGACAAATGTTTCTCTACCTCTACAACATGAACATCTCATCTTCATCACAACGGGCCAAATTACCCTTGATCATCCTCCCAAACCATCCCTTGTCACACAGAGAAGGAGGAAGGATGCAATGGTTTGAAGAGAGGGATTCTCTTTTGGTGGGGCTGTCCCATCATCCCCATCCCCATGGCACCAGGGCTTCCCCTCTGCCTACACACCTGCATCCTCACCCCCCAAAAAACATCAGCCACAAGTACTCACCAGTCTGCCCTTTGCCTAGGGTTTTTTCCAGCCTGTAGGGCCCCACGTACTGAGCATGCTGTTGGCTCTGTTGAGGTTGGTAGGGGTGGACCCCACCTGCTTCTTTGCCACCGGACATAGCTTTTGTCTGTCTGTCACCCTTCTGAGCAACCAGAAGAAACAAGAGGGGCTGGGGTAGGGGGAGGTTGGGGAGGGGAGGAGGGGAGGGAGAGGCAAGAAAGGCCTCCCTGATATCCCCCTATAGGGACAATACTGGGGCCAGCATCCTGGCAGATTTAACAGGAGGGGGATGCTCTGGGCATCAGGGAAGGAGGGAGGGAGGGAAGGAAGGAGAGAGGAGAAGGAGGAGGAATAAGAGGAGGAGGGAGAAGAAGGAGGATGCTACAGTCCAGGTACCAGCATCATCCAGCTGGTCCAGCCAAGGATGCTGCTGCTGCTGCTGCTGTTGCTGTTAGTGGTGCTGATACTGTTAAGGATGAAGGATGCTGCTAGTAGGGAAGATGCTCTTCTGCTCTGGTCCTTTGCCTCCCCTCTCACTGCAATCTGAAGGGATCTCTCCAGCTCTCCCCTTACATCAGCATCCGGGCAACTGGGTGACAGACACAATCCGGGTTAACCCTTGGAGGAACAAAGGCAGCGCCTCCTCCCCAGGCAGCCAGGGGAAAGGGGTGGGGATTAGGGGGCGGGGATGGGGATGGGGATGGGGGGAGAAGGGGAAAGGGTTTTACTAGGGCCAGGGCCAGGGCCAGGGCCAGGACCAAGAGGGATGCAGCAGCTGGTTGGGAGGGGTTAACCAGGGATAGGACCTCTGGGGTTGAAGGGGGAGCTTGGAGGAGCTTCAGCTGGTGAAGTGTGCAAGGTTTTGGAGGGAGTGTTTTGTGCATGGAAGGATGTGTGTGTGTGTGTGTGTGTGAGAGAGAGAGAGAGAATCTATAGCTGTGGTTTTGTACCAGTTGTGGCACCCAATATGTGTGATTGTAAAATCAATTGGATCTCCTTTTGTGTTTTTTTTACGTGTGAATCTTTGTGCCAGTGCATGAGTGATTTGATGATATGAAATGCAGGAAGACTGCCATTGTGTGTAAAAGGAGTCAGGTATATTCACTGGAGACCAAAAAAAAAAAAAAAAAAGAGAGAGAGATTGAGATGTAAATGAAGATCTCTCCCTCCCTCACAGGCACACATATTGACTGCATGCTGTGAGAGCCTGAAAGACAAACCAGAAACTCTTGTCTACCTGACTGTTTTACATAACCACTGATGATCCCTGTCTTCATGTCTGTGACTGGACTTCCCTGCACAGTTGTCTGAATTAGCAGTGTGGTTTTACAAGGTTTAGCATGCAAGGCATGTTAGGCCATTGGTCAGTACTGGGAGTGATTCTGGATTAGTTTTTTTTTAAAATGTGGGATGCTTCCTCCACAACTAGCACTGCTACAGTGGAACATTTGGAAGCAGTGGTGGAGGGAAAAACAGAATCAAGAGGCAGGCAAATCTTTTATCCTGTAACTCATAAGATTGGTAAAACTGTTCTAGTGGCAATGTTGAACTAGTGTCCCAGTACACAGCAATTTGCCTGCATACATGCATACACAGCAAGCTCCTACTGGTGCTGGGATGGAAGAGATCTGCTTATTTGTTTATGTGTTGCCCTCAAATACCCTGCATTTCTTCCAGTGAGTCCAAGGTAATGTGTGTGATTCTCCCTGCTCCATGGTAACTTCACAACAACCCTGTAAGGTAGATCAGGCTGACCAGCACAAGGTCATCCAATGAGTTTTATGGCTTAGGGAGAACTAAAATCTGAATCTTACATGTCCCAGTTAAACACTGTAACCAGTACATCATGCTAGCTCACAAGTAGACCAAGCAAATATATGCACGTGCACACACAAGCACAGATGGACACATGAACACATATGCAAACAGTAAATTACTGAACCACAACTCATCCCTCCACATTCGCTGGGATTAGGGGCACAGGACCCCTGTGAATATGGAAAAACCGCAAATAACAAAAACACTATGTTTTTACCTGAGATAATACCTCTGGAGGAATCTCTAGGTCCTCCAGTGCAACTCTGTGGTCAACATCTGCCAGGCATTTACCCTAGAATGGCGCAGGAGGAGCTACAAATGCCTAGTGGAGTGTTCTCTCTAGGAATCTCGAGGTCCTTTAGAGTGACTTTTGGTTAAAGTTGACCACAGAGTTGACTGGAGGACCTAAATATTCCTAGAGAGAATATATTAATAAAATCCGTTAATAATCAAATTTGCAAAAGTCAAAGTCGCAAATGTGGAGGGATGAGAGTATATTCAAATATATATTCTTTATTTCAGGCCTGGGCAACTTGGCAGGCCTGGAGACCAGTTTTCTGCCCCTTTGATCCAGGAAGGGGTCACACAATACTAGAAAAATTAGGGGGGAAATGAAGTGGTCAGAACTTTACTTGTATTGTTGAATGGTATATGTGTGTGTGTTTTATGTGAAACTTATTTAAAAGGCAAATTACCACTCTTGGACATTTCCACCTAAGGCAATTCAACAATTTTGGCTAGAATCTGGTAAGACGGGGAGATCTGTGAGGATATCTGCCCAGTCTTCCCTTTCTTCCTTGTTCTCTGTCTAACGGAAGGTGTTTTTTTAAACCACCATCAGCATTGGGGGGGATGGTGAAGGAGAGCTGGAGAAACACAGACTTTGGGTGTTAGGATGCAGAAGCATGTCTGCAGTTAATAATGCACAGGGGTCAGCAACTTTTTTTGCTGACGGGCTGGGGGGGGAAATGGTGTTGGGGGCCGGCGTGCACGCGTGCCCCCTGTGCGCGCTCTTGCGCGCCACCCTTTTGAAAAATAAAATGGCGGCCACCCCCCCTGCATCACGCGCACATGCGCATGACAGCAGGGGGCCCCCAGGAGGGCTCCCTCGGATGTGCCGGGCCTCCGAGAGGCCCAGTGCTGCGGCAGGGGCCCCCCAGGAGGCCTCCCTCGGCTGTGGCAGGCCTCCGAGAGGCCCAGTGACACCGCGGGGCCCCCCCAGGAGGCTTCCCTCAGCAACGCTGGGCTTCCGAGAGGACTGGCACCACCGCGGGGGTCCTCCAGGCTGCCATTTTGGATTCCAAAATGGCACCCTGGAGTCTCGCGTGATCTTTCCCGCAACAGGAAAGGTCGCACGAGACTCCGGGCACCATTTTTGGAATCCAAAATGGCGCCCTGGAGGACCCCCGCGGCTGCGAAAGGCGGCGGCGGTGGCGCGGTGGCAGCAGGACCAGGCAGGAGCAGGTCCGAAGGCCTCTGCGGGCCACACCCAGCCCGCGGGCCGTAGGTTGCCGACCCCTGCACTAAAGCTTCAGCAGGGGAAAAGTGGGATTCTACTTTAGCCGATCCTACTATAAGCAGTGTGTGTCTTCCTATAACAGGCATGGTAAACATAAACAAATAGCTAATGCCAGAGTCCCTTACTGATCATTAATTAGCTGCAAAACTAAAAATTTTGAAAGATTCAACAAGTTTTTGTTTACTTATGCAAGGCATACCTGATCCAGTTCTTTCATTTCACATGAGCATACTGCCAGTTTTGAAAAGAAATTTGCTGAAGTGTCTTGAACTGCTCCTTTTACCTTGTGATTTAGGAATCTCTCCTTATTCTGTTCATGTTATTTCAGCCTCTGGCACAAAATTCTCTGTCAAAGAAATACACCACAGGAACACATCTACTTCATTAACTAAGGTAATACCTATGTATGTATAAGTCTAAAATAATACTTCATGCATTTGAAAAAATGGCTGTAATCCACGAATGTTCATGGTATAATTGTCTTTAAGGCGCTACAGGAGTCTGTTGTTTTTGATGCAACATATTAACTTGCCTCCACATGTTTGGGACTTTAGTTTGCAGAAATCCTAGCAAACATAGAAAGAAATTATGGGAGTTTTAGTCCGAAACAACAACAACCACCACCAAGAAAGGACTACAAGTCCCCCACCCCTGTCTTCGGTGTATAAAACAACCCTTGAATACAGAGTCTTGTATGCTAATTTTTAACCAGCATTCCTGACAGTAACAGTCTCTTAGCTGGAGCGTGTCCAAAGGAAGGTGACCAAAATGGCAAAGGGTCTGGAACCATGCCCTATGAGGAGAGACCTAGGGAGCTGGTTATGTCTAGCCTGGAGAAGGGATGGTTAAGAGGTGATATGATAACCCTGTTTAAGTATTTGAAGGGGTGACATATTGAGGATGGAGCAAGCTTCTTTTCTGCTATGCAAGAGAATAGGATATGGAGCAATGGATGCAAGCTACAGGAAAAGAGATTCCACCTAAACACTGACATTAAGAGCTGTTCAACAGTGGAACACACTCCTTTGGAAAGTGTTGGAGTCTCTTTCTTTGGAGAAGGCAAAGAAGATTATCACACGGGGTAAAAAGCATTAGAGAAGAGCATTGTTACCATCATTATTGCGTGATCGGGAGAAAGATTTTCACATGACGTCATCCTGCTATCATTCTTGTAGTGTCCTGCTAGTGGAATAACTCATTGATGATAAAAAAGTCAATGGCTTGCTAATTGTGATTCATTAATGCTACTGAGATTTCTTCAGCTCAATGGCCACCTGTTGGGGATGCTTTGATTGTGAGTTCCTAAATGGCAGGGGATTGGAATGGATAGCCCTTGTGGTCTCTTCCAACTCTCTGATTCTGTGATTCTATCGCATTCTTCTTAGGACGTTATCACACGGGGAGTTGCGGGGAGAACGTGGAAATAAATGGGACGAGCGGAAGACTTTAATTTACGGGATTTATCCCGTTCCGCCTCATCTGATAACTACATTTGAATTTAAAAGGGGGTTAATTCGAACAAAAACCTGATCTTTTCAAAAATCCTGAAAATGAAAAGATCAGGTTTTCGTTCGAATTAACCCCCTTTTAAATTCGAATTTAGTTATCAGACGAGGCGGAACAGGACAAATCCCGTAAATTAAAGACTACCGCTCATGCCCGTTTATTTCCACTTTCTCCTTGCAACTCTCCGTGTGATAACGTCCATAGATTATTTTATTTATTTGATTATTTATTTATTTTTTTATAAAAAAAATTCTTAATTAAAAAACATCAATATACATTATTTCCATCACACTCATCCAACAACACCAACAAAGACAAAGACAAAAACGCTAACTCTGAGACAAAGATAATAATAACATAATCACATCTCTGATATTTCACACTAACCTCCTTCTTCAAACTACTGATTCTTTCTTATCTCTTTTTTTCCTATATTGTTTTCTCCTGTTCAGATTCTTTACATCAGGGGTAGGCAACCTTTCCCCTTTAAGGACCGAGGGACTTCAGCTCCCAGAAGCCTCAGCCATATTGGCCAATAGTCCCATGTTGGCCAATAGCTCCTGGGATTCTGGGAGCTGAAGTCCCTTGGCCCTTAAAGGGGAAAGGTTGCCTACACCTGCTTTACATTATCATCCTCTTTCTACTCTTATTCTGTCTGTTTATTTCATTATCACCGACATTTGGTCCTTATAGACCTTTCCATATAATCTACAATAGCATTTCGAACATATTTTTGAACTTTTACTCTTTTATGTTAATATTTCTTTTCCTATGCCCATTACCCATATCTGACCCCATTCTTGTTTCACATATTCAATTAAGGGGTTCCAAATTTTCAGAAATTTTTGGAGTTGTTTTTTCTGTAAAATTTGGGTTAATCTTTCATTTTCCATCAGATCATATAACTTCCATATCCAATCTCTAATCTCTGGGACGAAGTTTTGTTTCCATTTTGAAGCATATACGTACTATCCTAGCTGCTATGTTCATATAAAAGATCGATATACCATGTTCCATTTCTAAAGAGTCTTCTTGATTTATATTTAATAAAAATCTCTCAGGTTTTTTTTGCGATTTTAAGATTTAAAATCTTTTCCATTTCTTGATGTATTCCATTCCAAAAAAACTTTTACATATTTATATTCCCACCATATGTGAAAAAATGTGCCCAATTCTTTGTCACATTTCCAACATTTGTTTTTCCCATTCTGATAAATTTTTGATAATTTAAATGGGGTGAGGTGCCATCTGTATAACATTTTATAGTAATTTTCTTTAAGATTATAACTTAATATATATTTCAATCTTTTGGACCACGTTTTTCCCCATTGTGTCAAGCTTATTGGATGACCTATATTCTGGGCCCATTTTATCATTTGGGGTTTAATGATTTCTTCTTCCAAGTCTAATGATAGTAAAAGTTTATATAATTTTTTAATTCTATGATCCCCCTCTGATCTCACTATTTCTTCAAATCTCAGGTCTGCATCTTTAATATTATCTAATTTTATATCCAACGAGAATCTTTTTTTTTTATTTGAAAATATGTAAACCATGTAAGTCACATTCCTTCTTCTCTTCATTGATCTAAAGTTTTTAGTTTCATTTCATCTCCTTCTAATAAATCCTCATATGTAACCCACTTTAATTCTCTTAGTGGTACTTTATTGAAGAAAGCTTCATTTATGGAGGTCCATTTTGGCACTCCTATACTCAGTCTTGGTTTCAGTTTAAGCCAAATTCGTAGAAGAGAGTTCCTAATATAATGGTCAATATTTTATTTTTATCCTGCCTTTCTCCGCGAAGGGACCCAAGGCAGCTCACAAATAACATTCTAAAAAATAATATCACAATAAAACAATTAAAAACATCAGCTAAAAAACAAACATTAAAACCACAATACCCATATTAGCAGTCAGATATATCATAGAAGTTACTGTGGTTTAAAATGAGAGGCTCATGGAACTGTTGTTAAACCAGACAAGCAACATTTCAGCAACAACAGGCAAAGCTGTGCAGAAGTCACTGTTAACAAGTTGGGGCAACTGCCCATTTATACCAGTGGAAAACAGAAATCCCTAGCCACCCATTGTGATCACTCAGGGGTTTGCCAGACTGCCCAATAGTTCTGGAAAACATAAGGGCTTTCCACTGCAAGATTTCACAGCTTATAACGATTGCTGCTGCTTTTGCATCCAGCTGTGCCATAAATACAGTGCCATAAATACAGTGGTATCCTTACCCACAGATTTTTTATCCATGGATTCAACCATCCATGGTTTGAAAATATTTTAAAAATATATAAATTCCGAAAAGCAAACCTTGATTTTACCATTTTATATAAGGGATACCATTTTACTATGCTGTTGCATTTAATGGGACTTTGAGCATCCATGGATTTTGGTATATACAGATTTTGGTATACCTGGAACCAAACACCAACAGATACCAAGGGCCCACTGTATACTGGAGGTCTAGCCCTAGTTGGTTGTTGGTTGTAGCAGTTTAGCACTACCTGCAATCTGCAAATTTCTTTTCAGCTACTCTTTTCTCCAAATGAAGTGTGGCTAAGCTGTGGTGTGGATGTGGTTCGCCTCAACCTCCCTGGCGTCCCCCCCATGAACTTTTTCCCTTCCATGACATCCCACCAACTTATTCTCCAGCATCTTTCCCCCCTGTCTCATACATTTATTTTTCATATTTTTACTGCAGTCATAGCACTAAAGTAACTGTAGAAGAAAGAAGAAGAAAAGAAAAAAGTTCAGCTTGATAATAAGAAATGTAATGAGGGAATGAAGGGCAGAAGAAAATTTCTCTGGCAAAAGATATATCTCCATTCCAAATATCATCAGTGGGACTGATCAAAAGTACAGCAGGAAGAACCAAGGCAACAGATACAGATGTAGGAATTTGCCAGTGTCTATACTGGAAACTCCTGGGACAGGGAGGAAAAGGACATCTCTATAGTGGGTTTTAAAAGCTGCTGCTAATACTAGAAATTCATGAGAAGAATACTGGGACAGGAAGAACATCATATGAATATCAGACCCCCACATGCAAATAACTATAGTTATAACTCCCACCAAATCCCAAGGCTTTTGGTCAGTCTGGAGGAGCTTTCGGTGTGAGAAAGGGAGGTTGCAGACTGCCAGAAATAGTGCAAATTGAGTCCACTTTTAGGGTTAGGGTTAGTGCTAGGGAATCATGGGAACTGTATTTTATTGTGGCACTAGAGCTCTCTGACAGAGAAGGCTCAATGTGTCAGAGAAAAAACAATTCCCATGATTCCCTAGCACTAACCCTAACCCTAAAAGTGGACTCAATTTGCACTATTTCTGGGAGTCTGCAACCCTCCAAAGTTAGGCTCCAATTGGATAATGCTGTATCTGTAACCTGCTCAACCCAATACATCACAAGTTCCATTTTCAATCACTTGCCACCATTTTTGCTCCTTTAAAACATTAAATTAAATTTGAAGTTGTGTGGTTGCTGTCTCTTTGCATGAGTCAAGTGCTTGCTTTAGCCTCAAAAAGAAAAAGAAGAAAAAAACCCCAAACAGATGTGGGAGGAAGGCATCAGTAAAGTCCTTTACTGGGGTCCTCCTATCTTAATAGGCCTTGTAGAGCTTATAGCATTGTGTCATTTAAGTGGCCCTTTGCTCCAAACCTAGCATGCTGATCTCAGGAACAATAAAAGAATGCTGTCCCATTCCCAGTGATGAAATAAGTATTATCTATGAGTTTAGCTAACTTGTACATGGAAGCAGGGAGAGGGGAGTGCTATCTTGTCCTCTGCCTCATATTGCAAAGTGCTTTATAGTGATTCCCAAACTTTGATTCTCCAGACATCTTGGACTTCAGTTCCCAGGATTCTTGGGCATTGGCTATGATGCTGGGGCTTCTGGAGGTTGAAGTCCAAAATACCTGGAGAACCAAAGTTTGGGCATCTCTGAGTCCTAGCATTTGCATTGCAATTCCTCATCAGTAAGGGTAAGCTAGGAGCTCCATAGTCATTTCCCACAATGCCACCAATATTATTTCAAACCATTGTGGGGAAACCTGATGGTGACATAAACTGCATATGCACTGCAGAAATGATGCTGTTTGACACTACTATAACTGTTGTGGCTCAATGCTATGAAATTTTGGGATTTGTAGATTTGCATCTCTTCCTGTTAGCTTTCTTCACTACCCAACTTTCACAGCAATATGTAAAAACTGGAAATAGGATAGCGTGAACAATCCTGACTTTGGCATTCAGTTATATACCTTTCCACATGAGGATCTTATCTAATTCCGATATAGCTGTCCTTCCAAGTCCTAGATTTTGAATTTCTTGACTGCAGGATCCATTCTGATTTCAAGGTATGGAAAATCTTTAACTATTTAAATGTCTTCATTAGCTACTTTAAAGTTATGTAAATAATCTGTGGTCATCATTTTTGTTTTCTTAATGTTGGTGCCTGAAGATAAGCCTGTACTGAGTCTGAGCTGCAATGGCTAGGCAAGCCCTGTACTCTTTTTTGATATGACTAAGAGGTTATAATTTTAGATGGACCTGTTGGTGTGTGGATGATGAGTGTTGTAGTGATGCCTTTTGGCACCCAGCAGAGTCTGCAGGACAAGCTGGCTGCTGTAATCCACAGCCACTGTGTAGATTTGCCATCAACTGGCTCAGCTTCTCTTCTCCAGGCATCCTGTCTTCCTCAGTCAAGAAGACACATTATAAAGTCCAAAAACATAGCTTTATTAATGCATATAAAAAGTAAAAACAAGATAACTAAGTAAAATCCATTGTGATGAACTTGTCTAGTTCAGCCATACAAGATTACATCTTTAACAATCCCAAAAGCATTAGGATCCAACTTGTTGCAGTTAAAACCACTGCATCCAACCACACACGCTCACATCTTAAACAATAAACAATTCTTTAGACAAAGGACTCTCTAGGCCCATCCCATACTCCACCTTCTAGGTGTTAACTTTATGTTAATTGGATAATGTCTGTATGATGTATGCCAACCCAGCCTCTTGTTGTGCATCATCCACCACGTGAGTAACTTTCCCAAGCTAACGATGTTTACATATAATTGTTATTACTTGTTAACCATAACAAAGTCTGGTTTCATTAGTTCTATCACTGGGAAAGTACATTGTTGATGTCTCTGTTACCACCTGGCGTTGATTCACCCTGTTTCTCTAAATATTGTTTGTGCCTTGTCTAGAAAACTGTTCTCAAGTGGAAAATTACAGACACACACACATCTTTACATTTCACCTTTGACTATATATCCCATTCATATCCTAACAATCCCCTCCTGAAATGTATAGATGTGTGAGAATTATTTTGTTGTTGTTATTAAAACCATCTAAGCACAATGTTTGACTCTATATATCTAAAGTAACAACTCAACCTGTTATAATAATTGTTAAATGTTGTTTTATCTCTAAAACCCTTTGTTAATATATCTATAGTGTTGTGTCTTGGCTTTAAACTCTAGGCACACAATTTTATTTTAAACCAGCTCTCCCTAGCAATTTGTTATAAAACTCTAACGTATCTTGACCTATATTTTAACATTTTTAACACCTTTGTTTTTGTCATAAAAATGTATGTCTGTGAATCTCTACATATCACATAACTTTAAAGCAAATGAACTATTTATAAAACACTCTATCACAATGTGGCTATTTTAAATCACAAGCTTTTATCTCTTAAAAAAACTTATCAAATGTTTTATTGTTGTCTAATCTATTATCTTAAACCAAAACAATTTTTTTTAAAACACCTATAACAACACAATTATAATCTATTATTTATCAACTATAAACATCAAACCTTTCACAAAGCTTCTCTATATCTGGATATTTAAAACTCTCTGTAACTTTATTCTAAACAAAACCTTTTGACTTTAAACTTGTCACCACCTCTGTACTTTGTAAATCACACTTTCTTAATCTTTTTTTATGTTGACTCACTAAACACATTTTATCAGCAGTCCAGTAACTTTAAAAATAAAATCTCAAAAAATCAAAACTTTTGATACCAAATCTCTCTAGACAACTTATTTTTTTTTAAATCTCTCAAATCTAAACAACCAAAGCTGTCATCTCTTTGTGTTAACACATCAGCATTTAAACAAGCAATCTCAAAACCAAAATGTTGAACTTATTAGCCCCTCCTTACTGTTAAAAGCTTATTTTAGTCACAAGCTCTCAGCCTCAGACTGTTTTATCAATGTTTTTAAACCTTTGTTGAACAAATCCTTTTGTTATTAACCTAGCTTTGTATTTTTATTTGTCATCAGGCATCTTTTATTTTGTATATCTATTTATCTTGTGATTTTTGTCTTTAGGTCTATCAACCACATTTTAAACACCTCTTTTGTCAATTTTAAACACTTAAACTTTTTGTTGCACTGCAGTGTATCATTCTTCTTCTCTCAACAGGAAAAAACCTTTTATAACTTTTAAAACCTCTGAAACTCCCTGAAACTCCTTAACACTGTCTGAAACTCCTTAAAACTCTCTTTGAAACTCTCCGGCTCACCAGCCACTTATGTATAAACTCTTGTCTTTTGTATAATAAACTTGTGTGTTGTTTTTTATTCTCTATTAATTTTTTTTTGACATAACATGTATCATTTCTGGACTTGTGTGTCCTTTGATTTTTGTCATTCTATCTTTTTAATGATCTTGTCTGTATTGTCTGACCTAAAGTGTTTTCCTCACTTTAAAAAAATTAATGTTTGTCTATCTTTTGTGTGTTGTGTGTCCCTCCATTTTTTTTGACACATGGATCTTTAACTGTCTTATCTTTAGTAAAACCTCTTGTTTGAATGTATCTTTTTTCAACTTAAAATCATAAAGTTGGAAAAGACCATAAGGGCATCTAGTCTAACCCCCTGTCATGCAGGAACTCTCCGTCAAAACTTGAATGTTTTTTTTTTTTACAATTGTTATTTTTTAAAACATTAAAACTTTTTTTCACCATCAAGGTAAAATCTCCAACTATTATTTTTGAATATTTTATAACACCATCTTGACACTTTGGTTTAATTTTCCTTTTAAAACATGCTAGCACATATATCTTTGTATATTGTCTAAAACCTGTTAAATATTTTAAATTCAGTGGATCCCCACATAACATGTGTAATGATGTTAGATTTTTTTTCTCTCAGCCAGTTTCTCAAACTGTGAGACAAAATTTTTTTTTTCCTCCGGTCTGTGAGCAAAGACCCTTTGTAATTAATTTTTTTTTCATTGTTAAAAACTTTTAATTATATCACATCTCTGTCTTAAAACTCTGACATATAAAAACTCTGGAAAATCTATCTATAATCATTAAAAAAATAATTGTTGTCACTCAGTAACACACATTTGTCCCTTTTGTTTAACAGCAACCTCAACAGGTCATTTTTGCAATTCACTTGTTCCGGTTTTGTCACAGGAAAAACCTTGACTTTTTACTCTGTGGCAAACCAAACATCTCCCAAATCATTTGTATAATAAAACATTTAAAAAAAAAATTAGGATCTATATCTCACCAGCTTAACAAGCTATCAAATCTTATGTTTTCTAGAATTTAATATTGATGTGTATAACCAGAATGCAATGATTCATTTTCCACACCTGTACATTTAGCATTTGTCTTTTTTGTATAAAACCACATATTTTCCCTCTTATAGCTTTTGTACACACCTCCCCAGCCGGGGTAATTTTTATATTTATCTCTCACAAAACTCAGTGTATATCCCCTGACACAGCAGCTAAACACCTTTTGTAAAACAGGTATACATAAAACATTTTTAAAGTTTTTTCACCAAAACTTGGCATATAGACATTTTTCAATTTTTTTTAACATCTCTTACCCCTCCATCAGCTAGATAAACATCTTTAAGATTGGAGGATTTCTTTATTTTATTTTTTAGCAAAACTGCAACATATGTCCCAGAATATATAGACTTTTGTCCTCAGGTTTCACCTGTTTGAGTCACAGTCACAGCTCTGTAAAACAGCTTGTAGCTTCTCTGTTTTTCCCAATGTCTCTGGGTTGTAGATAGATTGTTGATTGTAGCAAACATCCTTGCATTGCCATTTTTAAAACTCTTGTTTTGTTGTAGTAAAAGCATCAATTCGCACTCTGTGCATCAGCTGTCTTTTTTTTCAGGACGCATATCTTGACCTCAAGATGCTGTTCCAGGCTTTTTCCCAAGCCTACATTTTGGCTTTTTCAAGCAAACTGCTTCTTTTGGCATTCTCTGGCCTCTTCAAGCAAACCGCTTGGCTTAACAGATTCCCATCTTTTGGAACCTCAGGCCTCCAGCAAAACTTTTGGCATTTAGCAACACCGTTGCAGCCTTTGAACTTCAGGCATTTGTAAACCTGCTACAGCTCCACACAGCATTGGACACTGTGTAAAATTTCACCCCCACCAGGGATTTTTGTATTTTCCTCCAAGAACTGTAAAGTCTTTTGACCACAGCATTTGTGACAAAGTTGTGTAGAAATCATTCATTCTTTCTTCAGTTCCCAAAACCTTTGGCTGAAGAAACATCCTCTCCCAAAACTTTAACTTTAACTCAGAGAGGGTTAACAGAATGAGTTTTCTTGGCTTAGGCAACCGCCTGTGTCCAGCAATCATGCTGCATTTTAAACTGCATACATTGCAACATGTATTCTGTGACTCAAGCCCCAGCTGCTTCCATATCAAACAAAATGGCCTTTAACAGAGTCTTTTGCAGCTTGAACAAAAACAAAAATTTCACTGCATTGAACCCGCAGTATTCTCAGCATTTTTAGCCTTTGATTTTTTTTTTTTTTGTATCTTATTGTTTAAAGAGTGGAGTCCTCAGACAACTGTCTTTAAAGAGTTCTGCACTCTGCCAAAAGCAGTAAACTTTTACTTTTACTTACATCTGGAGATTTGAAGCCACCTCTGCTTTTCCCAGCAACCGCTGAAGCATGGTTTCACTTGTCCTGGCACAGCTGAAGTCGTGGATAGGCAATACTTGCCTCTTGGCCACATTGCAAACATGTCATCTGGACTCTTGGGCTTTTGTCCTCCTGGACATTTGTCCTCTTTGTCCTCTGGCAGACCAGCCACATTTGGCAGACAAGCCTCTCTTCTGGCAAAAACAGGCTTAACTGGCAGACTAGCCATTTCTGGCAAAAACAAGCCTCTGCAGCCAGACTAGCCACAATTGGCAAAAACAGTCTTAAATTGGCAAAACAGCCATAACTGGGCAAAACAAGTCACAGACTGGCAAACAGGCCATAACTGGCAGAAAAGCCATAACTGGGCCCCATAACCCTTGTTGGTGTGTGGATGATGAGTGTTGTAGTGATGCCTTTTGGCACCCAGCAGAGCCTGCAGGACAAGCTGGCTGCTGTAATCCACAGCCACTGTGTAGATTTGCCATCAACTGGCTCAGCTTCTCTTCTCCAGGCATCCTGTCTTCCTCAGTCAAGAAGACACATTATAAAGTCCAAAAACATAGCTTTATTAATGCATATAAAAAGTAAAAACAAGATAACTAAGTAAAATCCATTGTGATGAACTTGTCTAGTTCAGCCATACAAGATTACATCTTTAACAATCCCAAAAGCATTAGGATCCAACTTGTTGCAGTTAAAACCACTGCATCCAACCACACACGCTCACATCTTAAACAATAAACAATTCTTTAGACAAAGGACTCTCTAGGCCCATCCCATACTCCACCTTCTAGGTGTTAACTTTATGTCAATTGGATAATGTCTGTATGATATATGCCAACCCAGCCTCTTGTTGTCCATCATCCACCACGTGAGTAACTTTCCCAAGCTAACGATGTTTACATATAATTGTTATTACTTGTTAACCATAACAAAGTCTGGTTTCATTAGTTCTATCACTGGGAAAGTACATTGTTGATGTCTCTGTTACCACCTGGCGTTGATTCACCCTGTTTCTCTAAATATTGTTTGTGCCTTGTCTAGAAAACTGTTCTCAAGTGGAAAATTACAGACACACACACATCTTTACATTTCACCTTTGACTATATATCCCATTCATATCCTAACAGGACCATTCATAAAGCATTGGATGAAAAAAGGCATGATTTAAAACACTATCACATGGAGCAGAATCCAATTACAATGAGCCCTTAGTATCCACTGGGTTTCGTTCCAGGACCCCCCATTGATATCAAAATCCATGGATGCTCAAGTCCTATGAAATGAAATGGCATAGTAAAATGGCATGCCTTATATCAAATAGCAAAATCAAAGTTTGCTTTTTGGAATTTATATCTTTTAAAAATATTTTCAAGGTGTGGATGGTTGAATCCATAGATAAGAAATCTGTGGATATTGAAGGCCAATTATACATTCCTGCAGCATTAAATTTAACTGAGGGCCAACACTGTTGGATCCTGCATGCTTTTACTGTTGCATGAAGATTTCTCCAAGGTTGGAAACATAAACTTTTACCATCTATCATTCAACAATCAGAAGATGTTACTATTTTAGCTATGCATGAATGTGTATTTTATTGATGCCAACTTCAAGAAGATGTATCTTTGGAAATATACTCCACTTATCTCAAGGTATATGCCTAGTCCTTGTTCACAGCCTAAATTGGCAGCATGAGTTTTTGTAGATTAAAGGCTACTTCCTCAGATGCATTTTCTGAAGTGGAAGACAAGGAGAGACATATACCGGTATATGCCATTGGTATGTGAGAATGTCAATTCAAATTCAAAATCCTTTGGCATACATGTCTTTCCCTGGCTTCCACTCCATCAAATGCATCTGAGGAAGTAGACTGAAATCTACGAAAGCTCATGCTGCCAACTTCTTTCTTTCAGTTAGTCTCAAAGGTGTTACAAGATCTCTCTACATACTGATTTTTTGTGTATGTTTGTTTTTTCCTTCATAATCAGGCTTTTATTTTTTTTTTGATAGGAAGAGAATATTTGAAACAGTGTGCTGCAGGAGATTTCTATGGATACTATGAACGGCCAAAAGGACACAAAAATGGATCATGGATCAGACAAGAAATAAAGCCCACTGTTTCACTGGAAGCTATCTGAGGCTGTTTGTTGTATTTGGGATGTGACATAGATGATATGACCCACTGGAAAAGATTACACCACCAAGACAGTTAGAAGGCAGTACGAAAAGAGAAGGATCACATTACAGGTAGACAGATTCAGTCAAGGAAAGTACAGCCCTGAGTTTGCAAGACCCAGTTGTTATTCATAACATTGCTATAAGTTGAAGTGGACCTGAAGAGGAAAATTTAACAATTTGTGCCTTTTCATAGTTGTAAACAAAGCACGGAGATGGTGTGGAGAAAGCAGAGATATGTAACACAATGTAGTGTTCCTGTGCATGATTCTAGCCACCCAACTGTACCCTTTCTCAGATTATTAAATTCTCTTTCTATTCCATCTCCAGTTTTCTGCCATTTTACCCAGACAATCACTCCATTTCCTGAAGCCACTGAACATGCTTGGTCTTTCTTGAGCTCTTTGTTTAATAAAAAACTTCCTATAAAGATATTTTCCTTCTAATTATCTGGTGTACGTCTTCCAAATGTAAGTTTCCACCAAGCCTATACATACTGTCCTCATGGATGGTGTCATTTTACCTAAAGGAGACTTGTCACTCATAAAATGATGATGAAGATAATTTCAATTTGAATTCTACCCAGTCTTTAACAAAATTTAAAAAATACACAAGGCAACTGTAATGGTACAATGGATAAATGCATACATTCAGAGGAATACAAAGCTAGGTGAAAATGGCATGTAAACCCGCTGAAACAAATTTAAAAGCAACAGAAAACACACACACACACACACACACACAAGAGTCTAAAATTGTCCTACTCTAATGAAACTCCATTTTTAATAATACAATTTTGAATTTTTCAAAAAGCATTTGGGCTGAGAAAATATTTATAGCTCAGCTCTGCAGATGGTTTTTATTACTGACAGCTTTCCCCCCTCGTTGCTGTCTGATGTTTTCATTCTTTCCTTTGCAATATAGTTCTCTCTTTTATTCCTGAAAGTCTATATGGATCAAAAGCAAATAAGTAAATATGTGCAAGGAGGTAACGTAGGGAGGCGGGATGCATTCAAACTGGCCTCCACCTGCTGCATTTCACCTGACCATTGTCATTTGCTCAGATTCTTGCAAATGGAAATCAAGTGGGTAAGAGGAAAAGACACAGCCAGCAGGACAGAAAGATGGCAGCTGACATTTGGAAAAGAGATATGATGAACTTTCAAGTTGTCTGCAAGGCAAAATAATAATAATAATAATCCTTGCTTTTTCTTCATTCTCTCTTGCTTGGTTGTTCAGTTGGTTTGACTCAAACCAAGCTGGAAATCTAGGCCAGTTTTGTTTTTGCTTTTTAAATTGTAGACAGAGAAGGAGAACTCTGCCTCCATTCTTTTTCTTGCATGTATATACGCATACTTTCACTATGATTTTTATATAGAATTTAGGAATAGGGCTGCTAATTCTTGAGATAAAGGATCTTGGGATGCCAGATGACTACTAAAAACAGATATAGCAGGGAAACCACCATCGTCTGCAGGTTATTCTGGGACAGAGAAAAAGCCCAGATTGCTTGAGAGAATGAATGCTTAGTATATAGCCTCTAAAATTCCACAAATGAAATGTAGGGGTTATTCACACTGTGAAAATAACCCAGGATGAATCTGGGTTAAATCTCCATTGTTCACACACATACCAAATGCACTCAATTAAGTTTGGGGGGTGCTGCCAAAAAACCCCACTCATTCTGGGATAATCCATATTGGGTTTTCCCCCTGAATTTTTTTTAAAAGATCCACATTGTCCGTAGTGTGAATAACCAATGTGAATAGACCCAAATAGAATAAAATGCTGCATACCAAAAAAGGGTTCTGAATGGATTCGCATTGTCGACTCCATCTTTATTTGAATGTTTGCACGTGTGAACAACCGAACTTGCATCGATACACATCGATGCGGTTCCATAATGTGAATAACAAACCCGGAATGCGTGAATGTGTTGATTTGCATCGTTGTGCTAAAAAAAACAACCAACGTTTGGATGATGCTCTGGGACACATGTGGCCAAGCAACTTCAGTGTGTGGGCAAAATGTGAAAAGTTATTAATGGGAAAGAATAGACAAGCTAGGGGAGACTGCAGCAGTTTGCTTTTGCCTGAGCCTACTGGGAAGGGCAAGATTATACCTTTCCTCCTCTCCCCATCCTGAGTTACCTGAGTGCAAATTCCTTTTGCATATTGAGCTCATTTTGCAGCAATGGAAGTAAGGTAAAGACAAAGGAGGAAAGCGGGCAAAGGAGAGAAAAACAGGGACATTTTATAAACAGCTGAAAAGTGGATCGACAGAGGATTTATCAGGACTGTCTCTACTAAACTGAGATAGTTGCAGGCTGTGCTAATAGCCCTCACTGATCAACTTGATACAACCAAGATGTGCCACTGTCTGAAAGCATACACTTAAAACAAAACAGAACCCATTTTATAGCAGAAATCCAGTTAAACCAGGGCTGGCTCCAGATTGAGTCATACTTCCACTTTTTCCTATATGCCTTCATGTTGAGTGAGCAGGAATTCAAACCCTTTCACAGATACATTGTTACAAGGTTTATTGAGAAATTTGCCTTTCCTTCCTCTGAAGATGAGAGAGTGTGACTTGCCCAAAGTATCCAGTAGGTTTCCACATCTGAGCAGGAATTTAAACCTTGGTCTCCAAGAGTTCTCATCTAATGCTCAAACCATTACACCACACTGGCTCCCACCATCCTTACACTAGATCCACTAAAATCAATGGGACGTACATACCCTCCAACATGTCACAGATTAAAACTGGGATACAAATCAGAGTATGGTCAAGATGGCAAATGTTATTAATGAGGAAGATCACACAAGCTAGAAGAAGAAGCAGGTTGCTTTTGCCTGAACCTACTGGGAAAAGCAAGACTCTGTCCACTCCTCTCCTCTCCCCTGAGTGCCAACTGCTTTTGCACTTTGAAGTCCAAAACACACTGCAGAAGTAATCCAGTTTGAGACCGCTTTTACTGCCCTGGCTGAATGCTAGGGAATTCTGGGAAATGTAGTTTTGTGAGACATTTAGCCTTCTGCTTTAGAGCTCTCTCGTGATGTAAACTATGATCTACTTAAGAAAATACCGGTATTAAACCCAAATAAGTTTGAAGAAACATTAAATCATAAAAACAAAGAGTAGTGAATGCATCATAGAAACACTTCTATGGACGTTATCACACAGGGGCAAATCTGCTGGTTAATCCACACAAAACCCAAACAGGAACTGGATTAGTGCCCCGTGTTTTCACATGACGTCGCACAGAAACTAGACAGAAAGTGGACAGAAACTGGTGTTAACGGAGATCTTTTGAAATTTGGTTGTTTGGAGGAAATGCAAATGCACAATTAAGGTAATTTCGCATTTACCGTAATGTGATAGCCAAATGCGCATTTGGGAGCATTTCCCTGCTGTTCCCATGGTTCCAGCGAGCATTCCTCTATTTGCGCATGTGCAAGAAGCTCATTTCTAGTACATTTACGGGCTTTTCTTGCTTGTGTGTGGACGTTAAGTGCGCTTACTTTAATTTCGCAATTAAGGTAATTCCATTTGTGAAATCAAGGTTTATTTTCAGTTTATTTTCGGAATGCCTCATTTCCACTTTATTATCGCTTTCTGGCCCACGTGTGATAACGTCCTATCAAATAAGCAGAGAAAAAGGAATAAGAAAAGGAGAAAAGAGTAGAAAATTAAGATATATAAACAATGTATGCAATAACAGAAAATAACAGAAAATTGGGGGGAGGGGAGGGAACTGAGAATTGGAATATCGAAAATAATAATTGGATAAATGTTCAGTTTGTAATGTATGTAATGTCTCTTCTAAATTTTAATGCAATGAACACTTTATAATATATATATATATATATATATATGTATTTAAAACCATCACATTTTAACCCACTCTTCGCTATGTATATGCAAATACATTTAGGTTGTGAGTATGATATTGTGATTTGAAGGTATATAATTTTAATTTTGCTAGTTGTTTATGTCACAACTATTAGCATTCCATTCAGTGGTATATGGGATTTAGGATTTACTAGTAACATTAGTGCAAAAAAAAGGATTGTATGGTGTGAAAGGGGGGGAGGAGGAGGAGATAAGTTTGGGGGTGACACCATGAGTTACTGCACTGGGTGACACTAACCCTAGTATTAGGGATGCCACTGACTTGGAGCCATACCTGTATTATCCCATTCTAGGATCATGGGCTCCTCTTGCTATTCCTAGACGTGGCCATTAGGCGTCGCCCTCGGCCCCTTCCAGCGGCGTTTCTCAGAGTCTCCTCCTTTTCCTCGCACGTGTTTGCAAATGGCTGCTTCCAGAAGCAGTGGCTGCTAGAGAGGAGGCGCTTGGAGGGTGAGTGTGGGGCTGGAACAACGGCCCAGGGATTGGGGTAGAGATGCCCACTGGGAAGAGGGTAGTGGAAAAACCCCCAGGGTCAGAGGAGGAGGAGGAGGAAGGAAGCGAGGGGAAAGTCTCTTAGGATGCATCCACACTGCAGAAATAATCCAGTTTGAGACCGCTTTAATTGCCATGGCTCCATGCCCTGGAATCCTGGGGACTGTAGTTTTGTGAGAAATTTAGCCTTCTCTGTCAGAGAGCTCTGGTGCCAGCCACAACAAACTACAATTCCCAGCTTCCCATAGCATTCAGGCTGCATCCGCACTGCAGAAATAATCCAGTTTGAGACCACTTGAACTGCCATGGCTCCATGCTATGGAATCCTGGGAACTGTAGTTCTGTGAGATATTTAGCCTTCTCTGTCAGAGAGCTCAGGTGCTACAACAAACTACAAGTCTCCATGCTATGGAATCCTGGGAACTATAGTTCTGTGAGGCATTTAGCCGCCTCAGTCAGAGAGGTCTGGTGCCACAACAAACTACAATTCCCAGCATCCCATAGCATACTGCATCCGACCTGCAGAAGTAATACAGTTTGATATCCCTTTAACTGTCATGGCTCCATGCTATGGGATCCTGAGAACTGTAGTTTTGTGAGACATTGAGCCCTCTCTGTCAGAGAGCTCTTGCGCCAGCCACAACAAACTACAATTCCCAGCATTCCATAGCATTAACGCTGCATCCACAATTGCAGAAATAATCCAGTTTGAGACCACTTTGACTGACATGGCTCTATGCTATGGAATCCTGGATTTGTATTGGTGCCATCTACACTGCAGAAATATACCAGTTTAACTGCCACGGCTCCATCCTATGGGATTTGTAGTTTGTGTTGGCACCAGAGTTCTCTAACAGAGAAGGCTAAATGTCTCACAAAATTACAAATCCCAGAATTCCATAGCATTGAGCCATGGCAGTTCAAGTGGTGTCAGACTGGATTATTGTTAGCCGCCCCAATTGTTGTTAGGGGCGGGGTACAAATAAATTTATTATTATTATTATTATTATTATTATTATTATTATTATTATTATGTCATATTTATCTGTATCCTGCTCTTTTTCCAGAACTGGGACTCAGAGTAGCTCACAACATTAAAAGAACAGTACAATTAAAAACATAACAAAAGTGCTACATTAAAATAGAATTAAATTATTACAGTGTAAAATAGATAGCTTATTAAAAGAATAAAATACAGTTTAAAAAGATAAAACTGTTATATTATTATTATTATTATTATTATTTGTATCCCGCCTCTCGGTAAAATACAACTGGAGCGGCATCCATGATAAAACAAACAATCCCATTATAATGTATGTTATTAATTATGTTTTAAATGTGCGTATTTTGCACTGTTTTTTCACAATGTGTTTTTAATAGAACTGAAGTTTATTCGTATCTTTTTTTTAAAAATAAAACCTTTGTAATACAATGGCTCCCTCCACATTCGCAGGGGTTAAGGGCGAAGGGTGAATGTGTGGAAAGAACACAAATAAAAAAATACTCTTTTTACCTGAGGGAACACCTCTCTAGGAACCTCCAGCTCCTCCAGTGCAACTCTGTGGTCAAAATCTGCCAGATGTTGATCATAGAATCATGCTGGAGGACCTGCAGATGCCTAGAGAAGTGTTTTCTCCAGGAATGTCTAGGTTCTCCAGAACAACTCTATGGTCAGCGTCTGGCAGAATTGCGCTGGAAGGCTTTAGCGATTCCTAGAGAGAACATAATGAAAATTGCAAATAATCAAATCTGGAAAAGTCAAAGCCGCAAGTGTGGAGGGTCAACTGTAGTTAATTTTTAGCTAAGCTTGGGAAGGTTTGTTGACTCCTGGGTTCGGCCTCCACTCACGCTCTCTTTCTCTGCTTTTTCATTCAAAGGTCTGTGAGCCGTCTTCTGATTGGAACTACACTTTCCAACCATGGCTGAAGGGGGACCCGATGGCAACCAGCCGCCCCGTGAACCTCCCCACAATCTCCAGGGCTTGCTGCAGATGGCAGTGACGGCAGGAAATGCTGAACCCGGTCCCATGGAGCCCATGTCTGATGAGGTACACAGCTTGGCTTGCTTGGAGGCAGAGGAGCATGGTCCGATGGACAGACCTAGTAAAGGAAGTGCAAGGACACTTTTTGGAGACTTAGGAATGAATAAACTGCCAGAAATAATCCAACTTGAGGTCACTTTAACTGCCCTGGCTCAGTACTAGGGAATCATGGAAACTAAGGGCTTTTATAGATGGCCAGAAATAATGCAGCTTGAGGCCACTTTAACTGTCCTGGCTCAGTGCTAAGGAATCATGGGAACTGTAGTTTATTGTTGCACTAGAGCTCTCTGACAGAAAAGGCTCAATGTCTCAGAAAAAACTACAATTCCCATGATTCCCTAGCATGGAGCCAGGACAGTTAAAGTGGTCTCAAGCTGGATTATTTCTGGCAGTCTATAAAGGCCCTAAAGTTTATTGTGGCACCAGAGCTCTCTGACAGAGAAGGCTTAATGTCTCAGAAAAACTACAATTCCCATAATTCCCTAGCACTGAGCCAGGACAGTTAAAGTGGTCTCAAGCTGGATTATTTCTGGCAGTCTGTAAAGGCCCTAAAGTTTATTGTGGCACCAGAGCTCTCTGACAGAGAAGGCTTAATGTCTCAGAAAAACTACAATTCCCATAATTCCCTAGCACTGAGCCAGGACAGTTAAAGTGGTCTCAAGCTGTATTATTTCTGGCAGTCTGTTCAGGCCCTTATGCTTTCCTGGGCATAGAAGTAGAATCTTAATACACTGTAGCTAGAGTTGACTGAGGAAGCTGGGTACCATTTTATTTTATTTTATTTTATTTTATTTTATTTTATTTTATTTATACCCTGCTCTTTAGAAATATCTCAGAACAGAGTTTACAAATTATAATTAGACAGTTGCCTGCCCTCAGGTTTACAATCTAAAAAAGACATGACACAAAAGGAGAAGGGAATGGCAATGGCAATGGGGAAGGGGGAAGGGGGTCAAGTCCAGCAGATACTGCCAGTTCTTCTTTTCCTCCAAAGAAAGGCAGTTGGAATGGAGGGGGGTCCTCCATCTGCTTTATGGTGGAGCTTTGCCTGCCTCTTCTTCTCTCCCTTCGAGGCCAGGATGGTAGCAATTAAGATGGAGGGAAGGGAGGGCCTTTCATCTGCCTCTGGGGCTAGGCCTGGTGGAGCTGTGCTTGCCCCTTCTCTCCCTCTGAGGCCATGGCGATGCCAGATGCAATGGAGGGAAGGCCCTTCTTCTGCCCCTAGGCTAGGCCTGATGCAGCTTGGCCTCCCTTTCTAGTAAGGGACAAGGCTGATGTTTAAGATGGAGTCCAGGAGGAAAAGGTGAGAGCCAGCATGACATAGTGGTCTGAGTGTTGGACTAGGACACAGGGAGACCAGGGTTCGATTCCCAGCTCAGCCATGTAACCCACTGGGTGACCTTGGACAAGTCATACTCTCTCAGCCTCAGGGGAAGGCAATGGCAAACCTCCTTTGAACAAATTTTGCCAAGAAAACCCCATGATAGCTTTGCCTGAGGGTCGTCACAAGTTGGAAACGACTTGAAGGCACACAGCAACCAAGGAGGAAAGAGCTCATCCATACAGGGCATTTCTGGTTTGTTTTATTGCCCTAAAGTTGTGGTCTGTAGACTGGCATCAGTCCATGGTCTACCAATCCGTGGTGGAAATAATCCAGTTTGAGACCACTTTAACTGCCCTGGCTCAGTGCTAGGGAATTCTGAGATCTGTAGTTTTGTGAGACATTTAGCCTTCTCTGATAGAGAACTCTCATGACACAATAAACTACAATTCTCAGGATTCCCTAGCATTGAGCCAGGGCAGTTAAAGCTGTCTCAAACTGGATTATTTCTGCAATGTGTTTTGGAACTGAGAGACAAATGAGCAGCAGGGATACAGCCACCATTTTGAAGATGAAAGTGAGTGGCTAGCAGCAAAACATTTAGGGTTTTGGAGGTTTTTGGATTTCCAGAGGAGAGATGCTCAACCTGTACTGTGGTGTTTATACGTAGCTTTGTTATCAACTGTTCAAGCCTGACTCCTTGTGTTGTGTTTGAAAGGTTGTCCTTAGCAGATCTCTTCTCTCTGGCTCCATTCACCTCAGTTTCAGCTTCTTCCTTCTGTCTGATCTCTTAGTTCCTTTTTCTAACTTTATAATTCCACATAGAATCATAGAATGATAGAGTTGGAAGAGACCACAAGGGCCATCCAGTCCAACCCCCTGCTATGCAGGGACTCCCAATCAAAGCATCCCTGACAGATGGCCATCCAGCCTCTGCTTAAAGACCTGTCCCACTATTCTTCATCTCCACTGGTAACCTCACGTCTCGATTTCTGTATTGCGCTCTACATGGGGCTACCCTTGCGCTTGGTTCGGAAATTACAGCTGGTACAAAATATGGCAGCCAGATTTATTTCAGGAACAACTAGGAGGGACCACATTACTCCCATCTTGAGGTCCCTCCACTGGCTGCCTATCAGCTTCCGGGCTCAGTACAAGGTGTTGGTTATTACCTTTAAAGCCCTAAATGGCTTGGGTCCAAGCTATCTTAGGGATCGCCTCCTCCCATACAATCCTCCCCGTGCTCTTCGGTCCTCTGGGAGGAACTTGCTGAAGCCTCAAAAATCGAGGCTCTCAGCTACCTCCCAGAGGGCCTTTTCTGTTGTCGCCTCCAGACTCTGGAACGGCCTGCCGGATGAGATCCGTCAATTAACATCGTTAGCTTCAAAAGGGCTGTCAAGACGGATCTCTTCCGGCAGGCCTTTCCAGACTACCGTAATTATCCCGGCCTCGGGTACTCCCACCCCTATGTTCTTCTTGTGGCCCCATCTACTGATGGAATGAAGAATATTGCTGTGGGCCAATGTTATGTTTTTGTATTATGTTTTTAAATTTTCTGATTGTGATTTTAAATTTTATTGATTTAATACTGTTTTAAGGGGGAGAGGGAAATGTTTTTGACTTTATGTATGATTTTACTGTTGTGAGCCGCCTGGATTGGGTTTCCCAAAGGGCGGGATAAAAATTATTATTATTATTATTATTATTATTATTATTATTATTTTAGGCTGCATCTGCACTGCAAAAATAATCCAGTTTGACACCACTTCAACTACCATGGCTCAATGGTATGGAATTCTGGAATTTGTAGTTTTGTGAGGCTTTTAGCCTTCGTTGTCAGAGACCTCTGGTGACACAGCAAGCTACAATTCCCAGGATTGACAGCATTGAGCCATGACGATTAAAGTGGTGTTAAACTGGATCGTTTCTGCAGTGCGGATGCAGCCTTACTTGCTGTGATTAATTTCTAGAAAAAAATATAGATTTCCTTTACCTCCAATGCTGAAACCATTACATCACTCTGGCTCTCAAAAAACTCATGGATCCCTGTAAAAATAATTAGGTTTTTTTCCTGTGCACTCCCCCCCCCCAAGTCACATAAAAATACCTTAAACCATCATGAAACAGCTCAACAAATATAATAGTTTGTTAAGATTTGCCCCTTACCTTGCTAAAAAAAACCCCCAAATTCCCACCCTTTTAAAAAGGGCAATTTCTTGGCTGAAAATAAAACTGGAAGCAACATTATGTCACTTCAGCCTGGTGTGAATAATGAAATGAAAACCCTGATATAGTCTTCCTCTCCTACATTTTCCCCTCTTTGTTTTTAATAATTACATTCTATTTTATTTGAATGACACCAACGTCAGAATGTATTATCATCGAAACTGAAAACCAGTCACTTAGATCCAAAACACATTGCAGAAATAATCCAGTTTGAGACCACTTTAACTGCCCTGGCTCAGTTCAAGGGAATCCTGGGAACTATAGTTTTGTGAGATATTTATCCTTTTCTGCTAGAGAGTTCTGGTGTTTCCCTCTCCTACATTATTTTTTAAAATGCAAATTCAATTTGTAATACTTTTAATATATCAAACATTATAATTTTATGCCAATCCAAGTTTATCTGAATGTAAAGGGTACTAATTATTTCAATTTTTCTGAAAATGTAATTTTTCTTTCCAGGGCGGAAAAATCAAAAAGACTTTTTCAGAAAAAAAGAGAGAACTCCCCACCATGAACTCTGGTGTCCCAATAAACTACAGTTCTCAGAATTCCATAGCATTAGGCTATGGCAGTTAAAGTGGTGTCAGAGTGGATTATTTCTGCCATGCGGATACAGCCTCATTGGGGACATGAGAGAGCCTTCTCAGTGGCTGCTCCTAGCCACTGGATCTCTCTTCCATGGGAGATTAAGCTGGTCTCCTCCTTGGTTTTCTTTCATTAGCAAGCAAAACATTTTTTAAAAGCAGGCTTTTCATGGTTAAACAGGGAAAGTTCTTATTTAGATTTTATATTTTAAAAAAACTTTTGAATGTTTTAAAATTATTTTATATTGTCAGTATGTGGATTTTTACTTGCTTTAAAATTTTATTGGGTTTTTCAAAAAATTGAACTTGTTTAATCCCACTCTAGGAGAAAGGTGGCAGACAAATAAAATAAATAAGTTTGGATCTTTGAATAGCAGGGAAGTAGTTGTTAGGAGGAATTGATGGATTTGTCTGTCACCCCTTTCCTTTTTCTTTCTTCACCCCAACTGTCAATTCCTGTGTTCCAGCGGAGACAGTGGTTACAGGAGGCAATGGCAGAGGCATTCCGGGGACAAGTGGATGAAATTGAGCAAATGAAAGAATGCCTTCGGCAGCTGGAAGCTTCAACCCCTGGAACTGAACGTGGGGAGAGTTCAGATGAGGCACAATCAGACCTTGTACGGCGAGAGGGTGCCTTAGACCTCCTGGCAGAGTTGTGTGAAAATTTGGATAATGCTGCAGGTATGGAAATGACCTTGTTCCTCTGTTTGTGTGTGTTGGAGTCATTAGGGCCTTCCCTATATTCCACCTTGTCCACCTCTGGAGGACAAGACCAAAATAAGAACATAATATATAAAGAAAATAGAGGGATTTTTGTGAGTCATCCCCACTGCTATATCCTTTCTTAGATTGCATCTGTGTTGCCACAGTAATGCAGCTTGACACCACTTTAACTGCCATGGCTCAATGCCATGAAATCCTGGGGTTTGTAGTTTGATAGGGCACCAGACCTCTCTGACAGAGAAGAGTAAATATCTCACAAAATTATAAATTCCAGAATTTCATAGCATAGAGCCATGTCAGTTAAAGCAGTGTCAAACTGCATTATTGCGGCAGTGCAGATTCAGCCTTAACCTCCCAATTCACATTGCTTTATGCTCCAGGCTAGAGATTCACAAAGTGGTTGTCCCTGGACTAATGCAGGGCCATCAGCTGCTGGCCTGCAGAGAGTTTCCAGGAAAGACAGAAACAGTTACAGCCAATGCATACAATTATGGTGCCAGTCCCTGGCTTGTTAGGGGGGAAAATTGCTTCTGCCTCACATCAAATAGTCTGAGAAGCCCTGCCATACAAGAGCATGTGTGGCTGGAAAGGTACTTGCTTACCAAATCACATGGGATGACTCATAGGAGTGAATTAGACTGCCAGGACTGTAACGCAAGGGGTGGTAACTCAGCTTGCAAAAGGTTTTGGACCACAAGTCCTAGTACTCCTAGCTGTGCTGAGGGCTGATTCTGGGATTTAATCCAAGAGATAACTTTTCCCAAATGATGGGACAAGAACCAAGATCACAGATTCTTCTGGGCCAAAGACTCCCCTATGCCCACTGCCCATCCCCATTACGATGATAAGCAATGCCCCCCATCAGCATTTCCAAAGGAAATATAATCAGATGTCTATCCGTACTTCCCTGTGTCCTTTTTTTTGCAGAGGTGAAGAACCTGTTTCTCTCTAGAAGTTCCATGTTGTTGAACAGGGGTAGGCAACCTAAGGCCCGGGGGCCGGATGCGCCCCCCCCCGAGGCCTTTGGACCGGCCCCAGGCCGCCGCCGCCCGCCATGGTGATATTGATTATTGTTGTTATTACTTGTTCTTGGGGTTTTCTTGGCAAAATCTCCACAGGGGTTTTGCCATGGCTTTTCTGGGGCTGAGAGAGTGTGCATGCATATTTTTAATTTTTTTTTTTTAAAAATTAAAAAGTATTTTTATTTTTATTTCTTTTTTTATTTTTGGTGCTTCGGCCCCCCAATTGTTTGAAGGACAGCAACCCGGCCCCCAGCTTGAAAAGGTTGCCTACCCCTGTTGTTGAACTCTTATTTCTATCATCCCTTGCAAGAACAGGCAATAGGAAGGCACTATAAGGATAGGAGTTCATTTATTCTTCACCCTTCCTCAAAGGAGCTCCAAGTTTATTCTGTTTCCCTCTTCTTTCAGACTTCTGCAAACTGGAGGGCATGCGGCTGCTGGCACACCGATACCTGGAGCATGAGGAGCAAGAGCTGCGCTGGCGAGCTGCCCATCTTGTGGGCACATGTGCCCAAAATGTGCCCAAAGTGCAAGAGCAGGCCCTGGCGCTGGGGTGTATGAGGAAGCTGCTGAAGCTCCTGGACCATGATACCAGTGAGGCTGTCCGGATCAAGGCCCTCTTTGCTATCTCCTGTAAGTTGGAACGTGGCAGGATAACTGGAGGGAGGATGCCAAAACTAAAGCAGGTGTGACCTGGTCATTGTGGGATTCCTCCTGCTCCATGCCACTGCTATTAGTATTATAGGCGGAAAAAATAAGATACTTTTCTCCTATCCCTGACAGCCAGCATGGTGTAGTGGCTTGAGTATTGGACTACAACTCTGGAGATCAGGGTTCAGTTCTTTGCTTGGCCATGGAAATCCACTGGGTGACCTTGGATGTGTCACACACTCTCAGCCCCAGTAAATCCCATGATTAGGGTTGTCTTAAGTTGTAAATGACTTCAAGACACACGACTACAATCCCATCACCCTACAGAATACACCACAAATGGTGGGTAAGTGCAGTTAAGCTAGGAAAAGTGGGGAGTCAGGGTGGGATATGCTGGTAAATAGCAGCTGTTGTTTTGGACTATTGACATGTATCTAGTTTTGTCAAAACACAAATGTTGAGCCTCCTATTTCTCCATGTAAAAATCCTCTTTATTTAATGTACTTTTTAAAAACTTATCTTTCCATTATCTTTCACTTCTTTCCTCTCTCTTTTTCTTTGCCTTTCCTTGTGCTGCCAGGTTTGGTTAGAGCCCAGGAGGCTGGCCTGCAGCAGTTCCTACGTCTTGATGGGTTCTCTGTCCTCATGAGGGCCATGCAGAGCAAAGTGCAGAAGTTGAAAGTGAAATCTGCTTTCCTCCTACAGAACCTTCTCATAGACCACCCAGAGCAGAAAGGTGAGGGAAAAAATGTAGTTGTTTGCTTGAGTGGGAAGGAAATAGCTTTGCAGCCTGGTTGTATGGCACTTCTTTCTGAATAGCCTCCATCGTGGCCTCCTCATCCTTGACCTGCCTTTCTTAGATGTTGTATTTAATTCTGTGGATCTTACTACTTATTTGAAATGTGTGGAATTACACTGCTTATGAGTTGAGCCATCAGCCTCTCTCTGCATGTGATTTTGTCTACATAAAAGAATATGGGAAGCTACTTAATATTACCTGGCCAGCCTATTTATCTGCTTAGCCCAATGTTCTCTGTTCCAGCTGGCATCCTTTGTTCAGGGTCTTGGCCAGACATTTTCCTCATGACTGAGATTGTTAGAGACACTGGTAATGAATTTGGGACCTTTTGTGTATAGAGCCAGCATCCTGTCACTGACTGAGTTGTCTTCTTTGCTGTGCGCACAGCAGAATGAATAGGATGAATACAGAGTCCTTATGTGCTGGAATGGACTATTACGTTATACTGCTGCTGAAAGAGTCAGACTTCTGAAAAGGTGCACAAAAGAAGTAGAAAATTGGCATATGATAAATAGTATGTGGAAAGACCCACGTCTTTTGCATGTATGAATGTATTTAGTATTTATTGAGGGAATGTGTTTGTACATGTTTAAAAAATGGCACCCTCCATTTTGGCTGTAGTATCTTGAGTTTCCATTGCATACTTTTTCTGCTCAAGTAGATCAGGCTTCAGAGAGATTATTGGTATCACACATGATGCCACATCATGTGGCATTCTCCAGGTAGCTATTTAAGGCAGCCTAATGGAGGCTATTGGATGTTCAGAGATGTGCAGCTGCTTTTCCACTCATACCCATGTGTTTCATTTCACTTTACTCAAAGAGTTGCATTCCCAATCTTTTTCTTCCCACAGAGACTCTCTGTTCCATGGGAATGATCCAGCAGTTGGTGGCCCTGATCCGTTCTGAACATAGCACCTTCCATGAGCATGTATTGGGTGCATTGTGCAGGTATTGATGAGTGTGTGAAACAGAGAATGAGAGGTGGGATTGCGGGTTGTTATCCTGCAGGTCAAATTTCATGAAGCAGGAAGGATTTATTTATTTATTTATTTATTTAAAGTACTTATTTATCACCTCCCGGCTCACAAGAGCTGCTGAGGCAATACAGAGCACATAAAAGCATTTAAAACAGTACATAGATAGACGATGCTTGAAAGTATTATTTCTGATTACTATGGAAAAGAGTTTTGTCTGCAGCAACACAGTGTTAATAGAATAAGCATGTTTGGCCCAGTTCTCACCGAGGGGTAAAACTCAATCTGGGCTCAGGCTTGACTGTCTTGATAGTTTTAACCTCAGTCTTGATAGTCTAGGCCAGGGGTAGGCAACCTTTCCCCTTTAAGGGCCGAGGGACTTCAGCTCCCAGAAGTCTCAGCCATGTCGGCCAATAGTCCCATGTTGGCCAATAGCTCCTGGGATTCTGGGAGCTGAAGTCCCTCGGGGAAAGGTTGCCTACCCCTGGTCTAGGCTATTAAGTTGAAATAGGTCCTTCTTCAAGTTTGAAAAAGTTCCTTTTTAAACTACAGCTCCCCAGGCTGCAATGCCCCAGAAGTGGCCATGCTGGCTAGGGAATTGTGGGGAGCTCTAGTCCAAAAAGAGAGCCAACATAGTGTAGAGGTTTGAGCATTGGACTACAGCTCTGGAGAGCAGAGTTCACCTCCCTGCTTGGCCATGGAAGCCCACTGGGTAACCTTGGGCAAATCACACCTTCTCAGCCTTTGAGGAAGGCAAAGGCAAAACCCCCTCTGAATAAATCTTGGTAAGAAAACACTGTGATAGGGTCACCTTAGGGTTGACATAGGTCAGAAGCAACTTGAAGGCACACTACAACAAGTATTCCATAAAATGTATTTCCCCCCTAGAGTCTGGACCTCCCTCTGTTAGTGGGTAAATGCTGATGACCATGTACTCAAAATGATGCCACTGACAAATGTAATACTGGGAGGTACTAGCATGCTGGCAATGTGGAAGTGGCATGGAAGGAACTCACCACCCAGCAAACAACAGTGCACTGAGAGTTGAGCATGCTCTGTAGTTAATGAATATTAAGTGTACCATTGTTAAGGAAAGGAGGGTGGGAGTTGGGATTGAGCTCAGTGTCTTGAAGGGTAACCATGGCTGACAAGTTAGCAGGAAACCTGAGCAGTTTTAACACATTGCTACTGTTGGGTGATACATGGAAAGTTTGGTGTATCTCTACTTTGTCCCCATCTTAACTACTTCCTTTCCTCTGTGTGATCTTTCTTCCTGAACTCTACCATCTACCCAGTCTTGTAACAGATTTCCCCCAAGGTGTGCAAGAATGCCAAGAACCAGAGTTAGCACTTGAGGAACTGTTAAAAGAGCGATGCCAGCTACTAAAGGATCAGGAAGAATTTCAGGTAGGCTAAAAGGCATCCTTTCTTCTCCTCTCCCATATATCTGTTGTGAGGGCCCAACATAATTCTGAATCATCATTGCATTTTTCAGACCAGGAAGTTCAAGTTCTGCAATTAGAATAAACCCTTCTTTTTCTTCTTCTGCTTTATTTATATAGCACTGTAGATTTACACAGCGCTGTACAGACAGTCAATAAAATAGATTAAAAAAGGATAAAGAAAGCATGCCAATGGCATACATTCTACAAAATAATGAAATAATGCATATTCTTTATAATTCTCTATAATTTTCCAGTTTCTTGAGCAAATGTCCTACATGTTGATAAAAGACAGGGGATGATGGAGAAGACACAGCAGGGTATGACGATGTGCTGAAGATTTTCTTTACAATGATGAGGCTGGAAACATTTTTTAAAATAACAAATTAGAATGCCGAGAGGGAGGAAAACTCAGGGAAACTGAGATTAGCAAAACCATATTCCACTCCAGCCTGGAAAGATGAAATGCAGTGGAGATAGCCTTCTCCATGGTTGTTCCCAGGCTGTGGAATCCCCTTCCAAGGAAAGGCCAGTCCCACCCCCACCCCACCCCCCCAGGCTCTCCAAGTGGTGTGCTGTATTTTATTTTTTGTAAATCTTTCCTTAGTACAGTGAGCCCTTGTAATCGGCTGGGGTTTGGTTTCCAGAACCCCCATGGATACCAAAATCCATGGATGCTCAAGTCCCATTAAATACAATGGCATTGTAAAATGGTGTCCCTTACAGAAAATGGCAAAATCAAGGTTTGTTATTTGGAATTTATACTTTTTTGGAATATTTTCAAGCCGTGGAAGCTCAAATTTGTGGATAAAGAATTCACGGATACAGAAGGCCAACTGTAATTAAGTTTTAAATGTGTTTTAACTGTTTTAACTATACTTTTTAATAATATTCTTATTTAATTCTTTTTAAACTTCTGTAAAATAAGATTTTAACATACTCTTATTTTAAGTTTCTGTATGCCACCTTGGATCCTATCCTGGGAGAAAGGTGGAATACAAATGCAATAAATAAACAAAAAGCAGATTACACCCCAAATTTGGGTAAGTGGAGAGCCTGTTTTACATCAGTTTGTCCTTTTCTTAGCACCAGGGGGCGCAAGGTCTCTTAGTCAACTTTTAAAAAGTCAAGCACACAGTGCTGTGGCTCTCCAGGAACAGCGATTCCCATTTAAGTACATTCTGAATGACTGTTTGCCATGCAGCACTTCACCTGCTTAATAACAAAGTGAAGCAGAAATAGCTTAAGAGGTATTTTTGTTCTTCTCTGCTTAAGCTTCCAGAATCCAACCCTCACTCCTCATGATGGCATGCCTCTTAGCAAACCCCACTCTTCCAAAATTGAAATGCAACAGAGACTATCCCATTTGTGTGTGGAAGTTTTTGTTCTTCATGAAAATACCTACTTTTCCCCCCACTCCAAAGATCTGGAAAAGAAGGAGATCCTTTGCCAGGGCTGTATTGTGCAAGCAGGCACTATAGAGTGCTGCTGTAGTTACTGTCAAACTTTGGTGATGGCTCCCCATTTTCCTTAGGATGGTGGTGCAAGTCTTGGTGGGGCAGGCAGGATTCAGTACAGACTCCAGTACAGGGAAATTTCCCACCTGATTTCAACATTAGCCTAAAAGAGAAATTATGTGCAAGTGAGTATGCAGGCTGGCAGAGGTGGGACAGAAGCCACCTTCTCTGCATTTAGCATTGAAATGAACAAAGCTGAGAAATGTTATGTTTTGGATTAGAGTTCCCAGACCCCCCTGGAATATTATGGATGCTGTAGTCCAAAATGTAGCCATTCTGCCTGTGGGATTTGTAGTCCAAAATATAACATCGCTTTGGAAATGAAGTGAGCTTCTAGAAGAGGCTCCCTGTGGCAGACAGGTGGTCAGTCAACGTTTGAGAAGGATGGGAGTGGGCTTATATACAAGATTGTATTAAGATGGGCAAGTCACATGCTCTCAGCTTCAGGGGAAGGCAATGGCATACCTCTTCTGAACAATCCTGCCAAGAAAACCCCATGATAGGTTCACCATGGAGTTGCCGTAAATCGGAAATGATTTGAAGGAATAAGAGGGCCAGAGTGGTGTAGTGATTTGAGCACTTGACTAGGACACTGGGAGACCAGGGTTCAAATCCCAGCTCAGCCATGGAAACCCACTGGGTGTTCTTGGGCAAGTCACACTCTCTCAGCCTCAGAAGATGCCAATAGCAACCCCCTTTGAAGAAACTAGCCCAGAAAATTCTATGAAGGCACACAACAACAGCAAGAACAACAACATTAAGTTTAAACGTTACTTGCTCTTTTATTATTACTATTTTCCCAGTGCAAGTAGTAGGGGTTTTTTGACCATAAAGATGCTATGGAAAGAACAATGTCTTTTAGCATCAATAGAAAAATCATGTTCAGTGGCAATGCTCCATTGAATGCAAGCAGTGGATGTGAGACTCCAACCCTGTTTTGTTTCTTGGCCTTCTGTCTGCTGATGAAGGAGTAAACCAGTGCTTTCAAGTGCAAGAGATTTAATACAGCCAGGCCTGGGCTGTTGGTTCGAGCCTAGTTTTGTTCTGAACTGATTCCTCCTCAGATATGCTGCTCTTCAGCTTGATGTGAGAGAAGAGGAATGGGAGGCAGGGACTCATGTTGTTTCTTTTGCATTTTCTGTATCTCTTGTTGCATTTACTGGGAACAGACACATTCCCACCCCTGCTGTTAGCAACTGGCAGTATTCTCCAAACATAGCAATTAGGTTATACTAAGCTTGATAATTAAACAATTGGTGTAATGGAGTAAGTGGAAAGGGATGCAGAGCAGCCTTACTGTGTCCTTTTTAAAAAGTCCAGTCCCTCCCCCCCTTCCTCTTTTGCTCTGTAGAGTCACCAAATTGAGATGAAGCTTTTTTGAAACTTTGGGTCACATTCTTAAACAAAAGGAGCTGTGGAGTTAGAACAAGCCAAAGAAGTGGTGGGCTGTTATTAGCATAGGGAAAAGGAATGGGCCCCCAAAAATGTGAGCTATGTAGTTGGAATAATCCCAACTTTTAGTATTTTAGTTTTAGTATGAAGGACTATCAGGGCCAGCCCAAGGCACCATTGCTCCCTGAGGTAAAATGGCATGTATTCCAGGTTGCTTCACTTAAGTGCTTGATACACATAGGCTGCATCTGCACTGAAAAAATGATCCAGTTTGACATGAACTGCCATGGCTCAATGGGAGTTGTAATTTTGTGAGACATTTAGCCTTCTATGTAGGAGAGCTCTGCTGCCGCAACAAACTACAATTCCCTACATTCCATAGCATTGAGCCACAAGAGTTAAAGCATTGTCAAACTGGATTTCTGCAGTATGGATGCAGCTGTTGTCATGTATGTTGCAGTGATCCAAAAAGAAACAAAAATTGTCTGACCTTCCTGTGTGACTCCTTTTAATTTATTTTTTTTAAAGGAGGAGTTGGACTTCTGCGAGACATTGCTGCGCCTTTGCTTCTACAATCAACCTGATGAAAGCAACATGGACCGGTAACTTTGCTTCCCCTACTCCCACTCAACACCATGGAAGTTCATGCTTTAACACTTGGAGCTGTGTCAGTTGGAGACACTTGATGGGAAACGCCCATGTTTTTCCTCATTGAACTGGCAACAGGCTGGAGTCATAGAAGACCTCTCTCTAGAATGAAACACAGAGCACGTTAGCCTCATGATCAGCAGGAAGACACTTTCATAACTTGTTGTGTAATTTCCTCTTCCCCATCCTATGGAAGCAAATGTCTACTGCCCCCATCCAAGCTTCATTGTGACAGCCTACCTTCCAAGCAGCCAAAGAGCCAAAGTTTGTATGTGGCTGTTAAGATCTGTATGTTTAAACTGGGAAATCCATCCTGTTTTCTATCACTATACTCCTTTTTTTTTTCCAGAGAGAAGATGCTTAGTAGAGCATGGCCATTGGGGAGAGCAGGGAATGGAATTGAGTGCCTTTTAATTTCTTTGTTTTAAATTCAGGGGATGAATTCAAATGACTAAAGAATTCTCTTTTTAGATGTAGGACTGTCATAGATGGGAACTGGCTGCTCTACTGATAAAAATATACTGGCTTGCTTAATTGGAGGGGCAAGGACAGAGTTTGGGAAAGGCACCTTTTTAGACTGCAACTTCCAGAATGTCCCAGTCATGCCCTCTGGGGATATTCTGGGGGCTGTAGTCCAAAAAAGTGACTTCCCTGCACTCTGGGCAAGGGAGCCTGCTTATGTGAGTGTTTAGGACTTATATTTTCACTCATGACTATTAAAAAATAGATATCTAGGTAGGTCAAATGGGGAAAAAGTATACAAACTGAAGTCTGCAAAAGAAAATAATGCTGTAAAAGTGACCAACTGTGAAAGGGGATAGGGCTCCTGTACTAGTTGAATAAAAGCGATTATTACTTCTTAGAAAAGATATGATGAAGCCTTCTCTTTTTTGTTATCATTGAGAGGCGCAGAAGCCCTGTCCTGTTGAACAGTTGGCCACCCTAGTTGGAGACTATATTTATTCTGTCCCCCTGCTTAATGATTTATTACAACTAGGTATATTCTAACAGCTTGTATTTCCCATCACTGTCCTCTGCTGTTGCTGCATTCTTTGATTGTTTTATTCTATTTTTTAAAAAAGAACAAGTTTGTTTTGGGTGAGAAGTCTGGCATGTTTTTGTTTTTCCTATCAGTAGATGCTTTTTTAAAAAAACTTTTACATCACTCTCACCTTCAGCAGTAGAACAAAAGACAACAAAAGAGATGTTGCAAAATTAGGGTCAAAAACTGAAACCACTTCCCTCAAAAATATCTTATTACCTACTCCCCATCTTCCCCTCATTTCTCCCTCCTCAGAGTTATCTAAAAGTAGTAGGTAACTGAAGCTGGGAGCAAGATAATGAAAATATTCTTTATTAAATGTGTGGAGGGGCTGGTCCATCACCCTTCCTAAAATGGCCTTCAACAAAACAAATTTAGACATGCTGGATCCTGGACTGTAAAAGTATGAAGAACAAGGGAAGACCAGCTAGGAGCCAAAGGGTGTGTCTGGTGGATTCTTTTCACTAGAAAGGGTAGGCATGGACTCTATTATGAAATTTTTCCTTTTCAAATTAGATTTGATATACAACTGGGGTGGGTGGTGCTGTTACTCTCCCAGAAACACAGGTCTAAGCTGCTCTTGGGTGTGTAGAACCTGTTGTGTGATTTATTTTAGATCTGGATCAATGGATAGGAATCATTTGTTTATTTACAATTATGTGCCACCTGCCTGCCCAAGGACTCAAGGTGGTTGGCCTTTTATGCTAGTTTTTTGATCTGTTAGATTTTTAAAAATAGGAACAGGGAGGGGAAGCAAAAAAAAAAAAATAGAAACATACTTGAGGACTGACTCCTGCAATCCTTAACATGATGAAACTGCATCATAACCAAGTGGAACAGCCACTTTCCAAAGTCATTTTGGGAAGGGAGGAGCCAGTGAGACGGTTGAGCCTAACTTGGCTGACACAGGTCTTTTTGACTAGTTTCTTCTACTCAGGTGGCCACAATTAGTCTTTCCTCCCTCCTCTTTAATCCTGTGACAAAACATATACAGTCAGCCCTCCCTATCCATGGATTCAAGCACTCATGGCTTGAAAATATTCAAAAAATGTATATATTTCAAAAAGCAAACCTTGATTTTGCCGTTTTTATATAAGGGACACTATTTTATTATGTCATTGTATGTAATGGGACTTGAGCATCCACGGATTTTGGCATCCACAGGGGGTCCTGAAACCAAACCCCAGCAAATACCAAGGGCTCACTGTATATCCCATACAGATGTGTGAACCTCCTAAGGATTTTGAGTGCCAGTCTGTGCAATACAAAAGGATCCCTTCACACAATGTATGATGAATCCTGCAATCTTTTGGTTACAGGATGTAATTGATGGCTCCAAGCTTTCAGGTGACTTGGGGGGGGGGAATAATTAAACAACTCACAAAGGGCATGATTAGCTCACACAAATGGAAAATAGAAATTCTAAAGCATTATAGCTCAGATTATGAGTTGCTGGAGAAAACAACTGGGTGTCATTATCTCAATGACAGTGATAAAGAAGATGGACCACAGGGTGTGAACTGGGAAAGGTAATAGCTCCTTTCTAAAAACCAAGTAGTTCTAATAGAACACAGAGTCTCACATTTTGAGGTACAAATGCATTCAGAATAAGAGTTTCCTTTTATTTGATGTGTTCAGCCAGTGAAGCAGTTGGAAATTGGCAGCACCATTAAATAATGTATTGAAAAACTGCTTGGCAGAAAAAGGTACAGGCCGTTCCCCAGTCTCATTAGCTTGATTATGTGGGCAAGAATGTATTTATTTGTTACAGTTATATTCTACCTTCAAGGAGCTCTATATTGTGCATATGGTGGTTTATCCTTACAACAACCCTTTGAGGTAGGATAGGGAGTGAGAATGTGTGCTGCTGACCAGTTCAAGGTTACTGCATGAGTTTCGTGGTTTAGTTGGGACTCTCATGTCCATATTGGCTATAATTTCTTCAGATTAGAAGGGTTTTCATTATACAGACATGCCTCTGTTAACAAAGCCTCTGACCTCTTTCTTACAAAGTGTTTTTGCACCCACCAAGCCTCCCCTTTTCCCTCTGTTGCTGGATATTTTTTAGCAGCATTGGCAATGGGAAACATGGGCTGCATCGGCACTGCAGAAATAATCCAGGTTGACACCATTTTAACTGCCATAGCTCAATGCTATGGAATTCTAGGAATTGTAGTTTCTTGTTGTACCAGACCTCTCTGACAGAGAAGGCTAAATGTCTCACAAAATTCCATAGCACTGAGCCATGGCAGTTAAAGTGGTGACAAACCAGATTATTTCTGCAGTGCAGATGCAGCCTTAGGGGGAAGAAAATACCCAAAGGTATCTCAGCATGAGAGCACCTGCTATGTCTGGAGATGCCCCTGACTCAATTCCTGACATTTTTAGGTACGGTTGGGAAAGATTCCTGCCTGAAACCCTGGGGAGCCACTATTAGCCAATCCAGACTGGGGGAATGGCAAGCTCCTGGTGCCCAGAGGCTAATTTTTGCATAGATCCCTCAGGATCCCTCACCTTTCTGCACAGTGGTGGAGTTGCATGCTCCTGTGAAACAATAAGCTATGCTGCTGGTAGGGTCTCCCTGGTCAGACAGGTTTTTCCTGAAGTGCCAATCAGCTATGGGTCAGTAGCAGGGGTGAGGAGTAATACGTCGGTGACACTGGCAGGATCATAGAATTGTAGTTGGAAGAGACCACAAGGGCCAAGAAGATCTCTCGGAGGTATTGGTGCCATAGCTAACACTTGTTAGTTAGTTAGGAGAAAGCCCCAGTAAACCTATTTTGAATGTCTTTTGCCATGAAAACCCTACGATGAGATAATCCAAAATGAAATGAGATAGTGCCAGATGATGGAAGGCACTCAATGACCTGCTGGAGTAGAGGACAACTATGAGTAGCATTGTGGCTAAAGAGGCAACTGGACTCAGGACAAAAGGATGCTCAGCTGCTGACATGCTCCAACTTGAAAGGAAAGTCTGAAGCTGCACACAACATACCGGGATATGAAATGTGAGAAGCATAAATGAGGACAAACTGGATGTAGTAAAATAAGAAATTGAATTATAAATATTGCCATAACTTGGTGTGAGGGAGATAAAGTGGACAGGAACAGGACATTGTGAGTCAAATAATTACACATTGTTTTACTCAAGAAATGAAAAATTAAGAAATGGAGTGGCATTAATAGTGAGATGTCGCAAAAGCAGTCAAAGGATATCATGCAAAGTCCGACCGAGTCATACCAATAAGACTTAAGGGAAACCGCTTCAATATAATTATAATCCCAGGTTTATGCTCCAACTAGAGGCAGAAGAAGTAGAAATTGAAAGATTTTGCGCTGGAGTCCTGGAGGAATTTGGCCACACACCAAAACAGGACTTCTTGATAATAATAGGTGATTGGAATGCAAAAAGTAGGAAATGGAGTAAAACCAAAGATTGTAGAAACATTTGGCCTAGGATCAAGAAGAGAAGCAGGAGAGTGATTGAATTTTGTGAGGCCAACAGTTTGTTCATCACAAAAACATTTGTTAGGCAGCCCAAGAGGCGACTTTATACATGGACATCACCTGATGGCCCATATAGAAATCAAATAGGCTGAGACTGTCATGCTTTGGACATACCATGAGAAGACATGAATCACTAGAAAAGATCCTGATAAGGCAGTAGGAAATGAGGAAGACCACATTATAGACAGATATACTCAATTAAGGAAACCATGGCTCTGCATCTGCAAGACCTGAGCGGGGCTGTTGATGAAAAGGTGACTTGGAGATCTGTCATTCATAGGGTGCCATAAGTTGAAGTTGACATAATGGCAATTAACAACAAACCTAGAATCCATTACAGGGTATACTCTCCTCAGATTAAGCTGGAACTTATCAATACAGTTGGCCCTCCAAATTTGTGGCTTTGACTTTTGCAGATTTCATTATTTGTGGTTTTGATTATGTTCTCTCTAGGAATATCTTAAGCCCTCCAGCGAAATTCTGCCAGACGTTGACCATAGAGTTGTTCTGGAGAACCTATACATTCCTGGAGAAAACACTTCTCTAGGTATTTGCAGGTCCTCCAGCATGATTCTATGATCAACTTCTGGCAGATGTTGACCAAAGAGTTGCACTGGATGACCTGGAAACTCCTAGAGAGGTAAAAAGAATAAGTGGTGTTTTGTTTTTTGTTTTTTAATTTGCTGTTTTTCTACATTCACAGGGGTCCTGTGGCTCTAACTAGTGAATGTGGAGGGACAACTGTTTATGTATTCAATATGTGTGTATTACCCCCCCCCATCACTTTAAATATAATTTAAAATTCCTTTATGATCTCAAATTGTGAAATCTTGAGCTAATACAGATAACATGTACATCATCCAGCGAACCTGCTAGCCTGCAAGGGAAAGAAAAAGAGCATTAACCTCTGTCCCCATGCATGATTTTTACATGCTGTTGTCAAGAGAAACAGGATATTTACTTTCCATGGTGCCCGTGGAAAGGAGATCTTGCTGGTTGCAAAGAGCATGGGATATATATATATATAAAACCAGGCAAGGATCCCTTAGGGATCCATCACAAGCCTGTTCCTCTAAAATGGGTGGGAACCATGCAACCCTTCCAGATGTTATTGGGCTGTAAGTACCCAAAGTCCTAGCCAACATAGCAAATGTGAGGAATGCTGGGACTCGACATCTTGAGGGGCTATGCAGTATCCATGTGAAATAATACTTAAGAAGTCTAGCTAATAAACTGTAGAAAATGTTAGCTCAGCACTTGGAAAGTTTCCTTTCTGGGACTACCACTCCCAGAAAGCCCCAGTCGGTATCCATGCAGACTGAGGGATCCTGGAATTTGTAGTGCATTTTTTGCAAAGATGAAGTGTGAGTTCCAAAAGAAAAAGAAAAGAAAGAAAAGCAGGCATCGTAGGAAGGTACCTAATAAATTTGAATACTGAGTGTATGAAGCAACGTCAAGGAATCTAGGGGCAGATGTCTTCAAGAATTATTGCAGCCACTGTGTCCTTTGCTGTAACAAATATTAATGCTAATGTTAAGGATGTTTGTAGCTCCATGCAGTTTAGAATATATTTGAGACAACAGAGAGAGGGAGACTAGAGACCTGGGCTGATTGGCTGTCATCCATCTGTTGACAATTGTTGTTGTGTGCCCTGTATTTGCTTATAAATACATCTCCCAAGATATCTCATTATGTACATATATGGCTGCATCCATAACCGGGTTTGACACCACTTGAACTGCCATGGCTCCATGCGATGGAATTCTGGACATTGTAGTGCCACAACAAACTACAATGTCCAGAATTCCATCACATGGAGCCATGGCAGTTCAAGTGGTGTCAAACCTGGTTATTTCTCCAGTGTGGATGCAGCCTATGAAATACAGTGGACCCTCTAAGTTCCCTAGGGCTAGGGGCACAGGAACCCCTGTGAGTGGACAAACCACAAAAAAAAATCCAGTTTTTTTCTTAACCTGAGAGAACCCCTCTTTAATAATCTCTAGGTCCTCCAGCGCAGTTCTATGGTCACCATCAGCTGGACATTGACCACAGAATTGTGGTGGAGGACCTACAAATGCCTAAAGTAGTGGTTTCTCTAGGAATCTCTATGTCCTCCAGTGGTCATGCTAGAGGACCTAGAGATTCCTAGAGAGAACATATCACTTAAATCTGCAAATATTCAAATCTAGAAAAGTCAAAGCCACAAATGTGGTGAGCTGACTGTACTGAAAATCCAAATGTGTGTGTATGTATATATATTCAAAATCCAAATTCACTACTGGACCCAAGCATTTCAGATAAGACTCAATCTGTACTAAATAAATCCTAGAGGCCATCTTCACATCCCAACCTTCTATCCAGGAAGAATGTCAAAATGTCCTCCATTTTGAGCATGACTGAGAAGCATGATTTTATATATATATATATATATATATATATATATTAAAATTTATTAACGTTTCTAGCTTTTAGTTGGTCATGCCCTCCATTTTTCTTCACGACCCTACATTTTGACCTACATTTCCCCTTGGTTTTGTGCAAGAAAATTATGGCAACCCTATCTGCATTGCATGAATAATTCACTTTGACAACGCTTTAACTGCCATGGCTCAATGCTATGGAATCCTGGGATTTGTAGTTTGTTGGGGCACCAGCACCCTCTGACAGAAGGCTAAGTGGCTCAAGAAACTACAGTTCCCAGAATCCCATAGTATTGAGCCATAGCAGTTAAAGCAGTGTCAAGTTGGATTATTTCTGCAGTGCGGATACAGCCTACACAACCCAAGCCGCCTTAAATTGAATCCCAATGGCTCGAGAGCCGCCTCAAAGAGGTAGGCCGAGGCCAGCGAGCCCGGCGCATGCGCAATGGACCCCCTTATCCTCTCCATCGCCGTACTGTCGGGAAAGGTGAAAGGCAGGAGGGGGCGGAGCCAGAGAGGATTGAAAAGGGAGAGGGAGGAGGGAGAAAGACGGCGCTGAGGAGGCGGGGCCAGGCTTGAGGAAAGAGAAGACGGGAGAAGCGTCGCGGTGAAAAGGGGCTGAGTTCGAGAGGGGGCGGGGCAGAGGTTTAAAAAGGGGAGGGAGAAAGAGCGAACTGAGCAGGTGGGGCCAGAGAAGATTGACAGGATTGAAAAGGGACGGGGAGGAGGGCGAAAGACCGCACTTAGGAGGCGGGGCCAGAGAGGATTGACAGAAAAGATTGAAAAGGGAGGGGAACGAGGGAGAAAAACTGTGCTGAGGAGGCGGGGCCAGGAATGATTGAAAGGGAAGGGGGAAAGGGGAGCAAGAGCACGCTCAGGAGGCGGAGCCAGAGAGAATTGAAAAGGGAGAAAGACCCCGCTCAGGAGGCGGGGCCAGCGAGGATTGACAGAGAGGATTGAAAAGGGAGGGGGGAGCAGGGAGAAAGATCGTGGTGGTGAGGCGAGAATCGAAAAGGTAGGGGGAAGAGGAATAAAGAACGCGCTGAGGAGGTGGGGCCAGAGAGGATTGACAGGATAGAAAAAGGAGGGGGAGGAGCGAGAAAGACCTGGCTCAGGAGGCGGAGCCAGAGAGGATTGACAAGGAAGATTGAAAAGGGAGGGGAGAGGAAGAGAGAGAGAGAGACCTGGCTCAGGAGGCGGGGCCAAGCCTGAGGAAAGAGAAGGCGGGAGAAGCTAGCAGTGGGGGGCGCGCGCTCGGAGGCGCGCGCGGGGGATTGTGGGATCGCGGCGGTGAGAGCAAAAGAAAAAAGAAAAAGTGAAGCGCGAGCGAGCGAGCGAGCCTTCCCCCTCCTCCCTCCCTGAGCGAAGAAGGGAGCAGGCAGAAGGGGCTCGAGCCCGGTGAGGGAGCGGTTGACGGTTGGAGGAAGGGAGCTGGGGAGAGGGGGGGGGGGGAGAAAGAGGGAGCGGGGAGGGTTTGTGTGCCTGTGAGAGCGGGAGAGGGGAGCCCTGTTTGAAGGGAGCCGCCGCCGCCGCCGCCATTTTAGGGCTCCCTATGGGAGACCCTCCCCCTCCCCCTCCCCCGGTATACTCGCCCCTCAGACCCGACATGGTGGGGCTTCTTTTCCCTTTCCTTCTCCCCCTCCTCCTCCTCTTCCTCCTCGTCCAGGCCCACCTCTTCCCCCCTGTCAGGGAGCACACCTTCCTTCCTTCCTTCCTTCCTTCCTTCCTTCTTTCCTTTTCTCTTCCTCCTTCTCCCCAAACTCGGTATCTCCGTCTTGGCTGCAGGTTGTCAAGTGTCTTCAACTCCGTTTTCAAAGTGTTTCAACTCCGTTTTCAGTTACAACAATAATAATAATAATAATAATAAGGTGAGGAATCAGTGTTTGAGTCTACTTGATTTTTAATGGTTAAAAAGTAAAAGGTAAATTGGTACTGGTCTCTTAATTTGTAAGCCGCTTTGTGTGTGCCAATATCTTTTGGAGGGGAGGGATATAAATAAATATTGTTGTTGTTTAAAGTTAATAGCTAAAATAATAATAATAATAACAACAACAATAATAAATTTATATCCTGCTTCCTTCCCCCCCAAAAAAAATTGGGACACAAAGTAGCTTACAGTTTAAAAGAGCAGTACAATTTAATATTTATGTGCATTTATATAACAGTTTTATTTAAAAATAATTAAATGCCTACCTCTTCCTCCCTGTCACCTTCCTTCCTTCCTGCTCTCTCCTTCCTTTCTGCTTCCTCTCTTCACGCAGTGCAGGTTGTCAAGTGTCTCCTAAAAGTGTTTCAACGCCCTTTTCAATAATGATAATAATAATAAGGTGAGGACTCAGTGTTCGAACCTAATTTTTTAATAGTACTGTTCTTTTAATTGTAAGCTGCTTCATTGCCCTTTTTTGGGGGGGGAATGGGATATAATAATTATGATAATGATATTTATTTGAATAATCCAGTATTTATTTAAGTAATAATAATAATGACGATGATGATAATATTTATTTAAATAATAATAACTATTATGTTTATTTATATCCTGCTTCCCCCCCCCCCCCAAATTGAGACACAAAATGGCTTACAAATGAAAAGAATGGTACTGTTAAAAACCTAGGATCAAATATTGACCAGAATGGAGACTGCAGTCGAGAAACCAGAAGAAGGCTAGGAATGGGAAGGGCAGCAAACTAGACAAAATCCTAAAGAATAAAGATATACAAATGAACACTATTTGGTTTCTCCCCTTTCCTTCCATTGCCTCATTCTCCTTGTCCAGGCCCACCTCTTCTGTCAGGTAACTTACCTTTTTGGCTTCCTTCTCTCTCTCTCCTCCCCAAACTCAATACCTTTGTCTTGGCTTCCTCTTTCTAGGGAGTGAAGGTTGTCAAGTGTCTTTAAAAAGTGATTCTCTTTCCTTTTAAATAATAATAGTTATTATTTATATCCTGCTTCCCCCCCCCCCAAAAAAAATTGGGATACAAAGCAGCTTGCAAATTAAAAGAACAGTACAATAGAAATCTAGACTCAAACATTGATCAGAATGGAGACTTCAGTCAAGAAATCAGAAGAAGGCTAGGAATGGGAAGGGCAGCAATGGAAGAAAGATCCTAAAAAGATATACAAATGAACATCATTTGGTTTCTGCCCTTTTCTCTCTCTGCGTCATTGTCCAGGCCCACCTCCTCCACCCTGTCAGGTAACTCTCTTTCTTTCCTTCCTGCTCTCTTCCTTCCAGAATTTGATATTTCAATCTTGGCTTCCGCTCCATGGGGTGCAGGTTGTCAAGTGTATTTTAAAAGTCTGTCAACTCTCTTTTTGGGGAATTCTAAAGTCTTTTAAAGCCAACAGCTCAGTTTTGCTGTGTCTCAGGGACTTGCAAGTGGGATGATTTTAAAAGTGGTTCGAGGGGTGGCCCTTGCTCCCACCCCTACCTAGAAATGGCAGGGAGGGAGAGAAAAGTTGAGAGAATGCAGTTTAATTAAAAAAAAAAAATGGAAAAGATCAGTTTGAGCAGAAATGAAGCTTTATTGGCCGAAGAGCTTACAAATGTGGTACTTTTTGAAATAAACTTACTACCTCCTGTTCTCTCAAAGCCAATAGCAGGTGTTTCATGCCATCAGAAAAAGATGGCTCTATTAAAACGATCCTCAAATTTTAACACCGTTCTTGAGAACAGAAACACTAGTATGGTGTATGTATGATTCCAATGCATGCTAGTGCCTCTACATATACTACAGATACTCTACATATACTGTATTCTTTGATTAGCTGATAAAAAGAGTGGTGTCTTAATACAGGGCCTTGGAAGTTAACTTTTCACTAACTTCTGTTTTAATCTTGTTCGCCGCTCCGATTGCCCAGCAGAGGGGCGGGATATAAATAAAATTAAAAAAAAAATCTATATGCTACTTATATTGTACACAATAATTGCTACCTTACTGAAAAAGTAGCATGGCTTAGAACAGGGGTCGGCAAGTTTTTCTTACCTGGGGCCGGTCCACTGGTCCCCAGGTCTTCCGCGGGCCGAGGGTGGTGAAATGGTGCCGCGCTCGCGTGCGCATGCGCATTACACCGGAAGTACTGTGCATGCGCGCGCTCACTCGCACATGCACAGTACTTCCAGTGTACTGCGCATGCGTGAGCGAGTCACGGCTGCCATTTTGTTTTCCAAAATGGCTGCTGCGACTCGTTTGCACATGCACAGTACTCTCTGCATGTGCAAACAAGTCGCGGCTGCCATTTTGGAAAACAAAATGCCAGCTGCGACACGCGCAGCGGTGGCAGGACTGGCCTGGGGCCGGTCCAAAGTGGCCGTAGGTTGCTAACCCTAGCTTAGAATTACAATATGCATTTAAAGTGCAAGTGAAAACATCCAGCCTTATTATATAATGCATGCTAGCCACCCTTTTGTACACAACAGGAAGGTTAAAGTGTGTTAATGGATAAACTGACCTCTGATAACTGAGTACACATGGACCACTAATATTTCCTTGCTGACTGTGTATAACCCAAAGTACTGTGATCCTAGTTTCCTTTTCACAGGTATGTCCCCAAAAGACCTGATCTCTCGACCATTTTCCCCATTGCCACACATACACACTTATGTGGCTGTTATGGTGTTCACTGAAGGCTCTCACATTTCCTATACTATACTATATTCTTTCCTTCCCATAACTTTCCCCCCTACAAAACTTTAGAAATTTGACTGTAATTTTGCATTCATTCTCACCAAGCCCCATATGTGGTTTGTAATCACGAAGGCTATGTTGGGTGAGTCAGAGAAATGTTCCCTGTCTTGCTTGAGGATAGAAGCTGGCCATAGTTCTCTGGGGCTGAGATTGTATTTCTCCCTTCATACTAACTTTCATTGTGATGTCTGTTAGAAAATTTGTATGAGGCAGGGTCTTTGAATATGTTTGTGGGGCTAGTTGGAGGATTGCACAGACTCTCTCTTCATATATTGAAGGTTTGTGCAAAGAGGTGATAAATGAAACTGGATTAGAGCAGGTAGATTTTGCTCTTACATTCAAAGATTAGCTGCTTGGCATTTGGGGGATCAAGAAGGGTGAATTGTGGCTTTCCCTTGGTACAGTTTGTTTGCTTTTTGAGCTGTTTACTAATGTGGAGTCCTAATTCTCTGTATTTGGAAGATAATCCATGTAACTTAATTTTTTAAAAAAATCTACTTAATTGAGATCTTTTATACCTTTTCATTCATGTTACTTGGCATAGTTGCAGTGGACCCAATGTTCTCTAGATCGTTTTGATAAGTCAGTAAAATAAATGAAACCTGAAAGTGCTGATTTATGAAAAGTGAGATTTCAGAAATACTGGTATATTGACCAAGGAAAGATTGCTAAGTGTATTATAGCTATCATAGCATCATTTGAGTGCATTGTAAGATAAATCAGGTGCACTCATCTAGGACCTGGAATGAGGTGCGCTCTCTATCTGTGTAAAAGAGATTTGAATTTAAGAATTGGGATGAGGGATTGTGAATAGTGATAAATCTGTTGCTCTATGGATGTGTTAAAACTACAGCTGTCATCATCTAGCACACCTACCTGGTGTAGCAGTTTACCAAGCTGGTTGGGGATTATTCAGGGTTGACTGATTTTAACCAGGCTGAAACAGGTTAAACCATGGTTTAAACCAGATGACTTGGGGAAAACTCCCTCCTTCTTTTTTTTTAAAAAAAGATTATTCATATATATTTTTAAAGTCTTGTGTAGTTCATTGGCAGTTGTTCATTGTTAGACTAGTGTTCAAATTCAGTTGCTTCTTCTTAATCACTTTGTAGTACAAGAAATGCCATTCAGGAATGAACCCTTCAATTAACATACTAAAACCACTTGCTCTAAAAGAGCACATTTTAAAGAACAATTATTTAAGCTAGTAGCCATAACATCTGAACTGTATTTTGCTGCTTAATTTTTTGATTAGTCCTATATTGGTGTAGTTATATGCTTTAATGCAAAAAAAACAAACAAACCCTGGTTTAAACAAACTTTTTTTTAACTCATTTCCCCCCCCCCAACCCTGGGGTAGTTGTAGTTCAACACATCATGGGAACACTGAGTTGGAGAAGGCTTTGGGGAAATGGATATTAGGCAAAATTAAAGAGGGCATCAGAATATACAACCAGGTCACTTCTGCGCCTACGACATATTAGGGTTAAATAACAAGGGAGTTCTGCTGGCAGAGTTATGCTTAATTCTTAACTCACAGCTATCTTATCTCACCTTCTGGCTAATTGTTGTTGTTGTTGTAACCACACTATTGGTGGCTTTGACATATTGGTTTTTCTGCCAGGCAAATAGTAGAGTTAAGTAACAAGGGAGTTCTGCTGGCAGAGTTATGCTTAATTCTTAACTCACAGCTGTCTTATCTCACCTTCTGGCTAATTGTTGTTGTTGTTGTAACCACACTATTGGTGGCTTTGACATATTGTTTTCTCCACCAGGCAAATAGTGCTGGAAAACTGAAGTTGCTGTCATTCAGTGCAGAGCAGTTGCAACAGCATCACATCAGGAGGGTGGAGTAAGGTTAATTTTAATCTAGTGGTGAGATGGAGTTGTGAGACTAATCAACTTCAGACATCTGAGAATACAAGTCCTATCTTATTTTTACCTACCTTTACTGTATGACATATTGCACACATTGAGTTAGCTTAACCCTATCCATGCTTCCTTAGAAGAAGTCCCACTGTCTTCAATAATGCTTATTCATATACAGATATACATAGAATGGCAGACCATGTTAGTTGAGCCTGCATGCCCTTTAAATCAGTGGGACATGCTAATTAGAACTTAGGGCCTTTACAGACTGCCAGAAATAATGCAGCTTGAGACCACTATAACTGTCCTGGCTCAGTGCTAGGGAATCATGGGAACTGTACTTTTTTTCTGAGACATTGAGCCTTCTCTGTTAGAGAGCTCTGGTGCCACAATAAACTACAGTTCCTATGATTCCTTAGCACTGAGCCAAGGCAGTTAAAGTGGACTCAGGCTGCAATATTTCTGGCAGTCTGTAAAGGCCCTTAGTTTGCGCTGAAATTAATAGGTTCTAAGTCCAGCTAATTTATATTAAAGCCAACCCTGTGCAGTTTTAGAGAGAAAGCTGTGTAATGTGCATGAAGAATCTGTGCCTTGCATGATGTTGTTTTGACTGAAGGGGACATATGCCCTAATTCATTGAAATTCAGGCATATATAGCATTCAGTCTCTACTGCAAGGTTGGGTAACTGAGATCTGCCAGTGTTGTTGGAGTGCAGATCTCATCAACCTGACTGGCATAGCCAATTAAAAGGGGTTGGGGTGGGTGGGTTTACAGGTCAACAATATTTGAAGACCACAGTTGCCTACCTATACTGTAAACCCATGGCTTTGGAGCGATGGATGAGGCCATCTGAGTATATTTTTTTTTCATTTATAATTTTGAGAGCAAAGTATTTAAGTTTCGTTAGTATTATGTTTATGCCTTTACTAAGGTTCTTCAGGTGAGTTTATGTTTCTTTCTCCTCTCCTTGTCCATCCCTTGGGAATAGTCCATCTACTTTCCTAGTGTAGAGCTGGGCATGGGTGGATTGGTAAGGTGATACATATGTGCGTTTTCTTTGGTTGCTCTCCACTGAAGATTATACACAAGTTTTGTGATGCTTCTTCTTCCCCTTTCCATTGATCTGTCTTCTGTTAAAGGCGATAAAAAAAGAGACACATAGTTTGTCTCTGCCCCCTCCCCCATCCTAATTGTGCCTTGATTACATTTTGGAAAACTTGAACATGTCACCTTCTTTCCTGGGACAGCTGAGAATATGTCATCTCAAAAAGGAGTTCTCAGTTAGAACCTGCCCTATTGCAAGAGTTCAGGCTTCCGTCAGTCATGGTTAAATCTCTGCGGTGTACAGCTGCAGCCTGCTTTGACAGTTTTGGCAGAAGAGGCCTGAAACTAATTCCACTGCTACAATTGGTGCATAAGGAAGTAATTGAAATTAGAGACTTGAAATTCCAACAAAGCTTCTCTTTTAGTACCTTTTGACAGATAGCCGGGATTCCATCCCCATATTTATTTCCCACAGCAGGGTTGATCTGGGCCAGAAGAAATGTATGCTTCTGTTACTGCTTGAATAAAGGGGGTAAGTTCTTGTTGCACATGGGCCAGATAGGAGTGATTATATCACTATAAGTTAACTCTTGTTTTACCAAATAACATAATTTGCTAAGTTTCTGTAGCCATATTACAAGGAAGTACTCTTCAGTATGTAATCCATTGATCATAGCCAGCAGAGCTTGAGTGGTTGGGGTTTTGTGTGTGGTATGTTGGTTCAGGCTTGTTCTTTATACAGTTGTGATTCAGAGGTTACTATCCCAGCTGTTTCTTCTAAGGTTAAGCCCTGTATAGACAATTAAGAAACACCTCGAAGTTTCAGGCATTCACCCTTGCTAACAATTTTGACTGTTGGTCAATGTGATGTGTTTAACATAGGAGGTTTTCAGTCCAACTTAAATGTAATGGTTGGCTGTGACAAACACACATCACTCAGGAGTGCTGATCAGGAGTTCAGGATTGCTTAACATGGTGGGAGACCTGAGCTCGCCTTGCTTAAACTAGAAGAGACAGCTTTGTGTAATGGTTCAGATTTCATCCCCATGATGAAATAGTTCAGATCTTCGTTGCAGATAGCTCCCCCTTGCCAAGGGACTGCAGGATTATTGTGACCAGAATTCTCACTCTTCTAAGTGTTTTCTGGCCTCATAAATACAGAAAGGAGTAAGCTATAAATGTATCTACAACATTATGCTTTGCTTCCCTGTTGGGAGAAATCCTGCTATCCAATGAAAGCAGGGATTGAGAGGTGGGCAATTTTGCCACTCATTTTCTTGCTCCAGGTTAGTTGATGAACAGTGTAATTACCTAAGATGTGATCTGATTAAATTAAATTGGGAATCTGCTAAGGATGGATAATAATTGTGCATTTGTGTAGAAAGAAGGAAGAGAACAACCGTTTAGTTATTTGAATGACAAGAATGTCATGGAGCACTGACAGTGAAGGTGAGGATGTTAACGTTGTAAAGAAGTGGTGATGGAAGGAATGGATGTGTGAGTGTGTGCAGGTGGAAGTGAATGATGATCTTAATTCAAGAGTCAACAAAGTTTATATTTCTTTTAAAAGTGCATTATAAAAAAAGCAGTTGATGTTTGTAGTAATTTAGCATTTCAGCAGGTTTGCAGACAGGCACCTGTCTAATTGCAAGTGGCGAATAATGGGCCTAAAGCTTTTGGCTGACAATGCTCCAGAGCAATCAGGGCAACAAAGGTGTTTAGTTGTGTGTAGGCTTTGTCTTCAGGCCTCTTTGCCTTGACCACACGTGGCCAAACAGTCTTCAATATTCCTACCAACTCTATTGCTGGTGGGCATCTCTGACACCTGCTCCGGTGATCTTTACCCATCTCTTCAGCATTCAAATTAAAAGGAAGGATAGCTGTTTTTCTCATTCACCATAGCAAGTATATTTACTGAAACCTGGTAAATAAGAATTGGTTCTGTGCAGACAGACTGGAACACACATTGTAAACTGGAAAAGGCTATACCTACTCTTTCAGGCTCTCTTCTATAAAGGTTAACTTACTCCTTTGTCTGCAAGTGGCCAGTGTAAATGTTTGTGGGCTAGACAGTTCAGCCTCATTTACAAGACTGCCTTGCTTCTGCTTGTTTAGTTGTTTTTAAACAGGGACCAAGGAACTCTCAGGTTCTTTTAGAGCCAGGGCTTCCACAATAGACAGCTTTCACAGTATAGCTGTCTTCTGTGACTGCACTGTGCCAAGGGAATGTGGAATTTGCCCACAATGAACATCATAGTAACTTCCCAGAGGTCTATGTAAAATATATATGTAGCATAAACATATCCCAGAGCACATGTAGATGTGCATATATGTAGGCAGGAATTGTTTCTTTATGTCCTGCTTGTGGGCTTCTAGAAATCATTTGTTTGGTTACATTTGCTAAGATGTTCCTTCACCTTGACACACACTGGGCCAAATCCAACAAAGTTTTTCTCATGCTTGTAAGATTGATGATTATTAGTTGGGACTTTAAAAAAAAAGTTTGTAAATGTCCCTACTCATCTTGCTTCCTTCTCCCATGCAACCTCATGTCCTTCTCTTTCAGTTTGTCTGCTCTAGTCCACTCTATCCCATATTCTACATTGGTAGTAATTTTATTGCACCTCCAAATGAGAGAAGAATATCCAAACACATGACCTAGCTCAACCTAAAGACTTGGGAAGCAGAAAGAAATAATTGGACTCTGCTTCCTCTTTTTTTGGAGAGGTAAGATTTTCCACATCTTTATAGCCCCAGCCCATTTCATTTCTCTTCAGTGCATGCATATATTGTGCTTCCCTCATCACTTCAGCCACTGTGAGATGCTTCAGATGTTGCCAAACTCCATACTTGGCAAGTTTAGAAAACATAATCTGACATTTCTGCCTTCCTTCCATTATCTCCCATTTAAAAGCCTGTGTGTGTGTGTGTGTGTGTGTGTGTGTTTATGGAATTTAGGCTTTCTGCTTATGGAACTTGACAGGTATAGATGGATGTGTTTTAATGTACAGGTTATGGTCTTGGACCAAGGTTTCTGTACATATTTCAGCATGCTGGTGTACAGTTTGACCATGAATTTGACATGTGCAAACACTACTTAGTTGCATTAAATGTATGGGTTGTATGTATGTATGTGCTGGACATCATGCAATGCTGAGACATTTGCATTTGTCGTAGAATACTGGAAATGGATGAAGTGTGGTGTTGGTGCTAATTGTCTTGCATGGGTGTTCACCTCAGCCTTTCAAATACAAACACATCCATCTCACCTCTCAGCAAGCCTTTCACTGGCTCTGGCTTTACCAATTCTTCCTGTGCCACTGAGAGATTGTTGGCTGTGGCTACTGTGGTAAGAGTTCTGTTGAGCGTTAGTTGTCTTTTAACCATGGATCTTCCTCACCCAAAGTGCAGTTGCTCTTGTATTGACACAGCTGTTACCCTGGGTAGCTTTTCAGCATTGTCTGGAGAATGTCTTAAGACCATCTTCTAGGCTGTTGCTGCTTTTTGTGAAAGGCTGGCTGGGGAAGAGAGAGCCAGGGTAGAGAAGAGTAAAAATGAGTGGATAAAGACTCTGGAAACCAAAGTATAAAGCTCTGTAATGGGAATAGTAGTTAAGAAGAATAGTATAGGAAAGGGGGGTTATTCTGAGGTTCAGCTGTTAACTAACTCACGATACTCAATAAAATAGTCTCTGTGTCTGTGGAAATGATCTGACATGAGGTGGCTGTACTAGCAGAGAGCTGGAGATGTTGATCCCAGCAGAGAAAGCACATGCCCTTGAACTCTTTGCCAGTAATGAAATTGGAGGCTTGCAAAGGAGCCCATTCCTCGCTATCCTGTGACATGGGTCATGTACATCAAAAACTGTAGCCTTGCATACACTAAGTAGTGATCCCTGTACCAGGTTGATTACATTAATGGTTTTATTCCTCATTTTGCCAATGTTTCCAAAGCTAACAAAATGAATAAGATTAAAACAGCATTTTAAAAAAAAGTGGTATATTTGAGGAAAATAATATTAAAGCCAGTGAGCTGTTACGGCAAACATCTAAAAAGGGGCCCTGTCATATAGAAGTAATGAAATACTGTTGAAAGGCTCGAAGAACAGAATGGACTTCTCTTAATGCTTAAAAAGGCTAGTAAAGAAAGTACCAGATGGTGATTGTTAGGTTGGGATTTTCATAATATAGATTATGAGTGGGCAAAGGGCAGGCTGTCACTTGCCTGTGGCCCCTATGGCTTTTTTTTTTGGGCTCTCTGGGAGTAAAAAGATTTGTTATGCCCTCTAGGGGCTGTGGGAGCATTTTCCCCATGCCCCCCAGCTTCTGACCATTTTAGGCTTAGGAAAAGTCATTTAAAACCAGAAGTCTTCAGGTTACTTCCTGTTTTGACAAAGGTTACTTCCTTTGGTCTAAAATGGCCTAGAGGTAGAGGGGCTAAAAGCATGGCATTAAGGATGTTGAGTGTATTTGGAGGCAATAATTTGTGTGTTTTGAAGTGGGGTTGTGGTGGGGAAGCCTCCACAAGCTCTCTGCTAAGGGGCTAATTTGACTCCCTAGTCTCCTTCAGTTGCCAATCCCTGATATAGGGATATAGTTGCCCATCCCTTTAACCACTTGGAAGGGCTTTATTCCATTTGAGGCAGCAAAGTAGTGTTATCATTTTAATCACAAGTGAAGATCTGCTTATTGGGAGAATTCTCAGACCTAAAAAGTCTTGGTTTCTTTCTCTTTTCTGTTTCACTGTCTTTCTGCAGTACATGGTCTTTTTAGATGAAGGTTGTGTTTTCCCCCCTGTCAATAACCAGAACACTTTATTAGGAAGTACTATATACTTGATTCATCCTCTTGCTCTCTGATATTCTGCTCTGCATCCTGTTTCTTTTCTATTACAAGTCACAGTCATAGTACAGTACAGCCATAAGAGGTGTGGAGTCTTTTTTTCTTTGTGTAAAGCAGGGGTAGGCAACCTTTCTCCTTTAAGGGCCAAGGGACTTCAGCTCCCAGAATGCCAGGAGCTATTGGCCAACATGGGACTATTGGCCAACATGGCTGAGGCTTCTGGGAGATGAAGTCCCTCGGCCCTTAAAGGGGAAAGGTTGCCTACCCCTGGTGTAAAGGGTCATTTACTTATGGGAAATGTCAGCAGTATATGCCACTGATTTCTGGAAGGATGGTCCAGAGAACAAAAGTAAACCTGCAGCATCTGAGAGGCCATATGAAATTAGGCTTAGCACACTGCATAAAAGTTGTAGCTGCCTGTTTTTGTGTTTCCTTAGGCTTTCTCCATTTCCCAGGAGTGTCCTGCTGTGCTTCTGAATTCTGTACAAGCCTTACAGTAGGTTGTGGAGTTGTAACTGATGCCCTTTTGAGTTTATGGTGAATGGGAGTCCAGTATAGGTTGCCTCTCTTCCACCTGATCTGAACCTGGATTTTTCTGCCTCCTGTAGCCACACATGCTGGCTTTTTGGCTTACCATTTAAAAAAGCTTTACAAACAACTCATTAAAGAATTGTGACTAGTTGGCCAAGCTTCTTGGGCAAGTGGCCTTAGTTGATCCTGCTCAGGGGGTGGGGCTGGAAGATTATCTGGGCTGTACTCTGCTATCATGGGTGAGTATGAATATGAGTGAATATGAGAACAAGAATGTGCCCTGGAAATATTAATGACATTTGTACATCATAAGGCATGTATGAGAACACAAGTGAGAACTAAGAACTATGAATCACTGTGTTTTCATTAAGCTTAGGTGTATAGGCACTGTGTTTTCTGTTTGTATGTCCTGAAACATATCAAATGATGGTTTTGAGCAACACATTTTCCTCCTCTGCTTCCCACTCATAAAGTGAGGAATAACAGAACTCTTCTGGGATTTAGGTCTTACTATCAGGAATCTTTTCCAAATCACAACCTTTTTTTCCAATTAAAAAAAATGTTTTTAGACTCTGTGGTTTGGGAAGTCTTTTGGAAAGCAGGTAAGCAATATCCATTATGACGTTAGTAGACCTTTTGTGCCTGTGTAGCAGTTGTTCCTCTAATGGCCTCTAGCAGTGCTCTGCACTTGCACTCCCCTTCTTGCCACTGTATACTGCTTGGCAATCAAAACTAAAATATCCAAAGGTCTGGTTTAAAATCAAACATGCAATTAGGGCATGATGAACAAACTTTAATGAAAGTGTTTTTTATTTGTATAACTTCTTTGGGAGCCTGCTTTTGGTGCCTAATATTAAGAGGTCTAAGCATAATGTACAGACTCTGGGTGGTTGTGCAGATAAAAAAAGATAGGAAATGCTTTTTTGCCTTGAGGCTTAATGATATAATGCCAAAGCAAATACCCACATTTTCCGGTGCATAAGACGACTGGGCGTATAAGACGACCCCAACTTTTCCCAGCCAAAATAGAGTTTGGGATATGCTCGCTGTATAGGACGACCCCTCTTCCAACGTGGGAAAATGAGAAAGTGTTGGGAAGGACTGCCAATATACTAGGTGATGCATTCCAAGGGTATGTACAATTTGCGGCCAAGTAAGTGACCCTGGGCATGTCACACACTCTCACCCTCAGGGGATGGTAATGGCAATGGCAATGGCAATGGCAATCCCCATTTGAAGAAACATGCCAAGAAAACCCCATGATAAGATTGCCTTAGGGTTGCCATAAGTCAGAAAGGACTTGAAGACACACAAGAACAACAACAAAAGTCTGCAGTTGTTTCATAGGTAGTACATGGGATTAGGAGCCAGCATGATGTAGTGGTTTGAGTGTTGGCTTACCACTCTGGAGACCTGGGTTTGATTCCCCACTCTGCTATGAAACCTACTGGGTGAACTTGGACAAGTCACACACTCTCAGCCTCAGAGGAAGGCAATGGCAAAGCTCCTCTGAACCAGTCTTGCCAAGAAAACCCCAGGATAGGGGTTCACCTCTTATCCGCTGTTGCTTCCTCCTCCTGCCTCATGCCACGCCACGCCACCCCTTCCTTCCCCCTCCTCCTCCTCTAACCTGACTTCCTCTCTTCTTCCTTCTCCTGCCTCCCCTTCTTCCTCCCCCTCCTCCACCTGGCGTATAAGATGGCCCCCGACTTTGGAGAAGATTTTCCGGGGTTAAAAAGTAGTCTTATACGCCAGAAAATACGTACTTTAAAGAGAGCAAAAAGGGCACTGTGTAGTTTGATAAATCTGTCATTTGAGCTATGGCAGCTACTATTCATGGCTTACAGTCCTGTCTAACCTTGGGTTCATTTCTCGATAATATGCCCCCCCAACTGGAAGTAACATTGTTCTTTGGTCAACTGTTTGTATAATGTCTGTAGCATTGCCGTAAAAGACCTATTGGGTAAATGTAGAAGCTCTTTGTGACAGCAGCATACAGTATTTGATCAGAAGCCCAACTGTCCTCTGCAATGAAATACAGTCAACCCTCCAAATCCACAGATTTTTAATCCACGGATTCAAGCATCCATGGCTAAAAAATATTTTAAAAATATATACATTCCAAAAAGCAAACCTTGATTTTGTCATTTTATATAAGGGCACAATTTTACTGTGCCATTGTATTTAATGGGACTTCAGCATCCACAGATTTTGATATCGACATGGGATCCTGGAACCAAATCTCAGCAGATACCTAGGTAGGACCCACTGTATTTAGTATACTATAATAGCAATATATTAGCATAAATGCCTTAAAGCCACCAGATCCCATGTGATCTTGGAAGCTAGCTAGGGCCATTCCTGGTTTGTACTTTGGGGGGAGACTGCCAATGAATATCAAATGATGTAGATTATATTTTGGAAGAAGGAACTGGCAGAAACACCTCTTGAGTATCCCTTGCCTAAGAAAACCATATGAAATTCATGGGGTTGCCATAAGTTGATGACTTGAAGGCACATGCATACACACATACCGTATTTTTCGGCATATAAGACGCTCCGGCATATAAGACGCACCCAATTTTAAAGGAGAAAAATCTAGGAAAAAAAGATTCTTAATAAAATACAGTCAGAGGATGCCTCCGACCCAGGCATCCGCCCAAGGAAAGCAACCAGGCTTTCCTTGGAGGGATCCTGGGGTTCGAGGCATCCTCCGACCCACGGAGGACACCTCAGACCCACGGCATCCACCCAGGGAAAGCAACCAGGCTTTCCTTGGAGGGACCCTGGGGTCTGAGGCGTCCTCCGACCCACGGAGGACGCCTCAGACCCTAGGATCCCTCCAGGGAAAGCAACCAGGCTTTCCTTGGAGGGACCCTGGGGTCTGAGGCGTCCTCCGACCCACGGAGGACGCCTCAGACCCTAGGATCCCTGCAGGGAAAGCAACCAGGCTTTCCTTGGAGGGACCCTGGGTTCTGAGGCGTCCTCCGACCCACGGAGGACGCCTCAGACCCTAGGATCCCTGCAAGGAAAGCAACCAGGCTTTCCTTGGAGGGACCCTGGGTTCTGAGGCGTCCTCCGACCCACAGAGGATGCCTCAGACCCTAGGATCCCTCCAGGGAAAGCAACCAGGCTTTCCTTGGAGGGACCTTGGGGTCTGAGGCGTCCTCCGGCCCACGGAGGACAACTCAGACCCTAGAATCCCTGCAGGGAAAGCAGCCAGGCTTTCCTTGGAGGGACCCTGGGGTCTGAGGCGTCCTCCGGCCCACGGAGGGCGACTCAGACCCTAGGATCCCTGCAGGGAAAGCAGCCAGGCTTTCCTTGGAGGGACCCTGGGCTCTGAGGCGTCCTCCGGCCCACGGAGGGCGACTCAGACCCTAGGATCCCTGGAAGGAAAGCAGCCAGGCTTTCCTTGGAGGGAACCTGGGGTCTGAGGCGTCCTCCGGCCCACGGAGGGCGACTCAGACCCTAGGATCCCTGCAAGGAAAGCAGCCAGGCTTTCCTTGGAGGGACCCTGGGGTCTGAGGCGTCCTCCGGCCCACGGAGGACGACTCAGACCCTAGGATCCCTCCAGGGAAAGCAACCAGGCTTTCCTTGGAGGGACCCTGGGGTCTGAGGCGTCCTCCGGCCCACGGAGGACGACTCAGACCCTAGGATCCCTGGAAGGAAAGCAGCCAGGCTTTCCTTGGAGGGAACCTGGGGTCTGAGGCGTCCTCCGGCCCACGGAGAACGCCTCAGACCCTAGGATCCCTCCAGGGAAAGCCTGGTTGCTTTCCTTGGGTGGATGCCAAGCATCCGCCCAAGGAAAGCAACATTGCTTTCCTTGGGGCAATGCTGGGGTTGGAGGCGCCCTCCGACCCCAGGATCGCCCCAAGGAAGCTTTCCATGGGGCGATGCTGGAGTCAGAGGCGTCGTCCGACCCCAGCATTGCCCCATGGAAAGCAACCTTTTTTTCCTTGGGGTGATCCTGGGGTCGGAGGAGTGCTCAGACCCCAGGATCGCCCCAAGGAAGCTTTCCATGGGGCGATGCTGGAGTCAGAGGCGTCGTCCGACCCCAGCATTGCCCCATGGAAAGCAACCTTTTTTTCCTTGGGGTGATCCTGGGGTCGGAGGAGTGCTCCGACCCCAGGATCGCCCCAAGGAAGCTTTCCATGGGGCGATGCTGGAGTCAGAGGCGTCGTCCGACCCCAGCATTGCCCCATGGAAAGCAACCTTTTTTTCCTTGGGGTGATCCTGGGGTCGGAGGAGTGCTCCGACCCCAGGATCGCCCCAAGGAAGCTTTCCATGGGGCGATGCTGGAGTCAGAGGCGTCGTCCGACTCCAGCATTGCCCCATGGAAAGCAACCTTTTTTTCCTTGGGGTGATCCTGGGGTCGGAGGAGTGCTCCGACCCCAGGATCGCCCCAAGGAAGCTTTCCATGGGGCGATGCTGGAGTCAGAGGCATCGTCCGACCCCAGCATTGCCCCATGGAAAGCAACCTTTTTTTCCTTGGGGTGATCCTGGGGTCGGAGGAGTGCTCAGACCCCAGGATCGCCCCAAGGAAGCTTTCCATGGGGCGATGCTGGAGTCAGAGGCGTAGTCCGACTCCAGCATTGCCCCATGGAAAGCAACCTTTTTTTCCTTGGGGTGATCCTGGGGTCGGAGGAGTGCTCCGACCCCAGGATCGCCCCAAGGAAGCTTTCCATGGGGCGATGCTGGAGTCAGAGGCGTCGTCCGACCCCAGCATTGCCCCATGGAAAGCAACCTTTTTTTCCTTGGGGTGATCCTGGGGTCGGAGGAGTGCTCAGACCCCAGGATCGCCCCAAGGAAGCTTTCCATGGGGCGATGCTGGAGTCAGAGGCGTCGTCCGACCCCAGCATTGCCCCATGGAAAGCAACCTTTTTTTCCTTGGGGTGATCCTGGGGTCGGAGGAGTGCTCCGACCCCAGGATCGCCCCAAGGAAGCTTTCCATGGGGCGATGCTGGAGTCAGAGGCGTCGTCCGACCCCAGCATTGCCCCATGGAAAGCAACCTTTTTTTCCTTGGGGTGATCCTGGGGTCGGAGGAGTGCTCCGACCCCAGGATCGCCCCAAGGAAGCTTTCCATGGGGCGATGCTGGAGTCAGAGGCGTAGTCCGACTCCAGCATCGCCCCATGGAAAGCAACCTTTTTTTCCTTGGGGTGATCCTGGGGTCGGAGGAGTGCTCCGACCCCAGGATCGCCCCAAGGAAGCTTTCCATGGGGCGATGCTGGAGTCAGAGGCGTCGTCCGACCCCAGCATTGCCCCATGGAAAGCAACCTTTTTTTCCTTGGGGTGATCCTGGGGTCGGAGGAGTGCTCCGACCCCAGGATCGCCCCAAGGAAGCTTTCCATGGGGCGATGCTGGAGTCAGAGGCGTCGTCCGACCCCAGCATTGCCCCATGGAAAGCAACCTTTTTTTCCTTGGGGTGATCCTGGGGTCGGAGGAGTGCTCCGACCCCAGGATCGCCCCAAGGAAGCTTTCCATGGGGCGATGCTGGAGTCAGAGGCGTCGTCCGACCCCAGCATTGCCCCATGGAAAGCAACCTTTTTTTCCTTGGGGTGATCCTGGGGTCGGAGGAGTGCTCCGACCCCAGGATCGCCCCAAGGAAGCTTTCCATGGGGCGATGCTGGAGTCAGAGGCGTCGTCCGACCCCAGCATTGCCCCATGGAAAGCAACCTTTTTTTCCTTGGGGTGATCCTGGGGTCGGAGGAGTGCTCCGACCCCAGGATCGCCCCAAGGAAGCTTTCCATGGGGCGATGCTGGAGTCAGAGGCGTCGTCCGACTCCAGCATTGCCCCATGGAAAGCAACCTTTTTTTCCTTGGGGTGATCCTGGGGTCGGAGGAGTGCTCCGACCCCAGGATCGCCCCAAGGAAGCTTTCCATGGGGCGATGCTGGAGTCAGAGGCGTCGTCCGACCCCAGCATTGCCCCATGGAAAGCAACCTTTTTTTCCTTGGGGTGATCCTGGGGTCGGAGGAGTGCTCCGACCCCAGGATCGCCCCAAGGAAGCTTTCCATGGGGCGATGCTGGAGTCAGAGGCGTCGTCCGACTCCAGCATTGCCCCATGGAAAGCAACCTTTTTTTCCTTGGGGTGATCCTGGGGTCGGAGGAGTGCTCCGACCCCAGGATCGCCCCAAGGAAGCTTTCCATGGGGCGATGCTGGAGTCAGAGGCGTTCCAGCATTGCCCCATGGAAAGCAACCTTTTTTTCCTTGGGGTGATCCTGGGGTCGGAGGAGTGCTCCGACCCCAGGATCGCCCCAAGGAAGCTTTCCATGGGGCGATGCTGGAGTCAGAGGCGTCGTCCGACCCCAGCATTGCCCCATGGAAAGCAACCTTTTTTTCCTTGGGGTGATCCTGGGGTCGGAGGAGTCCTCCGACCCCAGCATGGTCCCAGGGAAAGCAACCCTCCTTCCCCCTGCGTCCTCGGTGGTTCAATGGGCTGCTCAGCCTCCGATCCCAGGAGCAGCCCATTGAACCACCGAGGACGAGCAGCGGCCTCGGAGGGGAGCTACATTCGGTCTATTAGGCGCACCAACTTCCCCACCGTCATTTTGGGGAAGAAAAAGTGCGTCTAATATGCCGAAAAATACGGTATACACACACACTAATAACAATAATATGATATACAGGACAACTCATTTTTAAATACTCATTAATTTCAGGGAATTTTAAATTATGACTAACTTAAACGCTCTTATTTTCTGTGGATGTGTTATAAGTAAGACTGCATTTACACACCACCTATTGTACTGTTGCACCTTTTGGGAGAAGCACATTGAGTCTAGTATTCTGTGTTCTACATCTGGTTCATATGTTTCTTAACCATTACTGCTGATTTGATTTTATATATCATTCTATTGACTGCAATGGCTGACACAATAATATTGCTTAACTGTCATTGCATGCTTTCAAATAGTTTCCAATTTATGATGACTCTATGGTGAATCTATAATGGGGTTTTCTGGGGCTGAGAGTATGTGACTCTCCCAAGGTCACTGGTGGGTTTCCATGGCTGAGCAGGGAATTTAACCCTTGTTTCCAGAATCGTAGTCCGATACTCAGACCACTACACCGCACTGGCTTCTATTACTTAACTAAAAAGTTATTGATACAACAAATGGTGAAACCTATTGGCCTGTGCCACCTCCTGTTCTAATGCTAACTCATCCTTAGCCTAAGATGGGGTGGAAATTATGTGAACCTTCAGATATTGTTGAACTGCAGCGACAGCATTCCTCACTATGGACAGTGCTGGTTAGGGCTGCTGGGATTTACAGTTCAACAGCATTTGAAGGGTCACACAGTTTCTACCTATGGCTTAAAATGATACAAAAGAGCTAGTAATAAATGCAATGGCTCAAGTGGTTAAGACACTGACTCTTGGTCAGGGGTAGGCAACCTAAGGCCTGGGGGCCGGATGCGCCCCCCCCAGGTCTTTGGACCGGCCCCAGGCCAGTCCTGCTGCTGCCGCCGCCCACCATAATGATATTGATTATTGTTGTTATTACTTGTTCTTGGGGTTTTCTTGGCAAAATCTCCACAGGGGTTTTGCCATGGCTTTTCTGGGGCTGAGAGAGAGTGCATGCATATTTTTTTAATTTTTAATTTTTATTTATATTTATTTATTTATGGTGCTTCGGCCCCCCAATTGTCTGAGGGACAGCAACCCGGCCCCCAGCTCAAAAAGGTTGCCTACCCCTGCTCTTGGTAATTCGAGGCCTGGGTGCTGCATGACGGGGTGAGCTCCCATCACTAGTCCCAGCTTCTGCCAACCTAGCAGTTCGAAAGCATGCAAATGCAAGTAGATAAATAGATACCACTTTGGTGGGAAGGTAAACAGCATTCTGTGCAATTGTATTGGCCACATGATCACAGAGTAGTCTCTGACAATGCTGGCTCTTCAGCTTAGTAATGGACATGAGCACCACTCCTATGGTCGGACATGACTTGACAACCTTGTCAACGGGGAATACCTTTACTTTTACTAATAGATGTAATGGGATCAAGACCAGTTCTTGCAGTATCCCTGTGCTAATTTGTCCTGTTGCTGTTACCTGGCTATACAGCCTTTGGATGAGACTAGGGGCCTTTGCAGACTGCCAGAAATAGTGCACATTAAATTGAGGCACTGCCCTGGCTCAGTGCTAGGGAATCATGGGAATTGTATTTTTTTCTGGGACATTGAGCCTTCTCTGTCAGAGAGCTCTGGTGCCACAATAAAATACAGTTCCCATGATTCCCTAGCACTGAGCCAGGGCAGTGCCTCAGTTTAATGTGCACTATTTCTGTCAGTCTGCAAAGGCCCTAAGGGTCTGAACAGACTGCCAGAAATAATCCATTTTGAGACCACTTTAATTGTCCTGACTCAGTACTAGAGAATCATGGAAATTATAGTTTTTTTCTGAGACATTGAGTCTTCTCTCAGAGAACTCTGGTGCCACAATAAACTACAGTTTTCATGATTCCCTAGCACTGAGCCAGGGCAGTTAAAGTGGTCTCATGCTGGATTATTTCTGGCAGTCTGTTCAGGCCCTAAGAAGATATATGTGGATTTGTTTTTAAATTAAGGCCTTATCTAGTAGCTGGGTTTGATGTCCTCAGTATTCTCTTCTTTTATCAGTTTCTCAGAAAACTATAGTTGTTAAAGTCTAAGGTTTGAATAAAAAGAATCAGACTTACGTTATACTAGTTTGTGTTATTTATTCCTATTGCAGAGCTTCAGTTTTGAAGTCCTAAAACCTAATCTTATACTATGGTCTGATTTGATTTCTCATTCCTTGGCATGGCTGCAAAAGGAACAGCCAGCTCTTCCTTATTCTGTTTGTCTGGTTCTTGGTGCTCTCTGTCACCATATCACCAGCTGAAGAGTGTTTCCATATCCTCAGAGTGGGATTGTTCTTCTGTTTTTCAACATGCTTTAGCTCCAAATAAATGGAGCAGGATTAAACAGGCTGCTCCACTGAGATTTAAATCCAGAAAACAGATGTCACAAGAACAACACACTTCTGTATTGCTTACTGATTCCCAGTATGGAAATAGCCACTTCTCCTATACCCAAGTCTAGGTGAGTGAGGTAACTGGGTTTAGTCCATATTAATTTGCTCACCCTAGGTACTGTTAAGTCAGTGCTGACTTCAGTGAGATGTAGGTGTAGCCCATTTACTCTGAATCTAACTCAGTGCTATTCAGTGTTAAAATTAAGAACACAAGTTACTAATCCACAGATTATTTGCCAGCATACCTGCTCACATATCTCTGGCGTCAGTTGAGTCATGAATTGGTCAACAGCAACTGACACTTCTCTGTCTTTTGAACACTTCCCTATCAGATTATCTTCAGAGTATGTTTTGTTAGTCTCCACAAATTCATAATCATCTACAAGTTTAAGTGTCCCAGTGTTTTGTTGTCAGAAATTGAAGTAAGTGGGGAGACTACCAGAGCTCATTGACATAGCACTGTTTTGCACATGGAAGACCCTAGGTAGAAACCATGATACCTCCACATGAAAGCAGTGTAGAGTTTGGAAAGATCTTTCTGTGCCTGCATTTTCAGACAGTTGCTGTCAATCTTAGTACAAAATGGCTGGATGGACAGCGGTCTGACCTAGAATAAGGCATTGCCATATGTTCCATATGTGCACCTGTTTGTGACTGAGTTCAGCCTGCTTATTTGAATCTGTAATGTAGCAGTGGTAATTATTCTAGTCTACTCTGAATGCTACTGTTAGTCCCAAGTAAAGAGGACCCAATGAATTAATAAGATTTATAAAAGTCAACAATTGTTTCAGTGGGACTAGCAGTTGTATTTAGAGCTATGTAGGAGTTGCTTATTTGTTTTAATTTCCTGCCTGATTGGCATTCAGCGGTGGGTAAACGTTTTCAACCATGGTTTGGCATGATATCTGAATTGAGCTAGAAGTATAGATTCTGTCTAATCTTGGAAGTCAAGCATGGTCAGACCTGTTTAGTACTTAGATGGAGACCACAAACAAATACTAGATACTGTAGGCTACATTTCAGAGGAAAGAACTGGCAAAACCACCTTTGAATATTCTTTGCTTAAGGCAACCCCATGAAATTCATAGGGTTGCCATAAGCCAACAGGCAACTTTGCGGCACACACACAGAGAGAGAATGCGGTTACTTAATCCAAGTTCCTAACAGCAGTTTTGGCATGTTTCAGATGTAATTGTCAATGTAATATTTGGCTTTTGACTTTAAGCCAGGGGTAGGCAACCTTTCCCCTTTAAGGGCCAAGGGACTTCAGCTCCCAGAATCCCAGGAGCTATTGGCCAACATGGGACTATTGGCCAACATGGCTGAGGCTTCTGGGAGATGAAGTCCCTCGGCCCTTAAAGGGGAAAGGTTGCCTACCCCTGCTTTAAGCCTTGGGTTGACATGCTTTTTCCTCCTCCAGATGTTTTCTCTGACTTCCTAATATGACCAAACTGATTTGCCTTTATGTCTGAATGGGCAGACCATTGTTTATCTTTATCTTTGAACCATGAATTCAAACAAAGAAGCTGTTTGGGAACAAGTGAGTTCAGAGCTCAAATCTGACAACCAAACCATAGTTTGGCCATTATGTTTAAACCACCTCAGGTCAGTAGACAGGGTCAGGGTTTACATATATAACTGTCCTTGCTTCTGTCTACGTTTAGACATCAGCCAAATCAGAATGCCTAGGGATATGGAAGGTGAGACCTTGACATTACATGAGAGCTTCCACATTTTCATCTTTAAAAAACAAATAAACAAGTTCTCCAGTTGATCAAGTTCTCTGCAAGTAATCCCTGCTGTAAATTTTTTGTATAAATGATTCCTTTGTTCTTCCAAGGTTGATGTATAATAGAAACTTTGTAAGTACAGGAAAATTCTCTCATCTCAGCAGCTGTTCACCCATACAAAAAATACAATGTTCTTTATATCATAGTTAGATTTAAACATCAGTGGATTCAAAATACTGTTTCTTCCCCATCTCTTATATGGCTGTGTTGCTTTTAGATCAATGCTTCAAACGCCTTCTGATATGACAAACTATTGCTTGTTTTCCCAGTGTGCCAAGGGCCAGTAACATCCTTCTGCCGTTTGTTGTTGTTAACTGCCATAAAGTTGACTCTTAGTTCTGGTGACCTTATGAATGAGAATTCTCCAAGGGATCCCATTAACAACAGCCCTGCTCAGGTCTTGCAAACTCAGGTCTGTAGTTTCCTTAATTGACTCAATCCTTTTTGAAAGAAACTTGCCAAGAAAACCCCATGATAGGTTCACCTTAGGGTTGCCATAAGATGGAAAAGACTTGAAGGCATCTGAGAACTGTCTTCTAGTACCATATTTCAAATGTGTTGACTCATATTCTTTCCATAGATTGATGGCTTATGGGCTAGCATTGTTCCACAGACCACCACTTTAATAGTACTGTTGCTTTCTTTGCTTTACTCTCAGTATTGGATGGTTTCCTTGCAGCATTCTGAGATGGGCAGAAGAACAGTGGCAGTAAACTCCTGCCTACATCTACTGGCTTTCATTCCTTGCTGCCATTTGGAACAGCTGAGAGGAGAGTGGAAGAGCCTCCAACAAGAACTTGTACTTTTAATTGCTGGAGCTCAGATGCTGTTCATTAGTAAAGTCTCTTTCATGCCTTGTTAAACAGGGACTGTATTAACTGGATTATAAATTATCTGACCTTAATGGAGGAATTGGGTTATACATGTGCATACAGCCATGATAGTGAGGGGAAATCAGTAAAATGATAGGTATACTTTGAGCCTGGAGGTATAAAAGAAAGTAGATAGACAATACTGTGCTATCTTCAATACCATTTTGTCTCATAGAACTTATTAAAATTAGAGAGGATGCAGCATAGCAGGTGAAATGTCCTTTCATATCAAACTCAACAGTATTTGGGTCCACCCTTGCAAAAAATTCACAGACCTATGGTCTGGTGTGGCCCTTTATCTCAAGTAAAATCATGCTAGCCTTAAAAAGTAGCAATATATATATATTTATATATATTCTGTAGTATGTGTGAAAGGTTTTCCTCTTCTGAAATCTGTTTAAGACCTACATTGTATAAAATGTAGTTTAATCTTTCACTCTTCCACTCAGCCTATGCTTCTAATCTCCTCAGTGGGCTTGGCTTAGAGGTGGATTTCTTTTGAAAATTGCTAGGGATTTTCCAAAACTGTTAAGTAAATTTTTGCACAAAGATGTGTTGTTTTTTAAAAAGGAATAATTTTTTTTAAAAAAGCAAGTTGATGATAAAGAGGGAATTAAGAGAGCAAATCTCTGGTTCGTTAGATTACCACAAGGCTTGTGCACAAGCTGTTTGTGCTTTCTGTTACAGATCTCTGGTTTCCACTTTTCTGAGGAAGTAAAGTCAGATTGAGCCTTCTGGACCTGTTGCTTTACAGATGCTGGGAGATTACATTTTAGGCAAAATCCTGAGTAATCAAGTATATAGGACCCTTCTGTAACAAAAAGCAGCTGGTCCACCTCCCTGAAGTTTTTGTTTTGTTTTTTACGTATGTGTGCTCATCTTTAACAAAAGGAGAGAAAGAAAACATATCAAATAGGTACAGTAGTAGCCTACACTCCTAAAAACTTGAGGGTGGTGCCTAGAACCCAGAGCTGCTAGATTGCTCCCCCCCCCCCCCAAAAAAAAACAGGACTAGTTTCTGGAAAATCATTGCTTTTTGCTAAGAACCAGAAAAATATATCTTACAAAAATATCCACTTTTCTTTCACTTTTCCACACTTTATTGTGTTACAACCTGGAAGTGAAATAGATTTAATTGCTACCATGTAATGTAGCAAGATGCTCAGCAGTGTGAAAGTGCAAAATAGTTTTATTATGGCAGAAAGGTTAAGTAAACAAAAATAAACTGACACTTTACTCCTTTTGCTATGACATGCCTAAATGACCTCTGGTCCAACCCACTGCCTCCAAAAATCATCTGCACAGTTGAAATGGAGTTCATCCACGTACAGTTCGAGTGCTCCATGTTCTCAGATTATATACACCTGTTTCTTGAAGGCTCCACAGTTTTTTGAACAGCATAACTAAACAAATAGCATTATGAAGACCAAGGAGCTGTCCAAACAATTCCAGGATAAAGTTGTGCAGAAGCAACAATCAGAATTGGTTGTTTTTTTAACTATGACCATCCCATAGGCTAAAGATAAAAGGTAAAAGTAGTCCCTTCTAGTCGTAATGGATTGTAAGGAGTGGTGCTCATCTCCGTTACTAAGTTGAAGAGCCAGCGTTGTCTGAGGACTGCTGTGATGGTCATGTGGGCAGCATGACTGCACTGAATGCTGTTACCTTCCCACTGAAATGGGAATATTTATTTACTTGCATTTGCATGCTTTCAAACTGCTAGATTGGCAGAAGCTGGGACTAGTGACAGGAGCACACCCCATCATGTAGCACTTAGGCCTTGAATTGGCAACCTTCTGATCTTCCGATTGTCAGAATAGTGTCTTAACCACTAAGCAACTGCATCCTTTTTGACCATCCCACAAGGCATTGTTAAATCCATTATTACAAAATGGGAAGAATATGGTTCAACTGCAACTTTGCCTAGAGAAGGCCGTCTACCCGGACTCAGTGATCAGGTAATTGGGGTGTGGGAGACAATAATAAGAGCAGCAATCAAGAGGCTAGTGGTTACTCTGAAGGAGCTAGAGAGATCTGTAGCTGAGATGGGAAAACTGGTCATGAGACTGATCACCTGGACGGTTAGCAAACCGGGCTTTATAGATGAGGGGTGAGAAGAAAGCCATTGCTGAAACATCCCAGTATCAGGGCCCACTTTGGAGCTCTCAAAAAAGTCATGTCGGATACACACCCTACATATGGACCAATAGCAATAGCATTTACATTTCTATACTGCTTATCAGTGAACTCAGCATTCTGTATATAGTCTACAGTCTGTAAGCCAATTGCCCCCGACAAGCTGGGTACTCATTTTATTGACTTACAAAAGGATGGAAGGCTGCGTCAACTTTGGAGCCCAGCAGAATTGAACTCACAACCTTCTGGCTACAGTACTGGCATTTAACCACTGTGCCACCAGGGCACCTTAGGTTCTTTTGTCTGATAAGACCAAAATTTAACTTGCTGTGAAACATGATGTATAGCGCAAAGCCAACAATGCCCTAACCATACCATCTTCACAGTGACACATAGTGGTGGCAGCATCACGTTGTGGTGATGCTAATTTTGGCAGGCAACTACTGAAGATTGGGAACAAGAGATAATAGAGCCAAGGACAGGGCAATTCTCCTTGTTTCAGAATGCAGTGGATTTGGCACTGGGGCAGAGGTGCACTTTCCAGTGGGACAGTGACCCTAAACACACAGAGTAACACTGTGCTGGTTTAAAAACAAGAACCTATGTCTTAGAATGACCCATTTGAGGCCAAGACCTCAGTCCAATGGAAAATCTATGCAAGTCTTATATGTAGTTATTTGCTGGTGGTTCTCATCTTGATAGACTTGGAGCAATTTTGCCAAGAAGAATGGTCAGAAGTTGCAGGATCCAGATGCATAAAACTCATAGAAACTTACCAGCAGTAACTTGCAGCTATAATTGTTGCCAAAGGTGTTTCTAGATGTTGGTTTGGGGGCAGGGATGGTGAATGCTTATGTAATCAATAAAAGCCACAATGAAATTATTTTGTATCTTCACAGGTTGAATATCTTGTGTACTCAATACTATCACATGGTAACTACTCATGGAATCTATTTCAATTCCAGGTTGTAACACCAAATGTGGAAAAGTCAAAGACTGTGTGTGAATATTTTTTACAAGGCACTACATATATTTTCTTTTGCCTTCCACTATGTATTGTGTAGGGCAGATGCTTAACATACATGGCAGGGTCACCCAGTCATGTCTATCACAGTCACTTTTTTTACTGACAAGAAAGAGTCGGCCATAACTAAAGTGGAGGATTTGACAGCTGCTTTAATGTTGATGATTTATACTTTTCCAAGCACAAAGTAGGAGTTCTGTGCCTTTTTTTGAGGGAAGAGCACATGGATTACTTGGTGCATGTCACTTGAAATATTTGAAAACAGTTACTTATCTTTTCCTGGCATAGAATGGCATTTGTCAAAGAAGGGTTCAAATTGAGTAGATTGGAATAAGGTTTTTGGAAGTTCTGGCTTATAAATTCACAAGGAGGGCAGGATGGAGACAGGTGTTTTTTCTGTGGTTTGTCTTATCTGGCTGTGAGAACTGGAACACTGTCTTTTAATAAAGAAGTGTGAAATTATGATAGCCAGGGATTCCATTTTATTTGAAATGCCACAAATAACCCTATTTGACTTGAATGGAATTGAATGCTAGCATGGTGCAGCAAAGAGAGCATGGTTTCAGCATGAGACTTGGGCTGAAATGCCCCCTTGGCCATGAAGCTTGGTCATTTGACTTGGACAACTTAATTCCAAAGTTGAAACAAAGACATTGTTTCAGCTGAAGGCAGGGCACATTTGAGCAGAGATGAGGTTAAGAAAAGGGATCTGACATAACTTTAATAGTTCAGATGTTTTAACTATCACTAAATATAAAACAGTAGGCAGATTTGGATTAGGCAAAAGAAACGAAGCAGGTGAGCATCTGATAGATTTTTGTGGAGCCAACAACCTATTCATTGCAAACACATTTTTCATGAAACCAGAAAGAAGGCTACACACACGGACATCACCAGATGGTCAACACAAAAATCAAATAGATTATATAATCGGAAGTAAAAGATGTCAGAAATCTATACTGGTGGCCAAGACTAGACCAGGCACTGATTGTGGCACAAATCATGAATTACTCATAACCAAAATAAGAGTTAAGACTCAAGAAGAAAACAAACCCAGTGATTATACCAAAATATGATCTAAATATCGCAACAGATTTTACTGATAACATAAGAAACAGATTTGCACTACTAAGCATAATAGACTGAGAACCAGAGGAACTATGGTCTGAAGCCAGGGACATAATAAAAGAGGAATGCACTTTCAGTAAACAAAAAGAGAAGGAAAACATGGATGACAGAAAAAACACTACAAAAAATAAAGAAGACAAGAGAAGAAAAACAAGGGAGATAGGAACAAACTAAGAATTATGAATGCAACAGTACAATGGCTTGTGCGGAAAGATAAAGAAAATTACTGCAATGACCAATGCAGAGAAATAGAAGACAACAACAAAAAGGGAAGAACAAGAGATCATTTCACAAGAACCAGGAAATCAAAGAAAAATTCAAAACAAGGACTGGGACGATCTATGACAATAAAAAATAACATAATTAAAGAACAAGAAGGAATAAAAGACGTTGGATGCAATACACGGAAGAATTATACAAAAGAGACGACAAAATGAAGGACACATGGAATGAAGAGCCATATTAAGATGAACCCCAAATCCTAAAAGGTGAAGTGGAAACTGCAATAAGAGAAATAGTGAAAAACAAATCACCAGAGATAGATGATATTCCAATTGAACTGCTGCAATCCACATTAACAGAGTAATCTCTAGTGCTAACTAACATATGTCAACAGATATGGAAAACAAAAAATGGCCGACAGATTGGAAGTGATCAATGTACATTTCCATCCACAAAAAGAGAGACACATGAGACTGCAATAACCATAGCACTGATCTCCCATGCAAACAAAATCATGCTGAAAATACTGCAACATAGATTGCAACCATACATGGAAAGAGAGATCCCAGAGGACCAAGCATGGTTCAGGAAAGGAAGAGGCACTAGGGATCACATTGCAAACATACGATGGCTAATGGAGCACACCAGGGAATTCCAAAATAAAATCAGCATGTGCTTTATAGACTATAGCAAAGCCTTTGACTGCATAGACCAGGGGTAGGCAACCTTTCCCCTTTAAGGGCCAAGGGACTTCAGCTCCCAGAATCCCAGGAGCTATTGGCCAACATGGGACTATTGGCCAACATGGCTGAGGCTTCTGGGAGCTGAAGTCCCTCGGCCCTTAAAGGGGAAAGGTTGCCTACCCCTGGCATAGACCATGAAAGGCTATGGAATGGCCTTAAAGACATGGGAGTGCCAACACATCTGATAGTTCTGATAAGGAATCTGTACTCTGGACAAGAGGTTACTGTCAGAACAGAACAAGGAGAAACAGAATGGTCCCCAATTGGCAAAGGGGTCAGACAAGGCTGTATCCTTTCACCCTATCTCTTCAACTTGTAAGCAGAACATATTATAAGAAAAACAGACTTGGACACAGAAGGAGGAGTGAAAATAGGAGGAAGGAATATCAAGGAATACCTGGGATCAAACATTGATAGAAATGGGGACTGCAGTCAGGAAATCAGATGAAGACTAAGAATGGGGAGGGTGGCTAAGAAAGAACTAGAAAAGATTCTAAAATGCAAAGATACACAACTCAGCACAAAAGTTAGAATCATACAAGCCATTGTATTCCCTATTACTATGGATGGATGTGAGAGCTGGACAGTGAAGAAGGATGATAGGAAGAAAATCAATTCCTTTGAGATGTGGTGCTGGAGAAGAGTGCTGAGGATCCCATGCACAGCCCAAAGGACAAACAGTTGGGTCCTAGAGCAGATCAAGCCAGAAAACCTCCTGGAAGCCAAGATGACCAAACTGAGACTGTCATACTTTGGACATATCATGAGAAGAGAGGACTCATTGGAGCAGTGGAAGAGAGGGTCTTGGAGATGTCTCCTCCATAGGATCGACATGGGTCGAGATCAACTTGAGGGCAGTTAACAACCAACAACAAAATATAAAACAGAACAATTATATGCATGACTACTCAAACATAAATCTCATTGCAACAGCTTTTCTTCTTCGTGGTCTCTGCGAATGCACACAAATGGGTATTTACTGCGCATGCGCAGCAACTTCGGATCCTTCTAGAATCGCTAGGCAGATCTTAAAGTTGCAACTTTCCGTTAGGCTGGGCTTAAGTTGCAACTTTTTGGCGGTAGCGCCGCCCATCCCTATATAGGCTCCGTGCCGGTACCGCCCCTTTCAGTTCCTTTTGTCCGCCGCGTTAGCAGCTTCGGAGGAACCTTTGCTTGCTTAGCTCGCAATCTTTGGAATCGCTCGTGTTTGACCTTGGACTGATTGACTTCGCATTTGCTTCTACGCTGTTCTTGTTGCTGTTGGTGACCCGGTCTGTCGACTACTCTTATTATGGCCTCAAAATCCTTCAAGCAATGTCCGAAATGCAGTAACAAAATCCCCAATTCGGACCCACATTCGCTCTGCTTGCTTTGTCTAGGCCCAAACCATAACACCAAGGCCTGCTCCGATTGTAGATCAATGACCTCGCTGGCCCTCAAAAATCGAGACAAGCGTCTCAAAGCGGCCCTCTATGAGGAGGCTCTACGACCACCTCCCAAAGAAGGTTCATCTTCTGTTATTCCAGCGGTGGCTCCTTCTAAGCCTAAGAAGAAGGTTGCCGCCTCAGGGCCTGCACCTGAGGAAACCTCAAAGTCTTCCAAAAAGGCTCACTCCGAAAGGGGACGTTCCCCAGAGCCTAAGAAGTCCAAATCCTCTTCTAAGAGGCATCACTCCCTGGATAGGGAAAAAGATCTGGAAAGAGACCCGCCGGCTAAGAAGTCTAAGACCCGGCAAGAAAAATCTAAGGAGCGGCTCGGGCCCGAGTCCCCTCCGCCTGTGGTCTCTAAATCGCCACCTCTCCCGCCTCCACCTGCGGTAACGTCTCCGCTCAGCCCTCCAGTGCTGGACGCCGTCAGACCATCTCCCCGACACCGCCCACCGCACCTTTCCCCATCCGAATCTGAATCGGAGGGAGAAATTAGAGATGACGCCCCGGCACCCATCCCAGGGCCGTCTACTCTACACAGGGTCCCGTCACCCATTCCGGGTCCGTCTACCCTGCATAAGGATTATGCGACCCTGGGCGCTGCTGCTGAGGCTAGCCCCCTCGATCCCGATACCGAAAGAATTCTGCGGGACAACCCGAACCTCATCTACGATTCGGTAGCAAATCAATTTCTAATGCAGGTTGATCCGAACACTCTTCGACCTCAGCCAACATCTCTTCAAGTACAAGTTGGAAGTCCCAGAGCCGCCTCTTCCACTCCACCGCGGCACAGCTCGAGACGGGCCCATGCTCGGATACCGAGGATTGTCTCTCCCTCTCCTCCTCGACACGGTTCCAGATACCATCGTGAGCCTTCTCGCTCTCCATCCCGTACTCCGCCACGAGCTCGAGGTCGTAACCTCCACCGCTCTCGTCGGGATCGATCCCCGTCTCGGTCCCCATCACCGCCTTCAAGATCTCCATCTATCAGATCGGTTCGTTCGGTATCGTCAACCTCTTCCCTTTCACCTAAGGAAGCAAGTGTACTTACCGAACACCAGCCTGCCTCGCCCACGGACGATGTCAGGTCATTCTCTGAGCAGTTGGTTAGAATGGCGGAGGCCCTCGAGGTTGAACTCGTGCGCTCGGAGAGCCAGCCTAAAGACTCTGTTGATCGTAGGGTCCAAGGCAAAGTCCCTACACCGCCAGCCCTGGGATTCCTGCCTTCCCTCTTGGACATTGCGGAGCGTTCGTGGTCGGCCCCAGCGTCCGTTTCTTCTACTTCTCGCAAAATCGAGAATCTATACAGGATCGCTCCCTCCCAGGCGTCATGGCTGTTCGAGCATCCCCGACCTAATTCTGATATTGTTGAGGGCGCTCAACCGACTTCATCTTCCAAGTTTTCGTCGCCAGTGGATAGAGATAATAGGAAAATGGACGGGTTGGCAAAAAAATCTTATGCTGCCGCCGTCCTGAACATGAAAATCGCCAATTATGCAGCTTGCATGGGGGCGTATCAACAACACATTATGGAACGCCTATTACCCCTCTTGGACGACCTTCCAGATGACAAGAAGGCACTAGCAGTTGCTCTGCAATCTGAATCTTTTTCCATTGCCTCTCAGCAAATAGTATCCGCGCGACATGCCGCTGACTGCTCCGCAAAACTCATCGCGGGCTCCATTGCTCTGAGACGCTTTGCCTGGCTTCGATCTGCAGACCTTACCGTGAATGCAAAGGCTATGATAGAAGATCTTCCCTTTGATGACTCTGGTCTCTTTCACAAGAGCACAGACGAGAAGCTCAACACAAAATACAAGATGAAGCTTGCTGCCAAAAAACACGGTACGAACCCGTCTGCCCAGCGTCCCCGTCGCCGCTTCGGGCCCTCTAGACCTTGGTTCCCACATCAACATCAGCGGTATTACCAGGAGAGGCCTGTCCAGCCCAGACAGAGGGATCCTTCCCAGTCTTCCTCCTCCTCGGGACGACGCCCTCAATTTCAGTCCCGATACCACCAATTTAAAAAGGGCGGCGATAGACCCAAAAAAACAAAATTGATGTGTTGGAGCGCATTTCGTTAGCCCCGTCCTGTTTGGGGACAGGCTGAGACCATTTGTCACCTCTTGGTCTCAAATTACATCTGATACCTGGGTACTCTCCATTGTGACCAATGGTTACGCCCTTGAATTTAAAGAGCTTCCCCTCACAGGAAGATTCCTTTCCACCAACCCTTCCCCCACCCTACTCGACGAAGTGCGCTCGTTACTGGACAAGGGTGCCATAGAACCAGTGGACCCAGTTGCTTACCCGTCCTCCTTTTTTTCCCGTTACTTTACGGTACCGAAGCGGGATGGAGGTCTAAGACCGATCTTAGATTTGCGGGAACTTAACAAGTATATGACTTACAGACGGTTCCGTATGGTAACATTGGCCTCTATTTTACCATTATTACAGGAGGACTTGTGGATGGCGACCCTGGACCTCAAGGACGCCTATTTTCACATTGGGATCCGAGAGGATCACAGAAGATTTCTATGCTTTGCTGTGGACAATCAAGCCTTCCGATACAGGGTCTTGCCCTTCGGCCTGTCCACCGCCCCGCGGGTGTTTACCAAGTGCCTCGCTCCAGTTGTAGCCTATCTCCATCAACGTGCTATAGCTGTATACCCGTATCTAGACGATTGGCTGTTAGTGGCTCCATCCCGTCAACAGCTCCTGCAAGACATCGGGTTCACTGTGGATCTCCTTCGATCCCTCGGGCTCATGGTCAACCCCGAGAAGTCCAATCTTGTTCCGTCAAAAACTTGCAGGTTCATCGGGGCCACCTTAGACTCCACTCGCTCCATGGCCTTTCTTCCACCAGACCGTTTTGGAGCGCTCAGAGATGCTGTGCGAGACTGCCTCAGGAAGAGACACGTCTCGGCTTACTCCATCCAAGTCGCCTTAGGCTACATGGCGTCAACTACATTCGTCACACCATGGGCTCGTCTTCACTTCAGACCGCTTCAGGCTTGGTTTCTATCGGTATTCGATTCTCTTCGGGACCCTCCATCCCGCCGCTTGCCAATGCCGAGGGCAGTGGCGCGCTCTCTCCGCTGGTGGCTCGACCCCCACAATGTATGCGCCGGAATGCCCTTCCTTCCGCCTCAACCGCAGCTGTCTCTCACTACAGACGCATCCTTGGAAGGATGGGGAGCACACGTAAGCGGCCTAACGGTACGGGGTCATTGGAACTCCAAAGAGAAACTGCTCCACATCAACGAGCTCGAGATGCTAGCGGTCCAAAAGGCACTCCGGGCCTTCGAGCTCGAACTTCGCAACAAGGTAGTGTTGCTCTCCACAGACAACACTACCACAATGTACTATATCAACAAGCAGGGAGGAACGAGATCCCACTCTCTACTCCAGTCCACCCTTCAGATTTGGGACTGGTGCATTCGGAGAAACATCACCTTACAGGCGATACACCTACCAGGGGAAGAAAATGGGCTAGCAGACCAGCTCAGCAGGGCCACGAGCTCGTGTCACGAGTGGCGTCTCCATCCCGAGTCTGTGGCCTACATCTTTCAGACTTGGGGAAAACCCGACATCGACGTTTTCGCCTCCCACCTGAACACCCATTGTCACCGTTACTGCTCCAGGTTCAGAGCTCCGGGCTCGCTGGGAGATGCCTTCGTGTTCCGATGGACAGGGGAATTCCTATACATGTTCCCCCCCTTCCCTCTGATTACCAGGGTCGTGGCCAAAATCAGACGAGATCGGGCGAACGTCATCTTAATCACCCCGTGGTGGCCCAGACAACCATGGTATGTCCCTCTCCTAGATCTCTCCAAGGGCAACTTCCTACGCCTTCATCCGCGACAGGACCTCCTGTCTCTGCACGAAGGGAGAGTCCTCCATCCGGACATGGACTCACTCCACCTGGTTGCTTGGAGGATTCTGCCCTGAACAGGCTACCAGCTTCTGTTCGAGCTGTTATAGGGGCCTCCCTCAAACCCTCTACTAGAAAATCTTATGACATAAAATGGACCAAATTTCAGCTTTTCCTAGATGCAAAAGGGCTGTCTCCATCCCAAGTTTCTGTGGAGACAGTGTTGGACTTCCTGATGTCTCTAGCTGACAGCGGCCTCGGGATCCAATCTATAAAGTGTTATCTATCAGCTATCTGCTCCTTTTACCACCTTCGTGGAGTCCCATCGTTCTTCAAAGAACCTCTGGTAAAGGCTTTTCTTAGAGGACTCTCCAATTTACATCCTCCCACGACGGTACCAACGCCGGGATGGGACCTCAGTGTTGTTCTTTCCAGATTGACAGCGGCTCCGTTTGAGCCCCTAGCTACCACAGCTTTAAGACTACTGTCTTGGAAAACTGCCTTTTTGGTAGCAATTACTTCGGCTCGCCGCGTTGGGGAACTCTGTGCTCTGCGAGCTGATCCACCCTTTCTCATCTTCCACAAAGACAAGGTGGTTCTGAGACCGGACATTACCTTTTTGCCGAAGGTAGTGTCCGCATTCCATCTGAACCAAGATATCGTGCTCCCAACTTTAGCACCGAACCCTACTACTACTGAAGAAAGGCGCTTGCACCTCCTTGATGTGCGTCGGGCTTTAGCCTTCTATTTGGATAGGACATCCAGCTGGAGACAATCCCAGCGTCTTTTCGTCTGCTATGGAGAGCCAAAGAAGGGCCTTCCTGTTTCATCGCAGAGATTTTCCAGGTGGATCACAGCCACTATTCAGCTCTGCTACGAGCTTGCCAATAAAGAGCTTCCAGCTGGGGTGAGAGCCCACTCAACTCGGGCCGTAGCAGCATCCTCCGCCTTCCTATCGGGGGTGCCGTTGGAAGACATCTGCAAGGCTGCAGTCTGGTCTCAACCCTTGACCTTTGTCAAGCACTACAGGATGGATGCCAGGGCCAGACGCGAAGCAGCCTTTGGGAGGGCTGTCCTGCTGTCGGGGATGCACTAATGGATCGCTGCCGGCCTTCGACTGGACACAGTTGAGTGTTGTGCTCCCCTGAATCCTACGGCATTTTTGTGTGCCGGTACCTTGTATTGTAGCAGGGCACTCCCTCCTCCGTATACTTGAGCTTGTTAGTCCTACCCATTTGTGTGCATTCGCAGAGACCACGAAGAAGAAGGACAGGTTGCTTACCTGTAACGATGTTTCTTCGAGTGGTCATCTGCGAATTCACACAAATCCCGCCCATCCTCCCCTCAATGTGCCTGCTTATTTTTTTGTTTATTTCACAGCTGGCGGCGAACTACGGAACTGAAAGGGGCGGTACCGGCACGGAGCCTATATAGGGATGGGCGGCGCTACCGCCAAAAAGTTGCAACTTAAGCCCAGCCTAACGGAAAGTTGCAACTTTAAGATCTGCCTAGCGATTCTAGAAGGATCCGAAGTTGCTGCGCATGCGCAGTAAATACCCATTTGTGTGAATTCGCAGATGACCACTCGAAGAAACATCGTTACAGGTAAGCAACCTGTCCTTCTGTTTGCAAAGCTTCATTCAGATCTATGCAGGGCATTTAAAGTTTAAATACCCTCTTATCTCCAAGGAGATAACAGCAGAAAGAGCTTACTGGCTAGCTGGGGAACCCCCCCCCCCCACACACACATCACTATAAAGGCTCCCCATTGCTGGCTTAACACTATAAAGATCTTTACTGCCATAAGTATCTTAAACTCTTACTTTTTAATTGTGTCGTAAGTCTTCAGTTTTTTGTGTGTATGCGTGTGCACCCACTTCTATGATTGGGTTTTTTTTTTTTAGGGGGGAATTGTAATCTAGAGTGCCAGAGCACTCTTGGATATAGTACAGTTGGCCCTTGCTGAAATGGCATCCCTTATATGAAATGGCATAATCAAGGTTTATTTCTGGAATATATAAATATTTAAATATTTTCAACCTGTGGATGCTTGGGTCTGTGGATATGGAGGGTTAACTGTATATAAATACTTTAAATACATTTAGCCTTTGTTATCCGCTGGGGGTTGGTTCCAGGACCCTCCATGGATACCAAAATCCGTGGTTGCTCGAGTCCCATTAAATACAGTGGCATATTAAAATAGTGTACTCAATATAAAATGGCAAAAGCAAGGTTTGCTATTTTGAATTTATACTTTTTTTGAATATTTTCAAGCCATGGATGCTTGAATCAGTGGATTAAAAAATCCATGGATAAGGAGGGCCAACTGTAAACAACTTAATCTCACAGGTTTGATACAAGCATATATTTTGGATTTACGGGTTGTTAAACATTCTTGGATCTAAAACCTATGAAAGAAAATAAGCCTTGGCACTTGCCACCTTAGATGCTGTATAATCAAGAGCTTCACATCCTGTCTTCACCTTCTCTCTTGTCTTCTTCCTTCCCCCCCCCCCCCCACCCCAATTGCTTTTTGGCAGCCTGTGCTGAACATCATTCTCCCTCTAAGAAGTTGATCTGAGGGCTGTGGTCAAAGCCAGGCAGACTGCTCTGCTCTGTTGCAACAGCCTTGTGTAGAGGTTGCTTGGAAACCGGGTGAAAACTTTTGGCCTTTACAGTTGTGGTGGCAACAGGGTTGAAAAGAGAAGCAGGGCGTCACCAAGTTGACTATTTGTTTCTTTCCAGGTTTTCCCCCATCCCCCCCCCCCAAGTCCTACAGAGAGTCCTTTTGCCACTTTTGGATTGCAGCTGTAGTTGTAGAAACTTACAAACACACCCGCAAAATGAGCCATCTTGCTTACTGAAGATTCCCAAAGAAAGCAAGCCTGCACCATGCATATATGAGCTGCCTCTCCCCCCCCCCCATGTTGTTTAATCAAAAATCCACATTTGGCTGCTAGCTTGCAGTTGAAAACACGGAGGAGTGGGGAGTGGAGGGGGGAGAGAACTGGCCCATTTCCTCCTCTTCAACTACTCTGACATACTGCCAGTTGAGATAGGATAAAACAATGATTCTTAAAATGTGAAGCAGAGAAAGTATAAGACACATCCTGAGACATGTAATACAGTGAGCCCTGCATATTTGCTGGGGTTAGGGGCGCAGAATCCCTGTGCAAGTGAAAAACAGCAAATTAAAAAAAAACTTTTTTTTTTTTAACCTAAGAAGAACATGTCCTCCAGTGCAACTCTGTGGTCAACATCTGCCTGAGATTGACCATAGAATTGCTGTGGAATATCTACAAATGCCTAGGTAAGTGTTCTCTCTGGGAATCGCTAAGTCCTCAGCACAATTTCTGATGGATGGTCACGGAGGTGCACTAGAGGGCCTATAGATTCCTAGAGAAAACATATTAATTAAACTGAATAATCAAAGCTACAAAAGTCAAAGCTGCAAATCTGGAGGGTCGACTGTGCTTGCTTTGCCACTAGCCAGGAGCAAGATAGATGGAATACTACCTGACAGTAGACTCTTGCTATTCTCCCTTCCTGTCTCATAGCCCCAGTGTTACTTTAGTAATAGCTACTACTTTGCTCATATGATTCCCTGTGTTTGACTTTACAGTAGAGGCTGAGAGACACTGTTCTATTTTTTTTCTACTGCCATTGTGGGGGTATTATTACAATCTGGAGGTATTTGCATGTGCAGGAAATGTTTTATACACACAGACCCTTGTATGGCAAGCAGTTTTGCGTGGAAGACGCCAAAAGGACAGCAGCATGCCAAAGCAGAAACAGAAATCCAATAGGGGTATGAGACCAGATTATGAATCAAAGTAGTATAAATCACAATTCATTTTGACCAACCAGCAATTTCTTAGATGATTAGCTTGAAAAGGAGCAACTGACTAATCAGCTGTAATTGGAGTCAGAAGGTCAGTGGCTCTTTTTATAAAAGGAATTACGTAGTCATCTGAGAAATTGCAGTCGATGTGAATTATTTGTTTAGTACTGTTTTTAGTTTCCTGATGAAGAATGAATTGCTTGAAATGCATTAGTCTAAATCCACTTGAATAGACTTGTATCAGTTGAAACCGCCTTTAGTTGGGCCTGTTCTAGTTGGGCCTAAAAACTGCATTTGGGGCATTGGGATTTATATTTGGATTAATAAATTCATTATATTCACTTCTTGAACAGATATTGTTGAGGCAAAGTGGGAAAGACATTACTGTAACATTCAGAAAGGGTGTTCAAGAGTTGTTGGTTTTTTTTAAACTGACAAATAATTAATCTGTACCGAATGACTTAAAATACAGACATAATAAGAATGAACCCTGCTGGATCAGATAAAGGGCTTATCTAGTCCATCATTTTGTTCTCACAGCAGCCAGCCAGATGCCTGTGGAAGGCCCACAGCAGGACATCAGTGGAATTTCATTCTTGCACATGTGTTCCCTATTAATTGATGTTCAGCAGCATGGTGCCCCTTCAAGATACTGGACCTGTATATGTATATACATAGCCATTATGACTTGTAGCCATTGATAGCCTTATGCTCCATGAATTTATCCCTTTTTAAAAAGATGTCCCAGGTTGGTGGCCATCCCAATGTGATGGTTGAAAATAGTATATTCTTGGGAACAAAGTTTAAAATGTTTTGTGTATGTGCATGTGCACTGTGTGAAGAAATGCTTCCTTTTATTCATCCTTAGTATGGATAAATTTTGCAAGAAAACCCCATTATAGGGTCGCCATAAGTGGGAAATGACTTAAAGGCATGCAGCAACAACAAATTCTAGGTATTTATCCCTAGTTTAGAAATGTAGTGTGCCAACTGATGTCAGTAGTTTTCCAGCTTCCACCACCAATCCAGCCTTACCTTGTTACACAATTTAGCACCCTACATAAAATGTAGGGTGCAAAAGGATTACAACTCCTTTTGTGCCCACTATTACATAACCACTTCTTTTGGAGACTGAGAAACACCCTTTAACTACAAAACCCAGGAGAGCCTTTTGCATTCCTCTCTATTCAGGTGATTCAAACAAAAATCCACCAAACAGTGATACCTTTATTGGCCAACCAACATGCACAGTATACTTGTTGCAAGCTTTCAAAGCTCCACTGGCTTCTTCATCAGACAAGATGTTACAAACCAAACAGGAATAAAAATTGGAGATGTTAGTCAGATGCCTGCATTTTGATGATTCTGTCCTTAGTTAAGATGGTAAGTGGAGGGTATCTTTTGCAGGCTGGCCCCTTCTTCTGTCCATGTGGCTATTGGGAGATTTGCAAAGATCAGGAAATTTAAAGTCCATTTGCATCTCAACAATTCAATATGCCTCCATTCCTATGAGGTCACAGGCCTCTTTGTAGGCAGAGGGCAATGGATTCCTCAAGGAGTCCTCATGTTTTTGCATCAGGAACATTTTGGTGTGTTGAGGTAAACATGCCAATCCAGTTCAAATTTAAGAAGAAAAAAATTGCTTTACCTTGGTTGGAGATCCCAATCCACTGGCTCACTCTTCAGGGTTCCCCTGTTGCAGCTACAATGTAGTATTTTACAATCAGGAAACATGCAGAGGTAGCTGTGTTGGCCATTTAGCAAATTCAAACAAAAATCCATCAAACAGTGATAACCTTTATTGGTCAACCAAAATGCATATTGTGCATATGTATACTATAGTATATTGTGCATTTGTATAGTATAGTACATTATGCATTTTGGTTGGCCAATAAAAGTATCACTGTTTGTGTATTTTTGTTTGAATTTGCTAAATGGCCAACACAGCAACCCCTGCAAGTTCTCTATTCTGGTGACTTGAAGATACACACACATATACATATCCTTGCTAACCTTTTAAGTCATCTAAAATCTGTTTTATGATTTCTTAGGCATTTGGTTTTGGCCCTTTTATTTTGCCTTAAGCACAGGTAAGAAACCTGAAGCCCAGGGTTATTGTAATGGACACAGGCTACTGTAATTTAAAATTTTCTCAGTGTTTTTTGTATGGGTATTTTTCTAATAAGAAAAGTTGAGATGCTTCTCCTAAGGCTTAGTTGCTGGCTGTAAGAGCATAAAGCTAAAATATGTTGTTCTTTTTGGTTCCATTCCTTTGCCCACAACTAGAGTGCAGTCTTCCAATAGGAGCCCTGATGGCACAGTGGTTAAATGCCAGTACTGCAGCCATAAGGTTGTGAGTTTGATCCCAGGCAGAGCTCTAAGGTCCACTCAGCCATCCCTCCTTTCGAAGGTTGGTAAAATGCCTGTTTTTCCTGGTATTGTCTTGAGCACCAATATGATTTAGAGCTGCCTTCCTCAACCTAGTTCCCTCCAGTTGTATCATGCCACAGTTCCTTCATCCCCCATCAATATACTGTGCTAATTTGGGTATATGGGGGTTGTAGCATAATGCATTTTAAGGACCCTAGGTTCAGGAAGGCTATTGTAGAACTCATAGTTCCTACAAATTTCTTCTGAGGCCTTTGTACCACCTCTGGCTCATTCACAGAATGTGATGGTTTCCTCAGAAACTATAGTTGCTTGTTCCTTTAGTTCTATAACCTCTTTCAGATGAGATCTGTGGTCTCTGTTTCTGAGCTCTTTTTTCATATAGTTATCTAGCCTGTTCTACAACACCAATCTGTCTTTGCAACTAAACCCTTTCTTCTTCTTTCAGAGATCCCCTCTTGCTTTAGGTCCTCCCTGCCATTTAATTCTGAAATGCAAGTAGCTTTGTGCCTAGTCCCGAATCCCTCTCCTCCTGTGCAGTGGGTCTTCAGAACTGAGGGTGCATAGGTGCAGCCAGTTTTAACACTGAGACTCATACTTATTAATTCATTAAAGTGCTCATCTTTCATTTTTCCTCCCCTTTTTGATGGCTTTGCCATACTTTCCCCACCCTCTACAGCAAGCCATGTTCTGGAAGTTTGACCTCCATACGACCTCTCATATTGACACCCTCTTGGAGCGTGGCAACGTGACCCTTTTTGAGCTTCTGGATGAGGAGGATGTGCTGCAGGAGTGCAAGGTGGTCAACCGCAAGTTGGTGGACTTTCTGGTGCAGCCCCAACACATGGAAGCACTGGTCACCTGTGTGACAGAGGAGCCTCCTGGGGATGTGGATGAGAGAGTGCGCTACAAGTAAGTGATGTTTATGACATCTGGAGAGTGTGTGACTTTTTTGTCTTTACATGCAAAAGAAAATTCTATTTAAAGTTGAATTGAGGGGAGTGTCCACACCATGTTTTCTTTTAGTAACTGGGTGACTTGTGTAATATGTTTTATAAGATCTCAGTTGGTGACTGGAGAATCATGCATTTGTGGGTTTTTTTTGTTCATGATATATATATATATATATATATATTATATATATCTCATATATATCTCATATATATGAGATATATATTATATATATATATATATATATATATATATATATATGAGAGAGATATATGAGATATATATATATATATATATATATATATATATATAAAATTGTATTGTATTGTGCTGGTATGTTTATACCTTGCCTTTTCCTCCAAACTGAGATTTCAGCCTTGATGTGAAAAACATCAAGAGGGTGACTTAATTCAGGCCTCTTGCTTGTTTAATGTGAAACTTGAATTGACCCCAGTTGACAAATCTGAAGCCATGGTTTTTATTAACCATGGTTTGCTATAATATTTGAATTAACAAACTTCAGTTAAGTCATTGTTCCATCTCAAAGCTCACTGAATGCAGAAACATGAGCCCTGGCCAGATGTAAAATATGAGCAGACAAAGTTCATGATTTGTTCATGCATTTGGAGGCTTAAATCATAGTTTGGCATAGTTTAAAATGCTGGAAACATATATCTGGCTCATTTACTTGCTCTAGCATTGGGATCCAGGTTTGGTTTAAACCACTTCCCATTTCAAGGAAAGAAAGATAACTCTGGTTTCAGAAAGGTAATGCATGAGTGTGAAGCAGTAAGAAAAGAAGAAACCGGCAGCAGTGATAACTTATTTCCCGTTTTCTTAAACTATGGGTTATACAATTGGGAATTCTACTCCCAGATTGGCCAAGAACTTTCTCTATAAGTGATAAACATCATTTTATACATGGCCAACTTTGAGAATTAATGAAATGTTTTTGGTGACATATGACAGTTTTATGTGTAAACTGACTGCAAACCTAATTCATAAAAATGCTTGAATAGTCATCATGACAAATGATGATTTTAAAGTGAATTATAAGTAAATGTACACATTTAATATGTATGGGAAGGGAATTTCCTTTACAGGGTTGGAATCTACTTTCTTTAATTTGCATATCAAAATCAAGAAAGGTTTGAAAATGAAGAACACATACACCTAGAAAAATCCACTGAAATGCAGGGCCTTTACAGCTAGCCAGAAATAATGTAGCTTGAGACCACTTTAACTGCCTTGGCTCAGTGCTATGGAATCATGGGATTTGTAGTTTATTGTGGCACCAGAGCTCTCTGACAGAGAAGGCTCAATGTCTCAGAAAAAACTACATTTCCCATGATTCCTTAACACTGAGCCAGGACAGTTAAAGTGGTCTCAGGCTGCATTATTTCTGCCAGTCTGTAAAGGCCCACAGTCAGTTATATACAAGTAACATTAAATCAAAAAGCCTTCTAATACCTTGATCATCTAAATCAGGGGTAGGCAACCTATGGCCTGGGGGCCGGATGCGTCCCCCCCCCCCGAGGCCTTTGGACCGGCCCCAGGCCAGTCCTGCCGCCGCCGCTGCCGCCCACCGTGATGATATTGATTATTGTTCTTATTACTTGTTCTTGAGGTTTTCTTGGCAAAATCTCCACAGGGGGTTTGCCATCATGGCTTTTCTGGGGCTGAGAGAGTGTGCATGCATATTTTTTAATTTTTTGAAAAAAATGTTGTGGGTTTTTTTTTTGTGGGTTTTTTTTTTTGCTTGGTCCCCCAATTGTCTGAGGGACAGCAACCTGGCCCCCAGCTCAAAAATGTTGCCTACCCGTCATCTAAATAATGATCAAGCTGTGATCATCATTTAAAAAAAAACAATAGCATAAAACTTGCCCTGCTTTTGAATGAAATTCAGGTTCTTGTTTTAAGAAACAAGTTCAGTGTACTGTAATCTTTTCTCTCCAAAGACCATGGATGGTATTAAAATATTCTCTAGCAGACCTGAAAAAAGTGGAACTGGAACCCTATGCACTAAATGTGGTAGGTGTACCATTAAAGCATCAGGAAATTTAAAAAAGCAAAGTGTCTTGTGCAACCCATTGTTGAAAGTTATGAAATAGCAGTCTCGAGGAATGGCAATTTGGGGGTGCATTTGCCAGATTGGGAAGTAGGATACCAGGTGCCATAGAATGGAGGGTAGATTAGGATTTCTAGTTCAGTAACTCAGTGAGGCAAAAATTCCTAGGGAGTTCTGGGCAGTTGATAGTTATGGCAAAAGAGTTGTATTTTGTTCTTCCAAGACCTGTTCAGAGTACAGTCTGATTGTGTTAATGCTGGCAAAAAATATTATTTTATTATGTTCCACACTCAGTCCTATCTGTTTTCAGTCCTTTTGGTGCTGTCTCTCTCTTATGCTAGCATAGGAGAGAACTTGGTCAACATCCACAGATATCAGAATTGATAGCAGTGGGAGTAAATAGACTCAGTGCCTTGACAAAGCTATGTATGTATTCCGTAATTGCTGCACAATCTCTGGGATTTTATGATTGAATATCTGGCTTGAGTTTAAAAATGGCCAAACACAAAGCAAGTTTCTGTCTTTTGAAGCAGCAAATATTTTCCTACAGTAAACTCAAGGCACATTGAACATGGCTTTCTTCCTCTGCATTTCATCCTCCTCATAGCCTGTAGGATAGGTCAGGCTGAGAGAGTGTTTGGCTCATAGTCTTGAAACTATGTGGTCAAAGCATGCTGAAACCTCAATGCCAAAAAAAAAGTTAACTCTCCAGTGGTCAGTTAGTGGGGATGTATCTCTTGCTCTGGAGATTTTTGAATACCTTCCAAGGCAGTTGAGCAGTGCAGTACTGTGCTGCTCAATTCAGCTGCACAGCCATTGGTCAAGAATTGGAGACTGACAGAGGTATGTGTGCACAGGATTTGATGCAGGGGCATGCTTTTAAAAAGGCTTATCTCCTGTAGGTACCCAAGTGTGTCATGTGAAATTCTGACATCAGACGTCACACAGATAAATGATGCATTGGGTGAGGATGAGTCTCTCCTTAGGCGCCTGTACAGCTTTCTTCAGACTGGTGGTGTCCTCAACCCACTGCTGGCCAGCTTCTTCAGCAAAGTCATGGGGATTCTTATCAACCGCAAGACTGATCAGGTAACGTCTCACATACACTCTGGTTTACCAAAGGGAGCTTCATCACTGTTATTTGCTGTCTGAGTTAACATTATTATGGTTTTGTGTGGCTAAGTGATTTTATGTGGCTAAAAGAACTTCCATCACCATGATCTCTAACATGCTTATATTGGATCTTTAGAATAGCTTGGAATTTTTGGAAGCCACGTTCATAACAGGTATATGATGAATATCTCCTTAGCGGTGCACCCCCATGTGGCGACACTTGGTACACAGCATATGAGGAAGCCAGTTGGTTTCCAAACATTTCTTCTGAACTCCTTACATTATAAATACCAGCTATTTCTAAAAGGGAATGCACCCATAGTCGTTTGAGGAGATTATATTTTATCACCTTGAAGTGTTATGGCCGAATAGACACATGGTGGATTTTAATCAGATCTAAAATGCGCACTGTTATTGAGTTGATCAAACTAATGAACTCCTAAATGATTTTCTGGTTGGGCATTTTGTGAAATAGGCTGCTTGACAAGATGGGCCTTTGGTTTGATGCAGCAGATATGTTCTTAGGTTCTTATTTGTGGTACAGGTTGAGTCTCCTTTATCTGGAATTCCAAAATCCGAAATATTCCAAAACCCACAACATTTTTCATGAGTGGCTGAGATAGTGAAACTGTTGCTTTCTGATAGCTCAGTATACAGAGACTTTGTTTCATGCATAAAATTATTCAAATATTGTATAAAATTACCTTCAGGCTAGGTGAATAGGAAACATAAATGAATTGTGTGTTTAGACTTGGGTTCCATCTCCAAGATATCTCATTATGGACACATATGCAAATACAGGTATTCTGAAATCCAGAAAAATAAAACATCTCTGGTCCTAAGCATTTAGAATAAGGGAGACTCAACCTGTATATATGTTTATTTTTAATGATTCTTTGTCCCTTCCTTCAAGAATCCCAGAATAGCACACATGGTGTATCTTTCCTCTTTAATCTTCACTACATTCCTATTGTGAAAAGCCTTGAGTTTTTTAGACAAAAATGTCTAATATACGTTAATAATAATAAAAACTAAAATGAGCTAGGCTGAGACAAAGTGACTGACTCAAGGTCACCAATGAGCTTCATAGCCGAGTAGGAATTTGAACTGGACCTTCTGGACCTGGGCCACATTTTCTCTCTGTTACACCATATCTTGCAAAATGCAAAATGGTCACATCTATGGCAATGTCCAGTATAGCCCATATCTATTCAAAGGTGTCCATTTGTCAACTGACTTGCTTGAAATATACATCTCTTTTGATAGAGTATTCCATAGTCTGGTTCCTGTATTTTCAGTGGAAATGTGCAGCCCACCTATGTCCCAAGTAGGTCTTACCTTTTCCACAAACTTGCTTGTCTGTTTTCCAGATAGTTGCCTTCCTGCGCAAGAAAGATGACTTTGTCAACCTGCTGCTACGCCACATCGGTACCTCGGCCATCATGGACCTTCTGTTGCGGCTTCTCACCTGTGTGGAGCAGCCACAGCTCAGGCAAGATGTATTCAATGTAAGGGCCCTGTTATTCACGCTCCTCTTCCTTGAAAGAAGAGAAAACATAATTGTATATAGCACCTTAGTGATCCTGGTCAGTATTTGCTTTGTTCGTAGGAACAATTAGAAGTGAAAGTTATGTGGTTAATTGATCTTAGATGGCGAATATGTTCATTCATTGTCTAGAATGTTTCTGATTTGAAGCCTTGTGATATCAGGGTCTTCAGGGGGTTTTTTTTGTATGTCTGGATAGGTTGTACTAGAGAAGCAACAACATTAGCTATCGATAAAGACATTTGTTATAGGTGGGAAGAAATATTTGGTACTTGTGATCTAGAATATGCACACATTTATAGTACCGTATTTTCCGGCGTATAAGATGACTGGGCGTATAAGATGACCCCCAACTTTTCCAGTTAAAATATAGAGTTTAGGATATACTTGACGTATAAGATGACCCCACTCTTTCAACACACACCAAATAAAATTTTTAAAAACATCAGATTTTATTTCAATCGGTAATTTTAATTCAAATGCTTATGACATGCAGGTACTTAGCAGGAAAACTGTCACTTATAAACACAACAAACTACAGCTCCCACGTTCCCTAACATTTATTTCTGCAGTGTATTTTGGACCTTACTTTTTCAAAAATAGTCCTGATTTACCATAAATGCTGCTTTAAAAATTATTTCCATTTCCATTAAAATTTTAAAAATTATTTCCAGTTATGAGATGTTTGGGGGAAAATGAGAAAGTGTTGGGGGGAAGGACTGCCGTTATACTAGGTGATGCATTCTGGGGTATGTACAATTTGTGGCCAAGTAAGTGACCCTGGGCATGTCACACACTCTCAGCCTCAGAGGATGGTAATGGCTACCCCCATTTGAAGAAACATGCCAAGAAAACCCCATGATAAGGTTTAAAGTCACCATTTTAACCATTAAAACGTCCTCCATTTTGAGCACAGCTAAGAAGCATGGATTTACATTTATATTAGTGTTTTTAGCTTTCTCTACCTTTTTTTCTTGTATGTCCTACATTTTTTGTAGTGACTTGTCCTCCTTTGCATTGAAGACATTTGGTCACCCTGTCTGAGTATCAGAGTATGACTCTAGAAACCAGGGTTCGAATCCCCCTGGGTGACCTTGGGCAAGTCACACTCTCTCAGACTCAGGAGATGGCAATGGCAAACTCCCCTCTGAAGAAACCTTGCCAAGCAAACACTGTGAGGTTTGCCGTAAGTCGGAAATGACTCAAAGGCATACAACAAAACAACAATCTTAGAAGTCACACTCTCTCAGCCCCAGAGGGTGGCAAAGGCAAACCCTGTCTGAAAAAAAACACATAGGAAAGAAATGATAGGTTCATGATAGGTTTGCCTTAGTGTCATCATCAGTTGGAAACGACTTGAAGATGCACAACAACAAAAACAGTATTGAAAGTCACACTCTCTCAGCCTCAGGTAAAAGCAATGGCAAACCCTTTCTGAACAAACCTTGTGAAGGAAACCCCAGGATAACTTCATCTTTGAGTTGCCAAAAGTCAGGAAGGACTTAAAGGCAGACAACAACAGTCTTGAAAGTCACACTCTCTCAGCTTCAGGGAAAAGGAATGGCAAGCCCTTTCTGAACAAACCTTGTGAAGGAAACCCCAGGATAGGTTCATCCTTGAGTTGCCAAAAGTCAGGAAGGACTTGAAGGTATACAACAATAGTCTTGAAAGTCACACTCTCTCAGCTTCAGGGAAAAGCAATGGCAAACCCTTTCTGAACAAACCTTGTGATGGAAACCCCAGGATAGGTTCATCTTTGAGTTGCCAAAAGTCAGAAACGACTTGAAGGCACACAACAACAGTCTTGAAAGTCACATTCTCTCAGCCTCAGGGAAAAGCAATGGCAAACCCTTTCTGAACAGGAGGACGAGGAGGACAGGAGGAAAGGTAGGAGGAGGGGGGGAAAAGGCAGGGAGAGGAAAAGGAGGACCAGTAGGACAAAGGAAAGGTGGGAGGAGGGGGCAAAGGCAGGGAGAGAAAAAGGAGGACCAGTAGGACAAAGAGGAAAGGTGGGAGGAGGGGGGGGAAAGGCAGGGAGAGAAAAAGGAGGACCAGTAGGACAAAGAGGAAAGGTGGGAGGAGGGGGGGGGAAGGCAGGGAGAGAAAATGGAGGACCAGTAGGACAAAGAGGAAAGGTGGGAGGAGGGGGGGGAAAGGGGAAAAGGCAGGGAGAGAAAAAGGAGGACCAGTAGGACAAAGAGGAAAGGTGGGAGGAGGGGGGGAAAGGCAGGGAGAGAAAAAGGAGGACCAGTAAGACAAAGAGGAAAGGTGGGAGGAGGGGGGAAAAGGCAGAGAGAGAAAATGGAGGACCAGTAGTACAAAGAGGAAAGGTGGGAGGAGGGGGGAAAAGGCAGGGAGAGAAAATGGAGGACCAGTAGGACAAAGAGGAAAGGTGGGAGGAGGGGGGGAAGGCAGGGAGAGAAAATGGAGGACCAGTAGGATGAAGAGGGAAGGTGGGAGGATGGAGGGAAAGGCAGAGAGAAAATGGAGGACCAGTAGGACAAAGAGGAAAGGTGGGAGAAGGGGGGGAAAGGCAGGGAGAGAAAATGGAGGACCAGTAGGATGAAGAGGGAAGGCGGGAGGAGGGGGGGAAAGGCAGGGAGAGAAAATGGAGGACCAGTAGGACGAAGAGGGAAGGTGGGAGGAGGGAGGGAAGGCAGGGAGAGAAAATGGAGGACCAGTAGGACGAAGAGGGAAGGTGGGAGGAGGGGGGGAAAGGCAGGGAGAGAAAATGGAGGACCAGTAGGACGAAGAGGGAAGGTGGGAAGGAGGGGGGGAAAGGCAGGAGAAAGAAAAAGTACCTCCTCTTCCTCCTCCTTCTCTCCCAGGCTTTTTTCCCAGCCTCAGAGCGGTCTTCCTGCTGCTCCTCCTTCTCTCCCGGGCTCCTTCCCTCCTCCCACCTCTGTCTTTCTCAACCTCCTCAACCTTATACCCGGCGTATAAGACGACCCCCAGCTTTAACTCCAGGTTTTCCTGGTTAGAAAGTCGTCTTATATGCCGGAAAATACGGTACTTAATCCAGGTTTCCTTATCAAGCAACTGGAAGCTTCTTCTCCTGGTACTTCAGGAGCTGTCCTTCTAAAACAATTCCCATCAGGCTCTTAATGTCCTAACTAATCTCCGATTCTCTCATTGTTCTTGGGGTTATGTGGAAATGTATTTGATCTCAGAATATTCCCATCCCATACAACAATTGTCCCTGGGTCCATACAACTTTGTGCAGCACATATTTCCCTGCAAACATTTTGTCCTTTTGAGTATTCTTATCTTACATGCTAGAGTTCTCCATGCAGTATGGTTTCATTCAATTACTCAGAATCAATATGTCTCACTGTATCTGCATTACAAGGTTTTTCTTTCTCACGATGTCTTATTATTAGGACTTCCCTATCCAGAATTGCATGGCATCTGCCAAAGTATTAGTACACCTTGCAGTGGGTAATTGAAAAGTACCACTTTGCTTAAACTTAATTTCTCCCCCCCTCCCCTGCTTTTTTTTTTTTTTTTGGCTTCTGTAATATAAAGTGGCTTAATGAGGAGAAAATTGTGCAGAGGCTCATTGGGATGATCCATCCTTCAAAAGATGACAATGTAAGTAGCAAATCTACTTTAGTACTTATTTCCCCTATGCAAAGAATGTTTCATGTGTTGTGGAGATGGCCAAGGAGTTGATGTTTATGCTTAGGATGGGCAACTGATGCAGATTAGTGGGCTGCAGTGTACCTCTCCCCTCCCTTCCCCCCCTCCCCCCGCAAGATCTTGCAAGACCTGCTACCTGCCCCTATCATTAACTTTTTTCCCCCTGGCTGCCCCAGGGCAATTCACCACTTTTTGGCCTTCAACTAAGGGAGGACCAAAAAGGTATCAAGCTGGCCTCCTACATATTGCTGGGGATTCTTTTGAGTAAAAAAATATGAGAGTTTCTAGGGGTCACAAAACCAGTCCTGGGGTCACAAAAACAGTTAGTTTTCCTACTCCTGGCTTAGAATTTATTTCTGTTGTCTGATCACAGTAGAGAGAAATTGAAACATGTAGCTTAATGTGTGATTGGTGAAATGTGGACTTTCCGGTGTGGCAAGCTGCTGCTCTCTCTGGAATTGATCTTTCAAACCTTTTTTTGCTCTCTGCTTTCATCCCCCTTCATGCAGCAACATTCCAATGCTTCACAGTCTTTGTGTGACATCATCCGGCTGAGCCGTGAACAGATGATCCAAATCCAAGACAGTCCTGAGCCAGACCAGCTTTTGGCCACACTTGAGAAGTAAGTGCTGGTTGGCATCAAGAGATGGATACCCTTGCACTGAGCATTGAAATAAGAGTCTAAAGCTGAAATGGATTTGACAAAGAAAAACAAACCTAATGTAGTGTGCTTGATCATCTTGAATTTTGAATGGATTCTTAGTTATAAATAGGAACTGAGAATTGCAGCTTTAAACCTCTCATCACTGTGAATTTTCTGTGGTACTCGGTGTCCAAACACCCTTGTAGGGTTATTCTTTGTGATCTTTGTGTGGTCAGACATGTTGCATTTATGCACAACAGCTTCTTGGAAGTGACTTGCAACTCCTGCTCTTGAGTGGGGATGCCCTGTGCTGCTGCATGCCTCCAGGACACAGCCAGGTTGCCTTCCCCTGTTTCTCTTCAACTTCCTTCTGAACAACATTATGGGAAGCTTTCGGACCACAGTAATGAACTAGAAGTCCCATAATCTCTCAGTTTTGGCCAGTCTGGCTGGGGCTGATAAAAATTGGAGTCAAAAACATCTGGAAGGCCAAAAGTTCCTCAGTTCTGCTTTATTACTTAAAGAACAGTTCTTCTGTTTTAGTCTTTAGTTTATCTTTAATTCAGTCGATTTTATTCTTTCTTTATCTCTGTGCAGCATGCCTATAAGAATATCAGAGATTTACACCAACACAGCCCCAGCATTTTAGAGCATATGACTTGTTTAATAACCAGTTTCAATTTCACTCTTTTGTGTTCAGACAGGAGACGATTGAGCAGCTGCTAAGCAATATGCTGGATGGAGAACAGAGTGAGTCTGTCATTGTCAATGGGATCCAAGTCTTGCTGACCCTGTTGGAACCACGCAGACCCAGGTGTGTGGAGGAGATAGGCTGAGTCCTACACGCAGAGGGAAACATGTAAAGGCAAAAGGATTAGCAGGGTTGTATATGCTGTACTTCAACAGGTGCATTGTGCTTGCAGCAGTGTTTCATTATATCACGATTGTGATCAGCAGATCAGAAGCACATAGAACATGAAAACTCTGTGTTGATTTTGTTTTGCTTCCCCAAATCCTGCTTTCATTCTTGTTTGTACCCTTTATTTGTATCATACTGAAGATTTTTTTCTTTTCCTATATGCATTTGTATCCATTTTCCATACACACTTTCCCTAATTTTACATGTGTTTGTACACATTTTCCCTTTCACAAAAACATATTCACACACATTTTTCAGTAAAATACGTTTTTTTCAAATACATATGAGTTTGCATGTATTCTATTTTTCCAGAATGTACCAGAAGCTTGATATATATTTGAATGTCCAGTGCAAGATGTATTTTGTCTTGGGAGGTATAACATGGATTTTTCCTTTTGACAGTTTCACCTCCCAACAAAATTCTTTTCCTTTGCTGCATGCAGAGGCTTGTGAGGTCTCTGATAACCAAAGTGGGGGTTCAGTAGGGTAAGGTTAGGATTTGTTGCATAGTGCTCTACTTCTTTGCAGTAGAAGCACTGTCCTGTTCTTAGCATTCTTATTTTTCACCATATAGCTTTGTGCTTTTGACATCCCAGTTCTTGTGGTTAAAGCAAACAAACCCTTCAGTATTAATTTTGTTGCAACACTGTGACTCTGAAAAGCAAAATGAGTTATGTCAAAGGAAGAAAGACAGTTTCAAATGCAATAGAGTAGGACATCTGACATAATTAACTTTATCTGCATAATGTACTCAAAGGTTTTAAATTTCCCTAACATAGCATCTGGATACCTTAGAAGTGCACACAGCCATAGCACTTTATTTCAACTAGCATTGTTCTTTGCTCTGTCTCTTGCAGGACAGAATTGGGTGGCATGGGGGGCTTTTACTGCAACATGGAGGGGCAGATGGAGATGACTGGGCCCAACTGTGAAGTGGCTTCTAGCCAGGCAAGTCAGGGCACTCTGCTTGCCATCAAAGAGCGTCTCAGGGAGCTTCACCGGCTGCTCCTCGACCCACCAAAGGTTTGTGTATATTAGCTTATATTGGACATGAAATAAGTAGGTGGCCTGTGTGGGCATCACAGAAATTAAAGAATTTTGAGGGTGGAGGACACCCTCAATACATTGCTGTGGAACATGGAGGGAGCTTTTGGTCCTTGAAATGTTTTGGAAAGGTCCCATGGTATTGTGGGAGCTGCAGTCTAAATTATCTGGAGGTGCAGAGTTTCATCATCCTGGCCAGGGGTAGGCAACCTTTTTGAGCCGGGGGCCGGGTTGCTGTCCCTCAGACAATTGGGGGGCCGAAGCACCAAAAATAAATAAATAAATAAATAAATAAAATTAAAAAATATATGCATGCACACTCTCAGCCCCATGGCAAACCCCCTGTGGAGATTTTGCCAAGAAAACCCCAAGAACAAGTAATAACAACAATAATCAATATTATCATGGTGGGCGGTGGCGGCGGCCAGCGGGGCCTGGGGCTGGTCCAAAGGCCTCAGGGGGCCGCATCCGGCCCCCGGGCCTTAGGTTGCCTACTCGTGATCCTGGCTGTAAATCAACATAATCCCAACCATAGCAGCACCCACAAGCATAGGGTTTTTGTTTTAATGTGTTTACATTTGAGAGGAGTAGTTGCAGAGTAAAGACACCTCATTCAGTAGTTGCAGTGTGGTGACCGTTCTTTGCCAGGAAAAATAGTGGAAGCAAGGCTGTGCTGAAAAATGGGTGGAAGTTGGTATGTGTCTTAATATTCCCATCATGTTGGTTCATCCTGAAAGAAGCAATGAATGTCTTGGCAATCACCAGTGAAGTGTATGGGAGAAATTAGCTATTTGGGCAGGTTTGGTGATGAAGGTGGAACACGTGTCAAAAAATATTTTCAGCATCTCTTCCCCCGAACAGAAAGAGCCCCTGCAGACAACATGGGGGATCCTGGACCCTCCGTTAGGAAATACACGACTGCATGTGGTGAAGCTGCTGGCCAGCTCACTGGGCACCAACAATCCAACCCTGCAGAATGAGATTATAGAGCTCGGTGCCCTCGACACAATGTTGGTGAGTACAATGTTGTACCTGTTAGCACTTGCTTCAAATTCAGTTCTTGATTTGTGGGAGAATTGCTTAGCCACTTCTAAGAAACTCTTACCAAGTAAGATGTTTACAATTCTAGAAACATGACATGCCCACTAGTGTCATTATTTTTTGACATAGGACAATACTTGGTCAAAATATATAATCTTGAAATTATTTACTTGAAAATATTAAGTAATCAGTAACAAAACTTGCATTTTTAAAAAGTTTACAGGACCTGTTCTGAAACAGAACTTGAATTTATAGAAAAGCCATTGGTGAGGTATTAGGGCTGTCACCTAGTTCAAGAACTCTTGGTTGATTGTTGGAGTTTGCATCAGTTGACTGTAGCAAAATAAATTTGCAATGAGAAAAGCAGTAGTTGTAAGGGGAAAAAAGCAAATGTCTGAAAATATGGTAGCAGTCATTGTTTTAGAAGAGGCATTATGCTTCCCCCTCCTCTCTCTCTGGAGTAAATTCTTCTTCTACAATGGCATTTGCCACCTATCACTTTTATAACCCTCACATTCTAAAAGTTTGAACAGTCTACTGCACAGTTTACTAGCGGCACCTTTTCTGGTTCATTTTAATATTTGAGTTAATTTAAACTTCATGATTTTCTAAATATTACAGCTTTAAAAAGTGGTGGGCTTTTACTTAAAAAAAGAAACTCCTTTTTTGTGAGCTTCAAAGGATGATGTGCTGTTGATTTGGAGGACTGCAAAAAATTGTGGAGTGTAAATATTATTGCATAAATTACTAAAACTCTGCTTCTGTCTTTAATTCTCAGGACCTTTACTTTAAGTACACGTACAACAACTTCTTACATGCTCAGGTGGAGGCCTGCCTTAGCAATGTCTTCAGTTCCCATACTGTGGACGAAACCATTGAGAACCACTCGGATTCCCTCCCTGTGAACCCTATCATCCAACATGTAAGTTTTATGTGGTGAGTTGGATACCTGTCGTTTCAAGCTCTTTCAATACAGATAGGTATTGGATTGCTAATCAATCCATTGCTTTTGTTTTCAAATAAATAACCACATATAGAAACTGAAAAGACTTTAAAAATTGAGGTCAGCATGGTTTCAGGAGCTGGGAAGTGAACTATAAAATGAGTGGAATTATGGAGGGGAGTAGCAAGGTGGGGAAGGAGTGGATGCCTGGACTTTGTTGACAACTTATTAATAACTATAAGTACTGTAGGGATGGTCTAGAATAGATCAAACACATTTCTGCCATTTGCCCTTCAAAGTCTTCCATCCAGACCCTATTTAATATTTGCAGTTTAACAGAAACCATTCCCATCACCTGCTTATATTTTCCTGTACACCCAAAATGCTTAGAATGGTTTATAGTCTAAAACCATTAAGCTTCTGTTTGAGAAACTGGAATCCTTCTATTCCAGTTCAGGTGTTGATTTTCACGTTACTGGCATTCTTCTCATACATGACTACATTCTGCCCTTCTCTGTAGCTGCTGCAGAAGTGTCGCTTAATCCAAAGAATCTTGTCTGCCTGGGGAGAAAATGAACAGTCTCAGTGAGTATTTAACAGAGAAGACTGGGATGGGGTGGTTAATTGGTTTCCTTTCTTCTCTCCCCTTCCCTTAAAAGAGGAGTGGTTGTGAGCAACCTCAGAAGTAAACAAGAGCCACCTGGATTCCGGAATCTAAGGATCTGTAACCCTGTCAAGCAACAATTTTTAGAATGTATTATAATGACATAACACTCTTTTGGTTGAGTTACCCTATTCTTCTCTGCCCTCTTCTTTTCCTGAACTTATTCTTTAGTTTTCACCTTTCCCCCCTCATTCCCTTAATGTTTCAGAACTAATAATTTACAGTTTCTGCTCATGTTATTTCATTGTGGTACTTATCTCACTTTTCTCAATCCATTACTCCTTTTTATTTTGGGGTGGAGGTTTCAAGATATGTTGCGGGGGGGGGGGGAATCACTACATATTGCAGCAGTTTTTAGCTGTTTTGGGGATGTTATGCCTGGGATGGGCAACTGAGAAATAACAGGCAGTTGGAACTTCTTCAGTTGCTAGTGTTCTTAGAATGGGCAGAGCCTAACCCAGACTATAGCCAGGAGCAATAGAGGAAAAGGCTTATGAAGTGGATTAAAACTCATTTTATAGGGAGTGGACATCTCTCAGGAGTAGATCTGATTGTTTAGTTGAAAAGTCCCAGGTTCAAGACAGGCAACATGTGATAGGAAAGTCCTGTGCTTGAGACTTGGAAGGGTGCTGTCAGTCAAAGAAACAGTACTAGTCCAGATGGGAAAATGTTTTGACAAATTGGCAAAATTACATTTTGGACTATGGTCATCAGAATCTCCCAGCCAGCATGGCCACTGCTGTATGTACCTTGTTTTTTTCTTCTGCTGCATTCCATCTCAGAATAGACTGATTATCAAAAACCAAATGGACTACAAAGATCGCCCTTCCCCTTGTCATTCCACTAAGATCCTTCCTTGTATGTGCCAAGACATATTCATGACACTCAGCAGCCTCCACTCTCTGTGACTCTCTTCTTTTGCAGGTTGGATGGGGGCAGGCGTAAGGGCTATATGGGGCATCTCACCCGCATTGCCAATGCCTTAGCTCAAGGCTGTGAGAAGTGGCCGCACTCTACTCTAGTCAAACAGCTCTTGAAAGGTAATAAACATTGCAGCTTCAAGGTGTTGGATGAGCTAAATACTGTACATAAGATTGGCTCAAATAACCTCTAAAGAGTTTTGATGCTGAACTGAGCCTTTGGCTTATAGAAACATTCTAGAAATTCACTTCCTGGTTTTGCAAAATATAGCACCCACCACCATTTCATTGCTGGTGAGTTTGGGCTAGAATCTGCTGTTTATATAGGAAATTCTCCTCTAAGATAAAGATGGAGCTAATTGTTGTTGTAGATATCAACTATTACTGCAGTTTTTCTTTAAAAAACCTTGATTAGAATACTGTATTTATAGAACTCCAAGTGGAGGTTAAATGGATTCTGCAAGTGGAGACATGTCATGAGGACTATTTGTGCTCAGATTTATTAGGAATGAGAAGCAAAGGTTCTTTGGTAGAAAGAGAATAAAAAGTCAGGGAGGTGATGCTGATTTTGCAGGAATTGTGCTAAATTAGGGGGTGAAAATTATGCAGCCTATAGGCCTTACGTTGCCCTTTGGTGGATCCTCTGCAGCCCTTGGGACCCCCCCCCCCCAGGACCCTAGTGTTCCTGCCAGGCGGGAAAGTGGCTAAAAAAATCCACTTTTCAGCAAAAAAAGCATTCATTTTGGGAAGTTTAGCCCACTAGAAGTTATTTTAGGATGGAGGATCCCTCCAAAATAGCCTTGAAATTCCAAAAAACAGTGCCTGAAAGTGATGAAATTTCATTTCCAGTTGCCCAAATGATGTTTGCAATTTCAACCCTCTGAAGTTCCAGAAGAGCTGAAAATGGCAGCATGCAGCCTTATGGGCTTCATTGCGTGTCCACTCTTGTACTATGTGAACAAGTGTGAGCTCTTCAAAATTGGGAACCCTGAATTCTTGCCATGGATGGAAACTTTACAAATTATTGTCCAATCTTTATCTTGCCTATGAGCTCAGAGCAGTAACTGTGATGGTTGCCATCTCATCTTCTAAGTATTGCTGTGAAGTAAGTTAGACTGAAACATAATGACTGACCCAGGGCCACTCGGCAAAGCTCATATCTGAATGGGAACTGGAATTGGAACTCAACCCAGCCTTCCCCAACCTGGACCCATCACAGTCAGTCTGATTATTGCCTACCAATTGATTATCCAATTGAAAGATTGGAGCACAGCATTAAAACAGGACCTAAGATACCCAATCCCTGCAACCTGTTGGAGGAGCATTAAACATTTCTCATTATTCCTAGTCAGCAGACACTAATACTTTGCATGTGGCTTTTCCCCTTGATCTTTTGGGATCTATAGAGAATTTTAAAAAGGAATTAGACCAAGCCGTGGAGGAGAAATCTGAATTAAATACACAATCTCTGTAGCAGTTAGTAACTTGTGATGTTTTCTCATAACATAATTTCAAATGCTTGTCTCCAGAGAGGAGGGTTTCAAGTGACTTGTGCAGTTGCTCCCTCTATCCATTGCCCCCTCTGCTCCACTGTATACTGTAGAGTAAGGCCGTTCTCCTGTTCACTATTCCTCCATTTCCAACTCACGCTTTCTGCTTTTCAGAACTACCTGAGGAGGAACAAGAGCAGTGGGAGAAGTTTGTCTCTGGGCCCTTGTCAGAAACAAACAAGAAGAACACTGTGGATCTTGTAAGTCTTCTATTTTTGCTTCTTCTGTTTTACATTGCAGCCTTACTTGTTTATGAAATAATTAGAAAAGATGCTATCAGAAATGGAAAGACAAGCTCCCCTTTTCTGCCCTCATAGGATTCTTTCCTGTTAATCTTACACTCCATGGCTGGCATCCTGTTCTGCAGGCATAAGTTGTACTATGCTTGAGGAGTGAAGTTTGTAGATGACAAGCAATGGTCATATTGAATTGATGGCAGCATAAGCTGATTTCTTCATAAAGAAGTCCATTAAAATTCATCAAACAGCACATGCTACAGTTGCACAGAGGCATGTCAGCCATGCACGTTAACTATCCACATACATTGCGTGCATTGGGTTTCAGTATAATGGTTGAGAATTCATTTTTAATATAACTGCTGAGAAATAACTTACTCTGTTCTGGAAGTGATGTGGAATCTTGGCCTGTATGTTCTGTGTTTTAGCACTCCTTGGAAAGGATTGGTGTCTTTGAGTTCAGGTTTAATTTCTTACATTTGCAGGCAGCCTGTTCAACCAAAATGTTCACCAAAGTGGTGAGATTAATTGGGGGTGGGGAGGTACATTTTACGAACATTTCTATGGAAAGAACTTGTGTGAGACAATTCTGATGAAAGTGAGAATGGAATGGGGAAAAGAGACAGGAATTCAATTTGAAGAGCTTGTTAGCTCTGACAATAGTGGGGGAACCAACTTGTAGGGTGCCTTCCCGACTGGAAGTCCATTGTAATCCAACACTTCTGGAGGGCTCCAGGTTGGAGAAAGCAACCATAGGAAGTAAGTTCCATTAACTTTATTCTTGGTATCTTCATTCCCTGCCCTCTACACAAAAGCTGACATCTATTATTATTTTTCTGTCAGCGAGTTCTTCTAACCAAGTTTCATTTTTATAAACTTCAGGTTAACATGCACAACCTCCACTCATCCAGTGACGATGATGAGAATGACCTCAAGGAGTTCAACTTCCCTCAGGAGGCTGTTCTGCAGCAGGCAAGTGTGCAGCCCCATTGAGGGCCTATTGGATGACATGAGCTAGAGCCATGCACGCATTTTCAATTACTTAGGAGCCTAGAACATTTTTAAGTTCTAAGTAGAGCTGATGGCATCTGCTCCAAAATTCTTCCTTATTGCCCTACAGTCCTTTTCTGTTCCTGCACCAATTTATGCTTAAATTATTAAATTAAATAAAATAAACTCATACTTCATTAATGAAGCCTAGAAAGGTTTTTGTTTTGTTTTTACACATTGGAAACCATGGCAATCATAACACCTAATATTTGGGGATATATTCTCCACTCTTTAGATAGCTTGTGGTCATGTAGAATCCTTGTTCTCCCAACTAATGGCCCCATCCCCTCAAAAGGAAATATCCATCTGTGCTGTAAGATAGAGGTGCTTGTGTAACCTGCTTTTCTCAGCATTTCTGTCCACCCTGTTTTGAGGCACTGGTTATGGAATTATGGTATTTTCTTCTTTTCCCCCCAGTTGTTACTCTAATTGCCTTATCCTGTACATTATATTGTATATTTCACACAGGGAAAGTGAGTAATAAGATAATATAAAACAAATGAGTAATCCAAAGTGGGACTCATTTTGTAAATTTGGATTAGGAGCTGGGAAAGAACATCTTCTGGGAAACAGTATTTTATTGGCTTTTTGTTTTTCTTTCATGAGATCTAGATAGGCTTACTGAACCTAATTACTGCCTGTCCTCCCTATCCCAATTGACCTTTCTTCTTCTCATATAGGCCTTTGTGGATTATCAGTTACAACAGATGACTTCAGCATTCATTGACCACTTTGGCTTTAATGATGAGGAATTTGGCGAGCAAGAAGAGAATGTCAAGTTAGTGATGATCACTTTTTCAGTTTCTTCTTTTTGTGCTTTGCTTTTGTGTCATCTTTCCTTTCCTGACCTGTTCTGTGTTCTCTTTCTGAGAATAAATCTCATATCATGTGCATACAATAGCATGGCATGTGAGAATTCTGTGTACTTCAAGAAGAAAGCATGCTTTCATGAGATGCTCAGAGCCTGAACCTGGAGAAAGATACTCTGTCTTGTGTTCCATATAGGATTGCAACTGTTTGGACTAAGAGTGAAGGAACACCTGCCTGCCCTCTGCTAGTCCTCCCATGTGTTGATTAAGTTCTTGCAACTCAGTTGTGAATTTGCTTGCAAGAATAGCTTTCTGCATATATGGGGTGCATACAGTGCCTGTAATGTGTATGTGCTTGCACACAGCACATCCACATGGAGTGACAATGCAGACTTGGGAAGAAGGTGGAAAGGTCTGAGGCCTATTGCCACTTGTCCTAACAAGGAATCCACAGGAGATGCTGGGTCAGCCTTTCAGATATGTTGCTCTACAACTTTCATCATACTTGATCCTTGGTCATACTGTCTGTAGTTGTTGAAAGTTATAGATCAGAAGTTCTGGAGGCCACAGTCTTGGAGAATGCTGTGCTTCATGCACCATTTTGAGTGAGCACTGTTGATCAGCATTGCTTGATTTCTCATAGAAGGCAGATGAACAATCCAAGAAATAAGGATGGGAATGTGGTATCTTTGCTTTATATATCATGGAGGCTACCTGGGCTTAGGATTCTTGGGTTCTTTCAGTGGAGATTGATGGCTTATATTAACATAAAAAGGAGCCCTACTGGGTCAGACTAAAGGCAGTACTTCCCCAGCTCTGTTGATTCCTATAGTGGCCAATCACATGCCTCCAGGAAACCTACAAATAGAGAAGGAAGAGTTCCGTTCAAGTTTGGAAGCCACAATGGGATTGGACCTGTGTTCCAGTGCCTTGCTCCGTTCATTCCTAAAACAGTAGTCTGGCAAGAAAAGCCCTTTGGATTCTTAGATCCTATTACTATCTACCTAATTTATTTTCTCTGCCAAGACTGCCCAGCTGTTTGTGCTTTGCCAGTTCTTTGTTCTTCTTGAGACCAGCATGAGTCTTCTCCTTTGGAACCAGAACTAGTGCAAGAGAGAGGAAGTCTGAAAGCTTATTAGTAACTTCTCACCCCATGCCACTAAGAGCAATTTCTTTCCCCAGCCCCCCCAATTTCATGTGTCTGCCTCTCTTTCTCTCTCTCTCTCTCTCTCTCTCTCTCTCTCTCTCTCTCTCTGTGCCTGTCTGCTCTGCAGTGCTCACTTCCGACAGCTGAAAAGGTAATGCTTAATATGCTGCTGTGCTCCTTTTATGCCACGGTGGGGCATCAGGCTAAATGTGTCCCCTCCATCTTTGAGTATCTGCAATATTGCCTCCCTTTCACCCAACATGAATGCAACACCCAGGTGGATCAGGCTAAAAGTTAAAGCTCAGATCTAGTCTGTGCAAAAGCACAACGAGACTTACTCTTGACTGTGTTAAAAGTGTGGCTGGCCTGCACAACACCTCTTGGGAAACAGGATGGACTAAAATGGTATAACAGAGATTGCTGGAATGTTTGATCAGGAGGCACTTGCTGATGGTTACAGTTGGTGCATTGATTCAGCTGATTATGTCTTTGTATAAGTTTGTTTTGTTTCATCTATGTAAGGTCTCCCATTTGAATGTAGACTGGATTAATTAATTAATTAAAAGATTTTGGAACTGATTTGGAGGATGTAATAGCTATTACATTGCAGTACACAGTTGAAAAATAAAGCATAACATGCTCTTTTTAAAAACTGCACAGCATTACATAATCTAGGGCACCACAATTCACAAACTGCAGGTTGAAATACAATTATAATAAGAGGCTTTTAAAAAAACCAAAATTAATGGAACCACACTGATTTTGAAGGAGAATGAATTGCGTAAATGATGGGCTCAAAGCCCATCTATGTCCCCACTGATGTTCTGCCACTTTTGGTTCCTTCTTGGGAACAGGGAAGGGATCTGCAGCTTTTTCATTTGGCAAAGGGTTTATGGCAAAGCATATGAAAACTACAAATCCTAACCCTGCTGGTGTGCCAATCTGTTAAAATGCCAGTGTAGTGAGAAGCATGAGGTTTTTGGAGTTTGGGTTTTTGTTTTGTTTTGTTTTGTTTTTGCATGGTTGAAGGAAGAGGAAATATATCATTGTAGCTAAGACTGAGCTACAACATGGAAAGTCTTCTCTCTTTCCATGAACTGTGAAGCCTTAGGCTAGCAGCTGTCTGTCTTGCCTTCCCCTGTCTGCAATGGGGTATGATATTGGGAAGTGTTTTGAATACATTCTCTCAAATGCTGCATAAGAGTGGAATAGTTTATTATTAACTCCAAAGCATCAGAAACCCCAAGAGAATAAATTCCCAACCCAACAGGCTATGTGGCTCCCTCTTTCCAAACTAGGCCTTGCAACTGTTCCATATGAGGTTACAGTAATGTCTTTCAACTCTCATCTTGCTCTCTTTGCTTTATTTCAGTGCCCCCTTCGACAAGACAGCCAACATCACTTTCTCCTTGAATGCAGATGATGACAGTGTAAGTACCATTCCTCCAGAGCTGTCTCTTCCTCCGCCTCTGAACTTGGCTGTAATTTCAACTACCTCTTTCTTCCTTCCTCCCTAAAGCCCAACTCCAACCTTTTTGATATCTGCTACAAGGAGCGAATCCAGCAGTTTGATGATGATGAAGAGGCTGATGGTTCTGATGGGGAAGACATCTGGCAAGAGAAGGAGGCTTCTGTCTCTTCTGGCTTGGTCCCACCCAGTGCGGTCAGGTGAGGGAGGATATCCTATACTAGGCCTGAAAGTGCCTTTGGGTTCAATCTTTATCAGTGACTTGGATGACTTCTCAAATCTGCAGATGACACCAAATTAGGAGGAATAGCTAATACCCCAGAAGACAGAATGAAAATTCAAAATGACCTTAATAGCTGAGAAAGCTGGGCCAAAGCTAATAAAATGAATTTCAGCATGGAGAAATGTAAGGTACTGCACATAGGTCAAAAAAAATGAAATGCATAGATATAAGATGGGGAACACCTGGCTTAATGAAACTACTTTTGAAAGGGATCTAGGAGTCCTAGTAGACCACAAGTTGAACATGAGTCAACAGTGTGATGCAGCAGCTAAAAAGGCCAATGCGATTTTAAGCTGCATCAATAGAAGTATAGTATCTAAATCAAAAGAAATAGTAGTGCCACTATATTCTGCTTTGGTCAGGCCCCGCCTGGAATATTGTGTTCAGTTCTGGGCACCACAATTCAAAAAGGATGTTGAAAAACTGGAGCGTGTCCAGAGGAGGGTGACTAAAACGGTGAAGGGTCTGGAAACCATGCCCTATGAGAAACAACTTAGGGAACTGGGTATGTTTAGCCTGGAGAAGAGATGGTTAAGAGGTGATATGATAGCCCTGTTTAAATATTTGAAGGGATGTCATATCGAGGAGGGAGCTAGCTTGTTTTCTGCTGCTCCAGAGAACAGGACCCAGAACAATGGATGCAAGCTACAGGAAAAGAGATCCCACCTCAACATTAGGAGGAACTTCCTGACAGTGAGAGCTGTTCAACAGTGGAACACACTCCCTCAGTGTGGTGGAGTCTCCTTCTTTGGAGGTCTTTAAACAGAGGCTGGATGGCCATCTGTCAGGGATGCTTTGATTTTGAGTTCCTGCATGGCAGGGGATTGGACTGGATGGCCCTTGTGGTCTTTTCCAACTCTATGATTTTATGAAACAGACCTTTGGCAAGGGCCCTGGTTGCTCTGGCCAGGAGCAAGTGATCTTTTTCTTCTGCTGCTGTTTTCACATAGCTTAATACCTCATTTTTCCCCAGAAATATCTAAGTACCCTTCCTTTCTTTTCCCCAACTTGAAATAGTGCATATTTGTTTGTTACATTTGTGTACTTGTTTCATTCTTACAACATTCATATGGGATGGATTGGGCTGAGAGTGACAGATCCATGGTCATCTATTGGGTTTCATGACTGAATAGGGCTGGATTTCTAAATCTCACTCCAGCACTACACCACACTTTAACTCTTATTTTTAATGGCAGACTTTCATAAAAAAATGATTTTGGCATCACATTGTTTCCTGTGTAATAAGTACAATATTTGGTTGTCTTCATTGTTGTGTTTCCTCCTCATTTTGGCTCTCCTGTTAAGACAGAAGTCTGTGACAGTACTCTTTGCTCTTCAGAAAGAGGGCATCTTAGATTACAAGGGAAGAGAGCCACCAATTTTATGTCCTTCCCCCACCGATACAGACTGCCCCAAGCCATCCTTTCTAAGAGCTGTTCCTTACAACTTCTCTTCCCTCTCTGTTATAGTTTCAGTTTAAGCAGGAGGGTAGTTTTCTGGTTCATGCCCAGCAGTAAACAAAAGCATGTCAGGACATTATGGACTCCAAAAAGCCCTCTGTGGAAGAAATCAAATCCAAGCCTATGATGTATTGGTGTACACAGTAGCTGCATTCATATTCTAAGCATATAGGCATAGTCTTTAGGTCTATTCTTTAGTCATTTCCTATCAGCTGTTTGCCTCTTTACAAGCCCTCTCCATTTTGTGACCTTTTAAGGGGACTATTTCCTAAATAGGATACTTCAATCTGTGTTGGTTCATGTCTTGTTCTTCCAAGACACAAGCCTTGAATTTCTTTCTGATCAATCTTGAGACTGCCAGAAGGCTGATGATCCTTTATCCCTAAATTCCTATAATGATAGTTTTTTAAAAAAATTATTATTTTATTTCATCAGATTGTCCTCTATTCCTACTCATTAGTAGAAGAGAAGTCCTATATTTCCTTACACCAGTGATCTCCTTTTTTATGCCCATATGCTTCATAGAGCAAACTTCTATGGAAAGAGTAGCAGTATCTCCATTTGTACACTAACTTGACACTCAGCTAGAGATAAAAGGATTTGCTGGTCTTATGAATATCTAGATATGTCCCATTTCTTTCTCTTTCTCCACTCGTCCTTTGCAGAAGCCTTGGCAGTACAGATAGTGAGGACAGCGAAGACTCAGAAGAAGGAGAAGGAAGTGAAGAAGATCCTGGGGGGGGAGATGGAGGTGTCATCCATGTCAGCAACGGTTGTGATCAACAAACAGAGATGGAGAAAACGTTAGAAGGTGAAAGCTCTGTGGGGCACTTGTATAGGTGGGAGAAAGAGATTGGTATATGGTGAACTGGAGGCTTTGTCATCAATTTACTGACTTGGGAGTACTTCAAAGCAGTCCAACCCAATACAGCCAGGTCAGTTGTGGGGAGGATGGTTGTGAGTGTAGAATAATTCTACACAAAGGATGGTGTTTTTTTCCAGGCTCTTAGTGAGTTAATTGGCTGGGTTACATTAGATGTGAGCAACAGAGATTCTCTTCCAGGGCTAGCAAGATATGTAATGATGTACCCTTAACCACCCAGGCTTACTCTACTTGTAGATTGTAGCCCTAGTTAGATCTGAACTCTTGTACAAATCTGTTACTCCTTAGATCACAGCTGGGCAGATAGTTCCTCTGATCCTTCCTCAGTATCTGTGGTGTCCTCGCAATCTGTAGCAGCTGACACAGGAGCAGCGGTGTGGGATCAGTCCAGCTCAGACACCTCCCAAACCACCATAGATGAGAACTGGGTCTCATTTACAGAGTCTTCAACACAAGAGAGGTGAGACCTTCAAATACTTAACCTGTGATCTTCTTGGTGTCCAGATGAAAAGGATATTTGGTGGAGGAACAGGAAGATGGAATTGAGGGGATAATGAACCACTGAATGAGCATTTGGATTTCATTGATGAGGACCAATGTAGACATAGAGGCTGTATAGACCATCCCTAATAGGCGGATCCGCACCACCCCTGGAAATGCTGGGTTGGGGATGCGGCAACCACTTACCACGCCCCCAACCCAGCAGTTCTGCAAAAAGTGGCTCTTTTTTGTGCCGCAGAAAGGGCGCCCTTGTTGCCGATACAGTGGCATTTCTGTGCTCCTTTGCCACAGTGTACATAGGCACTGTGCCAAGTGAGTGCCCTGATGCCTCTCACATGAGGGCAGAGTCAGGGTGGTCAGCGTGCAGTTGCCACACCCCCAAGCTGGCTCTTTATGCTGGTCTATACAGCCCCATAGATGAGTTAGGGCAGCAAGGAAGTGCTCTGTTGGCATTTGTTCTTTTCCCCCCTTCCTCTTACTGTTTTATGTCTTTGTCTCTCTAGTCCCTCCACAACACTTACAGGCTCTGCCTCCCCTGCTGTCTCCGCTCAGGAAGTAACGCAAAGCAATGTATTGCCAGCAAGAGGTGAGCAGTGCTCAAGTTCTTTTGAAACAGGATGACTGCATCCAGGATAAGCCACCAACTTCCTCTCCAGCACGACTTGTCTATAATCTGTAGCATCTGCCAGTGTGTATTGCTTGTATTGCTCACCTTTCCTGTTAAAAAGCTCAAGTAACAAGTTCTGTAAAGCTGACTATATTTTGGTGATCTCTGCTCTGAAATTTGTGCTGTATTTTCAGGGATGTGGGAGACATTTGATTTGTTTGCTATTTCGCCCATGCTGCTCACAGTTCTGCTTGCAATCTGAATTAAAAGCCTTAGCAGTGACATGGCACAATTAGGGAAAGGAAGAATTGTTTTGGTCTGCTTTTTCCCTTTCGCTTTTTACAAACTGACCTAATCTGCATTTTTGAACTAATATGCAAATCAGTACAATTATCATTAATCTCTTTTACTTTTCTAAATGTTGTGATCCTTCACTGTGGTCAAATTGTGTGTAAAAATGCATACAATTAGGGGAAATGTCATACAGAAATCCTTGCATTGGGCTGGATGTTGCTTACTTGGATCTACTCAAGAAAATACTCATTAACACTGCAAAACTGAGTGGCCACAAATCCCCACAGCTGAACAAGTGAATGATTGGGAAGCTGCACTTAATGACTAGGCTTCCAACCCAAAAGCTAGTTTGAAGATGGAGTTGATTTCCTTCAGTGCACACACAAATACACAATCAAAAATTGGGCACAAAAAGTGGAGGTTGTCATATGTAGGGACTTGGTTACCAAAGCTGGCTGCTGAATAAGGGGGATGGTAGAAGAGCTTATAAGTTCCTTGACACATTCAGGTTCCGTGTCAGTGAGATAACCAAAGCAGTATCAACATGATTTCAGCACAAAGGCAGCAAGCAGCAGTCTGGATGAATGAGTACGATGAGAATTAAGAGCCAGCAGGGAGCACAGAACAAGAGTACTGAACTCTTGGATATATAACATTTTTGCAGAGGTAAACAAAAGGAAGACAGAGTTCACTCACCTTCTCCAGATAAACCCAGCTTACAAACAAAAGGAAACACCTTTGGCTAGGGTGAAACTTTCTCTCAATAGGAGAAATTTATTTCTTCTTCGTGGTCTCTGTGAATCACACAAATGGGTAGTGACTGCGCATGCGCAGCAACTTCGGATCCTTCTGGAATCACTAGGCAGACTTTAAAGTTGCAACTTTTCACTGGGCTGGACTTAAGTTGCAACTTTTTGGCAGTAGCGCCGCCCATCCCTATAAAGGCCCTCTGTCGGTACCGCCCCCTTCAGTTCCTTTCGTCCGCCGCGTTAGCAGCTTCGGAAGAACCTTTGCTTGCTTTGCTAGCAATACTTAGTGTTTGGAATCACTCGTGTTTGAACCTTGGACTGTTTTGACTACGATTTAGCTTCTCTAATATCCTTGTTTGCTCCTGGTGACTCGGTACGTCTGACTTCTCTTGTCTTCTAAAAATGGCATCTAGATCTTTCAAGCAATGTCCTAGATGCAACAATAAAATTCCGAACTCTCTGTGCCTGCTGTGCTTGGGTCAGGGTCACAACACCAAGGCCTGTTCGGATTGTCATTCCATGACTTCCCAAGCCCTGAGGAATCGGGACAAGCGGCTTAAGGCTGCCCTTTACGAGGAGGCTTTACATCCTCCTTCCAAGGAGGCTTTTCCAGGAGATAGGGATACAGGAGCTTCTTCTTCTAAGCCTGCCTCAAAAAAGAAGGCTGAGGTTGCTGGGGACGAGTCCAGTAAAACCTCTAGGAAGGCCCTCTCTGAGCGTGCCCGTTCCCCTGAGTCCCGCAAGGACAAGAAAGCCATGAAGAGGTGCCACTCTTCAGAGAAGGAAACTCAAAAAGTCTAAAGACCCTTCTGTGAAGAAGTCCCGTGTGCGTCCCAAGAAGTCCAAGGACTGACACGAGCTCGAGCCGGAGCCGGCGCTTCCATCCCGCTCCAGGTCTCCTTCTCCCGTCCCGGGGCCCTCTTCAGCGGTTCTTAGCCTGCCTGCTCTGGAGGTTATCTCTCCTGTGTGCCCTCCCACTCGAGCCCTTGTATCCGAATCCGAGTCGGAAGGTGAGATTAGGGAAGAGGTGCCGGTGCTGGCTCCTGAGATTTCCACCCTTCACAAGGATTGTCCCATCCTCGGTACCGAAGTGGAGGATGTTCCTCTCGATCCCGAGACTGAGAAAATCTTGAGAGAAAATCCCGATCTAGTCTTCGACTCTTTGATTGGCCGCTTTCTCATGCAAGTGGATCCGAGAGCTCACCTTTCTCGCCCATCCACCTTAGGTGTCCAAGCCCAAGTACACAGGGTGTCGCCTCCATCTGCTCCGGTGCCATCGTCTCGTCCCCATCATCGCTCCCCTTCTCGCCGCCGGCTCTCTCAATCCCGTTCTGCATCGCCTCTGGCTCCTCCGCCTCGAGACCATCAGGCCAAGCGTCATCGATCTCGTCGGGACCACACACGCTCACACTCCTCCACACCTCATTCCAGATCGCCTTCTGTGTTCTCTGTTGCCTCAGTCCCATCCTCGAGCTCATCCTCCCCAGTTTCGTCTTGAGGGAACACCACCTTGGTCGAGCACCACCCGGCTTTGCCCACAGATGATGTGAAGTTCTTTACAGAACAAATTGTCCGCATGGCAGATGCGTTGGATGTTGAGCTGGTGCGCTCTGATAGCCAACCCAAGGATTCCATCGAGCAGAGTCCATGGCAGAGTCCCCACACCACCGGCTCTTGGCTTCTTACCTTCTCTCCAAGACATCGCGGAGCGTTCTTGGTCGGCCCTGGCTTCCATCTCGTCTACCTCGAGGAAGATCGAGAATCTGTACCGCATTGCTCCTTCACAATCTTCTTGGCTGTTCGAACACCCCAAGCCAAATTCTGATATTGTCAAGGGGGCTCAGACGGTGACGTCCTCTAAATTCACCTCTCCGGTGACAAAGACGGAAAGAAGATTGATGGACTGGATAAAAAATGTTACGCTGCAGCTGTGCTCAACATGAAGGTGGCCAACTATGCCGCCTGCATGAGGGCATACCAGCAGCACATCATGGAGAGACTGCTGCCGCTCCTGGATGACTTACCTGAGAACAAGAAGGCCCTGGCGATTGCCCTTCAATCGGAGTCGCATTCCATCGGCGCTCAGCAGATCATTTCGGCGTGCCATGCGGCGGACTGTTCTGCTAAGCTGGTCGCAGGTTCGATCGCCCTACGGAGGTTTGCCTGGCTCTGGTCCTCCGATCTGACCACCAATACGAAAGCCATGATTGAGGATCTACCATTTGATGATTCCGGCCTCTTTAACAAGAGTACGGATGAGAAGCTCAACCTGAAATACAAAATGAAGGTTGCAGCAAAAAAACACAGTACGTCCTCAACATCCCAACAGCAGCAACGCCGCCGTTTTGGGGGCTCAAGACCTTGGTACCCGCAACAACACCAGAGGCCCTTCTATTCAGATAGGTCATCCCAACCCGAACCATCCAGACAGAGAAACCAGTCTCAGTCATCTTCGTCTTTGGGACGCCGCCCTCACCCCCAGTCCAGATTCCGGCAGTAACGTAAGAAGGATGGGGACAGGCCGAAAAAGGCTTCATGATGTGTCCCAGGGTACTTCACCGGTCCCTTTTTGTTTGGTGACAGATTGAGACCGTTTATCACCTCTTGGTCTCAAATTACATCTGACTCTTGGGTTCTATCCATCATAGCTAACGGCTATGCCCTTGAGTTCTCTGAGCTCCCCTCCACAGGGGTGTTTCTTTCCACCACCCCCTTCCCACACCTTACTCGGTGAAGTACGCTCATTATTGGACAAGGGCACTATAGAGCCCGTGGACCCCTCAACATATTTTTCTTGCTTCTTTTCCCGATACTTTATGGTACCAAAAAAGGATGGGGGTCTGAGGCCTATTCTAGACCTTCGATAGCTTAATAGATGCATGACTTACAAACGTTTTCGTATGGCAACTTTGGCATCTATTTTGCTGTTATTGCAGGAGGATCTTTTGATGGCAACTCTGGATCTCAAAGATGCTTACTTTCATATCAGAATTCGGGAGGACCACAGGAGGTTCTTGGCCTTCACCGTGGACAACCAAGCATTCTGATACAGAATCTTACCCTTCGGCCTCTCTACCGCTCCAAGGGTCTTCACAAAGCGTATGGCTCCTGTCGTCGCCTTCTTACATCAACAGGCTATTCCAGTCTATCCGTACCTAGACGATTGGCTCCTGGTGGCTCCATCCCGAGACCGACTTTTAAGAGACATAGACTATACTCTGGCTCTCTTACAGTCCCTAGGACTCATGGTCAATCTGGAAAAATCCTGCCTTGTTCCATCCAAAAGGTGCAGGTTCATTGGTGCCACTCTGGACTCGACCGTTTCTATGGCATTCCTCCCACCAGACTGCTTTCAAGTGCTAAAGCGTGCTGTTCAAGACTGTTTGCACAAGAGGCATGTTACAGCACACTCCATACAGATAGCGCTAGGTTACATGGCATCGACCACGTTCGTGACGCCTTGGGCTCGACTCCACTTCAGGCCCCTGCAATCGTGGTTCCTCTCCGTTTTCGATCCGGTTCGAAATCCTCCACCCCTGCGGCTCGCAGTACCGAGAGCAGTCGCTCGGTCCCTACGCTGGTGACTCGATCCCGTCAATGTTTGTTCCGGGATGCCATTCCTCCCTCCGCAACCCCAATTGTCGCTAATGACGGATGCATCGATGGAAGGATGGGGAGCCCATGTCAACGACCTCACCTTTCGGGGCCACTGGAACAAGAAGGAAAAGTTGCTCCATATCAACGAGCTGGAGATGTTAGCTGTACACAAAGCTCTTCGAGCCTTCGAGCCCTTACTGCGGGACAAGGTAGTGTTGTTGTCTACGGACAACACTACCATCATGTATTACATCAACAAGCAAGGGGAGACAAGGTCTTGATCTCTGCTGCAGGCGACGCTCCACATTTGGAACTGGTGCATTGCAAGGAACATCATCTTGCAAGCTATTCATCTGCCGGGGGAGGAGAACGAGTTGGCAGACCAGCTCAGCAGGTCCGTGGACTCGTGTCACGAGTGGCGCCTCCATCCCGAGATGATCCCTCACCTCTTTCCGATGTGGGGAGAGCCCGAAGTCAACGTCTTTGCGACACACCTCAACACCCAGTGCTGACACTTTTGTTCAAGGTTCAGAGCCCCAGGTTCCCGGGGAGATGCCTTCGTGTATCAGTGGATGGGGAGGCTCCTCTACATGTTCCCTTCATTCCCCTTGATTACCAGGGTAATAGCCAAGATCAGACGGGACCGGTCCAATGTCATCCTGATTACTCCATGGTGGCCCAGACAACCTTGGTTCGTTCCACTCCTGGATCTTTCCGAGAACGAATTCCTCCGCCTCGATCCTCGACCGGACCTCCTCTTTCTCCATGACGGCCAGGTCCTGCATCCGGACATGAATTCTCTTCAACTGGTCGCCTGGAGAATCCGGCCTTGACCATCTTACCTTCCCCTATAAGGGCGGTTATTGGGGCATCCTTAAAACCGTCTACACAGAAGTCCTATGCATTAAAATGGTTCAAGTTCCAACACTTCTTGGACTTGAGGGGCTTGTCTCCATCCCGAGTTTCAGTGAATACTGTACTGGACTTCCTCATGTCTTTGGTGGACAGTGGCCTCAGTCTCCAGTCAGTCAAATGCTACTTATCTGCAATTTGTTCTCATTTTCAATTTCAAGGAGCTCCTTCCTTTTTCAAAGAACCCATAGTGAAGGCCTTCCTTAAGGGACTTTCAAACCTTCACCCACCTATATCGGTACCGACGCCAGGCTGGGACCTCGGTATCGTTCTATCCAGACTTGCTTCTGCCCTTTTTGAGCCTTTAGCCATAGCGGACATGAGGCTTCTATCATGGAAGACGGCCTTCTTGGTTGCAATCACATTGGCCCGCTGGGTCAGCGAACTGTGTGCTCTCAGAATAGATCAACCTTTTTTGGTCTTTCATGAAGACAAGGTGGTATTGAGACCTGATATTACTTTCCTACCGAAGGTTGTATCAGCCTTTCATTTGAAACAAGATATCGTGCTTCCAACCTTAGCCCTGAGCCCGACCACTGATGAGGAAAGGCGGCTCCATCTCTTGGACATTCGTCGAGCTCTGGCTTTCTATGTGAACAGGACATCGGGCTCAAGACATTCTGAACGTCTTTTTGTGTGCTACAGTGAGGCTAAGAAAGGCTTGCCTGTCTCTTCTCAGAGATTCTCTAAGTGGGTGACTTCTACCATTCACCTCTGTTATGAACTCGCTAAGAAAGAACCCCCGGTTGGGTTACGGGCCCATTCAACTCGGGTGTTAGCTGCATCCTCTGCCTTTTTGTCTGGATTACCGTTGGAGGATGTCTGCAAGGCTGCGGTCTGGTCTGAACCCTTGACCTTCGTCAAGCACTATAGGATGGACTCCAGAGCCAGACGTGAGGCAGCCTTTGGAAGGGCAATGTTACTGTCGGGACTGCACTGAGATGTCTATACCTACCATCAGATTGGGCTCAGAGAGTGATGTGCATTCCCCTATTCTAGCCTCTCATGTTAGATATGGTGTTAACTATATTTGTGGCAGGACACTCCCTCCTCCATTGACCAAAGCTTGTCAGTCTTACCCATTTGTGTGATTCGCAGAGACCACAAAGAAGAAGGACAGGTTGCTCACCTGTAACAGTATTTCTTTGAGTGGTCATCTCCGAATTCACACAAATCCCACCCATCCTCCCCTCATTGTGCCTGCTCATGTTTTCTGTTTACTTCACAGCTGGCGGCGAACTTCCGGAACTGAAGGGGGCAGTACCGACAGAGGGCCTTTATAGGGATGGGCGGCGCTACCGCCAAAAAGTTGCAACTCAAGTCCAGCCCAGTGAAAAGTTGCAACTTTAAAGTCTGCCTAGTGATTCCAGAAGGATCCGAAGTTGCTGCGCATGCGCAGTCACTACCCATTTGTGTGAGTTCGCAGGTGACCACTCGAAGAAATACTGTTACAGGTAAGCAACCTGTCCTTTGCCCAAATTGGATTAAAATGGTATCTTCTCAGTGGCTAACCTGTAGGGTGGGGAACTTTATCAGGTGCATAACACCTTGAGGGCATGCAACTCTTTAGTTGGGTATTGGGTGTGTTCATAACTGTTAACCTGAGTGATAATAATAAGGACCTTCTTATTGTGAGGTGCTGTTTTAAAACTAGACCTGGCTGGGTTTGATTTGTCCAGGCTTATCTTCCCATCTTCTATGCTGTACATTTCAAGCAAAGCTGCTAATCTTACATGCTGGTCGACATGGGAAATAAAATTTTTTAAATGGAACATCACATGGTATCACAGATACTATATGCACCGTAAAAGCTCTGTTAGCACAGCAGTATTCCAAGAATGGGCTCCCTGCATATTACTGTTTGTGTAGTTTCTGTGAATGGGGAAGGATGCCTGAAAAAAATGGCAGGCTGAGGATAAAGATTTGTGAAAGTTTTTTGGGGGGGGGGTTGGTTGCCTGTTGCTTTGTTTAGCACCTGTAGAACTATCTCCTGCTTGTATACCTAATATGTTTCCTTCCCCATTCATACACTTTTGTCTTTTTTGTGTATGCATTTGTGATTCGTTTTTCCCTTTCTTCTGCTTCATGCAACAGCTTCTAATGTTCAACAGGACCCTCCTGCCCCAGACACAGGCCCCCCAGGAGGAGGTGACCCACCAAATCCCTCCGCTATGAGAACAGTAGCCAGGTAAGATTTTAATCCTGAACAGTTGGCAAGAAATGGATAATCAGTCTTTAAGCACATGAATGTTGGCAGACTCTTTCAGTAATAGACAGGACTCTGAGAAAGATAGCAAAGTACTGGTGTATGTGTTTGCCTGCTTGAATGGACTTATACTTTTGATGAGCCCCCTGACTGAGATAAAACACAGAAAGCTTAGGGTTTCAGACTTTTGCCACAATCATCATGGCAAGTGTGGCACTACCTGGTAGTGAGCATAACAGGCAGTTAACTTACTTCCCAGATTTGTAATTGTAGTTGGAGGTATTGTCCTGGCAGCCATTTCACTGCTTGTTGGGAAGAAGGTGAATACTGGTTTGGCAGCCTTATGGCCAAGATTTCAGAGTACTTCAGCCACACAAGTCTAGTGAACATCCAATAGGAAAGTGTGGCATAGATTTTTCTGGCTGTTACTCAATATAAGGTGAACCTGGCACACTCACACCTCCCTTTGCCCTTTGGTGAAGTTGCAGGTGTTTTCTTGATTGGTCCTGTAAGGCAGAGGAGGTACTGCCTCCATCATACTGATGGGGGAAAAGAGGAAGGAATGTGGTGACAGTGGTTTAAATCCAATTAATAGTCCCAACTAGAGCATACCTATTAAAGCAGTGAGAACTTAGTGAATACTTAAGTAACTTCCATTGATTCAGTGTGTTTGTTCTAGTTGGGATAAGCAAAAATTTTTGTTTGGTTAACAAGACTAGTCAAAAAATGCAGTTCCTTTTACATATCCATTCTAAAGAACCAGCTAAGAGATTGTTAGAAATGGAGTATATATGCTGTCAGATTTTAATGACTATGGATCTACTGATGATTTCATTTATTTATTTTGTAGCTTTTGAATTGAGCAGAGTCACATTGTGTGAGCTGAGGAGGTGTTATGTTTGTAGGCCACTGAGAAAGACTGTTGTCGAAACGCGTCTGGCCTTGAGTTTTTACTATTTACTATTATTATATTATTTTATTTTCTGCATTTGCACACTTTTCAGTGGGGTATTGTTACCCTTTTAGAAATTGTACTGACTTATCTACTTTAGGGTTCAGATTTTTTTGGCCTTGAGTTTTGAAATTTTTATTATCATTATAATATTTACTTTTTGCATTTGCATACTTTTCAGTGGGGTATTTTTACCCTTTCAGAAATTCTATTGGCTTTTCTGCTCCAGGGTTTAGTTATTCTTTTATTTAATCATAGTGTTGCCTCTTTGTAATTGGAAGTGGGATTATTTTATCCTGGATACATATTTTTTGGCAGAACCCTTCAGTTTGGTTTTTTGTTCATTTATTTATATAAAATATTTTTATGCCACCTTTTGAGGTAAAGCCTCATCAAGGCAATTTACAAGGTAAAACCATTCGGCTAATTTAAAAACATCCACAGAGATGGATAAAACATAATGGTTTATTTTGGCACACCTTTTTAGATTTCTCATGTCCTGGTATTCTGTAGGGACAGATGCATAGAAGAAGGTTAGTATCACAAGTCATACCTGCATGATAAAGATCTGCAGGGCTGCAGAAACTACTAGCCTAAAATGTGGCAGCCAGATTAATATCTGCAGAGAGGATGTGGCTCTTGTTCTTTATTAACTCCATTAGCTGCTGATTGTTGTTTCTAGATTAAATTCAACATGCTAAAATTCTTTATAGCAGTTTTCTCTAACCAGGTACTCTTCTGGTGTGTTGGATTATAGTTCCTGTCAGCTCAAGCTGTTAAGCAACTCCTCACTAAGGGGAGGATTTTATCTTGTCCCCTTCATTTTTATTGTGTTATTTATAATCATTGTAACTTTTTTTGAGAGTTCAGTCTGAAAGGGAGCTTAAAATCACCTAGGCAACATTTCAAAGGTTATATACCTGAAAGACTGATGCAAGGGAAAATTTTGCAGAGCATGCAGGGATTGCTGGTACTTCAGGCATGTCTTTGATGTGTAGTCTTTTACTTTATTCCAAAGTAGTCATTGAGAGCCATGCACTTCTGTGGGAGAAACACAGACGTTTGGGAAATGGGCCCTTTGCTAATAATATATAAAGTGGTTGAATATGAGTGAGAGAGAAGAATATCAAAACTATTATATATTTATAACAGCTGTGTATTATGACTGGGAAACCCCTTTTATTCCTACTCTATAACCACTTGTATGTGTTACCTCCCACCTTCCACAACAGCACAGTAGAACCTCCTCGATCTACCTCTGATTCCGCCCAACCACTTCAGGGGATGACAGAGGCTCTACAACCTGAGCACAGCTCCCCACAGACAGAACAGCAGCAGCAAGCGACGGCCAGGTAAGGTTTTAGGATCAGGTAAAGGAGAGGCAGAACAGAGTCTGAAAAGTATTATGGGAGATGTCTGCCTTCTTACTACAGGGATATAGAAAGAAGGGTGGCTAGGAAGAGATTTTGGATGGTCGGAAAAATGTCTCTTTCAGTACTGAGCACAGAACATAGCATTTTGATTTCTTGTATGCTTTTAAAACCATGTTACTAACCATTTAGGCCAGGGATGGTAACTGTGCAGTTCTCCAGATGGTGGGCTGCATGTTCTGGCAGCTCTAGCCTGGATAACCAATAGTGAAGAATGCTGGAAATTGTAATCTAACAGCATCTGGCAGGCCACATGGTTCCCACAACTGCTTAAGGCATTTGGGAAATGTGTAGCTAGTGCCTGATGGAATTTTAGAAGTGAAAAGGAAAGTTCATCAAGATTTCCAGTGATCACGATGAGCCTTCCATGTCTTGGATAGCTTTTTCCTCTTTCACTGTTTGAAGCAATGCACCCTTATGTAGTATATGCAGACTGTGTTCTTTCTACAGCCTGCTCACACCACTGAAGCCTTTTGTTGTATAGAATTTTGATTTTGTTGTGAGTATGCACTGACCATCTTTTCCTCCTCTTCCTTCTCCCAACCATTATTGCATCTCCTTTACAATGGTGCTGTGGTGGCAGAAATTCTCTTTGCACCCATGAGGATCAGAAACATATTTTGAATTATCAATATGCCAATTGGGTTTCTAAGTTCAACGCTGAGGTCCCAAACTCCAAAATGACATAGTACTCTTTATCTTAGGAGTGTGCAATACCCATATACGGTATATCTCCATTACATGCTATATAAGGTTCTCTCTTCTTCTTCTTTCCCAGATAAAGCTGCCCGGTGGGTCTCATCAGTGGAAAAGGACCACGGCTGCTTGCTCAATCAAGTCCATTTTGCCAGGGACTGTCCCCAGTCCTTCCGGTGCCTTCATCCCTGTGGGTAGGTGGGGGGCATGAAGAGAAAGCAGCAAGGGGCGATGAAAGGCCCAGCCTCTCTCCCTATCCCACCCCAAGCAGTTACTGAAGAAATCAGGACCTGGTACCAACAAGCACCTGAGAAACAAAACGGATGTGTGTACGAGGGCAAAAGCATCTTCCTCCTTGTGGCATTTTAGTTAGTGAACCCAAGAAACACACTCCCCTGGGGATGAGAGGGGCATTCTCAGTCAAAGTCTTTCTTGCTCTCCCTCTCTCCCTCCTGTGGCACAATGCCAGTTTCCCTGCATCCCCCAAACTGCTGCTGCACTGAGCAAACCTGTCTGTTTTGATGCAATTAAAATTGATGCTTGAGTTGTACCAGAAATCTTCTGATGGGATATCAGTGAGTGGGACAGGGAGAAAAACCATCAAGCAACATACCCCTCTGTCTCTTTCATCTATTCAGTGCCCCACCTGCAAGCACAAATCTGCCACATTTTCCCACCCTCCCTTCCCTTGCATCGTCTCCCTCCCAAAATTTTCCACAGGGAGGCAGATGAAATTAACCAGAAGCATTGCACAGGGTAAGAAAGATGGAGCTTTGCTTCATACATTCATGGTGCGCGTCAGTGAGGACTTCTACCTCAAGCTGCAAGGGTTAGGAGAGAAGCAGTGGATTTGAGGATTGTGTGATAGGTGCAGGCTCATGTGAAATTCCCTTCCTCAGATTTCTGTGCATATACTCAGTCCCCATGACTCTATGAAGCCGATCTCTAAGAGAACAGTGGGGGCTGGGAGAGCAAAACAGAGCAAGCCTTCCTAGGGTGCCGCATGGAAATGTTTCCTTCTCTCCACCCCTGGAGCTTCCCCCTCACTTGGTGGATTTCAACTAAGAGCTTGGAAAGGTTATTTCATTCTCAATCCATCAGCCATGCTGGTTGGTGAAGTACAGATATTGTAGTTCAAAACAGTAACTTCCTAAGATGTATAATCCACTCAGTGAGATATTTTTAAGGAGTGATTTGTATGTACGGCAATGTGAAATTGAATCACCCTTTCTAAAGTTGCCATTTTGATTCTCCCTTTCTCCATCATTCACAAACTCATTAGGATTTAAGCTTAATTAAATCCCATTTTCTTTCCAGCAGCTTCTGCCTGTCCATCCACACAAACACCCCACGTTGGTTATTTTTGGTTAACAGTTAAAGGGCTCAGTAAATCTACTTTTCCCCACAGACCTGTACATCAGTTGCATTAGGGTAGAAGTGGAGAGAAGCACATTAGCCCATCTTCACATTCTCCCTCCCAACATTGGCATTTTGTGAGAACCTGTGGGAGGAGACCCAATTTTTTTTCCTGCAAATGACATAGATTCTAATTGATCTTGGAAATGGTCCTTAGCCCCAAGCAATATATCTGTAATTTGGAAGAACCCACCAATATCTTACAGGGGTAGGTGGGGAGTTATATACTTCTGTATCTCTGCTGCACCAGTGCAAACTGAGAATATTTTTGGTAGCTGGAATTTTCTTTGGTCACTTGCACTGTCCTTGTAGCAGTTTTATTCAAAAAATGAGTTCTTTACTCTTTAGGGACTTCAGGGACAGGGAGGCCTTCCATCTTCAGGAAACTGTGTTGGAGAAAGTGGAGGGATTGCTTATTCATGTCGGTAATATATCCCAGAAATATAACCTAAGAATTATCCCGTTTCTCCTCCTCATTGATGCCTGAATCTGTCAGGAGCGTGTGGGTATCTTTTTGGAGGACTTCATGAAAACCAGGCTCTCCTGTCTGCTCTAGAGAGTTCTTGCTGCATGCCCTAAATGCTACGCAAGACTCAAACTGCACTTCTCATGCTTCCAAGGCACAGGAACTAACAGTTTCCCTTCTCTGTAATAGTTGCTCCAAAGTGATCCCATTATACCCTTTCTTGAAAGCTAGGAAGTTCTCATTCCAGCCCTCCTGCCATAGATCCTACGCTTCTTGTGGGGCTCTTAGAAATTGAATTCTCCATCAAAGGCCCCACAGCCTTTTCCTTTTCTTCTGACCTCACACCCCAAGCAATTGATGTATTTTGGGCTTTGTGTAGCTCCTTTTAGTGTTTAAAAACAGCAACAACACAGAATCGCTGCCTGATCCTTGCCTCTGAATACAGAATTGGGACAAGAGTATTGGAAAGGCTCACTTGAGAACTCCTTGTGATTTGAAGAGTAAGGAATCCCAGTGCCTGTGAACCTTGATATGGAGAAGGACAGAGCAAGATCTAATTCCAGGGTTTGTGGAGTTTAGTTTTCAAATATCAAAGGTGGCAGGAAATAAAGTTATGGTGAGGAATATTTCCCTCACATAAGCACTAAGCATCCTTTCCCCTCCAACTTGCCTCTTTATTTGCAGGTGGTCAGTAGACTGTGTCCTCTCCTGTGTCTCCCACCCACCCCTAAAATATAAGTGGCAATATTTCTTGAAGCTCTTAAACCACAAAGGACAAAAGTGGCCTTTCGCGTTGTCTGCGTCATGCCATGTTGGGTATTATTATTATTTTCTTTTTCCCTGTGTGTGTGTATGTGTGCGTTCTGTTTGAATAAAGAGATTCTATGGCCATTATAGGTTCTTCTCTGTTTTCTTTTCTGCACAGTATTAGTTCCTTAGGTTCTACCTTGCCACTCAATTTTTTTCAGATTTTACTGAAAAAAAATTTCATTGTTCTTAGGCCTTCTCTGCACATGCTGCAGAAAGATGCTGTGCAATACTTATAACAGAATGGACTGTACTTCAGTTAATGAAATAGATGTGCTCTTGAGCATTACTTCTTTAACAGAAAATTTGGTAGAAGAAGCAAAAGTAACACAGGAAGAAAAGGGATAGTTTCCTACCCACCACGTATCTGTAACTCTTTCTGGGTTCTGTGGGAGCAAATTGTATGTTAAAATTTGATAAAGTGCCCAAAAGTTCTGTGCATCCAGATAAGTGCTATTGCAGGGCTCTGGCATGTTCTCAGTAGTTTTGTAATATTTTGATGCCATCTTAAAGCCCTAAATAAAAACAAACTAAATAAACCCCAACAAAACACATTTGAAATGGGAAGGCTGCTCTGGAACCATATGATATCCAGAACATTCTGGTAATGCACAATGAGAGATAATAGTTCTACATAGTTCTGGAGTGGGGAAGGAGCTAAAGACAATGCATTTAAATGAGTGAAGCTTTTTATAATGCATAGAACAAAAGGAGGGTACACACTTAAAACTCTTAGATGTACATTAGAACAGCCCTTTTCTGTTCCTCCTTTTGATTTAATCCCTTTCTGCTATATTTGAGAAGAAGGTGTTAATTACACACAGTATTCCTTTCATAATGAAAGGAAGGTGGTAAGCCCACTGGGCATTAGCCCACTTCCTTCTCTTTTTCTTTCATTATGAAACAAATGTACACCCACATTAAATGTTTAGGTACAGAACTTGAAGAGCACCTCGCTCTGTTCCAAAGTCTTTTGTCTAATTCTAATCAGGTATTCTCACTGTATTGCTTTGTTTATTATATGCCAGTTGCAGCTTGAAAGCATTTATACCTCTGATACATGATAAAAGAGAGGCATTTTTTCAGTTCAGTAGCTTCAATGCATGTATTTTGCAAAAGGATGGAAGCAGTTGTAATACCTGGGATTTATACAGTGGGACCTTGGTATTTTCTGGGGTTTGGTTTCAGGACCACCGTGGATGCTCATGTCCCATTATATACAGTGGCCTAGTAAAATGGTGTCCCTTTTATAAAGTGACAAAATCAATGTTTGCTTTTTGGAATATATATATTCAAGATGTGGATGGTTGAAACTGTGGTTAAAGAATCCATAGATACACAGTGCCAACTGTATATTCAGAAGTGGAAGTACAACATTGTTGGTGGTGGTTCTTCCTAGCTGTCCTTGGGACAAGGAGGAACCCAGCCATGCTGTAGCACCTAATTTCCCTGTCTGTCCAGCCTCCTCCAACATTTCAGCTCAAGAATCTGCATGTGCAGACTGTGACTTCAACATAATCAACTTTCTGCATCTTCTCTTCCCTCCCAACTGATTTTTTTTTATCATGTGATGAAAGAATCAACTTGAGCCTCATTTTCTAACCTTTTGTGTTTCATTACTAAAGGTATTGCCCTAATACAGATTTTGGAATTGTTGTTTTACGTTAGATTCTGTATCAAAATGGGTTTTAATGTTTGTTTGTCCTACATTGCCAAATAATGTTTAATTTACAGGGCTGCCCACAAATGGCATGAAATCAGAACCAAAGAGTTGAACATTTTCAGATCAGTCCAAATCTGATCCCAACTGGTTTCTCCAACATTCTGTGCCAGTGGCAGCATGTTCTGCATCCGCTCTGAGCCTCTTTCTAACTTCCTTGGAGGCCTCCCTCCCTCATCTTTAACTACTGTATTTTAACATTCTGAGTCAAGCTTCATCAGAGATTTGAACCCTTCACTACCCATCCTCCATGTTCCAGGACAGCAGCCTACCTTGCTTTTCAGATGGAAAGATGCCATCTAATGATTCCCTTCTTCAGTTCAGCCAGACAGCCCAAAGGTGACATCCTTCAGATGGTTAGAAGTAACCCTTTCATCTCCAGAAAGCATGTTAGATGGCCCTTTTGCAAGAGGATGATGGGAATTCCAATCCATGTGGATGTACCAAGCTTAAGGAAGGCTGCATAACCTCAAAGATTTCAAGGATATGTTCAAAGGTAACATAAGTGTAGAGGGTATGTGTACATGAAAGGAAGGTATGAGTAGGAGTTATTTTAGATTGGATTAAAGAATGGAATAGAAGGATGAGAAAGATGTTAGGAAGTAGAAAAGGGTGTAGGATTATGGAACTGGGGTATAGAATGGAAGGAAAGGAAAGGAGTGGAAGGAAGACATGGAAGAAAAGGAAGGGAGTGGGTATAGTAGAAGGTATAGGTATGAGTAGAGTAGACTAGATGGAATATATAATATCACACAAAGTAACAAGATGGGATTAGTGATAGTTTATATATAGGCTATACTGTTTGGTAGGATAAATAGTGTTTGATAACTATTTTATATTTGTATGTAGATATTTTGTTACAATTGGTGTGTAACAGGTAAATGTATGGATGGACTTTTATGTTGATGTATTTTATTATATATGTTGTATATTAAATGCTTTTAAAGAATACACTTTATTTAATTAAAAAAAAGATTTCAAGGATGAAAATCAGGACATGTGGGCAAGCAACATCACAACAACCTCACAGATGAAATGATGTGAGCGGCCAAGGAGCATAAAGTCTGGTTAAGGTGGCAAAAGTTATTAATGAGGAGAAACTGACAAGCTAGGAGAGGCTGCAGGAATCTGATTTTGCCTGAGTACTGGGCAGGGCAAGATTCCACCCTCCTCTTATCTCCCCACTGCTGAGTTAATGGAGTGCAAACTACACTTTAAATCAGTTTGCTGCAACTGAGGTTATTTAAGGACAAAGGGAAGAGTGGAAGTAGGAGGGAGAAACTGGGACGTTTTAAAAGCATCTGAAAAGGGGGAATGTCAAGATTAAGCTGGCCTGTCCTTGCCAAATTGGAACAGTTTGGAGGGTATGAGGCTGTTATAAATTCAGTCTTAATTTTAAATTCAGCTGGGGAAAAGTGAAGCCAGCAATGAAACTTGAGATGAAACCAGTACTGTGACACTTAAGATAAGAGAGAGGTATCAGTAGTAGCTCAGCTAGGGAATGAGAGCGCCAGTATTCTTACTTATCTATACTTACTGAGAGGAGAGGCCCTACCCATATGTATGTCTTTTAATGATATGATCCCTTTTAATGTTAAACCTGTCTTTCTGGAGTATCTTCAGTTCTCCAAGTTGTGGAGTTGTGTTTGACTGCATTTCCCATTAGCTCCAACTCTTGGGAGACACTGGACCGATAGGAGACATGAGTCCCACATCTGGATGACGACATTTCCCCATCCCTGGCATATCCAGTCGCTGGTAGGTTAATTAATGGGGTGCAGTTCCATTCATTCTTCTGGCACTCAGTAATTTTTGACATTGACCATAATTTCCTTCTAGACCAGTTCATGGAAGCAAAGGAATGTTGCCTCAGTAGTGCCATTCTTAAAAGGATAGCTGCTTCTGGAAACTGGTACTGGAGGATTATTGCTTTGTCTTATAACAATTATGCTATGGAGTGCCACACATCTCTTGTTTTGGCTCAGTATGCACATGAAATTAGAAGGTGAGGTCACCCAAGGATTTGGAATGTGGTCTCGCCAGTGCACTGGTGACACCCAATCCTGTCTGTCTGTCTGTCTCTCTTTTTTAATCAAACCACAGACTGGTAATTGAGATCAGTAATAAGCTGGATGAGAGCCAATAAACAAGCTCCATCCAGTCAAATGGGAGGAAACACTGTTGAAGTTGATGCCTCTGATCTTGAAGCTGGGATTCAATCAGTTCTGTCTGGCTTTTTCTTAAAGAAGAGTCGGCTCGCAAGAGGTTTCATGAGGTGGTTCCAACTGAAACCCGATAATACTTCTTGCCACATTCTGAATGATCAGCCTACCCTCTGGAAATGATCAGCATAGCTATTTGATAATAGTTAAAAGTTTATAAAGATCATCAAAACAAAATTAAGTATGTTTGCTAAGGCATATATTGCATTAAAGTTTAAAGCAAGCAAGACTTGCATGATGGCTGGCAGTGGAACCTATAGAAGGCAAGGAACCTCATTCAACCTGAGTGTAATTTTTATATCCTTTCATGAAACCCAATTGTTAGATTTCGTTGGTTAGACTCCTTGACATATGGCCCATTCACACAACACAGTTATAGCATTTTGATTCCACTTTAGCTGCCATGGTTCCATCTGCCAGAATCTCTTGGGACTTATAGTTTAGAGAAGGGCATTTAGAATTCTGAACAAACTACATAGCCTAAGATTTCATAGGATGGAACCACGGGATGGAACAATTGTGTTGTGTGAATGGGCCCCTATATTCATCGGGAAAAACATGCTTAACCACTTCCTCAGACATATATTGTGTATATTATATTTGTCTTAAACACTTTACACAGTCAGGTCTTTAATGACATCTATGCAGGCATTGTTTTGCTTTCCTCATAATCTACAATATGACATGATTCATATTTTGTAACTTCCATCGTTTTGTAACCTTCCTGGTTATGAAAACATTGCTTGACATAGACCCCTTGGCCCCGAATTTGAGTAACCTCATTGTGCCTGTAGCATTTTCCAATTCCCAGTCTCTCAAAACTGTGATTATTTAAAATTGTCCTAACCTCTATTTAATTTTTTAAAATATATCTTAAGCTCACCACAACTATTCCTCTTTGTGACTTTAGAACAGTGCAAGAAATATCCATGGACTGTCCCAGTTTGGCAGAGACAGTCCCAATGAATCCTCTGTCATACTACTCTTTCAGCTGCTTTTAAAATGTTCCAGTTCCCCTCCTCTCCTCCTCTCTTTCCTCTTTTGTTCTCAGCTTATTTCAACTGTTGCATATTGAGTGGTTTGCATTCAGTTAATTCAGCAGGGGGGAGAGGGTAGGAAGGGGACAGAATCTTGCTCTCCCCAGTAAGCTCAGGCAAAAGCAAACTACATCAGCCTCTCCTAGCTTGTCCTTTATTAATAACCTTTATCACCTTGACCAGACTCTAATTTTCCTTGACCATTCGTCATTTTATCTGTAAAATGTTAGAGCAGGGGTCCCCAAACTACGGCCTGCGGGTCGAGGACTTCCTACTGGCCCGCGGCCGGTCCTGCCGCCACCACCGCCGGATGCCATTTTGTCTTCCAAAATGGCACCTGAGTAGTGCGCATGCATCTGCCGCCAAGTGCCATTTTGTCTTCCACAATGGCATCCAGAGTCGTGCACATGCGCGCGACTCTGGGCGCCATTTTGGAACACAAAATGGTGTCCGGCATCACGCACGCATGCGCACTACTTGGGCGCCATTTTGTGTTCCAAAATGGCGTCTGGAGTTGTGCGCATGCGCGTGTGTGTGTGCGCCTCTGGCCCGCTGGAAGATCTGTAGGCCAGCAAACCAGCCCGTGGATCAAAAAGTCCAGGGACCCCTGTGTTAGAATGTATGGAAATAGATACCTTCTTTGTTGTTGTGTGCCTTCAAGTCATTTCCAACTTATGGCAACTCAAAGGTGATCCTATCATGGGTTTTTTTTGGCAACATTTGTCTAGAGGGGGTTTGCCATTGCCTTCCTCTTCAGTTGAGAGAGTGTGACTTGCCCAAGGTCAACCAGTGGGTTTACATGGCCAAGCAGGGATTTGAACCCTGTTCTCCAGAGTCATAGTCCAAAGCTCAAACCACTACACTACACTGGCTCAGATACCTTGTATCCATTTGTTATTAACAACTGTGTTATTGATGAGTTGCAAGACAGAATAAACATTTACAGTATTTTCTGGCGTATAAGACTACTTTTTAACCCAGGAAAATCTTCTCCAAAGTTGGGGGTCGTCTTATACGCCAGGTGGCAGAGGAGGGGGAAGAAGGTGTGGCGCAGCGGGAGGAGGAGGAAGAGAGGAAGTCCAGGTCAGAGGAGGAGGAGGAGAGGGGAGGAAGGGGTGGCGTAGTGTGGCATGAGGCAGAAGGAGGAAGCAGCAGCGGATAAGAGGTGAACCCCTATCCTGGGGTTTTCTTGGCAAGAATGGTTCAGCGGAGGTTTGCCATTGCCTTCCTCTGAGGCTGAGAGTGTGTGACTTGTCCAAGTTCACCCAGTGGGTTTCATGGCAGAGTGGGGAATCAAACCCAGGTCTCCAGAGTGGTAGTCCAACACTCAAACCACTACAGTACCATGCTGGCTCCTATTCCCATGTACTACCTATGAAACAATTGCAGACTTTTTTGCTATTCTTGTGTGTCTTTAAGTCCTTTCCGACTTATGACGACCCTAAGGCAATCTTATCATGGGATTTTCTTGGCATGTTTCTTCAAATGGGGGTTGCCATTACCATCCTCTGAGGCTGAGAGTGTGTGACATGCCCAGGGTCACTTGGCTGCAAATTGTACATACCCCAGAATGCATCACTTAGGACACGGGTAGGCAACCTTTTTGAGCCGGGGGCCGGGTTGCTGTCCCTCAAACAATGGGGGGGGGGCGAAGCACCATAAATAAATAAATAAATAAATAAACTTTTAAAAAAATGCATGCACACTCTCTCAGCCCCAGGAAAGCCATGGCAAAACCCCTGTGGAGATTTTGCCAAGAAAACCCCAAGAACAAGTAATAACAACAATAATATTATCATGATGGGCGGTGGCGGCGGCAGGACCAGCCTGGGGCCAGTCCAAAGGCCTCGGGGGGCCGCATCTGGCCCCCGGGCCTTAGGTTGCCTACCCTGACCTAGGATATTGGCAGTCCTTCCCCCAAACACTTTCTCATTTTCCCCCGTTGGAAGAGGGGTCGTCTTATACGGTGAGTATATCCCAAACTCTATATTTTGACTGGGAAAGTTGGGGGTCGTCTTATACGGCCAGTCGTCTTATACGTCAGAAAATGCGGGTAATTTAAAATCTACGAGATAACAAGGGTTCTGCTTTTGAGATCATATTCTAGCAGGTTTGTAGATTTTTCCTTTATAATGGTTAAATTGGTATATGGTATTCATGGAGAAGAACACATTATTTATTTAATAATCTGAAATTCTAACAGTTTTAAAACATAGCATCTAAATAAGATTTCATAGTAATAAGGCCTCTCAACAATTATTTTATGTCTCGTATTACCTTCACTAGATGCTGTTTTATTAGCAGATGATATAAATCTTATAGCCTTTATGGATAATGTACCAGAGAATCTATCCAGCATTGCTTGGGCTGATGTTGATACTGTAGTTTTTCTTATGAGTTGAATGAAGCAGATACTTGAGTGGCAGCACCTACAATCTTTAAAATTTCTCTTATACCAGATTCTATGGAAAATGGACCCAAGCCAGCAGGGTCTTTTTGTTGTTGTTGTTGTTGTTGTTTTTGGAGGAATAAGATGAAGTTTTTCAAGTACTAACCAGGCCTGACCCTGCTTAGCTTCCAAGGTCAAACAGGATCTGGTGCTTTCAGGGTATTTAAACCTTCAAATAACCAGGAAGAGATGATATTCCTATTTAACTGCTACAGTCCACACTGTATATTGCCCACAGGTTGGAAGTGATCAATATACATCCCCATCCAAAAAAAGGGAGACACAAGAGACTACAGCAACTATAGGACCATAGCACTGATCTCCCATGCAAGCAAAATCATGCTCAAATTACTGCAACATAGACTCCAACCATACATGGAGAGAGAAATCCCAGAGCTCCAAGCAGGATTCAGGAAAGGAAGAGGCACCAGGAATCACATTGCAAATATACGATGGCTAATGGAGCGTAGCAGGGAGTTCCAAAAGAAAATCAGCATGTGTTTTATAGACTACAGCACAGCCTTTGACTGCATAGATCAGGGGTAGGCAACCTAAGGCCCGGGGGCCGGATGTGGCCCCCTGAGGCCTTTGGACCGGCCCCAGGCGGGTCCTGCTGCCGCCGCTGCCGCCACAGCCGCCACCTCCCGCTGCCCCCCGCCGCTGCTGCCGCCCACCATGATGATATTGATTATTGTTGTTGTTACAATCTCCACAGGAGTTTTGTCATGGCTTTTCTGGGGCTGAGAGAGTGCGCATGCATATGCATATTTTTTAAAATTAGATAGATAGATAGATAGATTAGATAGATAGATAGATGATAGATAGATAGATAGATAGATAAATAGATTAGATAGATAGTGCTTGCCTACCCCTGGCATAGATGATGAAAGGCTGTTGAACGCCCTTAAAGACATGGGAGTGCCAATACATCTGATAGTTCTGATAAGGAATCTGTACTCTGGACAAGAGGCTACTGTCAGAACAGAACAAGGAGAAACAGAATGGTTCCCAATTGGCAAAGGGGTCAGACAAGGATGTATCCTTTCACCCTATCTGTTCAATTTGTATGCAGAACATATAAGAAAAGCAGGCTTGGACACAGAAGAAGAAGGACTGAAAGTAGGAGGCAGGAATATCATCAATCTAAGATATGCAGTTGACACCATAGTACTAGCATAAAACCTCACAGACCTGGAACACCTACTAAGGAAGATCAAAGAAAAAAGTGCTAAGGCAGGTTTAATGTTGAACATAAAGAAAACAAAAATAATGACCACCAAGGACCTTTGTAAGTTCAACCTAGACAATGAAGAAATAGAAATAGTAAAAGAATTCCCATACCTGGGATCAAGTATTGATAGAAATGGGGACTGCAGTCAGGAAATCAGGAGAAGACTAAGGATGGGGAGGGTGGCTATGAAAGAACTAGAAAAGATTCTAAAATGCAAAGATATACAACTCAGCACAAAGGTTAGATCAGGGGTAGGCAACCTTTCCCCTTTAAGGGCCGAGGGACTTCAGCTCCCAGAAGCCTCAGCCATGTTGGCCAATAGTCCCATGTTGGCCAATAGCTCCTGGGATTCTGGGAGTTGAAGTCCCTCGGCTCTTAACCGATGTGTATGGATGTGAGAGCTGGACAGTCAAGAAAGAAGATAGAAGGAAAATCAATGCATTTGAGATAACGTGGTGCTGAAGAAGAGTGCTGAGGATCCCATGGACAGCCAAAGGACAAACAAGTGGGTCCTAGAGTAGATCAAACCAGAAACCTCCCTGGAAGCCAAGATGACCAAACTGGGACTGTCGTACTTCAGATATATCATGAGAAGAGAGGACTCTTTGGAAAAAACAATAATGCTGGGGAAGGTGGAGGGAGAGAGGAAGGCCACATGCTAGATGGATGGACTCTATTAAGGAGGTCACAGGTATTAAGGGGTTGCAGGAATTAAGCAGAGCAGTGGAGGACAGAGGGTCTTGGAGATAGGGCCGTCATGAGTCGAGATTGACTCAAGGGCACTTAAAAACAACAAACAACAAAAGCCTTCAAAACACAGTGTACAATTGGCCCTCCACATTTGAAGCTTTGACTTTTGCGGATTTGATTATTTGCGGTTTTGATTAATATGTTCTTTCTAGGAATCTCTAGGTCCTCCAGGGCAACTCTGCCAAAAGTTGACCACAGAGTTGTTCTGGAAAACCTAGAAGGGAACACACTTCTCTAGGTATTTCTAGGTCCTCCAGCATGATTATATGATGTGGCAACATCTGATAGATGTTGACCATAGAATCGCAGTGAAAGAGCTGGATGTTCCTAGAGAGGTGTTCCCTTAAGTAAAAAGAATAGTGGGTTTTTTATTTGCGGTTTTTCCACATTCACTGGAGTCCTTCACCCAGCAACCGTGGAGGGATCACTGTACAATAATATCACAAGTATTCTAAAATGCAATGATACACAACTCAGCACAAGTACAATATCATTTCACAAGTATGAGGAAGAAAAGTTGTTTTAACAATAAAGGCTTTTAAGGCTTTTGATTATATCCAGGTCTATGTCTGATATTACTGAGGTATGACTAATTATTTTGTCACTATCCTGTACTATCTTCCCAATTTTATTCTCAAAGACTGTAACTAAAACAGCAAAAATGAATGTGTGTTTATGAAAGTATTTAAAATGTGTGAAGTTCAACAACAACCTCCTCTTGTCTGTTGATTACGTATATTTTTAGAAGTCAGTCTTTATCTGTAAAATCTGAGAAAAACAATATAATAAAAATTATGGACAGTATGGCTAGTTTACGTACCTACAAGAGCTTAAACATGCAACTATAATATACAAAATAATAAAAAGAGATTGTTCATTGGTATGCTTGCAATATGATCCTGTCTGTAGGATCCTTTTTTTAAAAAACTCAGCAAAAATGAAGCACTTTAGCAGTGTACAAGCTGAAAAGGAATCTGGAAAATTCCTTATTAATAAATACTGTGCTTTCATTTTCTTCCTCTATGTTAACCACCAAACTAATTATTTGTGCAACAATCAAATTTGAAAATAAACAGAAACAGCATGAAAACTGTTTTTCTAATATTTATCATATTTTGAAAAGCTATCCATTAGTAATCTACCATCAAACAGTAAAGGACACATGAAAAATGGTAAAGTCATAAAAGAGACCTCATTCACACATATATCATACCACCAGTGTACATTTGGTACTAATGACTTACGTAAATTTTGTTCCTGGTATCGTTTAAAGAGAAAAGAAACCACTTTAGGATAGAATATTACCGTACTTTCTTTTATTTAAATGTTCTTTTATAGCCCTACTTTCATTAAAGAAAATATAAAAAACACAAGAAAAATATTTAAACCCATATACATTAATTTATCATTTTTAACCAGTAACTTTTTAGTTTATTTTTGTATCAGATTACTTCTGAAATTTCAGCTACTATGAACTTCTAGGCTGTGGTGATGAAATCATAGTGACACATGCACCACTTACAGGAAGAACTTACATGAACCTGAAATCTCATACGTAATTTATTAAAAAGGATTTGAATAAAAAGCTTGAAAACTATTGGAAAAAACTATATGCAGTTGTGATTAGGGAAAGGTAAGGCATGGTTTTACCTCTTTTTTCAATTTCTATTTTAAAATAAGTTGAGTTTTTAAAATCAGTCTAGTTAGATTTGTCTCTTGATAGTTACATCAGTGAAGAGGAGCGCTGAAGCCTAAATAGTTTAAACCTTCTATTAAAATCAGTGAAGAGGAGCGCTGAAGCCTAAATAGTTTAAACCTTCTTAATTAAAAGTTTTAACATTTATTATTAACAATTTAATTGAAATCTGGTGAATCTCTAGCTTTGTAGTATTCTAAACTGTTCTGTGAAAATACCTCTGTAACTATAAAATAGAAGGTGAATTAAATTGTATTTTATTGGAATGTAACACATCTCAATTTCCTTAGTTTTCCCGTTTCCTAACCCCAAGGTCTCTAAACATTTAAGAACTATCTGAGCTATTTTCTGTAGGAAAACATGTACAAATGACATTGTCAAACCCTTGTGGTCTACCAGATGACTGTTAAAACTATCAATTCATCAAAATTCACTCTCCATATGAATATCTTTTTTCTGTTTCTGACTTGAAAAAAAAACAACCCTGTCAGCTGCCCTAAGGAAATGACTTTTTAACAAAAACAAAATGGACCTTTGCCCATTGAAAGAGCATCCCCCTTCCATCAAAAAATCTTCAGATGGTTACTTCCCAGTTTGTCATAAATGGTACCTTTGCAAAATATGCAGCTTCACAGAGACATTTGTAGAACTGGCTCTCATCTTTTAAATCCACTGTTTGTTTTAAAAGAAAACCTTCCCTTCCCTTCCCTTAATCGAAACCTTGAATTATTTATTAAGCTATTTACATCCTAAATAACAACCTCTGTCTACAGTTCACACAGAACGCAGTGAAATAAAACTTCTAAAAACTCGAAACCTTTACCACCATTCATGGAAATTGTGCTGGCTGATGACTCCCAAGTCAGTGGTCTGTTGAATCCTCTCTAGCTTTTACTCCAAACTTTAAAGGAGGTATCCAAAATAATACCCCTATTTGGAGAATAAAGTCCAGCACCTTGGGCAGCTTCTTTAAAATCTGGAAGCAGACCTGGAGTGGACTCAGTGCTCCACTGAAATGGATGCCATTAATATATGATTTGTTTAATTGTATATTTTATATGTGCACTTAACCTTTGTAGTGTTTTTAACCTGTATTGTTTAACAGTGTTGTTAGGTGCCTTGAGTCCTGTTATTGGGAGAAAGATGGGATATAAATTAATAGTAATGATAATAAAGCTGTGATTTGGTGGCACCAACGAAGCTTGCCCAGCTCCTCCCTCTCTAGCTTCTATATAGGACTGAGAGTATAAGTCTGGGTGTTTTCCTTGATTTCTCAGTTGCCCTTGATACCATCAATGATATTTTGCTGGTATTTATGTAACTGGAGTAGGAGTACAATGGCTGCACTCTTACCTTAAGGCTAAAGAATATTCACAGATTTTTGTCATCCCTCAAGAGAAAGGGTGTCTTAGGTAGTCAAGGCATCCTTATTGGGGGAGGGGGGAACAGCCCCTTGCCTTGAGATTTTTGACCCCTGAATGGGTACCAAAAGTACTTTGTGCAAAGATGTTTTTGGCCCCATTGCATTCTATGCAAAATAAAAATCATTTTGATAACCTCCCCTTAAAAAAATTAACTTAAAATTGCACAAAAAAGCCTCTTGTAAGCTTGCTACAAAAGGTGATAATTTTGAAATTTTGTACTATTGCATGCAAGGCTGTTCCTGCTGCATCTTGTCTCAAACTAACTCAGGAAACTTTCCTAGAGTGGAAGAGCAAACAGTCTTATTGCTCTTGGAGTTTTGGAATTTAATCTTGCCTTCAGATTCCTGTGGGAAGAGCTGATTAATCCAGAATCCAAAGAGGAGGAATGATCACGGTAAGTCCAAAGACTTGCTTATCCTGTAGAGCAGGATTTACTTCTGACTCCTGTTTATACTTCTTTAAGTATATTATAACTTCAAAAAACATACAGCTTTTCCTTGCAATGAGACTCATTTTGGTCACTAATTGATCCTTCACAGAGAGATGGAAGCAGGAAGATGTAGGCCTCCAGGGTGGAGGGACTGAGACAATGTATTTTCCATGTCCAATTTCTATAGTCCTCTCTACTACAGCGCTCTCTACTGCCCTCATCCAAGCCATGGCACTGGGGATGTCTAATCCAGCATGGTCCCCCTTCCTTGGAAAACAGTATCCAGTACAACATGGATCTCAACTTCATGGGCCACACCACAGTCTTAAGGTGGGCACCACCATATTTCAGCCACCGAAAATAGTTATGCCTGTCCCTGATTTTTGTTGTAGATATTTTAAATTGTTTTTGTAATTTTAAAGTATGTTTTTATATTCTGTTTGTTTAATTGTATTTTAGGGCGGGTGGGCTATTGGGGAATGGGATGTTTGTTTTATCTTGTAAGCCGCCTCAGTTGTATTTTACAGAGAGGCGGGATATAAATAAATATTATTATTTCCCCCTCATTTTATGTTTCTTTCTAGAGAGGGAAACAAGCAAGGTGCGAAGGAGGAAACTTTACAGAATGACTAGATGTAGAGCATAGACAGAGAGAAAGGAAGTCAGTTTTTTCTGTCTTTTTCTCGCTAGAGGTTGAGTGTCCCTTATCCGAAATCCCGGAATCCAATATACTCCAAAATCCAAAATTGTCCACATGGGAGGCTGCGATAGTGACACCTTTGCCTTCTGATAGTTCAGTGTACACAAATTTTGTTTCATGTACAAAATATTAAAATATTGTGTACACAATTATCTTCAGGCTATATGTATAATAAGGTGTATAGAAAACATAAATGAACTTTATGTTTAGACTTGGGCCCCATTTCCAAGATATCTCATTATGTAAATGCAAATATTTTTTAAAAATTAAAATAATCCCAAATCAAAACCACTTCTGGTCCCGAGCATTCCAGATAAGGGAGACTCAACCTGTATATGCAAGAGACAGTATTTTGTTGACCTGAAGGACTTTCTGTTCCCTAAGGAGAAGAAGAAGAAGAACAGTCTGCACAGGAAATTTAAGGTAGTGTGGTGCTTGCGTCAGTTTCTTTCTGTATTTGGGCTGGCAAATTTGCCTTGAGACAGCGTTCTAAGACATAGCTGTTTTAGTCTGTTGCATAGGATTGGCAGGTGAAATAAGGGAAAGGAATCTGGTGCCTTTAATGATGGTGTAGAAGATGGAATGTCAACAGTGGGTGCTTGCAGGATAACTAACACCTGCTGAAACTCCTCCTACACAACTATTAGTCTCACCTGGTTACTGTCACAGTATAAAAAGATAAGAAAACCTGTAGCACCTTTGAGACTGAGAAAGGGACATTTCTAATATAAGGTTTTGTGGATTACAGTCATTAACTTTTGCATGTGATGAAGTGGACTGGAGTTCACAAATGCTTATGCTAAAAATTTCTATTTCTCAATCTTGAATCAGTTCTTGATAAATTTTTCTAAAACAGTGTTATTTTTCCTAAAGCACCAGAATCATTGTTAAATAGCCACAACTTCAACAAAAGCACTTTTGGTGGTAGAGTTTATGCCAAGTTCATTCAGTATGGCAACCCATATATCACTTGGGCCAATAGAAAAACACAAATACAAAATGCTATGTCATGTGTAACAAGAATATTTTAACAGTTGGATAATTCCTTATGAATATTCTTATGAAGCTGCCATATACCTGAGATGTCATATTACTAGTACTACTCCCACAGCTGCAACTACTACCATTATACTTGGATGGGAACAATGAATAGCAGGTGTTGTAAGTTATATTTCAGATCAGAGGAAGGAACTGGGAAAACCACCTCTGAGTATTCCTTGCCTAAAAATCCCCTATGAAATTAATAGGATCACCAGGTGACTTGAAGATGCATGTGCACATGTATACATACCCACGCGCGCGCACACACACACACACATTTTTTCCTCTCCTTGTCTTCAATTCTGCTATCCCCTGGGATTTTGCATGGACATCTATAATCTAAGCTTTCTTTTTTCAAATAGAGTTATGTTTGGCATATTATGTTCTTACTGTTTGTCCTTCAAACCCTAAAGTCTACTTCAGCAATTAATTTAGAAATTAAGACAGAAATTTTAACTAAAGGGGCTGTTCCCAGATCAAGGTGAAATAAGGGAACTATTCTTTCTCAGTTACTTAGGGAAATGGGATAGGGAACATTTAATCTAGTCTACTTGCATCTAGAGAGGCAGTGTGGTGTAGTAGTTTGGATGTTGAACTAGCACACAGGAAGACCAGGCTTTGAATCTCCACCCAGCCATGGAAAACCATTGGGTGGGCAAGTCACAGCCTCTCAGCCTCAGAAGAAGGCAAGGGAAAGGAAGGCAAGGGCAAACCCCTGCTGAACAAATTCTATCCTTCCCCCCCCCCCCCATGTGATAGATTCTCCTTAGGGTCACCATAAGTCAGAAATTATTTCAAGGCACAACAACAACAACAACAACAAACTTGCTTATAACCAGAGGTAGATGCAGAGCAGAGTGGAGGGTGAGCCTTCGCACCAGAACAATTAGAAGGGAAAAAGGAAGCTAACTAACTAAGTAAATAAATAGAGCCCCCTTGGAGAGTCTGCTAGTAATAGGAAGAAATTAAATCTTGCAAATTGCATCAAGCTTCCACTTAAGTAGCTGAGCTGGAGATCTACCGACAACCCTTTCTTCTTACTGGAGTTGAGCCCATGAAAATTGGAGACTTGGCACCCTTCTGCCTGAAATTGGAGACTCAGAGCCAGGTCCTGAGAGCTGGCAATCACACCTGGAAGTCTTGTGCACGGTAGGCAGCCTTTCCCTACCTACTGTGTGCAGCTGCTTCTTCCCCTTCCATGTGTCATTTACATTACAGGCCTGGTGGATCAGGGCACTGCCTTTGCACAGACACATGGGCATGATGACAGTGCTCTGTCAGAGACATGTACATCTTGACAAACTGGTACCAAGCAGAGACAGGGTATTGATTGGCCTCTTATCAAAGGGCCCCTTGTACCCTGCCAACAAGGTGAAAGTCCATGTATGTGTAAGACACAAGTATGATGAGACTCTTCCACTTTAAGTTTGGCAGTGCTACTGGCATCAGAAGAAACTATGGATATCCTGGAGTTAGATGCCCAGTATAGGAGGAAGGTGGCAGCTAATGTAAGAGTCTTTTTTTGTGTGCATGTATATCTCAAGGTGGAGGGAAGGGGAAACCAAAACATGGAGAGGCATTATTCTTTGGTAGTTGTGTCAATCTGCTATAGAAGCTCATTTCCCTGAGGAAGCCAGGATCCTACCACCCATTTGTGGAACCTTTTTCTTCCTCAGGTAAGATACCTGAATTTCTTTATTCTTCATTGCTTTCCTTCATGGAGAACCCAGGAGTGCTAGCTACCTCAGTTTTAATATGAACAACTGGCATGAGCCTCCTGCCTACCCTTTTTCAAATCAAGATAATTCCAGATTCCTTCTAACATAAGAAACCAGGGATAGCAATTTTGGCCCTCCAGAGATTGTGGAACTACAAGTCCCAGCATTCCTCATTGCGTATGCTTCTTAGGGTTGCTTGGAGTTGCTATCTTGACAGCACCTAGATGGAAAGTCCACCACCCTAAAGGGGTGTATTGCAGCATGGCAAAGATTTGGATTAAATGGTCCTTGTGGTCCCTTCCAATTTTATGATTCTGTGATCATCATCATAATCTGTTGTGATTCCATGCAGATTTTTGTCAGTCCATTTACAATTGTTCCCAAAACAGCTATTACTATGGGAACCACAGTTGTTTAATTTTTCCAGAGGTAGTACATCTAAAATTTATAAGTCTTGGTATTTCATAATCCTTTCCCTCTTTTTGTTTTTGACTCTGCTGTCCCCCAAGATTGATACATTTATCATCTAAGCTTTCTTTCTCTCATCCACAGTTATGTCTACATTTTATGTTTGTCAGTTTGAATATTTAAGCCCCATAGGATTTTTACATCTCCATTTCTGTCAACCTTTTCAGGCTTACGTTCTCATCAGTTCTTGGATAGTAAATCATAATTTTTGGCATAGATTCCACTGTATCTTTGCAGGCGCTTTATCGTGGCATTTCTTTCTGCATGAACGGATAAGGTACTCAACAGTTTCATCTTTTTATTTACATGAATGACATTTACTATCTGTAGTTATTTTTTCCAATATTTGCTTTGATGCTATTTGTTTGAAATACCTGTTCTTTAGCCATAAATATAAGTCCTTCAGTTTCTTTCATTCAGTGTAACCATTTCCAGTTGATCTCTTTCCCAGTTCTTCCTTCAAATGTACCAATCATGGTGGTTTGTTTTGCCAGGCTACAAGGCAATTTTTTATTATTTTCTTTCTACACACATATTTTGTGTCCTCAGAGTCCAATATATTCTCTCTATATACACCCTTCAACATGTTTATTTGCTCTCTTCAAAGTGTTCACTCAAGCATTTTTCTCTTCTTCAATAGTTTGCTTCCCTCAGCATTCAGTATTACATTGTAGACATAGCTGCTTAATATCCATTCAAGGATGTAAAGCATGGCTTGTTATCATAATTATCTGAGTTTTTCTAGGTCATGATATGGGTGTTTTCAAGGACAAGAATGGATGAGGGAGGGAGGAAGAGAGAGAGAGAGAGAAAGAGAATGAATAAAAATTCCCCAAGGCCTGGACTAAAGACGGTGACTACAAATGGAGAAGGAGGAGATTGAATTGAAAGAATTTCATTTTAGGATAGGGTTGGCAAGTCAGGACTAAGTGAATGTGGCAGATAATTGGAAAATACATGATGGTTCCTAGATTCTTGGAAAAAATCCAAATCACTGATGGCTCCAAAGTCCAGTCAGGAATATCTGCAAGACTTTGAAACTAATAATAACGATGATGATGATGATGATGATGATGATGATCTTTCTTCAAAATGTAGTAATCCAGTTAACCACTCATCTTGGTGAGCTGAGCCCACATCTATTCTTAAGGCCTGCCTTCACAGCAAAGATGGCAATTGTTATCACCAGTGAAGCAATATTTCAGATTCTGTAACTGGAAGTTTGTTGGGCCACTGTTTAGGGTAATTGTGCAAGTAGTTGCATTTTCTCAGAGGCTGTGTGCAAGCACGTGCTCATGTCCTCTCACAATTTTGATTTGGTGGGTGAGGTGGCATTTCACTGTCACACAACAGGTGAACTCAAAACCATGGCACCTGTTGTGCATTTGGTAGTACAAATGTGGGATTCAGTATACTTATGCTGGCATATATTTATGTTATACTAAAAGCATGTAGTAGTAACAGCTGGCCAAATTATTTCTATTAGAAAGTCACAACCGGAATCTCCATTTTAAGAGACCAAAGAATATTGGTGCTATTGCATTGAAAACTGAAGACAGCACCTGCATCTTTAACAGTTGTGTAAAACAGGGAATTTCAGCTTGTGTGTGCTGGTCATGCAAGCTGGTAACAAACAACACCTGCTGCATTTCCCTCTTCTGTTGTTGTTTGTTGTTGTGTGCCTTTAAGTCATTTCAGAGTTTTGGTGATCCTATCATGGAATTTACTTGGCAAGTTTCTTCAGAGAAGATTTGCCATTGCCATCCTCTGAGAGTGAGAGAATGTGACTTGCCCAAGGTCATCCAATGGGTTTACATGGCCAATTCAAACCAGAGTCATAGTTCAACAGTCAAACCACTACACCACACTGGCTCTTGCAGGTAGCATGTGGCCCCCAACACCATTTTTGTGCCCCCCAACAGTAAGGTTCCCACCTATTTTATTTATTTATTTATTGCTCAAAAATGCCTCCATTTTCAGAGACCATGTTTAGAGGTCTACTTGCGCCCTCCAAAGTCAGACAAACATTTTTCAGATTTCCTCTCACCCCATTTTTTGCCCTAAAATGACCTCTAGAGGATGCAGGAAGATGTCTCCACCATGCTTTGGGCCCACTCTGAAGTCAATTTAGGCCCAAGAGAGGACTTTTTTGAAACCAAAAATTACTTTTGTTCACTTTCTGTTGTTAAAAATGGTCCCTCCTGGACCTAAAATGGCATGGGAAGGGCCCAAAACATGGTGAAAACCCCATTCCTAGAGGGCATTTGGGGGCAAACATAGTTTGGTGGTTTTTTTTTTAGGGAGCAGGTGCAGCGAGGAGATGTGTTCCCCGCAAGGTCTCCAGGGTGGTGATGGTTTAATGTGGCCCCCTACCCTTCCATAATTGGTTTCCCTTGCTTTAAAAGCACAGGTGCCATCTCCAGTTTTCACTCTGGATGCATTGCTTCCTGGATGTTATTCCCAGGAATTAATCATTGGGTTTAGAATTCAAACCAAGAGAGTGTTATATTTTGAATACAGTCTTCCATATAAATTTTTCAATGAAACTAGAATACCTGGATTGTGTCTGGATGATTAATTGGGAAGTGGAGACTCTGGACTTAACTTTTTAAATACAGATATGTGGTGCAGGGATTAAAGTGTTGGGCTGGACTTCAGATGCGGAGGATTTAGCCCCCACTAAACCATGAAATTGCAGGATCTTGAGCTGAACCATGAAATTGACTGCAGGATCTTTTTTTTCTCCCTCTCAAACTGGCCTTCCTCACAGAATTGTTGTAAGGACAAGGTGAGGAGGCAGTGAGCCACATGTGCTGCCTTCAACTCATTAGTAGAGGAAAGGTATAAATGTAAATCATCTTTTGCCACTGTAATAGTTAATAGATAATAAATAGGCAAAGGGAAAATTTGCATTCTCATGTGAACTTTGGCCTTGGCATATACATATTCTGTTTTTTTGCATGTAAGGAGTCTTGGATAGTTGACAAGGAACTGAAAAGATCTTCCTCCTTCCCTCTCTTTCATTATTATTTAATCAATTTCCATACTGCTCACCATAATATCTAAATACCTTGAAGCAGTGTACCAAAAAGGAATACAGTCATTACAAGCCAAATACAAACACATTAGAATGCAAAACATTAAAGAGTTATCAGTTCAAACCATTACCCATTCAACTATTAAAATCAGAGTAAAATAATATTAATTCACCCAAGCATGTACTCTGTTTAACATCTCTTCTTTTTGACCTTCTAACTCTGTTAGAAGCCTATTTTTATATTTGTAAGCCTATCTTATATTTGTAAGCCACCTTGATTGCTTAGGCAAAAGGCGGGATATAAGAAATAAATTATTATTATTATTATTATTATTATTATTATTATTAAGTTTCACCAGGCCTCTAAATAAAGATCATGATCCTTTTTGTTGTTGTCATCTTCATCACAATCTTGATCAATATCTTACTATTTTCCTCAGGCGCAAAACATCTTAGGCCAGGTCTGTATTGCATGTTGAGAAGGGTTGTCCTTTTTGCTTGCTTGTTTTATGTGCTACAAGTTTGTTCTCTGTTGTGTATCTTCAAGTCATTCCCGACTTATGTTCACCCCATCACAGGATTTTCTTGGTAAGTTTCTTCAGAGGGGGGTTGCCATTGCCATCCTCTGAGGCTGAGAGGTCTCCCAGTGGGTTTCCATGGCTGAACTGGATTCAAACCCTGGTCTCCAAAGTAGTGCTTTTTAAATACAGTGGGCCCTTGCTATCCACTGGGGGTTGGTTCCAAGATACCAAAATCTATGGATGCTCAAATCTCATTAAATGCAATGGCATAGTAAAATGATGCCCCTTAAATAAATTGGCAAAATCAAGTTTTGCTTTTTGGAACTTATATATTTTAAAAGCCGTGGATGTTTGAATCTGTGGAGAAAGAATCTTTAGATACAGAGGGCCAACTTTAGTTAGGTAAACTTTATTGAGAAGACCAGTAGTGGCAGGTGAGGTAAGTTTCCATGAAAGGAATCTAACCCATCCCTGTTTATCTTTCCTTACAAGTGCCAGTCACACGGAAACACAGGGCATGTTGCCATCTAGGGCGCTCATGTTCTCATCTCACATAGGAAGGCATGGCAATGCCAAGCCTACAATGAGCTGGCTAACAATCTGTTCAAGGTGAGTCAGGACCTAACACATGACCCAGGATCTTTTGCAGCATTGATGGAGGAAATGATTCCCTGAGCTGTCAATGCAAGGTCAAAGAGCAATTGCAACTGGCCTGTATCCAGCAAAGTTATGATAAGAGGTGCGGCACGGAAGGCAGAGAATTGTTGAACAACAACCAAAACCTTAATACAGATATAGCCTAAACAAATTTAAATTTATGAAACTGTGCTGGGTACTCGTGCAACAGAAATGGTAAATTTAATTTTTCTAATAAGTAAAGATGAGCCTCTTGTCAATTTATGATTTTACCCTGATACTCATTGGCTAGAAAGCTACCAGATGGAAACACGATTATTTTTGAATAAACAGTTTGTAGAATAAGCCAGCCCTGTTGCAAAATGTTTCTGTGGAATTCTAATTCTCATCCCTTTGAGAGTATATCCTTGTATTAAAGCAGTGGTTCTCAACCTTTCTAATGCCGTGACCCCGCAATACAGTTCCTCATGTTGTGGTGACCCCAAACCAAAAAAAATTTTTGGTGGCTACTTCAAAACTGTAATTTTGCTACAGTTATAATTCGGAATGTAAATACCTCTCCGCCTCCTAGGCTTCTGTCCTCCGGCGCTTGCTGCGTCCGCCCACTGATGATGTCAGCAAGCGCCAGACACACGTAATGCGCTGCTATGGACTGTGGAGCATCCCCCCGCTTCCCCCACCGCTTAGGCCCCGGACGGATGATGCGCGACTTCTCAGTGACTAAAGCCATCGGAAATATGTATTTTCCGATGGCTTTAGGCGACCCCTGTGTTTTGGTCGTTCGACCCCCGCTGGGGTCGCGACCCACAGGTTGAGAACCGCTGACATAGAGGGAAGTTTTACTACTGTCTCTATCTTCTCCTTTTCTAGATACTTAATATAAGCAGACTTCTGCAACCTGGCATTCTCCAGATGTGTTGGTCTACAACTCCCATCATTCCCAGATATGGGAATTGTATTTCAACACTACAGTTGACCTTTGACTTTTTGGCAAGGGACCTTAGACAAATCACATTCTCTCAGCCTCAGAGGATAGCAATGGCAAACCCTCACTGAAGAAACTTGCCACTCCAATGGGAATTTTAGTTCAACACTTCTAAAGGATACCTAGTTGGGGAAGGTTACTGTAGCCTAATAAGAGCTTGAGCAGAAGAGTTCTTTTAGCCCTAATTCTGAATAACACTATTTGGCAAGTTAGTTGTTGGCTTGTTTTGACGTCTTCATGTAAAATAATTGGTGTTCCATTAAGAGACCAGAAAATGCACTTTCGGGACTATAACTAAGCCATGGCTAGGGGACTCTGGGAGTTGTAGTCCAAGTTATTGTATTTTCTCAAGCTCTGATCACACACTACCACAAAAAGAAGCACAAAAAATAAAAATAAAAACTATCGCAAATAGATATTCACTGATTTTGATGTTCCTTTCTTAGACACGGAGTCTGCTATTCAAACTGCTGCCTTTCTTGATCTCCTGTGTTGTCTATTTCGCACTCTGGCTCCCTGAACCCAGCATCCTTGCCACCATTGTCAAGTGTCTCCCGACCCTCTCTTTGGCGTTCTTTGTGGTCAGCCAGTCCTACAGTACTGGATCCTGGACACCATACTCCCGAAGGCTCTTCCAAGGCCTGCTGCTCTCAGCTTTGGGAGATGCCTGCCTTGTGTGGCCTCACCTTTTTCTTCCAGGTAAGGGGCTTGAAGGACCCTGAAAGAGATGGGAAGGAGCCCAGAATTGGGTTGCATGATCTGCATCTGACTCCAAGCATTCCCATGGCTTGATCAAAATACAGTAGGACCACATATCACATGAGTTCATATAATATGGGTTCATTTACACACATTGGACCAAATATGTTATCTCTAAGCATTTTCTAGGTCCTCCACTGGGATTCTGTGGCATGTTTTTGCTGGACATTGGCCTCCAGATGGTGTTGAACCTTATTTCTCACCACTGGTTATGTTGAGTAATGCTACTGGGAGTTGCAGTGGAACAACATCTGAAGGGCCACACTGGTCCTACGTATGGCCTATGATGATATAAAATTTCTGGTAGTAAGTATAATGGGATTAAGATATTTTTTGAATCAAACTGGAACGGCAGTGATATGAAAGAAAAAAAAATTAGTATCCCTGTGCTAACTTGTCCAACTGCTGTTACCTGACTAAACAGGATAATTTTGTTTTTAATTTAAACTACGGTATCTAGTAGCTGGAATTTCTTTTCCAAGTTTTTCCTCCTTTTTCAGTCTCTCAAAAAGCTATAGTTGCTAAACTCTCTAAAGCATGAAAAAAGATTCTGATGCACACTTATGTCACTTTTAGGGTTGCCAGAGCAAAAACTGGAGATAGCTTGTGTGCCTTTGAGTAGAAGAGGAAATTTCAGCAGGTGTTGCTGGTTACATGACTAGTAACACCTACTAAAATTTCCCCTTCTACAACACAATTAAAGGTGCAGGAGATGTCTCCAGTTTTTACTTTAGCAACCCTAGTTTCATTGGTTCTGCCGGTGTCCAACAGTATCTGGACAACAGCTTGATTCTCAGCCTGAGTGTTGCTTTTACCTACTTTATGGTTCTTAAAAAAATGAGAGGGCATTTTTCTCTTTCGGTTAACATTGAAGACATATGAGGATGAAATTGTCCTACAAAGTAGTTGTTTGCTCTTTTCTTATATGTGTAGATCTTGCCATAGTCATCAAGTCCTATTCACAGCAGCTAACAGTACTCACGCAAAAAGTGTTATAACCCCTGAGTTGAAAAAATAGCTAAATGCCACAAAATACTGTGCTAAACAGAGGGGCAATAACACTGGTAGGAATTATAAAGCAATAATCAATACTGAAACTGCCTCTGGTAGCAGGGCCCAAATTAGAATGAAGGTATTCAGAGTTCAAAAATGTAACTCAGCTGCTGGAAATGTTGGAAAAGGCAGGCTGTCCAATCTATTCTAGGAATATGAGAGGAACATATTTCAAGTCTGAGGTTTGATGGGCTTGTCTCGGTCCACACTTCCTAAACATTGCGACAGACACTGTTTGTAACCTGACATCCTCAGGATGATGGAAGAGTGCAAACAACCCTGGGGAATTCTGAAAATCTGCAAACAAAATGCACACGTTTCCAGCATACCTAAAACTCTGAAAAACCTCTCTTTTATTCAAATGGTGCATGTGTGTGTGTGTACATTTATGCAATGAATAGACATTGAAAACTTAAAAAGATACAAAGGAATCCTCTTACACCTTTGTGACAAACTTAGAAAATTAAAATTTCTATCATATGTTTTTGTGGACTCCACTTTATCAGATGCATGGAGCAAAGCCTCTGTGGAACGACATGTAGACCAATGGGTGGGGTGGGGTGGAGTGGAAGTGTGTACTAGGGTATAACATCTCAGTGGCCCTGATCCACTGAGTTCCCAGGCCGAGTCTGGCTCAAGGGTCTGCCAAAATGTATTCGGAAGTGCACAAAAACAATGGTTTATTGATTACATGCGACATTAGGCAGGATGCAACAATAAAACCCGAGGCAAATTTAGCTCATCCCTCAACTCGTTGAAGCAATTCTTTGTCATAGCTGCAATCCACCAGGGTTCCCACAATGAATAAGATGTCACCTTCAACAAACTGGTTTCCTGGGCTGGACCATGCTAACCAAAGCAATAGCAATTGTCTGATCTTGCCTGCTCTTAAATACCCCTCCTCTCTTGTTCTAGAAGTTGCTGACACTTTCTCAGGCAAACAGAGAGAAGAATCATTCACACCATCCTAACTAAGGAGTTTATCACACGGAGGAAATCCCGTACGGAAACGGGTTTAAAGTAGAAAAAAACCACAAAAGCAGATGTTTTTTCAGACTATGTCACTGTTAAAAGGAGATTAAACTGGGGTTAATCCGAACGGAAACCCCTCATTGACTGCTTCTTTTTACTTTCGGGTTTTTCCAAAAGTAAAAAGAAGCAGTTTCCATTCGGATTAACCCCGTTTTAACATCACTTTCACTTTTCACACTAGGGAATCCTGTTAATAAATTGCTTTCGCTTTTGCAGTTTTTTTCTACTTAAAGCAGGGTTTCTGCACGGGACTCCCCATGTGATAAACTCCTAATATAGCAACAGGTTCCCAGCTATTCTAAGATGGAAATATTCTATCCCTTCTGTGTAAGCTGACCATATATAACCTGCTAGAGAAACTGCAACAACAGAAAGCTGCATTAACATTCATCGCCTCCCTATAGGCCTACTTGATTAATCTTAATCACCCCTAAAGCTATCAAACATGTGTAAGGGTGAACATAAGAGCTACCTGTACTCCTCAGCAATTCTTCTGAAAATTCCAAACCCCAATGAATTGTAATAGTCATTTCTATTGGACCTCTTCATGGTAGAGATTTCTTTTTCTACATCAGTCTCACAGGGACTACAGGTTTCCTTTATATTTTTTTATACAGTATGTAAAGGATATGAGTAGGGATTAACTCAGGGCAATTAACAACAACAACAAAAGGCTAGCATGGCTCTGTCTTTGACTACAATTGAAAACCACATACAGAAACAGCCACACAAGTGGGTGGCAATTAAGCAAACAAAGGGAGTAATCTTATCCACTTCTTAAAATAAGGAACCCCTTGCCAGGCACAGACTGAAGGTGGTGAAGGGAGGACTTTTACAAATGCAGACTCTATAGCAGGGGTAGGCAACCTTTTTGAGCGGGGTGGGGGGGGGCAGGTTGCTGTCCCTCAGACAATTGGGGGGCCGAAGCACCAAAAATAAATAAATAAATAAATAAATAAATAAATATTTTTAAAAAATTTTAAAAAAAATGCATGCATACTCTCTCAGCCCCAGAAAAGCCATGGCAAAACCCCTGTGGAGATTTTGCCAAGAAAATCCCAAGAACAAGTAATAACAACAATAATCAATATCATCATGGCGGGGGGCGGCGGTGGCGGCAGGACCGGCCTGGGGCCGGTCCAAAGGCCTCGGGGGGGGGGGCTGCATCCGGCCCCTGGGCCTTAGGTTGCCTACCCCTGCTCTTATAGGTCTGCCTGTAGTTGGTCCTAACAAGTCAACTATCACCTCTTACCACATGAGGGCACCAATAACACATATATCACTGGTGCCCAGTAAAGTGGAATGATTTTGGAGGCTTGGAATATAATACCTTTCAAGGGAGATGCCTAAATACCCTAAAGGCACCAGATCCTGTCTGATCTTGGAAGCTAAGCAGGGTCAGGTCTCCCGGGACCTGGGAGACTGCCAACATATATACCAGGTGCTGTAGACTATATTTCAAAGGAAGGAACTGGCAAAACCAACTCTGGAGTATTCCTTGCCTAAGAAAACCCTATAAAATTCATGGGGCCACCATAAATCAACAGGCAACTTGAAGTCACACATGTACAAAGGGAAATGTAGAAGGGACACATTCCCTTGGGACCTGTTGGATTATGGTATAAAGCACCCACCAAATAAAAAGAAGAAACAAGTTCTTTGCTAAACCCTGTTTATTTAACTTAATATTTATAACCCACCTTGTCTCCACTGAACCCAAGGGGAGAAGAGTACATAGCTCTCCTCTTTCTTCCCACTTTATCCTAATAACAACCCTGTGAAATAGGCCAGGCTGAGAGAGAGGGACTGTCCCAAAGTTACCCTATTGATTGTCATGGTTCAGTAGGGATGTCAAGTCCCAATCCAACTTTCTAACATTGGGTTTTGTTTTGTTTTGTTTTTTGAATTGTGGTCTGTGAACCCCTAGGAGTCCAAGGATGGGCTTTAAAGAGTCTAGGAACCAGGTACAAAAATGATTTCCCCCCCTCTTGAATCCTGCTCCTGTTCCTTTGAAAATTATGCTTAAGTCCATTTTCTGGGGAGGGGATATATAGCTTTCTGCAAATTCTCAAAAGGGTCCATGACTCCCAAAATGTTAAGAACCACTGCTTTCCAAATACCCATCACAATATCTTTTAGAATAAATTGACTAAACATGAATCTGAAGTGTAGAGTGCTCATAAGAGTGTGCATCACATAACAATGCAACAGGGAGGGAGGATTTTAAACAGAAGTTAGATAACCACTTCTCAGAAGTACTTTAGCACTAGGTTCCTGTACTGGCAGTAACCTTGGAGGCTCCTTCCAATATATATACCAAATAAATACAGCCATATTTTATCCATGTCATTCCTGTTTTTAGGGTGGAGTGATGCACTTAATACATCATGGGGTGGGATTCTTCCCTTAGGACCCAATGAAGCTGTTTTAAAAGTATGTGTGACACATGGTAAGAGGCTCTCCCTCCATACCACCTCCCACTGCTGGGGCTTCTGAGGGAGAAAAGAAGAGCCAGGCACAGGTCCATTGTGCCTCAGTCTTAGTAGCTGATGAGAGGCCCTTCCTCTATACCAACTACTATTGCTGTGGCCTCTGAGGGAAAGAAGAGTAACTAGGCACCTGCTGGAGTTCATCACCTCTCCTACTGCTGTCCCCTTTTCCTTGCATATCCTTTCAGAGTGTAAGTCTGAAGGCAGCGAACTATCAAATTAATAATTTGTAAGTCATTTTGGGAATCTTTATGACTGAAGGGCAGGGTATAAATGGTACACACACACACTGCTTATAAGCAACCCTCAGTCATCAAAAATCATGATTATGCCATTTTAGAGCTGCTAATCCCTCTGAGCTGGGTTATTTATGAATCTGTTTCTTTTTTTCCCCTTTCCCCCTTTCCTTTGCAGGACTGGCCGCCTTCGCTGCCTGTCACATCTCCTACACCTTGGCTTTCGGCCTGTCTCCCTTTCGGCCCCTCATCCTCATCATCGTTGCAGGGCTGATGATTGTGTCTTACGTCTTCTTGCTGCTGCCTTGCTTGAAGGGCATCTACATATGGGCTGCTGCGGCCTATACAGGTCAACTTGGTATCATGACATGGCGTGCGCTCTCTCGCCCAGAACGCCAGCTGAGCGCTTCGGTTGGCAGCGTGTTTTTCGTCGTGTCTGATCTGTTTGTTGGCCTCGATAAATTTTGCTCTTCCTTGCCTCACCCCTGTCTCCTCATCATGTCCACCTACTACATTGCCCAGGGCTTGATTGCATTTTCGGTCACCTCCCAGAAAGTCTCTCGGAAGGAGAACTGAGCCTTGGAAGGGAACTGTTGCATTAACATTTTGTATAGTGGGAAGAACTCAGGAATCATATCCCTCAGCTACTCCTCTTCTATCTTCTTCTAGTCCACCAGATCCCTGCAAATAATGTACACACTCCAGTCCTCTTGCATCTGATTCCTTCCAGAGAGACATCTTTATTCCAGAACATTATAACAGCCATGCTGCATCATTCATTCCGGCTTCTGAGATTGTTATTTATCAGTTCTTACTGGGTATAGTCATAATAAAAAATTAACTGAGAATACTTCAAGATTAAGTAGCATTTATGGTTAAAGGATGAAAGTCAACATGGTGTAATGGCTTGAGTCTTGGACTATGACTCTGGAGACCAGGATTCGTTTCCCCACTCAGTCATGAAACCTACTGGGTGACCTTGGGCAAGTCACGCACTCTCAGCCTCAGACAATTGGAATGGCAAGGCCTCTCTGAAGACACATGCAAAAAACAAAACATGATAGGTTTGCCTTAGGGTTGCTATAAGTCAGAAATGACTTGAAGGCACACAACAACAGATTGTTTAAAGAAGAAATTTCCTCAAACTTGTCATTCTTCAATCAAAGTTGAAATCTGCTGTGTTTCATATGAATTTGGACACATGGTTTCTTATACCTTCTTATAAGTTTTGGTTTGGTTCCCCCCGTCCTCCTGCAGATGGGGAAAAAAGTGTGGATTATTTAATGGCAATGACATGTGCATGGCCACATCAGTGTGCATGCTCTACCATTGAGTAATATGGGTCATGGTGATCATCAGGCAGTCAAATCCTTGGATTGCCAGCCCACCAATACAGAGAGTCCACTGTACTGGTTAGAACACTTTTCTTTCAGATTTAAAAGATTATTTAAAACATGAGGATCCCCAACATGATGCTCATGGTTTCCATGGTGCCCATCAGGCACCAGTCAGTTTACCAAAAGGTTGACCAACTATTTCAACACATCACCATAGGGCCCAGTTCTTCATTAAGGTCTTTTATTGGCCATGCCTATCTGCCCTGCCCTGCCTTTCTTATTGGCATGCACTTTTGTATTGGTAGGAACCAAGGGGAAAGAAACCGAGCAAGTTAAGCTGACCCATACTAGTGGATCTACAATGTAGTAAGCCTGAGGAGAGCTGGGGAAACAGCAGCCCAGGGGAAGGACTGGAAATAGGGATACTATATTGGGAAGATCAGCTGTTCCTTTCTCTTTCTTATTTCAGCTTTTCATGCTCTCTGCTCTTTTCCTCCCCCCCACCGCATCGGTTCAGTGACTTGCATAACTCTTTTAATATTTAGTAAAGGCAAGAACAGCTTCCCCACATCACTGACATGGGAGCCCCCAGCCACCCCTCACTCTACAAGCTTAAACTAGTCTGCCTTCTCTGTGAAGCAGCCTTGTTCACATAGGACCTTATCACATGGAGGCAAATTGCTTAAATCCTGTGCAGAAACAGGATTTAAAAATCTGAACCCTCCTCCCCCGCAAAAGCTGGTTTTTTTCCAGACGTATTTGTGTAAAGGAGAAATAATGTGACATTAACCTGAATGGAAAGTTGCCAAAACCCTCTCCTCTTTATTTTTGGAAGTTCCTGAAAGTAAAAAGGAGCGGGTTTTGTCGGCTTTCCGTTCAGGTTATTTTCACGTTATTTCTCTTTCATGCAAACGTTGTTTGAAAAACAACCTGCAATTGCACGTTTTGTCTACTTTCTGTTCTGGTTAACCCCGAACGTCATGTGAAAAACAACCCACAAAAGCAGGTTGTTTTCACTTTAAATATAGTTTCTGCACAGGATTCGTCCCGTGTGATAAACTCCATAGAGATAATGCCATGTTGTAGTTCTCTTAGAGGAGTTACACACCTATAATCTGCAGCTCTCAGAAAAGTGACATTTCCAGTATTCCTTGAACAACGCTGTGACAATAATTAAACTGGCTTAAATTTGGCATGGAGTCTGTATCCTTACCAGATTCAGAATGTCTCCCAGAAAGCAGCACTCTAAAATGCTGCAAACCACAAAGAAGTAACTTCAGTTTGTTTGCAGTTGTTCAGTTTGTAGATACACTAGCATGGGTCAGCTTAACTTGCTCAGTTTCTTTCCCCATGGTTCCTACCAATCCAAAGGTGCATGTTCCATGAAGCTGGTAGGACCACCTTCTGCTGCTATGCTCCCAACACCTCTCTGGCTGGACCATACCTCTGACCCCTGTGCATAGGGATATTTTCTTGCAGATGCTCCCCTTACTGTAGCCGCCAGTCATGCCAGGAGTCTACTTGTGGTGGGCAACTAAATAAGCACAACAAAATATGAACTGGTGCCCTCTTTCCTGGTGACTTGCTTAACCCTCAAGTGTCAAAAAGGGCATAGTAAATGGGGGTGGGACCAGCAGAATGCCTCATCTATTCCTGAGACTGATTTGTGTCTACAGACCTGCTATGGACCTTGCCCCCAAATTATGTGTGTCTTGTGCGCCTTCAAGTCTTTTCTGACCTTGCCATCGTGGAGTTTTCTTGGGAAGGTTTATTCAGAGGAGGTTTGCCCAAATTAGGGTTGCCATATTCAAGTCCATCATCTCCAGGCATACAATTCAGATATTATGCAAAGTATAATACAATTATACATACAATTCTGATTATGCAAATTCAACACATTAATCATTGCACTTTTTCTACCATTGTGTTTCAATGTCAGTACCAGTACCAACCTAAGAGCTCTTTTTTCCTACTTTGCCCCCCCCCCCAGCTGATGTGAAGAGAGGGAGGCATCCAAGTAGACACAGAGAGTCTCCCATTACTTTCTCAAGGCTGTTTGGAAGTGAAGTTCCACTGTGTGCCTAGCTATGTGTGTCAAGCCACCGACACTGTCATCATACAACACAAGGCTATACCATACAACACAAGGCTATCTCTGCTTACCCTCCTTTTCTCCCCCCATTTTCTGGACCTGTTGGAAGAAGGAAGGAGGTAATGAAAGAATAAGGTGGCAATGCTACACCTGTGCATTACCAACTGGAGCCTGTTGTGCAGGATGAGGCTCCTGCCAGTGCCAGTCTTCTTGCATGGTGTCCTGCTTCATCACCACTGCCACATTTTAACTTACCCGTCGGCTTGAGATGAAGGAGCAATCTGGGATTTACTGCTTCAACTTGCCTAGCCAGCTAGGACATGTTTTGGCCCCTTTAATCCAGGATCTTCCAGGTTTTCTGGGACAAATGGCAACACTACCCCAAATCTTTTAAAGTATTTAGCAATATCATCTTCAGTGTGTCTGTGTCTGTGTCTCTCTGTGTGTACAGGCATGATTAACAGAACTTTATAAACGTACTAGGAAAATGTTTTGTCTTCTGCCTTTTTCAGTTCAAAAGACTTGCTTTTGAGTTGTTGAAGAAGGGAGTAGCTAAAACATTTCGCTAATATAATTGTTACATTCTGTTTGTTAATCACCCCAATAAATACATGCTTTAAGTGCTTAATTGCATCCCTTGGGAATCTAGAACAAACTTCTCAGAAGTGCTGTTTATTTGCTTTTAAACACTTTTCACACACACTCTCACACACAATTAAATTGATTTTCCAAACCCATGTATTCTCTGCATTTTAGGTCAAAAACACACTGCAGAAATAACTCTGCTTTACCTACCCTGGCTCAGTGCTAGGGAATCCTGGGAACTGTAGTTTATTGTGGCACGAGAGCTCTCTCACAAGAGAAGGCTAAATGTTCACAAAATTACAGTTCCCAGAATTCCCTACCATTGAGTCAGAGCAGTTAAAGCATTATTTCTGCAGTGTGTTTGGGACCATAATGGGGAGTAATGTGGCTTTCCAGCTATTATTGGAGTAGAACTCCTCTCGCTAAGGCTTTTAGGAGATGCCACATGCCATGATTCCCACCCATTATTTAATGGGATAAAGAAAGAAGGCTGTAGTATGGCTGCTCCCAACTGCTTCAGGTACTTCCCTGGGTCCTCAAGATACTACTTTACCTCATGAATATATTCAACACTAGAAGCAGAGTTAGGTTAAGCAGTGCAAAAGAAGGCTGTATCCCATTCTAAGAAGCAAAGCTATTTTTTCTAATGCTGAGACAGAGCTGCAGGAGCTTCTTTCTTACACAGAAGAAAAGTCGATCTTTAGAGGAGATCTTTGCTTGCCCTTTTGGACAGTGGCTTTCCAAATCCCCCAGCCAAAATGGTCCAAATAGTAACCTCTTTCCAGCATCTTCTCTAGAGTAACCTGCTATTGAGAGTTGTAGTAATTAGATATTATTCTGAAATGATGGTTTATACCAGGGACCGGCAACCTACGGCCCGGGGGCCGGTTAAGGCCCCGGGCCCCGGACTTACCGGCCCCGTCCGAAGGCTGCCGCCGTCGCTGCCGCCGCGCGCCACCTCCGCCGCCGCGTGCCGCTGCCGGGGAGCGTTTTCGGGCGCGCTTGTCGCAGCCGCCATTTTGGAAGCCAAAATGGCAGTCGCGACGCGTTTGCGCATGCGCGATACTTTTGCGCATGCGCAAACACGTCGCGACCGCCATTTTGGCTTCCAAAATGGTGGCCGCGCATGTGCCATGCAGCTGCGGCGGTGCGCGCGACGGCGGCGGCTGCGGTAGTGGCCGCGGCGGCAGCGTGCGCGGGGGGTCGCGTGCGCAGGAGGAGGGTGTGCGCGCGCATGTGCGCGCGCGCTCCGTCATTTCCCCTCCCCCCTTGGCCCAGCCGAGCGGCAACCTTTTTGAGACCGGCCCAGGTCTCAAAAAGGTTGCCTGTCCCTGGTTTATACAGTAAATAATATCTAATTTCCTGAAACTGAAGGCGGGGTTTGGTTCATGTAATCGTTTGAGCATTAAGACATTCCCTCTGTTTAATCTACTTAATTAAAATCTATCCAGTTTTGTTATTTAAGACGCAGAAAGCGTAATCATGTTAGAGAAGCAGTTGGATGAGATTTCCCTCCCAAAATAAAGGCTGGATCATTTTGCAAACTGTTACAAGAAGAGGAGGACCTTGAAAATTAATCATTTCCCACTGAAAGAAAAATGTGTAATAATGGCACAGGTTCATTCAGAAACTTATAGGACCAAGGATTTTAGATCTAGGCACCCAGCTTCGTTTTACAGGTGTCCAAAAAGATCTGAGCGGGGGGGGGGGGGGGGTTAGCTTCTGAAGTATATACACTGTTATCTTCTCAGATTCATGAGAAAGGGCTTAGGAAAAGAAACACACTCTCCAGTTTATTGCATAAGGTGTGTTTTGTCCCCATCTTGTTGAATTCCTTTTCATTATTAATAGCTTCAAAAGACATTAATATATTGTAACTTTCTACCCCTTTACTTGTGGCATTGACAGCAGAGCTAATTTGGGATGTCCACGATTATGTTTTCCTATATTGGTCCAGAAGGATGCCATGTTGCTGTTCTGGAGCAGCCTTCTCCAACTTGGTGGCCTCTCAATGTTCTAGACTGCAATTATTCATCATGCATGCCAACGGTCATGCTGACTGAGGACAATGATATTTGTAGTATCTTGAGGGTATTAGATTAGGGATCTGAAAGAAAAGGGAATAGCAGTCAATGTTAAAAGACTTAGGACGTTATCACACGGGGCTCAATCCAAACAGAATCCAAATGAAATGATCCGGAACGAATCCGGATTATTTGCCCGTGTTTCCACACGACGTCGCACAGAACCCCAACAGAAAGTGGAAAGAACCGAGATCTTTTGAATTTCGGTTTCTTCAGGAATTGCAATTGTGCGACGGGATTCATTTCGCATTTACCGTAGGTCTGATAACCAAATACGTATTGTGGCACATTTCCCCGCTGTTGCCATGGTTCCAGCGAGCATTCCTCTCTCTGCGCATGTGCAGGAGGCTCATTTCGGCTACATTTACGGGTTTTTTTCTCTTGTGTGTGGACGTTCGATACACTTACTGTAAATGCGCAATGAAGGTAATGACGTATGCGGAAACAAGGGTTATTTCCCGTTTATTTTCGGGATGCCTCATTTCCACTTTTATTTCCGCTTTTTGGCCCACGTGTGATAACGTCCATAGAGGGTCTTTTTTGGCCATGCCAGTGAGGGAGTTCTGGGAGCTGCAATCCAAGAAAAGCAACTCTATCAAGCATTGGGAGGTAGCCACCAAATTCAGTAGTAGTTATGAAAACGGGTAGAAGGGCCTCTTCCCATCTCTATATCAATTATGTATGGAACAGTAAAAAATGAACCTGCTCATTACCCAAAGCATCCATTGCATGATGTAGAAAAGCCAGTCCCTTTGGGCCTGACCCCATTTTCTTCCAGTTTTCATTCATTAGCCAAGGAATGCACACCCACATTAAATATTTAGATACAGAAACTTCAGACACAGTTCTTATGTTAAGTGATCAATCTGGTTCTCTCTGGCATCCTCCTCCCAACTGGCTTTGTTTATGTTCCATCTATAGTTTCATGTACATGAAAGCCTTTGGAGAGATTCCTATTTGGTTGATGTTTTTCCAAAGGATGGAAACAGTTCTGAGGATCAGCTGGGTTTTGTGTTTCATTTTCCCAGCCATCCTAAGGAGAGCCTTAGGTCCACTCTGCATGACAGCACTTGGCTGGTAAAGACTAATTTGAACATCTCCACCTTCTTCCCGTGTTTTAGCTTAAGGCGCTGAATGTACAGACCACTATCTTGCATCACATTGACGCAGTGCAAACCTCTACCAGGTGAAGCTACATGTTCTCCTCCTCCATGCAGCACATACCAGTTTTCAGGTTGGACACTGTCAGGTTCTTTAGTGGTTAGAGGAAGATGGGGCAACCAGGTAGCTGTGTTTTTGTAGCTGGCAGCAGGCAGACACACATTTCTTGGACCCCAAGAGGACCCTGGTGAAGTCAAGGAGGACAAGTGTTCCTTCCTGCAGCCAGCTGCTGCTGCTGAGCCATCTTCCCTTCTTCCTCTTGGCCACTGAAGTGCCATGCAAAGGGACTTCCCCGTGAATGGTTTGTTGCTGGAGCATTGCTGATTCTTCATGGATTAAGTCCTAGATCAGTGTGATGTATCTGAAAATCTTCAGCATTATTGCACTATCTTGCCAGGAGTATGCCTTCTCAGGACAAGAGGCTACTGTCAGAACAGAACGCAGAGCAACAGAATGGTTCCCAGTTGGCAAAGGGGTCAGACAAGGCTGCATCTATTCAACTTATATGCAGAACATATTGTAAGGAAAGCAGGCTTGGACAAGGAAGAGGAAGGAGTGAAAATAGGAGGAAGAAATAGCAACAATCTGAGATATGCTGATGACACCATAATACTAGCAGAAAACCTCACAGACCTGGAACACCTACTAAGGAAGATCAAAGAAGAAAGTGCAAAGGCAGGCTTACTGTTGAACATAAAGAAAACAAAAATAATGACCACAGAGAACTTACACACATTCAAACTAGTCAATGAGGAAATAGAAACAGTAAAAGAGTTCTCATATCTGGGATCAAACATTGATTGGAACAGGGACTGCAGGCAGGAAATCAAAAGAAGACTATGAATGGGGAGGGCGGCTATGAAAGTATTAGAAAAGATCCTAAAATGCAAAGACATAAAACTCAGCACAAAAGTCAGAATCATACAAGCCATCATGTCCCCTATTATCATGTATGAATGTGAGAGCTGGACAGTCAAGAAAGAAAAAAAAATGAGATGTCATGCTGGAGAAGAGTGCTGAGGGTCCCATGGACAGCCAAAAGAACAAACAAATGGGTCCTAGAGCAGATTAAGCTGGAAACCTCCCTGGAAGCCAAGATGACCAAATTGAGGCTGTCGTACTTTGGACACATCATGAGAAGAGAGGACTCTTTGGAAAAAAACAATAATGCTTGGGAAGGTGGAGAGAAGGAGGAAGAGAGGAAGGCCACATGCCAGATGGATGGACTCTATTAAGGAGGTCACGAGTATTAAGGAGTTGCAGGGATAAAGCAGAGTGGTGGAGGACAGAGGGTCTGGGAGATGTCTCATCTCTAGGGTTGCCATGAGTCGAAATCGACTCGGCAGTTAACAACAACAACAACAACAAAATGCCTTTTACTCCTGGCTCCCCCCACCTCCCCATAGCTCAAAAAAAGGTAGGTGGTACAGAGAAAGAGAAGGATATGGAGTTCCATCTGGTAGAGGTTTACACTCTGCTAATGTGATGCAAGATTGTGTTGAGAGCCTTAAACTGAAACTGAGGAGGAAGATGGAGATGCATAGAATAGAACCATAGAATCATAGAGTTTGGAAGACACCACAAGGGCTATCCAGTCCAACTCCCTGCTGTGCAGGAACACAGAATCAAAGCACCCCTGACAGATGGCCATCCAGCCTCTGTTGAAAAACCTATAAAGAAGGAGACTCCACCACACTCGGAGGCAGCGTATTCCACTGTTGAACAGCTCTTACTGTCAGGAAGTTCTTCCTAATCTTTAGATGGAATCTCTTTTCCTGTACCTTCCAACATCTCACAGATGCAAATCAGTGGCCAAGCAATATCCATAGTGTGGTCGAGATGAAAAATGTTATTAATGAGGAAGAACACAACCACTAGGAGGGACCCCAAACCTTTCTTCTCTCCAGCCACTGAGCCTCACCCCACTCACACCTACTCTTCTGCTGAGTTCCAGGAATCCCTGCTCAAGCATAAAAACCCTTGGGAAAGTCACACTGTCTCAGCCTCAGAGAATGACAATGGTAAACCCGCTCTGAAGAACTTTAGCAAGAAAATCCTACGATAGATTCTTCATGGGGTTACCTAAGTCAAAAATGACTTGGAGGTACACAACAACAGCAGCTAGGTAAACATCACAGCCCGTTTCTGCCATAAAGTAGACATTTGGGGAGCAGTGCTATCACCATCCCTGGGTGTCACCCAGTGCATTTTGTACTCTCTGCAATCCCTAATGATACCCCTGCTTTTTGCCACTGTAATGAGCAGCAAAAGAATTTAGGTTTAAAATGTACTTCTCCAGACTCTGAATAGCACTCTTTACTGGTACACATACTTTAGTCACCACACTATACCCTTCAAAAACAGGTCTGAAGCTGAACCAGTTTGAAAGCTTTCCAGAACTTGCTCAGCTGGTAATAAACTTCCCAAGTGGAATCAGAACTTGGAAACTTGACTTTTTGTCCAGGAGAATTGGGGGTACTGTAGTCAAAAAAAGAAATCCTACTAGTGCCTAGTATCAGATGTCTGGCAAGAGCTTTTCTTTAGAGCAGAATGTCTTTCTTTGCACATCTGGCAGGACCTGTAATTCAAAGAGAGTGACATATACCGTAGTTTGCATACGTGACCTGCTGCCAAGCATTTCCTTGTGTAAAGTGATGTTTATAACAACAAGTAATTTAGATTCACTGTCAAACTACTTAAATGGTTGGCAAGAGAAAAAGAAAGGGTGGTGTCTGCCAGAGCAGTTCTTGGCTTGTTTTTTTTTAAAAGAAGCAAATTCAAGAGAAACCACAGTCATAAGGCAGTAATTTAGGACTGAATGGACACAACTCAGAAAATCTACCAGATGAAGTCTTTCCATGCACAAAGACAGATGACTGTATTGTGCATCTTCAGCTCTCCACAGCTATATTTCTAATCCATGTGCTGACCTCATTCAAGTGTTCACCACTTCATTGCTGAAAACCAAATTTGGCTTTTAAAAGTAACATCTCTGAAGGAATTACAAGTGAGCAGCTCCTCTACAAGTTTTCAAAGAACTCCATGGTATGTTACCTTTTTTTCTTTTTCTTTTTCTTTAGCAGTTCAGAGCATTCTGGTAAAATAACTTGCATAATATACAGAAAACATTCAGGGGTAGCTGTGTTGGCCATTTAGCAGATTCAAACAAAAATCCATCAGTGATACCTTTGTTGGCCAACCAAAATGCACAATATACTTGTTGCAAGCTTTCAAAGCTCCATGGGCTTCTTCATAATCAAGGAAGATGTTACAAACCAAACAGGAGAAAAAACATGAGAGATGTTAGTCAGATGTCTACATGTTGTTTCAGTCTTTAGTCTGCCTGCAAAAGATATCCTCCCCACCATATACCATCTTAATTTTTGTTTGAATTTGATTTATTTTACATAACTCGTGTGTGTGTGTGTGTGGAAAATATTGGATTTTAAATTGCTTTTCTTTCTTTAAGTTTAGACACCTATAGCTCCTAATTAAAGTGACTTTTACTGGCTTTTATAAAATTGGCTTTTATCTTTGTAGCTATTTTAACTATTTAACTTTTTCTTACTAGTACATTCCTTTATGGTGTCTAGCCTTCCCATCTCCCCAGTGTTTCTCCTCTGCTCTTCCATCAGAATTCTGGTTTTAATATATATTTTATTTCCCTTTTTAACAAAAGGGCATTTATACACTCAGGTTTTCAGACGGACAGCTTCCTATATATTGGATGGAGCAGGATTTTTTTTAAAGATAAAAAAATCTATTGCTGCTATACTGCATTTTAAAAAGTTTTTTTTTTTTTTTGGCCAGGAGAGAGTCTTTAGGGTTGCATATACACTGCAGAATTAATGCAGTTTGACACTGCCTTAACTGCCATGGCTCAATGCTAGGGAATTCTGGGATTTGTAGTTTAGTGAGATATTTAGCCTTCTCTGTCAGAGAGCTCTGATGCCACAACAAACTACAAATCCCAAGATTTCATAGGATGGTGCCATGGTAGTTAAAGCAGTATCAAACTGCATTAATTCTGCAGTGGGGCTGCATAGATCAATATTATTTTATTATTAATCATTCTGTGACCACTTCATTGTTGAAAATCAGGACTGAAATTGATTATAATGGTGGTGGTGGTGGCAACTGAAAATAATTAATGAGAAACACCCATGACTATGATTATACATCTATAATAACAAGTGTTTATCATTTTGATGGGTTCACTATCATCAATAAGATATTTTGGTCCCACTTTATAGCCATTTTAGAAACAGTCACATCCAGTATAAAAAATAAGAACATCGCTCCTGCGAAACAAAAATTTTGTTCCCTCTCCAGTGAAATGTTCTTTAGCCCCCCAATTTCTAGCATTGCAGCAATTTAAAACTTCAGCTGAGTATTTGGAACTACAGTTTTTCAGTGTCTCAGTTTCTGCAATGCTAGAAATAAAGCAAATAAATAAATAAATAAATAAATGTGGAGGAGATTCTTATTTGAGAGGGCAATGCTTTCATTCCCTCCTTCACATAGCTACAACCCAATATTCACAATACATGAGGTCTAAATGGAGCCAGACCTAAAGCTGTAGATCAGAATTGGCTTCGGTTTGGGCATTAGATTTGATGCAATCCTTTGTTGTTGTATGCCTTCGAGTCATTTCTGACTTATGGCGATGCTAAGATGACCCTATTACAGGGTTTTCTTGGCAAGTTTCTTTAGAGGGAGTTTGCCATTGCCATACTCTAAGGCTGAGAGAGTGTGACTTGCCCTAGGTCTCCCAGTGGGTTTACATGACTAAGGACGTTATCACACGGGGGCAAATCTGCTGGTTAATCCACACAAAACCCAAACAGAAACTGGATTAGTGCCCTGTGTTTTCACATGACGTCGCACAGAAACTGGACAGAAAGTGGACAGAAACTGGTGTTAACGGAGATCTTTTGAAATTCGGTTGTTTTGAGGAAATGCAAATGGGCAATTAAGATAATTTCGCATTTGCCGTAATGTGAAAAGCAAATGCGCATTTGGAAGCATTTCCCCGCATTTTCCCATGGTTCTGCGGGGTCTCCTTCCCCCTCAGCAGACGGCTAATTGAGCCATCTTGGGGGCAGGGAAGGGGAGGGGCAGCCGCACGATCGGCGTTCCAACCGCTTCCCCAGGTCATCCTCGGAGCAGCCGGCCCTCCGTATGGCCGGCGCTCCAGCACTCTGAGGAGGACCTCCCGCCGCAGCATTTGCACACGCTGCGGCGGAGGAGTCGGCGAAGATGTGCCGCAGCCTTTTGCGGCGCACCTTCGGCGGCTTGAAGGACAGGCGGACATGGGCCGCCCCGGGAAGCTGCGCTGCGGGGCTGAGGTATCCCCACACCTCGGCCCCGCAGCGCACCTTCGCCACCCCTGAAAGGAGCGCTAAATTGGCGCTCCTTTCACAAGTTGCCGAAGGTGCGCCGCAAAAGGCTGTGGCGCACCTTCGGCGACTCTTCCGTCGCAGAATGTGAGAACGCTGCAGCGGGAGGTCCTCCTCGGAGCGCCAGCCGTGTGGAGGGCCGGCTGCTCTGAGGACGACCTGGGGAAGGGGTGACAGCCGCGGCGAGTGACAGCCGCGGCAAGTGACAGCCGCAGCGAGCATAGTGCGCATGTGCTAGAAGATCATTTCTAGTACATGTACGGGATTTTCTCACTTGTGTGTGAACGTTAAATGCGGTTTCAGCGGGAGCTTCCCTGAATTGCGCAATTAAGGTAATTACGCGTGAAAATCATTTGCGGAGTCAAGGTTTATTTTCGGTTTATTTTCGGAATTTGTCATTTCCAGTTTATTATCGCTTTGTGGCCCACGTGTGATAACGTCCTAAGCTGGGATTCAAACCCTGGTCTTCAGAGTCATAGTGTATCGCTTAAATAGCTAAACCATGCTGGTTCCTAGGCAGTCTTTTAGCTCTATGTTTCTACAGCTCCAGCTCTGTTTGAAGGACTGTCGAGTCAAAATCTGGTTTCAAAAACCTTCAGAAGTGAGAGAGGGAGGCACCCTGAAATAACCCATCAACATTTTGCTCCTTGACTGCAGACTGAGCAGACACACAAGTTCCTTCCTGGGCACAGTCTTCTCCATGATGGTGAGATGTATCATCCTTATTTTTCCATGATACTAATTCTTAATAAATTTGTGTCAGAGCTTGAGAACTGTTGCCTTTTTTTTTTTAATCACAATTCCCAAACAGAATTTCTAAGGTGGCATGGCCTATGGGAATTGTTCTTTGTTGTTGTTGTTGTTGTTGTGTACCTTCAGATCTTATGGTGACCCTAAGACAAACCTATCATGGGGTTTTCTTGGCAACTTCTGTTCAGAATAGGTTTGCCATTGCCTTCCCCTGAGGCTGAGAGCATATGACTTGCCCAAGTCACCCAATGGGCATCATATTCAAGCTGGGAATTGAAACCAGGTCTACAGAGTCGTAAATATCACATGGACAAAAGAGACAGGATAATAACAGGGTAATAGCGCCATGCTCCCATCAATATTGCACAATAACGGGGTGATTTTCACACGATGTCATGCAATGTTGCCATTACCACGCAATTATCTTGTGAATAAAGTGGCAAAATCACACCACTTTTTATTCACATGAAAATCCCATGAATAAAAATGGTATGAATTTGCCGCTTTATTCACGGGATAAATGCGTGAATAGAACGCAATATTAGAGAGCGATAATGGTGACGTCATGTGAAAATCATCCCGTTATTGCGCCATATTGATAGGAGCATAGTGCTGTTATCCCGTCTCTTTTGTCCGTGTGATAAAGTCTGTAGTCCAAAACTCAAAACACTACATCACACTGGCTGTCATGGGAGTTGTAGTCTAACAAAAAATGTTCCTGGCTGTGCTATACCTATAAACTAGCCTATGCCATGCAGACTTTCTGCAAAGATGGGTCCTCTTTTTTCTTCTTTTCCAGTGATGTATTTCTTCCTTTTGGGGGTGATGTCTGAGCAATGGTGTTTAAGTATCTTTGCAGAGCACATATTTTGTGTCTGCATTATGTCAGTGGTGGGCAAAGCAGAGGCCCCAGGGAGTTCCTCCCAACTTTTACAAAAACTGAAAAAAGATCCCTTGTGCCATCTAGGTGTGGGGAGCAGATTCAAGTCCTGATGAATCCTCTGTTGTTCCACTTGTTCCTTTAATGTCCTACATTTTGTGGTCCCTTCTGCTCCTTTGTGGTTATGACATCTCATCACCGTGGATCGCCATCGACTTATGGCGATCCTAAGGCCATATCATGGAGTTTTCTTGGCACGATTTGTTCAGAGGAGATTGGCCATTGCCTTCCTCTGAGGCTGAGAGAGCCTTCTATACTGTTTATACCCATATCTAGAACCATGTATAGGAAAGATTAAAACCATGATAAGACCTATGAAAATGCAGATCCAATGCAGATTCTTTTCACCCATCCAAAAGAAAAGGCTGATGTCAGATGAACCTGAATGTGAAGGCTGTTCGATATCTGTTCCTTTTGACTTCCTAGTTTTGCTGGAATCCTGTGTTTTAAAGCATCATCCGGTTGCTTGATGCAACATTGCTACCTGTTTAGTAACCAGGAGCTGTCTATGAACAGCAGCCTGACTGGGCAGGCAGCACTGTTCAAATCTGTAGGGAAAAAATGATTGTGGCAAATCCAGCAACTTGTGCCAGAAAAAAAGAAAAACTTTAAGCAAGCAAGCCTGAGGCCTCAGATAGGTACAAACCCACAGAATAGGTTCTTTCCAGCCCCAGGTTAAAACATGGATTTTAATCAAAGCTATATAAAAACTTTCTTCCTCCATGTTGATTCTTTCTCCCTGTCAAAAGAGGAGACCTGGAAGACCTGGGATGGCCTGGTTTTATTTATTTATTTATTTATTTATTTATTTATTTATTGCACTCAGTAAATAATATAATCTAAAACAATGATTCCCAAATGTTGGTCTTCCAGGTGTTTTGGACTTTGGCTCCCAGAATCCTAGACCAGGGGTAGGCAACCTTTTTGAGCCAGGGGCCGGGTTGCTGTCCCTCAGACAATTGGGGGCCGAAGCACCATAAATAAATAATATATATATATATATATATATATATATGTATATGTATATATGCATGCATACTCTCTCAGCCCCAGAAAAGCCATGGTAAAACCCCTGTGGAGATTTTGCCAAGAAAACACCAAGAACAAGTAATAACAACAATAATCAATATCATCATGGTGGGCGGCGGTGGCAGAGGCGGCAGGACTGGCCTGGGGCTGGTCTAAAGGCCTCGGGGGCCTGCATCCGGCCCCCGGGCCTTAGGTTGCCTACTCCTGTCCTAGACCATTGGCCAAGTTGGCTGAGGCTTCCGGGAGCTGCAGTCCAAAACACTTTGTGGACCAGAGTTTGGGAATCACTCATCTAAAATGTTGTTGTGTGCCTTCAAGTTATTTCCAACTTATGGCGAACCTATCCTGAGGTTTTCGTGGCAAGGTCCTTCAGATGGGGTTTGCCATTGTCATACTCTCAGGCTGAGAGTGTGTGACTTGCCCATGGTCAACCCAGTGGGTTTCCATGGCTGATCTGGAATTTAAACCCTGGTCTCCAACAATAGAAGCAACAGAAATAATAGACATAATAGACATAATGGGGGGGGGGGAAACAACTTTCATCTTAGGGATCTGGTCCAGTGTTAATTATATTAAAATGGCCTTCCACTATTTTGACAGTTGCTTTTACCCTAGCGAAGGCCTGGGTATGGCAACACTATTGTGATGCAAAATGAGAGCATATTAATAAGAAATCAAATTTGGCTGAAGTCCAAACAGAAGCAGATTCTTTATTACCAGTTCAGTTGCTCTGTGAACGAAAACAGCTTCCCTCTGAAGTCTTTAAAACCACACCTGTTATTAGCCAAAGCATCATAAGAGCATAGTTTTTTTAAAGTAGTTTGAAGCAAAGAAAGAAAAAGGTGAGTTAGGAAATGGGTTCGAATGACCAACAGGTCCACCCTCTAATTCTAGATCATACTTTAGGAGGGATTCTCCAACTGTTAAACTTCAGAGAGGGATGTTAACAATGATAATATTTCATATATATATTATTCATATGCATGTATATTATTATTATTATTATTATTATTATTATTATTATTATTATTATTTAAATAAATTAATATAAATTATTATTATTATTATTATTATTATTTAAATTTATCCAATTCAGAACAGTTTGAGTATAGTCGTTAAACATAGATTCTCTCCTATTAGGCATTGATTCCATTTCTGCTTCCCTGGGAAGAAGAAAATTGTATTTATTTAAGAATGTATGTGTTGTGTTCAACAGAATCTTCATTCATCTTAGGTAGCTAATCAAATCTTCTTGCCAGGAAGAATAATTATTAACAGATTTTAATTCAGTTATGGGAGGTGCATGTTGTGTGTGTTTGGTTCCATTAATGTCTTGCTTTGATTTAGAAAAACTGGATGCAAGCCAGTTAGTTTATTTTAACCCAACAGCACCACGAACCAATATTTTTGATAAACTGGGAGGGAGGATTTCCCAATCCATTTTCTTCTTCTTCTAGAATTTATTATATGGCTATTTGTTTTTCAGGTCTCCTACCATTCCTTCTCTTTCTTCCTTCTGTTGGCTAGGCATGGATGGATGGTGCTTCAAATAACCAGGAAAGCCTGGCCTAATAATTAATAATCTTTTGTAGTGGTTTGAGTGTTGGCCTACAATTTTGGAGACCAGGTTTTGATTCCCCACTTGATCATGGAAACCCACTGGGTGACCTTGGACAAGTCACATTCTCTCAGCCTTAGGGGAAGGCAATGGCAAGCCTCCTCTGAACAAATCTTACCAAGAAAACGGCATGATAGGTTTGCCTTAAGATTTCCATAAGTCGGGAATGACTTTAAGGCACACAACAACAACAACAACAACAACATAAGAACACCATTCAGTGACAGCAAGAGAAGGTACTACTAGCTGCATTCCTGCATGAGACAGAATATGGGATGGAAAAAGTGAAGTCACCCAGGATCCCAACATACAGTTGACCCTACGTATCCATGGATTCTTTATCCATAGATTCAGGTATCCATGGCTAGAAAATGTTTTAAAAATTACACAAAACAAACCTTGATTTTGCCATTTTATATGAGGGACACCATTTTACTATGCTATTGTAATTAATGGGATTTGAGCATCCACAGAGTTTGGTATCCACGGGGGGTCCTGGAACCAAACCCCAGCAGATACCAAGGGTCCACTGTATTGCACAATTATAGCACTATGATTCCACTTAAACTGTCATTATTCTGTCATACGGTATTCTGGGGTTTGTAGTTAAGGGATCGGTAATTAGAATTCTCAGCTTGAGAGAGGTATCAAACTACAAACTCCAGGATTCCACAGGATGGAACTATGGTAGTTAAAATGGAATAATAGTGCTATAATTGTGTCATGTGAAAGGGCCCCTGTATCAATCTCCATAAAGAGTAAACAGGAAACTGTTGGGACCAAAATAAAGAAGGAATAATGGCAAACCTCCTCTGAAGAAATGTTGCCAAGAAAACTCCATGATAGGTTTGTCTTGGGGTCACCATAAGTTGGAAATGACTTGAAGGTACACAACAACAACAACCTGTCTTTCTCCATTGCTGCTGTCCCCTCTAGACACATAGGCTTTGATACACCACTTCCAATGCTTCCTTCAAATCCCATGTTAATCTTTTAAAAAGGCAAGCAAGCACGTCCTGTAACACAAATATAACACTATTTTCATCCTTTTGGTTCTGAGTTTTGACCCATCTCAGTTTGGTCTGTCTTTTGTTAAGGTTGTATTATATTTCAATTTTATTCATTCAGGAATATGTTCCAATATCTTTTTGTCTGTCTGTCTAATCTTTCTTTCTATCAAATTTTTCCATCTAGCTACCTTTTCTATTTATCCGATTAACACATTGAGCTTTATGAATATATTAGGAAAAGGTTTTCACTTCTGCCTGCTTCTGTTGTCCAAACTAAAAGCCTTTCGACTTTTATCCTGAGCAACTGAAGAACGCAGCCCCTGAAACATTTTCCCAGCATATTCATAAAAGTTTTGTCTGTTAATCACTCCAATAAATACATATTTTAATTGCATCCTTCAGAACAGGTGTCTGTGTGCGCCATTTGTTGCTTGACCTCAAGCTGCAAAGTATTTTGGGCCAGCCATGAAGACCTTTGTTTAATCCCACATTCTGTCTCCTTCCATGTCACTTTCTTAGACTGGGAATCTGCTGATCAAGCTGCTGCCTTTCTTGATCTCCTGTATCATCTATTTTGCACTCAAGCTCCCTGAACCCAGTGCCCTTGCTGCCTTTGTCAAGTGCTTTCCGGCCGTCTACTTGTCATTCCTTGTGGCCAGACAGTCCCACAGTACCGGAGTCTGGACACCATACTCCCAGAGAGTCTTCCAAGGTCTGCTGCTCTCAGCTCTGGGAGATGGTTGCATGGTGTGGCCTCAGCTTTTTCTTCCAGGTAACCTCACCTGAAATACTGTGTCCAGTTCTGGGCATCACAGTTCAAAAGGGATGTTGAATGTAAGGAAAGATGGTCCAAGTGAAAAGATAGATGAAGACTTGCATAATAAGCTGATAATATAACATTTTAGTAGGTGTTGGTAGAGGGTCTGTGCATATCGGTAAATATAGGATAGATCAGTAAGTAAGATGTGTTGACATGCTCAGCCAGGCTAGAAGCAAATTAATGAATTGAAATAATGTATTGAATGATGCTCAATATAAATTAAAGGAAGAATATATATATCAAAATGCTTAAATTATATTTAAGAGTTTGACTAAGATGAAAAGAAGGCAGAAGATTGATTCGTGTTATCTGTTGTATCTGGATGTATGTTTTTTTTGGTAAGTTAATGTAATGAATAATTTTAAAAAAAACCCAAAACCCCCAAAAGGATGTTGAGAAGCTGGAGCGTGTCCACTAAAATGGTGAAAAGTCTGGAAACCATGCCTTATGAGGAGAGACTTAGGGAGCTGGGTATGTTTAGCTTGGAGAAGAAATAGTTAAGAGGTGATATGATAGCCCTGTTTAAGTATTTGAAGGGGTGCCATACTGAGGATGGAGCAAGGTTGTTTTCTGATGCTCCAGAGAATAGGACATGGGACAATGGATGCAAGCTACAGGAAAAGCAATTCCAGCTCAACATTAGGAGGAACTTCCTGATAGTAAGAACTGTTCAACAGTGGAACACATTTCCTCAGTGTAGTGGAGTCTCCTTAAACAGAGGCTGGATGGTCATCCGTTGGGAGTGCTTTCATTGTGAGTTCCTGCATGGCAGGGGGTTGGACTGGATGGCCCTTCCAACTCTATGATTCTATGATTCTAGGGACTTGAGGGATCCTGAAATAGATTGGGAGGAACCCAGGACTATGTTGCACGGAACTGGTTCTGGCTCTAAGCATTCCACTGGCTTGGCCATAATACTAAAATGGTGGAGATTGTGATGCGCTAGTAGTGCCCCTAATCTTACACATATAATCACTACCAGGGTCTCCTCTCATTCCCCTGCCACACTCCCAGGCCCCCACTATATTGTTTCACATTGATGAACAATCTAATTCTTTTCCATATGCATTTACAGCAATGAGTGCTGCCTTCCCTGTCAGAAGCATTAAAGGAGCTATCCCGAGTCCTGAAACTTTTGGGGGCAGCAGGGTTCAGTGGCTTGGATAGCATTTTTTAAAAAGTTTGGAGTAAAATCCAGGGCTGATTCACCATCTCATCCAATGCTGTGTATTTATTTGCAATAGAGAGTGCCAGCTGTTTAATTTTTAGCAAGTGGGATCTGGAACAAAATGTGACAGCCTATCCTCACCATTGATAGGAATACTGCTCTTCAGGCTAACCTGCTATGGTCTTCATTCTAGGGGAGGTAAATAAAGCTGTAAGGGACTGTAATAGGCCATCCCACACATTTCCAGTTGCTTTTTCTAAATTATTCTCTGCATAGCAATCTGATTCAAACCCCATCCCATCCCACCCCACCTCCCAGCAAGACATGAATGCAACTGAAGCCTCCATTTTGTGCTGCCCAGGGCACAACAGTTATAGATCTGTAAACTTTGAGACTGAGGCCCAAAACACACTGCAGAAATAATCCAGTTTGAGACTGCTTTAGCTGCCCTGGCTCAATGCTAGGGAATTCTGGAAAGTGTAGTTTTGTGAGACATTTAGCCTTCTCTGTCAGAGAGCCCTGGTGCCATAATAAACTAAGAGAACGAAAGCAGTTGGTAGCATAAGCTTTTGCAGACTTCAATCTATGAAAGCTTATGCTACTAATTGCTTTCTTTCATGGTCATGAGGATGCTAGTCAGGATGCGTCACCTCTCTGTATATCAATCACTGCAGATACAAGAAGGAAGGTAGAACTGCATTCATGTTCTGCTGTTGGGCTTTTCATGCAGGACTGATTTGCCACTGTATGAACAGAAAGTGGGACTAGATAGATGCTGGACCTGATCCAGCATTGCACTAAGGATGTTTTTATGTTCTTAACATAGCAAAAGACAATTAGATGTAACATACTACTGTCAATTATTATTATTATTATTATTATTATTATTATTATTATTATTATTATTATTATTATTTAATAACAAGAACAAGGAAGCCGGCAGGAATTATAAAACAAGAACATGAATCTAGTCTATGTACTATAACAGCACCTGAAGGAGAAATATGGGATCCAACATTCAGAACTTATCCCAGCGGCTGTAACATTTTGCAAAAAGGCAGGCTGAGTTGGCTCTGAAGTAAAGTTGTTTTTCACCACATGAGGGTGCCATCAACAGATGTATCCCCTGAGCCAGCATTCCTGGAAAGATCCTGAAAGTAAAAAGTGGCATGATTTTGCCACTTTATTCATGGCATAATGCTCAATTAGCCTGACGTGTCTGAAAACAACCCCGCTTTTGCGGGATATTCCCAGGATTTAAAGCCTGTTTATCCATGGGATTTTGGTGCTTTGCCTCCCTTGTGATAAACTCCAAAAGTCTGCATTATTGGACTGTAATGCTCTTTATGGAAGTAGAAGATACAGTACCTCTTCCTAAGACTTACTGGTTGATAGGATCACATGTGACTGAATGTGTTAAAATCTAACTAGTGCCCCAAATAAATGAGTGAATCAGGCATAAGTTAACCTGGAAAAAACTCTGACTGAACATGGATCTGAAGAACAGACTGTTCACAGAGCTGTTTTTAAGGCGTTGTAGGTACAGCTTTAAAAAGTATATATTTGCTTACTCTGCATCACTATTACCAAAGTCAGAATCACCCAGGCCATTGTTTCCAATTTCCAATTTAATTTCTATGTAAGGGTGTGAAAGCTGTACAATCAAGAAAGCTGACAAGAGTCCAAAATGCACTGGAATCCTGGGAATTGTAGTTTATTGTGGCCCCAAAGCTCTCTGATAGAGAAAGCTAAGCGTCTCACAAAACTACAGTGCTCAGAATTCTCTAGTATTGAGCCAGGGCAGTTAAAGCAGTCTCAAACTGGATGATTTCTGCAGTGCATTTTGGACCAAGATGAAAATCAGCTCATTTGAGCTGGTACTGAAGATGAGTTCTGTGGATACCATAGGCTGCTAAAAAGACTTGTGAATGGGACTTAGAGCAAATAATACCTGAACTTTCACTAGAAGCAAAGAAGACTCAACTGAAGCTGTTATTGTTCAGACCTATCACGAGACGATGTGACTCACTGGGTTCAGGGAATCTGCTTTGCATCGAAGGCTGCTGCCACACCAGAATTAATGCAGTTTGACACCACTTAAACTGTCATGGCTCAATGCTATGGAATTCTGGGAATTGTAGTTTGTTGTGGCACCAGAGCTCTCTGACAGAGATGGCTCAATATCTCACGAAACTATAAACCCCAGAATTCCATAGCATTGAGCTGTGGCAGTTAAAACAGTGTCAAACTGTATTATTTCTGCAGTGCAGATGCAACCAGTGATTGTACAGGCCTAGAACTGAAGGACTCATTCGAGATTATCACACACAGACAGGATAGAGATGGGATCACTCCCCCATCCTTATCCTGTCATTGAAGCGGCATTGCAGTAACACAAACTCCCATTAATGCAAAATGCCAGGCGATGCCACTTCAATGATGGGATCAGTGCAACATCATGTGAAAGTCTTTTGCGCGATCACTGTCACTCACACTTTCCAGATGAGATAATGTCTGGATAAGTGCCATGTCATATGAAAGTCCTTCCGCAATTGCACAGGAAAGACAGGACAGGGATGGGACAATCACGTCTTGTCCTTCATGTGATAATCTCCTCTGAGCCAGATTCTTTATTGATCTATTTCCTTTTCTTATCCTCTGCAGGACTGGCTGCCTTCGGTGCATGTCACATCTCCTACATCTTGGCATTTGGCCTGAGTCCCTTTCGGCCCCTCATCTTCGTCACTGCCGTGGGGTCTGTGTTTGTGGCTTACATTTACCTGGTGATGCCCTGCCTGAATGGCATTTCTCTATGGGCTGAGACAGCCTCCAAAGTCCCACTTAGCATAATGGCCTGGAGGGCACTGTCTCACCCTGGACGCCAGCTGAGCACATCCTTTGGCAGCCTCCTCTTCTTTGCCTCTGATCTCTTTTATGGCATTGAAACTTTCTGCTCCTTCCTGCCTCACGCTCGATTCCTCATCATGTCCACCTACTACACCGCCCAGGCTTTGTTTGCACTTTCTGTGGCATCCCAGAAAGCTTTCAGAAAAGACAACTGAACTCTGGGATTGGCTTGGAAGACTTCAAGAATATTGCCCATCTGTTGCTTTTCTTCAAAGTTCAGCTTGTCCATCAGCTCCACCAAACAACCTACACATGCTGGTCCCATTTTAGATCCCTTTTAGAGACCTGACTTCTTTATTCTGGAACAATCCAAGAGATGTTTCCACATGTTGTTCTCTCCATGTTGACTCTTCTGATCTTTGCTCTACAGTAACTCATTGTGGGCCTTTGGACTAGTCACACTTTGTCAATCTGGCCTACCATGCTGGGTTGTTGAGAGGTTACAGTGGGAAGGAGGAGAGCCCTGTACCTCACCTTGACCTCAGTGGAAGAAATGCAGGATATAAATGTAATAAATTAATTAATGAAGAAAACTGAGAAGTGTTAGGCTTAAACTATTGTCCAGTCAAAGGTCTCCCTACCTGAGGTATCATATGCAGAGCTGGAAAAGTTATTTTAAATGGCAATCAACTATAGTTCTGGTGCCCCCCCTCAATATAGATAATTGTTATTCTAGTTAGAATTTTACTCAAGGAAGCTCTTTACTTTTTCATTATTCAAAAGTACATACAGCAATTGTAATCACATTGGTTAATTACATACAGTAGTTGCATTTATATATTTCGATCAAACCAACAAATTAGGAGGTACAGCAAAGGTGGGAACCTGTGGCCTTCTGGCCAGTTTGGACTTTTAACTCTCAGAAGTCCTAGCTGGGACTGCCAAAGGTAAGTAAAGGTTATGAGAATAATACTCCAAAACACACATACCTTCCAAACTATCCTGCTCTGGCAGAGATAGTCCTGATTACTTGCCTGTCATCGTACCTTTTCAGCTGCTTTTAAAAATATCCCAGCTTCTCTCTTTTTCCTTCTTTGTCTGCCATCTACACCAATTGATACAAATTGAGTTCAAAATACAAAAGTAGTTTGCACTGAATTAACTCAGTAGGAGGCAGGAGAGGTGGGATGGATTCTTGCCTTCCCTGTAGACTCAGGCAAAGGCAATCTGTTGTAGCCTCTCTTAGCTTGCTCACGCATCTTCATTAATAACTTCTGCCATCTTGACCATACTGTGATGTTCCTGGCATCTGTGGCATATATAGAGTATGAAGATATGGAATCAGTATGGGGTAGTGGTTTGAGTGTAGGACTATGACTGTAGAGATCAGGGTTCGATTTCCCATTCAGCTATGGAAACCTGCTGGGTGATCCTAGGCAAGTCACACACTCTCAGCCCTAGAAAACCCTGTGATAGGTTCACTTGAGGGTCAACATAAGTTGGAAACAACTTGAAGGCACACAACAACAATGTAGACATGAAAGACCCCAAAACTCCCACCTCCTGTATAGGGAAAAGGCTAGCCAATTTTTCTAAGCAAATTAAAGAGGAATATCCACCCAACAGTTCCTCCTTAATAGATGTTCTGTAAAGAGAGCAACACAATCTATACTGAATAGACTCAATATACAGTATTTAAACCTCAAATAGTGTGTTACTGAAAAACCACACAACAGCTACTTTGCAGCTATATTGGAACCTGCTTTTGCTTCCTCAAGCATTGGAGAAATTAACCAGGAGGATAGCGACATGGGGAGGGCATTGCCCCCATCATAAGAATTCTGTCTCCCCATGGAATTTTCCTTCAGTCTCTAAATTTCTAACACTGCAGAGCGCAAGGGCTTGTCTGCATGATTTAAATGCTCTTTGTTGTATTTGAATATAATGCAATCCTTCCACATGTAATTTAAATGAATTTGAGCTTTGCAAGGATGTGTATTATTGAACATGTGGCCATTCATTCACACGGGTTCGCATGGCTACTCATTTCCAGCAGAAGGAAGGTGAATTGGTGCTAATTTGCACAGGAAAGTGAAGACCATTAAGCATCATTTCCGAATGTGCCAAAATTGTGTTGATGGGCCTAAGAAATTGAAAATTGTTCACAGAAGGACTTCTTCTGTTTCCTGTGTTTGCTTTCCCTTGCGAACATTGGCGAATGCCTGTCCCTTTTCTTTGGCTACCCAAGTTATGCTTCTAAATGCACAAATGAAGTTTTAAATTACTGACACGGTAGGTATTTGGGGAGTGAAAGAAGATTTCAGAGGGAGGAGAGTTCTTGCTCGGAGGAGACAGACTCATTTTGCCAGCCCTTCTTCTCCATGTTGGGGTGCCAACATGGCAGTCCTGCCCCATGCCTTGAATTTACATGAGAACAAAAGTCTCCACTGTATTTTAAACCAACTGAAGGGTGTGTGTGTATATATGGCAGCATCTCTAGAAAAAGTTTTGCCTTAAAGCTCACTTCCCCCTTCTTTCCCCAAAATCAGAATTAATAGATGTTTACCCAGCAGGCCAGCTGGGGCTGGGCAATGCGCTTCCTCCTGGGTTGTGGTGAGTGCGGAGGAAGGAGTGGAAAAAGCATCTGCCCAGCCTAAACACAAAAACAGGTGCGATACAACATAACAGTTAGCAAGGAAGATCAGTAGCAGAGAGGGAAGGTGGATGCAACTGTCAGGATGTAACTCCCTTGCAGGGAGAGCTAGGGACTTTATGCCCAGAGGTTGCTGTTGGCTGATGGCACCTTGTATCCTACACCCAGGAGGAGTCTGGTTGCCCTTGCTGCTGGTAAGTGGATGAACCCACCTTTCCAAAAGAGAGGGGGAAATGAGGCGTGAAGTCAATTTACAATTTACAATTTTTAAAATTGTATTTTTTTTAAAAAAAATTGTAAGCTGGTTTCAGTTCCAACTTTGGGGCACAGAGTGTGTTGGTTGGCACAATGAGGAATGTTTCCAGGTTATAATTTCAACTCGTTTTTAAAAGTGCATTTTAAAGAGGCATTTTAAACAGGGGAGGGTCAGGAGTTTCAGATTTTATACATCTGAAGGAATGGGTTTATGCCAAAGCTTGTTAGTTTTTAAGGTGTCACAAGACACTTTGGGTGCATCTACACTGTGGAAATAATGCAGTGTGACACCACTTTAAGTGTGGTAGCTCCATCCTATGGAATCGTGCGATTTATAGTTCTTCAAGGTCTTTAGCCTCCTCTGCCACATCCTTAGGTCTGTTTTAGGCCCACCTTTTCTTTAAAGGTAAGTATCCCTCCAACCTGCCCAGTTTGGCAGAAACAGTCCCACTTAATCCTCTGTCATCCCACTTTTTCAGCTGTTTTTAAAATGTCCTGGTTTCCCTCCCCCTGCCATTTCCCCCATTTGTCCCCAGTTTATCTTAACCTGCATCTGCATTGCAGAAATACTGCAGCTTGGCACTGCTTTAACTGCAATGACTCAATGTTAGGGAATCCTGGGGTTGGTAGTTTGTTGTGGCATAGGAGTTCTCTGCCAAGAAGGTGAAATATTTCCTCAAACTACAAATCCCAGAATTCCGTCACATTGAGCCATGGCAGTTAAAGCAGTGTCAAGCTGCATTATTATTACACTACACTTGATCTTAGCCAAAAGGCTGAGATCCTGCTGATCATTTGATCACCTTAACTATTCCAAAATACAGGAAAGCATTCACCCTGGACAAATTTTAATGTGCTTCCATCTACAGTATTAAAGGGAAGATACATACTGTAAACACTTATGCCCTTGTGAGGCTGAAAAAGTAGAAACTGTGGGGCATGTTTTGTTGTACTGTTCTTTTTATTGTGATCTTCGACATCATTTTATTAACCCAATTTTACAAACTATACCAGGGAGATCTGATGACTTTTATATTGATAACCTTTTGGCTGACCAGTTTCCTAAGATTACAGCCAAAGTAGCTAGTTTTTGTGCAGCAGCAATAGCTTGTTGGCATAAGATGCTGTTTTAATATTAAAGGTTTTTTCCTTGTTTTTCTAAAATCATTGTAACACAAATATTTTATATTTAATCCCATTTTAAACTCTGTATTTAATATTGTATTTTTATGTATTGCATTGCATTTTATCTATCCTATATTGCTTCCTTTTTACTGGTCATTGACTGAAATAAATATATATCTATGTCTATTATTTCCATTGCCTGTCCATGCTTCCATCCCTGGGATGAAAGCGTATGGGGGCAAGAGTGGGGTTTTCTGTTAAAGCAGGTGAGGAGTGCGTAGATGTGGGTTGAATCTAAGCGGCTCTGCAGAGTTCTGAATGTATTACATATATGTGTTTGTACTATAAACCTTCACTCTTGTCTTCCGTGACTTAATTGTGTTTATCACAAACAGCATCTTATTCACTGAGCCACCAGATGCTCAAATACACCTGGACAGCAGGTTACAGGTGTGTGACTCTTGTGTGTGATGTGGGGAATATATTTTGCAATAGCAACTGAGGAAGGGCACTCAATAGGAACCTCTGTCTTATTCCAAGAGTGTACTGGAAATTTTTATTCCAGTTTATCGATGAGGGCTAGAAAGTTGTGTCTTCTTTTGAATAGGTAAATTACATGCGGGTTTCTCTTTTTAAAAGTCCATTGATTGATAAATAGGATTCCTTCCATGGGAAAGATCTGTAGCCTTGATGAGGAATTGGGTTTCTGCTGTTAGCAGGAAGTAGAATCAAATAGAGGTTTTCAGAGTGCAGAGAATTCAATGCAATTCTGTCCTATAATGTGTACTACTCCCTTCCTGCAATGACCAAGATCTGTCTATATAGCCTTTACTCAGTGCATAAAAGCCATTCAGGAAATATCTTTAAGGGGAAAAAGTCTGTTGCAGGCTGAACAGTGGTTTCCATGCACACAAATTTTGTATTTCTGATTCCTGTGTATATTCACAGCCTTGCTTTTGAAATACTCTTCTTAACTCTGTGTCTCTCTGTGTGTATGTGCCTTCAAGCTGTTTGACGACTTATGGAGACCCAATGAGTTTTTCATAGGTTTTCGTAGGCAAGGAATCCTCAAAGGTGGTTTTGCCTTTTCCTTCCTCTGAAATATAGCCTACAGCACCTGGTATTCGTTGGCAGTCTCCCATCCAAGTACTAACAAGGGCTGACCCTGCTTAGCAGCCACAATCAGACAGGACCTGGTGCATTTAGGGTATTTTGGCCCCTTAACTGCTGTTGTTGTTGCAACTCTATATAGGTGCACATACACATGGGTTTGGGTTTGGATCTTTGAATCCTCCCTGCCCTATCAGAAAGCAGAGAAAGACAGTGAAATATTGTAGTCAGTGTTTAGCAACACTGGAGAGGAACAGTGAAAAATACAGGAGGAACCAAAGTCCAAACCATGGGTATTAAATGGTACAGTTTGCATATTATGAAGTTGTTGGCCAAATTTGCATGAATAAACAACTCACACAAGCAGCCCACTCATGTGAACAGGATGGAAATACAATGGCAACTTCTTACTTTCCAACATTTCACATATGAAATAAATAAATAAATAATAAAATTAGATCCTACCCCTACCCTCCCTCTCCCTCCTTCTGAACTGAGTGCAAACTACTTTTGCACTTTGAACTCAGTTTGCAGCAAATGAAGTAAGCTGATGATAAGGGGAAAGTGGGAGGAGAGAGAAACTGGGACATTTTAAAAACAGCTGAAAAAATGGGGTGACAGAGGATTAATTGGGACTGCCCTTGTAAAATTGGGACAGTTGGAGGATATGCAACTTCTGTTAACCAGGCCTTCTCCTCCACCCCCACCCCCAAATAAAGCCACCATCTTTCACATCTTGCCTTTTCTTTGCCAGGTGCTCCTGTTGCTCTGTCTGCCTGAACAACAAGGTGAGTTGCTGCTAAAAATGTTGCTCCTAAAGTGAGGAGGGGCTGCCTGACAGCTAAGATCTTCATTGCTTTTCATTCTATATTTGCATGTATGTTTGCTCCAGTATTTTTAGCAAGGGCCCAGCAAACAATTTCAACAGGTGCACTTCCCTAACAAATATGCAGAAAGGCTGGAGTGAGAATCACTGGTTGAATTTCTGCCTGGAAAGCTACTTAAAGGCTTTGGGCAACCATTTTACCACACATCTCCTTATTGGTAGGGTGATCAAATCTTCCTTGTGAAGCCATCAGATCCTATCTGTTCTTAAAAGCTAGAAAGGATCAAGCTTGGTTAATACCTGGAGGGCAGATCGCTAAGGAATACCAGGCCTGTAGGCTATAGTTCAGAGGAAGGCAGTGGCAAACCACCCTTGAGTATTCTTTGCCTGAGAAAACCCTATGAAATGCATGGGGTCACTATAAGCAAACAAGCAACTTGAATGCACACAGACACATCCATCTTTCTCATCATAGGGACAACCAAAATTATCTCTAATTGAGATTTGTAAATTAGGGATGGGTGAAAAGTTACACCTCTCCCTCATCCCTAATTTACAAAGCTCACTTGGAGGTAATTTGGTTGTCTTTATGGATCTCTAGAAGGTGAGGCAAACCACACATTGTCTGTGTACATGTCTTCAGTCACCTGTTGACTTATGGCAACCTATAGGGTTTTCGTAGACAAGGACTATTCAGAGGTCCTAGAGCAGACCAAGCTGGAAACCTCCCTGGAAGACAAGATGACCAAACTGAGGCTGTCGTACTTTGGATACATCATGTGAAGGAACTACTCACTGGAAAAGACAATAATGCTGGGAAAGTTGGAGGGAAGTAGGAAGAGAGGAAGGCCACATGCTAGATGGATGGACTCTATTATGGAGGCCATGGGTATTAAGGAGTTGCAGAGCAGTGGAGGACACATGTCTCATCCATAGGGTAGTCATGAGTCGAGAGGTGGTTTTACATGCAAATTATATCCATTTCTACCTGCAAACTCTAAAAGTCTCACTTTGGCACTGCAGAGATGCTGAGGATAGTTCTTAATCCTTTCACTACCTACATTAAAAATATGTCCTCTCCTATCTCATCTCAGTAGGTTTCCCTCTGTAGAGCTTGAGACATGTGTTGACCTATGCAACCATGCCTTTGGAACCTCCTTAAACAGGGAGGGTGAATCTGGAATCAGCTGCTTGCCTTGTCTGTCGTAGGAAGGCACACACAGCTGTGGTGAGATCAGCTAGAATAGATCACCACTCTTTCCCAGTTGAAGCTTTATTGCATTGTTTACTACAGAAACACTGCTGCAAACCAGCACTGAAAGTCTGTTTTTCTCTAACCCTCCATCACCATCCTCCCAATGTTGATGCTGCTTTTAAAAAGTCTAGCTGGACAGAGCGCAAGAAGAAAAAAAAGGGGGCAGGTGGTGATAAAAACTTTGTAAAAAGGAGCTTCTTTGTCAGAGAGTTTGGTAATTGAGACATGCTTGTATTTCCGGTTTCATACTCACATTGTGTACAATCCACAATGAGATTCCACATTGTGCATAAATCCATACAGGTTTACGTCAACAACAGTTTCTTCTGCCTCTTTACTTTCAATTTTCCCCCTTCCTCTCTCCTCATAGGCAAAATTAAATCAACCAAAATAACTACACCACCCCATACGACAACTCCTGGTGAGTAAATACAGGTATTAGTCCAGTTGGATTCCTAATATTGCCTTCTTTTCCTTATCCCATTCCAAACCCAAGCTGGTATGACTCGGGGCAGAAAGAGATACATAAAACTATGGAGATGTGCAGCTTCATATCTTTCAGACTTTTATGAAAAGAAATGGGGGCTCAGGACTGTGGAATAGGGGAGGTTTAAAAGGAAAACATACAGGGACTTATAGCAACTCAAGCTGTCTTACTCATTACTCCATCTCATCAATTGTCCCAGAATGGATTACAACTCCCATCAGATTTATGTTGGCTAGGAATTATGGTAGTTTAACACATCTGGAGGGTACCAGGTTGGGAGAGGCTGGCCAACACACACAGTGTTGGCTCCCCACAGTTTCATATGTAGACCTGTCCCAGCCCACTGAACTATGATTCTGGAGACCAGGGTTCAATCAAATCCCTACTTGGCCATGGCCACCTAGTGGCTGACCTTGAAGGTTTGCTGAGAGAATGTGACTTGCTCAAGATCACCCACTAGGTGGCCATGGCCAAGCAGGGATTTGAACTCTGGTCTCCAGAATCAGCAGTCTACTGTTGATGGGCTATAGTTTGTAGATATATTCCAATTCTCTTGTTTCTCTTTCCAGTCTTCCTTTGTAGTTTTTTTGTTTTGCTCAAAAAAAGGACTGCTGTTGCAAGATCTGAGATGGAATGTCCAAGAAGGTGGAAGTGTTCCACAACTGGTTTTTGTGAATTCCCATTCCTAATGTCTGTTTTATGTCCATTTATCCTCTGGCCTGTTTGCCCAACATAGAACGCTGAAGGGCATTGCTGACTTAGGAGACTATCACACTAGTTTATAAACCGGCTTACTTGAGCTGTATTAAAATTAGAAGTGGGCGGCATCCTGATATTATCAAGACACATTTAGCCACTGAACTTGCTGCCCGGCTGCAGCTCGGCTCCATCACTGATCCAAAGGGTACTCCTTGTGCTTCTTTTCAAAACTGGGAGGACTATGACTCTAGAGATGACGTCATCTATGACATCATCTCCCATCATGCCCAAGCAGCACAGCCAGAGTGTGGGGATCATGGGAGATCAGATCCAAGAAATCGGGAGGATGCCAGTTTGCAGACAACTACTCTAACCTCAGCCTTCGTTTAATTATCTTCTCAGATTGCTGCAGAGAACCTGGGGAAGAGACCGAGGACATTGTTGTTGCACTGTGCTTTGCAGGCATTGATACAAATGGCACACAGGACCAGAGAAGATGGGATACAAGAGCAATGGAGCTGGGCTGCAACAACACCACTGATCTTTGCCATGAGTACCAATCCAATGTATCTGTTAATACAACCTTTCCTCCATTGCCTAATTGCACCATCTCCATGTGCACAGGTATGTCAAGGCAAAGGCTAGGTCCCATAATCTCTGCTGGGGGAAAACCAAGTTGTGGAAGTAGAACACATTTTGCAATTTTAAAAAAAAACCCACTACTGAATATAGTTAGCTCTCCACATTTAAGGGTTTTAAATGAGGTTGTGCTTTTATCTTTCTAAATATATGTTAATTGTTTCAATGGTCTGTTATTATTTTAAACAAATTTTAAAGCTCTATCCTGTTTTTAATTGGTTGTAAGCTGCCTTGGATCCTGTAGGGAGAACAGGGAGATATAAATGGAATAATTAAATAAATATGGCAGTTCCAGAATCCCAAAATGTGGTTGAGTTTATGTAGATCCCCTATGGTCATTAATTTTGTTTCCTTTATGTTCAGCAGTAAGCCTGCCTTTGAACTTTCTTCTTTGACTTTTAAAAATAATTGTTCCGTATCTGTAATGTTTTTTGCCAGTAATATGGTGTCATCTGCATATCTTGGATTGTTGATGTTCCTTCCTCCTGTCTTTACTCCTCCTCCTTCTGTATCCAAGCCTGCTCTTCGTATGCTATTTTCTGCATACAAGTTGAACAAGTATGGTGATAGATTACCGCCTTGTCTGACCTCTTTGCCAATTGGGAACCATTCTGTTTCTCTATGTTTTGCTCTAACAGTAGCCTCTATTTTTTAACTTTATTTTTATATACAAAATCCATCAAATAAAACATTTATACCAACATAAATGAAGATTACTTCCAATGTCCTTGTTCAGTATCATTCTGTATAATAAATTCACTTTGTATAAATATCGTTGTCTTTGTCTTCCCTTCTTAACTACCTTTATTCTTTACCTATACACTTCCCTTTGTAATCTAGTATGCAAAATAAAAAACCCAAACATTTCTAACTGTTACCATTTACGACTTCAAATTTCTAAAACACAAGGATTTTCCCCTCTTTCTTCTCCCCGGTTATAACTTGTACATTTCCTTATATTGACTAAAAATATAATCATAATCATTCCCTTTTTAAAATGACTATTTATCACCATTTCTTTTTGCAGTAATTAATTATCAGTTTCCACTCATTTCCTTTTTGCTTTGCCTCTGTTGAAGTAGGAACTGGTTTTCCCATGGGGACACACACAACACTGTCTGGTTTCTGATTCTGCCATTCTCTTTCTGCGCAGAACCAAGCCCTATAAAGAAGATAACTTTTGGGACCCAGACCAACAGTTCCATCATTCTTCACTGGCAAACTATGCTTGATTGTTGCCATATGACCACTAGCAGCAGCCATACAACAGTTGGGACAACACACATTTCAAGGCTGTTACCTGGACAAGACTATGACATGACTGTATACAGAAGTCTGGATGGAAGGTGTAGCCAAGGGTACTCCATCAACATGACCACCAGTGAGTCTCCCTGTCGTCATCTGCTGGCAGAAGCAGAAACAGCAAGTTTGTTGTGTGCCTTCAAGTCCTGTCTGACTTCTGGCGACCCAAAGGCAAACCTATCATGGGGTTTTCTTGGCAAAATTTATTCAGAGGAGGTTTTCCATTGCTTTCCCCTGAGGATGTGAGCATGTGACTTGCCCTAGGTCACCCAGTGGGTTTCATGGCCAAGCAGGGAATCGAACCCAAGTCTCCAAACACTTAAACCACTATGCCACACTTGACTCTCAGAGGAAATGTACCTAAAAGGCATTAGATGTTGGTTGAAAGAGGAACACTAGGGAAAGGAGAACAGAGCAGAGCAGTCATTCCCCTTCTCAAGTATTAGAATCTGGAAAGTTATATTTTTAAAAAGTATCTGGTTCTAGTTCTGAGCCCCCAGAGTAGTTAGTTACATTATAGTTAGTTGCATGTTAAAAGGTAACTCTTTGCTTTCCCATTCATCAAAAGTGACTAGATGGCTACTTTAAGGGGGTGAAGTCTGAATGTTACGAGGTGGTAGCCTGTGATACAAAGCACACTGTAGTCACCTACCTCATTATTGACCTAAGAGCATGTGATATTCCTCCTCCACCATTTATGGAAGCCGCACCCATGTAACTATAAAAATAACTAAAGCATTACTGTTACTCTGCAAAAGGGGTGACGTTATCCCTCATTTATATGCAAACATAAGGCAAAAGTTATGCTTTTGTTACTGGAAAAAGGAACTATGTAATGGCAATTAACTCATTTATTGTGACTAATTACCAGTGGCAGCTGGTAGCTTTCATGTCGGTTGGCTGATGCATCCATTTAGGTTTTAGTCCAAACTTGAAAGGAGCTATCCAAGCTGCTGAATCGATTTTGAGCGATTGCGTCCAGTACCTTGGGTGGCCCTTTTAAAGTTTGGACAAAAAGCTGGAGTGGATCCACTGTCCTACTGGCATGGAAATACCAGCCATCATCAGAGATCTCAGGGCTGTTTTTAAGGCAGGAGTACTCAGCATTGGTAGGTAGGTTGTTGTTAATTTTGCCTACTTGCAGTCAAATTAATTTCCCTTATCCATCCATTATCACTGAAGCATACTTAAATAGGAAGACTCCTATGAGCATAATGTATTCTTAGAAAAACTCTCCATGTTTTTGATGTAGCTTATTCCCAAGTAAACATGCATAGCATAATGGCAGGCAGCTTTTATTGCTCCTGCAAGTGTCAATGACAATTGTTGTGTGCCTTCAAGTCATTTCTGACTTATGGCAATCCTGTCATGGGGTTTTCTTGACAAATTTTGCCTTCCCTTGAGGCTAAAGGGGTATGACTTGCCCAGGGTCACTCAGTGGGTTTCATGTGGCTTGGCTGTTGAAGGAGAGGGGACTGAAAATCAGAAGGGAAGGGAATGGAGTGTTTTGGTACAGACAGTTTAGCACCTTGAATAACACTTTGAAAATGTCGGAGACTTCATTGTACTTCCTCAGATGCATCTGGGCATTTGAGGAAGTACAATGAAGTCTATAAAAGCTCATGCTGCCAACTTCTTTCTTTCAGTTATTCTCAAAGGTGCTACAAGTTCTCTCTACACCCTAATCTTTTCACTGCACTCACAATACTAAAAAGCAACTGCTTGTAGATCTGTTCCCTGACAGCTTGGTTTTTCCTTTGAATCTCAGTGCCTTCTCCAGTCCCAGAAGTCACAATAAGGAATCAAACTGTGGATTCTCTGGAGATTGAATGGACCCAGCCTGGGGATGCTCATGTTGCCACTTACAGGTACAGGATTTGCCTCTCCAAGTGCACAACTGTCTCTCAAAGCCCACACGTTGTGAAGGACCTGGAAGCAGGAGTTACATACACTGTTGTGGTCTATGCCGTCACCAAGAACAACATCAACAGCACAGAGAAGGCCATAAATGCCACTACAGGTAGGATGAAGTTAGTCCTGTGTGATAGAGAGGGAGAAGGGGTTGCCAGGACTGGGACGTTCCCACCAGCAAAATTTATTCATGTGTATTAAAATCCCTCTATTACGGCTTGATTCCTTTTGGGGACTACAACTCCCAGAATTCTCCCAGCCGCCATAGTATTACTTAGTATTACTTAGCAAGGTGCATACCAGCACTGGACATGGGAAAATACTGCATGCACCTTGCTAAGTGAGAAAAGCTTCTCCACCACAGACCGTCCCTGAAACAATGTCTTTGCCTGCTGCTTTTCTCTGCCCTTTTGGCAACAATCCTCTCAGGTCCCACTTGGAACGGTCCAAGGTCCTCCAACTCTCTCTGAACTACTTTTGAATGATGAACTCTTTGCTTTCCTTCTCTTCTCCCTGTGCCAGCCCTGCCAGGAAGCAAAGAGTGAATGGGAAAAGGTACAGACCAGGAGTCAGCCCCACACAGCCTATGTATGGGCTTCAGGCAGACTTCGGAGCCCTTAAGACCTCCCCTCTCAATAGAAACCACACCAAATTCATCAGCAAATAGTGCTGCAGAAGTATGGCAACAAACCAGCAAAGTCCTATTCAAAGCAAATATTTCTTTAATGTAGTGGTTTGAGAGTTGGACTACACTTCTGGAGACCAGAGTTTCAATTCCCACTCAGCCATGGAAACCCACTGTGTGACCTTGGGCAAGTTATAATCTCTCTGCCTCAGTGGAACAGAATCACAGAGTAGGAAGAAACCACAAAGGCCAACTAGTCTAACCCCCTGCCATGCAGGAATACACAATCAAAGCATTCCCAACAGATGGCCATCCAGCCTGTTTAAAAACCTCCAAAGAAGGAGACTCTGCCACACTCTAAGGCAGCATATTCCACAGTCAAATAACTCTCACTGCCAGGAAGTTCTTCCTAATGTTTTGGTGGAATATCATGTCTGAATACTTTACTCCATGTCCTAGTCTCTGGAGCAGCAGAAAACAAGCTTCCTCCATCCTTCAATATGACATCCCTTCAAATATTTAAACACGGCTATCATGTCACCCCTTAACCTTCTCTTCTCCAGGCTAAACAGACCCAGCTCCCTAAGCTGCTTCTCATAGGGCCTGATTTCCAGACCTTTCACCATTGTGGTCACCCTCCTCTGCACATGCTCCAGCTTGTCAATATCCCTCTTGAATTGTGATGCCCAGAACTGGACACAGTATTCCAGGTGTGGAATACCTGGAGGGTGAAGGCAAAACCCCCTTTGAACAAATCTTGCCAAGAAAACTCTGTGATAGGTTCACCTTAGGGTTGCCAAAAGTCAGAAATGACTTGAAGGCACATAACAACAACAACAACAACAACAATTAGATGACTCATAGTGGTTTGCTGCTAGATTCTGGTGATAAACTGTGGAAGCCCTATTTAAAGAAAACATTTCAATCTGCCAGAGAGATTCAGCTGCACAATTTGCTGTTGTATTTCAGCTGCATAGCAACAGTGGGGAGCCATAGTTCACAGTGTATACCTTCAGAGGGCAAAATTGGCCCACCATAGTTACCAATGAGGTTTCCCACCCAACAGATAAACAAAGCATGCATTATCTTGTGAACTTTCAGTGGAGTAATTCCACACATTTGGTTGCCAGTCATTAAGGGATACCCATGTGTGCATTAAAATACACACACATACCTTTCTTACTGGCAAACGTATGTCTGAATTGCATCAATTGAAAAAACAAACAATGGGATTGAAATTATGTCTCTATTTTGTCTTTGTGTCCTAATCTTTGATGGCACACTCACATGTGTGAGACATTGCCTACAGTTGTTGCAGTCTGGTGGTTGTTGTTGTTTTGTGCCTTCAAGTCATTTCTGATAAGGTGACCCTAAGGTAAACCTATCATGGGGTTTTCTTGGCAAGATTTGTTCAGAGGAAGTTTGCCATTGCCTTCTCCTGAGGCTGAGAGTATGTGACTTGCCCATGGTCAGCCAGTGGGTTTCAAGGCCAAGCAGGGAATCAAACCCTGGTGTCTAGATTCGTAGTTTATCACATGGAGGCACATGGAGGCAAATCTTGTGCAAAAATGGGATTTTAAAATCCGCTAAACACCTGCAAATGCGGGTTGTTTTCCAGACTTCTTGGCAGAAAGAAAAATAATGTGAAAATGACCCGAACAGAAAGTTGACAAAAAACGCTCCTTTTTACTTTTGGAATTTCCCAAAAGTAAAAAAGAACAGGTTTTGACAGCTTTCTGTTTGGGTTATTTTCATATTATTTCTCTTTCACGCAAACATCGTCTGAAAAACAACCCGCATTTGTGGCTTTTTTCTACTTTCTGTTTGGGTTAACCCTGAATGTCATGTGAAAAACAACCTGCAGAAGCAGGTTGGTTTCACTTGAAATCTAGTTTCTGCATGGGATTCTTCCAGTGTGATAAACTCTTAACACTCAAACCACTAGGTGGTCACCATACATATGTGAAATAAAGGACTTCTTGGCTTCAGTGAATACTACTGAAGTGTGTTCACATGCTGTGTAACCTTCTTGTGAAGTATCCTAATCCATTCCACAGCTGAAAGTCATCTTTATGTCCCGACCATAAACATCATCACAGTTGGATTGAGGTTTGAGGGGAGCCATGACAAATTGTCCTCAAAAGCAGAACTTGGGAAAGTTATTTTGTTGGACAATAAATCCCAAATAAGCCATATTGCTAGAGGGATTCTGAGAGCTGTATTCCATAAAGTAACTTTCTGCTCTCAAAATGCTCCCCTAAGATCTTACTTCATGGCAGTACAGTCAGCCCTCCGTATCCACAGATCTTTTATCCACAGATTTAAGCATCTGTGGCATGAATATATATATATATATATTCCAAAAAGGAAACCTTTATTTCCAGCAGATAAGCATTTAGTCTTTTTATTTTTGATAATTTATCATCTACAACAGTCATAAAAGACAAACCACACTGGCCAACAGTACAGTTGCCCTCCTTATCAACAAATCCTTTATCCATGAATTCAACCATCCATGGGTTGAAGATATTTTAAAAAATATAAATTCCAAAAAGCAAACCTTATTCTACCATTTTTTTAAAAATAAGGGACACCATTTTACTATTCCATTGTATTTAACAGGACTTGAGCATCCACAGATTTTGGTATCCATGGGGGATATCCTGTTACAATGTCATGATGTAGGCATTGTGCTAGTTCTCAGACCCAGACACTCAGGGCCTTTACAGACTGCCAGAAATAGTGCAAATTGAGGCCACTTTAACTGTCCTGGCTCAGTGCTAGGGAATCATGGGAATTTTAGTTTTTTCTGAGACATTGAGCCTTCTCTGTCAGAGAGCTCTGGTGCCACAATAAACTACAGTTCCCATGACTCCTTAGCACTGAGCCAGGACAGTTAAAGTGGCCTCGATTTGCACTATTTCTGGCAGTCTGTAAAGGCCCTACGTTAGTTTGGGGAGTAGGACAGGAATTGGCAATAGGCCTTGCCATGGCGGTAGAGTCCTGGCAGTTGTGTGATGATGCCACCTAGTCTAGTCTGGTTTGTGGCTATAAGGGATAGATATCCTTGCCTGTAAAGAGGATGCTGTACGCTATATTTCAAAGGAAGGAACTAGCAAAACCACTTCTGAGTATTTCTTGCCTAAGTAAACCCTCTAAAATTAATGAAGTCTTGAAGACACACACATGCACAGAGGATGCTCAACTAACATTTTCTCCAGTACCAGTAGGGGATGCTGTGTGTTAAGCAAATCTGCTCTTTCCTCAGTTCCAAACAGCCCAAAGAAGATACATGTGAAAAGATGCAGCAACAACAGTGTCTCTATTTCCTGGGATGCTCCTGAAGACCTAAATGCAAGGCTCTATAAGTATTACCTGAGCTGGTTCCCTGAAAACAATCCAGATCTACTGAGGAATGAGGCCGTTACAGGCACCAGTTATACCATTCACCGGCTCCAACCAGGGTTCCTGTACTCCGTGAATGTGTCCTCCATGATACATGATCTGAATCTGAAGAGTAAAGAAATGACAGAATGGTTTTTGACATGTGAGTGCAATTGTTGCAAGGGGTGGCAACATGTCTCAGACTACAGGCACTGCAGTGTTTACAGCTTCCACTTAGGAGGAGTGGGGACTGGGTTCAAATTTCAATATAGTGAAGTTTTCCGGGTAGGATTTTGGGCCAGTCGCAATCTAGCTATCTAACACACCTCACAGGGCTGTGGTGGTAATAAAATGAGAAGAGGAGAAGGACTCCAAAATGTTGCACTAAGCAGTGGCATCACCAGGGTTGGTGTCAACCAGTGCGGTAATTCATGGTGTCCCGTCCCCCCATTGACATCCTCCCATACCACATTATACAGAATCCTGAGTAATTTTTTTTGTTACTCATAAATTGCAATTCCCACATACCACTGAATGTAATGGTAATGGATGTGAGAACTGGACAGTGAAGGAAGCAAACAGAGAGAAGATCAACCCATTTGAAATGTGGTGCTGGAGAAGAGTACTTAGGATGCCATGGACAGCCAAGAAGACAAACAAATGGGTTCTTGAATAGATCAGACTGGGGCTCTCCTTGGAAGCAAAGATGATCAAGTTGAAACTATCGTACTTTCGCCACATCATGAGAAGGCATGGATCACTAGAAAAAACAATAATGCTAGGAAGGGTAGAAGAAAGAGAGGAAGACTAAAACCAGATGGATAGACTCAATCAGGGGGGTTATAGGGAAAGGCTTGCAGGATCTGGGCAAGGCAGTGAAAGACAGGGATTGTTGGAGATGTCTCATCCACAGGGTCACCATGAGTCAGAAGCGACTCGAGGACAGCTAACAGTAACAGTGGTAATAGTTGTGGCATAAACAACTGGCAAAATTGAAAATATGCCTTTAAATTACAATATCATATGCACAGCCTAAATATATTTACATGTAGGTGGCTAAAGTGAAAATTTGGTAAGATGTATGTTTTAAAAGAAATTTTTAAAAGGATAAACAATTTAAATGTTTTAAAAATGAAAATGTAATTTAAAAAACAAAACCTGGGGCCTCTCCTGTCTTCTCCAGCTGAGCCTCATCCCACTCATACTATCTATTCAGCATTTTAAAAGGACACAGAAACATCACAGCACATTTCTGCAAACAGGTAGATGTATGGGGAGCAGTGGTGTCACCCCCGCTTAGGGTGTCATCTGTTGCACTTACACCTCCATCGTGACACCCCTGGCTCTAAGCACTATGAAAGAAATAATCTGGGACTCTTTCACACTACATATTACAGCACTATGATTCCACTTTAATTGCCAGGTCTGCATCCTGTGCAATCCTGGGATTGGTAGTTTGGTGAGCCCTGGAGCTCCCTGCTGGGGATTCTAAACTACAAACCCTAGGATTCCCCACGATGGATCTATGTCAGTTAAAATGGAATCATAGAGCTATAATTGTGTAATGTGAACAGTACTACAATGTGTTGGTCAGATTGTTGGACTGAGACTTAGGAGATCCAGGTTCTAGCCCCCCCACTTACCATGATACTCTTTGGATGACCATGGGTCAGTCACTTTCTCTCGCAGGATTGTTGTGAGGAAGAAGTGGAGCTCATTGGGGGAAATCCCATCAGGCCAAAGTTGAGAGAGAAATATAACTAAAGGATGAATAAATAATAATATGAAGGGTAGGATGTAAAAAAAATGATAGTCATGAGGAATAATATTTTTTAAAATAATTCAAATATTTAATAGTAGCCAATACCTTGGCCAAAATCTGATGACTAATCCCAACTAGAATAGATCCACTGAGTCAGTGGGTCTTACATCACTGTTGACTTACCAATTTCTCATTGACTCAGTGGATTTGTTCTAGCTGGATTTGGAACTAGAATTGGGCCCATAAAAGCTTTCCAATTAAAAGCTGAGGACCAATATGTTTTTAAAGCCCTCATAAAAGCAGCCACAGATGGAGAGAATTTCATAAGTCCTAAAGGCAACAGATTCCATCTGATCTTGGAAACTAAGCAGGGTCGGTTCTAGTTAGTTAGTATTTGGATGGGAGGCCGCCAATGAACACCAGGTATTGTAGACTGTATTTCAGAGAAATGAACTGGAAAAATTATCTCTCTGGATTCCTTGCCTAAGAAAACATCATGAAATTCATGGGGTCACCATAAGTCAACAGGTGTCATATAGTGGGTTTCCGGGGCCAAGCATGGAATTGAACCCTGATCTCCAGAGTTGTAGTCCAATGCTCAAACCACTATGCCACATTGGTTGTCATAAGAGGTCATAAGAAGTCAAGCTGCTCAAGAGCTAGTAGGGCACCTGGGGGCCTTTCACAATTATAGTGCTATAACTCACTTTAGGGCCTAAATACCCCAAAGGCACCAGTTCCCATTTGATCTTGGAAGCTAAGCAGGGTCAGCCCTGGTTAGTTCTTGGATGGGAGATCACCAATGAATACTAGCTGCTGTGGACTATATCTCAGGGGAAGGAATTGGCAAAACCACCTTTTCTTGCCTAAGAAAACCCTATGTAATACATGGGGACCCCGTATACACACACACACATACACACACACACACAGGGGCCTCCATTGAAAAGAGGTTTTCGCAATGGGCTGGTGTGTGGGGACTCAATATAATTGTAAAACATGGGCAGGTTTAAATGGGTGTCAGCAACCCTTCAAACAATTTGTGCCCAAACTGTAGTCTCTAAAAGTCAACATGCTTGGGGTTTTGTTGTGTTTTTTAAATGTATATTTTGCTTTTCTCCCAGTATGGAGGGCCAATATTCTGTAGAGCAGGATCTACACCATGGTTTCCAGAGGAAATGTGGGGGGGAGGGCTGGGCTCTTGTACCTTTAATAGTTGTGTAGAAGAGCAACAACTGCTGAAATTCCCACTTTTACACAAGCATTCAAGGTACAGGAGCCTGCGTCCTTGTTTCCCCTGGCAGCTCTAATCTATACCGGGAAGAAGGGGACTTTCAGTTCATTGCAGGAACTGTTTCTGTGCTTTAAAAAGATGCCTTTAACTAGGCAGAGCTTGGGACAGTGACTTTTTGGAGTTCAGAAAAGGTAGCTTGCAAAATGAGTAATATATTTCTTCTAATATCTTTCTTTCAGCTCCATGCCCCCCAACTAATTTCAGCATCCAAATGATTAACCAGACAGCGGCTGTGTTCACCTGGGTGATCCCAAGCTCACCTTTCAGTGGCTACCAGCTTAAGTGGAAGAGTTTGGCCGACTCCAAAGAAAACCAAACCTGTCTCCAAAACAGTTCCACAGGCGCCGTGTTGAGTGGGCTTACTCCAAGCACCAACTACACCTTCACGCTCTTAAGCCTGGCAAAAGGGAAAAACCTGAGCGTGTGCAGCACTGATGTCCAGCAACATGGAGCCACAAGTATTTATCTACAGGATGAGGAAAGGAAAGGGTGACAAAAAAAAGGGGACAGGTGGCTGGTGTCATTGAAAATGGGATAGGGATCCAACAAGGAATCTAGTACATGCAAGGAAATATTGGCCTTAGCAGTGGGGGGTTCTGTGGAGGGCAAGATTTGAGAGGGGATTTTCCAAAAGTAAAAAGGAGTGGCTTTTGACTACTTTCCATTCGGGTTAACAACACTTTAACAATGACGTTGTGTGAAAATCAACCCACTTTTGCAGGGTTTTTCCGATTTAAAAGCCTGTTTCTGCACGGGATTTCCCCCATGTGATAAACTCCATAGCCGTGTTAGTCTGGAAAATCAGTATGCAAAGGGATCTTGTAGCACCTTTGAGACTAACTGAAAGAAAGAAGTTGACAGCAGGAGCTTTCATAGACTTGAGCCTACTTCTTCAGATGCATGTTTGCCCAAAGCCAAGCATGTATCTGAGGAAGTAGGCTGAAGCCTATGAAAGCTCATGCTGTCAACTTCTTTCTTTCAGTTAGTCTCAAAGGTGCTAAAAGATACTTTTAGTAATGTGGTTCTGAGGGCTGAATTACGAATTGGAAAGTGTGAATTCTAATGCAACTAATATAAGCTGCCTTTGGAGCCTGTGTTGGATAATCTGTGTTAGAGCCTTTGGAGAGAGGTGGGATATAAATAAAAAAATAAATAAAAATAAAAATGATTAGATAAATAAGTAATAACTCTGGACATAACTCTGGTTCACTTCTGTTTTGTAATGTTAAGAATATATTAATTCATTTAATACAACAATTGTCATTGAGAATGAGAGCAAGAGAGAAAGCTAGATATTGAAAAAAACTACTTTTCAAAACACAGCTTCCAGAATTCCCTAGTCAACATGGCCACTGGTCATGCTGGCTGGAAGATTCTGAGGGCTGTAATCTAAAATGTAACTTCCCCAACATCTGGAAGGAACTTCCATAATCCTCTGCTTTCTTCCCACACAGAGCCAGAACGAATAACTGACCTGGAGTGCTTGGCCTTGCCAGGGGGCCATGAACTAAAGTTGTCCTGGAAATGTCCCACATATGAGGTCAGTAAATTACTCATCCTCATATCGAATCAGACTTGGAAAACATGGTGGACATGCAAGGAGTCAACAGTAATTGGCCACCTGCAACCTGCCAGGAGATATCAGATACAAGTGAGAACTTACTGGTATGACCACTATGTGATGTCTGACCTTAAGGAATGTTCCACTGATAGTACAGGTAAGACATTTTGGAAAACTTTAATGGGTGTGCTAGACCTGTGTGACACATGATGCACTTTGTTTGAAAACACACACACACAAAAAAAGCCATGATGGCTGCATATTCCTTCCAGGGTCAGATGCAGCGTGTTGGGGGAAAGGGGCAGGAGGTTGCCGCTTCACTTGTGTATCCAGATAGACTTCCCATAGGTGTCTGTTTGGCCACTCTAGAAAACAAAATATTGACTTTGATCTGGTCCAGGATGTTTCTTATTCCCCTTATGTTCTTATCTGGCATGGGACCTCCTTTTCCAATTTGGTATCATGGTATATGAGGAAAGGGAGGGAGAACTTAACCCTCTCCTCTTCCACCAGTTTTCCATGCCAATTCAACCCCCCCCCCCTCCGCAAAGCTGCTATTTGCAGCAAATAGCAGTTTTGGCATCAGAGAGGTTGGCAAAGAGAGAGGAGCCAGTGTACCATTGCCCCAATTTGTACCAGTGTACCAGCCACGATTGTCTTTTGTTAAGAAGGAAAGAGAAGTTTTCTGATCTTCATTGCATTTTTAGAAAATGTATGCTTAACCTGAGATCCAGTGTGGACTAGTGGTTTGAGTATTGGACTACAACTCTGGAGACCAGGGTTTCATTCCCAGTTCAGCCATGAAACTCACTGGGTGACCTTGGGCAAGTCACATACTCTCAGACTCATGGCAATCCTTTTCTGAACAAAACTTGCCAAGAAAACCCCATGATAGGTTTACCTTAGGGTTGCCATAAGTTGGAAACAACTTGAAGGCAAGCAACAACAGCAACAACAACAGTGTTTAACCTAATTTTTAGATTAGCCCTCAGATCCCAGCTGAGCTGGTGGAACCATTTGAGATCAAAATGCTCTTTGCTTTATCTTGCCTTGTAAGGTGAGGGCTTAACTTGGATCATTAAAAAAAGTACTATTTCGGGTACAGTCGTCCTTTTGTATCCATGGATTCTTTATCCACGGATTCAAGCATTGGTGGCTTGAAAATATTAAAATAAAATGTAAATTCCAAAAAGCAAACCTTGATTTTGACATTTTATATAAGGGACACCATTTTATTATCCATTGTATTTAATGAGACTTGAATATCCACAGATTTTGGTATCCATGGGGGGTCCTGGAACCAAATCTCGGTGGATATCAAGGACCCACTACCTTTCAGGGCTTGGCTGTGTTCAGTGCAATTCTGAAATAAAGGTCTTGTTGGAACCCAACAGCTGTGTGGTGGTAAAGATAGTGCAGTATAGGTGTCCATCATAACAGTACCCATGGCTGTGTCCCCAAGGAGAATACCAAAATGCTGGCAGCCATATTAATCCATATCAACAAGCTAGTTCTAGAAGTTTGCATCTTATTGTGTGTCTTTTGTAATGCTAACAGATTTTCATTGCCCTTTCAAGATCAAGCCATTCCCAAAATGCTTTGGATGGCAGGATGCCTAACAAGATAGTGTGAAAATTGTACCTGAATTCAGAGGGGAAAAGGAAGTCTAAGGGGAACAACAGACACTGTTATGATGCTTCCAAATAGAAAACACATATCCCTCCTAATTCTCTGAGCTCTAAATCTATTATAAAACTGAAGCCCAAAAAGATAGGGAAGAAAGAGGGGTAACCATGAGACACCAGAGCTTCAGCAAAGGTTGGAAGCAGGGATTGGGGTGGATTTATATCATCCAAAGTTTTGCAACATACAGGAGCAATTTGTAGAGGATGACATTAGATGGGTAAGAAGCAGAGATTCCCTAAAGGCTTGTGGTTTGGGAAGGAAGGATCAGCCCATCTTATGTTTCAGATTACACACAGGTCAAGCAAGCATCTCTGGCCAACTGCATGGTTTGTCCTATAAGCAATGGTGATTAACAGTGACACATGTAGGTTTAAGAACCATGCGGATAGATTACAAACAGGTTGCTTTCAGTATTTTTTTAAAAACAAAAACATAACAGTTGGAAAAGATGCCATATAGGGGATGGAACAAACTTGTTTGCTGCTGCTCCAGAGTCTAGGACATGGAGCAATGGATTCAAACTACAAGAAAAGAAATTCCACTTAAACATTAGGAAGAACTTCTTGATATTAAGAGCTGTCTGACAGGGGAACACACTCTCTCAGAGAGTGGTGGAGTCTCCTTCTTTGGAGGTTTTTCAGCAGAGGCTGGGCCATCTGTCAAGAGTTTTTTTGATTGTGTTTTCCTGCATGGCAGGGGATTGGATAGGATGGTCTGTGTGGTCTCTTCCACCTCTATGATTCTGTCATGTAAATATTCTGTGCAGCCACACTGCAGAATAAATGCAGTTTTACACTGCATTAACTGTCATAACTCTATCCTGTGGAATCCTGAGATTTGTCGTTTGTTGTAGCATCAGAACTCTCTGAGAAAGAAGACTAAATATCTCACCAAACTACAAATCCTGGAATTTTATAGCATGGAGCCATGACAGTTAAAATGATGTCAAAGTACATTCATTCTTCAGCATAGATGCAGCCTATGACTGGATCTGTCCACCACTGTAAAACTGGGCTCTGATTTCAATTGGGTAGCAATGATTGCAAAGAGGGCGATTTGATATCTTCCCCTTATATGGTATTATACACATATTTAACTGGAGGAGAGTGGTGAGATTGTACACATGCACATAGCACACACATGCTTCCAAGAGTTTGCTGACACCTTTGGCCTTCTCTTCCTCTGCCCTTAGCAGTCATCATAGGACCTCTGGTTGCTGTGCTGCTCCTCTTAGTCATCCTCAGCTTGCTGCTGCTCTATTTCAGGAGATGGAGGTAAACAAGCTCATTACAGTCAGCTTCCCTTGCATGGAATTATCTCTTCCTCCCAGCAGAGAGCATCCAGGGCTGTAACCTGAATCCCAGTGGCATCTGGTGGATTCTGTGTCACTGCTGAAAGTTTGGTGGTGGTGGTGGGAGGATAGATATGTTTTGAATCTGAACTTTAAAGGGACTATCAGTGGTGCAGAACATATTTTGGGGAAATAATGCAGTGCACCTTGGGCAAGTCACACTCTCTCAGCCTCAGAGGATGGCAATGGCAAACTCCCTTTGAAGAAACTTGCCAAAAAATACCTGTGATAGTGGACGTTATCACACGGGGTCTAAAGCAGCCCCATGCCTGCACCATCGCTGCATCATTCTGGATCCTTTGCCCCTGTGATCAGAAGACGTCGCAGCAAACCCCGCCCATCCCTGCATCATCCCTGCGCCATCGCTACATCATTCCAGCTCTTTGTAATTCCTCTTTCAAAGAGGAATTACGGCTGTGCGACCAGAATCATTCCGGTATGGTTCTGGATTGATTCCATGCTGCTTTTCTTGCTGCTTTGAGACCCCTGGTGTGATAACGTCCAGTGTTGCCTTAGGGTTGCCGCAAGTCAAAAATGACTTGGAGGCACAGAACAACAAACAACAACTCTTGGATGGTTCCTTTACAATTTGGATGAAACCCCAAAGTTCAAAATGTGAGCCCCAAAAAACTCTACCAGGGCACCTTCATGGATGCCATCAGCAGCCAAGGTTCAATCCACAGGGCCAGCCCTTCTACCAGGCACAGTGGGGCAGGTGTGGGATAGGGGTCAGCACTGCTCCCTGCTCTTATGTGTTGCAGGGAGCTTGTCTTGACCTTCCCTTTAGCAAGGATATGGATCAAGATTAACTTTTAGCAATTTTCATTTTTCTAGTGTGTTATTTTGCATCCCCTTTGAGGGTTGTGGGGAATGGGTGCTGAGATAGGAAATGTTCCTTTTTTTATCTATACCAGCCAGATTCTGGAGTAATGTTCCCTCACCGTACCTTTTCTAGAAGTGAGGATGTTAACAAAGATTGAGCAAGCTATGGACCCCATTTTCTTATCTTGTTTACAGGAGGAAGCACAGTAATGGACTGGAGAAACCAAAACCAGATGTGGGACCGCCTGAGTGAGAATGACTGGGGGGAGGGTTTAAAGTTTTTTTATATAAAGAAAATAAATGTGATTTAATTTGTCTGAAGGAGGGTAGGAATGATGTCCAGAAGTTAACAGACTGAAGTTTACAGCATGACTTCCTATTGGCTATTTTGACCCAGGCTGCTGGGAATTACAATCTAACCACATCTGGAGGGCCTCAAGTTACCTGTCTTCTGCTGTAAAGCAATGATGGGGCTAACCCCCCCCCCCCCTTACTGTAAATTCAGAGGATAAGGGAACACAGAAAGCGGGATCCAAAGATTTGCCTACTTCATTTGCCTGGAGTAGGTTCTTATTATCTTCAGCTCTTGCTATTTGAAGAAATGTCTGTTCTGCCTTTCCCTTCTGTATAGAGTCCTTGCCTCAGTGCCTGTCTCAGCCTTCCCATGTTACTGCAAGGAGCACCTCTCCAATAGTGCCTTTGGTTTTGCCAAGGAGTATCAGGTATGAAGTTTGGGCTCTAAAAGTCATAGCTTACCAGCTTTGAACACCCCAAAAGGCCCAGATACCATCATCCCCAGGAAAGGCCAGGAGAAGCTGCTGTCTGTAGACTTGAAGATCCATTGCTAGTTCAGTTTAGATAATAATGAGTAAAGATAAATGCATCTGTCCCCAGCAGGTCTTATTATCAGAGGTTGCAAAGGTGACTTTGGGACTACATCACCCAGAATCCCCCAACCAACATGGTCACGGCACTTCCCAGCTGGGAAATGTGTGTATTGTGGTTTTAAAACATAACCTTTCTTAAGTTCTGCTTCACATAATATTACTGCGGGTGGCATTTGTTGGTATCCAAGTAGCATCACCTAGTGTAACTCATTCCTTCTTTGAATCAACTAAGGGGGGTTACAGACTGCCAGAAATAGTGCAAATTGAGTCCACCTTTAGGGTTAGGGTTAGTGCTAGGGAATCATGGGAACTGTATTTTATTGTGGCACCAGAGCTCTCTGACAGAGAAGGCTCAATGTCTCAGAAAAAAAACCATTCCCATGATTCCCTAGCACTAATCCTAACCCTATAAGTGGATTCAATTTGCACTATTTCTGGCAGTCTGCAACCCCCCTAACACACTGAGACAAATCCGTGCTGTTTCCACATCTTTTTGGATAGTTGTGTTTCCAAACTTTGCAGCAACACTTCCTCATTTTTCATGGGTTGCAGCTGTATAAATTTATCAGCGCTGCCAAAAAGTTGTCCTTCTCACCACAGCCCTCCTATTGTTGCTACTTATTATATGAGTAACTTTTGGATAGTATATTCCCCTGGGATGGCAGGAAGAAAATATTAACTTTACTATAAGTTATAATACAATGCAATGCAATATATTGTGCTCAGGTTGTATATTTATTTCTTCTCCAATTGGCAGTATTGAATAATGGGATGTGTAATCCATTATCCTTTCAGGTGAGGATCAGTTTGAAGACTGCCACCCAGTATGAAAGCTTTTTTCCCCAATGGCTTGATACCTTTCCCCTTATTATTAGTTTATATCAGGGGTAGGCAACCTTTCCCTTTTCAGGTCTGAGGGACTTCAGCTCCCAGAATCCCAGGAGCTATTGGCCAACCTGGGACTATTGGCCAACATGGCTGAGGCTTCTGGGAGCTGAAGTCCCTCGGCCCTTAAAGGGGAAAGGTTGCCTACCCTTGGTTTATATTCTGGGTCAGTGGTTCTTAAAGCACTTTCTGACATTAAGAGCTGTCCAACAGTGGAATATGCTGCTTCAGAGTGTGGTGGAGTCCCCTTTGGAGGTTTTTAAACAGAGGCTGGATGGCCATTTTCTGTCAGGAATTATTTCATTGTGTATTCCTTCATGGCAGGGGGTTGGACTGGATGGCCCTTGGGGTCTCTTCCAACTCAATGATTTTATTATTCTAAAAAAAAATTAGGTCAGAGACCACATAATAATCTGATGAAAACTAGGATCCTGCATCCTGAGAAAAATAAAATATATGCAAGCCAAAATTTGCATAGCATTGTTGTCTTGCATTGGAAATTGATTTCTTTCACATACATCATTGCAAAAGCAAACAAAAAAAACGAATGCAATGAATGCTTGAGAAGAGTACATTTTCGATTTGCCAGAACAGAAAGAATTCAAAAGTAAGGATATTTTAAGAGGGAAAGACCCAAAGATTTTGTTGCATGAAGTTCATAGACCCCTTGCCTGCAACTATGCACCTTTAGGGATCTGTGAACCCCAGGTTAAGAACCCTTGTTCTTGTTAGATCAGGGTTGGGCAAAGTGTGAACTTAGGGTAGTGTGTGTCCCCTACCCAGGTTGTTTTTGTGATCATAAATCTCTTCAGAAGTTCTTTGACTGCCTATTTTCTAGCAAGAAAAACAAAACAAAAAACAGGTTTTGAATTGTGTTTCCTGGAAGTCTGCAGGAGTGATATGTTGCAGGGCAGAAAGGAGAGGCTGAATTGGATAATGTCAAAAAATAATCCATTTGCCAAAACTAGAAGTGGATGTTTTGTTTTGACATTATTTGGAAGCCCCATCACATATGTGTTTTGGAAGCAAAGACACACTTGTATAAAGAAGGAGAAGGGGAGCCAGGTAGTCCCTGCAGTTCCCTCTTTTCCATCTTTCCTTGGATCTATGCAGGTAAGCCTCTTGCTTCCTTCTTACCTGTTGAGGTCACAATCTCTTTCTTCAAGTCCTTTGTCTCCTTGTTCCCTTTGCCTAGGAAGGAAGCAGCCCTGGTCCTCCATCCCCAATAATGATTTCTAATTTGCCCCTATAGATAAGAGTCAGCCTTTAAGGGCTTTTGTAACCAGAGGTCAGCTTGTTTGTCTGCCTCCTTTCTTATCCCAATAATGTGTATGTATGTGCCTTCAGGTCACCTGAATGATGCTTCAGGTCACCTGATGATGCTTCCTTATGGTGACCCCATGAATTTCATGGGTTTTTTTTAGGCAAGAAATACTCAGAGGAGGTTTTGTCAGTCCCTTCCTCTGAAATATACAGTGGGCCCTTGATATCTGCTGGGATTTGGTTCCAGGACCCTCCATGAATACCAAAATCCATGGATATTCAAGTCTCATTAAATACAGTGTCAGAAAACAACAATAATCAATATCATCCTGGCGGGTGGCAGGGGGCGGCGGCGGCGGCAGGACCGGCCTGGGGCTGGTCCAAAGGCCTCGGGGGGCCGCATCCGGCCCCCGGGCCTTAGGTTGCCTACCCCTGCTTTAAGGTAATGCTAGTATCAAATATTCCTACAATGTGCATAAAGAACAGACAGTTCAGGAGTAGACACTTGAGCTGATGATGCTTCCTTGTATAAAATGGCAAAATCAAGGTTTTCCTTTTTTGAATTTCTATATTTTTTAAATATTTTCAAACCGTAGATGCTTAAATCCATAGATAAAAACATCTGTGGATATGGAGGGTTGACTGTAGCCTACAACATGTGGTATTTTTTGGTGGCTTTTCCACCCTGCTTAGTTTCCAAGATCAGACAGGATCTGGTGCCTTTAAGGCAGGGGTAGGCAACCTTTTTGAGCAGGGGGCCGGGTTGCTGTCCCTCAGACAATTGGGGGGCTGAAGCACCAAAAATAAATAAATAAATATAAAAATAAAACATTTTTTAAAAATAAAAAAAAATATGCATGCACACTCTCTCAGCCCCAGAAAAGCCATGGCAAAACCCCTGTGGAGATTTTGCCAAGAAAACCCCAAGAACAAGTAATAACAACAATAATCAATATCATCATGACGGGGGGGGGGGGCGGCGCCGGCAGGACTGGCCTGGGGCCGGTCCAAAGGCCTCGGGGGTCTGCATCCGGCCCCCGGGCCTTAGGTTGCCTACCCCTGCTTTAAGGTAATGCTAGTATCAGATATTCCTACAATGTGCATAAAGAACAGACAGTTCAGGAGTAGACACTTGAGCTGATGATGCTTCCTTAAATTAAATCACAGCGTAAACACTACGTTCTTGTAAATCACTGTGATCTTTCAGTTTCATGCCTAAAAGCTCACATCATGAGCAGTGTAATTGGATTGAAGTGTGCATTCCAGACATTAACATATAAATCTCCATTTCCATAATATGCTTTAATCTTGTTTCTTTGTTTCTGCTCAACATCTCACAAAATGGGTGAGCATTACTGTGTATGACATTGCAGATCCTATTCAGACAGCCTTTGATACCCTGTACTGCAGGTCTGTGTGCCTCCGTGCACTGATTCAATATTTCCCTTTTCCTTGCTGTCACAACAGCACCTGCAGGACATAGGGACCGGTCAGTCTCAGAGTGTGGCAGAGCGGCCAGAGAATCAAGAAAAGAATCGCTATAGCAATGTCCTGCCATGTGAGTTTCCTTCCCTTCCTCATTATCTGCATTTACCTTGCATAACCTCAAAGGACCTGCTTTACATTTGAGCATCTTGCTGGAGGGGGTTAGCCATTTTTGAAGCAATCATCTCAAAAACCAGAGATTCAAACAGGAGGAGAACAGAGTGGTCTCTCATTGGTATGTGAGAATCACTTGACCCTAAACCCATAAACTTGTTGTTGGGTGCCTTCAAGTCATTTCCAACTTATGGCAACCCTACGGTCATGGGGTTTTCATGGCACGTTTCTTCAGAGGGGGTTTGCCATTGCCTTCCCCTGAGGTTGAGAGAGTGTGACTTGCCTACGATCACCCAGTGGGTTTCCATTGCTGAGCCAGGATTCAAACCCTGGTTTCTAGAGTCATAGGCCAACACTCAAACCACTACACCATGCTAGCTCTCTCAACTTATTTCTACATGGACAAATCCCCCCCTCCATTCAACCTGGGTTTGCTGCATCCTGTTTACGTGATGCAGGGTTAAAACCCCAAATCAAGAGTGAACTGTCTTCATAATGCCCACACACAATTCAGAGCTTCCTCCCCATAACCCGCTTTTGCTACAGGTTTTCAGCTCTTTGCAGCGATGGAGCATCAGCCTGTAATCACGGTCCCTGCAAGCCAACCGGTGCCACAAGTTGCTCTGAGGTCAGAATGATGCACCCAGCATTGCTACTATGGATGGGCACTTCATTCTGACCACAGCAATGGGCACTGGGTGACAAACAGGGACCACATGGGAAGGCAACAGCCTATCATATGCTGCGAGAATTGAAAACCTACACCAAAAGAGTGAAGGTAAGGGGCAAATTTGGGAGGAATTTGGGGCCAGAATACTCCAGGGACAGACTGAAATATTCTGGCCAGTATAGACCTGCCCCTGGATATCCTAGCTTAACAACCCAGTATGGGCCTTTGCAGACTGCCAGAAATAGTGCAAATTGAGTCCACTTTAAATTGAGGCACTGCCCTGGTTCAGTGCTAGGGAATTATGGGAACTGTAATTTATTGTGGCACCAGAGCTCTCTGACAGAGAAGGTTCAATGTCTTAGAAAAAATACAATTCCCATGATTCCCTAGCACTGAGCCAGAGCAGTACCTCAATTTAAAGTGGACTTAATTTGCACTATTTCTGGCAGTCTGCAAATATTTCCAATCTTGGAAATGGTACTTTTTCTAGTCCTTTGCTCCTTGATCATAACTTTTATTATGGCCCAGGGATTTTAAGAGTTGTAGTCCAGAAGGTCTGGAAATGTGACCATGGTAGTTAAAGTGGAATCATAGTCCTATAACTGGGGATTGTGATATGGTCCTTGGCATCAAACCCATTTTGTTCCTTTCACTTTTGATTGTTCATATTGGAATTAGGTGTGGCATTCATTTATCCCTCTCGAGTGCCAGTTTAACCCTTTTGTTTCTTCTCTGCAGATGACCATGCCCGAGTCCAGCTCATCCCCAGACCTGGAGATCCCAACTCTGATTACATCAATGCTAGCTATATGCCTGTGAGTCCCACAGACTGCATTTTGGTGTGAAATTTAATGTATTTTCAGGTGGAGTTTGAGGCCTTTGTGGTCCATCCAGGATATATAGTTACCTTGGCACAGACCTAAGCTTTCAATACATAATCACTCCTAGATGTATAATACATCTAATTCCTCAGAATTTTAATCCAATTAATATGCAACAATTCCACATTGGAAAGAAATCTGCATTAACTTTGCATATCTAATTGCAAAGTGGCAGTAGTGAGTTTCTTTCTGCCACCCTCTCACATTGTACCCACCAGCCACGACTACAGATAACAGTATTACCTACAGGGTGATTCAAAAAGAATGGTGCAAAACTGAATAAGAACAGTTTTATTTTTGCACCTTCTTTTTGAATCAACCAGTATTTTGATGCGACAAGTAGCATGTTCTAGTTATTTTTAATATTTAATAACATTTCTAAAGAAACATTTTGACAGGAATTTCCCCAGTTTTAGTAATTTGCTGTGTTTGAAACGTGAGTGAACAGCAATACCTGTTGCTGAGAAGTAGGTGGGGTGGAAAAAAGCAGAGTGATGTGGCAAATCATTTGTAAAACCTATCCACACAGGTAATTAGATGTCATGGTTTAAGGATAGCCTTTCCCAGCCTGGCACTTTCCAGTCCTGTGTACTACAAATCCAACTCCATCCCAGCCAGCAATGGGACTGTGAGATTTATACATCTCTGCAGTGTGTCTGATTAGGGAATGCAACTTAAAATTTTGAAGGAGCTAGCCACAAAATGTGACACTAGCAGGCAGTGGCTACAAATAGGGTATTTTATGTCATTTTTCTCTGTCAGTCTTATGCAGCATTTGGAAATATAATATGCAATAAATAAATAAATAATCCACACCCCACATTCACATAAACAGATTAGATTTTTGAGCTCACTGAAGGATACTGAAAAGTCTGAAGCCTTTTAAAACAAATGTTCCAATCTCAGTCTGAAGCAAATACTTCTTTCCTTCCTACTGATGGATTTTAGGGCTTTAAGAGTGGAAAGGAGTTCATTGCAGCACAAGGGCCACTCCGTGAGACAGTGTATGACTTCTGGCGCATGATATGGGAGCAACGGAGCACAACCTTGGTCATGCTCACCAACTGCGTTGAGAGTGGACGGGTGAGGATTGCCCCATTTTCTCTGGGGATCAAGGGGAAAAACTAACCAATCTTTGGAAATTGCCCATTCAAGGGAACAGAGACCTTGTGCTGTTGCAAATATTTCTTATGGATTCATTAATTGCTATAATTTATTTGTTAGTTACCTGTGGCATCAGATGGTTGCTTGTGTAAGTAGTAAATCTGCTCTGAAGTTATCCAAAGTGCTGAACCTTATCCCAAAATTAGGTTCAGCGACTGGGATACCTCTTTTAAAGTTTAGACTAAATCCTAGAGCATATTCACTGCCTCACTGACATGGAAGCTATCCATCGCCCTGGTGGTAACTAAAACATTACCTGCTTTGATGCTACAACACAGTATATTCTAGCTGTTGTTGTTGTTATTGTTATTATTTTAAAGGCATTTACTGTAAATGCACTTTGTCAGGGTTTTGTTTTGTTTTGTTTTGTTTTGTTTTTGGCCATTGTCTCTTTAAAAATCCTTGGTGTTTGAAGGGTGAGTGAGCAGCATACATGTTGCTGGAGGTCTTCCAATGAGCATAAGGCAATGTATATGGCTCTCCTTCTCCTTACTTTATTTTCATAGCAATCCTACAAGGCAGATCTATCTGGCAGAAAGAGTGTCTGTCCCAAGCATCATCTTTGTGGTCTCTGTGACTCACACAATTGAGTTATCTGCACCTGTGCAGTGCAATGTCTGGAACCTTGTAGACCAGTTATATAAGCTTTTTGGTGGTAGTTTTATCCCTCACTTTTCCTACTCATTTACCTAAGTTATTTTTTGTCTGCTACATCAGCAGTATCTAAGGAACCTCTCTAGCTAGTGTGTATTTTTGGAAAGATTTTATAAAAACACTAGATTAGAATCTTAGCTTTTCCTTGTCCAGTGCTAACCACTACACTACAGAGCAGCTTTTTTTTTTTTTTTTTTTTTATTTTTAAAAAACATAAAAAATCCACTTAAAATATATTCTTAGTCATCTTTACAGTACATTTACCCATAGTTCAGACTTCTCAATAGTTCTTTGAAAGTAAGTACATTTTTTTCACATTTTGCATACATCATTTCTGTATCTATTACTTCTATCATCATCTCAGATCCAGTTCATTTACACAATCTTAATAACTACTTTGCTGCTTTATTCCCATTTTCTATTTATATATTCTTCCACTGGAGCCCACTCTTCCTCAACCAATTCCACATTCTCATTATTCAATAACCTTGTCAATTTGTCCATTTCCTTCATCTCTAACAATTTCAATAGCCATTCATCTACCGTTGGAGTTGTCTCCTGTTTCCATTTGGAGGCTATTAGTATTCTTGCTGCCGAGACCATGTAAAGTATTAGTCTCCAATATTTTCTAGTTATATCTGCTTCTAGTTTGTATGTCATATTTAATAAATATAATTCTGGATATAATTCAAGACCGTTTTTAAGTATGTCTTCCATCGTCATGTGTATTTTTTTCCAGTACCTTTTCATTTTGGGACATCTCCACCAAACATGATACCAAGATCCAACATTGCTTTTACATTTCCAACATTCGTTCTTTTGTAGTTTATAAATTTTTGCCATTCTAGCAGGGGTGAGATACCATCTTTGTTCCATTTTCCATTGATTTTCTCTTATGTCTTGAGAGCGAGTAAATTTTCTTGTCATTTTCCTTGCTTTCTCCCAATGATCTACCATTATTGTCCTACCAATGTCTGTTGCCCACTTGATCATATTGTCTGATATTATTTCTTTTTCCTGTCTCTGACACATTAATATTTTATATAATTTACTTATTCTCTTCTCTCTTGTCCCCAGCCAAATTTTATCTATGTCTTTCAATTCTTCTTCCACCCCTTGCAGCTTAATATCCATTTTAAATCTTTCCTTTATTTGGGTATATAATAACCAGTGCATTTTATCATCTAAGTGTTGAATCTCAGACATAGCTTTAAGTTCCAATTGGTTTCCAATCTTCTCCAGTATCTCTTTATATTTTAACCAAATTCGAAGGGCTGTCCATCTTCCAAAAAAAGCTTCATGTGGTGAAGTCCATAAAGGTATTTTAGTGTATATTATTTTTTTCAGTTCTTTCCAAGTTTTAAGTAAGCTTCTTCTTATTACGTGGTGTTGGAATTCTTTGTGAACTCTATCCTTATCATAACATAAGTATCCATGCCATCCGAATCTGTTGTTGAATCCCTCCAAATTCAATATATCCTGGTCTTCTAATGTTATCCATTCGGATAGCCAATCTAAAACATTCGCTTTGTGGTAGAGTTCTAAATCTGGTACATTCCTCCCTCCATCTTTACTTTGTCTTGTCATTGTTAGCCAATTGATTCTCGCTTTTTTACTTTTCCAAATAAATTCCTTCAAATCTTTTTGCCACTCTTGAAATATTTGCCTGTTATGTATTATCGGGATATTCTGAAATAAAAAATTTAATTTGGGTAAAATCATCATTTTTATCGTCTCTATTCTTCCTGATAATGATAGCTGAATTTTACTCCAATTTGTCATATCTTTCTTGATTTCTCTCCATTTTGGTTTATAATTGTTTTCGAATAAATCTACATTCCTTTTGGATATCCATATCCCCAAATATTTAGTTTTATTTACAACCTTACAATGCGTTTCTTCAGCTAATTCTGTTTCTTCTTTTTTTGTCATGTTTTTTGTAATTATTACTGTTTTGTCATAATTTATTTTAAATCCGGCCCTATTCCCAAAATCTTCTATCATTCTAAACGTTTCTTTTATATTTTCTATTGGGTCCTCCAATATCAATACCACATCATCGGCAAAGGCACGTAACTTATATTCTTTTCCTTTAATCTTCATTCCTCTAATGTTTGGGTTTCCCCTTATCTGATTTAGTAATGTCTCCAACACCATTATAAAAAGAAGAGGTGATAACGGGCATCCCTGACGCGTCCCTTTGCCGATATTAATTTTTTGTGATTTGTTTCCATTTATCACCAGGCTTGCTGATTGCTCACTATATATTTCTTTAATCCAATTACAGAATTTTTCTCCCAACTTCATTTTTTCACATATTTTTATCATAAAAGTCCAATTTACGTTATCAAAAGCTTTCTCTGCATCCAAAAATATAAGTCCCAATTTTTTGTCATTATTCTTTTCATAGTATTCAATCACATCTACTATTGTTCTTATATTGTCCTTTAAATATCTTTGAGGTAAAAATCCCGACTGTTCTTTTTTAATTATTTGTGAGAATATTTTTTTAAGTCGTTCTGCCATTATTAATGCAAATATTTTGTAGTCTGTATTTAACAAAGATATCGGTCTGTAATTCTTAGCTCGCAATTCATCTCTACAGAGCAGCTTTTTACGATTTCACAAGTGATTGTAGTGGGGTGAAATGTCTCCCACTATCCCAAAACATAAGCTTTGGGGAAACTTGTATGAATTTCTGTGTGCATTCTGTCAAGAGTGCTTTGATTGTGTATTCCTGCATGGCAGAGGATTTGACTGCATGGCCCTTGTGGTCTCTTCCAACTCTTTGACTCTGTGATTCCCAACCTAATATCTTTTAGTTCTGTTGGACTACAGTTTCAGCTTTCTCCATCCAGGGACCTGTGGTTTTGTTGTGTGTTTGAGAGAGGACAGATGAACAAGGAAGAAAGAGGAAAAAATATTGTCTAACATGAATCAGGGAACACATGGTTCTCCTCCAGATGTTGCTGGAATGCAACTGTCTGCAGCATAACCAAGGTTGGAAAGTGATGGGAGTTGCATTCTAGCAACATCTGGAGAGCCTCATCTTCCTCACTTCTGGTGTGGCAGATACAAGGAACAGGGATTTGCATCTGGAAGGCTGTACCTGTGATGTGGGCACATCTAGTTTGCTTCTAGTGATGGTCTCATTCCAATGGATTTGCAGCTCTTCAAACTCCAGGAAGAAAGCAAGAGAGCTTGTTGCTTTTAAGGATCACCAATTAGAAATTTCTGGACTCTGACTATTCAGGAACCTAACAGCTGCTCCCAGTGGTCTCCATCCTTTTTGGACTACAGCTCCAGCTATGCTGGCTGGGGGATTCTGGGCATTATAGTCTAAAAGACTATCTTTAGACTGTACACTGCCCCAGTGATATCCATTCCACTATTCCCAATACTCTTCTGGTTTCCTTTTCCTCAATATTTCCACCTTTCTCTTCTGGTTAGGTGAAATGTGAACGCTATTGGCCTCTGGATTACACACCATGCACCTATGAAGATATTAGTGTCTCTGTTGTAACAGAAACTATCCTTCCCGATTGGACTGTCCGGGACTTCAGCATCAAACGGGTGAGTGAGTGGGGTTGGTTTACCTTCCGCTCCCTCCAATGATCTCCCGGACTGTTAAAATGAAAAATATCTTTTTTAAAATTAAATGTTTATTGACTTTTAAAAACACACTTAGTATCTTTAAAAAAATAAACAAACAAGCATACGTACATTCATTCATACATACAAATCGTTTAGTTGTCTAATTAACATAATTGTTTCTAATCCTACAATGCTATTTATTCACCACCCTTTCATACCAACCACTCTTATACCAATCTTATCCAGTTACCTCTTTCCCTATTATCACCTTTCTACCTTTCCTTTACTCTCTTTCTCTTTTCTTATCTCCTTTCTTTCCCTCATTTTCTCCTTCCTTTATTCCTTCTTATTAACTTTCTCCATACCTAACCACCCTTATTCCCCACTTTCTCTCATTCCCTTCTTATCCCTTCCTATTTTTAGATTCTGTATTTAGAATCTCATTTTTATACCTCACCTTCTCCTTACCTTCTTCCTTATCATTCTTCCTCCCTTCCTCATACATTCTTTCTCTACATCCTTCTAAAATGAGAAATATCAAGCAACTTTGATAGAGCCCTTCCTCCATTCTTCCATCCCTCCTATCCCTCCTTTCCTTCATCAGATTTATACCCCCTCTTTCTCCAGTTGGGGCTGGTGGCTGCCATTGCAATGGAACTTGTTCTGTTTTCAATCCAGATTTTAAAGGAATTATCCAAGATATTGAACCCTATCCCCATAATCCATCTGGCACCTTTGCAGGCTCCTTTAACATTTGTACTAAATCCCAGAGCGGATTCACCACCCTAGCTGGCAAAGCAGCCACCTTCAACATGTGTGTGTGTCTTCCAACAGGTGAATGAATCTGAAGTCCGTCTCGCCAAGCATTACCATTATACTTCATGGCCAGATCACGGGGTGCCTCACACCACAAGTGCTGTCCTTCACTTCCGAGACCTTGTAAGAGGGCACATTGAGGAACATGAAGACAGTGGGCCAGCTCTGGTCCACTGCAGGTAAAACCAGTGGGAGTTGGAGCGGAGAGCAAAGCAGAGTCAATCCAGGACTTCTCTGGACTGAGACTGGGGAGAGACCACAGCTCAGGAATAGTAGAGTATATGCTTTGCATGCAGAAATCCCAGTGGCACATATGAGACTCTGCCAGCCCCAGGCCCTGCTGCCCTTCTAGCCATTTCTTCTGTCTTGAACACAGACCCTTGGGTAGTGGATGCAACTTAACTTTTATTTTCTAACTTCTAAGTATCTGCAAGTAAAAGTCGAGGCTTTCGGCTACCTCCCAGAGGGCTTTTTCTGTTGTCGCCCCTAGATTGTGGAATGGCCTGCCGGACGAGATCCGTCAACTGCTTCAAAAAAGCTGTCAAGACGGATCTCTTCTGACAGGCCTTTCCAGAATAGACAATCCTGGCCTCAGGAACCCTCTCTGGGAGAGACCTCTAAGTCTCCCTCTTGTAATTTGAATAGAATATTGCTGCAGTTATTGATTGCATAAAATGCTAGATACGTATGTTTTAAAGTGTTTGGTTTTAATTCTAAGTGGCTTAATACATTTTAAGGGGGGTTGGGAAACTGATTTTAATCTATGATTGTACTGTATTTTTACTGTGAACCGCCCCAATTGTTCTCAAAGGGGCTGTATAGAAATAAACCTTATTATTATTATTAACTGTTTCTCTTCATGGCTCATTGTGTCACGGGAGGAATTAAATTCTTTTCCCAAATTGCATACCCTCCAAGGTTTCACAGATAAAAATCAAGACACGTGTGCCATACTGACCAGGGGATGCTGGGAACTGTTTTTGTCCAAAAAAAGAAACACTTCCAACCTCTGCTGTTTTTATGGGTGATCCCTTGTTATTCTCTCTAACCTTGAACAGAAACTGATTTTACCATTGATCTATATGGCTTATTCTTTGACTTAAATATTCCTTTGAAAATTGAAATACTATGACCCTATTGTTTTAAAAATGCTGCAAGCCAGCTGAGAGTATTTGACTAAGAGGCAAGACAGAAATATTCCAATTAATAAAAGAAGGGTGTCTTTACCTAGTTGTTTTAATACCAGATATTTATGTGCCTAGACAACCAGCATGGTGTAGTGGTTTGAACATTCAACTAGGACTCAGGGGGAACCAGGGTTCAAATATCTGCATAGCCATAGAAACCCAGTGGGTGACTTTGGGCAAGTCACACTCCCCCTGAACAAATCTTGCCAAGAAAACCCTGTGGTAGGATCAACTTAGGATTGCCATAAGTGAGAAACAACATGAAAGCACACAATAACAACAAATTTATGCACCTAAATACCCTAAAGGTGCCAGATCTCATCTGTTCTTGGAAGCTAAGTAGAGTCACCCCTGATTATTACCTGGATGGGAGACCACTAGGACATACGTGGCGAGGTAGGCTATATTTCAGAGGAAGAAAATGGCAAACCACTTCTGAATATCCTTTGCCTAAAAGAAGCCTATGAAATACATGGGGCCACCTTAAGTCAACAGGTGACTTGAAGGTACACACACATTTGTATCTCCGTTTTTAAAGCAACATTACCTGAGTTGAGATTTCTGCTGTTGGCTGCAGACATGGTTATGTCTGTTGATTCCATGAGGTCCTTTCCAGCTAGAATATCTTTCTGTTGCTTCTGGGCTTTAATCTAAACTCTGCTGAATGGAAGTTCGCAGCTGTGGCTCTTAGCATTATGCTCCCTTTCCTCTTGCTCTACAGTGCTGGCGTGGGCCGGACAGGGACATTCATCGCCTTGGATTCACTGTTGCGCCAAGCCCAAGAGGAAGGGCAGATGGATGTCTTCTCATTTGTCCAAAAGCTCAGGATGAACCGTCCACTCATGATTCAGACTGAGGTGAGGAAGAGACCCTAGATCTCACTTGTTTGGCATATCAGATTTATGCCCAAGCAAAATAAGCTACCGTTTAGGATAGGGTCAGGTCATGGGGCAATATTTTTACCTATGGCCCCCATCCCAGTCTTGGAAATGTCCAAAATATGTTTAAAAAATTAAGAAATCAAACATTTCCAGATGTTCACATTCAGCTTGTTTTGGGAGGTCATCTGTTCTAGGTAAAAATCCTCTACACACATTTTAAAGGAAATTTAACCTCCCATGGTCATTTTGGCATTTCTCAATTCCCTCTGGAGCCCACTGCTTCCCTTCACCAAATTGGGGAAATTATGCAGGGGAGGCTAAAGAACTGACATAATTTAAGATCCCAGAATGTCTTAATCAGCCCCAGGTTAAATGTGTGGAGCAGATCTGTCCTATGGACATGCATCTCCTCTGCAAATATTGGAATACCTGTTTTGGCTTTGGGGTGTTTTGTTGTTGTTTTTTAGCTCATGGAGAGACTTTTTGTTAGGATAGTTTTGGATATTTTTAATTTATTGAGTTGTGAAATGTTCAATGTTCCCTTGGGAATTTTAGTAAAACCTAGAGTAAATGTGGTGTAGTAGTTTGAGTGTTAGACTAGGACACTGGAAACCAATATTTGAATTCCCACTCAAGCCATGGAAACCCACTGGGTGACCTTTGGCAAGTCATACTCTTTCAGCCTCAGAAGGAGGCAAGGGCAACCCTGCCCTCCTGTACAAATTCTGTAAAGAAAAACCCATGATACTATCGCTTTAGGATTGTCATAAGTCACAAATGACTTGAAGGCACAGAACAACAAAACAACAAGAGTAAAAACCCACCACAAAACCCTTAATACTCATCTAAAGTGATAGAATAATGCCATAATTGCTAGCAGCCATTGCTAGCATAATTGCTAGCAGCCATACCCCATGGCAAGCGTAGCATGTTTAATCCAATCCATTCTTGCTTTTTAGACCTTCAAAACTAGTAGTCTTGACCGCATCATGTGGGAATGTGTTCATTTAGACTCTTACTATTAGTTGATCTCAATTAGAATTAGTTGATCTCAATTAGAACCAAAGTTGGGGAAGTCATTATTTTGCACGGGATTCTGGGTGTTGTAGTTAACCCTTCTGAGCTCTGATTAGAACTGGCTCCTGTTATTGACTCATGCAAATTTATAAAAGATCTGCCTCTTAGGGGCTTGTGCTCCCTCCAGATGTTGTTGGATTCCAACTCCCATAAGACCTAGCGATCAGGGCCAGGAGTCAATGATGATGGCATATGTAGCTGGATAATTTCTGGAAAAGGGCTCTTTCAGATGTTATCCAGCTACACACCGCATCATCTCTTCATCTGTGCTTTCATACATTTTGTACTTCATCCTTGGTGCTGTAATCTTTCTGATAAAACCCCAAATGGGACATTTGAGAATTGAGCCACCAGTAAATTTGGGATAAGGCAACTCAAGGTGTTGTGTGCCTGTCCATGTCACAGCTCCACATTAAGGCTGCTTCTCTGCCTCCACAGTCCCAGTACATCTTCCTGCACCAGTGCCTCCTGGAAGGAATCAAACCTGCTGTTAAGAATGGCACAGAGGAGACGGAATATACTGCTGTCTATGAAAACACCTTGGTCCTGCAGAATTATGAGGTCTCCCGCGTGTGAAGTATTTCAGTCCTGGATTTGCCAAGAGCTGAGGAGGTCTGTGTCCCAGGTGTCCCCACACCATAACACTCAAACTATGAGGTGCACTTTCCTAAGAACATGGGGTAGAATGGGGGAGCAATGTCTAGGTGAGACTTGAGTTCCTTTATGATTCTGCCCCAGTTCTATGCCCCACGCAGAGGTTTGAGGGTGTGCTCATCCCAATTTACTCCCACCTTCTCTCTTGGAAATGGAGAGTTTCAAAAGGAATTGTTTAAATGATAGCTTCAAAACAACACAACTATACCAGTGTTCATGAACATGCATCAGGAAGCTCTCCAGATACCTGTTCCTCCAAAACCACATCCCAAACCCATATTGTGTGACACACTCTACAGTGGGCAATAGAGGTAAATGTGTGCAAGCTGTGTGTGTGGCCCCTAAACCTGAATCTTTTGGCCTTCTTTGATGTCCCCTAAATCTTATTGTGGTTTGTGGGTTGGACTAAGGACTCAGGGAGGTCAGCGAATCAACCATGGAATCTCATTGGGTGATATTGGACAAATCATGTTTTGCCCCAGAAGAAGACAATGATAAATCCCTTCTGAATAAATCTTGTCAACAAAACTCTGTGAAAGGGTCACCATAAGTCAGAGTCACCTTGAAGGCACATAACAAAAAAACAAAAAAAAAATTGACTATTTTGGATGAACTAACATACCAACATACCATTGGCCAACTAACATACCATTGGCCATGTTGGCTGAAGGATTCTGGGCATAATTATCTAACAAAATAGCCATTCCAAGTTCTGCAATAAGGAGGGAATAGGTTGCATAAGTTTACTCAGCAATGAAGTTCATTGGACCACCTCAGGCCAGTCTAACCTTAGCCTGATCTGCTCAAGGGGATGTTGTGAGGATAATATAGGTACACTGCCCATTGTTCTCTGGAGGAAAGGGAAGCCCTAAATGGCCTGGGCCCAAACTATCTAAGAGACCGCCTCCTCCCATATAATCCTCCCCGCGCCCTCCGATCCTCTGGGAGGAACTTGCTGAAGCCTCAAAGATCTAGGCTTGCGGCGACCTCCCAGAGGGCTTTTACTATTGTCGCTCCCAGACTCTGGAACGGCCTGCCGGATGAGATCCGTCAATTAACATCCTTACACAGCTTTAAAAAGGCTGTCAAGACGGATCTCTTCCGGCAGGCCTTTCCGGATTAGATAACTGGCCCGGGACCCTCTGAAAGCCGGGGATAGGACCCACTGCAATTTCTCTAAGTTGATTGCAGGGGACTGTTACGTGTGCTGCGTCGTGTGCTGTGTGTTGTACATGTTAATGTTTTTAGATTGTTTACTGCTTCATAGCAGTTGTTTTAATAGTCAATTGTTTAATAACTTTTTAAGGGGGGAGGAGGGATTGTTGTTGTTTTAACTTGTCTGTAATTTTATAAATCTTGTTCACCGCCTAGATTGGTTTCCCACTGGGGCGGTATACAAATAAACCATATTATTATTATTATTATTATTATTATTATTATTAAGGGTATGAACAGAATAAATAAATAAAAACATGAAGAAAGGGGGTGACTAACCTCTTCTCCCATTTTTAAGAGGGGTCATAAATCACCAAGAAGCTGTAATTCTTCCTTCCCTTGTAATAGTAATTTGGAGACTCTATTAATTTTTGTGGGTTATGACAAAATTATGACACCACTGAGAGCACTACATGGAGTTCATCAACTTGTTTGCATTGTTTTCAGGGACAGATCAGATCAAAGGTTTTGGTGTAAATGTAGCATAAAAATCCAACTCAGATAAAATAATCACCTCAGAGTGTTCTTGGCTTGTGTTTCCTCCTCGTCCTCATCCTACTGTGTCCCCAGGACCATACCTTGCCCAGGCAATCTCCCATTATAAATGTGTGTGTGTGTTCATTCCCCAAATCATCTATGTCACAGATGTTAGAGATACTGTTCTAAAGCAAAAATAAAAATCTGAAATCCATCTTGTAGTGGAACCTTTATTGGGCCGACCAAAATGTGCAAAATGTATCATGCTAGCATTCAAAGCTTACAGACTTCTTTATCAGGCACAGATGGTAAAATAGCCTATGAGGGAAAGAAAGCAACTCCTGAAACTTTTTTTTTAAAAAAAATAGGGCTATTATCTGTGATTGTTTACTCAGAAGCAAGAGCGTCATTAGGAGGTGCAGGGAGTGCGAAGTGCACCTGGTGACATCTTAATTGGAGTGATACAACCTCTCCCAAAATGTGGAAGGTATGGGGTGAGGTGCAACTCAGTGGGTGGAGAAAGGTGACACTTGCTCCCAGCAGGGGTAGGCAACCTTTCCCCTTTAAGGGCCGAGGGACTTCAGCTCCCAGAAGCCTCAGCCATGTTGGCCAATAGTCCCATGTTGGCCAATAGCTCCTGGGATTCTGGGAGCTGAAGTCCCTCGGCCCTTAAAGGGGAAAGGTCGCCTACCCCTGGCTCACAGTCATCACGAGTGATTGAGGCGAATGTCTCTTTCATCACCACTGAGCTTCAGCCACCATGGACTCCCTTCCTTCCTCTGCCTAACTTGCCTGTCTGGCTAGAAGCCCTTCAAGACCCAGAAGAGGCTGCTAGGTGAGCAGGAAAGGTAGGCAGAAGATGGGGAGGCATCAAAGAGGCTGGTTTATCGCTGCCACCACCACTGTTCATGATAGCCCATCTCTTTGAAGCTCTCTGTGTCCCAAAGAGACAAGCAGTCTCTTTTGTTGGAGGGTGTGTGTTCAAAAAATGATCCACACTGGGTGTCAAACCTGCTAGGTATGCTACTGCTCAAAAGTTAGTCTCACATATTTCAGTGAGCTTACCCTCAGGTAAGTGGGTACAGCTCCAGCAAGGGTGTGATGAGACAGATTTTCCCTGAAGGGGAGTGACAGAAATTGAGAGGGGCAGAAGGTTTTGGGTGTCAGTCACTAGAAAAATAATTTTTATGGAAAACACATTTTCATAGGTAATGACAATAATAATCCTCACTCAAAATATTTTAACATGAAACTATGTTGTGAAGCTCCCAGAAAAAGAAAATCCATTTAAAATAGAATATTTTCCGCGTGAAAAATAGTTGTATAGATTAAATATCAGTGACTTGGAGGTAAATGTGCAAGTCAATGGTGACTAGGATGTAAATGTGCAAGTTCTATTGTGATTAGAACTAATGAGCTGTGATTTCTTTGCATACTTGCAGAGAATTTATCCACTTGAAATTCATTCAGATGTGTTACTTTCAAAGGCCAAGATTTTGTTTGTTTTTTCTGATGAAGAAACACTCTATGGACCTTATCACACGGGGTCTAAAGCAGACATAATCCAAAAGATATCCATAGCTAGTACGTGTTATTTCCCTGTGTTTACACACGACGTTGCACAGAAACTCAACAGAACCCGGAGCTAGTCCGTAACGAATTGAGATCTTTTGAATTTCGGTTTTTTGGGAAAGTACAAGCGAGCTTTCAGAATCATTGCGCAATGGCTGCGCAGCCGAAATACATACGATCACGCAATACGTGTTGTGAAGCATTTCCCCGCCATGACCCATGGTTCCCTGTGCTACTTCCCATGGATCTGTGAGGAAGCATCTTATGACGTGTCCTTCCTGTTTGGATTGGGCAACAAATGGAATGGGTAAACATGGTCCTCTCTTTGTAATTTATGGAATTTTCTAATTGGTGCGTGAACGGAGAAAACGTATCCAGGATGTGTATCCCGGGAAGCGCAATAAATGCGCGATGACGGGAATTGCGTGTGGTAGGCATTTACATATTGCGGGAGCTCTTTCAGTTCATTTCGGTATAGTACTGAATTTATTCTTATTTTGGTTACTTTTCGCTTCGTGGCCAGCGTGTGATAAGGTCCTAAGAGCACTTCTATGGTGTCAGCATGTGTCAAAAGTTGAGAACAAGTTTTCACACACAGTTGTAGATGTACCAAAGGTGAGTCCAGCAATATATGAAGTGTACATGCATGGAAAGGTTTCCTTGTACACATACAGTGTTGTAGTATGCTAGTATTGGGGTTTTTGCAAGATTATACCATATCCTTTTCTCTTGATGCCTAAACTGTATTTCTAAAGGCTCAACCACAGTGCTTGAAATGTGAGGATTGAAGGAAAATTTCATTGGGAAGAGCACAATTCCTATGGGGGCAATACCCTCCAACACTATACCTTAGTTGATGAATTGTGTAAGTGTGGAGCAAGCAATAGGTTAACTAATTAGAATGCAAATTTATGTAGATCTGACAATTAAATCCAAATAAATTTACATATGAATAAAATAGTACTTCAGGGGAGGGCCTTGGGACAATTTCTCTGTTTTTTAAAGATGATCTAGGACACAACTCAAGAAGAAGCATTACCTCTAGGATGTAAGAGAGGAGAAACCACGTGTATTCTAATAAGGTCCCTTCCATCTACAATTTTTATCTTTAAAATAAATGATAGCAGAGAATCCTACACCAGAGTCTACATCTCCCAGCTTTACACATTCGTAGCTACATGGCAGAAATGCAACAACCCTCTGTTGTTTTGTTGTTGTTAACTGCTCTTGAGTGAGGCAGGTACTCCCCACTGCAAAACAAAACAACCCACTCATGGCGACTCTGTGGATGAGATATCTCCAAGACCCCCTACCCTCCACTGCTATGCTCAGGACTTCCAAATCCATTCCTGTGACCTCCCTGATTAAGTCTATCCATCTGGCATTTGGTCTTTCTCTTTTTCTACTACCTTCTACCTTTCCCTGCATTATTGTCTTTTCTAATGAGTCTTCTCATGATGTGGTCAGAGTACATCAATCTCAACTTGACTTGTTCGAGGGCCCATTTATTTGTCTTTTTGGCTGTCCACAGTATCCTCAGCACTCTTCTCCAGCACCACATCTCAAATGAATTGATTTTCTTCTTACCTGCTTTTTTCACTGTCCAGCTCTCACATCTGTATATGATGATGGACAAAGATGCAGATTTGGGCATGAGCAAGAGTGTTCTGATGTGCATTGGGCAATTCTGATGCACTTTGGGTGCTTCTGTTGTGCTCTGACACTTCCTAGCCAGTGTTCAGATGCACACTGAGGGAGTGTACCAATCCACATCGATGCCCCTTGTGCATCAGAGCATGGTCCATCAGTCACTTTACTGCCTACTACTGTGCAACAGACCCCCATAGATCATAATGTCATGGCAGCCCCCAGGTGAATGCGAACATTGCAAAATTGCTCAATTCAGTGTTGAGCAGATGTAAGGCCATTTATAAAGATGCAGTGCTCAAACATTTTTTTTTTAAAAAAAAAATGCTACCTAAATAAAGCAATTATCTTTAGTTTATTCTACCATTTTGTACTTTGGAAAAACTAATGATGATTCATCTAACAAGTCTTTCCCAACCTCATATCCCCTAGAGGTCAACTATAGCTCCCGTCACCCCAAACCAGAATGGATTGCTGTCCAGTAATGATGAGGTTTGTTTCCAACCAGCTGGAATGTGATGGTTTGGGAAAATCCAATCTGACCAAGGAAATATTTCTGTCCCTACTGGAGGGGAAAAGTGCCTTTATGAGGATTAAGAAAACAAGGCAGAATGTAATCAAACACATCTGAGTCACCCGTGGCTGGGGTATGAATTACTTTTACCAGGTTGCACAGGAAACAGCTAAAAACATGGTTCCCCCTGCTGTTAACAAACCCAGGTGCTTGATCTAACTAGACAGCTTGTCTTCTGCTTTCCTCCAAACAGCCCTCCTCCTACACTCGGCTATTCATCCTTGTACATACACAGAGAGATACACAGAGAGAGGATTAGAAAGAGAAAGAGAGAGAAGAGGTGGAACTGGGGAGTCTCTAAGGCACAATATTCCAGCCCCACATCCAGCCAAACTGTATGGAGCTTGGGCATTACAAACAATATTCAGACTCAAGGGCTACTTGATGGAATCGTACTCCTCTTTTCTCAGTACGAAAATGACAGAGAAGTGTTTTGGTTGCTCAGGCAACCTAAGTGTCAGTTCCATAAAGTTTCCATGGTGATCCTCTCAAATCCTTCCTCCTTGCCCCCCTTTTCCTCTTCCGCCAGGTCATGCTTCTTTGCAAACAATCAAATCTGGCTGTCACTTTTGACAGGGGAGGAAGGAAATAACAGGCAAGGCAAGGCTTCTAATGAGAGCAACCCTTGGAAATGTTGGGGTTTTCTTTGCATTGCAGCTCCCAGAACACTGCAGGCAACATGGCTAGTGTTCTGGGGATTCTGGGATCAAATAACAAATGCAAATCCATCAATAAAAGCACATGCATTGATAGGGTATAATGGTTTGAATGTTGGACTAGGATACTGGGAAGACAGGGTTTGAATCCCGGCTCGGCCATGGAAACCCACTGGATGATGACCTTGGGCAAGTCATACTCTCTCAGCTTCAGGGATGACAATGGCAAACCCACTCAGAAGAAACCTGCTAAGAAAACCCAATAATAGGTTTGCCTTAGGGTTGCCATAAGTCAGAGATGACTTGAAGGCACACAGCAATAAATGTTATTTTGAAATGCAATTAAATGATCTATAGAATTATATCCACTTGAAATAATTTTTTTAAAAAAAGATTTTTTAAAAAACACAACCAGACAGCACACCATTAAAAACCTCATTCCAATACTGAAAAGCCTATTGGAATAAAAAAAGTTTTCACTTGCTAATGGAAGGGCAGCAACAAGAGAGCTATGCTAGCCTCCCTAAGGAAGGAGATTCGATGCTTGGGAGCAACCACCAAGAATGCCCTCCCTTTTGTTCCTACCAAATATGCCTGGAAGGTGGTGGGACTGAGAAAAAAAAAACCTCCTGCAAAGATCTTGAGAGTTGGGGCAGATTAATACAGGAAGGTACAATCTTTCCAGTAGCCTGAACCCAAGCCATATAGAGCTTTATTGGTTAGAACCAGCACTTTGAGTTGTGACTGGAAACGGACCAGCAGCCAGAGAGGCTGTTGCAACAAGGGACTTATATGTTCCCTGTATCCAGTTCCAGTTAATCTGGTTGCAGCTCTTTGCGTCAGCTGAAATTTCTGAGCTTTTCAAAGGCAGCCCCATGTAAAACGGATTACAGTAATCCAAACAGGATGTAACCAAGGCACATGACAATGTGGATAGATCTGACATCTCTATGAATGGGCATAGCTGGCACATTAGTTTAAACTATACAAATGCACTCCTGGCTACCACCAAATCGTAGGTGAATCCAGGAATATGCCCAGGCTACAAACCTGAGACTTCAGGGGGAGTTAATCCCATCCAGCACAGGATGAATCCCTGTTCCCTGATCTATCTTCCAAATGACAAAGAGCACCTCTGTCATTTCTGGATTAAACTTCAGTTTGTTTCCCCTCATCCAGTCCTGTACAAATATCTGACACTGGTTTAGCAATGGAGTTACCGTATATACTTTACTATAAGTCGACCTCATGTATAAGTCAAGGACAGCTTTGGGGGCCAAAATTATGGATTTTGCTATGACCGGTGGATAAGTCATGGATACAGTTTAAGGGCATGTAACAAAGGACCTAAAGGACAAAGCAAGGGAGGAAATGTGAAAGAACTTACAAAATTCCAGCAGGCCTAACTGTTTATGCTCATCCTAAAGACTGGATGGATGAGAGAATAGAGGGGGATCAGGTCTTCCAGGATACACTCTTGTCTTTCACCAGGAGATGGTTCCTTTTAAAAAAAATAAAAGTTAAAAAGATAGTACTTATATTGGCCCATGGATAAGTCAACTCACTTTTTGGGGGTCAATTTTTTGACTAAAAATTCTACACTTATACATGAATATATACACACTAAGTGGAAAGCAGAGATAAATAAAGTTGGGCATCACCAGCACAGTGGTATCATCGGACCCCAAAAGTATTGGACCCCCTCATGGTTTCATGTAGAAGTTGAATAGCATGTCCAAGAAACAAAGCCCCAAGACACTTCACAGACTGATGACCAAGAGGTTGAACTGAAATCCCTCAGCACCACCTTCTGGGCTCTCTCTTCCATATAGATTTCAATAGGTAGCATGGTGTAGTGGTTTGCTGGACTAGGATTCTGGGAGATCAGAGTTTGCCATCTTGGGCAAGTCACCCTCTGTCAGCCTCAGAAAAAACAATGGCCTTCGAATAATTTTTCCCAAGAAAATTCCATGATAGAATCACCTTAGGGTTGCCTTGAAGGCATTTTTGCAACTGTTGTTGTGTGCTTCCAAGTTGCTTCCTACTTAGGGCGACCCTCAGGTGACTCTATCAAGGGGTTTTCTTGGCAAGAGATGTCCAGAGGAGGTTTGTCATTGTCTTCCCCTGCGGCTGAGAGCATGTCACTTCTCCAAGGTCACCAAGTGGTTTTCATGGGCAAGCTGGGAATCAAACCTTAGTCTCTAGAGTCGTAGTCCAACACTCAAACCACTATGCCACATTATTTTACTCCTCTCTACGGCTGAAAGGGGTAGTTCCTTTCAGTCTAAAACGATCTAAAAGGATATGACACAAAAGAAAAAGGAGGTGGGGAGGGAAAAAGATAAAAGATTAGATATTCTTAAGGTTATGAGGCATCTCAGCCTTGTTCCCCAATGATGTTCTTCCATATTTATTAAACAGGTTCACACACACATGCGCGCACACACACACAGAGACATAAAAAGAGTTCCTCCTTTTCTAGCCAAAATATTTTAAATCTTTGTTGTTGCTGTATGCCTTCAAGCCGATTCCAACTTATGGCGACCCAAAGGTGAACCTGTCATAGAATTTTCTTGACAAGATTTGTTCAGAGGGAGTTTGGCATTGCCTTCTCCTGAGGCTGAGAGCATGTGACTTGCCCAGGGTCACCCAATGGATTTCCATGGCTGAGCTGGGAATTCGAACTCTGGTCTCCAGAGTCGCATCCCAACACTCAAGCCACTGTGCCATCCTGACTCCTCTCACCAATGGAAAGCTACTTCTTTTTATTTTGAAAAATAGTAATTTGATTGTGGTCAGTCAAGGTTCTTTTCCTTTTTCTCTCAGCAGCAATTGCCTGCCACAAAAAGTATTTTTGTGAAATCACTTTTAGGCTTGCCTCTCAACTGCTTTAATGTGTTCATCCCCAAATGGTGCTTCTGGTGGTGAATGAGTCTGGAAAATCTTGCTCTGAGAAGTGGAGGAATCCAAGGGATGTAGTTTAATTGAATTTATCATGTGGGAATACAGGTTCTTACTCAAAGGAGTGACTCCTATCCAGTAAATTAGGGAGTACACTCAGGCTTCTCTTGTGTAGGCATAGCAATATCTGCATGCACACACACACACACATACATATACCCTCCAACATTTCACAGATGCAAACTGGGACATGCGTGGTCAAGCAACATCAGTGGTCAAGATGGCAAAAGTTATTAGTAAGGAAGAACACAGAAACTAGGAGAGAGGCTGCAGCACTTTGCTTTTGCTTGAGCCTACTGGGAATGTCACAGTTTCACCCTCTCCTCTTCCCTGCTCCCTGTCGAGTGAATTGACTGCAAACATCTTAATAATAATAATAATAATAATAATAATAATAATAATACTTTATTTATACCCCGCCTTTAGCCGAGGCTGTCAAGGCGGCTTACAAATTAAAAGAATAACACCCATACAGTCAACAACAATCTTTGGCATTTTGAATTCGGTTTGTGGCAACTGATGTAAGCAAAGGACAGAGGGAGAAGTGGAAGGAGGAGAAAGAACCTGGGAAATGTTTAAAAGCCGATGAAAAAAAATGAGATGACAGAGGATTCATCTGGACCATCCCTCCCAAACCGAGATAGCTGGAGATTATACATGCACCAAGGAAATTCTGTATAATATATGGAGGGAAATGGCTTGATTTTATCCTGCCATACATTGTATGGCAGTGTTATAAAGATTTGTTGCAGGTCTTGCATTTCCAGGAGAGGGCAGCAATGTCAGCCTTTTCCTCCGTCACATCTCTCTTCTCTCTTTCTTTTCTTCTCTCTGTCTCATTCACACATGCTTCCCTCATACACCCACACTATCTTCAGAGTATTCAGACTCCTTTATCATCCTCTCTGCTAGATCCAAGCAGACAACCAGCCTCTTCTCTTGTGTGATCAGCAGACCACACCACCTTCAGTCCCAATTGCCATCTCCTTCCTTGCTTCCCTTTCCCAACACAAGCAATGATAGGACTTCTATTTCTCACAAAAGTGTGCATATCAGCCTCGCCTGACCTTATGGCCCTCCACATTTGTAGTGCTACAACTCCTGCCATCCCCAGCTGCCTGCCAGCATCTCCCATGGGATCTGTAGTCCAATGTATCTGGGAATTTCTCTTTCTTCCTTCTCACTGATGTTCTCCCTCTAAGGGGGCCTGGTAGCACTGGAATCAGAAACACCTGGATCTAGACATTGTACTTTTATTGATGCAGCCTAGAAATGCATTGGCTTTTTTCGCTGCCACATCACGTTGTTGACTCATGTTCAACCAGGAGTGGACCACAAGTTGAACATGAGTCAACAGTGTGATGTGGCAGCTTAAAAAATTCTAGGGCATATCAATAGAAATATAGTGTCTAGATCAAGGGAAGTGACAGGGCCAATCTATTCTGCTTTGGTTGGGCCTCACCTGGAATACTGAGTCCCAGTTCTGGGCACTACAAATCACAAAGGATGTTGAGAAGCTGGAGCGTGTCCAGAGGAGGGTGACCAAAATGATGAAGGGTCTGGAAACCATGTCTTATGAGGAGAGACTTAGGGAGCTGGGTATGTTTAGCCTGGAGAAGAGAAGTTTAAGAGGTAGTATGATAGCCCTGTTCAAATGTTTGCAGGGATGTCATATTGAGGATGAAGCAAGATTGTTTTCTGCTGCTCCAGAGACTAGGGACATTATCACACGCGGCGGCAAGAAAGCGGCATGGAATCAATCCAGAACCATACCGGAATAGACCCCGTAGCTTCAGACAAGAAAGCAGCATCATTCCGGTATGGTTCTGGTCGCGGCAGATGTAATTCCTCAAATAAAGAGGAATTGCAAAGAACAGGGATGATGCTGCAATGGGCCGGGGATGGCACTGGCTGGGGCGGGATTTGCTGCGACGTCGTTTGAACACAGGGGCAAAGGATCCGGAATGGTACGGGGATGGTACGGGGATGGGACTGCTATAGACCCCGTGTGATAACGTCCTAGGACACAAAGCAATGGATGCAAGCTACAGGAAAAGAGGTTCCATTTCAACATTAGGAAGAACTTCCTGGATAATGGACTATGCTGCCAAGGAGTATGGTGGAGTTTCCTTCTTTGGAGGTTTTTCAACCGAGGCTGGATGGCCACCTGTCAGGGGAGGTTTGATTGTGTATTCCTGCATGGCAGGGGGTTGGACTGGAGGGCACTTGGAGTCTCTTCCAACTCTAGGATTCTATGATTAGGAAGAACTTTGTGACAGTAAGAGCTGTTCAAGAGTGAAAAATGCTGCCTCTGAGTATGGTGGAATCTCCTTCTTTGGAGGTTTTTCAACAGAGCTTGGATGGTCATCTATTGAGGGTGCTTTGATTCTGTGTTCCAGCATGGCAGGGGGTTGGACTGGATGACCCTTGGGGTCTCTTCCAACTTCTATAATTAAGAAGAACTTCCTGATGGTAAGAGCTATTCAACAATGGACTATGGTGCCTCGGAGAGTGGTGGAGCCTCCTTCTTTGGAGGTCTTTAAACAGGATGAATGGGCATCTATTGGGGGTGCTTTGATTGTGAGTTCCTGCATGGCAGAAGGGGGTTGGGCTGGATGACCCTTGGGAGTCTCTTCCAACTCTAGGATTCTATAATTATGAAGAACTTCCTGATGGTAAGAGCTGTTCAAGAGTGAATTATGCTGCCCCTGAGTGTGGTGGAGTCTTCTTCTTTGGAGGTTTTCCAACAGAGGCTGGATGGTCATCTATTGGGGGTGCTTTGATTGTGAGTTCCTGCATGGCAGACGGAAGGGTTGGGCTGGATGACCCTTGGGGGGTCTCTTCTAGGATTCTTTGGAGAAGGGCTGTGGCTTTATTTGGAACCCACCCCTCGCCCAACCCCAAACCCCAGAGCCCCTGGCTGCTTTCCTTTCCCAGTTCTGCCTCTCTCTCTCTCTCTCTCTCTCCCCCTCCCTTGGCGGCCCCTCCCCTCCCCTCCGCCAGCCACGCTTCAGCACCAGCCAGCAAGGACAGCTCCTCGGGCCCAGACTCCGGGGCTGCCCAGCGCCCCACGCCCCCAGCCCCAGCCCCAGCCTCCTCTGGCCCCTGAGCAAACAGCAGCCCTTCTGGCAAGCGGAGCGCAAGGAAGGAAGGAAGGAAGGAGAAGGAGAAGGAGGAGAAGAAGACAAGGGTAAGAGGCGCCCCTTGGGAGCTCGGATTCTCTAGGAAGACAGGGAGGGGGAGGCTTTGTTTGTCAAAAGAAAGCAAGTTCTTCCTTTCCTTTTCCTTTTCCTTTTCCTTTCCTTCCTTTCTTCTTCTGCTACTCCCCCTCCCTCAGTTTTTTTTTTAAGTGAAGCTGAGGCTTTTGTTTGGCAGAACAGATGAGGAGCTGATCTTTCTTTCTTTCTTTCTTTCTTTCTTTCTTTCTTTCCTTCCTTCCTTCCTTCCTTCTCTTTTTTCCTTCCTTCCATCCATCCTTCCTTCCTTCTCTTTTTTCCTTCCTTCCTTCCTTCCTTCCTTCCTTCCTTCCTTCCTTCCTTCCTTCCTCTGCTACTCCCCCTCCCTCAGTTTTTTTTAAAGTGAAGCTGAGGCTTTTGTTTGGCAGAACAGATGAGGAGCTGATCTTTCTTTCTTTCTTTCTTTCTTTCTTTCCTTCCTTCCTTCCTTCTCTTTTTTCCTTCCTTCCTTCCTTCCTTCCTTCCTCTGCTACTCCCCCTCCCTCAGTTTTTTAAAAGTGAAGCTGAGGCTTTTGTTTGGCAGAAGAGATGAGGAACTCATCTTTCTTTCTTTCTTTCTTTCTTTCTTTCTTTCCTTCCTTCCTTCCATCCATTTCTTCCTTCCTTCTTCTGCTACTCCCACTCCCTCAATTGTTTTCAGGGAAGCTGAGGCTTTGTTTGGGGAAAAAAATGATGAGTTGCTCCCTCTCCTTCCTTGTTTCCTTCCTTCCTTCATTCTTCTGCTACTCCCACTCTCTCAATTTTTTTCCCCCTGAGGGAAGCTAGGGCTTTGTTTGAAAAAAGAGATGAGGAATTGATCTTTCTTTTCTTTTCCTTTCTTTTGTTCCTTGTTTCCTTCCATTCTTTCTTCCTTCTGCTATTCCCCTTGCCTCAATTGTTTTGAGGGAAGCTGAGGCTTGGTTTGAAAAACAAGATGAGGAATTGCTCTCTCTCTCTCACTCTCCTTCCTTCCTTCTTTCCTTCCTTCTTTCCTTCCTTCTGCTCCTTCAATTGTTTTGAGGGAAGCTAGGGCTTTGTTAGGCAAAAGAGATGAGGACTTTCTTTCTTTCTTTCTTTCTTTCTTTCTTTCTTTCTTTCTTTCTTTCTTTCATTCTTCTGCTACTCCCTCTCCCTCAATTTTATGCCTTGCCTAACCATAAGCAATTTTCACACATAAACCCAAACCCTTGAAGCAGTTCCTGATGGACAGAATGAAAGAATGGGGCACAGGAGGAATAAAAGAGAGAGAGAGAGATTTTTGAGAGGAAGGTTGGGGCAACTCCTTCCCCTAGAGATGAGGAGGAGGTGGGGCAGAACTGGGTCCCTTTTCCCCCCTCGTGGAGTGTGCTCAGAGGCCCACTCCACTTGCTAGAGGTCTTGGACTACAGCTCTCATCATCCCCAGCCCCCCTCTGGGATATAGACAGATCTCCTTCTCTCTCTCAGCAGAGTATTCTGGGGTTGGGGGTTGGCTTTGACACTTTCTCCCACTTCACAGAGGCATTGGACAACAGCTCCCATCATCCCCAGCCCCCTCCTAGAGTATGGATGAATTTCTCTCTTTCTTCCCCCTCCCCCCCTTGAAGAGTATGCTAGAAAGAAAGAAAAATGGGGGTTGGCTTTGACACTTCCCATCACCTCCCAGAAGTGTTGACAACAGCTCCCATCATCCCTGGCCCCCTCATGTGATATAGATGGATTTCTCCTCCTTCTATAGGAGTATGCAAGGAATTTCCATCTATAGTAGTATGCCATCTACAGGAGTATGCTCCATCTTGAGGATGCTATGAAGGGGGAAAAATGAGGTTGGCTTTGACACTTTCCCAGGGCCCAGGGATGATGGGAGGTGTCATCCAACACCTCTGCGAGGTGGGGGAAAGTATCAAAGCCAACCTCATTTTTCCCCTTCCTAGCATGCTCCTCAAGGAAAAAATAAAGAGTGAGATCAATCTATATCCCAGGAGGGGGCTGTGGATGATGGAAGCTCTTGTCCAACACCTCCAGGAGGATGATGGGAGTTGTCATCCAGCACCTCTGGAGGGTAGCCAGGTTGGAAAAAGCTATTGCACAGCATGTTGGGAGGAGGTCTCATTTATTCCACCCATCCACCCCAGCAATGGCAGGTTGGAAGTGAAGTGAGCACATCCTTAGGGACTGGCATGGAGTGGGGAAAGACCCACACAGAGAGAGGGATTTGTGCCAATGTGGTCAACTGGGATTCTTCCCACTGATTGCCAAGAATCTGGGCATTTGGGGTCCCCCACCCCATTGCCGTTCAAGAGGGCAGGACTAATGGTGCCCCCTTGTAGAGCAACTTTGACCACCAGCCCCTTTAAATTCTACAAAAATCAATGTAATCCATCTAAGGCTGAACTGAGGAAGGAATCCAGCCAGTGGAGAGAGGAGTGGTCATGGAAGATAGGACCCCTCTGGTTATGTGTGTGTGTGAATATATATGTTTACACTGTACGTACATTAAATACCTACACTGTACGTACATTAAATATATACATTGTACATTGTTCAATATATACATTCAGTATACGTACAATGTGTATGCATATATTCACACCCACACACACACACAGGGGTCCTCCATGATCACCCCTTTTGTGCCAATGTGATACATTGAATGTATACAATACATAGACATAGACACACACACACAAAGGAGGAAAATGTATTCCTCTTACTGTTATTGTACCATAATGTTATATTTGTTGTTGTTGCGTGCCTTCAAGTCGCTTCCGATTATAATGTTGTTAATTATTAATATTATTTTTGTATTCTATTCTATTATCATTTTCTAGGCATCTCTCTCTGTAGAGATGGCTTTTCCTTTTCTTTTTCCCCCCTGAGCAGGGTGCATTGTTGGAGAGGGGTAGAATTTCTTTTCTTAAAAAGCCAGCAAAAGTGAGAACCATAAAATTACCTTCTGGAGAAGGGCCATGGCTAGGAAGGGGGGCTGGATGGAGGGTATGGGGCTCAGCTGTGCCCCTGGCAGGGAAGAGGCAAGGTTGGTTCATTGGGAGCCTTCCCTTGCCAGGCTGGACCTGATGGAGTTGCTGTATGTGACCCATCAATAATTCAAGGCAAAGCAAGCCGTTGTCTCTTGTGGGTGGGGCAGAACTATATTTTTTAAAGACTCAGCTAGGAAACCTACTATCTTTTGGCTCGATCTGTGTTGGTGGAGGTGGACTTCATTCTGTTCTTATGATGCTAGAGCTTAGCTTTGTAATGTAACAATATAATCCTAAAAGTGGTGGTGGTGGTGGTGGTGGTGGTGGTGGTGTGTGCCTTCAAGTCGTTTCCGACTTATGGCAACCCTAAGTTGATGCTATCATGGGGTTTTCTTAGCAAGTTTCTTCAGAGGGGGTATGCTGTTGCCATCCTCTGAGGCTGAGAGAGTGTGACTTGCCCAAGGTCACCCAGTGGGTTTCATGGCTGAGCTGGGAATTGAACCCTGATCTCCAGGGTCGGAGTCCAATGCGCAAATAACTACGCCATGCTGACTCTAACCCTAAAAATACTTCTGAGCATACTTAGGGGTGCATCCTTCCATGTAGCTTTTGTTTCCTTGCAGGAGGGAGGTACTATTTTTTAAAAATCCCACACTTCTTGTGTAGCTGTACAGTCCCTCCTTTGATGTCCGCAACGGCCCTGCTAGGTTGCACAGTTGGATGGGAAATTGTGAGTGGCTAAAACTCATCTCCAATGTGCTTCATGGCTGCATGCGCCCAGGTTTCTGGGGTCCTTGTCTGACCACTTGTCTGGGGTCCACGCTAACCACTACACCATATTCTTCTGGTGTTGTTGCACACCAACCATGTATGTTTAGGATGTCTCTTGTTGTTGCATGTCATTTCCAATTTATGGCGACCCGAAGGTGAACTTATCATGAGGTTTTCTTGGCAAGATTTGTTTAGAGGGGTTTTTGCCTTTGCCTTCCTCTGAGGCTGAGAGAGTGTGACTTGCCCAAGGTCACCCAGTGGGTTTCATGGCTGAGCTGAGAATCGAACCCTTGTCTCCAGAATCATAGTCCAACACTCAAACCACTACACCACACTGGGTTAGGATGCAGGGATTCAGAATTCCCAGGCTGGACTAAAACCTTGATATTTCTTTTTATAGAAACTAAAGCCAAGGTAAAGAAGTTGTGGATGGAATCAAGTATCCACCACTCCCACCACTCCCAGCAACATGACCAAGGGCGAGGGATTGTGGGAATTGTAGTCCAACAACTCCAGTCCCCTGCAGCCCAGGCAAGCAGCGTAGTCAAGGGTGAGAGATGATGAGAGTTGTAGTCAAACAACAACTGGAGGGGTGCAGATTCCTCCCAGATGAAATGCTGAATATCTCTTTACTTTTCATATACACACACAAACACACATGGACATTGTGAGTGGCTAAAAGTCTCCTTCTATCTCTACTGTCATGAGGTAGCAGGGAAAAGGAGGAGGGAGGGAAATCAGTTTCCTACTCACAATCTGTATACTGTAAAGGATGGTTCATTTAAATTGGGGTTCTCAAGAATTAATTTCCAACACATTGTTAGAATAATTGTGAGTGGCACCATCAATCCTTGAGGTGGGCAGGAGGATGATATTAAGAATGCGGAACAGGATTTCCAGAGTTTTTCTCCTTGGTCACCTTTGTTCTTGCCAAAGCACCAGATGTCATGGAACTGCAACTCCTATCATCCCTCGTCTGCTGCCTAGGCTGACCCAGGGCTGATGGGAGTTGCAGTCCAACAACACTGGAGCCCACCTCTTCTCTAACCTACCGTATTTATGTTCTGTAGGAATTCAGCTGGTGAAGCTTTTCCCAACATTACCTCTTGTTGCTTTATCTCCTGTTGCTAGGGTAAACTTGAGTTTGTGTTGAGAACACAGCTGGTCCAAAACACACTGCAGAAATAATCCGGTTTGAGACTGCTTTAACTGCCCTGGTTCAATGCTAGGGAATTCTGGGAATTGTAGTTTTGTGCGACATTAAGCCTTCTGTCAAAGAGCTCTGGGGTCACAACAAATTATAGTTCCCAGGTTTCCCTAGCACTGGCCAGGGCAGTTAAAGTGGTCTTAAACTGGATTATTTCTGCAGTGTGTTTTGGACCAGCTCTTTAAAAGTGCAAGCAACCTACAAGGAACCCATTGTAGAAATGCAACAGGTGAAGCTTTCCCCCATCCTTGCCTCCTTTTGCCAGGGAAAAGCTCATGTTGTGTGGCTGGTACAGCTGGGGTGTTTGACTGGCACCCTAAACCTGAAACCTAACCTAAAACCAAAGAAAAGGATAACAACATTACCACAACAAAGCTCAAATCAATTTGGATTGTCACTTTCTTCTCTGTTCCTTTGGCTTGCATCATGGCATTAAGCAGGGTGAGCTTTTGGGGGCATGCGGAGAAAATGGTGGGGGGAAATCCTCCAGAAGACCAATATTTTCCTCTTTCCATTTTGTTGTCAGGAAATCTTTCATGTGCACCAGAAATCTAACCTGCCTGAATTATTGCGGGATGGGTTAGCTTTTGGAGACAGTAAAGGATCCAGCATGGTGTAATGGTTTAAGCCAAGGGTAGGCAACCTTTTTGAGCCAGGGGTTCAATTTTTTTAAAAAAAGTTAATTTTTTAAAAAAAAAATTAAAAAGATGCATGCACACTCTCTCAGCCCCAGAAAAGCCATGGCAAAACCCCTGTGGAGATTTTGCCAAGAAAACCCCAAGAACAAGTAATAACAACAATAATCAATATCATTATGGTGGGTGGCGGTGGCAGCGGGGACCCGCCTGGAGCATTCGGCCCCCAGGCCTTAGGTTACCTACTCCTGGTTTAAGCAATGGACCATGATTCTGGAGACCAGGGTTCTAATCCCTGCTCGGCCATGTAAACCCAGTGGATAACCTTGGGCTAGTCACATTCTCTCAGCTTCAGAGAATGGCGATGGCAAACCCCTTCTGGAGAAATTTGTCAAGAAAATCCTGTGATAGGTTCACCTGAGGGTTGCCATAAGTTAGAAACGACTTGACGGCACACAACAGGGGCAACAAGTTATGGTAAGGGACATACATATGTTCTGGATGTGAAATCCAGTGATACAACAAAATATTGGAGGAAGCTGATGCTCTGCCAAAGACTTACTCTGTGGCAGGGGTAAGCAACCTAAGGCCTGGGGGCCGGATGCAGCCTCCCGAGGCCTTTGGACCAGCCCCAGGCCGGTCCTGCTGTCGCCGCCGCCGCCACCCCCCGCTGCCGCCGCCTGCCATGATAATATTGATTATTGTTGTTATTACTTGTTCTTGGGGTTTTCTTGGCAAAATCTCCACAAGGGGTTTGCCATGGCTTTTCTGGGACTGAGAGAGTGTGAATGCATATTTTTCTTTATTTTTTTTTAAATTTTATTTATTTATTTATTTATTTTTGGTGCGTCGGCCCCCCAATTGTCTGAGGGACAGCAACTCAGCCCCTGCTCAAAAAGGTTGCCTATCCCTGCTCTATGGCCTTGGACAGGTCATTTAGTCCTTCTTCTTCATCTGCAAATGGGAAATACTAAACACTTCAGCCCCTGCCCCGAAAAGAGAGAAGAACCGAGTGTTGATAGTTGTTGCTGGTTGTTCTTATGTGCCTTCAAGTCTATTGTGGTGTTTTCTGGGGCTGAGAGTGTGTGACTCCCGCAAGGTGGGTTTCCATCGCTGAGGTGGGAATCAAACCCTGGCCCCAAAGTTGTTGTAAACCCATGTTCAAACCACTATAGCATGTTGGCTCTGATGATACTGAAATATATTCTTTTAAGGCAGTGACATTGCCTGTAGGATTGGAAAGTTAGGGCTACTCTTGGATTTTGCAAGGTGCGTGGCTTCTGATGACTCCTGCATCTTCTCTGTGCTTGTTGCAAGAAGACCAAGGGAGGAAAGGATGCTTCAAACCTTGCTTTTGGAAAGGGCCAAAGGTGTGTGTGTGTGTGTGTTGTGTGTGTGTACGTGTGGATTTCTTTCCTTCCCAGAGCAGCTCCAAGACTAGGCTTGCATTGGTTGCCATGGTTTTCCTAAGGAGATGGGCAGAGTTGGTGTGAATGCTGCTACGTCACTAAGCCATCCGCCCCAATCCTCATCCAGGCATTTACGCTGCATGTGTGTGTGCATGCGCACATGCGTGTGTGTATGTGTGTGTGAGATCAAGGGGGGGGGGTGTAAAATAACATCTTTGCCACATGACTCTCCTACCCCTCCTTTCTCTGGTCTGCCTGGAGCTGGACTCAGCTTGGATTATCAACATCTCTCCGCTGTGGCCCTCTTTGCTATTTTTGCCCTGACATTCAGAGCACACAGAAAGAGCCAAAGGGGGCAAAATCTGGGAGCAGCTTCAAGAAAACTGGAGCCTTGTATGAATCAGAGGTGGTTGAACCTAAAGGAGGAGAGCTGGGCCCATTCCTCCAGAAGAGAGGGCAAGATTTGACCGGTTTGATGGGGCTTGCTTAATTTTCTCAAGATTTTTAACAGCACCAGTCTTTTATTGCAAACAGGCTGGAATCTGAGCTGGGCTTTGTTTATACAGAGCAGGGCTAGGGAATGTGTGTCCCTTCAGATGTTCTTGTTGGACTTCAACGCCCATCATCCCTCAGCACTGGCTGTGCTGGCAAAGACTGATGTGACTTGTGCTCCACCCTCATTGGGTGGGCCATGCATTCCTGGACCATTGGACTGCTTTCGATGCTTAATCATAAGGCTGGGTTTGGAACAAAGGTTCAATGAAGAGCCTCTGAGCATGTGCAGAAAGTCCCGTTTCCTCATTCTCTACCCATTAAAAACAAAAATGAATACAGAAAACATTCAGGGGTAGCTGTGTTGGCCATTTAGCAAATTCAAAAAAAATAATAATAATAATCCATCAGTGATACCTTTATTGTCCAACCAAAATGCACAATATACTTGTTGCAAGCTTTCAAAACTCCATGGGCTTCTTCATCAGGCAAAATGTTACAAACCAAACAAGAGATAAACAATTGGAGTTTGTTTTTCTCCTGTTTGGTTTGTAACATCTTGCCTGATGAAGAAGCCCATGGAGCGCTGAAAGCTTGCAGTATGTATATTGTGCATTTTGCTTGGCTAATAAAGGTATCACTGGTGGATTTTTATTTAAAAATGTACACAGTCCATGTGGGAATACAAGGAATGGCTTTGAGGGCAGCCAGTGGGACACCGAGTCATAGAATCATAAAATCATAGACGATTTGGAAGGGGACCCCAAGGGTCATCCAGTCGAACCCCCTGCAGAATCAGCCACAAAGCACTCCGGACAGATGGCCATCCAGGCTCTGTTGTCAGCTCTACCATTAGGTAAAATGAGGCAGGCAGTTCAGGCAGCAGATCTGGGATGTCATAAAAAGGGAAGAAAATTGTTTGTTGTTTAAATTGTCATTAATGTTTTTGAATTTTTATTTTGTGTTGCCAAGTATGGGGAGAAACCTTTCTGCCTTGGTGGCCCAAATAACTATTACCTGGTTTTAGGTTCTGTGTCCCTTGCCATAAGCAGTAGTGTTTTTGTGGGTTCTTACATCTGTGTTGTGGTGAATCCACTCTGGATTTTAGTCAGAACTGGAAAGGAACTATGCAAAGTGCCAAATCTGTTACATTTAAAATGTAGTCCCTTGTTTTTAGAAATTAACCATGGAAGTTGACTGAAAAAGGAAATCTTGTGCATGTCTACTCAGAAGGAAGACCCATCATTCAGTGGGACCTGGGGTGTATCCACACTGCAGAAATAAATCAGTTTTACACTACTTTAAGTGCCATGACTCTATCCTACAAAATCCTGAAACTTATAGTTTGGTGAGGCACCAGGGCTCTCTGACAGACTAGGCTGAATATCACACTAAACTACAAATCCCAGGATTTCACAGGCTGGAGTCATGGAAGTTAAAGTGGTGTCAAACTGCTTTATTTCTGCAGCTTGGAACAGCTGTTAGTCCCATACAGGTGTGCACAGAAAGAGAGCCGGCTTGAGTGTTGAACTAAGACACTGGAAGACCAGGATTCAAATTCCGCTCAGCTATGGAAACCCACTGGGTGACCTTGGGCAAGTCAGACTCTCTCAGCCTCCAAGGAAGACAGTGGCAAACCAACTTTGAAGAAATCTTGCCAAGAAAATCTAATGATAGAGTGGCCATAAGCTGGAGTTGACTTGAAGGCACATAACAACAACAAATGTGACTGTTGCCTTAGGAAAGCTGTAAAAGAGATCTCTTGTAAGGATTTTTTAAAAATGTAATGGGGAGAAGGGTGGGGACAAGTTTTCCAAGGGACTGAGTGGATTAGAGCTGGGGGGGGCAGTTAACGTCAGATAGAGCTCCACTTTTGTCTTCTGAAGCAGAAAATGATAAGTTGGGGGTTGACAGGAAGGACTTAGCAGCTATAGGCAATGCTGTTAGTCTCAAGCTGGGCATCTTTGGGGATTACATATTTAATCATGTTCCCAACCTAATCATATGTATGTGAGGCATATTATGTATAGGAGTTTAAAGAGACATCCCTTCCTCCCTCCTTCTCCACTTCTCTCTCTCTGATACATTACACATACATGCCAAAACCAGGCTCCTGAAAAATAATGCATCAGCAGCAGTGGTAAATTTTGATAGACCCCATAATCATGCCTGTAAAGGAGGATCCAAAAATTCAGGCAGCTATGTTGAGCCATATCAACAGACTAATTCATCTGTGCCAAGAGCAGGTCTTTTGTAAAGTTAACAGGTCTTACTATCCCCTTCCACACTACGGCACTTCCTGATAACTTCATTACAGTGGGGACAGCTCACATTGCCAGGAAAATGGATTTCCTCATCTCAACCCACAGGATAACAACTAACCTCTCCAAGGGACATAGAAGCATGAGGAGAGTGTGGCAGATGAACTCATTGATCCCTTCCCATTAAAAAGACCTGAGGCTTCAACTCTGCAAGTCTTGGATCCACAATGCAATATTTCTTATGGCACCTTGAAGGAAGGGTGGGCAAGACGTAGATCAGGACCTGCCAGTGGTTAGCAATCGAATGGCAAGAGATTCTTAGTCCTAATTGTCTAAAAATGCAAACTACAGTGCTACAGGATCTCTTTACATACTGATTCTACAGACTATGTCTTTGAATGGAAACATTTGTTTTTGTTGTTGTTAACAATCCTCAAGTTGATCTTGACCCTATGAATGAGACATCTCCAAGACCCACTGTCCTCCACTGTTCCTTAAATCCTGCAAACCCATACCCATGACCTCCTTAACAGAGTCCATTCATCTAGCATGCTGCCTTCCTCTCATTCTACTTCCCTCCACCTTTCCTAGCATTATTGCTTTTCCCAATGAGTCCTGCCTTCTCGTGTTGTGACCAAAGTACGACAGTCTTGGTTTTGTCATCTTGGCTTCCAGGGAGATTTCTGGCTTGATCTGATCTAGGACCCATTTGTTTGGCTTCTTGGCTGTGCATGGAATCCTCATTTATCTATTAATTCAAATAATTATAGTCCACCAATGCCTACAGGTTTCAAACCATTAAGCAACTGGAACAATTATAAAATGATTCCAAACAAAATAATTTAAAGCAAAGTAACAGGATCAAACAATGGACAAATCTACACCCAGTATAGTTCAGAAACCAAGCCTTGGTCACTCCACTCCAAAATTTTGGTTTAATGTAACTGGGAGCCAAACTAACACACAAACTACACTGTCAGTGACAAGAACACCTCCAAGGGGAGAGAGAATTACACAACCAGAGTACTACAGCACAAAAGTCTCTGCCCTCTGTTTCCACATAATGAATGGATTCCTCTGGTGGGATAGAGGGGAAGGCCTCCCTAGCAGATCTCAGGCAGGTATATAAAGATGGTACCTTAGGCGTTGTGTTCTCCAGCCTATGAGGACTTTAAATAAGTCCTCACTTTGAACTCAGACTGGTAGTATATTGACAAAGGGAGCAGTGGTGTCACCCCCCCTTAGAGTGTCCCCTGGTGTGGTCCGCAGCTCCCGCGCCCCTTGGTGACACCCCTGGATAAGACAACAATTTCAAAACGGATATATGCTTGCACTTTGGTCCCTGTAGACATTTCCTAGCCCTAATCTGCATTGCAGAATTAATGCAGTTTGACACCACTTTAACTGTTATGGCTCAATGCTATAGAATTCTGGGATTTGTAGTTTTTGTGAGGTACTTAGCCTTCTCTGTCAGAGAGCTCTGGTGCTACAACAAGTTACAAATCCCAGAATCCCATAAGATTGAACCATGGGTGTTAAAGCAGTGTCAAACTGCATTATTTCTGCAGTGCAGATGCAGCATAAGAAGTCATAAACAGCTAGGTCAAATAGCTAGGGTCAGGGGTTCTGGCAAATGAAATCTAAGAATTTTGGTTGCGTTGGACTGGATGGCCCTTGTGGTCTCTTCCAACTCTATGATTCCAAATGCCTGGAGGACCAAAAGCTGAAATCTGCTGGACCAGCTCACAGTAGAAATAGGAAGGAAGCATGATGAAATCTGGGGAGCTTTCATAAAACACATTTGCATTTTGCACCTGTTTGGACATCCAGTTTGATCTGGCAATTGTTTGAGATAACAAGACCCATCGTCCCTTACGTTGGCCATACTGCCAGGGACTGATGTAGCCCTTAACATCTGGAAGGCCCCTGGTTGCTTCATCTAAGCTTATTTTATCATTCCAATCTTCAATTTCTCTCCATCCGCTCTAGTGCACCAGAGCTTGGCAGAAAATCCTGGGCTTTGTTCTCATTCACCTTCTCCACTGTGAAAAATAATTTCGGGATGCCCTTTGGACAGCCAACCCCAAATGTTGTCTATGTTCATCAGTTTGCACAGAAAAAGGGATGGGGCATGTTTTATGGCATGCCATTGCTCTTCCCAGCTGTGTGTGCCGATGATGTATAGGCTGGAGAGGGCAACCATTCACTCCTAATTGCTTGACTTTACTATTTCCTTGGCAATGCAGATCCTCTGGGCAGGGTTTGAAGGAAGTACTTTTTGCACTACAGCTCTCATAATTTTCCAATCAGTGCAGGGACTGGGCAGGTTGCCTGGAAGATTCTTGGAGTTGTAGTCCAAAAAAGTAACTTTTCCCAATCTCTCCCTTCATAGGGCCTAAGCAGACTGCCAGAAATAGTGCACATTAAATTGAGGCACTGCCCTGGCTCAGTGCTAGGGAATCATGGGAACTGTAGTTTATTGTGGCCCCAGAGCTCTCTGACAGAGAAGGCTTAATGTCCAAGAAAAAAATACAATTCCCATGATTCCCTAGCACTGAGCCAGGGCAGTGCCTCAATTTAATGTGCACTATTTCTGGCAGTCTGCTTAGGCCTTTAGTGTTGCTGAGCAATGCTGTGCTGGACCTATGGACACAGCAGCCTGTCCATGCTGTTTTGTGTGCCTTCAAGTTTTCTTTTGACTTATAATGACCCTAAGGCAAACCTATCACAGGGTTTTCTTGGCAAGATTTATTCAGAGGAGGTTTGCTATTGCCTTCCCCTGAGGCTAAGAGAGTGTGACTTGCTGAAGGTCACCCAATGGGTTTCATGGCCAAGGTGAGATTCGAACCCTGGTCTCCAGAATCGTAGCACAACACTCAAGCCACTATGGCACGCTGGCTCTGTACAAACTGTACAAAAATGTGTCCTACTTGCATGGGATCTTTAGCCATTCATATATGTAGGGCCTTAGTTGCTCCTAGTCTCTTACCATGCTAGTTGGGACAGATGGATGTTGGAAGTCAAAGGCTGTCCTCCATACTTCAAATGTAGACTTTCTGGAGGAATCTGTAAAGTTGGATGCTGAATAACATGGCTGAGTAGATGTTGATTAATTCATTACAGCTGCTTAAATATGTATATGCAGTTACTTTTTTGTATAGATCTTTAACATGGTACATTTTTAGATGCCCTTTTCTACAAAAGACTCGAGGTATTTTAAAATTAAAATTACACAGATGTATTTTACACAACATTAACAATATCTTATGTAGCACAGGAGCAGCCATCTTAGAAGAGGCATTTCTTCATGGTGGTGGGTGGAGGGAATAAGGGTACCTCTTATAAAATGTTGCCTGCCACCCAGTGATGTCCCTTGGGTTGGCATCACTTGGTGCAGTAACTCGTGGTGTCACCCCCACATTGACCTCCTCTCATACCACACCGTAAAAAATCCTTAGTTAAAAAAAATTGTACTAATGTTACTCGTAAATCATCATTCCTATATATCACTGAATGTAATGGCAACAATTATGACAAAAACAACTAGCAAAATTAAAATTATATATTTAAATTACAGTATCATACACACAGCTTAAATGTACAGTCAGCCCTCTTTATCCACAGATTTTTTTTTTAATCCTTGGATTAAAGTATCCACATCTTGAAAACTATTCCCAAAAAATATAAATTCCAAAAAGCAAACCTTGATTTGTCAATTTTATATAAGGGACACCATTTCACTATGCCACAGTATTTAATGAGACACACACAGATTTTGGTATCCATGAGGGTCCTGGAAACAAAACCCAGCGGATATCAAGGGTCCATTGTATTTACATGTACATGGTTTCATAAAGTGAAAATTTGGTATGATGTGATTTTTAAAAGAAATCTTTAATTTTTTTTTAAATTAAAAATATATTTAAAATTTATTTTAAAACAAACAAACAAACCCAGGGCCTCTCCTTTTTCTTCTGACTGAGCCTCACCCCTCTCACACCATCTCTTCAACATCTTAAAGGGATGCAGGTGAACATCACATCTGTTTCTGCACAAAGGCAGATGTTTGGGGACCAGTGATGCCACCCTTAGGGTGTCACCTGGTGCAGTCCACATTCCTCCTCACCCCCTGATGCCACCTCTACTGCCACCTGCATTTTTTAAAGTGCTTGTATTAAATCAACTTTTTTAAAGTGCTCCAGTTAAGGGGGAATATCTTTTTAGTTAATCCAAAGTAGTCAATCTAAGGCAGAAGTAGGAATCATGTGGTCCTCTTGCTGTTGATGGACCATAACCCCTATCACCCTTAGCCATGATAGCCACTGTTGATGAATGCTGGAAGTTGCAGTTCAACATAGTGATGGCTCCTAAGTCAGTGGGTCCACACCAAGTTTTAACCCAGGCTTTAACGCAGATGCCCTAGCGGCCTAAAAAATAATTTCAGGACCTTGGATAGTTGCATCCAAAATCTGGAATGGATTCACTGCCCCTCTAACATAGGAGTCACCAATTGCCACTGGTCCAACAACATCTAGGGTGTGTGTGCATAATTCCCAATCCAGTCTTAACTAAATCCATTTCATTCAATGAAATCTATGCAAAGGGAATTTATAACACCTTTGAGACTAACTGTAAAAAAGAAGTTGTAGCACAAGCTTTTGTAGACTAGTGCTGCATCTACGTGGCAGAATTCATGCGGTTTGACACCATTTTAACTGTCATGGCTCATTGCTATGGAATTGGGGAATTTGTAGCTTGGTGAGATGTTTAGCCTTCTCTGTCAGAGAGCTCTGGTCCACATCAAACTACAAATTCCAGGATTCCACATCATGGAGCCATGGTAGTTAAAGCGGTGTCAAACTGCATTAATTCTGGAGCATAGCTCTACTTCCTCAGGTGTAAGATGTCTACAAAAGCTTGTGCTACAACTTATTTTGCACGAGATCTCTTTGCATACTGATATTCCAGACTAACACAATGAATTTTACCCCCAAGGAAATACCAGTTACTCAAGGGAAAGGAAATGCAGTGCTGTTCTAGAACTCACATCCTACTTGTGGGCTACCAGTAGCCATCTGTTTGGCTACTGTGGGTGCAGGATGCTGAACTAGATTGAGCTTTGGTCTTGTCCAGCAATGTTCTTCTCTCTATAGGTAGTCCTAGGGTGTGTCTGCACTACCCAGTTGTATCAGTTTGATACCATTTCAGCTGTTATGGGTCTCTGGTATTGAATGCTGAGATCTGTAGCTTTGAAATACTTAGAATTCCCTCCAAACAAACACACATTTTCTCTAGCAGAAAATCCTAAGTATCATGCTAACAACCTCAGGATTCCATAGGATGAAGCCTGGACAGTTAAAATGGTATCAAACTACAATCAAACTACAACCCATTTAGTGTAGATAACAGAATGAATGTGGGAATAAGTTAGGGAATAAGTGTGGGAGTGAAGTTACTTTACTGGCAAATCTCTGGGGCCACAACAAACTACACTTCCCAAAATACCATAGCATTGAGCCATGGTAGTTAAAGTGGTGTCAAACTGGATTATATCTGCAACGTGGATGCAGACTTTGATTTCCCCCCACAAACCGGCAGCATTGCAAAGAATGGTTGAGCAAATTGCAGGAAAAGAGAAGGAGGCGGAAGGGAATTTACGATGACAGGAAATCTAGGGACAAGTTGGAAATAGGCCCTGGGGTTGGGAAGGCATTGCTGGAACCTCTGAGGAGAGGAGTGTCACTGTGCATTCATCCAAGAAACAAGAGGGGGGGGGAATGAAGGAGAAAAAAGGGGGTGAGTTCAGGACAACCTGCTGCATACGCAGGGAATCTAGAAATCTGTAATTTTAAAGAAAAATAATATTCAGTAATGAGGCAGATTAATAAATAAATAATGCAGATTAAGCCAACGATTTGACTGCTCTGCTCTGCTCGGCTGAACTTTTTATCCACTCCTCGCTACCCCCCCCTGCATGAAATGTAAGATTTAAGGGAGAAAACAGGGATCGGAATACTCAAATTGAAGAGTTTCGTTAAACATGGCTTTCATATGCAGCTGAATGAAGAACCAGAGTCCTGCACTGTGTTCCTCCAGAATCCGCGACGGGAGACAATTTGCAAATACACCAGTATATGGGAAAAACCCCACCAAAATCAAAATTCCTTGGGAATGGAACAGCAGTACACCAGGGAGCAGACTGGATGAGAATTTTTCTTCTTGATTTACTAGCTCTCTGCTTGTGGGACTAGTTCTCTACTTAGGTTTGACATCTGGGAGCATTTTCAAAAGTGAGATTTATACCCACAGTCTTAAGTGGGACAATCCTTTCTGCCATCTCATGACTTTCCCTCTGCTTTCTGGTGCAAGTATAGGCTTAGAGGTGACTGAGTACAGGTTATAAGCTGCTTTAAAGGTTTTCCACCAGAAAAAAAAAATGAACTGAATTCTGAGAATTCTCTACGAAGAAGAAAAATTAAGACTCCCATGGCACCTTTAAGACTCACGGTTATTTTAGCATGAGCTTTTGTGGATTACAGTTCACTTCCTCAGATGCATGACAGAATGCAAACATTCAAGCTTCAGGTATATGGTTTTGTGGATGAGACTGCAGTGAGAAAGGGTACCGTATTGTAAAAGGACAATTGTATTATTAAGACTGGATAAATCTTCAAGGGGTTCAGCATAAACATTCTGACACCTGTAAACTAATATTCAAAGCTTTTTGGCTGTCCACGATATACTCAGCACTCTTCTCCAGCACCACATTTCAAATTTTCTTTATTTAGTTTATTTTCTTTCTATCAACTTTTTTTTACTGTCCGTACATAGTGATGGGGAATACAATGGCTTGGACAATTCTAACTTTAGTACTCAGTTGCATATCTTTACTCTTTAGAATCTTGTCTAGTTCTTTCATGGCTGCCCTTTTCATTCCTAGTCTTCTTCTTATTTCTTCTTCTTCTTCTTAGTTCTGATCGATGTTTGATCCAAGATATGGGAAATCTTTAACTATTTTGATTTCCTCATTGTCTAAGCTGCATTTATGTAAATCCTCCATGGTCATTATTTTTATTTTTTATGTTCAGCAGCAAGCCTGCTTTTGCACTTTCTTCTTTGACTTTCCTTAGTAATTGTTCCAAGCCTATGATGTTTTCGGCTAGTAGTATGGTGTCATTCACATATCTCAGATGGTTGATGTTCCTTCCTCTGGTTTTATTGTGCGTGTAAGTACCTTCAAGTCACCTGTCAACTCATGGCGACCCCATGAATTTCATAGAGTTTTCTTAGGCAAGGAATACTCAAAGGTGGTTTGCCATTGCCTTCCTCTGAAATATAGCCTACAGCAAATGGTATTCCTTTAGTGGTCTCCCATCCAAGCACTAAACAGGTATGTATATAGGCCAGAATTGTTTATCAGCTAATTAGGTAAGCATACGAAATAGTTACCTAGATTTACTAATTCGTAACTGTGTTCTGTGTTCATAATCACTACTTAGTCACGATTTTGACATTGTCATGATCATAATTCTCCCCAGCACATGGTTGAATGAAATTTCCTTAGGTTTCAAGGGGGGGGGGGAAGTTAGGCCAGAATAGTTTACTGAAATAAGTAGCTAATACAAAATTCTAGCCCTAGTATGTATACTTAGTGTGCTAAAATGCCATTGTCCTTCTTTAGACCTTTTGCCAATAGACTGCACTTTGTGAATCTCTCCCAATTTCAGCTGTCTCCCTTTTAAATATTCCTTTGAAAATCCTTTGTTCCTCAACAGTTGAGCCACTCTTCCAGTGGACTGCTAGGTGTTCTGAGACAGGTTTTTGTGTGCTCCTGTCTCTGATATCAGGTTTATTTATTTATTTATTTATCCATCCATTTTTATGGCCCATTTACTCTCTTACATTAAAAATTGTCCTGTTTGCTTAGTGCCAAAGGCAGAGGGGTACTGATGTTGGCAGGAGAAGATATAGATCAAATTGGAAATAGGAACAAATTTTGCTCACTCTAAAATTCATTATTTGTTTGTTTATATATGGGGAGCCAGCATGGTGTAGCGGTTTGAGCGTTGCAGTGTGACTCTAGAGACCAGGGATTGAATCCCGGCTCGGCCATGTAAACCCACTGGGTGATCTTGGGCAAGTCACACTCTCTCGGGCTCAGAGGATGGCAATGGCAAACCCTCTCTGAAGAAACCTGCCAAGAAAACCCCATGATAGGTTTGTCTTAGGGTCACCATAAGTTGGAAATGACTTGAAGGCATGCAATAACAACAAGGTTTATACACATCACACACATACAAACACACACAAGCTCAAACAGACTAACACAATGATCTCTTCTGGGACTGCTGTCAAGAAGGTGAGGCATGGATTGATTACTAAGAAGAGAAATGCTGAAGGCTTAGGCCTATAATGGAAGCACTTCCATCTTGGGAAGGAAGCCATTTTCTTTGTTTCTAGGTGTGCAAGGAAAGCCTGCAATTCATGGAAAGGGTGAATGAGCCTGTATCATACCATCCAACTGTCCTGATTTTTCAGGGACAATCCCAATTAATCCCCTGCCATCCCACTTTTTCAGCTGCTTTTAAAATATCCTACTTTCTCTCTCCTTTTTCTACTTTCCCCCTTGGTCCTCAGCCTACTTCAGTTTCTGCAAACTGAGTTAAGACTTCAAAAAGAGTTGGCACTCAACTCAGCAAGGGGAAAGAAGAGAGGAAGGGTGGATTTCCCCCCTTCCCAGTAGGCTCAGGCAAAAGCAAACTGCTGAAACCTCACCTAGCTTGTGTGTTCTTCCTCAATGATAACTTTCCCCCTTTTGACCACACTTTGATGCTTCTAGACCACATGTATGCCAGTTTTCATATGTGAAATGTTGGAGAGTATGCTGTACCTTAAGGATGGGAAACTTCTTTCAGTCTGAGGGCCAAAGTCAATTTCTGAGAAGTTTGATAGAAGGTGCGTTCTAGTCATCATGGGATTAACAGTGCCAGCATATTTTATGTAAATCTTTAATGTCAATACTAAGCCTCGGGAGATTTATTTCAAACTTTTAGAATGAGTGGAAAAACCATACTAAAGCTGAGAAGCTGCTCCATAAAGGTATTATGGGGAAATGGGACTGACCTTTTAGGAAAGCCCAGATGGCCAACTTTGGCTTCTGGAGGGAGGTGTCAGATTCACACACAGAGCCTAAGGATCTCCATTCCTGGTATACATGCTCAGAGAGGCTCTTTCCTTTTTTTGGAAAAAAGAGAGATTTTAAAGCAGCTAGTCACAGATATGCAGGCTTGATGCTAAATGAGGTGTTCAAAGGATGCAACAAAACTATCCGGTGGAGATTTCTCTTTCTGCTTGTGATGCAACTTGTACGGGATCAGATTAATGGTTCCTCCTGGCTTATAACCCTTTAGGTCTATGATCCATGTGGTGTGGGTGTCCCCTGCCCTTAATTCATACGGCCCTAATTCCATGTAGTCTGAAGATATGGGTGGCACTGAAAGAAAGGAGGAAGGGAGGGAGAGAGAGAGAGGGAGAACATGCTATACAATCTTGCAAATTCTGCCCACTATTGATGCTGTATTGAATTAGTATTGAATTATGCACTGCAGCTGATCATCATTATGAGAGTTCCTCTTGCCATGGTTCCCAAGTCAGTCCTGAAAAGAAAGAAAGAAAGGAAGACAGACAGGCAGGCATGAATGCAGGCAGATATGTTGATTCATATTAACAAACAAGTCCCATCTCTGTCTGGAGTAGGTCTTTTGTATATCCAGTGGCTCTTAATTTCCCATTCAAGACCAAACCACTTCTAAATAATTTGCATTATTATAGCTCACCACTACATTGTTTCTGGGGAAAGCATTTCCCTTGCCATTGTCTGCTGTGAGGATAGTAGTTAAAATTAGAGGTAACAGGGAATCCTGAGGCGAGTGGCAGTAGGTGTCACTGTTCCTGTTAAATGAATCATGGTGCTTCCACTGGTCTGAATCCTGGCTTCACTCCAACGCTGCTGTGCCCACCATTGACAATGATCCCTGATCACTTTTTACTGAGAAGAGGCTCAGTCCTCATTTTGGGGCACAGTCTCAGAGGTTGGAGCAGTTATTTTTATTTTTATTTTGGACTGTAGCTTCCAGAATCCCCCTAGCCACCTGCCTGAGAGCCCCATGTATGCTTCCTTTCATTTTGCCACGAGAAGAAGGTGAGATATTAACATAATACATAATACATAAGTAATGAAGGGGCTAAGTGGTAACTTAAGGATGTTATTATTTATTTAGAGTGTTTATTATCCTTGGGCAAAAGCTTTCTGGACATCATTGATCTTCTTTCTGCATACACGCTTCTGTGGCTAACCTTCCATAGATGTCAAAAAGACATAGAGACACTTGGCAACAGTTACGGATGTGGCTATGATGAAATCATGGACTTTTCCATTCACTTATTCAAAGCTTATACCCTGTGAGGAAAACACTACTTGATCAGCCTTTTGTCTCCACGCTAAAAAGCATTTCAAAATGATACAGGGTTATTTCAGGTGTTGCCTTTCACAACAGAGTTGTCAAAATGGCATCCACAGCCATGGGCATAAGAACAAGGGGCTTGAGCCCCCTCTAAAACAAGATTGGAGGGCCTGAACACTTTCCTCCCCTCCATGATCCAACAAAATTGGGCCACCAAGACTCTTACATATAGTTGATCCTCGTCAAGAATTATCCAGAAGAAGTGCACTAAATGATCAAGTACTAAAAAAAAAAATTAAAAAAATTAAGATAGCAGCACTTGTCACTGAATCCTCCTACGAATAATAAAGGCAACATGCAGTGTATACAGGACTATACACAGTTACTAGGGAGTAAGCTGCATTGAATAAATGGAAGAAATTTCTAACTATACATTGTCCTTGTTTGAGTCTTCTTCTTTAAGAAAGTTTAAGTGAACATGAAAAGAAAAAGCATACCCTTCATTTGGCAGGGGCAATCCTGATTAAACTTCTGCCATCCCACTTTTTCAGCATCTGTTAAAATGTCCCAGTTTCTTTCTTTCAACCTATCATTCATTTGGAGTCTTCCCAGCTTTTGCACAGGACATTTGGTGTTGTGTGCCTTCAAGTTGTTTCTGATCTATCATGGTGTTTGCTTGGCAAGATTTGTTCAGAGGAGGTTTGCCTTTGCTTTCCTCTAAGGCCGAGAGCATGTAATTTGCCCCAGTGTCACCCACTGAGTTTCATGGCCATGCAGGGAATCGAACTCCAGAGTCACAGTCCAACACTCAAACCACTATGCCATGATGGTCCCACTAAAATGTTGAAAAGCCTACTCTAGGACCTAGTTGATAGCAGTAAGACCTCAAAGCTAAAAACATGCTGTTATTTTTTGCCCCTCTTGGGCTTCCTCAGCCACTGGAATGCAGCTCCTGGAAAATCCCTCAAACCAAATTTGGCCCTTGGATTCTCCACTCTTGGCTTAGTAACTAGATTGGCTCTGCTGTCACAACACACTCTGTCCTTTAGCACCTAGTTTCTTCTCCCTCCCTCCCAGCATCCGCTCCGTGAGATGACTGCCTCTGCCTGCCTAATGGTAGGGCCAGTCCTTGATCCGTTTCCATTTCCAGGAGGTCTCTCATTGAGACATTGACCTGACTTCCAGAAGGTTGCTTCAGGTGCCTTCAGACCATTCACAGGTTAAGGTAGAAAGCATCCCTCTCTTTTTCTTCCATCTCTTCCTCTGTCCAGCAGCTGAGGGGTGTTAAATCCTGCTTCTGAAACAATGTCTTGAGGATTTGGATTGTGGAGAAGCACATAAGCTCTGCCAATCCCATCTGTGAGCTGTCAAGGAGCAGTAAAAAGTCGGGGGGGAGGCAGAACGAATGTGCCAGGTGGGTGACGGACTTATGGGCTTATTATGGGAGGATGCAAAAGACGAGTGTGGGAGGAGTGTTGAAAAGATGGGTGAAAGCAGAGAGGAGAACCTTTTAACTACTCCTCTCCTTCCATCTTTCTCCATCTCCCTCTTCCTCTCTCTCTCTGCCCCTGTTTCTTCTGTCTCTGCACCATTTCTCTTCCTTCCCATTCCTCTGTCAAACTGAAACAATATTTACAGGCAAGCCATGCCCATTCAGCTGCTGGGTCTGTGAACAACGCCATGTGCCACTGTCAAAATAAACCCACGCAAATGCATTTTAAATCACCCTGTCCAATTCACTTTTAATACTGAGATCAAATAAAGAGTGCCATTTAATTCTTTAACCCTTAAGTCATCTTCCTGAATACTGTTTCTTCTCCCCCTGCCAAGTGTTTCTCTCTCTCCATCCACCATGCACACATCAGCCATCCCCTTGAGGTTATATACTACGTGCATTAAATTGTATTTACCTCTTGCTAGGCTCAGTGGCCCAGTTCATATATAAGAAGCTCTGCCCTCGTATCATGTGCCTCCCTGCTCCTCTCTTTCCATTCTCCTGTGAGACATGTATGATTTCAACCTTTAAAGCTCTAAATGACTTATGAGCAAGTAACCTGAAGGAGCTCCTTTCTCCTTATTCACTTACACCCACCTGAAGGTCTTCATCTCAGACTTTTCTTGGGGTTTCCCCACATCACCAAATGGATAGCTGGATAAGAAATGGCCTGTTCTGTGTTGGCACTCCTTCTGCAGAATGCCCACCTCGGAGAAGCTCACCTGGCACCAGCATTGTGGTCTTTTTTAGTGCCAGGTGGATTCACAAACTAAATATGAATCAACAAGGATGATAAGAGGTATGGAGAACAAAACATATGAGGAAAGGTTGAAGGAGTTGGGCACACTCAGCCTGGTGAAGAGAAAACTGAGGGGTGATGTGATGGCACTTTTAAAATATCTAAAGGGGTGTCATAAAGAAGAGGGTGCAATTTTGTTCTCTGCTGCTCCAGCAGATAAAACCAGGTCACACCGTTTTAAGTGAAAAGAGAGTTAGATTTCAATTGAACATTAGAAGGAACTTCTTTACAGTAAGGATGGTTTGGCAGTAGAACAAAATTCCCTACTCTGCATATGCACTGCAGAAATAATGCAGCTTGACACCTCTTTAACTGACATGGCTCCACACTATGGAATCCTGGGATCTGTAGTTTGTTGTGGCACCAGAGCTCTATGACAGAGAAGGGTAAATATCTCACAAAACTACAAAACAGAATTGCATAGTATTGAACTACAGCACTTAAAGCATTGTCATGCTGTGTTATTTCTGCAGTGCCTACTGGGGATGCTCTAGCTGGGGTTCCTGCATGGAGTCGGGGTTGGATTTGATGGCCTTTGAGGTACCTTCCAACTCTATGATTCTGTTATTCTCACAGTATAATGTACTGGCAAAAAGAGCTAAAAATGGCATTCCAGACTGCATCAACAAAAAATACAACATTTCTAGATCAAGAGAAGGAACATTCCCACTATATTCCTCTTTGGTCAGGCTTCACCTGCAGTACTGTGACCAGTTTGGGGCACCAGTTTTCCAAGGCTATCAACAAGATGGACGGTATCCAGAAAAGGGTGACAAATATGGCAAAGGGTCTGGAAACCAAGCCCTATGAGGGATGGTTGAGGGACCTGGGGATGTTTAGTCTGGAGAAGGAAAGAATGAGAGAGGCAATATGGTAGTTGGCTTCAAATATTTGAAGTGCTGTCATGTGGAAGGTGGGGCAGGCTTGTTTTCTGCTACTCCAGAGAGTAAGATCTCAAGCAACGGATTCAAATTACAAGAAAGGGGATTTGGATTAAACATTAGGAAAAGCTGTCTGGTAAGAGCTTGCTGACAGTGGGACAGGCTGTGTAAGTAGCTCCAACCTTTATTGGAGGTTTTTAAACAGCGGTTGATGACCATCTGTCAGGGATGCATTTGCTGTGTTTCTCCAGTGACAGGTGTTTGGATTAGATGACAGTTGCGGTTCCTTCCAACTCTACAGTTCTGTGATTCTATGATTCTCCCAGCATCCTTTTTAGAGCTTTTGGATCAAATTACGGTTCTTCTTTGCTGCCGATTTGACCTTGATTTTGTATGCTGTGGTGTTTTCATTTTTGCTGCAAGCTTTATTGTGGCGCTTTCTTCAGTTACTGTTTATTGCTTGTGTTTCATATATATATATATATATATATATATATATATATAAAATTCTGCAGCACTCAGATAATCTTTTAATTTTTTTAAGTTGAGCGATTTACAAATCATTCAACACATCCAGCAGTTCTAAGGATTTCTAAGCCACAGGTTCTCATTGCTTCCAAACTGGGGAACCAATGCGTGCTCCACCTATAAATCAAGATTGCAAGTGATAGTTTGAGCACAGTTTCAAAATGTAAGCCCTACACCACAGTGGCACTCAGTTAAATGAAAACATGGCAAGGGTGGAGGCCCAGAGTCTTGAGTTCAAATGCTGCTACCCCAAAGAGAGCAATGCCCAAGGCAAGTCAGCTTATGTAGGATGGTCTCTTTTTCTTGTCTCCACCCCGTTTCTTTCCCTTCTTCTGTGCCAGTCCTTGCTCCTGGAGCCCAAAGCAGTTCCAGCCAATTTGTCAGGAGATAAATGGGACTGTCCAAGCAAGAGAAGCTTTCTGTCAATCTGATTTGTAGAGGCTGTGGCCGAGTGCTGCAGATAATCCAAAACCGGTGTTCCCTTGGGCTTCCTCGTCCTTTGCACCCAGCCCTTTCCTTCCCTGTTAATTATTTAGAGTGGATACCATTACCACTCAATAGGTCCACAGGGATTGAGAGAGGCTGCCGTTTTGAGTACTTTATAGAAAGATGGGGCGTGCTAAGGAGTTAAAGGCCTGGGAAGCCAGACGCCACTGTTCCTTAGAAGGAAATGGAGGCTAATGAGTGAAAGGTGAAAAAGAGCTGTCTTCAGAAGTCCTAAATCCTCTGGAAGCAAAGGGGATTTGGAGTGAGAAAGGAGAACAAAAGCCCCACAGCAATGGATTCAAACTACAGGAAAAGAGATCCCACCTCAACATTAGGAAGAACTTCCTGGCAGTAAGATCTGTTCGACAGTGGAATACACTCTCTCCGAGCGTGGTGGACTCTTCTTCTTTGGAGGTTTTTAAACAGAGGCTTGATAGCCATCTATCAGGGGTGCTTTGATTGTGTATTCCAGCATAGCAGGAGGGGGCGACTTCTTGGTCCTAGAAGTCTCCTCCAACTCTACGATTCCATGATTCTATAACAATGAATTGAGCAGTTTTGCAACATATGCATTCCCCTGGGACCTGCCGTGGCATAGGATCCATGGGGGTCTTTTTTGCAATGGTAGACAATGGAGTGACTGATGATAGTAAGAGTGGAGAGGATGCAAGTTGGGGAGTGTGGTCTTCTCCAGTAAGGAGATCGTAGCGCAACAGCACCACAACCCAGCCTGGCCTGCCCAGCTGCTCTCAAGATCCTGAAATCCAAAGCAGTGTGCCTGCATTACGTGCCTTCCCTGACTGTGTTGTTATTATTATAGGGAAACTCCCCAAGGGACTGCCGGCCCCTCCTTCCTCCACCCTTGCCAAGCTGTTGCCATTCTGTCAGTCAAGCATCAGGGGAGATGCTCGGTCCAATCAGCAGCTGCTGCTTTGTAATGGGCGCAAGGGAACCCTGGCAGCTGCTCTCTTCTTCTTCTTCCTCTTCTTCCTCCTCCTCCTCCTCCTCCTCCTCCTCCTCCTCCTCCTCCTCCTCCTTGCCCTTGGTGAGGCCAGCATGCTTGTTTCAACAGACGAGGAGACATGAGACCAAGAGGGTAGGGGTTGCTTTGGTTCAAAGGGGATGTGCACACATGAGAGAGAGAAAGAGAATCAGGGAGCAAGAATCTACTCTGCAGTGGAGCAACAAATAGCCCTGTAGCACCTTTAAGCTGAACAGATCTATTTCAGCACAAGCTTTTGTGGATTACGATCCACTTCCTCAGATCTGTGGTGTATCATCTGTCAGCTGTGTCTGTGCCGTGTTGCGCAGCTGTGCGGGTGAGATCCGAGCAAAAGCAGTTTCTGAGACATGCCATGGAGTTTGTGAGTCTCCCAGGAGCTGCCAAAGTCATTGTTGCTTTGCAGAAGCTGACTAGTATGGGTATCCCTTTGGAAACTTGGCTGTAACTACACATTTCTGGGGATGATGACCCAAGGATTTGGGCTCCTGCTTTGGGCCTACCAAATCTAACACAAAAAGATAATTCTGCCAAGAAACATAGGACAACCAGTCCAGAAAAAACAGGTGGCTGTAAAATCCCTCCATGTTCAGGCTACTTCTGTGTAAATTATGCAGAAATTTGTGTAATTCTGCAATAATTTGTGTAACCTTTGCAAAATCAGAATAAAATGTCCAATCTGAATGGTTTGACTAGTTTGATTATTTAAAAGTATTAAAAAGTAGTTTAATATGAACTATCATAAACAAAGAGGACTGGTTTTCACTGGGTGGATGGACCATAAGACAGGAAATCAAGGTAAGCACAGAAGAGGCTGAGAGGGGAACAGCTGGCAGATAGCAGGATGCATCTGCACTTTAGAAATAATCCAGTTTGATGCAACTTTAAGCGCTGCAGCTCCATCCTATGGAATCCTGGGATTTGTAGTTCTACAAGGTCTATTGCCTTCTCTGCCAGACAGTGCTGGTGCCTTATAAATCTACAAATCCCAGGATTTCATGGGAAGGAGCTACAGCATTTAAAGTGGTGTCAACCTGCATCACTTCTACAGTGCAAAAGAATCCTGAGGCAGTCTATTCCACTTCTGAGCAGCTCTTACCGTTAGGAATTTTTTCCTAATGTTTTGGTGGAATCTGTTGTAATTTGAATCTGATGGTTTGGGTCCTATACTCTGGAGCAGGAGAAAACAAGCTTCTCCATCTTCTATTTGACATCCCTTTAACTATTTAAAGATGGCTATCATATCACCTCTCAACTTTCTCTTATTCAAGCAAAACATACCCACCTCCTTAAGCCGTTCTTCATAGTGCTTGATTTCCACACCTTTTACCATCCTGGTGCCCTTTCACACTACACAATTATAATGCTATGATTCCATTTTAACTGCAACGGTGCCATCCCAGTGAATACTAGGTCTTGATGTCTGGTGAGGCACTAGAGTGCTTTGGCTGTGAAATCTGAGGGATCATTCACACTACATAATAATCCGATTTTTGCATTGGATCATTTTGAATCGATGGAGCAATTTGACACCAAATAGATGTTCAGATTTTGGTTGCTGCGATCAAACCTGCCAGTTTCAATTTAACCCACTTTACATTCACATTAACAATTGGATTGATTCAAAATGGATTCTCCAGGGATGGTCGCATCACAGGGAACTGAATCCAATCAACAACGTATTCGCACTTACGTTGAACCGAATCATTTAAAAAGATGCGGTAAATGCCCTGGATTCAGAAGAATCGGTTTAACCAGGTTTAGCGCTGCCCCCCCAAACCTTGCCAGAGAAATTAGGCGCCAGTGTGAACAAGGGCCCTTTAAAGTGATTTAAACCAGTTTGAAAACCTGTTTATTATGTAGTGTGAATGAGGCCAGAATGTCCCTCTCTAAACCACCAATCCTGCAACCATAGCAGTTTAAACTGGAATAATAGCATAATTACTATGCAAGTACTATAATTTTGTCCTCCTCTGAACACATTCTTCCAGCTTGGCACACCCCAACCGGACACAATATCCTAGGGGAGATCTGACCAAAGCAGAATAGAGTGATAGTGCTGTTTCCCTCCATTTGGACACAATACAATTTAATTCAGATAGATGCTTGGCTGTGTCTTGGCTGTGTCTTGGTTCCTTTTACTAATGCTTGTAAAACAGAAGCCCTTTGCCCTGCCTATCTGAAGAAAATTGGCAGTGCTAATGCCCTGGAGGGCTGGTCTATTTGGAAGTAATAGAATGCCTAACATTTTTCAAGCCACTTCGCTGGAGAAAACTCAAATTATAAGCAGCTGAAGAGTGGTTGGAAGACCAAAAACAAACCACGAACTAATCAGAGACAACCCACATTAATGACACTTTAAAAGTGAAACCGAATGGGGAAAAAGGATGCATACATTTGTATTACTTCAAGAGAGAGTGTGAAATTTTATAGAGATCCATATTGGATTTCTCCAACCTGGTGGCAGCTTCCAGCCATGACAATTAGAGTTGACAAGATCCATTATCTCAAAGTGTTTATTTCTAGGCCTCAGGGGACCCTATGGAAAACTATGGTATTTCAATTATGTCAAAGTTGGGCAACTTGTGGCCTTCAGATGTTGTTGGACTGCAACTCCCATCAGCCCCCCAGTTTTCAAGAGGCAAGAGGGACAAATCATGGGAGTTCCAATCCAGCAACTTCACATCCTTAGAAGCCAGTAGAAAAACCAGGACATCAGTGCCAGATCTGCCAAGTGTGTTTCCAACCTTAGGGCTGTTTGTTGTGGTAGTAGTTGTAATATGATTGTTGTAATATGCATCAGTATTTTGTGTTTTTTAATTTTTAAAACCCTGACTGGCACTCTGTTAGATATTTGTGTCATCGTAAACTGATTTACGATCAAATAAAAATGAATTGCGATGTGGTGAAATAGTTGTATTCTGAGAGGGGAGGAGCAGAGATGTAGTTACACTCCAGCAGACTGGCTGTTGGGCAGTGGTTCCAATGCACAATGTGCCCCAGTGCAAATTATTAATAAATTATATTTATTTATATCCCAACTTTCCCCCAGATTGGGACTCAAAGTTGCTTACAACAATTAAAAAACATTGTTAAAATCCACAAAATACAAAAGTTAAAAAACAAACAATTGTGCAATCAGAAAACAATTAAATGCAAAAATATGTCCTGATGCATAATGGGACACTATGAGCATCAAGACATATTGCACATCAGGACAGCTTGCATTATGCCCCCTTGAGCATCATGGCAATTCACTAGCATGGCTGAGTGTCATGTCAGTGACAGAGCTCCGTCATCGTAAAATTATGTATTGTAGCCTCTGATGCAGGATCTTAGCCAGAGTCCTTCCTAAAATTGCAGCCAACTGTGACCAGAATCCCATTGATGTCTTGTGCATCTGTAAGTTGTTAGTTCCCTTATGGATGTGGTTGAATATTTTTGCTTGCATTCTGGTCAAAGGATAGTGAAATGGACCTGTGCACACAGTGCCATTATGCATTTGGTTGTGTATTTAGCTGATCATCCCATTGCACATTCAAGTGTGCATCCAATTGTGCAATGTTGCCATTCAGCACAAGAGTTGCATAGTACAATCAATTCACAATTCCTTAGGCAGAGATTGAGACAACCGAAGTATAGGATGAGGGAAGGGAATAGAGACCAACCGTTCCTGTTAAACTACATATATCTTTTAAAATATACATACAGGTATGCATCATTTAACAATGCAGATGTGTTCTGGGGTATTACTTCTTTAATAGAAAATTTGGTACCAGAGCCAGAAACATGGAAAGAATAGATAAGGAAAGGACATAGAAAGAATAGAGATATGTTCCTGTACCACACACACACACACACAAAGCAGTGCATCATGTTTAAACAAACTTTATATTCAAAGCTAACAAAATTTACATATGAAATGAAAAAAAAGAGGCCAGATAAGCCTTGCATAAGTTAACAAAAACATTTTAACCCCCTAGAGATCACCTGAAGGCTTCTTCCAAAATGCATCCATAGATGATCTTTTATTTCTCTAGTCTTCAGTTAACATGCTGAGGGGAGCTGGTGAGACAAGCTTATCTGCTTCCCCCTTTTCTCTCTTGTTTTGCTGCTCAAAATGTTCAGTAAAGAATTCTGGATGCCGCTGCTGTTTACCTTGCATGATGTAGGCAGGTATATCTAGTAGAATCAACTAGAGCAGATCCCATTCTTTCTAAGCTTTTATTGCATTGTTTTATACAGATGCTGCTGCAGGTCAGCACCAAAAATCTGTGTTTCTTCATCATCTTCCAAATGCCAATGCTACTAAAAAAAAAGCAACTTCTAGCTTGACAGAGAATGAGGAGGAAAGGTGGCCTTGTGAAAGACTTTGTCAAAAGGAGCTTCTTGGTCAGAGGCTTTGTTACAATCAATGTATATAGAAATGGCAATCCATATCTTCTCTTGAAATGAGTTACTGGAAGGGTTTCATTGCTCTGTTTTCTGCTTTCTCTTCCAGGGACCACAATGAATGCAGCACGGAGGTCGGCCCGGACAGATTCGGAGGTGACGGAGTCCGAAATGGAGCCATCCCTCAATGCCACTGAAATGCCCACCAAGGAGAATGTTTTTTCTGACATGAAAGATAAATTCATGAACAAACTGGGAAAGCTGCCAAGTACGTAGAACTGTGTGCATTTCTTTCCCCCCTGCAGATTGCAGAGAGGGCACAATTCAAACAAACTGAGAGGGCCCTAGCTATTATACAAATAATGTCTGAAATTAATTGGAGTCACACAGTCTTGTATTTCTTGACCTGCTTTAGGCTTGGTTGGAATTTTTAAAAATGAGACAATGTGCAGGGCTATATCCCGTAAACCTTACAAGCCTTTCAAAATGAAATTGGAGAACATATTATAAAAAAAGGTCAGCTTTCTTTCTTTCAAAACCTAGCTCCTGTTTTCAAAGAAGCAGTGTGTATAGTGTACATTTCTGGTAAACCTGAACCTTGTCTTTCTTAGAGCAGGAGCAGATTGTGGGGCAAGGCATTTTTAAAGGAAGAGTTGTGTGTCAAATAGCCTTAGTTTTTGGATGCTGGGTCTCAGTCTTAGCTTTTGGATGCTCCATGGAGACAAATGGACACATACAATCAGTGACCCCAAATGCAGATGCAATGTGGAAGCTACAGTAACTAGTGCTAAGACTCAAAAAGCTCATGCTCAAGTCTACGAAAGCTCATACTTTCAGTTAAAGATGCTACAAGATCCCTTTGCACACTGATTTTTCACACTAACACAGCTATATCTTTGAATAATGCTAAATGTATTTGTGTGTAAATGCATTTGCAACTCTGTATTTATCCCTGGTTGTTGTTGTTTTTAAATTGCATTTACCTCAGTCCAAATGTCAGGATATAGCAGGTCTCAGAAAAGCTTGCATTCATAAACTAAAAGGGTACATCATTAGATTATAAATTTGGGCCCTGAACTTGAGGACTATCCAACCTCAAGCCTTGGATAGTCCTGATCTGGCAACCGTATGAGTGGGGGTTATATATACCACCAGACCTTGCTTTTTAGAAGCTCTGGTGAAACTTACAGGTTGGGACAGGCAGGGGGAAGTCCTGGCCCCGGAGGGCAGAAGTCCACTCCCGGCACTGGGTAACACCTGGAGCTGGAAGGCCTTTTAGTTTGGGCACTCGGCCCCTAAAAGTTTTGCCATCACTGGCCTAGTTGCCTTGAGTCCCTGTACTAGGAGGAAAGTGGGATATAAATAATCAGAAGAAGAATAATAGACCCAAGCTGAATTGGGCTTTTCTAGGTCATCACCAACACTTTGAATTGTACCTAGAAACAAACCAACAACCAGTGAAGCTATTGCAACAAGAGAGTTGCGTGCTCACCCAATCCCGGCCTGTTTTCCAAGGGTGTTGTAAAGGTCTCTGAACTGGCATTATTTGAGTGGTTAGGGGTAAGCATGGTGTTCATAATGAACATGGTGGCAAGAATCCGCCACATTTTCCGTCTCTTCTTTTGGCTGTGTTTCACTACAGTACCACCCTGGGCTTTGGCCACGATCCTCATTGTTGCTGGCATTCTGATCCTCTGCTGCTGCTTCTGCGCCTGTAAAAAATGCTGTGGCAAGAAGAAGAAAGGAAAGAAAGGAAAAGACAAAGTGAAGGCCCAGATCAATATGAAGGAGGTGAAGGAGTTGGGCAAAAGCTACATCGATAAGGTGAGTGGCAGCATCTAAGACACTGTTTTTGTAATTGTCTTTGTGTCTCCATAATACCAATCAACTTATATATTTAATGGTATCTTTCCAGAAGATCACTTTCCAAAAGGAATTCCAGTTAGCATGATTGGGGGAATCCGTTTTCCCCTCCTTATCTCCGATAGGGGAAACAGAGTGAGGGCTTTGCTGAATCTCAGGTGTGCTCAGAAAGTAGTCAGAAATCTGTTCTCCAGGTCTTCTTCCAAAGCTCAGCACTTTTAGGGACAGTCTCTATCTTTTCCTAAGGTTTGGGCATAGTAGAAGAATTTTTTCTGATGGTCCAATAATCAAATTCAAAGATGCATTCGCCAGTTGCGAGCTGGAAAATGTGTTTGTGGAGACTAGCTTTTCATATGCAGTAAGGCTATGGAATGCCCTTAAAGAAATGGGAGTGCCAACACATCTGATAGTTCTGATGAGGAATCCGTACTCAGGACAAGAGGCTACTGTCAAAACAGAACATGGAGAAACAGAATGGTCCCCAATTGGCAAAGGGGTCAAACAAGGATGTATCCTTTCACCCTATCTGTTCAACTTGTAAGCAGAACATATTATAAGAAAAGCAGGGAGGAGTGAAAAAAGGAGGAAGGAATATCAACAATCTAAAATATGCAGATAACACCATAATACTAGCAGAAAACCTCACAGACCTGGAACACCTACTAAGGAAGATCAAAGAAGAAAGTGCTAAGGCAGGCTTAATGTTGAACATAAAGAAAACAAAAATAATGACCACTGAGGACCTTCACAAGTTCAACTTATACAATGAAGAAATTGAAATAGTAAAATAATTCCCATACCTAGGATCAAACATTGATAGAAATGGGGACTGCAGTCAGGAAATCAGAAGAAGACTAAGAATAATGTTAGATATATTCCATTTTAATTTTCAGCCTTACCTGTATTCAGTAATTTTGCAATTACTGTACTTTCCTTACCCCTTTTCTTGCTAGGTTAGGCTGATGTTAGTGTTTCCTCTCAAGCAGGTTGTATGACAGTTTGGGGTTTGTGAATAGAAACAGGAACATGACACAGGGAAGCATGAAAATACTTCATTTCCTGCTGCTGGTGGTGGTAGTGGTCCGATCAAGATCAGAGAACCTTTAGTTACTCCTCTGTGTAAAGTTTTAAGGAATGGCAGGAGATTACGTATTATGGAGCTCTCACATCATGCCTATTTTGATCAAGTGGAACAAGAGATTAAAGGATGTTTGTTACATGACCCCAAGCAGAAAAAATATATATGCTAGAGTGGGTGAAGTAAGGTGTGTGTGACCCATCAAAGTCTCCTTGGGGGCTACTCCAACTGCTTAACCTTCCACAGTTGCCCAACCCTGTGCTAAGGTGTCACTGAAGTTCTGACATTTTTCCAGTCTCTGGAGTCCCTCTACTGTTTGTGATGTTGGATGGAATGAGCTGTTGTGTTGAGCTGAGGATTTTGAGATGTTCTAAGTATCTCTATTATTAGGTGTTGGTTTCATCTTGTCATCAATATGAGATAAGGAGCAGTCAAATGTTTCAAAGTGCATCCCCTTGCTAGGCCCAGCTTTGTCTGGGTCTGGTAGATGTGTATGAGGACAGTAGGAAAAGTTGAGTTTGGGTATCATTTGGAGTTTGGAATGAAGAGCTTTTTAAAAAAAGTTACTATACATTGAATGCTGTCTCTGTGCTTGCTTCTGTGTCTCTATAAACCCTGATCAACTTATATGTTACATGGCTATACTTTTAAAGAGGAGGAGCACATTGTGTAGTGATAGTTAAGTAAGGGGGGTTGCAGACTGCCAGAAATAGTGTGAATTCAGTCCACTTTTAGGGTTAGGGTTAGTGCTAGGGAATCATGGGAACTGTTATTTTTCTGAGACATTGAGCCTTCTCTGTCAGACAACTCTGATGCCACAATAAAATACAGTTCCCATGGTTCCCTAACTCTAACCCTAACCCTAAAAGTGGACTGAATTCACACTATTTCTGGCAGTCTGCAACCCCCCTAAGTCTTTTTTGTCTTTGATCCTAATGTGTGTGTGTCCACCCCCATACTGGTTGTCTTGGTCACTTTTTTCCTTTCCTTCTAGGTCCAGCCTGAGGTAGAAGATTTGGACCCATCACTGTTGCAGGATTCCAAAGAGGAGAAGCCCCAGGAGAACCTGGGGAAACTCCAGTACTCACTTGACTATGACTTCCAAAGCACACAGGTGGGAATGGTCAATACTTTGCCCCCTTTATAGGTTGGAGCAGACCAGATTAGCCACTCACAAATCAACAAAGGAGAAGAAATGCATCACCCAAAAAGAGCACCAAAAGAGGGCACCAATTTACATATATTCACATGCTCTACATTTTTAGTGTGAGTTTTAAAATAAGTGTTCTAATTTAAATAGAAATACACTACATCTTCCCATCATGAGGAGGACTATGAACAGATGACTTGTGAGCTTGGACAGCCTGTTATCCAGTTACTAACTGTGGATGGGAAATTCAAGACCTCTACCTCTCCTTCGCTAAGGTTTTCCTTAAGGCTCCTTAAGGTTAATCTTTAAACTGGACTCTTACTGGAGAGTCCTTGGGATAGGGTGCTATTCAAAACAGGACTGTCCTCTGTAAAGAAGGACACAAGCCATGGCCATCCTCCCAGAGAAGAATATTCCCATCTTCTGTTCCCACATTAAGTGGTGGGTTTGAAAATAATTCCATAGGTAAACATGGTGACGAGCCATAGTTGAATTCCACCTACAAGACAAATAATTCTGGGTAACATCTCTGGGAAAGACCTTCCTCTGCCAGAGATCTTGAGTGTTGCCTCCTAATATTACTAGCAGTGGTGCAGAAGTAAATTTTGAAGTGCAGGCCATCATCATGACAGACCTTATAGCAATACTTCCAAGGAAAGCCCAAAAATGCAGGCAACCGTGTTGCTCTATACTTTAAAACTGTTTTAGCAGTGCTCATCTCCACCAGGAGCAGATCTTTTGTAAAGCGAATGAGTCTTCATGGCCCATTCAGGTTCAAGCCTCCCTCAGTGTAGCAGGGATAATTCACAATGCGTGGTGGTTGGAAACATCTGCTTCAACTGCTGTGGAGATTGCAGCCAAAGAGGGGTGGCAGATGATGGCATAGACCCCACTAATCAAAAAATCCCAGGGCTTCAACCCTGCAAGCCCTGGTTTCATTACATCACTGATTACTAGTTGAAAGGCATTATGGAGCTATTCCATTTCCCCGTCTTTAATGGATGTTTTTTCCCCCTGTAAATGTGTGGTGAGAAGTAGGCTACAAGCAGTCTCCCACATCTAGACACCCAATAAAATTTATGTGAAAGAGGCATACTGATTGCATGATAAAAGCCTTGTTGTTGAGAGCTATTATCACTCTGATGCAGAAAACAATACTGGGTTAGGTGGGTGAATTGTAGGGCTCTCTGTACACAGTGATAGCTGGTGTTTCCCTTGTCATTGAGGTGGTGAGTCCATTTTAAGATAAGTCCCTCCACCTTAAATACGATTTAAGGTATGGTGATCTAAGGCAGTGCTGCTCAAAGTGGTGATCCCTGGTCTCTGAGCCATTGGCTGCTGGTCCCTGGAGAGCTTCCAGGAAAGAAAAAAGCAGTTGCCATCAATTATGGCACAAATATGGTCCTTGGCATATTGGGGAAAATATTTGGGGTGGGGGGGACAGGACATCAGCCTGAGAAGCATTGTTCTGAGGTACAGAACTTATTTTGTAGATAAGGTTCAGCACCGTAGACAGTCCCTTTAAAATCTAAGCTAAAATCTGGAGTGGATTCATCACATCAGTGGTATGGAAGCCATCCTTCACCAATAACTACAATATAAGGTAACTGCTTAACTTCTAATGCTTGCTTATGTTCCAACCCTTCCCCAGCTGGTAGTAGGCATTATACAAGCTGCTGATCTCCCAGCGCTGGACATTGGAGGCACCTCCGACCCTTATGTCAAAGTCTTCCTGCTCCCAGAGAAAAAGAAAAAATTTGAGACCAAAGTCCATCGCAAAACCCTTAACCCGACATTCAATGAGTCCTTCACATTTAAGGTAAGGTGGCCTTTCTTTCACTTATCTCAAAACTCCAGAGATAACACTGTACATTTTTTCTTCTCAAGCATCACCTTCATTTTTAGCTTTAGTCTCTTTCCATCCTTTGTGAATCTCCTTTTCTCCTTCTCACATCTCAATCATTGTTATTCATTATTCTTTTTATGTCTAACCTTCCTTTTTTCGCCCAGCCCTGAATTACAAGGTGACTTACAAAATTTAAAACAGATGCAGATTTTTTTTTAAAAAAAGCTCACATCACTAAAATATTCAGAAGTTAAAACAGACTATCAGTAGAATTAAAAACAATTTAAAAACATATCCATTAAAAAGCAACAAATGCAGACAATACACATATTATTGAAAACCCCTTCAATGCAACAAAAAGTCTTCACTTGCTGCCAGAATGATACCATGGAAGAAGCTGTCCAATAATTCTAGGAAGGGAATTTCAAAGCCTTGGAAGAGCCACTAAGAAGGCCTTCTCCCATGGGCTCAACAATATACCTGTATGGATGGTATGACACAGACAAGAGCCTCCCCTGAAGATCTCAAAATCTGGGCAAGATCATCTGGGAGAATATGGTCCTTCAGATAACCAGGACCTGAGCCAATAGCATCTCCACCAACAGATTTCCTGCTCTTCAATCCATTATTTCTTGTGTTTGACATTTAGGTTCCCTACTCAGAGTTGGGTGGCAAGACCCTTGTCATGGCCGTCTATGACTTTGACCGCTTCTCCAAGCACGATGCCATTGGTGAGATCCGTATTCCCATGAACACAGTAGATCTGGCACATGTGATTGAGGAGTGGCGGGACCTACAGTCAGCCGAGAAGGAAGAGGTAAGCTTCAGTGCTAAATGCTGTTGCACAAGCAAGAGCATCTAAATTTTTACATACATATTACCTCATACTGTTATGTGGCTAAGATAAAGTTTGGAGGACCCAACAGCAGATGTGGGAAACAATCATAGGGCCCTTTCTGTAGAATCAACATGGGTGGGTGCCAGTTCCATGGGTGATAAAAGGTGTATATTAGTGGGTTCTGCCTCATGCTTCCCCACCTCTGAATATGGAGATCATCTCCAGAACTTTTCCTGTCATCCTAGGCTGGCGGAATCATTAGACAGAGAGAAACAGTGGTCTTGACAGATGTTAGAGCACAATTCTGTGATTGCACAGGGACTAGGGATAAATTCCCCCCTTCTCCCCTCCATGGGCTTCTCCTATCCAGTGTACCAAAACAGTTTCCTCTTTCTCCATTTCCCCTCCAAACTGGCAACTGGAAGTGATGTCATGTCATTTCCTGTCACCATTTTGGAGGAGAAGTTGAAAGAAAAGAAAGTATTGAGGTGCTGGGGGATGGATAGGGTGATTTATTTATTTTCTCCTGGCACAAAAGCCAAGGTGTGTATGTATGTGTGTGTGTACATTTGAAGAACTTTGGACAGATTTTGTGGCCATTGCATATGAAAACCTGCTTTTTTTTTTTTTTAAATAGATTTGGGGGCTTTGGAGGACAAACAGAAAACTTTGGGGGTTGCAGATATGGGATCCAGGGCCCACATGTGATCCATGGGTTACACTTTTCCCATCCCTGTGCTTGAGGGATGGTTGCAGTAATCTGTTTCCACTGTTCTCCATAAGTCTGCAAAGATAGACTCCTAACTTTATCCTGCCGCTGCTGATTTTCTACCTTGAGGTATAGAGTGGATAGGGTGTTGAAGTAAGATTCAGCAGCTGACATGATCTAATTCTGCATGTGTAACAAGGAGTGATGCCTCTTTCTCCTCCGGCTGTGAAATGTCCAGTAGCAAGTGGCATCTTTCATGAAAATGGGTGGTAAATCTCCTCTTGGGTGTTCTCTGGATTCGAAGGAGCTATCCAAGGTGCTGGATCTCTTTGGGGGACTGAATTCAGCACTTTGGGTAGCTCAGTTCAGGCTAAGACACAGAACAGAATCACCTCACTTCTGACATGGATGCCACCAGCTTCTACCAGATATCTCAGGCTGACCCTGATTCCAGCTCACACTCTGCCCTGTTTGTCTTCCTGCAGCATGAGAAGCTGGGAGATGTCTGCTTTTCACTCCGGTATGTTCCTACAGCTGGGAAGCTGACTGTGATTGTGCTGGAAGCCAAAAACCTCAAAAAGATGGATGTGGGAGGCCTTTCAGGTGAGAGAGCAGCTCTAAAATACATAAAGACCTAGATCATTGGGATCTATATGCTCTCTATGGGTATTTTACTGTTTCATCCTTCTCCTGATCTTTGAATTCACCATTCTCAGGGTACATATTACATGAATACCTACATTAGTCCAATCACTAAAAAGTACAAAAAGCACGTTATGTAAAGTTTTACAGTTATCAGAGCCCCCCATTAAGGTAAGGTGTTGCAGAAAGCAATAGGGGAAAGGGAAAGAGAAGAGTCAAACAATCAAACAAAGAGACTTGATTTTAAAGTCCTTCTGTCACCACCATGTTAGACAGAAGCAGAACACTCAGCCCTTATCAGCTAGTACCTTCCATGCTGTTGAAACGGTGAATCCACCCTGGGCTTTAAAAGAAGTGTGCGAGGGGCTGCAACTGTTTTTGGGATATGATTCAGCACCTTTAAAAGTGCAGATGAAAACCATGGCGACATTAGGACTCAAGATGACCTCAACAGATGTGAGAAGGGGGGGGGGAGCAAACAAACAAAATGAATTTCAACTGAGATAAATGAAAAGTACAACATTTAGGCAGGGAAAATCAGATACTGAAATACAGAATGACATCAAGCATGAGAGTAGTACCTACGAAAATGATCTAGTGATCTTAGGAGACCACAAGCTTCTAAGTCTACTTGTGATGTGGCAGCAAAAATAAGCTAATGCAATTCTACACAAAATGAACAAAATTATAAGGTCCAGATCAAAGCAAGGAATAGTACCAGTTTATCATCAGACCTTCAGATCAGTTCCAGGCATTACTGCTTAAGGATATCAACAAGCTGGAATCTGTCCAGAGGCAGGAAGCACGATGGTAACCCGACCCTGTGAGGAACAACTGAAGGAGTGGGTATGCTTAGCTTGGAGAAGAAAAGATTAAGAAATAATATGATTATCATCTTGAAATATCTGGAAGGATGTCATATGGAAGATGGCATGAGCTTTATTTTAATCTGCTCCAGAGACTATGGTTTTAAATGTCAAGAACAGAGATGCTGTCTGCATATTTAGGGAGAACTTTCTGATAGTAAGAGCTGTTTGACAGTGGAATAGACTACTGGAGAAGGTGGATTCTTCTTTATTGGAGGCTAGTATCTCAGGGTTGAAGGACCATTAGTCAAGGATGCTTTAGCTGTGTGATAGCCCTGGTGGCACAGTGGTTAAATGCCTGTACTGCTGCCACTCATTCACAAACCATAAGGTTGTGAGTTCAGTACTATCCAGGGGCTCAGGCTTGACTCAGGCTTGACTCAGGCTTGCATCCTTCAGAGGTCACTAAAATGAGTACCCAGCTAGCTGGGGGCAATTAGCTTAGACATTGTAAACCACTTAGGGAGTGCTTAAGTGCACTGATAAGTGATATAGAAATGTACTTGCTATTGCTGTTTCTTGTATTTCTTGTACTGACCTTTGAGACCCCTTCCAACTCTACAATTTTGTGATACTTCTCTGATTTTATGGAATCCTAAAGTATCTAGCATGGTGGAGCAATATTGCTCTCTGGATAAGAATTCTAGATAGTTCTCCCTAAACCACAAATCTCCGATTCCATAGGTTGTTGCCATGATGGTTAAAAGGGACAATAGCACAGTAATTGTATAGTGTGAAAGGGTTCCACAAAGTGCTGTCTGTAAGAATTTTATTCCTCATTCTCTTCTCCTGCTTCTCACCGTATAATATTGTCTCCATGACTCTAATGTTTCCTTCTCTCTTCCTGCCCATCTCTCTCTCAATCTTTCTCTCTCAACTCCCATTCCAGATCCCTATGTTAAAATCCATCTCATGCAGGGAGGGAAACGTATCAAGAAGAAGAAAACAACCATCAAGAAGAATACACTGAATCCTTATTACAATGAGTCCTTCAGCTTTGAGGTGCCTTTCGAACAGATCCAGGTAAGTCTCCTTCCCTGGCCTCCAATTTCTTTTGAAGGATGCTTAGTCTAATTCAGAATATGGTGAGAATATACCCAGATTACTTCCATCTTGCCAAAAGTTGGCTTTGAATGTTCAGAACACTTGATTTTTTTTAAAAATGGATTTTACTGAGGCATTGCTAATTGATCATTTGAATGTTAATTTGTACATTATTTTGAGCCCCAGAAAGTGGAACAAATGATTTATATTTATTTATTTGATTTTATTTGTATCCCATCTTTCTTTCAGAATTGGGATCCAAGGCAGCATAACATAATATATATATTTAGTACCAATAAAAATACAAATGATAAATAATTAAAATTCAGTTAAACTATTTATTTATTTATTTATTTATTTGCCACCCTTTTGCTAGGATAGGACCCAAGGCAGTGTCCAGAATAATTTTAGTTATCATTTTGAGAGCCAGCATAGTGCAGTGGCTTGAGCACTGTAGTGGTGTGAGCTCTGGAGACTAGGGGTCAAATCCCTGTTTGACCATGGGTGACCTTGGGCATGTCACACTCTCTCAGCCACAGAAAGAATCCCTTCTGAACAAATCTTGCCAAGAAAACTCTATGATGGGTTCACCTTAGGGTCTCCATAAGTCAGAAATGACTTGAAGGCACACAACAAGAAGTTATAATTTTATAATATTAAAACAGGGGTGAAAATAGTCTTAGAGCATCAATAGTTGTTGTTATTGAAGGTGTAGTAGGAATAATGGCAGTTGTAAGTAATAAAGTAGTAGTTACAGTGGTGGTGGTGGTTCAGTGACTGTAACTGTAGCAGAAAGTCAGTAATAAAAGACTAGCCCTAATAGAAAGGCCTTTGTCTGGTAGTAGAAACACAACAGTGAGAAGAACACATTAGCCTCCTCTGAAAAGTTCTACAATCATAGAACTATTTCACATTGTGTGTGTGTGTGCCTTCAAATCGCCTGTTGACTAGATTTCATTAATTTCATAAGGTTTTCTTAGGCAAGGAATCCTCAGAGGTGGTTTTGCCAATGCCTTGCTCTGAAATACTGCATTGAGTATTCCTTGGTTGTTTCTCATCCGAGTACTAACCAAGGCTGATCCTGCTTAGCTTCTAAGATCAGATGGCATCTAGTGCCTTCAGGGTATTTAGGCACTGGAACTTCATGTGTGTGTGTGTGTGCACGCGCGCATGTGCACCCCCCCACACACACACTTATAGTGATCTGATTAATTTGATAGGATTTTCTTAGGCAAGAAATCCTCAAAGATGGTTTTGCCAGTTCCTTCCTCTGAAATATAGCCTATAGCATCTGGTATTTGTTGGTGGTCTCCCATCCAAGTACTAGCCAGGCTTGACCCTGCTTAGCTTCCAAGATCAGATGAGATCTGGTGCCTTTAGGGTATTTTAGGACATAGTATCATATTATTATTATTTTCATTTCTGTTCCACATTAAACAGCTCACTAGCTTGCAATCAGGCCTGCCACCAAGCTATAGAACATCACATCCTTCCACATTCTGGCTTATGTAACAAATGTAAGTCTTTGTAGATTTACAGAAATGACACTCTGTAAAACCACTCACATAACAAATCAATTTCTCTTTTTTCTCTTTTTTTGGAGGGGGTCTGTGATAATGGTTTTGGAAAACATTTCCCATATTCAAAACCCGTGCCCATGAACAGAAATGTGCCACTTTCAATTCTTCTTTTTTATATCCTCAATAAGCCTCTGTGAGGAGAAAGAAGTCCTTTTGCAAATCCCCCACAGAGTTGGCAAATTCTGGAACATGAATTAGCTTTTCCTTCAGGATCAAAGTATCCTATGATCCCAATCTTTTGAAGAACTCTTGGCTTTGAGGAACTAGGAGGATAGATACCCATGCATGTTAGGAGGATAGATACCCATCACAGTTCATTACTTAAATATTTCCCAGCTTAAATTGGACAGTAAGGACCAATTTTTTGGTGGCAGTCTGGGACCTGATGCCATTGCACAGTAGTGGGGAGAGAAGGTACAGTTTTCAGCAGAGAAACTGTTAGCTTGCTCTGAGTTTTAAATCCTTTTTCATATCCACCATTATTTCTACACAACATGCCCTCCTCAAGCTTATGTTGGGAGGAAGGAGGGAGCAAAGCTGAAATCAGGAGTTGTACGGCGGCTCAAAAATGGTGGCAGGGAGAAGGATTAAGCCCCAGCATCCCACTTATTGCTTCCTGTCATGATCATAATCACACCTCTTCTTCCTTTACAGAAAGTCCAAGTTGTTCTGACTGTCCTGGATTATGACAAGCTAGGCAAGAACGAAGCCATTGGAAAGGTCTTTGTGGGCTGTAACGCTACAGGCGCAGAGCTTCGTCACTGGTCCGATATGTTGGCCAACCCTCGGCGGCCAATTGCCCAGTGGCACACCTTGCAGCCTGAAGAAGAGGTGGACGCAGTGGTTGGCATAAAGACCTCTTGATGTCCCTTCCCTGTTGGCCGAATTATCCGGCAACAGTTCTGTCTCCTGTCCAGAGCGCATGGGAGTGTGTGGGTGAGGTGCCCCTGAAAATGTGTGTGTGGAGAGGGTAGCCTGTGAGCCTGTCTCTTCTCTCAGAGCCATTACCTGTTGAAAAAAGAAATCTTCCAAGATTTTTTTTAAAAAAAATCCTGTTTTTTATCCACTGTGTGAAAAAGGAAGGAAGCTTACATAGTAGTTGGAGAGAGGTGAGAGGTTTACTACAGGTTTAGTGTGAGGCTAACAATGCAAATTTGGCAGGTTTAGATATTTAAATATGAGTTGTTCACTTCAAACTTGACCTTCGTTTGCAGATGAGCTTACTTCTTGACAAAAAATGCCCCCTTTAAATTATTGGATAATATGTTTCCATGCCACAGGCCGCAAATAAACCTACTGTTTATCCCTTTTAACCTTTGGTTGTACATTACTGTAGGTTTGCTACAGGTGTCTTTAAATGAAACCATTTTGTATACATTTAGGATAATGTTCTAGGGTGCCATGTTTGAAAACTAGAACTCCTGTGGAAATCTGTTGTAAGTAATGTCTACAGATGTATTTACAACAGGTTTACTAAAATATTGCAACATTTCCTCTGATTATTGGGCACTGTGTTATAATATTACTCTTGAAAGCAAGTTGCAAAGTTAAAAAGCATAACAGAAATGTTTTAAAACATGTTTAGAATAAATGTTTTAAAACATAGTGAGGAAACAAAGATTTTCTGCAACTTGAAAATGGCTTTTCATTATGACCAAGGCTGCAATTTGTACCCACTTACCTGGTATGGTATTTACTGCCAAGTAGGCATGTATAGAATTGCATCATAAAATAACTTTAAAGCTTTGGTCCTTGTCTTAACAAAATACTTAAAATTTGGGTTTTGTTAGCAAAACCAAATCACTGTTGGCTTCGGTTAAGACTGCAAAATATATTGTGTGTGAGTTTAAAATACAGAACTCTAGGAGGTGTGTGGTAGTATAGCCTAATTATTTTAATACAAAAAGTTCACATACCTATTTGGCATATGAAAACTAGCTCTCATTTGCAGAACTACTGTGGATATGTTTAGCTGCTCAACTAAACTTTAGTATACATTTAGAACTGAGTTTCTCCTGCAAGATTACCACAATTTTTTCAGTTTTGATCTTAAAACACAGAAGAGTGTTAAACATCCATCAACCAATGTCTTAAACTGTTCGTAAATAGTTTATCCTACTTTATAGTTATCCAATTTAGAATTTTATAAAAGTTTTAACATAGCCATTGACCAGTTTTACAACATTCGCTTTACAATGTATTTATTAAATGGTTGATATGGATATTATAGAAAATTTACTATAAGCTTTATGTAGACCAGTTAACTACAGATTTCCTAGTGTTTTACTACCCAACTTGTAATAATTTTGCTATGTTAAAAACAAGTTTACATTTTTGCTACAAGCTTGACTGGTTTATTATTACAACTGCAATGAGTTTGATGTTTGTTAGCAAGCAGTTTGACACATTTTTAAAAATGACAAAGAGCATTTATCCAGACGTTTACTCTAGGATTTACAGTTGGTTTACAATGGTTTTACATAGGCTGAAAAATGTTTACAGTCCATTAACCTTTGCTATAGAAATGTTACAAGACAAACTGGTTTTACAACAAATATTTTGTAATTCTATAAGTAATTCTCTAAGACTCACTAATATGCTGAATTGTATATTTAGTAAGGAAATTTACAACTGGAACAATGTCATTTTAAAGGATTTCCAACCATTTGATTTCAGCAGAGCTGAAATTAAGGTGGAGAATTTATTTTAAAATTTAAATATTTGAATCTCAACTCCAAGTATTTATATTCAGATCTCAAAAATTAAATGCAGAACTTGAATTCTGGACACAATTCTGAGAAAGTTTTTGTGTCAGAGCCAGTCAGTTATGCTGACTGGGGGATTCTGAGAGTTGTAATCCCAAAAGTTAATTTAGATCTGTTCCTTACTTTCACAGTGGTTCAAATTAGAACCATAGATATTAATAAGGGTTTTTTTCTCTCATTCACAATAAGTTTACAATAGATTTTGTATCTGACATAAATCTAAAGTTCATCTTAGTGTTCAATCCACGGAACTCAGAGAAACAGACCATTAGGTTGTAGAAATAGTTCTTAATCTTGTGATTTATAGGCAAGGTCCAGTTTTCAAAGAAAGGTGCCATCCATATTTGGGACAAGATAGCAATTCAGAACTAGAGTTATACCTTTTCTTGATGCATTTACCTCCCGGATCACACCATAACTATGGAATTATAATTCTATAGTCCCTTTCTGCTGGAATGATGTCAAAATTCTCATCATTGCCATCCTCATCTTCATCAATAGCTACACCAGAGCCTTTGATACAATAAGAACTTGACAATAAGAACTTCTGTTGGCACTGTTGGTCTGCCCTGTTTGGGATTACCAATTGCATTCAAGCCTTTCTCTCTTTGGGGAGGCACAACAGTATTATGTTTTTGAAATCCTTTTTGAGAATGAGAAGTTTCAGGATCTTACAATATACTCATTTATATGTCTGCTCAGAAGTAAGCCCCCTTGAATTCAATGGTACTCAGCTCCAGGTATGTAGCTAACAGGGGCACCACTTTCATTGCTTCCTGTTCTAGGAAGAGTGGTTTTTTAAAACTTTTGCTCTGGAGTAGTAGTATATCTAGCTAATGTTCTCCTGTCTTGACTGTAAAGGCACAATCATCCATTCTATCATCACTCCCCCTGCACTGATTGCTTTCTAGATAGAGTTGCCAGACTGAAAACTGGAAATGGTTTTATGGTTGTGTAGAGGAGGGAATTTCAGGAGATGTTGTTTGTCACACAACCTCTTCTACATAACTATTAAAAGGATGGGAGTTTTTGTCGATTTTCAATCTGGCAAACCAACAAGATGACTTCTGCCTTTTATTTTTATTTTTTGAGGGAGAACCAAAATACAAAAGTCAGGGGAAAATATGGGAGGGTTATAAGTAGAAGACAATATTGTCTGGACTAGATACATCCATACCCATATTATATTATTTCATGAAAGAGGCAAGTACAATAAAAGAGTCGCCTGGGATCACCAACTAGAGTGGCACCCATTTCCATTTCAGGCAGGTGTTGCTGGAAAAAAAGTAGGTACTATAACTGTGTTGGTATGGTAGAAATCAAGAGCCAGCGTGGTATAGTAGTTTATGCATTGGATCATGACTCTGGAGACTAGGATTCAAATCCCAGCTCAGCCATGTAAAACCCACTGGGTTGCGTTGAGCAAGTCACACTCTCTCAACCTCAGAGGATGGCAATGGCAAACCTCCTCTGATGAACTTGCCAAGGAAACCCCATGATAGGTTTGCCTGCCTTCCAAGTCATTCACAGTCTACATAGAGTTTACAAAGATCCTGGGGGAGTTTCCAAACCAATGTCTTTAACTCTCCAAGCTAATTTTTGCATTATTTTTCCTCAAATTTTATAGAGGTGGGAGTTGTGCAGTGGCAGTCCAGAAAAATAAATAAGGGTTAGTTTAACATATGGCTTTTACCCACTGTCAAATTACATAGAATCATAGAATCATAGAGTTGGAAGTATTCTAGGCTCCACAAGTCTAGCGGTGAATAAGATGTTTTGTTTATTCTAAATATAAAAGCCACGCTATCTTACAATGTAAAGAAACTTTGATTTTAAATGGAAATGTAACTCCTAGTAGTGTTATTAGAATGCAGTTGAGTTTATCATAAATGTGGGGATCTTGTCCTCCCAAAAGTTTAGGCTTATAATTTTTGTCAGCCCACCTACTATAGCCATTGGTAGGGGATTGTGAACATCATAGTCCTAAAAATATGGAAGTCCAAAGGTTCCCCTTGGTTTACAAAGACAATTTGGATTTTCAACCTCTTGGGGACTTGAGTATATCTAGGGATGTTCAGAGATGTCAGGTCAGGTCACCACCCAGAGATAGGTGTCAAATTGAAAACTGATTTCCCTCAAAATAAGAAATAATACTCCTCTCACACAAGTGAATACACTTAAGCCTTCAAAAAGAAGGTCCCCAGAAAGTAGTTATCACCTCCTGCCCTGTTTTTTTTTTTAATGTAAATGGATCCCATTCATTTCACCAGTAAAAGAAATACATATCAATAAGCCCATATTCATGCCTAAAGCTATGGAGTATCAATTCCTAATCAATCCAATGTTAGGTTCGTAACCCCTGCAGTTTTGTTACTACAGTAATAGCTTCCTGGGGAAATGCAGATATCAATCTCCTTCCACACTGTGGAGCAGGATTCAAAGATGAAACCAAAAAGACGAAAAAGAAAACCAATAGACTAATCAAAAGACTAGGCCCAGGTTAGTTGGCCATCTGAGGGACATGGTGGCCATTCTGATGTATTTTGCAATTGCAGTGTTGATAGAATTGCACATCCAACCCCATCTCATTTCAATTTAGAGTATTCCCTGCTCTGTTGACTTTCTCAGATTAATTTTGTGTCCAACAAAATTGTGTCCACCAATCTCTTTTATTTTCTGTTATTAATGTCAAAGAGAAGAAAAGCATTCAAGATGGTGGTTACTGCTGAGCCACACTAGGAGATACTGTTTAATGTGTCACAAAAATGGTTGTTCATTTCAGGTAGTTGAAACGCCATCTCATTTTCTACCACCACCATCCACTCAGTCTTTGATAAGTGATGAGTAGACCAAAAGGGTGCTCATATAAGATGGATAACATTGAATTGTTGGTCAGTGTTGTGTTGTATTTCCATCCAGTGTACCCTGCAAATTCACCTTTCTCACAACTTCCCTCCCTTGCTAACATCTATCCTCTGCTTTTTGGCATCAGCAAGCATGGAGATGCCTTGGTCAGCATGTCCACAGCATTGAAAATAGGCCACTTTGAAGTTTTATTGTCATGACTGAAGGGATTGTGTAAAGTGCAGAAGGCTTTGTAACTTTGGTGTGTGTTGTTTCTATACCTGACAGTCCTCTGAACCACCCTTTTTAGCGGTGCTGTCCTTTGAAAGCCGCCTCTGTTCCTCTTTGGAAACCAGTTTTAATATTGATGTATTTGACCAAGCAGTACTCTTGTCTGTTAATAAATAAGAGATCTCTATATTTCAAATGTCTTGCTTCTCATTGTCTTTGCTTACCACTGTAGTATAATGTGGGTGCAAGAGGGCCTGAAGACCTATAAATCTTGCTATGCAGTGATTTATGAAAGAAATGTTTTACTTTTAACTGATGACCTGACTACTGGGCCTCTCTTTTCTTTTTCTTTCTTTTAACAATGTCTTTATTAAACACAAACATTTTATAGAATAAAACAACATATGGGGGGGGGGAACATAACTAACAAAGAGTAAACAAAATTTAACACATCATAACCAAACAAACTACTGGTCTTTTCAAAGATGAATGGTGGTTCTACTCCACTAACTCCAATTGGATAGTGTTATTCTCAGTTTCCTCTGAGAGCTATTTGAATGAGTTGATCTGTTGTAGACAATGAATGACCCTCATAGTGTTGTTGGACTGCAGTTCCAATCAATCTGAACTAGTATAGCTAATGGTGAGAGACTATGGGAATTATACTTCACCAGCATTTGGAAGGGGACAGAGCCTCCATTCCCAATCTATTGAAATGTATGTGCATTTAAAATGGTTTGCTACTTGGCCATGACCATGAACAAAATAAATAAAAGCCTGTTAGGATCACAAGGCCATAAAACACTGTAATACAGACGAGGAAGAAATGAATCCTCTCATTACTTTATTATATTAGTTTTCGTGAATGTGTTACGAGGAGAGGCGTGAAAAATAGTTCAGCTCTTTAGCTGTGATGGAGTCAGTTCATGGCAGATACCAGCTCCCATGTCAGTGGAGCAGAGAATCTGGTCCAGGTTTTAATTGAAGCTTTAAAGGAGCTATTCAAGGTTCTGGTTGGAGGATATGGTTCAGCACCTTGGATAACACCTTTAAATTAAAAATAGAGCACATTCACCATTCCACTCATATGGAAGCCACCAGCTTCAATTGGAATTAGTCCTGGTTTACTTTAGAAGAAAAATGACTAACTGCACTGGTCTCCTTCAAACAAGGATGGGGAACATGTGGTTCTCCAGACATTGAGGATCATCTTTTGCCATTGGTTATGGAGGCAAGGGGGCTGATGAGACATATAGTCCAATAACATGTGGAAAGACCTAAGTTCCCAATCCTTACATTAGAGTTGCTCTTCCCTTACACTGGACTAAATGGGATGCCTACGGCTTGAACCAAAGCACTCAATATTTATTTTACCGCCACAAGTAGGAGGCTGTGTAATTTGTTGCTCATACAGATATTCTGGACATTATTATGTACAGAGACCTCGTAGCTACTAATAATCCCAGCCTGGGGCAGGAACTCATGTGAAGCAAGTTAGAGCCTCCTATCAAAACAGTCTATTCCAAACCCAGGGGACAGACCTGCAGATCCAGCGCAGCACAGGCTGCGGCATTAAGTATCTTTTGGCCTGGACAAATCCCTTTCAATCCCAGAGTAAAAAGGGGCTTTATGTTATGAGGATAAAGAGCTCTTTTCATTCCTGGAGATTTAATTTGTTTGAGACAATTAAAGGGAGGAACAAAGAGCAAAAAAGCATCAGAAAGAGCAAGGGAAAGGGGAGTGTGTGCTGTGGAGGTGGGGGGATGAAATGATAAATAAGGGATGTGGGGAGTCAATGTGGACAGATGAAATATATGAGATTACAAAGTTAATAGAGCCTGTGTCATGTAATGGTTCGGGTGGGCAACTTGCATCCTTTCAAAGGTTGTTGGACTACAGCTCTCCCCTAACACAGTTGATGCTGAGAGATGATGGGAGTTGCACACCAACATCTGAAGGGTCACAAATTTTTTGGACCTGGAGGGTTACACTGGGGAAACGTGGATTCAGATTCCTGCTCAGCTACAAAGTGTATGGCAACTGTGGACCTCTTAGCGTCTCAACCTGTCTTATGTCTCCAAGGGAGTTGCTTGAGGGAGGGTGTCATCCTGAGCTTTTGGGAGGAAAAAGTGGAATAAATATGAAATAAATGATCAAATATAAACGTTCCTATCATATAACTTTTAAAAACCCACTTCTCACTATAAATGTATCTTTAGTTCTTGCACTTTTCACTCATGTAACCCAGCAGATTTAAATGAAGTCTTTCCTAGAATTTTGCCTATCGTGCATGGCCCAAAACACACTGCAGAAATAATCCAGTCTGAGACAGCTTTAACTGCCCTGGTTCAGTGCTAGGGAATCCTGGGAACTGTAGTTTATTGTGGCACGAGAGCTCTCTGGCAGAGAAGGCTAAACATCTCACAAAACTACAGTTCCCAGAATTGTCTAGCACTGAGCCAGGTCTCAAACTGGATTATTTCTACAGTGTGATTTGGACCCATATTACCAGAAAGATGATCATCTTGTTGTAGACATGCATTGTAGTGTATCTGGTTTATGGAATGAGAGCCACCAGAGCAAAAACTAGAGAGGGGTCTTCTATCTTTTATTCCTTTTTCTACACAACTTTCTGCACTTCTTGTACCTGAAATTCCCTCCTCTGCAAAGCCATTAAAGTTATAGTTTTCTAGTTTTCATCCTGGCAACCATATTTATGGTATTTGCATTGGAATGAGAAACTGGTGGACAAAATGCAGCTTGGGATCCCTGGTGGAGTAGTAATGGTCAAATTATAAAGAGTCCAATAGCTAAACAGGGAAAGACATTGACATTTTAATGGTTGGGTATTGAGTAAAATCTGACAAGGATTTGTTACCATCAATATGGTTTGTTGCCATAGGGACATTAAAAAGGTGTAATTATTGGAAACCAGCACAGCGATCAGTATAAAAATATAAAATAAAATAAAAAGGTCTAATTATCAGCATTGGTTCTGTTGTCCATATGGCCATCCATGCATTATAAGTCAAATATGCTCCAGTTAACTCTTGTTGCATATTGAGCATTCTTCTTTTGCCCATACATTTTATTTGTTTTTAAATGTCATGGGTTGTTATGGCTACCTAGTTTTAAAAACACACAGACATTGTAACCTCTTTTAATAGTGGCAGCGGGGGACACACAATTTGCCAGGACTTAAGTTTGTACACAGTTTGGAAATAAGTGGCCTGCTCTGCTTGCCTGCTTCTAAGAGAAGCTTAATCTGCAGCTATATGCTATTTTAATGTGTGAGCCAACTGGCAGTTTTCTACTGAAGAACGGCCTATAAATATACTAAATTAATAAAAAATCAGCAGGTGGTTAATGTTTATCTCCATTTTGCAGAAAGCTTCCCCTGCTGATGTTGGCAGTGTCAAGCTGTTGTTAAAAGCACAGGAGCCAGACAATACTTGCTATAAATAATAAAATAAATAAAATTCTGTATCACCTGGCAACTGTATTGCTTGACACAGGGACTGGGTATTTCTAAGAAGGGCACACTTGTCAGCCACAGCTGCTTGTAAGGTGAATAGTTTATACAATTAGTGGTTTGAGCGTTGGACTATGACTCTGGAGGCCAGGGTTCGAATCCCGGCTTGGCCATACAAAAAAAAAATCTCACTGAGTCACACTCTTTCAGCCTCAGACACTCAGGGCCTTTGCAGACTGCCAGAAATAGTGCAAATTGAGTCCACTTTAACTGCCCTGACTCAGTGCTGGGAAATCATGGGAACTGTAGTTTATTGTGGCACCAGAGCTCTCTGACAGAGAAGGCTCAGTGTCTCAGAAAAAAATACAGTTCCCATGATTCCCTAGCACTGAGCCAGGACAGTTAAAGTGGACTCAATTTGCACTATTTCTAGCAGTCTGCAAAGGCCCTCAGACCCCCTCTGAAGAAACTTGCCAAGAAAACTCCATGATAGGGTCTTAGGGTCCCCATTAAGTCGGAAAGGACTTGAAGACACACAACAACAATAAAAACAAGTTTTTAGAGAGCCAGGCTGCTGCCACACTGCATAATTAGTGCAGTTTGACACTACTTTAACTTCCATGGCTCCATCCCATGGAATTTTGGGATTTGTACCTTGTGGCAGTACCAGAGCTCTCTAACAGAGAAGGCTAAGTGTTTCATAAAACTATAAATCCCAGATTTCCATAGGATGGAGTCATGGCAGTTAAAGCAGTGTCAAACTGCATTAATTCTGCAGTGTAGATGCAGCCACAGTGTGGCGTAGTGGTTTGAGCGCTAGACTATGCCTCAGGAGACCAGGATTCAAATCCCTGCTCGGCCATGAAACCCAGAGTGACTTTGGGCAAGTCACACACTCTCAGCCTCAAAAATAGCAATGGCAAGACCCCTTCGAAACAAATATTGCAAAAAAATTGATAGTTTTTGTCTTAGGGTGTCCATAAGTTAGAAACAACTTGAAGGCACACAACAACAACAAATGTCTCTGGGCCATACTTTGACAGGTTGAACTGTGCTTTGGACGTGGTTGCAAGTTTGATGCAACCTGCAATTTACATGAAGCGTAAAGTTGTTTCGCAGAATGATAGGAATCTTGAAGAAACTTCAGAAGGACCACTTTGCAGGGATTTCAGTAAGATGGATCCAGGTAAACAGGTAGTGAGGCAAACAGCAGATTAAAAAACTGATTAAATCTGCTGTTTGCTGCCTTGGATCCCTATATTGGGAGAAAGGCAGGATATAAGAAAATATTATAATAATAACAACAACAACAACAACAACAGTAGTAGTAGTAGTAGTAGCAGTAGTGAGGCACATTTTACAACCTAGGGATCAAAAAGAAGCTTTGATTATATATTTTATGACCGGTGAACTGAAACTTTGTAATTTGAGATAAGCTGGCCTGTGTGACTTCTGTAATGCTGTGAGGTTGTTGTTGTTGTGAGCCTTCAAATTGTTTTTGACTTATGGTGACCCTAAGGCTTTAAGGGTATATCATGGGGGTTTCTTAGCAAGATTTGTTCACAGGAGGTTTGCCACCACTGCCTTCCCCTGATGGGAACTGACTTGCCCAGCAATGGCAAATGATAACTATAATAAGAAAATTCAAAGATACAGCTATGTTAGTCTGTAGAATCAATCTGTAGAGAGATCTTGTAGCACCTTTGAGACTAATAAAGAAGTTGGCAGCAAGAGCTTTTGTAGACTTCAGTCTACTACATACTATATACTATATACTACATGTAGGGTTGCCAGAGGGAAACCAGGAGAGGGCTCCCATACCCTTTAATGCTTGTGCTGAAGAGGGAGTTTCAGCAGGAATTTGCTTGTTACCTGGTTGCATGACAAGCAACACCTGAAGAAATCCCCTTTTCTAAGCAACCATTAAAGGACAGGAGCCATTTCAGTCTGACAACATTTAACTACACGACTATATGCATCTGAGGACGTAGACTGAAGTCTACGAAAGCTTATGCTGCCAACTTTATATCACTGAGTCTCAAAGGTGCCTTAATGAGAAAAGAAGCATCTTTTTTGTCTTGCAAATGGATGTTAAATTTCCTGGACTTTGAGAATCTCCCAGCAGCCGCATGGCCAGAAGGAAGGGGTGCCAGCCTGCAAATAATACCCCTCTATACCATCTGAACTGAGAACAAAAAACAGCAAAATGCAGGCCTACGACTAACATTTTCAATTGTTTTCTCCTGTATGGTTTGTGACACCTTGCCTGATGAAGAAGCCAGTGAAGCTTCGAAAGCTTCCAACATGTATATTGTGCACTTTGGTTGATCCGATAAAGGTATCATTGTTGGGGGGGTTAGGTTGTTACTGGATTTAATGAGGCTATTTATGACATTTTAGAGGCCTGCTTTGTTTCAAAGTAGGGCGGAGCGCAGGCAACCAGGAAAGTCCAGGCCTGGCGCGCCGCCCGCAGGCCCCGTTGCCATGGAGACGGCGTCTCGAAGGGACCGAAGCTAGTCCTCCATTTTCCTTCTCGGTGCGAGCTTCTCAACTACTGTCCGTTCTGATTGAACAAGATCCGCGGCTGATTGAACGGGAGAGCTGTCTATCACGCTGAAGAGGGTGGGTCTTCGCGAGGGGTGGGTAAACCCTGTAGAAATGGAGGTAGGCATTAAGGGGTGATAGGCTGGGATTGCTTGTAACAGGGGCTCCATTTTGGGAGGAGGACTGGCACAAAGTGCGGCTGGCTGTCCAAAAATTAGTGGCGAAGGAGAAAGCTGTGTGCCATAAGGATAAATTAACCCACATTAAGAAAGCCAGTGTGGTGTAGTGAGCGTTGGACTAGGACTCTGGAGACCAGGGTTCGAATCCTGACTTGGCTATAGAACCCCCCTGGGTGACCTTGGGCAAGTCACACTCTCTCAGCCTCAGAGGATGGCCATGGCAAACCCCCTCTGAAGAAACTTGTCAAGAAAGCCCCACTGTAGGGTTGCTATAAATCAGAAATGACTGGGAGCCACACAACAACCACCACAGCCGCATATAAATTCTAAGTTGGGGTACAAAACCGAAGCAGGGTAAGGGCCTTTGCAGACTGCCAGAAATAGTGCAAATTGAGTCCACTTTAAGGGTTAGGGTTAGTGCTAGGGAATCATGGGAATTTTTTTCTGAGACACTGAGCCTTCTCTGTCAGAGAGTCTGGTGCCACAATAAAATACAGTTCCCGTGATTCCCTAACCCTAACCCTTAAAGTGGACTCAGTTTGCACTATTTCTGGCAGTCTGCAAAAGCCCTCTATCTACCCTGGAGTAAAGTAAGGAAGAACCTAGCTCCAGCTGCAGCAGCAGCATCTAAACATCCATGGGCGCATCTGCACTGTAGAAATAATGCAGTTTGACATGGCTTTAAGCGCTGGAGCTCCAGCCTATGAAGCCCTGGGATGTGTAGTTTTGCAAGGTCTTTAACTGTCTCTGCCAAAAGAGGGTTGGTGCTTCACAAACTACAAATCCCAGGATTCTGTAGGATGGAGCCATGGTAATTACAGTATGTTGAGTCCCAGTTTTGGGGAGAAAGTGAGATACCTAATAATAATAATAATAATAATAATACTGCAGTGTTAAACAGCATTATTTCCACAGTGCAGATGTGCCCCGTGTGTCTGGCTGCATCTATATTAGAAAATTAATGCAATTTGACACAGCTTTTAACTGCCCCGGTTCCATCTAACAGAATCTTGAGATTTGTAGTTTTATGAGATAGGCTCCATCAGAAAGCTCTGCTACCACGAGAAACGAGAAATCCCAGGATTCCATAGGATGGTGCCATGGAAGCGGTATTAAACTGCATTAATTTTGCAGTGTGGCAGCACTCTGTGTAAGAAAGGGGATTGGCACAGGGGTGGTGATCATATGGTCTTCCAGGTGTTATTGGACTACAGGTCCCATCAGACCTAGCTACTGGTGAGGGCCACTGGGAGTTGCAGTCAAACAGCATCTGGACGATGCCTGACTCCCACTCCTGGATTAGCAGAGAGGTGTTGTAAATACAATTTTTAGTATAAATTGAAGTACTGTAGTAGAATTTGTGTGTGGATTTACCAAATTTCCCATTGACTGAATGGGTCTACTTTGTTTAGGAGTAGCAACTGGATTTAGGTCAGCAAAACTAGAATTCTGAATAGCTATAAATCTGTTGGTGGTGAATTTCACTCTGAAGTAAATTCAGTGGTGGAAGTGATGGTGAAGCTGAAGAAAGACTGTGGTGTATTGTTATCAAGACTTGAAGGTACTCTACAATATTTTGGGCTCCCACACAAAGAAAAGTGTAGCGTGGCTGCATTCCCCACTCCTAAAAACAAAAATGAAAAAGCACAGGGCTGCAACAACAAAATTTACTGTGTATAAAAGTATACTGAGAAATTAGTCCCAATTAGTTTAATGGAGCATTACTCACAAATGTAATCCTATACCCTCACATTCGTGCAATCCTATACCCTCACATTTGTAAGTAAAGCTCCATTGGACTAACTGGGACTAACTTATCAGCATTTGTTTGTCTAGCTTTGCATTGCTTTTTCCAACTGGGATCAGCTGTCCAGTGACACAGATAGAAGTCTTTAATATTACTTGTTGATACCACATAAATTTTTTACTAAAGGGTAAGCCTGCATGCTTCTTTATGCAAAGCATGAGGAGATGTGCAATGTTGCATTGCAAGGCAAGAACCATTTATAATGCAGAAGGAGAAAGGACGAATGAATTACAACTGCTGCTCTGATAACATTGTTACTGTTGCTATGTACCTTCAAGTTGATTCTGAGTTATGGCAGCCCTGAGGCAAACCTATCACGGTATGGGGTTTTTTTGGGGGGGGGGGGGTCTGCAAGATTTGTTGAGAGGAGGTTTGCAATCACTTTCCTCTGAGGCTGAGAGATTGTGACTTGTCTAAGGTAACCCAGTGAGTTTTCATGGCCGGGAGGAATTCGAACTCTAGTTCAATACTCAAACTGCTACACTCAAACCACTACTACACCATGTTGGCACTATTTGATAACTTTACATCCACATCAAACACTATGTTGTCTCCTCCTCCATCTCTTTTTTTTCCAAAAACATGGGATCCAGCTACAGATCTCCTGTATTAACATCTTCCATCTTCTTGAGACTGCTAAAGGAATAGGTAGAGGAACCTAGGAAGTTGCTTTACGGCAGGTTAGACAGTTAGTCAATTTAGCTCAGTACTGTCTGTATGGTTTGGCTGGTCTCCAGGTTTCAGACACAGTTTTTCTCAAGTATTGCTTAGCAGTGTCAGGCACTGAACCTGGTTTTGCATGTCAAACACATAGGAAGCGCTTTTATACTGAGCCATACCATTGGTCCATCTCTAGTCCAACAGTTTTATACTGACCATTAAAAGAATTCAGTGTTTCAAGCAGGCTTCTTCCCAGTGCTACCTGGAGAGGGACTGAGCTATTCCTTCCTTCACTTAGTTTTATGTGGAAGCTGAATATGAGCCAATAGAGATGGCCAGAGATTTTATCTTTCTATATACAATGGATCCTTGATATCCATTGGGGTTTGGTTCCGTGGATGGTCAAGTCCCATTAAATACAATGCCATAGTAAAATTGTACCCCTTATATAAAATGACAAAATCAAAGTTTGCTTTTTGGAATTTATTTTTTGGAATATTTTCAAGCCATGGATGGTTGGATCTGTGGATAAACAAATCTGTGGATATGGAGGGCTGACTGTACTTTGGATAATACCTTTCTTTCTGTCACTAAATGGACATTTTTTTAAAATTACAAACCCAGAATTAAAATTCTGTCAACAGAAGTAGATGCAACAGAGAAATTCTACAAGACTGCCATGAGGAGACTAAACCATGCAAACATTATTCAATTATTTGACTGAATAAACTATTTAGGGTTACTGAGCTTAGGCGCAAACCTCATTTGTGCTTAATAAGTCCAAAACTAGTTTATTTGGGTGAGTGACATTCATGCTGAGTTAGGCACTATTGCTCAGAGTCCAAATTAGGGCAGTAACATAGCAGGAGTAGAAATTGAGCTTGTGGGATATATTGGTGATCAATCAGTAGGAACTGGAGGTTTGGGTTTGGAAATGACATGTAGAGATAGCCCTGCACAGATCTTGGGGGGTCCTTCAGTAGAATATTTCTTAGACAGTAGGCCACATCTGTGGATTTAGTGGCTGCTAGTGGCTCCTGTGAGAGCCAACATGGCATAGTGGTTTGGGTGTTGGACTCTGGAGACAGGTTTAGATCTCCACTCAGCCATGAAAACCAACTGGGTGACCTTGGGCAAGTCACACTCTCTCAACCTCAGAGGAAGGCAATGGCAACCCCTTTCTGAACAAATCCTACATAGAAACCCCAGTGATAGGTTCACCTTAGGGTTACCATATGTCAGAAACAACTTGAAGGGGCACAACAAGTGGCTTCCATGTCATTTGAGCAGTGAATCTGCTCTGTATTTTAGTTTGAACTTTAAATGAAGTATCTAAGGTGCTTAACCAATTTTGGGAATGTTGTTCAACAAATTGGATAGCTTCAGAGTTTGGACTAAAACCATTGTTCAGAAAGAAATTCAATGATATTATTGATTTAAATGAAGCAACAATGTGTGGAGAGAAGAGGTTTGGAAAGTGAGGTAAGAATTAGGATTTTAAAAAGTATTTGAGATTATTGCAGAAGAATGAGTGAGGCTTTGGAAGATCCCAATGGTCGTGTGTTTTTCACTGTGTTTGCTCTCTCTGCAGCCATGACAGCAGCAGGTAGTGGCAATGGTTTTGGCACCACAGCTTGGTGGGGATTTTCTCCAGCACTTGACCTACAAGCCACATGTATGTACCACTTCTTCCACCAAATTGTTTTCCGCTCTCTTAGCTTGTCTCCTTTATGGTAAAATTAAACTTTCCTGTCCCACAGGTTCTGCAAGGAATTTAAAACTTCTTCTAACTCTGTTGTGAGATACCGTATTTTTCGGCATATAAGACGCACTTTTTCTTCCCCAAAACGAGGGTGGGGAAGTTGCTGCGCCTAATGAACCGAATATAAAAGCTGAGGGCAAACTGCCGAGGCCTAGGCTAAAAGTAGGCCTCATTTCAGCCTCAGCCTTGGTGCTGCAGTGGGCTCCTCCCATCCCAGGAAGAGCCCATTGGAGCAGCCAGGACGGGGGTGGAAAGAGTCCTCTTTTCCTGGCTAGTTGAATGTGCTCCTCCTCTTTCCACCCCCATCCTGGGTGCTTCAATGGAGTCTTCCTGGGGTCAGAGGACATCCTCCCATCCCAGGAAGAGTCCATTGGAGCACCCAGGACGGGGGTGGAAAGAAATTACTCCAAGGCACTGGATTAGTACCCTGGCCAAGTTACACTGTCTCAGCCTCAGAGGGTGGAAATGGCAAACTCCCTCCTCTGAGGAAATCTGCCAGGAAAACCCTCATGGTAGGATCCAAATGATCCAGAAATTACTCCAAGGCACTGGATTAGTACCCTGGCCAAGTTACACTGTCTCAGCCTCAGAGGGTGGAAATTGCAAACTCCCTCCTCTGAAGAAATCTTCCAGGAAAACCTCATGGTAGGATCCAAATGATCCAGAAATTACTCCAAGGCACTGGATTAGTACCCTGGCCAAGTTACACTGTCTCAGCCTCAGAGGGTGGAAATGGCAAACTCACTCCTGTGAAGAAATCTGCCAGGAAAACCCTCATGGTAGGATCAAAATGAGCCAGAAATTACTCCAAGGCACTGGATTAGTACCCTGGCCAAATTACACTGTCTCAGCCTCAGAGGGTGGAAATGGCAAACTCCCTCCTCTGAAGAAATCTGCCAGGAAAACCCTTTGGGTGTAAAATCCACAGATCCTACCCTAGCTAGTGAAGCTGAACTTCTGTGTAGATCCCATCTATTTCCCCTACTTAGGGGATCTTTGATTTAAACAAGAAAACTTTCAGACAGTGCTAAAGTATACCTAGAATACTCCCTTCTGTTATTTCATTGGACTCTGGTACAGAATTTGATTTCCTGAGAGCGATAGCTTTGATTCAAAATAAAATAATAGTCCAGCTCTGGATTTCCAGATTCCAAGAATGCAGAGCTATGTTTGAAAATGTCCAGGTTGGCAAAAAACTCTGGCTGGAATCCTGTTGAGGACTTAGGTCTATGTATGTGGACTTATTCCTGTGAGAATTAGAATTGGACAGCTCTGTAATATCCATACTGAATAAAGGGATGCTTTTACATTACTATGTAGGGGAGCCAGCAAAGTGACCAATACACATCATTCCTGTTGTGGATTGGGACACTGGCTAGGGAGTGCCAATGCACATCCGGACACTCTTGCTGGTTTTCCATTACACATCTTTACAATTCACCAACAATGTTTCTAACCACGGCTGCTATGTAACTATGTGTATATAAAGTTATATAATGTATACTGTGATTTTGGATTCTGATTTGTAGGTGTAATGTGTGTGACCTTTCTAGGGGGATCTCTCGTGGCTTCCAGGCTTGTTCTTCTCCTTGCAGTACATCTCTAGGCAAGCAGAGTTCCAGGGATCGAAGTGCACTCACCACAGTTTAGACACGTGTGCCATCATCTTTTACAAATCTTGTTCAGGGATAATCTCTTTTTTTCTGCTTTGCAGCAGACAGTTAATTTTGCACAAAACAAATTGGCCAGCAGTCTCAAAATCACCTTTAAGCTCTGGCCCTTCTTAGCATTAAAACACACACCCTTTAAAATACGAAGTTAAAGCACTGAAAATAAAAGTTTAAGCTGACCATGTAAGTGCTTCAGAAATGAAGTACACAGCCTACTTCTAGCATGGCAGAGAGGAGGCAATTCCAAATATGTGAGTCCACTGAGGAATGAAAGTCAAGGAAGATCAGAATTTGCCCTTCAACCATAAAGCTGATGCCAAAGCTGATGCTTGCTTCTTCTTCATATATGTCTTTAACCAGCTTTATGTAATCATCATCATCATTATCATTATCATCGAATGGCTCTCAATGCATATTTCAGTTAATACTCACATATAGTACAATATAATTAGAAGTTCCAGAGTTCCATCCCTGATACCTTTCCTGGGAAAAGGGCAGAAGGAAATAAATTCAGGATTAAAGATGCCATCCAAAAGAAATAGCCTTCCTACTGAACCTCAAGATCTTTTAGCAGTTTTTCTTCTCCTGATGTTATCTTCCTTGCAATACATTCCAAATGGTATGAAACCATGTAATACAAAGTTTCTGGGGAAAGCATGCAAATTATGTAGGTTTCCATACTATAACATCAGCATTTTTTCTGTCTCCCACTGAATCTTTTGCAGATGTTTTTGTTTAGTTTTGGGGTGGGTTGGTTTGTTTAGCATGAAAAATTTCCTATTGGGAAAACAGAATTTGCCTTTACTATGGTTCATGAACAACCATTTCACTTACCCAACAGGTCTGGAGACCTCTATGGAAAGTCTGCAGCCATCCCAGGATGGTATTCCTGAACTGAACATCCTGCTTGTGGGATCAATAGATGGCCGTCACATCCTCAAAACAATGAGTCAAGTGCGCAGGTGGCCACAGAGAAAAATCAATGTGTGTAAACCTCTTCTTCTAGCTTTGATTTTCAGATTGTCTTGAGCCATGTCTACACTCTGGTGTATTTTTATTATGTATTTTGTATTTTCTTGTCATTGGGCAGCAGTATATTTGCCTCATACTGTCACTGTGAGTACTATTTTGCAGGAACTGGGTGATCCTTTGGTATGCATTTGTTTGCCTATTGCTTTCTTAAAGAAATCTTATGGGTGGGAATCATATGCCCTAAAAGCTGTGTGGCCTCTGGGGAAATTGGGAGGGGGGGATTGCTACTTGAGAAAGAGACCCTGTGTACCTATTATTCTAAACAAAGTAGAGGTGCTCTAGACATGCCATTTTAAAGTTAAATAATAATTTTCAGAAATCAAGAAGTGAATGTCTCCTCATTCCACTTTCATTTTTCTACATGCTACTCCCCCCAATTTTGCCAAATCCGCAGTGTGAGAAATTGGCTCTGAACCCCAAAAGCTGGCCTTTCTCTGCTTCAAATCTTAACATTGAATAGTGGTGATGTACATTTGTTTCATATCAAGATAGCACAATGAGGCAAATTTCAAAAATCTGAGAAAAGGCTATGAAATAAGCTTGTAAACATTTCCTGCTTTGATGGCAACATTCAATCAGGGGGATTCCAGTTGTCTAGCCTTACCATATGGTAGGGCCAACACTCAGAAGAGTAAATTACTGAACCAGTTAGCTGTATTTGAGCCAAATTGTTTGATGGGCTAGACCTATTGTAAATCACTTGCAGATTTAAAAGGGTGATCTATAAACATTTAACTAGGAGCAGCATCTGTCAGGAATAGACTTGTGTCTCTTCTGGAGTCTGTCCACATCTCCATAAAGGTCCCTTTGTAAGACCTAAAGCAGAGCAAAGGGGTTGGTTTCTTTTATGGGGAGGGAAGTTGGAGAGGAAGGGTTTCTTTCTTGAGCTGGATCTAGATTTGCCAGATCTCAGGGCCTGGCTTCACTTCTCCAGTCTGCTGGCAAGGGAAAGGCAGAGCAAAAAAACACAAAAACAAAACCCAGTCTTGAAAAGCATGTATGCATTTTCCTCATTTGTTACATATGGTATTTTTATTTGAATGTCATACTCTGGGCAACTCTGGTTAATGCATACTGTATCAAGCTTACCAGAGGCAGCTCCTTGTACCATCAACCTTGTAATTTAACCACCCCCCCCCTCCATGATATCACAGATCCCTTATTCTTAAGTTTTGGCTGGTATCTCAGAATCTGGGATAGTCCTGACCTGGCAATCCTAGCTGCATCAGATCAGCCAGCCCCCTTCAGTCCCCTTTCCAACTGTGACTCACACTAATCATGTGAGGAAGTGATGCTGCCTTTGCCCCTTTATGCTTCCCTGAAATGTGTGGTGACATTTATTAATTCCTGACAATGTGAGACTTCTGGAAGAAATGCTTTGGCAGCTGTCCATCAAGGAGGGCTCCTCAGCTCAGCAAGGACAGAGGCTGACGTGTGAGGAGGGTGGATGTAAAGCTGACGACCTGCCAGGATGGGGGCAGCGTGGGTCACACAAGCAGCATCACAGCAGATCCCTTCCCCTCCCTGTCCATTACAACTCCTACAAGGCAACATTCACCAGCACATCTTCTTGTGATATGACCTTCCTTCAACATGAGGTGGCAAATCAAGGGCACTCCTTTTCGCTGCCAGTGCTTTTCAGTCTCATTTCATGTCAAGAGCACTTTGCTTTGATGAGTGAGGAAGAAGGAATAGGAGTGGGGGTGGGTGGGTCAAAGTCTTGGTGTAGGTCCCCAAATTATATAGACACATGGCTAAGATTCTTGGAATTTCTGGCATAGGAATGTACTGTAATGGCTATAGTAGGACGAGTTATGTAAAGATGCCTGAATTCTTTGGTCATTGAGCCAGTTTCTTTTGAACTAAACCAGACTGGACAGTTGTAGCAGAACCAGGGGTTGCTTTCAGGCTCATGGAACTACCCAATGCACCTTCCATGCTTTTTAAATTTTCTTTTAAAAATAATTTTTATTTCTAATGTTTTAGTTTTAATTTGGTTAATTTTATTTTGATTTTTTAAAATATATATTTTAATGTGTGTATATAAGTTGAGAAAGAGAAAGAGGGGGGAGGAATACAAAAATTAGTTTCAAAGAAAAGTAGTTTTTGATGGGACAGAGGAGGAATATCGGCAGGGGAATTTAATTTATTGGGTTGGGGCTCAAAGAACCCGGCTTTTTTGCTGGAAAGGGGCAGTTCCTTTGTATTACATTCTTCCAGTATGGGTTGTGATATTTCCTTTACTTACAAGTATATTTGCAGAGAATAAGTGGAGATGAACATGAATTCCTGCACTGAAACAGATCTGCCTTGACACATCAGATCCCCCAACAAAGATCCTGAAACTGCCAATTTCACTTCTATCTCTCTCTCTATCTCTCTCTCTCTCACACACACACACACACTCTCTCTCTCACTCACACACACACACACACACACAGACGTACACAAGCCTAGATGGATATCTTATTCATTCAGAAACCCAGAGAGATTCTCCACTTCTCAGCAAACCATCTTCTAACCATTGGCTCCTAGTAAGAAAATACAACCAGCCATTCCAAACTATACCTAGCAGTCTTCTAAAAAAAAAAAGAGAGAGAGAGAGAGAACAGTGGTAGCAGCGCATCTGTTTTTCTTCTAATGTAGTAATTAAATTAGGTTTGGAAGAAGCAGGGAGAAGAAGGAGAAGAACCAAATAAGATTAATGGTTTCTCTTGGCTTTTAAGTCCATTTTCTCTCATGGGAGGCACCCCAATCAGACCCTTGTAATATTTTAGAAAATTCTGTGCTTTGTGGGTGTTCCTTCCCTGACAAGCAGATAATTGTGGCACACTGTTTCAGCATTCCCTGTTGTCTGCCTGTTGTCAAATTCTTAATGAGAATCATACTACTCTGTCTTAGGGGCCATTCCCACTAGGATTTACAGCAAATTGTGATTTGTTGTATTTGTGTCTTGTTCTCCCCATGAATGGTTTCAGAAGCGACCCCGATTATTCGGAGTCACTTTGAACCGCCACAAATAAAAACAACAACACTTTTTGAAGAGTAGTTTCCTGGCATAAATAAATCGATTCAGAACCATGTTCAACAAGTGTGAACGACAAGTATGAACGACAGACCTGAATTGCATTTTACATTTTACTGGAGGGGATGCTCAGCTCCTCTTCCTCCTCCTCCTCCTCCTCCTCCTCCTCCAGAGAGAAGAGCTCTGAGGGCTCTTTATTGCTGGCGAGTGAGTGAGCGAGCGAGAGTGGGCAAGCGAGCGAGAGTATGAGCAGGGCTGCTGACAGGTGGAAAAGCTCAGCTGCTCAGCCTCCATTGCCCCTGCCACCCAGAGGGGCCTGGATCGGGTCCCTCCCACCCCTGGGGTGGTGCAAATGGCACTAGTGGGAACTACTAGTGCAACTGCTGAAATTCAGTTCCATAGTGGGAACTGTTCCTCGGCCTCAATCATTTCAGTTGCCCAGTGTCAACACAACTTGCGAACCAATTTAAATGTAAGTGGAAACAGCCCCTTAATTTTAGAAGCGGTTTCCTTCTTCTCCCAAGTTATTCTTTCTATGTACACTGTCTCTATTAGCCCAGCTAAAGAAAATGTATGCTGGAGGATGGGCTTTGCAGAGTGAAGGCAGATCTTCTTGTTTCTTTGTGTGTATAGATGAGAGGGGCATTATTAGTTCACATTCAATCTGATTGAGGAAGGGTTTGGATGAACTTGAAACTGGACTGCTTCTTTGTGATACTTTTGTGCTTTAATAAAGGACTGGCCCAGATGTTACTTTTGGATTTTGAATGGAAAGACTTTCCTCACTCATATTTGGTACATTAGGCAAAGCCTTGATCAAAAAGAAAATGGAGGAAGTGATAAAAAGTGATAAAACGCAGTTCAAAGAAAGGGCTCCTCCTTTTCTTTTGTTTCTGACAAGTGCTCCCTTCCTTTTTGGGAAGGTGGGTGGTTTGCTTTTCCTAACCCCAATTGAGCCCAGAAGTAGAGCACACATTTTGTACACAGATGGTCCCAAGCTAAGGGCCTCTACAGACGGGCCCTTTGGGCCGTCCTGGAGGCAGGGATGGGGAGGGGCAGCCACATGCCGACCGCCTCAACCCCTTCCCAAAGACGTCCTGACGCCACACACCATTATGTATGGGGCGCGGTGTCAGGACGTCCTTCTGGCGCAGCCTTTTGATGCGCTGTGCTCGAACGGGTGCCAAAGAGCCGCACAGCAGCTCTTAAAGGAGCAGCATTTTGCCGCTCTTTTCAGGGCCAGCAAAAGAAAGGATTGGGGCTGACGCGTCCGGCAGCCTCAGCCCCAATCCTCTGTTTTCTGGGGCGGCCCAGAGCCTCCCATCTGCATCCCCTTTAAGTCTCTGGCATCTCCCAATTCATAGCATCAATTCATGGCACAGAGAGACACCTTGGCTAGAAATGCTGGAGGCAGTACTGTATTGGGCAACATGGGCCAGGGGTCCCACATAGTTTCTGCAGCTGGGAGGTAAGCTGTTTAATTAAAACGTGCTCCACTAATTGCTTCTCTTCTTTCCTCAGTTCTATGTACTGGAGAACAATCTGGAAACTGTGGGTCGGCAGCTGCTATTTTTGAGTCTGGCTCTGGAGCCTTCAGAGAAGATGGGGCTGCAAGGTGAAAGGAAAATAACAGTACTTCCATCAATTTATTTCCAGTCTTATATTCTTCTCTGGAGACCCAGAGGGTTGGGAAGAGGGGCGAGTTCAAGGAGAATGAAGTTCTGCTGAATGATAACAAAATATATGTTTCTCTTTTTTAATCCCACCCAAGAGAAGAGTGAGGCATTTTTGGAGCTGATGGGGAACACTCTGCTCCGAAGCCAGACTGCTTCCTATTTGCAGGAGAAGGCTAGCATCTTCATCCGATACATCACAGACTCTGATTTCCAGCAGACACATCTGCCCATTGTAGACTTCTCTGCCCTCAAGGTAAAATACAAAATAATCCAACAATGAATTTACAGGAGTGATGAAGCCATACATGGTATACTCACATTGCCTTTCTGGACTCAGAACTCTACCCACTGTAATGACTTGTATCCAGAGGAGCCAGGTCTCATCCTATCTCACATCCCTTTACATTTTACCCATTTAGACCAGCAGTGGGCAACTGTGGGAGGTTAGAAGGTAGCATTAGTCCCCAGGAGATCTCTTTAAAAAACTCCACACACACACACACACACACACCCTGTAGAGGATGGGAAAGCATTTTCACCACTTTTAGACCTCACGGGGCCATTTTCAGCACAGGAGATGCCTTTTTTTAACAGGAGGAAATGACTAGAAATCACTTCCTATTGACTTCTTTTTACAAATGGCCTCTCCTCTGGACTTAAAATGTCCCAGGGGACCAAAAACATGGCAAAATGCCCCACTCTCCCTAGATGGCATGTTACGATTGTTGAGATCACTGAAGGCCACATGCTGCCTGGGTGCCACACATTGCCTGCAGCTGCACAAGACTCTCCTCCTGTCTGAGATAATTCTTGGGAACCTTGGTTCCAACAACTGACTAACATACCCTCTTTCTTGAGTAGTTCAGGGAGCGGGATCAGTTGGAAGCCATCTTCCAGTTCTGGAGGAACCCCAATCCACAGGCTTTCCAAATCAAGCAGCTCTGGGATCTGCGAGTCCGGCAGTACCTAGGCAACCGCTATGATGCTCGCCGTGGGGTGTGTGACTGGGATCTCACCATGAAGCTTCATGAACATGGGGTGCGTAACAATAGTCAAGTGATTCCTTCTGGTTCTGTTTGGGACTGTTGTGCAGAGATCATGACAAGAATTTACTTCCTTTCTGTTGTTGAGATTTTTTTTCTCCTCCTAGGCCAATGTGATAAACACTCGTGAGTTTTTCCACTGGCGCAACACAGGCATAGCCTTTGAAATGCGAGAATCAGCCTATGACGTCCCAAACAAGACATTGGCATCTGGCCGTCTTCTAAGACATGTGAGCTGCCATGTTTTCTTGACAATCTGCAGCATGGTTGTCCTAGGCCCAGGATAGAGTATGGGATTGGGCTCTCTCTTCTTATTGAGCAGAAGGACAGGATATAAAGAGGGTAGTCTGTACTCATGAGAAGATCCCTTCTGTCAATTCCCTTTTCCTGTGTTTATTTATTTATTTGTTAATTGCATGTTTTTCCCCCAAAAAACTTTATTATTAAAACAAAACAAAAAAGAAAAAAAACCTTGTACATACAGGTATTATAGACATTTTGTTAGTTTCATTGTACAAATAAATGTATCAAAGATTTTCTGTCTACAAAGCATATCAATATATAGTTAATAACAATATATAGTTAATAACAATATATAGTTAATAACAATAATAGTTATATTAGCCTTGTATCTTCATTCCTATTTGTTTAAAATACTTAATCATTACTTCCCAATTTTTCATAAACTTATCGTGGCTTGACCCATGGATAAGACTCGTTAATCTGTCCATTTCCAAATATTCCAGCATTTTTAAATTCCAATCGTGCAGTTGTGGTATATCCTTTGTTTTCCATTTTGAAGCGTAAAGTAACCTGGCAGCTGAGAGAAAGTAAAACATTATTTTCCCATATTTTCTTTCAAGATCATCTGTTATCATGCCCAACAAGAAGGTTTGGGGGTCTAATGTTAACTCAATTCCAAGGATACCTTCTAAAACAAGATGTATTTTAGACCAAAATTCCTTCGCTTTTTTACACTGCCACCAGAGGTGGATAAATGAACCCACCTTCTTCTCACATTTTCAACATAAGTTGGAATAAGATCTATTCATTTTTGCTAAGCGGGCAGGGGTCAAGTGCCAATGGAATAACATCTTATAAAAGTTTTCTTTTATATTGTAATTAAGGGTATATTTAATTCTTTTTGTCCAGCACTTTTCCCACTGACTTAATTCAATAGTATAACCAAAGTCCTGAGCCCATTTGATCATTGCAGGTTTGATAACTTCCGATTCGTGTTCTATTGATTGTAGCATTCTATATAATTTTGCTATTTATGTTTATCTTGTGACCCTATAATGTCTTCGAATTCTTTATCCATGACCCCTATAGATCTCGTTCTCTTGTCCGTTAAATAACGTTCTTTAATTTGCCTATAAGAAAACCAATTGCAGTTATATCCCTCTAAGTTCAATTGTTCTTGCGTTCTTATTTCCAAATTTTCCTCCTCATATATAATCAAATCATTATATGTAAGCCATTTTTCTTTGCCAAATTTATTTTCTTTGGATACCACCTCACCTATTGCTTTCCATTTGGGTATAGTTTCTGACCAGTTCTGTTTTACTTTATACCATATTCTCAATAAAGATTGTCTAATAAAATGGTCGTTAAACACTTGATGACACTTAATTTTGTCATATAGCAAATAACTATGCCATCCATAGATATTATCAAATCCCTCTAATTTTAAGTCTCTTTCTTTTTTCAACTCTATCCAATCAATTAACCAAAACAAAGCACAGGCATAATAGTAGTTTTTAAAATTTGGTAACCCCAAACCAACTTTGTCAACCGAATCTTGTAGTATTTTCATTTTAACTCTAGCTTTCTTCCCTGCCCAGATAAATTTTGTTATATCTTGATCCCATTCCTTAAATGGTTTGTCATTATAAATAACTGGAATATTCTGAAATAAAAAAATCATTTTAGGGAGAACACTCATTTTATGGTAAATATTCTACTCAACCAAGAAATGTTTAAATTTTTCCCAACTTTTCAAATCCTTTTTTACTTCTATCCATTTTTTGTCATAGTTATTTTTAAACAAGTCCCCATTTTTAGTTGTAAAATTGATCCCTAAGTATTTCACCCTTTTATTTTCTGAGAAGTTTGATTTTTCTATAACTTCTTTTCTTTCCTCTTGAGTTAAGTTCATCATTTGCATTGCTGTTTTTTCATTGTTAATTTTCAAGCCGGTTACTTTCCCAAACTTTTTCAAGACCTTCAAAAGGGGGTCTATATCCTGGCAGGGGTTAGAAAGAGAAACCATGAGGTCATCTGCGAAAGCTTTGGCTTTGTATTCTTCTCCTTTTAATTTAATGCCTTGTATATTTGAGTCCTTTCGAATTTTATTCATTAAAATTTCGAAGTTTAATATAAATAAAAGGGGCGACAAAGGGCATTCCTGCCTAACTCCTCTTTGGATTTTAAAAGGCATTGTCAATTCACCATTTACCAAGACTCTTGCCTCTTGATCTTGGTAAATCGATTTTATCCATCTTATCAAGTTTTCCTTGTTAATTGCATGTTTTAAACCGGGGGGGGGGGGGGGCATTGCAGGCTGTAGGCCACATGCAGCCTCTAAAGGTATTTTTGAGGGGCCCAACACCACACTTTTTTTTGCCCTAATACCCTCTGATGTTTACACCCCAGATATGGTAAAATTGCCTTCCTTGCACCTCCTAGGAGACACTGGGAGGCATTTTGGGGGCAAAACAGTTTTGCTGAGAAAAATATTGAAATTGGAAAGCAGCAAGTAAGTGGGTGGCCAAATTCCTCTGGGAGGCAGTGCAGCACCCTCACCCCCAACAGTCGCCCACTCCTGTTTTATACCCTCCAAAGTGCTCAAGCACACATACTGTCTCTCACGTCTCTATCTTCATAGCAGCAACATGGGTTAGGCTGAGGGAGAATGATTTGTCCCATACTTATTACATCCCATAAACTTCCATGGACAGTTGCCTACTTCGGGCATCCTTCTTTTCTTTGTTCTTTGGGATATTGGGCAGTCCTCATGCTTAATTTGCCATTACCAGTGCTCATTCTACTGAGAGCAGAACAGAACATTCAAAGGAAAACACCCATTTTCAAGTTCCGTGCTTGCCTTGAAATACTAATGTAAGGTGGGGAGGATTTATAGTGGAGAATTGGTAAATGAGAAGAGGGAGTTTAGCTTGCCTGCCAGTTTCCCTGCTTGCCAAATTTTCTCTGTAAATCTTGGGCTGTCTTTGTAATTGCCTTTTTCCCAGCTGGGCTCTTTAACTAATAGGCACTGATCTTGGGGAGGGGGGAAGGCAAATTACCTAATCCATATATTTTTTACCTCCTAGAAAGGGGAGCCAGTGCCAGCCCGAGGATACTGGGGAGACATAGCCAGTAGCCCCTACATTGCCTTTGGAATTGAGTCTGAAGATCCAAGTCTGCTGAAAATGACCAATGGTATCCCAAGTAAGGTAAGCTATATAATGACTAGGGATAAAAAATTGAGTGAAAGCTGTGTTTTCCTAGATTCAGGGTAGGTAAGCAGCCAGTATTTTCTCTTTTCACAGAGTTCCCAGGAGATATCATTGCACAATATTACTGCCCTGTTGTATGAACTTCATTATAACACTCACTATGACCCATCAGCAGCTTCTAATGAGGAAGGGAGTGGTGACTGTACTAGACTGGATGCTTCCAATGGTAAGTAGTGGGTCAGTGTTCTCTGTGTAAAGAGCTCCCACAGGATATCTTGGGGTGAAGACTTAGCCAACAGATTGATGAGTGTTTACTGGTTGATTTGAATGGGCTTAGAAAATAATAAAGAGACAAGGGCTGCATCTACACTGCAGAAATAATCTGGTTTGACATCACTTTAACTGTCCTGGCTCAATGCTATGGAATTCTGAGAACTGTAGTTGTTTGTGGCACCAGAGTGGAGAAATCACTGGTTGTGAACACTTTCCAAAACACAGGATTGTTGAGTATCAAAATGGGTTAAGATCACTCTCTGACCCCAAGATTTCAGCACTGGTTACAGATGTTTGTATGATTCCCTGTCCTTTAAAACCTCTCAATGAAAGTATATCAGATAAATGGAGTCAAGGACAATAAGTGAGCAAATAACTGGCTAAAAATATTTTTCTCCGTATGTCCCAGTAGCAGGCCTCTTCTCCTTTTGTCCTCTGATGGTGTAGTTTGAGTGGCTGCTGGAGACAACATCAGGTTCCACCAATAAGAACTGAGCCATCATGAAGTGCTTTAGACCACTCACCTTTTCAATTCCCCTCATTTTGTGATGCAGCAGCTGTCATTGAGATGTTAAGCACATGAAGCACCTGTCATCTCTAGCTGAAAGGATCTCAGATAGTGGCTAGGAAATATCTTTCTGCTTCAGTCATTGGAAAGCCACTGCCAATGAACTGGATGGACCAGTGGTCTGATTCAGAATAAAATAGCTTCAAATGTGCCTGTATTTTCATAATAATTGCAAATGGATCATTCTGTCTTTCTTTCTGTCTCTGTCTGTCTATTACATGTATATACCCACCCTTCAACACAGAAACATGACTTAACTTCCAAATTCCTGCTTTTGATCTCCCAAACCCCCATTTCTGTTGCAGAAAAGCACTGGTTTCCATCCGCATTCCCTGATTAGAAGAACATATCTGTCCTTTTCCCTCTCTTCTGTTCTGTTACCTAAGTTGTTCCTCAGTCTGACACCGTCGCCCCCTTGCCACCTTCACTATTCTCTGTGTTTCAAATAATTCAGGGCCTCCTGCCACAGAAGATGTTCGAATCTACTTTCTGCCTCTTAACTGCCTCTCTGAGCTCCATCACAAAGACAAATACAGAGGACTCTTCCACATCATCTTCTTCTCTTGCAGGTAGGAAAAAGTTGAGACCCTGATAGAGCTCTATGAAAGCAAATACTTCAGGACATACTGTAGAGAAAGGAAGGAGTATTTAGTTCTGTTGGGAACCAGAGCTTCTGGAATCTTGAAGAAGAAAGAAATCCTGTCTGTCTAGCCCAGAGAAGCAGTAAAAATTGTAATTGCCTTGTTTGGAATACAACCTTGTCCAACTCAGTAGTGCTAGACTGTATAACAAATAGAGTCCACTTGTCCTTCTTCACTTCCACATATAAAGAGAGAATTATGAGGCTCTATGCCTGTGTGGTTGGCATTTTGCAGCCTAGGCAGCCAGGCTCCCAGCCTGCTTCTTTGTCAATGCACAATTGACAAAATAAAATTATTTTAATATTAGCCCTTGATTCTCAGTGGAACTCACTGGGGCTTGTGAGCTGACTAGGCCACCCAACCAAGCAGCTTTGTGTTTTGTAAATTTCTTCTCTGTTGCAGTAATCTCTCTCAAATGTTTCTTTCCAATGTTTTGCCTGGTTTCCAACATACCCTCCTATCTATATTCAAAATTTTGTCTTCTTCCCAGATAAGTACATTTGCATATTTACCAAATTTTATATAGCACTTTTCTGTCAATGCACAGTGCGTACTGCAATTTAAAATAATAGCTTGCAGTGTATAAACAGTATACAAAAAAAGGATAAGGAGGACAAAAGAAAGGAAAGAGGAAAATACTCAAATAATCAGCTATTGGGGGGGAATGATGCACCTGATTTTCAAACAACTCTCAACTATGTTTGATGCTGGGAACTGCAATCTGCCAGGGGAGATTTCACACATGCAGCACCATTGGCACACATACACCAGTAGTCTGAGGCAGGAGTGACCTTTTGTGGGAAAATTGTATCTCCCCTCTCCCCCAACAGGGAAGCAACATGGGTAGGTACTCTTCTCACTACTTACTTCCTCCTCTGTTTGTCTTTTGTAGCATGGTCCACTTCTTACAGCCAAATTTGAATCTGATATCTGCCATAAATGCAACTCTCATTCTGGAACTGACAAAGTAAGTGTTAATTTTTACAGTTTTTCTTGACAGCAAGGGCCCTGCAACCTTCCTCCTACACACACAATACAAGAAAATAGCCCACTTTTCTGGAGTAGATAAAATTCCTGGATTGGAGCTGAAACCCCAGACTCAAATCCATACTGTGAGGTTCACTGTTTAGTGGCCTAGCCTCCCTTGAAGAATCTGAATTGCTTAATTACCGTACTTGATTGCTTTTATTCAGAAATCTCCTGGCATCTGATTATGTTTACCCTTACATTCCTCTGTGTTTTACTTGTATGTCTGGAATAGCAGTACCTGTTTAGCTTTTTAATGGTACTTACCAAAATATTATATATTGCATTTTGCTTAATATCCAAGTAATTCCCAGTATCTCTACATTAAAATGAATTCAGGCTGGGAAAGACCTTTGACTGTTCTAGGGGCAGTCAGTCAGAATAAACAGCAGTGAGCCACTGGTGGCTGGTGCTCTTTGGGAATGCTAGGGCACCAATAGATGGAGCTGGTGTCATCATTAGGTACAGCTAGAAGCAACAGTAGGCAAATCTAACTAAAGTGATTTTGTCCCCATTCTCTTCCCTTGCATTGATATATTACCAATAATAATTAAGCACTGCAATATAAAATAGCCCCATATTAAGAGCAGACCCCAAAGACTTACCCTCTAGCGCAAAACACAAATAGTTTTCCTCCCTGTGTGGAGTTGTTTTACCCAGAGTCATCCTGAAATGATAATCAAATCACAGGAAGCATTTATTACCATTTGTTGACACAAATGTCAACGTGTCAGAGCTTGCCCTTTCAGCTTTGCCATGATGCAAAAAACATGGAGTCAACATGGATCCTTGTAGAGCTTTTCTCACTGTTACACTGAATATGTAAAAAGTATATTAGATGGTACAGTGCAGCCTTATGTATATTTAGTAAGAAGTAAATCCTATGATAGCTAATGGGAGTTACTTCCAGGAAATCTTACTGGAGCTGAAAACAGTAGGATTCACTTCTGAATGAAGGTGCGTAAAAGTGTCCTGCAACTGTGGATGAAAACACCTTGAGGAAATAAGAGTATTTTCATACGTGAAAAGAGTTCTTGAGTCATTATGCTTGTGTGCACTAGTAATGTACAATATAAAGTCAAAAACAAGCATGTATTTTTAATAGTAAATCTAGAATTTGTAATGCATTGCTTCTGAATATTTGTACTGTGAAAAAGAAAATGCAGTTTAAAAATTAAACATACAGTCTTGCCAACCTGGGTTATACAATGAAATTAAAAGTCTGGGAAGTGCAAAACCCTAGTGTATGTTATTCATTTACCCATCCATTGTAAGACAATTTTTACAAATGAAACTGAAATATGGCAAGGCTGCTTTTGTTGTTTTGTTTTTATTTGTTTTTATTTAAGTTTTATTTTGCTTTTGGCAGTTCTCACCACTGTGATTTCAAATGCAGAGTCCACACTGATTAGTTATACATTTCACTTAAAATCATCTGCCATATCCTGTCCTATTGTAATACAGGTTACCTATGATTCCATTTTGGGACGTTTGAGTTTAGTTTTGCAAACATACATATTTCAGTGGACAGATCTACAATTCTTGGATAACCCTTCTGCCTCTCGCCTATGGAGTTTATCACAGGGGGAAAATTGGAAGTTTAAACGGGTAAGAACCCGTGATTATCCAGAGTATTAGGTGCAAATGGGCGAATGGTTTTCACATGACGTTGTGCGCAAACCATATAGACTCTGACAAGAAAGTGACATGAACCAGCAAATAGACATTTTCAGGGAAATATTGTCAATTCATTTCCGTTTTATTCACGAATTTGCTTTTTTGCACAATTGCGGTTTATTCATGGGATTCTTCCTGGTTTTGTGTTTGTTGCCAGATTTCCCATTATTCTTTGGAGTGAGTTTATTTCCAGTTCTACAGGGCAATACCATAATACTGCTTATAAAGTTCCTAAAATAAGTACCCACCCTTCTTCGTAGCCAGAGCTCTTAAAACAAACAGCTGATGCAAGGGCGGGGGGAGTGAATGAATGCTTGCCTCCTGGTTTGAGTCCCTGTGCACTCCTCTCTCTCTCTCTCTCTCTCTCTCTCTCTCTCTCTCTCTCTCTGTGTCTCCTGCTTCAGCCCTCCCTTCTAGCCAGAGCCAGTGATCTCCAAACTATCCCCTTTAAGGGATTTTGGACTTCAGCTCCCAGAATCCCAGAATATTGGCCAACATGGCTGAGGCTTCTGGGAGCTGAAGTCCAAAATCTCTTAAAGGGCACAGTTTGGGAATCACTTCAGCCTTCCCTCCTATCCAGAGCTCTTAAAGAAACAGCTACTGAGGCAAAGACAGGGACAGAGCAAGCAAGACAGCAAAAAGGCTGAGTTCCCCCTCACTCTTTCCTGTGTATGTCTGTCTGTCTCCAGCCTCAGCATTCCCCCATAGCCAGGGCTCTTAAAGGAACAGCTGCTGTGTGAAGGCAGGGACACACACAGAGAGAGAGATTTGTTGTGGTCTATGTGTGAAAATCATTTGCACATTTGCTTGCTTTTGCGGGATGCACACGCTTTAATCATTATTGGGATGGAGGCACATTTGGTCCTGTCATGTGAAAAACATTTGTGCATTTGCACACAAATGCAGGTTAGTCTCAGATTCTGCACAAGATAACAGCACTTTGCATGTGAAAACCATTTGCGCAATTGTGAGTTAATAACGGATTTACGATTTTCATCTTCCAATTTTTCCCCATGTGATAAACTCCCATGTCATGGCAGGACTGTCCTGAAATTCCAGGGCCAAAACCTGAGATCAAGGGATGACTCCTTGTGATGTTGTAAGGGGCGGAATTTACCAATATGGATCCTGCCTTATCACCCCCTTGTTTGGGCTGTAGGAGAACCCTGAATTAGTAGGGAAAGATTCAAACCTCCCAATCTTCAGCCAAAGAGTCTCACCCTTACCAAGAACAAGTTGCCACCTTACCATCTTGTGAAAGACAAAGGAGAACCCTTTTGATAAGAAACAGCAGTTTTATAACCTTGGATACAGATGATCTCACAGGAACTGTAGCACATGTGCTAGAATCTACATTCATTCCCTAAGACATTACATTGTATCCCAAATAAAACTCCTGGTTATCATTCTCCATGATCATCCTCCAGTGTTACATTAGCCACCACAGTTAGCTCTTACAAAATGTCTTGAGTTAGTTACTGTAAGACAGGGCTCGGCAACCTTTTTGGGGGTGGGGCCGGTCCCCCTGTCCCCCGATGCCCCCTGGGTTGCGGTGGTGCGCGCACTACTACCGCCGTGGTAGCACGAGCACACAAGTGCGCCACCACCACCGTGGTGCGCTCCCAGAAGGGCTCCCTCGACCGCACCAGGCCTTGGAGAGGCCCAGCGCGGCCGCGGGGGCCCCCCAGGAGGGCTCCCTTGGCCACGCCGGGCCTCAGAGAGGCCCACTTTTTCTGTGCTTTTTTTAACTACCGTAATTGGAGGTGTGCCGCAATTTTTGCTTGCATTTTGGAAGGCTTTTTCCCTCTTTCTGTCCTTTTTAACCAGCTGCCCCCTCTTTGGGCTCATCTACCTCAGACATCCCTGCCTTTTGGATACAGTGACCCAAGCTGAAGCCTTCCAGAGCCAGACAGTTGGACCTCAACTGTGAAATTCCCTCTCCCAAGGAGATTTGCCTGTTGCCTCCCTTGCTGAGTTCCATGTTGCAAGTTCAGATAGTTCTGTTCACCTGGGAGTCACATGAACAATAATATAGCTACTTTCAGTGTTACTTTTAATTTCAGTCTGCTATTTTACCACTATTTTTGGTGTCTTACTGGTTATAACATGTATTTTTGTTATTTTTTTCTGTTTCTTTTTAGTATTTTTAGAAATAGTCTTATAATTTCAAGAAGGTAGCATATAAATAATTCTAACGAAACAAATGTGGAAGTTACACCTGAGGAAGAAACACCTGCTCCACTTCTCACCTTTTAAAACAGAGACATCCTCTGCTTCCTTCACATCTGATGGCAGCACATGTTCATTTTCCACTCAGTTACATATGCCCAAGTATAATATGTCCTGGACTTTTTTTACTGAATGAGGCCAGCTAAAACAAATAAGAATTAATGGCCATTGAGTTAACTGTTTTTTTCCTTCAGGGAGCAGATAAGGTACAAAGAATCTTGATTCCTTTGGGATTGTGGAAAGCCAACTTATCCAAGACATTAAAGGGAATTCAGGACTCCTGTGTTCTTCATTCATACTCCTCATCTTTCTCCCTTCTTCTCACAGCTTCCTGCCTGATCTCCGCAAGGAACAGCTGTCTGAATTCTCTTCCCGAGTAACCAGTCTAGCAAAGGGGGCAGGATTTGTGCCAGTCCAAACAACAGACAAAAAAATATTTTCCTTGTTCCAGCTTGGGGATCAGGAGACTGGAGAGATCCATAGTGAGATACTGCCACCTCAGATGACAACACCTGGCCCTTGAATTTATCATCCCTTGTATTCTTTTTAACAATATTTGTTTAATTAAAAAGTGTTTCTGTAAAACACTAATTCTTTTCGTTTTCCCTCTATGCATTGGTTGCTTAGTGGTTTTCATAGGTTTTCAAACACGAAGGTGCTTAAAGGATTCTCAATAAGACCAGAAATAGTGAATAATGGATGAGGTACCATGAATCCTAGATGGTGTATTGTTGCGACTCAGTGTTATTGCATGAAACAAAAACTTGCTATGTGTCATCAAGTCAACATCAATCATTATAATGTTTTCTAGGCAAGATATCTTCAGAAGAGGTTTGCCATAATCTAAGGCTGAAAGAGTGTGACTTGTCCTAGCTCACCGAGTGGGTTTCCACAGCTGAATACAGAGGAGGTTTCTCACGCAAGGTAATGAAGTCCTGGGCATTCCAAATGGGAAGTGAACTGTAGTTGTTAACTGTCCTCGAGTCAACCTAGATTCATGGCAACCCTGTATATGAGGTTTCTTCTTCGTGGTCTCTGTGAATCACACAAATGGGTTTCTTCTGCACCTGCGCAGCCAGCTCGGAAAGTTCTAGTATCACTGGGCAATTTCCAATTGCAACTTTTTGGCGGTAGCTCCACCCATCCCTTTAAAGCCCCTGGTGTTCCCGCTCTTTCCCCAGTTCCTTTCGTCTGCCGCGTTGTAGCTGGCTAGGAACCTCGTTCTTGAGCCGCTCGTCCTACTACTTACCTGATTGCCTTTATGGATTTTGACCGCATTTTTTGCTTGACTATTCTTAACAGACTGTGTCACCGGTGCTTGTTTGCTAATCAGTATATTTTGGAACATTTCTCGACCTTGTTTTTGCCTCGAGATTTGGTTGATCTATTATGGCCTCCTTCAAGCTCTGCAGTCAATGTAACTCAAAAATTCCAACATCTGACCGCTGCGTTTTGTGCCTTGGAGAGGGACATAACCCTAAGGCATGCCAACTCTGCAAGGGCATGACTGCCCAGGCCCTAAAGAACTCAAGTTGAAGGCTGCCTTATGGGAGCAAGCCTAGAGGCCTAAATCGGCCTCCTCCCATCCTTCTTCCTTGGACCAGCTGTCCACCTCGGGTAAGGAAAAGGAGAGGGGAAGGTCCAAGGAGAGGTCCAAAGATAGGAAGACTTCCCGTTCAGATAAAGATCGGGCGCCTCACTCTGAGAAAGACCAGAGTGAGAGCTCTGGGAAGAGGTCTTCCAAACGGAAACACCTTGAATCTGGGTCCGGTGATGAAATTTGCCTTCAGTCCACAAATTTCTAGTATTGCAGAGAATGAGATTGAAAATTGTTCACATCTAGAACTCTATTTACCATGTTTACATTCACTTGGTAGCTTTGTCTGCCCCCTCTCTTTGGATGGCTAAGCTGTCTTTCTAAATGCTCAACTGAAGTTTTAAGTTATTGCAATATTATAAATTTGAGGAATGATGGAAAATTTCATTTGGAGGGCAAGATTTTTAGTGGGGAGCTTTCATTTTAACCTCCCTCCCCCATTATTGTACCACTGCATAAACTTAATTATTGAAGAGTTTGATGAATTAATAGCATAATTGTCAGTACTTTCTGCAATTTCCCTGTGATCTCACTGTTACAATCCCTCCCACCCCAGTCTTGTGAACTGTACATATGTACGGTATATCTGGGTAACACCTCATACCCTTGATGAAGTGGGATGAAAGGCCATACTAAAATAAGTTTGGTGTAAATTTTGCCAATTAGTGCTTCAGAACTCTCTGTTTTCTTTGCTCCCATGTTAACAGACTTGTTCACAGAGTGTTCAGACTTGGCACAAGGGTTCATTCACACTCCTACGTGAAACTGTCGTAGCCAAACTGTTCACAAACCCAGTTCTCTGTGATGTACTGTGAGCATCCATAACACATGGATTATGTTTCTTCTCATAGACACACATATATGGATAATAGTCGTGTCTGTGTGTCATGTGCCTTCAAGTCGTTTCTAACTTATGGCAACCCTAAGGCCAACCCAAGGGCTTTCTTGGCAAGATTTGTTCCGAAGTGGTTTGCCAGTGCCTTCCTTTGAGCCTGAGAGAGTGAGACTTACATAAACTCACCCAGTGGGTTTTCATGGTTGAGGAGGAATCCAGACTGAAGTTGCACTGTGCAATGTGGTGCAGAGCTCAAACCACTGTACCACACTAGTTCTAGATGTACAATATTATCATAGTCTTAGAAGCCTTAATCTCTCTCTGTCTGGTATGTAGCCATCTGTTTTGTTCCTGATCTTTGATTGGAGTTATTAATGAGGAGGAACAGACATGCTAGGAGAGGTTGTAGCAACTTGTTTTTGCCTGAGTCTGCAAGGAAAGGCCAGATTCTGCCCCCTTCTCTCCTCTCCTCTCCTCTCTGCTGAGTTAACTGAGTACAAGCAACTTTTGCATTTTGAACTCAGTTTGCAGTAACTGAAACAAGCAGAGGACAAAGGAGGAAAGTGGGAGAGAAGAAAGAAACAGGGACATTAAATATATATATATATATATATATATATATATATATATTTAACGAAACTGACACAATTACAATTATTATTAATATACAAACATATAATAAAAACGACATGCTTCCAAACATAAAAAACATATAATAAAAAGCAACAATGCTTCCAAACATAAAAAACAAAGACAAAAATACTGATTTATAATCCCAGTTACCCATTGGAACCCCCTTCCCCATGTAAAACACACATATACAAATGAAACGGATCGGCTTCGCACCCTCTGGTGTTGAAATTATAAATATAAAAAGAAGTTTTAGTCTGTGATTCTACTCAGTAACAAAAAAGATCCTTTAATAATAATAATAATAATTTATTTATTTATATCCCGCCCCTCTGCAGAGCAATCGGGGCAGCTTACAACATTACAATTTCCATACAGATATATTAAACAGAACATAAAATCCCAAATCCCACCCATCTTCTAAGAAGTAAGGATTCTTCTTATTCTAGGCCCGATGGTTTAACTTCTAACTTTTACAGAAACTCAGACATTTTAAAAGAACTTGAAAAAGTGGGATGGCAGGAGGATTAATCAGGACGGTCCCTGCCAAATCAGGACTGTTAGGGGTTTGGTATGTTGTAGTCCACATTTTGTTTGTGAATTTGAAAGATGAAGCTCAGTATATGAGTGTCTTTGCTATTTAGCATGAGGGAGCCACTTGGATATGTGACCCTGTGATCTGATCAATGCCAGTCTCCATCAGGGACTAATGTTTGTTCCTTCCCAACCACCCCCTTCTTCTATGGCTGGTTTGTGTCATTTCTTATCAGAGGAATGAATTCCATTCTCCTTCTTCCCTAAAAGGCTCAGCTAATGCTGAACTGTCTCCTTTATAAAAGGCCACCAGCCATTTTGGTGCCTGTACCCTCACTGGAAACGGGTCTGAACATCATCTAGTTCCAAGACACCAGGTAAATGGGGTAAACGCAAGGTGAGGGAGAGGGGGAATTGTGAGTAGCAGGTGCTCTTATGCATGCATTTGTGTGTTTACGTGTTGCAAGGAATATTCCTTTTTATTAGATTATCTCAAGTCTAGAAGGACTTGCAGAGTTAATACAGTCAGCTCTCTATATCCATGGATCTTTTATCCAGAGACTCAAGCTTCCACAGCTTGAAAATATATATATATATAAAATCAAGGTTTGCTATTTGGAATATATATCTATATTCTCCAAATAGCAAACCTTGATTTTGCCATTTTATATAAGGGACATTATTTTACTATGCCATTGTATTTAATGGACCTGAACAACTATGAATTTTGATATCCATGGGAAATCCTGGAACCAAACCCCAGCGGATACCAAGGGCCCAGTGTATAAAATATAGTCCTACCCATATTCTAGATTTTTTTAAGTCCTCCCCTTTTTATTGAGCAGTGTCAAGGTCAGTGTAGCCTTTGCAAGGTGCAACAAGCTACGTACATAAGCTTTATTGTGTTCACAAACCAGCCTCTACAATTGCAAAAGAAATAATTACAAAGTGAAAATTGCAAGTACAGGAATATTCCAAGATAAGCACACACAACAGCAAAAACATAACTGTCTGAGTGGAGTACAGTACAGTAAATTGACTTTTAACGTATACAGGATTTTTTTTTTCTCTTTACAAGGTCATTCTTCTAGAATTAGAAACTTGCAATGCCCCTGTAAAAACATGTTTGCATACAATTTATAGACTGCATAAGTACTGCTGGAACACAGCAGCAAGCACACAGATGGTACATACTTACTGAGCATTGATTCATTTCTCTACTTCATCCCAAAGCACCAAATCCCAGAAGATTTTAAAGCATTTCTTTTGTATCACTTGTCTTAATTCCTTACCAGTTGAACTGCAACTGGTCATCCCAGGATGTTCAGGATAAAAAGAGATTTATCAGACTGCATTCTTAGAAGCAATGATTTCATTTTAGACCCTACACTTTTATGTTGTTTTCATACTTCTTTATAACCCACCTTTCTGTCCACACTTAAAACCCCAGATTTTCCCATTAATCAATTAATACAATCACATGGTGCCTAAGCAGGTTGTAAGCGTGTGTGAGAGAGTGTGAGTGTGTGAAAGAGAAAGAATGAGAGAGAGAGAGAGAGACTAGCCTCTGCTTTCAAGCTGCTGTCTATGCTTGGTTTCGTCATAAAAGTCTTACAATTTAAAAGTACTATCTTAATCTTGTTTTTATTTGCCTTCAAGTCATATCCAACTTATGGTGACCCTATCCTGAGGTTTTCTTGGTAAGATTTGTTCAGAGAGGGTTTGCCTTTGGTTCCCTTTAAGGCTGAGAGAGTGTGATTTACCCAAGGTCACCCAGTGGGTTTTCATGGCTGAGCAGGGATTGGTTTCCAGAATCATAGTCCAATGCTCAAGTCACTACGCCACACTGACTCAACTCCTAACCTATGATATTGTATATTTTATTGCTTCACTTTGTTAGTAAGCCACCCCACAAAGTGCTTTTGAGCTGAAGAAACAGGGTAAAATATCTTAAAATTTAGACATCTTTATATTAGACTACCAATTCATCTGATAAGGCTATGGTGATATTGTGAGGAAAGGGGAAAGAAAGGCATACAGAAACCATTTCTTCTCCAGCCAGTTTTACATCTTTTTTTAAGGGGGAGGGTAATATATATATATTTTATGTACTGTTTTATGTATTGTATTGGTTTGTTTTAACACGTAAGCCGCTCTGATTACAATTACAGTAGAAAAGCGGGATACAAATAAAAGTTTTATTTATTATTATTTATTTATTATTATTTATTTACATTACAAAATTGCAATTCCACTTTTACTGCCCTGGCTACATCCTATATAGACCCCTGGGATTTGTAGTTTGGGGAGGCACTAAAGCTCTCTTACTGCGAATTCTAAATCCCCCTCACTAACTGTTTTGAACTATTTAGCATTTTCATCCAGAGAGCTCTAGTGTTCTGCTAGAGTACAAACACCATGATTTCTTAAGACGTTGCAAAGGCAGTTAAAGTGAAATTATAGTGCTATAACTGTGTAGTGTAAAATGGCCCTAGGATATTGGGTAACCATCCTTGGAGAGCTGGCATGGGGCTTCTGATATATGCCCTTGGGCTAGCCTTTCCTCTGCCCCAAACAAACCTTGGGGTAGCCACATTGACTTGGAGGGTGTCCACCACAAAGTACCTTGCCAAAAGCTAGGGATGTATTCCTATACACTTATTTCATTCTCAAAAGGAAGCAAAGCAAATCTGGAAACCCACTGGATGACCTTGGGCAAGTCACACTCTCTCAGCCTCAGAATATGGCAATGGCAAACCCCCGCTGAAGAAACTTGCCAAGAAAACCCCATGATAGGTCTGTCATAGGGTTGCCATAAGTTGAAAATGGCTTGAAGGCACCCAACAACAATTTTCTCTTTGTACAAGAGAGCCTGAGGGAATGAATGCGAGAGCTGATCTCTTTGAGGAAACACAGAAGAAGGCCCAGCAGACGCCTCTTGCTGTATTTCTGGCTGTTCCTGGCAGCAGATGTCTCTAGAAAGGGTGCTGAAGGGTTGGTTTCACACCTAACGCTAAGAATAAAGACGTTCCTTCACAGCTTTGGGAGGCGAGGAGGGGAATAAAGAAGGCTGCCTCTGTATTTTTGCTTCAAACCTATGAAATGTCTCTTCTTCCTCCCCACCCCCCACCTCCTATATTTGTTCCTGTGGAAATAATTTCTTTAAAAGCAATATATATTCATTTTTGTTTTATATATGGTGAAATTGCTCCATATATAAATTGCTCTAGGACTGAGTGCACCTTCCATAGGGATGGGGGAAAAATATATATATATATAGTGTTTTATATATTTTCATTTTATATATTTTCATTTTATATATATATAAAATGAAAAAATCAAAATATATTCCAAAAAGCAAACCATGATTTTGTATATATATATTCCAAAAAGCAAACCATGATATATAGAGAGGTTTGGTTCCAGGACCCCCTCATGGATACCAAAGTCTGTGGAGGCTCAAGTCCCACTCAATACAATGGCATAGTAAAATGGTGTTCATTATATAAAATGTAAAAAAGATGGTTTGTATATATGGAATATATATATATTTGGAATATATATATATTCCAAAAAGCAAACCATGGTTTTTTTTTCATTTTATATAATGAACACCATTTTACTATGCCATTGTATTTAATGGGACTTTGAGTCTCCACAGATTTTGGTATCCATGAGGGGGTCCTGGAACCAAACCTCAGAGGATACCAAGGGCCCACTATATAGTTGCATTTCTGGACTGGCTGAAGGATCCCTCTTTGTGGTTTTTTTAAAGCTAAAACCCTCCTCAGTCTATGAAAAGAGGGAGAATGAGGGTGGGTGAGAACAAAATAATGATGACTGAAGCGTCTCCTTCCCGTCTGCCTCTGCTTTTGCGGCGCTCATGTTGCCTGTGAGACACATTGCCTCCCTGTGGAAAGGCTTGGCCCCATTATAGAAACGATAAGGCAACACAAATTTAGCTCCTCTGAAGAGCTCCAGTGATAACAGTCAATCTTCTACACACTTCAAACGTATTTCTTAGATTTTTTTTTTTCTAAAGCCATTGCTTGACTGCTGGTGGGCCAAAGTGATAAATGATTAAACCACATTCCAAACTTGAAAAATGAACAAATCTCCTAATGAAAAGCTTGTTCCTGTGGGATCTTTTTGGGATAGATCATTACGACTATTTATTACCAGGGGAGGAATAAAAACTTATTCATACATTTCTGGGTCTGTGTTCTGTCTGCTGCATTTTGCACATTTTTGAAAATAAATGGTAATTCATCCTCCTTGGCTTCAGGCCATATCATATGTTACTGAAGAACTGGAGCAGTCTAACACCACTTTAATTGCCATGACTCTATCCTACAAAATCCTAGGATTTGTAATTTGGTAAGGTATGCTGCCTGCTGTGTCAGAGAACTCTGGTGCCTCACTAAACTACAGATCCCAGGATTTTGTAGGGTAAAGTCATGGCAGCGAAAGTGGTGTCAAACTGCATGATTTACATTACAATGTGGATACAACCATAGACAGGAACGCAGATTCTCCATACTAGATGCACGTGGCACAACTGTAGTTAGTACTTATTATGTATGTTTGTTTTCCACTGCAATGCACATCTAAAGCATGGATGTGCCAAAGGCAAAGACAGAGAAGGTGTATGATAACTGTTCAAACATTACAAGATTCAGAAGACGTAAATCAGCCTGCAGGGAAATGTAGACGTAGGCTGAGAAAGGCCAGCTCTGGCACTTGGCAGACTGAGGCCACTGCCTTGGGCATCTGATTTTGATGGATGGGGATGGGGAGAGGTAGTTTTGGGGGGTTTCTACCTCATGTGCCAAAATAATTTGTCTGATGTTATTATGTGCACTTTGATTTCCACATTGCAGCTGCAGATCTGGGATGATAATGATGATGAAAAAATGATGATGTTGATGATGCCTGATGATATTTATTTATATCCCACCATTTTCCCAATCTAGCTGGCTTACAACAGTTAAAAGAAACATAGCTAAAAATATATACTAAATACAACAGTAGACAATATAATTAAGCTATCCATAACATTTAAACCAGTCAAGAAACATTCGCCAGAATCCTATATTACCTGCTGTGTTTTGCAACTTTACATATACCTAGCAGAGGTGCTAACAGAATTTACTGAATTGTAAATTTAGGGGGGTTGCAGACTGCCAGAAATAGTGCAAATTGAGTCCACTTTTAGGGTTAGGATTAGTGCTAGGGAATCATGGGAATTGTTTTTTTCTGAGACATTGAGTCTTCACTGTCAGAGAGCTCTGGTGCCACAATAAACTACAGTTCCCATGATTCCCTAACCTGAACCTGAACCCTAAAAGTGGAGTCAATTTGCACTATTTCTGGCAGTCTGCAACCCCCCCTTACTGAATTGAGAAGATGCATAATAGGACACCAGCAGGTGTGCCCAATGTGCCTTGTTATCCAGCGTATATCAGGATCAATATGATATACATCAGGAACCCCCGGATTAGGAGAAGTGTTAATGAAACTGGTAAAAATGTAGTGGATGGGATCTAGCTTCCCAGTTTGTTGTGCTTAGTGTTGCAACTGTGAGGTGTCTGGCATTCAGCCTCATTTCATTTCATTGATGACTAGGGGCTCCGATGTCAATAAGGGTGGTGGTGAATCTAGCCTAGGTTTTAGTCTAGATTTTAGATGCACCAATGTGCATCGGGCACTTTGCTGACCCTGCTACCTGATAACATAACTGTAGCCCTCTATGGGATATGGACATTGCACAACTGTGCACTTCTAATTCCCGCATATGTAAGTCCACCTACAAAGACATTCAGTCGCTGTTGGGATATAGCAACCTCGCATGCTGGTCTCTCTAGGAATGTGTTTTATGCATGTCTGTGGTTGTTTTGTCACCCACTCGTAGCCCCTCCTCTTTTCCTGTCTGTTAACTGAGCTCACTTCCCCTACTGGCCTAAGTTTAAAATCCTTCTTTACTCTGCTGTTCCCGCTCTTTTTTTTTCTTCTAACATGGCTGACCAGCAAGCATGCAGAGCTACTTATTCTCTCTCTTGTTTTTGCAACTGAAGATGAACCTGTATATTTTTTATATACATGACCTTTTGTAAGTAAAGTTTATTTTTATTATTCTACTCAAAAATGTCTGACTTGTTTTTATAGACACGTGGGTGTGGAGAATTTAGGTGGACCTAGTGTGTGTTCCTGCTCGCCATCTTCTGCAGTGGGTTGCTCTGCTGAAGAGATTAAACAATCTTTTCTTCTTTCTTGATAATCTTAACTGGTATCAAGAATATATTCCAACAGGTTATGGGGCCCAGGTGCGCTGAGCAGAAGGGAACAATTTAAAACTAGATTGTTCGGGTATTTTGCCTTTTTGCTGTTTTTTGGATGCTGCTGGTTTACTTAGCTGAGTAATTGATTATTGCGGTTTTGTCCACTCTCCCTTAATAACCCGTGTCTACCAGAGAGAGTTTTAATTTTTGCTTTTGAGCAGTTGATGCTTTTTATTGATACTGTGTTTTTGAGCTTTGATTTTTGGCTGACTATTTTTGCAAAGATGTCCCTACAATCTTCAAGATTAAAGCTCACCCCAGATAATTACTCTGAGTGGAAAACAAGGTTAGAAGTTTTTCTTCAAGCCCATGGGGTATTTCACTGTGTGGACGCTCAGATCCCAATTACAGAAAAAGAAAGATTAGTTTGGTTGAAAGAAGATGCAATTGCAAGACACATTGTGCAAGAATCTCTGTCTAGAGACTTAATTTGCTTAGTACATAATTGCAAGACTGTCAGAGAGATGCTTTTAAAACTTGAGGAAAATTTTGGAAAGAAGACCACTAAATCACTCTCTTTTATCATGAAAGATCTTATGAATCTTAGGCTGAATTCTAAACAACACTGTGAAAGACATATCTCCCATGTAACAGAACTGTTTGAAAAAATGACTCTTTGTGATTTTACACCTTGTGATAACCTTAAAAATTGCCTATTTACTGGGAACATTGGGAAAAGAATTTGATGCCTTTTGTACAGTCATTAATGCTTTGCCAGAAATGGGATACAACCAAGTTTTAAGTAAATTGAGAGAGGAATGCATCACAGAAACAGGAAGTTACCACTATGAAAGCCAAGAAGCTTCTGCTTCACTTCACTATTTTGCAAATCCAGGGAGAAGAAGAACCATTCCTACTGGCCAATCAGAGGTTACCTGCTATAGATGTAATAAAAAGGGGCATATCTCAAGAAATTGCTTGCTTCCTAAGAATTCTTCAACCTATTCTCAAGCTGATTCTAGGACACAGAGACAGGATGACCATCTTCAAGCTGATTTTAGGAGACAAAGACAGGACAATTCCTCAAGGAAGGAAGAGAGAGGAAAGACCTTTTGCACAAAGGCACAAGCTTTGTCCACTGGCATTAACAGAGATCATTCAAATTTTTGGATTATCGATTCAGGCTGTACACAACATTATACACACTGTGAGTCTTATTTTGATAAGATTGATAAAAATGTTAATGGATACATTGAGACTGCAGGAGATCAGCATTTGATTGTTGAAGGAAAAGGAGACTTTAAACTGCCTTTCAAGGTGCCTGGTAATAGAGTCATGGAAAATACTATCACAAATGCATTGTATGTTCCAAATTTGAGAGGAAATATGCTCAGTGTGTCAGTTTTAGACAAGAAGGGATTTGAAATCAACTTCAAAGATGGACAATGTACAGTTTCTAAAGACAATGTCATATATGCACAAGCATTTGAATATGATGGTTTATATGAAGTGAACCTTTCAGCTCCACAAGTGAATGCACTTCAAGGACACATGGATGAGGACAGCCTTGAGCTATGGCACAGACGCTTTGCCCATCGTGATACCAAAGCAGTTCTTCAATTACAAAAACAAAATTTAGCTACTGGGATCAAGATAAAGTCCCAAGGCTATGAAAACTCTGAAAGGTGCAGAGTTTGCATTGAACAAAAGGCAGTAAGTCCTTCCTTTAGAGCAAGTACTGAACAAAGAAGCTATCAAGTACTGGATTTAATCCATTCAGATATCTGTGGTCCATTTTCTCTTCCCTCAATGGGTGGAAACAGATATATACTAATATTCATGGATGATTTTTCGAAATACTGTGTCACCTACCTTCTAAAGCAAAAGAGTGAAGCTCAAGAGATGCTAAAGAAATATGTTGAAATGGTGACAACGAAATTTAAAAAAAGACCCAAAGCCATTCAAACGGACTGTGGGAGCGAGTATCTGTCAAAATATACTCAATCCTTCTTGGAAGAACGTGGAATTCAACACAGAAGAAGTGTCCCATACACACCGGCTCAGAATGGTTCAGCTGAAAGAAAGCTAAGATCTCTCTTGGAGATGACAAAGTGCATGTTAGCAGATGCAGGTCTTCCTAACCAGTTCTGGGGAGATGCCATCATGACAGCCACAAACCTTCAGAATAGATTGCCAACCAAGGGCACTACACAGACACCTTTCCAGCTGTGGCATGGCAAAGTGCCAAACATGAAGCACATCAAGACTTTTGGAAGTCTTGCCTACTCCTACATACCCTCACAAAAGAGAGACAAGTTGGACGCCAGATCAGAACAAACTATTTTCATTGGATATGCGTCTGCATCAAAAGGATACAAAGTGATGAATTTAAAGACTGGAGAAGTGTTCATCAGGCATGTGGTTTACTTTGATGAACGAAGCAGAATAAACAAGAAAGGAACTATTCTTAAATCCTTAGATGACCAAGATGGTGCATTGGACTTCTCAAACGAGAAAGATGCAACATCAAGGTTCAACCCTCAGCCGATTGTTGTCCCTATCAGAAAAGATGCACAAGCAGACTCTACATCTTCAGAAGGGGATGCAGATGAAGCAGATGAGATGCCTGGACCGGAGAATGCTGCAGAGACAAGCAAGGTTCCAGAGCAAGATTCCAGATACTTACTGCGACCCAACAGAGGTAAACCACCTACCCGACTTTCTTATCTTACAAAGTTAGAATTGCCTAGAGAACCATCAAACATAGAAGAAATTGAAAGAATGCCTGCTGATGAAGCAGTTAAATGGAGAAAAGCTGCTGAAGAAGAAATAGAGGCACTACACAAAAATAGAACATGGACACTTACAGAACTCCCACCAGGAAAGAAAGCTATAGGATCCAGATGGGTGTTCAAACTAAAACAAGATGGAGAAGGAAAAATTGAACGCTACAAGGCAAGACTTGTTGCACAAGGCTTCTCACAAAAATATGGAGAAGACTTTGACGAGACCTTTTCACCAGTGGTAAAACATACTACTATAAGATTACTTCTTAGCCTAGCAGCTTCAAAACAGATGGACGTCAGACATGTTGATGTAAAGACAGCATTTCTACATGGAGTGATTACAGAAGACATTTTTATGAAACAGCCTCCAGGTTTTATAGACAAACAAAGACCACACCACGTTTGTAAGCTTCAGAAGGGGCTATATGGACTTAAACAGGCTGCCAGAGCTTGGAATGAAAAATTGGATGAGATGCTAAAACAGTTGGACTTTCAACAAGGAAAAGCAGACAAATGTCTATACACAAGAACCAAGGATGGACATTTAGCATATATTCTGACATATGTTGATGACCTAATCATAGCTACACAAAGAGACACAGACTACACTGAAATTGTGAATCACCTGAATAAAGAAGTTGAACTGAAGGAACTTGGAAATGCCACATACTACTTGGGGATTCAAATTCAAAGAGAACAAGATGGATCCTTCCTACTGAGTCAAAAACAAAAGATTGTTGATCTGTTAGAAACACTAGGACTTCAGGATGCACATCCTGTAGCAACACCCATGGTGACAGATTTTATTAAGAACAATGAACAAGAAGAACCTCTAAAAGATAATGACTTGTACAGAACAGCAATAGGAAAACTATTGTACTTGACCACAAATACCAGACCAGATATAGCTGCTGCTGTTACAATTCTTTGTAGAAAGGTCAGTGCACCTACCCAAAAGGACTGGACTGCAGTAAAGAGAGTAGCAAGGTACTTAAAAGGAACTATGGATCTTCAGTTGAAGTTGCCAGCCAACAATAACCCGAGCCTTGTATGCTACACCGATGCAGACTGGGGCAATGATATTAAAGATCGCCATTCTACCAGTGGATATCTATTTTTATATGGCAATGGACCTATTTCTTGGGCCAGTCGAAAACAAGAGATATTGGCCTTATCCTCCACAGAGTCAGAATACATAGCTGCATCAGAAGCCTGTAGAGAGCTACAGTGGATTGATCAACTATTCCTCGATTTTGGAATTAATGAAAAGAAACCAATTGAAGTCTTTGAAGACAACCAAAGCTGCATTAGACTTTCTCAAACAGAAAATATATCAGGACGAAGTAAACACATTGATATAAAGATTCATCATGTGCGTGAGTTGATAAAGAAAGGCCTGATCAAGATGACCTATTGTCCAACCGCTGAGATGACAGCTGATATCTTGACTAAACCGTTGCCGAGAGATGGTTTCCAGAGACTACGAGTCAAGTTGGGCCTGGAGTGCATGCTCAGTTGAGAAGGGGTGTTGGGATATAGCAACCTCGCATGCTGGTCTCTCTAGGAATGTGTTTTATGCATGTCTGTGGTTGTTTTGTCACCCACTCGTAGCCCCTCCTCTTTTCCTGTCTGTTAACTGAGCTCACTTCCCCTACTGGCCTAAGTTTAAAATCCTTCTTTACTCTGCTGTTCCCGCTCTTTTTTTTTCTTCTAACATGGCTGACCAGCAAGCATGCAGAGCTACTTATTCTCTCTCTTGTTTTTGCAACTGAAGATGAACCTGTATATTTTTTATATACATGACCTTTTGTAAGTAAAGTTTATTTTTATTATTCTACTCAAAAATGTCTGACTTGTTTTTATAGACACGTGGGTGTGGAGAATTTAGGTGGACCTAGTGTGTGTTCCTGCTCGCCATCTTCTGCAGTGGGTTGCTCTGCTGAAGAGATTAAACAATCTTTTCTTCTTTCTTGATAATCTTAACTGGTATCAAGAATATATTCCAACAGTCGCCAACTGAATTCTGGCCATAGCTATTAAAAACAACAAGTAAACAGAAGACAGAGAGATACTACTGACAGGAGTTTGAGTTATGAACATAATAACCCTGGAATTAAGTTAGGAGACGCATGCACTTGCAAGGAGAGCTTTGAGACAGAAAACTCCCTCACCCTTCCTGAGCCAATATGCTAGAAATGAACTTAGAATCATAGAGCTGGAAGATACCCCAAGGGCCATCCAGACTAACCCCCTGCCATACAGGAACTCCCAATCAAAGCATACCTGACAGATGGCCGTCCAGCCTCTGTTTAAAAACCTCAAAAGGCGATTCCAGGAAGTGATGAATTTGTCCCTTTTTGAGGAAAGTGGAACAGTATATATGTATAAAGGAATAATGCCTTGTTTTTTTCCCCCCCTCAGTGTACCAGAAGTGTGATTTCTCAAAATGGCAGAAGAGTGAGTAGTCTTTTAAAAACCACATTAATCAGAGGGGTGGTGAGTGGGTGTTTTGTAAATAGGATATCTGGTTTCTTTAAAAGCAATATGTAGAGAGTAAGAGTATGAAAACTGATCCAGAACCTTCCATAGCTGTGATAAGAAAAGTGGAACTAGATATGTTTTCAGGAGGAAATTTTTGCCACTTGGATTGGGAAGAGGACTGAGGGAGGCAAAGTTTCTTAGGGTAGGGGTGATGATACTATTAAGTAAAAATTGGGATTCTAGGGGTGAAGTGTTCAGGTCTACTGAGGGTAGGGTGACTGTAAATCAAAGAGGGTTGTTTTTATTCTGACTGATTGGGATCTTTCTGTGTCTTTCATAGGGAAGAAATCACTGTGAGTACCAGCAAAGGAGCATCTTCAAATTGGATGAACAATGACCCTTCATCTTTTATTTTGTATTGTGATCTTTTCCCTTGCCTGAAAAGATCTTTCCAATGAGAGAAACTCTAGCTTTTCTTTTTTCCTCCACATGTGGTTACTACAAATTAAAGGAACTGATGGGATGGATTTCTAAATAAATATGCAAGATGGACACACTGAAGTCCTACATTGAGTAAATATGAGCATTCTACTGCCCAGACAAATAGATTGTTCAGATATCCACAAATGCAACACATATCTGTGTTTTTGTGTCTGGCTAAACCTTCCTTTTACTGCCGGAATCCTATGTATATCACTTTTAATTAACGTAACTTTTTACATACTTAAGTAGCAGAGGCACCACAAAACCCTGTTAGTTAAATGTGAAGATGCATATTAGGACATTGGCAGAAGTGTTCAATGTGCATCAAGACCAATGTGCCTCAGTGTGTAATGCACACCAATGTACAATGCTCATCAAAGTGCACATCGGGCACTTTGTTGGCTGTGCCACAGCATCCCTCTTATGAAACCGACTGATTCTAATTCCCACATATTCAAGTCCACTTACGAAGATGTAACTTCCATACAGGATTCTGACCAGTATCTTTATAACATAATTTTATATTTAAGATAAATATGGAAGAGCTTATCTGTTAGATCTTGTAATTTAGCTTTTTGGAAAATAAGTTTCCAAAGAGAAACTTTGCATGAGATCACCTGATGTAGATTAGAATTTTAAAACAAGGCCATTTTTTAAGAAGTCTTATTCACTTCAGATGTGGGAGTTTGCAGTGTGTAGGATGCTGAGTCATGGGTTCCACAAGTGTTTAATTTTGAAGAAGAGTCAAGGACTGAAGCAGTCTTAGGAACATTTCTCTCCATTGAAACTCTCTGCCGTGATCTCGGTTCATGAAGGAAAGTTGTGAATACCTGACATGGAGGACATACTACTCTACATGTGTTCAATAGTGCTCTTCTTTATCTCTGGATTTAAGCATTCCTGTACCAAAAAACTTGATAGTGAAAAACAGGTCTGAAAAACAGAGGAAGATTGTCATGGAAAACATGCATAATTCCCAACTGTCCTGATTTGGCAGGGACAACCTCAGTTAATCTTCCATTATTCCAATTTCTCAGCTACTTTTAAAACATCTGATTTTGTCTTTCCTCCTCTCACTTTGTCTCTTTGTCCTGGCTTACTTCAGTTGCTGAAAAGAAAGTTTTAAAGCGGTTTGTAGTCATTTAACTCAGCAGAGGGGAGAAGAAAGGAGGAGTGGGATCTTGCCCTTCCCAGTAGATTCAAGCAAAAGCAAACTGCTGCAGCGTCTCCTAGCTTTCTCATTCATAACTTCTGCGTTCTTGACCATACTCTGGTGTTACTTGACCACACATGTCTGGATTTTTATCTGTGAAATGTATGAAATTAGACTCAGAGTGGTTCTTACCTTCAAGCTGGACTACTATAAATCCTATAATTCTGGCTAGCATAGCCTACAATCATATATGTTGGGAGTGGTAAAAAACATTTGGGGACCCAATGTTAGGAACCATTGAATTACAGGTCAGTAAACTAGTTGTCTAGCCTAACTACTCTGAAGGCACCAGAGCCTTTCTGATCTAGGAAGCCAAAATATAACCAGGTTTGGTTAGTACTTGGATGGAGGACTGCCAAGGAATACCTGGAACTGTAGGCTATGAATGCAATGGCAAACCATTTGAGTATTCCTTGCTTAAGAAAACCCTATTAAATTCATGGGGTTGCCATAAGACAGCAGGAAGCTTGACTGTACTACCACTAAGCTAGTTGTCTCTTTCCAACAAGAAAACCCTTGTTCCACCCAGGCTGCATCCGCACTGTAGAAATAATCTAGTTTGACACCACATTAATTGCCATAGCTCCGTGCTATGGAATTCTGGGAACTGTTTGTTTTGGCTCCAGAGCTCTCTGACAGATAAGGCTAAATGTCTCACAAAACTACAGTTCCCAGAATGCCACAGCACAGAGCCATGGCAGTTAAAGTGGATTTATACTGGATTATTTCTGCAGTATGGATGCCGCCCTGGATATAACTAACTTGAGTGACATCTAGTGTCTGAATTAAAAATAACACAGAGGTTTATGATTTGGCATAAAGGAAGTCTTGGATCTGACTGTTGGAAATATTCTAATATACATCCTGTTAGTAATGGCTAGTTTTGCTTTACCACAAAAGATGCCACTTTTAAAAGACAATGGATATCAAGAGAGTAAAATGGTTTAAATAGACCATTACTCCAAATCCCAAAGCAACCAGGAATGGATATTTGTAACCCTTCAGATGTTGGGCAGCAACTCCCATCCTGGACAATTGGCTCTATGCTTGAGACTGATGGGAGTTGCATTCCAACAATAACTGGAGGACCACACATTTTCCAGCTCCTAAAGGTGGAAGGTTTGCACCAGCTCCATCATCCCTCTCTACAATCCTCTGTAAAAAATGGGAATTTTAAAATGCAAAACCTTTTGGGGGGTATTATTGCATTCTGTTAATATTATTTTATATATAACTTTTCCCAAAGGTTGGGACTCCAAGCAGCCTTTTTAAAGCTCTCTTCCTCTTCCATATATTTTACCATAGCATTTCATAAATACAGCGTGACAATGAGGGTGATGAAATTAATGCGTTCTTTATGCCTGCAGTATGAAGAGGAGGAAGAAGAAGAATATGTGGAGGAGGAAACGGAAGAAACTGTAGTTGAGACAAAGCAAGAACAGCCACCTCCCAAGCCTGCTCCCCCTCCTCCTCCCCCTGCTACTGTCCCTCCCCTTCGTCGAAAATCTTCTGCAAATTATCGAGCTTATGCCATTGAGCCACATGATAAGGTGAGTTATCGCATTCCTCTTTCACGGGATTTGTTGCCTTCAAGTCAGCTTTGACATATGCTAACTCTATGAATGAGACCAACATGGCCTATGGTGGCCTGGTGGATTACAACTCTGGAGACCAGGGTTCAATTCCCAGCTTGGCCATGAAACCCATTGGGTGACCTTGGGCAAGTCACATGCTCTCAGCCTCAGGGGAAGGCTGTGGCAAATCTCCTCTGAACAAATTTTGCCAAGAAAACCCCCAATGATAGGATCGCCTTATGGTTGGAAACAACTTGAAGGCACAGCACATGAATGAGAGGGGCATAAATGCTCTAAAGGCATCAGTTCTTGTCTGATTGTGGAAGCTAAGCAGGGTCAGCCCTTGTTAGTACCTGGATGAGATACCACCAATGAATAGCAGGTGCTGCATTAGGTGATATTTCAGAAGAAGGAGCTGACAAAACTACCCCTATGAAATTCATTTGGTCGTCATAAATTGATAGGCGACTTGAAAGCACCTACACACATGAATGAGAGACCTCCAAATCACCCTGTTATCAACAGCTCTGCTCAGGCCCTGCAAACTCAGAGCCAAGGCTTCCTTGATTGAGTCCATCCACATTTAAAGCAGTCTTCTTTTCCTATAGCCTCCCAGTTTACCAAACATTATAGTCTTTTCTAGTGAATCCCATTGTCTTATTATTATTTTTCCTGAGTTGTGTGTTTGCTATATAGCCTGCCCCTCTAAACAATCAGGCTGCAGCTCTTTGGGCCAACTGAGTTTCTAAATCCAGTTTTGCCATTTTGGCTTCTGGAAGTAAGGGGCCTTGAAACTGTGGTACACGCTCTGGTAACCTCCCGTCTGGATTTCTGCAATGCGCTCTACATGGGGCTATCCTCGTGCTTGGTCCGGAAACTTCAATTAGTTCAAAATATGGCAACCAGGTTGGTCTCTGGTGCATCTAGAAGAGACCCTATTACACCAGTCTTAAAAAGACTTCACTGGCTGCCGATCAGTTTCCGGGCCCAGTACAAGGTGTTGGTTATTACCTTTAAAGCCCTACATGGCTTGGGTCCATCCTATCTTCGGGACCGTCTCCTTCCATATAATCCCACCCGCACACTACAGTCCTCTGAGAGGAATTTGCTTCAGCCTGCTAAAACTAGACTGTCGACAACCTCCCAGAGGGCTTTTTCAGAAACTGCTCCCAGATTATGGAACGGCCTGCCAGACGAGATCCATCAAATTACTAACTTAGACAGCTTTTAAAAAGCTGCCAAGACGGATCTCTTCCGGCAGGCCTTTCCTGATTAAATTCCCAACTAAGGAGCAAGTTATTTTCCCCCCATCTGTTGCCACATTTTGCCACATTATTTACTGCTTGCGGGCTGCCTATTATATTGTTTCAACATCTATTGTTGTAAATTGTTAAAAATTGTTTTAATTGTTGTTTAATTGTTTAATTTTCATGATGTTTAATATTGTTTTAAGGGAAGGGTGGGTTTGGGAGGATTTATTGTGATATTTTATTGATGTAAGCTGCCCCGATTGCTTCCATAGAGGGGCAGGATAGAAATTATTATTATTATTATTATTATTATTGGTAGAATTTGGGTTTGATTTGCACTCTGACCCATTTGTTTGACTTTCTGGCAGTCCACGGTATCCACAGAACTCTCCTCCAGTTCATTATTTTCCTATCAGCTTTCTTCATTGCCCAACCTTCACAGCCATACATAGAAACTGGAAATACTATGCCCAGGATGATTCTGACTTTGGTATTGAATTATATATCTTTACACTTGAGGATCTTATCTAGTTCCTTCATAGCTGTCCTTCCAAATCTTAATCTTCTTCAGATTACTGACTATGTGAAGGACAATAATATGGATCTACCTTATAAAGCTCTTAGAAGTGTTATAAGCAAATAATGCATGTTATAAGGCTATTGGGAGCAACTTTGGGCCCCACCAAATTTCCTCTTTACAAAAGTAGATGTGACATTCTTTTCTTTTCATTTTTAAATGGGTGGGTGTGACCTGAGGGAGTCCAGAGAGGATGTTCTGGGTATTATAACACAAAAAAGTACCTTTTCCAAGCTCTGTATATACATTAAAAACTTGCCAAAGCTGGTTAAATAATATTTGTGCTTTATTGAACAACCCACCCTTCCACCAAGTTGTTCTGTTCTTGCTTCAGGTGAAACCAAGCTTCACTTGTCAGCCTGGTTTGTTTTATTTGGAAGAAGAGTTATTTCTGTGGCATGAGATACATTACTATTGCATCTGCCCTGTAATAAATATATCTTCTCTCTCTCTCTTTATTCCACCACAGAGAAAATCCAAGATAACAGCATCTCGGAAGCTACAACTTAAGGTGATATTGGGAGACAGATGTGTGGGGGATTGGAATGGGCAAGAAAGCATACCAAAAACAAAGTAGCTGTTAGAGAAAGGATACTAGGCAAGACTCCAGGTGCAAGAAAGCACACTGGAAACAAATTGGATGATGGAGGGGGGGGAGGTCACACTGGAGAAGATGCAAGGAAATCAGGAAAGGAGAGGAAAGGAAGCACACCAGGTACAAAGAGGACACACTGGGGGAAATTCTAGGACAGAGGTAGGCAACCTTTTTGAGCTGGGGGCCGGGTTGCTGTCCCTCAGACAATTGGGGGGCCGAAGCACCATAAATAAATAAATAAAATATGCATGCACACTCCCTCAGCCCCAGAAAAGCCATGGCAAACCCCCTGTGGAGATTTTGCCAAGAAAACCCCAAGAACAAGTAATAGCAACAATAATCAATATCATTATGGTGGGCTGCGGCGGCAGGACCAGCCTGGGGCCGGTCCAAAGGCCTCGGTGGGCCACATTCGGCCCCCGGGCCTTAGGTTGCCTACCCCTGTTCTAGGACATTAGAATTCAGAAATATAGCTGTGTTAGTCTGGAAAATCAGTATGCAAAGGGATCAAAGCACCTCAGAGATTAACTGTGCAAAAGGAGCTGCAGCTTTCATAGACCAGGTCTACTTCCTCAGGTGCATGGAGTGAACTGGTGTCCAGGAAGTTTATAATCAGACTATGAATAGTCAGAGAAATACCAGAAAACACACTGAGCACAAAGTACATGGTTGAAGGGGCATCTAATCTAAAATTATCCAGACCATGGCTGGCTCATAATGTTGGAGGAGCTATATGAGATTATGCAAGCTTATTGATCTAGTGCAACTGTATATCCTTTCTTTACCACAGTCACTGATGCTCCAGGTTGCAAAGCATGAAATGGAAAAGGAGGAACAAGAGAGTGCCCGGGAGAAAGAGCGATACCTCTCAGAGCACTGCACACCTTTAGAACTGGCTGGCCTTGGCCTCACAGAGCTGCAGGTAACTAGGGATGCAAAAGGAGGATGGAGCTTCATCAAGGATGAGATCTGAGGTGTATTCTCACTATGTAGTTATAACATTTTGATCCAGCTTTAATGGTTATGGTTCCATCTTATGGAGTCCTGAGATCTGTAGTTTGGGGAGAGATGTAAAGAGTTTTCCTCCAGACAGCTCTAGTGTTTTCATTCTGGGGGAATATAACAGAGAAGTCTAAGTCCTTCCCCAAACTACAAATTCCAGAATTCAAAAATATAGCTGTGTTAGTCTGTAGAGTCAGTGTGTAGAGAGATCTTGTAGCACCTTTGAGACAAACTGAAAGAAAGAAGTTGGCAGCATGAGCTTTCATAGACTTAAGTCAAATACATCTGAGGAAGTAGACTGAAGTCTACAAAAAGCTCATGCTACCAGCTTCTTTCTTTAGTTCGTCTCAAAGGTGCTACAAGATCTCTCTACATACAAACCCCTAGAGTGGAGCCATAGCATTTAAAGTAGGATTAATCTGCTATAACTGTGTAGTGTGGGCGCACTCATGGTCAGCATCATCAGGCATCATCAGGCAGACAGAAGGCAGGTGCCTCAGGCAGGAAATGCTGAGGAGTTGGAGGGGGGAGGCTAGGGAGTAGTGACAAGATGATGGAGGATAGTGGTGTGGATGTGTCTGTCACCTGCCCTGACCCCTCTGAAAGTAGCCTGTTTTTACAGGTAAGGTACATAACCTCTAAAATTAAATTAATTGCTCCTCTCTTTGTCTTCCATACATGGAATGGGGAGGTGAGGCACTTTCTGGCAGGAAGGTTTCTCTTGGGTTGGTCACAGGTGAGCCGGAATTGCTCAGGAAATTAAACTCGTGTCACCTTCCAATGATTAATCACAAAACAAAGTACAGTGAAACACTTGCTATGACAAACAGACAAATTTCACCATTTGAGAGAGCAGCTCTTCTCAATCCATATTAAATGTCCCATGAGAGCTACAACTCTGGAGATCAGGTTTTGATTCCCCGCTTAGCCATGAAACCCACTGGGTGACCTTTGGCAAGTCACATTCTCAGCCTCAGAGGCAGACAATGGCAAATCTCCTCTGAACAAATATTGCCAAGAAATCCCCATGATAAGTTCACCTTATGGTGGTCATAAATCAGAAATGACTTGCAGGTACACAACAAAAATAGATGGGGAACCTCTTTTCTTTATCCAGTTGAGCTGGAATAGGTTGACTCCCAGAATCCCTAGCATTGCCAAGGCTTTATATTTTGCACACATTCAAAGTGTTCTTTGGACATGTCCTTCCTTATTATTCCTCACAAGTCTTGAGCCAGCTTAAGCCTTATTCAACATGCTTCTTCTTCATGTAACTTCCTCTCAACAGGAAATGTGTCGTGTGCTCCACAGGAAGATTGACAAGGTTGACGAAGAGCGCTATGACATGGAGGCCCGGGTCAGCAAGAGCGTCAATGAGGTGAGCATAGGATAGGACCCTTTCATTCGGTGCTCAGGTTGGAACTCAGCTTCTGCTGCTTTGGTGCTTCACGTATTAATTGAGAGCACAAGGGAAACACTGTAATGGAGAGCCAGCATGGTGTAGTGGTTTGAGTGTTGGACCAGGGCTCTTGGAGACCAGGGTTCAAATCCCCATTCAGCCCTGAAAACTAACTGGGTGACCTTGGGCAAGTGTCAGCCCTCGATGAAGGCAATGATAGATGAAGGCAATGCATCTGCCGGCCACAGATGCAGGCGAAACGTCAGGAATAAATTCTTCCAGAACACAGACACATAGACAAAAAAAAAAAACACAAAAAACTATGGATACCGGCCATGAAAGCCTTCGACTTCACTCCTCTGAAATCTTGCCAAAAAAACTCTATGAAAGGGTCATCATGAAGCAGAATTAATTTGAAGGCACACAACAACAATAATAACAACAACAATGCACCTTGAAATGAAAGGAGATGGGAGAGAGTAGTATAAAACTATTCATTGAGACAGGAGTTGAGTTTGGAAATGTTACTTTGGGGATTGCAACTCCCAGCTTCCCCAACCAGTACAGGCAGTGGACATTGTAGTCCAAAAAAGTAACTTTTACCAGCTCTGGACCAAGAGAGGGGCTCTCAGTGCTAACCAGGAGGTAGCTTCTTAATTATTCTCTCTCTTATTCTCTCTCTCTTTTAATCCCACTGATTTATTTTATTTTATTTTTTTCTTGTTTTAGAAATCAGAAGTAGCAGCAGTCCTCTGGTTACTGTTGCTGTGCTTTTTCCTTCCCAGACTGTCTCTAGGGAAAATGCTGTACAAAGATTGGATTTTTATAATACTTTAAAATGAAAAAATGGAGATAAAAAGTTGCTGCTCCAGCATCACAAGCTTCACCTCTTCCACCCTTTGTGTTGTGTGCTAGCTTTCAAGTTGCCTGTCAATTTATGGCAACCCCAAGAATTTCATAGGGTTTTCTTAGGCAAAGAATCTTCAGAGGTGGTTTTGCCAGTTCCTTCCTCTGAAATAAAACCTACAATATTTGATATTCCTTGGTGGTCTCTCATCCAAGTACTGTATTAACCAAGGCTGATCCTGCTTAGCTTCTAAGGTCAGATGGTATCTAGTGCCTTCAGAGTATTTAGGCACTGAAATTTCCTCTCTCTGTGTGTATGTGCCCTCAAGTCATCTGTCAACTTATGGCAATCCAATTAATTTCATAGGGCTTTATTAGGCAAGGAATAACCAGAGGTGGTTTTGCCAGTTTCTTCCCCTGAAATATAGTCTACAGTACCTTGTATTTGTTGGTGGCCTCCCATCCAAGTAGTAACTAGGGCTGGCCTTGCTTAGCTTCCAAGATTGGACAGTATCTGGTACATTTAGGGTATTTAAGAGCCAGCATAATCTTTCCTGGTGAGAGTCAGTGTGGCATAGTGGTTTGAGTGTTGGACTATGGCTCTGGAGACCAGGATTCAGTTCTCTACTCGGCTGTGATACCTACTGGGTGACCTTGGGAAAGTTACATGCTCTCAGCCTCAGGGGAAGGCAATGGGAAAACCTCTGAACAAATCTTGGCAAGAAAACCCAATGATAGTTTCTTCTTAGGGTTGCCATAAGTCGGAAATGACTTGAAGGCCCCCAATAACAAACAACAACAACAACATAATCTTTCCTAGTGTGACCAACAAGAATGGCACAGAGAACTGGGCAAGTTACAACTTGAGGGTGACCAACCTCACAGTTCTGTTGCACAGATAAAACTAGAAGGGGAAAAATATATACTGCCCTGATGTCCTTGGGATTTTTAAAAAGCTGCCTGGAAAGGATTTTTGGAATGTAGGAAACAGAAACCCTGTGGGTTCATTCCCACTATGATTTACATCAATTTGCTGATCGCTTTAAATCTGCCTCGTCCCCATTTGAAATGGTTTCAGATGCATTTGAAGCGAGACAAACGCACAAAAATGGCTCTTTTCAGCCATTAGTTTTTTGCTGGTCCTTTTGAAAAGAAGCGATTAGCAAGTGTGTTCAGCAAGTGGGAACTACAGACCTGAGTCATAGCAAAGTGAAGGGGAGGGATTACTGTGGCAGAGGGTTGGCACATCCCTCACCAGTTTTGGGGGAAATCATCATTTTCCCCCCTCCCAGTGCTGCCTTTGTGCTTTGTGATGTGACCTATGGATGCATTATATATATATATATATATATATATATATATATATATATGCGCTCCATTGTATTTGCAATTACTTGCGGGCGGCGAGCCAGGCGAGCAGACCGACTGCGGCTCAGCAAGACAAGTAATTGGACAAACAATGGAGTGCATATACTGTCATTTTTTTTAAAAAAAATGCATGCATCCTGGGCAGAATCCTCCATGACAGCCATGGATTAATGCATCTCAGGGGAGAGGCCTCCATGACAGCCACAGAAATCAATATGCAAGTTGTGGAAAAGTTAAGGATATACTAAGGATAGCCACCAGGGGGTGGTGGATCACTTTTCATATTAACATTTTAAGAGCTGATGGGCATCATCTATGTATCTGCTCTGGTATGATATATGACAGGTGGGGGAGCTATTTTACTTTTTCAGTAAGAGCATGGGAGATGAGTCCTGAACCTTCTTGTGTGTTTCCTCCTTGCAGTTCAGTGCTTTAGCTATTTTTTCCCATTGATCATACTGGAAACGAGCTGTTATCACTGCCAAGACCCTGACTTTAAAAAGTAGTGAATGAAATTCTTTCATCAGCTGTTGTTAGTTGTTGGTAAAACAAATTCCAGACAACCTATAAAATTGCAACTGCCTAGTAATGCTAGCTATTCTGTACATCTGAGTTTGGAGAAGTTGCTTTTTGAGTAACAACCTCCAGAATCTCCCATTAAACATGGCCATTGGATGTTGGATGTCTAAAAATGATGTAGCAGTAGTAGAAAAAAAGTACGGTAACTTTTCAAAGTGTTCAGAGTTCAGAGGAAAGTGCAGTAAAGTAAACTATCAGAGAATTCTAAGTACCTCAACAAACTACATTTCCCAGGATTCAGTGGGACAGAGCTATGGCAGTTAGAGCAGTATCAAAGTGCTATAACCTAGTGTAGATAAACCGACCATCTCTCTGTTCCAGATTGAGGATCTGAACCAGAAGATCTTTGACCTGCGAGGCAAATTTAAGCGTCCAGCTCTTCGCCGTGTCCGTCTCTCAGCAGATGCCATGATGCAGGCCCTTCTAGGCTCCAAGCACAAGGTCTCCATGGATCTGCGGGCCAACCTCAAACAGGTCAAGAAAGACGACACTGAGAAGGTAAGGATGGAGGGGCAGGAAGACAACAGGAAGAGAGATGAAAAAAAGTAAGGTGTGGAAGAAGAGAGAATACTTGTACAATCTTTCTAAACTCAGTGGTCTAGTGTGGAAGAAGATGGTACATATAGGAAGACTCAGCAAATTACACCGCTAGTCTTCCAGGGACTAATCACAAAACAAAGCACACTAAATTGACAAGCAGATGATTTTCATGATTTGAGATAGGATCTCCTCTAAAACCATGCTAAATATATCTAGTGATACTCTACATCAGCTACTCAGTTATATTTGTGCAACTAAGTAATGTCTCCTGGCCTAAGCCCATCTTAACAACCAGAAGCTGCATCCGGCAAAGGGTGCCAATCAGGGTGCAAGGAGGATGACGTTTCCAGTCCCCACTAGCAAGTGAGGCTGCAACAAGAAATTACAACAGGAATCCTGCTTCTGATTGTCACAGACTTGCTCAGTGGTGGGACTCTAAATGCCATCCTCTTTACTGCCCTATTGGCAACTGAACTGACCCCATTTATCATTGTGACTGCTGGCTGTTAAGGTGGGCAGTGAAGGGATTTACAATCATGGGCGTAGTGCCACAATCTGACTACGTAGGCTACTGAATACAGATAAGTTACAGATCTGTAACTCCAGGCTAGGAATCCATAACTGCAATACAGCCCTTATTTATTTGTTTGTTTATTTGTTTTATTTTTTAGTATTTAAAAATAGCCTTATTAACAATTCCTAATTACAAAAAGAAAATCAAAATACAAACATACAGAAATATAAAAACAATAACTCACACATCATAATATACAACAGCTAACAATCATCCATACCCTCCCACCCTTGTTCTTACCTCCCCCTTGACTTCCCACTTATCTCCATTTGTGATCAGTAAAACTAAATCTAATTAAGCCTCTATTATAAAACCAATTTCCTACTAAATTAACCTTCCAACACATAACCCTTATATAGATATGTTTCCTCCTTCATCCATTCCTTTAGATATAAGGAATGTAAATATGTTTCTTCCTTATCCAGTTGACCTGGAGTAGATTGACTCCAGAATATCTAGGATATTCGGGTTGTTTGCATGGTAAGGATGGCCCAAGACATTTCAGTACTTGGGTGGAAGAACAAGATGGTGCCACATCACATTTACCATGTACAAAAGTCAGTAACTGGCCTGGGAGTTGTATCTTTCTTCAACACCAGTGATGGAAGAGCATCCTCAAGACATCAGGGCAGCCAAGAGATCATGCTGAGTAGGCCACATGGAACACAGTTCCCTTCTCCAACACTTTGCTGCTGCTTCCTAGTATCTGCCGCTTGTGGAAACTGCTTCATTCTCTAGTGGTAGGGCTGGCTCTCCCCAGAAATTACCTGACCCACTTGAAGATCCTTATTAGGTCTTCAGCATAGCTCCCAGTCCCATGCATGTAAGAGCCAGGGTTATGCATGAGGCTTTGCTTCAGTGGTGTTTCATGAATTATGCTACACCTCTGTCATTTTCCTGCAGGAGAATCGGGAGGTGGGTGACTGGCGGAAGAACATTGATGCTTTGAGTGGCATGGAGGGGCGCAAGAAGAAATTTGAGGCCTCCACTGCAGGGCAAGCCTGAATCCTGAGGTGAGAGAAATTCCTTCAACAGCAGCATGGGTATTAAAGGAGGTGGATTGTACGTGTTGATGAGAGAGGATGTGATTCTAATTTGCACTGACTCATAAGAGAGGAGATTATTGCACTGCCCTTTTCCATCCTTCCCTCCCAACCTTGGTGCGGGATAAAAAGTTTCAAGAACGGATTGTATTGCACGCTTCCGTGCCCAGTCAGAGGTATCCCATACCCAATCTTGGCATCCTGTACCCAAACCAGATTTCTCCTGTACTTTGCAAATAACAGGAAAATCCTGTTCTTTCAAAAGGTGCCAGAGAGGTCCGGGTTGGGTACAGGATATCAATTGGGTACGGGATGCCTCCGACCTGGGCACAAAAGCATGCAATACAATCCGTCCTTGAAAGTTTTCATCCCATGCTGAGGTTGGGAGGGAAGGATGGAAAAAGCCAGTGTGATAATCTCCAGAGATGGAGCAACCAGGAATTCAGTTCAGGATGGTTCTCTGGATTTTCTGTCTTCTCTTTTTTTAGATGGATTCCCTGAAAATTTTGCTGTGGAAATCTGCCTGCATGAAGATACTCCATCCTTGAATACATTCTCAACCCCACGCTGTATGGAGTATGGAGAAAAAAAGTAGAAAAGTACATGGTAGCATCTTTGTGTTCCTAGGAACAAGATTTGAAACTCAGACAATTTTGAAGAGTATCTAGAAGAAGGGAAGAAAAATTAATTTAAGCTCTAGCATGTACCCACATTGCACAATTGTAGCAGTTTGATACCATATCCTATCTTGTGGAATCTGGAATCTGTACATTGGGGAGGGACTGAGATTTCTCTACTCTAGTCCACTCCCCTGAACTACATAATTAGGCTCTCTGATAAAGCATTTTAAGTCCCTCCCCAACCACAAATCCCAAGATTTCATAAGTCAGAGCCATGACAGTTAAAGTGGCATCAAATTGCTATCATTGGCTGCATCTGTACTGCAGAATTAATGCAGTTCAGCACTGCTTTACCTACCTTGATTCAATATTATATAATCCTGGGGTTTGTAGTTTTGTGAAATATTTCGCCTTCTCTGTCAGAGAACTCTGGTGCCACAACAAACTACAATTCCCAAGATTGAATAGGATGAAACCATGACAAAGCAGTATCAAACTGTGTTAACTTTGCAGTGTAAATGCTTCCTCAGTCTTCTGTGTATACACACCTAGCTACACAAAAGAGTGATACTATTCACAGTTACAGTTAAAGAGCAAGGTGTGTAGGAGCAGTCCAGTGTTCTGCATGTTTAAAAACTGGAATCATACTAGTACATTACATCTCATTACATTTAGAACAAGACTCTTGGCTATTTTTGGTGCAACAGACTTGGCTCAAAAGGTCCTTGAAGGGTGACCACAACTAAGTGATGAAACACTTTATTTGCAAAAGCTCTTGGGTCCAATCCAAAGAATCCTTAGAAAAACAGGAATTCCACACAGCTGTTATTCTTCATTCTATGGGATTACTGGTCACAAGACTGCAGTTTATGTTGTGGCACTCCAAACAACAGACGTGGCGTCCCATGATGCACATGCATTTCCTGTTCTTCCCTACATTCTCTCCATAATTAATGCTGTGATAGGGATTTCCCACCCTCTATATTTCTCTATGATGTGCTGAAGGAGAGGGGCATGTCTGGTGATGCAGGCATACTCATTGGTCTGTCTTATCTATCTATCTATCTATCTATCTATCTATCTACCCATCCACCCATCCATCCATCTATCCTGTTGGCATATGTGATAGATAGCAGAGCAATTGGTATTTGCAAGCAGAAGGTGAAAAACAACCAGTCACTTCCATCACACATATACTCATGATATAGCAGAGAAGTAAAGCATGCTCAGTCTTTAGTAAAAACATATGAAGTAGATTTACTTAAAATACTAAAGTGTTCATAGCATCTCATGATAAGAGGCTCAGTAGTGTGCTCTCCAAACATGAAAGAGAGAAATGCAGACTACAAAATGCAGAATGAACAAACTCAGGCTAACTGCAGACTGGTGCAGGAAGAAAGAGGGTGTGACAAAGTCAACAAACAGGAAAGGAGGGATGTGGTCCTGTATTGGGAGATGTAGGTATGAGACGTAGCCGCTATAGTTTCCTGTTGAAATCCTCACTCAAACCCTACTTTTCTCAGCTGCAACACTCTGAACCTGGCCATTTCCTGTTTGGAGGGAAACAGCAAATAAGCTGGACACACAACCGGCATACCCAGAAATCACAGGGGCCTCCAGAAATCTCCAGGGATTTCTGCAGATAGTGTCATTGCTCTGGGTCCAGCCATAGGAATATAACTGGACACCTGCCTTTTGCGCTCCCCATCACCACCTACAACAAGGAAAAGGTCAAATTTGTCGGGGGGGGGCTGCAACTGAGAACAGTGGGTTGTGGGGGATTTTGTTCATTGTGTGTTTGGTAGAGTGAGCAGCACTGATGTAAACCTGACTTACACCATTGTAATTCACCAATAGGATGCCAGCCAACATGAAATTGTGCTCTTAGAGAGACATCCAGACTAACAACCAGTGAGTATAGGCACAGATTTCAGAGACATCACTGTGTTAATCTAGAGTATCAGTATGTAAAGGGATCTTGGAGCACATTCGAGATGGGTTGTACCTCTAACACAATCCAGTGTTCATATTAAAGGTTGGAGTTTGCCTATACTTCCATAAGGGAGAAGGAAATGCTCTTTGGGTGAGTGTAACCTACCAAGAATTCTTGTCCATCTCAGGAATGAGATGCCTCATTCTTTTTTCTTTTTTTCTGCATGGCACATCAAGCAGTCGATGAAGTGAGGGAGCTGGACTGTATGAGAACAATCTTAGCTAATCAATATCCTCTCAGTAATCTTGTGTAAATATCTCCAGTGCCATTTGGGGCCCACTGTTTCTGCTCCCAGATGCTTGCTATTCCAGTGCTACTGTTTTTAGAGCCAGTTGCCATTTCCTGGAGTACTCCCTGCTAATCTGGGATCACATAGAGATCATGATAAGATAATGATGTCGCTTAGCTATCATTAACCTCATGGTGCCACGTAGGGAACATGATAACATCACGATGCCACCAGATGTGGCTATGTAATCATCACGGACTCTGTTCATGGTGAGGACAATGCCCTATTTCATCATGGCCCTTTTAAGAAATCAAAAAAACTGAAGTTAGGAGAGAGGCTGATCAGCATCCTGCTCATGCCATTGCTAGCAATTGCACTTTTTCCAAGTTCGCACAGTGGTGGTGAAGGAAGGTAGACAGAATCTGTCATCTCTTGAGTGGCTTGTTTCTTCAACACCTCACTCGGAGAGGGGCCTATCATGGATGTTGTGCTAATGGCCTTTTTCTACTTGCTATCTCTGTCTACACTGGTAAGTGATAACATGAAGAAAAGTAGTTACTACAGCATAATGTACCAACAAGATTCTAGTCATCTCTAATTAAAGCTTTTGTAAAACCCCAAGACATGGGGATCTGTCTCTACTTGAAAGTCCTCAGAGTCAGGCTGCCAAGGAAGAAACAAATCTGGACTGACCCAAAGTAAACACATTGACTGGAATCTTGCTGGTGAACTACAGAGACATAAGTTGGATTTGCATCATTGCAACTCACTTTTTGGTCATCATGAAGGCCAGAATTGTTTTACCAACCATGCAATGACTAAAATTTCTCCCAGACCAACATCACTATGTGACCTTGTAACTGTTTGGTTTGCTGGTTTATGATCTTGGCTCCATTGCCACAACCACAAAAGGTCCCAAAACCCATCTTAAAAGCTAAGCAGCTGTACCAAGGGACAGAGTTATGCAACACAGGGAAGCAGGGTGCTGAAGGATGACATGTCCATCTCCTTCTGCCAGTGATGCATCATTCAGCAGTCTGTTTGCCAATGCCCCATAGCTCCATCCCTCCATATGGATGCCTGGCTTTTAAGGTGGGTCTTGGAGGTCAGATGGAATGTACCATGACATCATAGCTACATGTCGAATGTAGGATGTTGACTAGCCATTTCCATGTTGTTGGAGAGTGAGGGGATCTACCAAGACACATCCAGCTATTTTCCTGTAGCTGGATGTACAGCAAGGACACTATTTGCAGGGAATGCCCAAGGACCGACAGAGATCCTGTCCAGCTACAAGAAAATATGGTCTCTTGGGGCAGCTGCATTGCTTAAAAGATGGGCTCTCAAGGGGATCACATCAGCAGGTATAGCTACAGAGACATAACTATGCATCATACATGCATCTTCAAATGCAGGATTGCAGCCCTTGCTTGGCTGGTTCCTTTCAGCAACATCAAACATTGCAGGCTGGGAATGGCTCCATTTCCTCTGCTATGCTGAACAAAATCTTGCCTACAAGAAAGTCTTGCTTTTGTTCAGTCATGTGGGCCAGTCAGGATGCAAACATTATTTACACAATCAGAGGCTGAAGCAAGTTGAAGGATAATTGGCAACAATTCCACCTGAGCTTGAGAAATTATTATTTTTTAGACTACAGCTTCCAGATTCACCCAGAAACCAATGCTTGCTGGGGGTGATTCTGAAAATTGGTAGAGCAAGAAAGTAACTTTGTCAAGGTGTGGTCTATTTTTCTTTCCACCCTGGGATGCGCCATTACACCTCTGATATGAGGCTTGTTTGGCTTTGGTTAATTGGCATTTCCAGCTGAGTTAAGAAATGCACCATGGAACTCCTGAGCTTATTGAAGTTAATGGGTTTGATCACATCTAACTTTGTGCTCATCTAACTTGGTTTGCAAATGACCTCAAAGAGGCTTTATTGATGTACTTATTTGCAGTTTTACTGAATCACTTCTTTCACACTCACTCCAGATACAAAAACAAAAGACCCATAAAGATGCCAGAGAAAAGAACAACTTTCTCAAACTTATGCCTGCTGGCTAGGAACGATGAGAATTGTAGTCAAAAAGGTGACTCAATAGCCACCAGATTGGAGAAGGCGAGGAAGGAGTGACACTATTTGGCAATCATGCACTGCACTTATAAAAATGGCCAAGGTGATTGAGGGACTCTGGGACTGCTAGTGTACAAAAGTAATTTTTCTAGGCTCTGTCTGTACAGTATCATTGACCAAAGGCAGCTTTCTTTTTTTCTTCTTCCTAAAGTTCAGGCCATGTGTCATTCTAGTCTTCCTTCTCTGTGTGGTGGATGAATCTCAGAGATTTGTTCTTGTTCAACTGAACATCACTTCCCTATATACTTCTAGGTATAAATCCCTGATGTCCAGCGTGCCTTTAGACCAGCATTATGTGGCCCAATCCCAGTGTATGGTCCCCCTCCGATTGTCCTGATTAATCCTCCATCATTCCACTTTTTCATCTCCTTTTAAAATACCCCAGTTTCTGTCTCCTCCTCCCACTTTCTTCCTTTTTCCTCATCTTTCTTCATCTGGTGCAAACTGATTTCAAAGTACAAAAGCCATTTGTACTTCCCAGTAGGCTCAGGCAAAAATGAACTGCTACAGCATCTCCTAGCTTGGGTGCTCTTCCTTATTAATAACTTTTGCCAACTTGACCATACTCTGATGCTGCTTGGCCAGATGTGTCCTGGTTTTCCTCTGTGAAATGGTGGATAGTGTGATGTTCTTTAAGAGGGCATGCAGATGGTCTAATCTGAACCATCCACTTGTGAAGGAAGATCCCAGAACACCGGCTTCAGGGCTTGCTTTGTGGTGACATCCCAGCTGATAGGCACAGTCACAACTTAGCCTAGCATTAAAAGCTAAGAGATATCTAAGATCACCTGAGGCCACCTTTTTAAATTAACCACAATAATTTTAAAAACAATGCTTTATTCATCTTTTTAAAGTACATATGTTACACTTTGTCCATTCTTACATTTATGGCACTGTTCAACAGGGAAAAAACAAGGAACTAGGTAATAAATACAGAAAACAAAATGATATTTTAAAAAAACAGTTGAGCAGTTATGTTGGGAAAACACAGTGTTGTCACACTAATTGAAATTAGAGTGCTGGCATAACACATTTGTCCATAAAACACTAATGCTGGCAAATACAACACTTCCATGAAAAAAAATCCAAAACAATACAGCATATAAATAAATAAATAAATAAAAATGATCAGCATTGCGTGCCCTTTCCCTTAAACTGTTTCATACATGAAGTGCAGCCAGGGTAATAGTACTTTGATTTGGGATGAGAGGGAGATACTCCTGTTGAGACCCTCCAGATCTTGTTGGACTGAAACTCCCAGCAGTCGTAGCCAGCATAGGCATCAATGAAGGATAGCAGGAGCGATAGTCCAATGACAACTTGAAGGCCACAAGTTCTCCATCTCGGCTTTGGGGTAACTTGAATTGGGGACCCAATCCAAATCAAACTGGTTTACAAGCTTGTCAGTTGCTTCTTATGTTTTATCCCCTGCTTATAAAACAAGCATGGTAAAAATACTTGATCTCTGCAAACATGAGCAGCTGCAGAGAGGATGGGAATAAACAGGGCTCAAAATGCTGTTATTAGCTGCTGTGGTCTCTTCAGATCTACAAAACCCCACTGCTGCATTGCCACCACTTTCCTCTTTCCCAAGTATTCATTGAAAAGGAAAAGGAGGAGAGCACCAGCAAAGAAAATCTAAGACACAAGATCATTACAAACTTATCAGCAGAACAGACTTTAATAGCCATTCCCTCTCCAGGAAGGGAAATAAATATGGAGAAATATAAAATAATATACATACATCTGTATAAATAACAATATATAAATTATTTGTCAGGGAAAAATCTTATTATGCCTGTCCTGCATCTCTCAATAAATAAACTTGACATATAATAAATAAGTCATTTAAATAGGGGGAAAAGGACACAAGCTTGAAAGACGAACAACAACAGCATAAAAAAAGCAAGCAAATGTCTATCCAATACACACACCCTCCGAAATTTTGTCTCCACTGCTGCTTGACATTCTGCATGTATCACAGAAACACATAAGTTGCACATCTGTTTGCAACACGACTAGGACGCAGCTATGGCAGTTTCGGGGTGCTGGAGTTGAGGATACAATAGAAAGATAATCACATTACAGTGTCTCTGTACCAAATTGATATCTTCTTTCTTCTCCCTCAAACTGAAGTGCTTCATTGTATTTATGGCAAGAAAACCCAGAACTCCAGGTTTGGTAAAAGTTCTGCTTTGACCTCATAAGCCCTCCCAATCAATCAAGAGTCCTAGTCTATCAGAAGACATAACTTGGGCTCATGAAACCAGGATTTTGGCCTAAAATGCTCAGAGGGTCAGCCGACTCAACATCCAACTGCTGTTCATAGAAGTCATAGTCCACAAACACGGGTTCAAGGGGGATTTTGTTGACTAGTGGCAGGAACTGGGAGAAGGGAGGCAACTGACGGCTCTGACCCAGGTTCCCCGTTGAGCTGAGACTGATGGGAATGTTGTAGCTTTCAGAATAGTAGAGGTTGTAGCCATCACGGAGAATCATCTCACGGAAGTTGCATGCCTCCTCAGAGTAGAACAGCTATTGAGGGAAGAAAAACAAATGAGATTAATGTCTCCATTTATGGTGTTAATGTTGTTATTGTGTGCCTTCAAGTCATTTCAGACTTATGGATACCTTATGGTGAACCTATCATGGGGTTTACTTGGCAAGATTTGTTCAGAGAAGGTTTGCCATTGCATTCCCCTGAGGATGAGAGCATGTGACTTGCCCAAGGTCATCCGGTGGGTTTCATACTGAGCTGGGAATTGAATGCTGGTCTCCAGAGTCATAGTCCAACACTCAAACTATTATGCCATGCTGACTCTCTATGGTATAATTTAAGATAATATAATTTCCATTATAGAGACATGGTGTTCTGGAGTCATCAGAGTTTGGAAAATTTACTGTTTACACCACCACTCTCACAATTGCTTTATCAGCATGACTTGCAACTACTGGCTCTTTCCCTCTGTACAATTATTTCAAGGTAGAGTAAAATAATCCAGAAGTCCCAGATTGTTTGCAGCTGGAGGTCAACAAAGTTTATCCTTCTTGGAGTTCACTGAAGGCCAGCCACAAAAGTTCTACCAAACAACTAGATCAATACCAGGCCAAACTGAGCTGAATCTTATCCTCTGCAGAACTGTGCAGGGATGGGAATTGTCCAGCCCTCCAGAAATGCTTCAATTGCAACTTCCATGGTCCCTAGACAGCATAGCCAAGGGTAAGGAATGCTGGCAATTGTAGTTCAACAACATCTAAAAGACTGGAGATTCACTAACCAACATGATCACATGAGATCAGAAATAGTTGTAGAAGTGGACATGAATGGATCTTGTTAGTGATATAGAAGCACAAGTCCAACTTACATCTGTGCATGTTTTTCCCCCCTGCACATTGAGGAGGACAATAGTCTTTCCTCCCTTCACAATAAACAAAGTCATCCCAGAACTCATATGCTTCCTGTGATATCCCCCCTGAATAGTCATTCCATGGCTGATGGAGAGCAGGAGAAGGGATTGAACAAGTAGCAGATTATGGGCCTTTGCAGACTGCCAGAAATAGTGCAAATTGAGTCCACTTTAACTGCCCTGACTCAGTGCTAGGGAATCATGGGAACTGTAGTTTATTGTGGCACCAGAGCTCTCTGACAGGGAAGTCTCAATGTCTCAGAAAAAAATACAGTTCCCATGATTCCCTAAACTATTTCTGGCAGTCTGCAAAGGCCCTATGTCTCATAGGCCCTATGTCTCGTAGGCAGATGCAAACAAATGACATCATCCACAGAGACTGTGGTGGATCTTGATGGACGATGTCATATGTCCACCTCTGGTCTAGGGCACAGCCAGATGCTATCCCAATCTCTACCAGCCATGAAATGACTATTTAGGGGTCTATCGCAGCAAAAAAATGAGTCCTGGGGATGGTGTACCAGAGTTCCACCTATGGAACTTTTACACTACATTGGGCAATATAGGATCTCAGCCATTGTTTTGGATCTTGCAACCAGCCTTTTAATCCCCTTGCCATGCTCCCTTCAATGGGTCTATGAGAGGGATTGCAACAATAAACACACACACACATGCCTTTTCATTATTCAAAAGCTGTATCGGTAATGAATGTGGGGTGGTTTTGTGCAATTCTGCAAGCACAGTGCATAAGCTCAGAATTTGGTTCAAGGCCAAGAGTTTTAATGCATTTATCATTTTTTTACTTCCACAACAAACAATCATCTGTCAAAACAATCTATAAAATAGTCTAGGACTCTGAGAATAACAGCTTGTATGCTTGCTTAGCCCTTATGATAGTGCAAATGGACCAGCAAGTACACTATAAAGGTAAAGGTATTCCCCGTTGACAAGGTTGTCAAGTTGTGTCTGACCAAAGGGGGGCAGTGCTCACCTCCGTTACTAAGCTGAAGAACCAGCATTGTCAGAGACTACTCTGTGATCATATGGCCAGCATGACTGCACAGAATGCTGTTTACCTTCATACCGAAGTGGTAGCTATTTATCTACTTCTGTTTGTACTCTTTCAAACTGCTAGGTTGGCAGAAGCTGGGACTAGTGACAGGAGCTCACCCCATCATGCAGCTCCCGGGCCTCAAACTGCCAACCTGCCAATCTTGCAATCAACAGAGTCAGCATCTTAACCAATTGAACCACTATACACATAAACACATATACACTACACACATATACACTATACACATGCTAAAATTGAGAAGCAAAGGGTGAGATGGGGTGCTATGATCTGCATAGTTCTTTGCATATATCCATTACTTGCATAAAAATAATTGTTTAAAATAAACACAATTTACGCAAGTTGCTTGCTTTTGTTCTCAACATGAATTTCATCTATTATGATGTAATAATTTAATTCAATGTTTAGCTCAAAGTAAACATAACTCTTGCAATATCTGATCCTGTCCTACACTATCCTAATGTGGCCTACAATGCATTTGTTGTTGTTGTGTGCTTTCAAGTCGTTTCCAACTTGTAACAGCCCTAAGGCAACATGGGGTTTTCTTGGCACAGTGTTCAGAGGAGGTTTGCCATTGCCTTCCCTGGAGGCTGAGAGCATGTGACCTGCCCAAGGTCACCCAGTGGATGGCCAAGCTGGGATACAAACCCTAGTCTCCAGAGTCATAGTCCAACACCTAAAGCACTAGGCCATTCTGGCTCCACAATACATCTAGGGGTTCTGAAATTTCCAGATTATTTAAATTTACATTATTTTTGTTTGGCCTAATAAAGTTTTTATCACATTATGGATTATGGGATTTGTTTTATGATCAGCATGGCCACCCTGTATTTGTAGAGTTTTGTAATATAGCCTATGCATGAATCTTCAGTAGAGTTACTAATATCAAAACTAGAGAGAAGTCCTGTCTCTTTAATGGCTGTGTAGAACAGGGAATTTCAGCAGGTGTCACTTGTTATCTGGTTGCATGACAAGCGTAACCTCATGAAATTACCTTTTCATACACAACCAAAATGTACAAGAGGCCTCTCCAGTTTTCACTCTGTCAACCCTGTGGTTTGTCCTTAAGAGAATCTGTTCCAGGAATTCTGGTTTCTCAATTTCTGCATCTAATCCACCAAACTTCCATCTTGACCAAGAGGACCAAAGAGCTAGAAGAACATCTGACATCTACAGCCAAATGAGAAAGGGATTTGTAGTTTGTTGTGGCACCAGAGCTCTCTGACAGGGAAGGCTAAATATCTCACAAAACATCAGATCCCTTAATTCCATAGCATTGAGTTATGACAGTTAAAGCAGTGTCAAACTGCATTATTTCTGCAGTGCAGATGCAGCTGTAGACAGTTATAATGATGCTGCAAAAGGAATTAAGTTGTTACCTCTAGTTAGAACAGGTCTTTGGAATAATGAACTAGTAACAAGTTACATGTTATTTGTAATTTATTCTGGACTGGGCCCCAGACTGCCAAACACACACACAGGCAATCAAACTTACCGAGCCATAGAGATGTCCATTGGGCTTCATGCAGAGAAATCTAGAGGTCTTTTTGGCCTGCATGCGAATGATTCCTGGCTTCACAGCTTTGATCTCCATCAAACCTGAAAGTAATCCAACATAGAAGAAAGGATGAAGGGGAGAAACCTACAAGTCCTCAGCCTACATCCTTTTCTTCTAACCCAGTCACCTTCTTCCTGTTCAGATCCACTAGTAACTCCATGATCTCATTTGGTTGTCTGATTCCAAAACAGTGAATGTTTGTATACTGCTAAATCTCTCACTATGGCTAAAGATTAAGTAACTGTACATTTTCCTACCCCATTCCCTGCCCCACTCCATCTTTCTGGTTGCTTTGGTTTGCATTGCTTTGCCCTGTGAAAGTGATGATACAATAACAGATTCATAGAGTTGGAAGGGGTCTCATGGCCATTGGATCCAACCCCCTACCCAGTGCTGATCTCTAGCAAAAGCATCCCCAGTAGATAGCTGTCCAGACTCTTTTTGAAGGCCTCCGGAGAAGGAAACCCCACCACCTCTCTAGGCAATTGGTTCCATTGCCAAATTGCTCTTACTTTCAAGATGTTCCTTCTAGTGTTCAATTGAAATCTACCCTCCTATAACATCAAAACATTAGACCTGGTCCTACCCCCAAGGAAGGGCAGGAGGCCCTAGTCCTGCTCCCTCTTCTCTTAAGGTATTTGAAGAGTGCAACCATGTCACCCCTGTCTTTCCTTCACCAAGCTGAACATACTCAGCTCCTTCAACTTTTGCAGAATGGGGCAGTGTGTCCGTAACGCTCATAACTATGCAAAAGTGGGTTTCAGAAAGCACAACCCATCATCATCACAGCACTGCCAAAATCTACATCTGCTCAAATTTTAGCTTCTAGCAAAGCTCTCAAGGTAGTTTTCCCTTGTCTATCTCCTTTCTTCCCAGAGAACCCAGATGTGTTTTGCCATCCAGTCTGATACATACATACTAGCCTACACAAAAAATTCAGAACTTTTCCAAATGAAAACCAAGGGTTTCACCAAATACTCACTGAAGGGATTCTGAAACCTGGATCCATGCACTGTGCCATCTGACAAGATCTCCAAATGGAGGTGTGTTTGCTCGTCGGCCGTGTAGAGGTGGCGAAGTCGGACCTGCCCACCAAACTGGTAGATGGGGTTGGAATTTGGCAGGGGGAGAGCGGGAGCTGTGTGGAGCAAGGCAGCCCAGAAAGCAAGGCTGGTGAGAAAGAAGAGGCAGCTTTTGCATCCAAGAGGGACAGAAATGGCCATCATGGCTTGAAGGAGATCTGACCCAAGAGACAAGGAAGGCCAGATGGCAGAGGAAATGTCGGGTGCCCGAAGAACACTAAGAGATAAATTTAAGGTTCTGGTCCTCAGGCTTTGGGTCTTGCAGATCCCTGGACCCTACTCTTTTCTCCGGAGAAGAACCAGAGAGTTCTGGGTCCCTAACCCTGCAGGTTCAACTTACTAGGACTCAGTTCTCATCCAGGAGCTACCAATTGGAACTCCGGTGCCCCAAGTCCCAAAAAGAAACTTCAGTCCACTAAGAATGGTTGAAAGTAGTTTCTGTTGGGTTTGGGGACTTATTTTATTTTTTTAAGTTTGATTTCTTTTTAAAGAATCCAAAATCCAATCAGTTGAATTGTTCAAAATCAGGGAGAACTCTTTCTGTTCCCTTAGAACTGTCTCAGTCCAGACAGGTTTGCTCACAGCTAGCAGGCACGGGGGTATATATACACAAACACACATTAGGACAAGAGTGAATGCCCTTCCCCTTGGCTTTCACTCTACTCACATCCTTTCTCCCCCCCCCCCACTCTCTCTCTCTAGGTCCAGGGCCTGAGTCACGGGGTGCCTATAGCATGCCTGTTGCCCCAACAGTGGGGTCACGAGGATGCCAAAGTCTAAACATTATCATTCCACAGCTGCTTTCATGCTTTCCGCCCAACAGGAAAGGATGATGTAATACCTGGGAAATATAGGAGTGAGAAAGAAGGGAGAGAAGGAGAGAAAGAAAGAGAAAAGAGAGGGGGATGAGGAAGTATGGGGAGGGAGAAGACAGGATGGGTGCTCTTACCTCAGCTTCCTGGCACAAGACCATAAACCTCACCCAACATGTGCTCTACATCCTCTGACCTTCTCTAACAAGCACCAATACTCAACCTCTGGCATCTATATACCATATTCATACATCCCCAAACCACACTTGCATCCATAGGCCTTTGTGTTTCCATGTCCCCCTGTAGACCAGGGCTGGAAAAAATGTATGCAGCCCTCTAAGGATCTTTTGGAGGCTCTTGACACCTTCAGAGTCCTCACACCAACCTTCCCCTGGCCAAAAAAGGAGAGTGAATTCCTGCCCCTGGAAAGTGGAACACATGACCTTTCAAAAGGTTGCAAGGCCTTCCTGTATTGTTTAACATTTTTAAAAATTACCTATTTTCTATGGAAAGGATTGCTCTAATTTTCCCCTGAAAAAAAAATTCTGCCTTTGCTCCCTAAATTTCTACCATTGCAACAGCTTAAAACGTCAGTTGCATATTTAGAAATGCAGTTTAGACATCCGTGAAAAGTGGTAGGCAAAGTTAGCAAGGAAATGTGAACACAGCAAATATTGAAGTACTAGGTGTGAACAATTTTCAGCGTCTCATCCCCTGTAATGCTAGAAATTTTGGGAGTGAAGGGAGAAATCATTTGGGGGAGGGGGGCAGAAGTTTTATTTGGCAGGGTATTGCACTTATTTGTCTCTCCCCGCTGTAGCTACAGTCTTGCCCATAGTCCTTATTCTCTGCAAAGGAAGCAAAAACTGGGGAGCATCCAATAAAAATCTGCAGCAGCAATGAAAAACAGATCCCAGAGTGCTTGACTGATGCATGATTTCATGAAAAAATGAAAAAGAGTGGGGATGTAGGAATAAAAAGCCCAACATGCTTCAGAAATCTTTCATTGATCAAGCACCTTGCGAGGCATCTCTTATTTCTTCTGTGGCCTTTTCATCCACAGCCATACCACTACCTCCAACTTCTCCTCTTCTTATGCCAGTATAGATATGCCACCAACAAAGCATCTTGGCCAATGTCTTCTATTCAGTTTTTATTACCAATATTTATACACTGTCTTTCCATTCTAAATATTTCACTTTTATAGTATATACCAAAGCAAGAACACTCACCTCATTGTCTAAAATTGCAACATATCAAACTAGAGACAGCCATATCACTGGACAGATTGAATGCCCTTAAAAACAAGGGATCAGGTCAATGCAAGTCTTCAACTTGACAGGCTTTAAGAGGATAATTTCTCAACCAGGGGATGGAAGGTCACAGAAGGGCAGACAAAGCAACTTCCTCAGGCAGATCAACTGGCTAGATTAATTAGTTTTAAAACTTTGTAATCAACTAATAGACATCAGTGATTAACCAGCTGCTTTTTCAAAAGTTAATGATTTTTTAAGACAAGGGTTCAGAAAAGATGACGATGTCAGACCCAATAGAAGAAGCATTCCCCTTTCACACAGGTAGGAGATGAGAGTGCCTCTTCTTCTAAGATGGAAGCTTTTATGATATTTACCCATGTTTTCCAGAAACAAAGGACATGGGGGAGGGGTTCTTCCAAAAGTATTGTATAAGTCAAATTTAAGAGATTATCACACATCTTAAAAACCCATCTCCCGAATTGAAGTCTAATTCAAGCTGCACATGGGTCCTATCACACGGTTTTTGTCGCCAAATCCTCCAATGGAGTACAGCACCGATGCAGCCCGGGTCCCCAAACATACTCTGGTGGCCATTTTTCAAAGTTGGGAACTTTCTGGCTTAGAAAAATCGTGCATTTTGGGACCTGGGCTGCATCTGAGCTGTACTCCACTGGCAGATTTGGTGACAAAAGCCATGCAATAGGACCCATCTGCAGCCTGAATTAGACTTCAATTTGGGAGAGGTAAGACGGGTTTTTAAGATATGTGATAATATCCTTAGATTTAGTTGACTAACAAATTAGTACATTTATTGATGATCTACAATTTCTTCAGTCTAAAAGATGCATTTCTTCTATGCATCTCAATCAGTCCTATTCTCCGTGCTTCCATTTATCTTTTCTTGTTTCTCCATTTACCTGCATCGCCTTCTACCTGTCGTCTCTCTCCTTTCCCTTTTCTCTATTTGACTGAGCTGAGATTAGATTCTATTATTCTTTTCTTCCTTTCCATCCCTGTTAACTCCTCGCCATTTCCGTCTCTCATTTTTGGTCATTTTCACTTCCTCTAGATGCTTGTGAGGGCAGTAGGAAAAGAGGAAGACACATGAGATGGAAAGACTCAGTCAAAGAAGCCATGGCCCTGACTCTGCAAGACCTGAGCTGGGCTTTTGAGAATAGGGTTTTCTAGAGGTCTGTCATTCATAGGGTCTGCATAAGTCAAAGCTGACTTGAAGGCAGCTAACAACAACAACAAAGATGCTTGTTAAAAGTAGGGCTGGGATTCTGTATTGCAGTTACAGATTCATGCAGCCCGGATCATCGCCGCTCGAAGGGTCACTCCTTGCATCGCTTTTTGAAGCTGGAGTTTTCTGGCTTGAAAAAATGGCCACTGGAGCACCTCTCTGAGCGGTGATGATTCGGGCTGCACCCGAGTGGCAATTTCGGCAGCTAAAAATGTGTCTGATAATATCAGGATGCCACCTGCTACTAATTTTAAGCTGGCTCAGGTAAAACGCTTTATATCCTTATGCGATCATCTTTTAAAACTCTCATAATCCACCAGGCAACATGGCCAACACTGACATGGCCAACTGGACAGTTCTGAGAGTAAACCTCCTGGCTGAATTGCTGGATTACCCAATTGGTTTCCATCAACCAGCTAATTAAATTGCAATTAATCTGCAATTAAATTTCCAAAATTTGCCTACAGCAAGGTCAAAACTTCCCCCCCCCCTCCATGTTGTCACAAGCCATTTGAGTGCCATGGCTATTAGAGCAAAATTTCAGACTTAGAAGCTTAACTTTGTTGTTTGATAGTACACTAAAACCCACCATTTGGAGCCTGATGCAAAAGACTTACTCTTAAGAATTAATTAATTTGGAGCCCAGGAATGGGTTTGGACAGCCAGGACAGAATAGAGCTCACAGTCCTTCCAAGAAAAATCCACCTCTAGTTAACCCATAATTTTCTTTATCACTATGGATGTTATCACACGTGGGCCAGAAAGCCATAATAAAGTGGAAATAAGGCATTCCGAAAATAAACCGAAAATAAACCTTGATTCCGCAAATGGCTTTCACACGTAATTACCTTAATTGCGAAATTACAGTAAGCGCATTTAACGTTCACACACAAGTGAGAAAAGCCCGTAAATGTACTAGAAATGATCTTCTTGCACATGCGCAGATAGAGGAATGCTCGCCGTGGAACCATGGGAAAAGCAAGGAAATGCTCCCAAATGCTCATTTGCTTCTTACATTACTGTAAATGTGAAATTACTGTAATTTTGCAAATGCATTTCCTCAAAACTATCGAATGTCAAAAGATCTCGGATAACACCAGTTTCTGTCCAGTTTCTGTCCAGTTTCTGTGCGACGTCGTGTGAAATCGTGAGGCACAAATCCAGTTTCTGTTTGGGATTTGTGTGGATTAACCAGCAGATTTCCCCCGTGTGATAACGTCCTATGTTTGAGAACACAAAGAGCAAAATGGAGTCACAGAAGCAATGTAGGATGGGGGAATTTTGCAGTTTTCCAAGCTCTGCCCTAAATTTATAGTAGGGAGTGAGGCCATAGTTTGCAAACCTAGTCATTCCTTAAACAGAAAGTTGAGTATCTCGGGGCTATGACATTACAAGCCTGTAGATCACAGGCAAGTTTGGCCCTATAAAATTCTCAACTAGGAGAAAAGCCGAAGAGTCTGGATTTGCGCTGATTTGGCTGGGTGTGAAATGGTACTTTAATTTCTGACATCAGTGGGGGGATTCCCATGGGAGAACATGCTATTCCTAGGCATGCTCTACTGTAATCCCATAAACTGGCCCCCGCACTCCCAGATGGGGTGCACCTGCTGTCTAATGTCCTAAATCTTTATCAACAGCTTACCAAACCTTCTTCCTGTTTAGCTTTTGAAGGGGTGAGGTAGAGCTGAAGACTGACCTACAAAGTCCCTTCTGCAAATGACAAACATTTCAAAGCTGTTGGTGCTCATAAAATGCATGGGTTCAAAGGGAAAGATGATGAGGAAACTGGCATGATTTCCTGATATAAAGGGAACAATGAGCTGATGATTTTGTCAGCCTTTTTTCCCCCCCTTTCTTCCTGCAATGAAACTTCTCTTGGCGCACAATTTTCAAAGTATTGATGGCCAAACCTGGGAGGGTGGGATACTCTGTGTTAAATAATAGTTAAAGTGCTGAACTGAGAAAAATCCAAATTCCAATCCCTACTCAGCTGCAAAGTACATTGGGAGATATGGACCAATCATTATACAGACTCCCCAATGTTTATTTCTTCATTCATTCATTAATTCATTCATTATTTTATTTCGTTTCTATGCTATCTTCCTCCCAAGGTGGTTCACAAAAAGGAATCAGCTAAAAAAACTAGAACAATGAAAATGTAAATACAGTTAAAACCACTTTAAAACATAAACTATAGAGCAGGGGTCGGCAACTTATGGCCTGCAGGCTGGACCCGGCCCGCCAAGGCCTTGGAACTGGCCCATGGCTGGTCCCGCCGACGCGTCTCGCGCAAGCGCGGGTGCCATTTTGGTCTACAAAATGGCACCTGCGCTTTCATACGCATGCGCATGGCAGCAGGTGCCATTTTGGAACGCCCAACGCACCGGTGTTGTGCGCGTGTGGGGGGGGCGCAATTTTGGAGGGCCCAATGGGCACGATGCCGGCATGTTGGGCATTCCAAAATGGCGCCCGCCACCATGCAAATGCGTGTGCAAGTGTGTGCACCATTTTGGATGCGAAAATGGTACCCACGCTCGCGCTCGGGCGGCGGCGCACGTGGGGCGGCAGCGGTGGCAGCGGCCACAGGCCGGTTCAAAAGCCTCGGCAGGCCGGGTCCGGCCCGTGGGCCGTAGGTTGCCGACCTCTGCTCTAGCAGGTTTGTATACAGCAATGGTTCCCAACCTTTTGTTCCCAACCTTTGGACTTCAACTCCCAGAAGCTCCAGCCAAAAATCAAGATTTTTGAGAACTGAGAGCCTGTACAGACCAGCCGAAAGGACCAGCCTGGGGGTGGAGTCAGGGTGTGGTGACCACACGCCGGCCACCCCCACGTCGTCCTCACGCCACCTGCCCAAACAGATGGTGGGCAGTGTCAAGGCATTCCCTTGGCGCAGCATTTAGACATGCTGCACCAAAGGAGCGCAGAAAAGTCACAGCGGTGACAGGGGTGTCTTTTTTCTGCTCCAAAAAGGAGTGGCATTTGCCAGCTCTTTTTGGAGTGGCAAAATGCCAGATCGGGGCCGCAGCATGTGGTTGAATGTGTTTTCTTCATGTTCCAGTTGATGGATATGGGAAACATCACATTAGCAGACATTTAACTGCACAGATGAAAATGATCACGAGTTAGGGTTATAGTTGTTTTTTTCATTGTCTGGAAGTGGATACCATCTAACTGTTAAATGAGAAAATATCATTCCCCTCCACCTTATCTGCCAGGTGAGAAAGAGACAGGTGTGGATCCATGAGTGCCAAACTGGCAACACACATACACAGACAGACAGTAACTCAAGGTTTACCCAATTAGTGGTTTCCCAGCTTTTGTATGGATTTTTCCCTTTCTAAAATGTTGAAATACCTCTTTAAGAATTGAAAGACATAGCCATGTTAGTCTGTAGAATCAGTATGTAGAGAGATTTTATAGCACCTCTGAGATTAACTGAAAGAAATAAGTTGGCAGCATGAGGTGTCGTAGACTTAAGTCTCCAAATGCATCTGAAGAAGTAGACTTAAGTCTACAAAAGTTCATGCTGCCAACTTCTTTCTTTAGTCTCAAAGGTGCTACAAGATCTCTCTACATACCTCTTTAAGAGTTAGTTACTGGCAGTAAGGGCCCCAGACTCAATGATACTGGTAGTTTTTGACCATGGCCTTGGCCTTCCCCATCACTGGAATGGTTATAGTTGTTGTTGTGTGTCTTCAAGTCATTTTTGACTTATGGTGATCCTATCATAAGTTTTTTCTATTGCTTTGTTTTTTTGGTAAGCTTTGTTCTGAGGGAGTTTGCCATTGTCTTCTTCTGAGGCTGAGAGAGAGTTTCCATGCCCGTCGTTTCCTGAACCCCTGAAAAATTGTCTGAATTTGAAGTTGTTCCTCAAGCGAGAAAAGGATTCTCCATGTTTAACCCAGCAAAATAAAGGAAAAGAAGTTGCAAATGTGGGCCACTTTCAGACTTCCTGTTCCTGACACACATGGGCACCCATTTTTCCTGGTTAGGGTTCAAAAACGTAAATGGAAAAATTATTATTTATTTCCTTCATTGTTGCAAATGAGATAGGATTATTTCCAAATTGGTGTTATACTGAATACCTTTCTCAAACAAACCTTCTTCATTTGCTATCAGTTTCCATTACTAAGAATTCAGAGGTACTAAAAATAGACACCTGTATCTCGACATAGTGTGATTTTTATTAGTGGACAGTCTTAAATAAATGTCATGGTCTGTTATTTTTTTTTTTTTAAAAAGGAGGATAATTTTCCACTGACTCCCTGCAGTCTACGCAAAAGCCAAGCATAACGGGAAATGAAATTATAAACACTTGGAACTAATTTATTGGTGTTTGTGTTTCCTCGGAATGAACAATATTTAACAGCATACAAGAGAAAAAGGTGTAAATAAAATAAAATAATTTATGCTAAAAGTAATAATGGGGAGAAAGAGCATATTTTCTCAAAATGTCATCAATACCTAAATAAAAAGGTTAAAAAAAACCCCAGAATAATACCATATGGCTACTATGTGCACACTCTGGGTTAACAAAAAAAGAATCTTGCAACATCTCTAGTCTTTAGTTTTGTGTAAGGTTTTGTGGATCATAATCCATTTCCACATTTGCACATCCTACAGTGATAATGGTGTGGGGAAGGAGGGAAACGGGATGCACAGATAACCACAACTGACAACTGTGTTATTAATATAAAGGTCATGAAGGGCGCAAAGGGCTAGTTCATATAAACATCCTGGAAATGAACAGGGCACTTAACTTATGAGAAAGAGCAGTAAGTTTGCTAAGCATTTACTTTAAACTTAACACAGTGAGATCTGTTTTCAAGAAGGCAGAGTGTTCTGTTGCATTTTGAAATCCCCCCCAAGGATAAGCACAAGCCAATAAATATATATGTGGAGCAACATCCAGTCAGTGACATAAAGGTATGTAAGTGTGGCTTATGCATGTGCGTCTCTCTTCTTGGAAAGGGCTATGTGCTCCACCCAAAATCTCACTCCAGTAAATGTCCCCCCTTCCTCCCTTCTTCACCAGGAAGCAGCATCACCAGCTCATCCTGGGATTGTTGTTTTTGTTTTGTGCCTTCAAGGCGACCCTATCATGGGATTTTCTTGACAAGATTCATTCAGAGGAGGTTTGCCAAATTGCAATATTCACAAAGGGGCGACGTCCATTTAAATCAATTGGGCACTCCTGTGCGCACCTGCGAGAAAGCGCCCCATTCAAGCCTATAGGGTGTGAATATTCACTAATCTCCATTTTCACAGGGGGGTCTGGAATGGATCCCCCACAAAAACAGAGGGCCAACTGTACTGCCATCACATTCAGTGATATACGGGAATTAGGATTTACGAGTAACAAACATTATTAACGATTCTGTATGGTGTGGTATGGAAGGAGGTCAATGGGGGAAATTACTGATGTCAACCCTAGTGATGCTGCTGAGCCAAATACCTTTTTATTTATGCAGGCCTTTGATTGTTCACCGGTCACTGCAGAAAGTCTTTTAAGCAGGGTGTGCTGTATATTTTAAATTGTTATGATTATATTTAAACTGTTTTTAATACTACTGTAAATTAATGGACAGAATCCTGTATTTCATGTCGGCCTTCTTGGACATTTAGGGCCTTTGCAGACTGCTAGAAATAGTGCAAATTGAGTCCACTTTAAGGGTTAGGGTTAGGGTTAGGGAATCATGGGAACTGTATTTTATTGTGGCACCAGAGCTCTCTGACAGAGAAGGCTCAATGTCTCAGAAAAAAAAATAATTCCCATGATTCCCTAGCACTAACCCTAACCCTTAAAATGGACTCAATTTGCACTATTTCTGGCAGTCTGCAAAGGCCCATAGTTAGGGATTCATAGGTTGCAATCCTTGAACAAGGAAATTACAAAGGAAGACTAGAAAGTGAAAAAGCTGAATTTAATTTTATTCATAAATTCCAATTTATTAACAGAAATATGAACAAAGACAATGGCTTCATGTCACACTACATATATTACTAGAAGAGTCCTCACTATTGCACATATAAGAAAAGGAATCTGCTCAGAAAGTGTTTTGAATTTGCTTTTGGAAAGCAAATTTATTGCTTTCACACATCAACACTATCTGACCACTGTGAAGATTTGAAAGACCTGTATCTCCTTATCCAGCCCTTTGAAAATTTGGGGTGAGGGACATGATTTGCCTCTTTCCTAAACCTATTATATCCTATCCCACTCCCACAATTATATAAATATGCTTTATAACCTGGGGCTTTAATATCACTGAAAATCCCACAATTTCATCTCCCAATCCCTGGCAGTTAAAATACAAAGATTAAATGACTATCACTTTCAAGACATCTAAAAACCTACTACCTTAGTCTTCCTAACAGTAGGTTTGATACTTATCTATGGAACTATGAGCAAGAGGCTACACCACTGTAGCTGCACCCTATGGAATCCTTGGATTTGTAGTTTTACAAAGTCTTTAGCCTTCTCTGCCAAAGAGTCCTGGTGCCTTAAAAAACTACTAATCCCAGGATTCTATAGGATGGAGACATGGCAGTTAAAGTGGTGTCAAACTGCATTATTTCTACAGTGATACACCGTTACATCAGTGAAACTGACCATTACACTGGCATAAGCACTTTTTTAGCAATCTGGAGAAGGCAGCTTCCTTTCTTGGTGCACATGACTTTTGTGGCCATCAATCTTGTGATAGGAGTACCTACAATCATGTTATCTCTGCTGCCATGTTGCTATGGATGGTGCCTCCTCCGCCGCCACCGCTTCTTCTGCTGGCATGGTTGCACCAGTCACATAGATTGGGGCGACTGTCTTCTTCCTTCACATTATAAGAAACCTGTGTTGCTTATGACAAGCAAATGGGGGATGCCTTTAGTCTACACCATATTTAGAAATTTAATTATAAGCTGTTTAAAATATGCCTTGCAGAATATAATTATGCACTTCCTTCAGTGCTACAAAAATTGAGGATGCCTTTTTTATTAGTCTTTCATTTATGCCATATTTAGCTTGAGATAGGATGTAGATTTGCATAAGGCTGTGCCGTTAAAAAGTTAATTATAAACTTTTTATATGGCTTATAAAACATAATTAGCAGCTTCCTTTCATGTGATGAAAGTTAAGGATGTCTTCTGGATAGTCTTTGGTCTCTATTATGTTCACACCACAATAGGACTTTTTGAGTAGAGACATGCCTAGGCTTGTGCTGTTAGAAAGTTAATCATAAATTCTTTTCTTCACTTTCAGCCTCTAACCGCTTCCTGTTCAACATAGCTGGGGAATTATTTCTCCATTTCTCCATAAAGTAGTCCATTCCCATTTGCTGTCTGGTATTCATTGGTGTTAATTATTATTTCTTTCTCATTCCTTTCTTCATTGTGCTATTTCTCAGTGCTAAAGTGGGAGGAAGTAATGAAAGGATATCGTAGTTGGGATGACAAACTAGAAATTACTGGAGAGCAACCCATTGGCAATGACATTGCACAGATTCTGCTCAAGAGCTGTGGGAGTGAATGCTGGATGACTATTTCAATAGCCTATGTGAAACAAACTGTGTATAATAAGACCCTTCAAGATACTTAGAGGTAACTTCAAACAGCCTTGTATTTAACAACTCACCTGGTAGCCAAGATGATCACAAATCCTATGCAGATAAACACATACAATTCCATGCACACCTGGAGCACAATGCTGGAAGGGAAACAGGTCACTCCATCCCTCCCACACAAGACTACAGAATTCATCACACAAGCCTTATTCTCACCATGATCGCATTAGGCCTTTGCAGACTGCCAGAAATAATGCAAACTGAGTCCACTTTAACTGCCCTGGCTCAGTGCTAGGGAATCTGGGAACTGTAGTTTATTGTGGCACCAGAACTCTCTGACAGAGAAGGCTCAATGTCTCAGAAAAAAAAATACAATTCCCATGATTCCCTAGCACTGACCCAAGGCAGTTAAAGTGAACTCAATTTGCACTATTTCTAGCAGTCTGCAAAGGCCCATAGTCTACTAGGGGGTTGCAGGGGTACAGATCACAGTTGGTGACAACCAAGGTGGGGCAGTGTATAGAATCATAGAGTCGGAAGAGACCACAAGGGCCATCCAGTCCAACCCCCTACCATGCAGGAACTCACAATCAAAGCCAAGAGAAGGCCATCCAGCCTCTGTTTAAAGACCTCCAAAGATGGAGACTCCACCACACTCTGAAGGAGCGTGTTCCACTGTCAAACAGCTCTTACTGTCAGGAAGTGCTTCCTAAAGTTTAGGTGGAATCTCTTTTCCTGTAGCTTCCATCCATTGTTCTGTGTCCTATTCTTTGGAGCAGCAGAAAACAAGCTTGCTCCATCCTCAATGTGACATCCCTTCAAATGTTTAAACAGAGCTATTATATCACTTCTTAACCTTCTCTTCTCTAGGTTAAAAATACCCAGTTCCCTAAGTCTGTCCTCATAAGGCTTGGTTTCTAGACCCTCACCCTTTTGGTAACTCTCCTCTGGACACACTCTAGCTTCTCAACATCCTTTTTGAATTTGGTGCCCAGAACTGGACACAATATTCCAGGTGAGGCCTGACCAAAGCAGAATAGAGCGGCACAATTATTTCCCTTGATCGAGACATTATACTTCTATTAATGAAGCCTAGAATCGCACTGGCCTTTTTAGCCACTGCATCACACAATTGATTCATGTTCAATTTGTAGTCTACTAGGACTCCTAGATCCCTTTCACACATAGTCTTGTTAAGCCAGGTGCCCCATATCCTATATCTTTGCATTTCATTTTTTCCCCACCTAAATGCAGTACCTTACATTTCTCCCTGTTGAAGTTCATTTTGTTAGTTTTGGCCCAGCATACATGGAGGGACTGGCACTGCTACTGGGTGAGCAAGAATTCCCACTTGCCCAGCAGACGCACAGGACCCTAAATGGACCCGCCAGAGGCCACAGTGCTGCCCCCTTCAGTAGCAGTGGCTGTTGGAGGACCAGTGCCTTTATGGTCCAGCATAGCTACACGAAGAACAGACACATGCCGGACCCTGAAGGCCTTTCCAGGGGGGCCTCTGCTTTCAGGGCCTGGACTGGCTGCAGCCATGCTGGACTTTGAAGGTGTTTTTTGGGAGGGGACTGCCTTCAAGATCCAGCATGGCTGCCACCACACCAGACCCTGAAGGCCTGGGGAAACTGCAGCGGTCTGGGTGGGTAGGTGGTGGTGGGGAGGGCAAGGTAGTTGTCCTCCCCTCACTGGGTGACACCAACCTAAGGGACATCCTTTTCCATCTCACACATTTCCTTCATATTATGACTGGGCCCTTGTGCTCTCTTCCTTGTTGTCCCCTAAACCCGTTTTCCTGCCCTATGCCCTACCCAGTGTGCCTTTGGGGTTTACTGAACATTAGACTACGACTCTGGAGACCAGTGTTTGAATCCCTCCTCAACCATGGAAACCCACTAGGTAAACATGGGCAAGTCACCAAATCTCAGCCTCAGAAAACTCCATGATAGGATGGCCTTAGGGTTGCCATACATTGAAAACGACTTGATGGCACATGATAACAAAAGTCCTCCAGTTATAAGGGACCTCTAATACAAAAACAGAAATAAAATTTAAAAACCCATTGGAATAATAAACACGATATGGGCCATTTGAACTTGACGTGTTTTAGTGACTCCAGCTGTCTTAAATTAGACCATACCTTCCAACTGTTCCAGTTTGGCAGGGACAGTCCTGCTTCCCTCTCCCTGCTTTCTCAGATGCTTATATAAATCGGGGGGAGAACTGAGATATCAATTCTTACCATGACCATCTCAAGTATACCTGAATCTGTGTGGAAAGATTGTTATCCTTGATCAAGGAGGTTTCCCATCCCTCCTGAACAGAACAGCCCAACAGTCTGTAGCAGGAGCAAAGAAGAACAACATTATTAGTACAAACCAGACATTTATAAGCTTGCATTGACCATTATTAGCACAAATCAGACATTTATAAGCTTGCATTGTGACAATACAGAAAGCTATAAACCCATGTGTACATTAGAGATGTTCTCAGGACTTCATTAAGTGAAAAGTATCATTTCAGAATTAGTTTTAACAATCAACAATATTGTATTCATTTCATCAGCACTTATTAGCCCATGTTGCCCAAATGTAGCAATACCTGATATAATGAGCAATGAGAGTCATCTTTCCTATCAGCTTCCAAGTAACTGCAAGGTCAATTCCTATCTTCCTCTTCTTACCCCCACTGTCAACAAGGCTGAACTCCAGTTTGCTAGTGATCATTGACTTTGGGCCTTTGAATGTGAAGATTTCTTAATCAATAGAAAAATTACACCTTGAGAGCATTTAGTCTCAAAGGAATTTGGGGATCTTGGTTTGAACGTTTAGATAAATAATTGAATTATTGATGTGGTCTCAGGATTCAGCTTACACTTTAAAATGTCCCAGTTTTCCTCTCCTCCTCCCACTTTCCCCTCTTGTCCTCAGCTTACTTCAGTTGCAGCAAACTCACCTTTGCAGACTGCTAGAAATAGTGCAAATTGAGTCCACTTTAACTGCCCTGGTTCAGTGCTAGGGAATCATGGGAATTGTATTTTTTTCTGAGACATTGAGCCTTCTCTGTCAGAGAGCTCTGGTGCCACAATAAACTACAGTTCCCATGATTCCCTAGTACCGAGTCAGGGCAGTTAAAGTAGACTCAATTTGCACTATTTCTGGCACTCTGCAAAAGTTCAAAGTGCAAAAGTAATTTGAACTTCATTAGCTCAGTAAGGAGGAGGGAAGGTGGGGGGGGGGGAATCTTGCTCTTCCCAGTATGCTCAGACAAAAGCAAACTGCTGCAGCATCTCCTATCTTGTATATTCTTCCTCATTCATAACTTTTGCCATCTCGATCAACTTTGATTGTTGCTTGGCCTTACATGTTCCAGTTTTCATCTGTACAATGTTGGCGCATATGGGGGATCACGTGACTGTCTAAATGTTGTTGGTCTGCAAATCCTAGCAGTTCTATCCAGGATGGCTAATGGTAAGGAATAGTGAGAATTTCAGTCCACTGATATCTAGAGACCCACATAATGCCCAGTTTTAAACAAGCTCGGCCTGCCTTGAAGTTGTCACAAACTGAAGAAGAGCCTTCTGTGTGAAATCAGAGGATTCAATGACATGACTCAAATGAGACAAAATAGAGAAGTTAGCCTTGAATTCCCTCTGGATCTAGCCTAGAAGGCTGGTTTTATTTGGAAAATTTGAATGAATGTGGCTAAATAAGCTGATATCATCTTCACAGCATTTGATGACCTCAAAAACCATGGGGGCCAGTCCCATCACATCAAGAACTGGGTTGCATTTTTTACCCAGAAGAGTATCCAAATACTGCATTGGAAATTACTGCCCTGTCTCAGCAATAACATTCCTAGGAAGATCACAAAGAATTCTATTTTTGCAAGACAGTCTGTGTTGGTAATTAAATGTAAACTATGTGGAACTAGTCACCTCAGAAGAAACATCTCTGGTCTCATCTGGAAAGTATATGGCATATAGGAGCTTTTTCATTTCTAGCAAATGCTGTCTCCAATTTAGGAGAGGAACTAGCTGGATGGGAGGCCAAGGAAATGGGAGAAATAGAAGGGGTGAGAGGAAGAGATGCATTATGAGTTTGTGTTTCACATACCTTCCAACTGTCCTGATTTGTCAAGAACATTCCTAGTGAGTCCTCTGTCATCCCACTTTTTTCAGCTGCTTTTAAAATATCCCATTGTCTCTCTTTTCCTCCTACTTTCCCCTCTTCAGTCCTGGCTTATTTCATTTGCTGCAGACCGAGTTCAAATTGGTTTGCACTGTATTGACTTAATGGAGTGTAGGAGAGGACAGAAAGGGACAGAATCTTGCTCTTCCCAGAGGTTCAGGCAAAAGAAAACTGCAGCAGCCTCCCCTGGTTTGTGTATTCTTCATCAGTAACTTTTGATATCTTGACCATACTCTTATTTTCACCTGTGAAATGTTGAAGAGGAAGCTATCATCTAATCCCTGGTTATTAACCACAATGAAGAACTCATGACTAGTGGTTATTTGGATTGAAAGTAATGAGTTACGTGTAAAATAACCAATGCAACATTACTTTTTGTAATTTCAAAATTAATATAACAGATGTGAATGAAATTATGTTATTTTTGCAGCATGTAATGTTTCCTTAATTTTTAAGGTTAAGGGCCACTTTAGGGATGCTACAACAGGACTTTTTCAAGTTTTATGTCATTCTTTTATCAGTCTTATGGGAGTTTAAGCAACTAAAGTAACTGAAAAATAATGTGCAACAAGTCAAATCACACAAATTACTTCCTGATGTTGCAAACAGCAACAGATTACAATAGGAAATAATAGAAACAAATTACTGTGTTTTCGGTTTAAAAAAAAAAAAACACTTTCAAAGTTCTGGAGGTACACAAAATTAAAAGTTTTTATCATGTCTAACCCATTTGTTTTCCATTTGTAACCCTCCTATGTTGTTTCACCTTCCATCCTTTATTTTGTCAGATGAAATTTGTTGAGAAGGAAATACAGAGTAGCTACACAGTATCTTTTTTTTTTTTTTAGCACATCACACGAGACAAGTAAAGCGGAAATGGATTTGTAAACAGCACCCTCTGTTTGGCCTACCGCATGATGCCGTTGCTGGTCTGTTGTGTTGAAGATTGTTTTACAAGCAATTATTTTTACTTAAACAAAAAATCTGTTATTGGCTTCCTTTCCTGCTTATGTCATGCTGTGATTTAGGTGTGAAGCTTCACTTACATTTTTACAGGAAGCCTCTGCTTATTTGAGGAGACCACAACACTGTCAGAAACCGGTTGGTCAAAAAGCACAACCCCATTGGCCACTCCAAGATCTCTTTGGTGCACAGGGGGCAAGTGTGCAAACACACACACAAACTAAATGCCTCTCCAAACAGAGGCACAGAACCAAGCCTGAGACACCAGCTGAGAAGAAAATGGAGGGCAGCTAGGGATTGGAGCTGATCAACCTGGGCTGATCCTGTTGGGCTGGCCTTTCCAATTGCACAGACCCCAAGGGCCTTCCTTCTCCATCTCTGAAGCCTTCCAACACACCGGTTAAGGGAGATAATACAAAGTAAGGAGGACCCCTCTCCACCCATATATAGCAACAAAGGTAAAGGTATTCCCCATTGACAAGGTTGTCAAGTTGTGTCCGACTGTAAGGGGTGGTGCTCATCTCTGTTATTAAGCCGGAGATCCAGCATTGTCAGAGACTACTCTGTGATCCTGTGGCCAACATGATTGCACAGAATGCTATTTACCTTCCCACCAAAGTGGTGTCTATTTAACTACTTGCATTTGCATGCTTTTGAACTGCTAGGCTGGCAGAAGCTGGGACTAGTGATGGGAACTCACCCCATCATGCAGCACCTAGGCCTTGAACTGCCAGCCTGCTGATCTTGCAATCAACAGAGTCAGTGTCTTAACCACTTCAGCCATTGCATCCCTATATATAGCAATAGCATCTACATTTCTATACTGCTTATCAGTGAAATCAGCACTCTCTAAGCAGTTTACAATCTGTAAGCCAATTGCCCCCAACAAACTGGGTACCCATTTTACCAACCTTCAAAAGAATGGAAGGCTAAGTCAACCTTGGAGCCCTGCCTGGGATCAAACTCACAACCTTGTGGCTGCAGTACTGGCATTTAACAACTGTGCTACCAGGGCTTCTCTATTCCCCCTCCTTCGCTGTCCCCCTGCTTTAGGCAGGCATTTTATGTGTGTGCTTGTGTGTGCACACACTCTCAGCCCCACACCAAGGAGGTTAATTCAATGTGGAGGGTATGCAAAAGGCCTTTTGTACTACAAGCTACTACAATCCTACAATGGTTATGAAGGTGTGATAGCAAACAAAGCAGTCCCACTTGAACAACATTTTTACACATAATTCAGTTGTAGCAGGAGAGGAAGCCCTTTATTTGAAGACTAGAGATGGTCAAAATAAGCAGGTTTCTGGCCAACTTCGAGGCAGAGCATTTAGATGATGTGCCCCTTGACGCTGACCGGAAAGTGCACCCAAGCCATGCTACAGGGAGACTAAAAAGGAGCTGGATTTTTCCACTTCTTCCCTGATAGTTTGCACCTTCATATGTTTGTATAAATACACCGAAGCCAGGGCGGCTCTAAAGGGGCACTCTTTCCACCTAATCCTAATTGTGCATATAAATGCCCTGTTGCAGGAGGGCATTTAAAAGGAACAGAGCTGCCATACACAAGTGGTGGGGGTAGCAATGCCCAAAAGAGAAACTGTGATACCTCTCATGGAGATGAGTACAACATAGGACGTTATCACACGTGGGCCAGTTTTGTTGTTAAAGAGAAAATAAAGTGGAAATAAACCATCCCAAAATTAAAGCGAAAATAGAGCTTAATTGTGCAAAGGGATTTCACATGTAATTACAGTAAAAGCGTAATTACAGTAAAAGCGGAAAAAAGACGTTTGTAACTTTCACACATAAGTGAGAAAAACCCGTAAATGTACTAGAAATGGTTTCCTTACACATGCACAGGTAGAGGTATGCTGGCCACGTTTGTGGGATCTTGCTTGCATCACTTCCTTTGTGACTCTGTTTCTTCAGTCCATTGGCACTGTCTTATCATCATTACAGTAAGTCAAAGAGGGGGCATGGGATGAAGGGGGGATGAAGGGGAGGCCTGATCCGATTCCCTGTCCCAGAGAAGCGCTGAACATGCGATTGGGTACAGGTTCACAGAGCTGGCCATGCAATGGGATGGCAGTCCGCAGCAGCTCGCTCCTGTGAATGTGCACAGGGATAGTGGGGGAGGAACAGTAAAAACAAGTACCCAGGGCCATGTGGTCATAACATGCACACTCCAGCCACCTTAGTAATAGGGAGTGTGGCTGGTGGGGTTTTGATGCGGCTTTGGAAAAAACAACTTCAAGCTGCTTTTTCCTGCCTGTCTGTTTCGCCCCAAAGCGATCTTTCACATTATATCCTATGAAATCTTGGGATTTGCAGTTTGGGGGTGGGTGTTTAGCATTCTACCAGCTGGTGAACTTTGCTATCTCATCATGCAATTCCAGGATTCCATAGGATGCAGCCCATGGCAGTTTAAGTGAGATTATACTACTATGATGGTATTGTGTGAAAGGCTTCACAAGTGGTTGGTTTAATTTTCCCTAACAAGTAGGCATGGCAGCAAAGTGGTGGAACCATTTGATTTCAGAAGAAGAGAAGAAAATAGTTTTTCACCTCATTTTCTTCCCTCCTCCTGCTTCAAACCATCTTACTTCCCTGCTCCATATTAGTTACTTCCTCCCTTCTCTACACAAGATAAAATATTTTATCTGTGTTTGGATGATAGAGGATGCTCCATCCTTTCCATCCACAGCATCACCCAGAAGCCTGTGGAAGGATAGAGATACCCACACATTCTCACGTGTCCGTCCCAAAGCTTGTGGGGAAATAAATACAGAAATCATCACAAGACCTGCCTGACGCACAGATGTTTGGACAGAGGAAGAGTCTCACAATCAGGAGAGAATGTGACGTAATAGTGAGGATATTAGTGAGGATATTAACATGATCTGGAGCCACAAAAAGAAAAGCCAGCTGGAAGCTGTGGAGCTGGATGGAATTTTATTGGGAATAAGAGTGCAGTTTGGAGGGGAGTGAGAAACATGTAAAGCAGATTTGCCTTCTGGTTTGTATATGCAACAAAAGGAGCAATACATTTTCAATTTAATTGTTTTTTCCAACATTCCTGATTGTGCAATGCAGGGAATGCACGGAAGAAAAGTGGGTATTTAACAGTACTAAACTTTCCATGCATCACAGATTATTTTGCACGTAACAGGCCTAACTTTCCAAATCATGATATGAAGGATTAAGAATGTACCACAAGCTGGGCAGGCCTTCTTCCCCTTCCCTCATCCATCCTGCACTGAGATGCCATCCAATATTTCCTTTTTAGCCCAATCCATAGGACCAGAATAGATAGGATTATGCCATAGAAGCAAACCATGGTTACTTCCTAATTGGAATAGGCCTCTTCTTAGGCTTGAAAAACAGCCCAGGAGGGTACCAAAATGTGGCAAAATTGCAGCCCCTTTACTATATGGACCCTACTGGACACAGGAAGACTTTTTTGGATTACAAAAAAACTGTCTACATGTTTTAAACGTTCAAGATGCTCAGTCATAGCAGCTTTGTAGAATTTCACCTATCATGCCTTCAACCTATTAATGCTGGGATTTGTTGTTTCTAGGGTCCTTAGCATTCTCAGCTAAAGCACTCTAGTGTCCTCCCCAGACTACATTGAGGTTGTTGTTGTTGTTGTTGTTTCATTTATATCTTGCTTCCCCACAATACTGAGACTCAGCGTCTTACAAAATATTGCTGGAGTTGCCTAACAGAGAATTTTAAGTCCATCACCAAACTAAAAATCCCAGGATTCCATAAAATGGAGCCATGACAGTTAAATATCACAATAGCAGTATCAAGCTGTTATACAGTAGCAGTATATATGCTCTGAGAGCCAGTGTGGTATAGTGATTTGAATGCTGGACTACAACTGGAGCTATGTGTGTTGTGTGCCTTCAATCATTTCTGACTTATGGCGAACCTATCATGGGGTTTTCTTGGCAAAATTTGTTCAGAGGATGGGGCTGAGAGCATGTGACTTGCCCAAGGTCACCCAGTGGGATTGATGACTGAGTGGGGAATCAAATCCTACTCTCTGAAGTTGTAGTTCAACATTCAAACTACTACACCACCTGGCTCTGGCCAGGGTTCAAATCCCTGCTGAGGCATGGAAACCCATTGGATGACCTTGGTGAAGTCACACTTTCTCAGCCTCAGAGGAATGCAAAGGCAAACCTGAGAATTTGAGAAACCATAGGTGACTCCCCCTCTCCCCCAAAAATATTTGCAACTCATTGTTGCATCACCACCTAACAGGTCTTGAAGCAGAAGGCTGAAATTGAATCTCAGACCTGATATAGTTTCCCATTATTCTGGTCTACATTATGAAACACTGCCCCAGCATGTGTATTTTGTTGAGTTTTGGCTCCAAACCACCCCTCAAGTTTTCATCATACACATCATGATATGACACAGCAAAAGTTTTGGGAGATGAGATCTACAGAAGGGAGAAATGCAAGTCACAGTTATGAAGACTCCTCTATAATCTGAAGGGCAATTGCATCAGGTTTAGCAAAAGAGCCACATTAGAATAATTAGTAACAAGAACCCCCGGCCCCCATAATGTTTACATTGGCATTGTGTCCTGTCAAGTGGGCAAAGTCCCTGTGAAACCTGAAGCAACAAAGGGACCTTTCCAGCTTGGACCGGTCTAGCACTGAGTGAGATCAAAGATAAAAAGACAGGGCAGAGTAACCAGGTAATGGGGGAACCCGTCTTTGCTCCTGCCTAGAAATTGCCCAACTCAATAGAGAAGAATCCAAGTTTTCCCAGCATAGACTCCAGGGATTTGCCCCAAGCACATGTGCCCCTGAGTTCTATTTCAGATTTTTACATTAATGACCCCTTGTCTTCAACTGATGGCCAACTTGGCTGCAACAGAACAACATGGCTGGAGCAAATATTTGCATGGCTGGATGTGTGGTTGACAGAACCTGGGGTTTTGTACCACCAGTCGTGTACCTGGCATATTCGACACCCAGTGTGAGTCATTATTTTTTTTAACACACACTGCAAACAAAATAATAACCATGAAATGAAGCTGCTTGCAGTGGATGGCGGATCGAGTCCTCCCCATTTCTGCTGCCATCCCCACCACTGCCACCACCAAAGAGACAAGTATTCGCGGTGGTGGTGGGCCATGCCTGGGTGCACACTGCCCGACTGAGTGCCAGGATACTGCTGCTGCCAAAGAATAGCCTGGCAGCTCTACCAGGCAACACAGAGGAAGGCAGGTGGGTAGAGGACAGAGGCGTCTCCGGCTGCCTTCCTCTGTGTTGAAACTGTTAAGACCCCAGTAACTTGTTCAGACTACCCATAGAATATAAACATTAGAAACCATAACCAAACAGGGTTTTTTTTAAAAAAAGAAGCATTTCTTCACATTTCATCATTCTTCAGTGGTGGTGGAAGTCATAAACATGGCCATATTAGTCTGGAAAATCAGTATGCAAAGGGATCTTGTATGCAAAGGGATCCAACTGAAAGAAAGAAGCTGGTCGCATGAGCTTTCGTAGACTTGAGCCTACTTCCTCAGATGCATGACCCCATGCATCAGAGGAAGTAGGTTCATGTCTATGAAAACTCGTGCGATGAGCTTCTTTCTTTCAGTTAGTCTCAAAGGTGCTACATCACAATGGTTCCCAAGCTTTGGACCTCCAGATGTTTTGGACTACAGCGCCAAGAATTCCTGACCGTTGGCCAAGCTGGCTGGGGCTTCTGGAAGTTGAAGTTCAAAATACTTGGAGGACCAAAGTTTAGGAATCACTGTGTTACAAGATTCCTTTGCACACTGATAATTCCTCAGTGTTCATCTCCAGAAGTAAAACGTCAGTGGAGATCTTGCATGAATCTTGTCTCTCAAGTATTTGCATGTAAATGCCCCAGAGTTGCCAAACAGAAAATTGGAACAGGCTCCTCTACCTTCAATAATTGTGTAGAAGAAGGAATTTCAGCAAGTGCTGCTTGTTCTGCAAGCAGGTAACCAGCAACACCTGCTGAAATTTCCTCTTCTATACAACTGTTAAAGATAGAGGAGTCATCTCCAATTTTCAAGTTTGGCAACATAGGGCCTTTGCAGACTGCCAGAAATAGTGCAAATTGAGTCCACTTTCACTGTCCTGGTTCAGTGCTAAGGAATCATGGGAACTGCAGTTTATTGTGGCAGCAGAACTCTCAGGCAGAGAAGGCTCAATGTCCCAGAAAAAAAATGCAGTTCCCATGATTCCCTAGCACTGAGCCAGGACAGTTAAAGTGGACTCAATTTGCACTATTTCTAGCAGTCTGCAAAGGCCCTTACTTACATGTGAACACTTGACAGTGCCAAGCATCCTGTTAGGTACTATGTACTAGAACTGTTGTTGTTGTGTGCCTTCAAATCATTTCTGAGTTACAGGACACATAAGGAAAACTTATCACTGAGCTTTCTGGGGCTGAGAGTGTGTGACTCCCCTAAGGTCACCCAGTGGGTTTCCATGGCCAAGCGGAGATTCAAACCTTGATCTCCAGGGTCATAGTCCAATACTCAAACTGCTACACCACACTAACTGTGTACTAGAATAGACAAATTGAATCAACTGTTGAATGGCAAGTCAATATTTAGATAAATCCCATTGATTTAGTGGGTCTACACTAGTCAGGAGTTAGGCCTATGTCTGGCAAGGATTCTTTTTCTCTATTAATAATATTTTGTGAAACAATATATATTTTTCTAAATGTAAGTTTATATAATGTAAGGAGGACCTCTTTGTTTTTTAAATGTATGGGGAAATATATTACAGAATACACCAATCTTGCTGTCATGGATAGCCTTTGCCTAGAGCTTTGCTGGTGATAAAGAATGGTTGGAAGTTAAGTTCCTACTTCTGAATCTGAAAAGCGTCAGAAATGCTATTTATTTATTTAGCTTTTATGAGATGTTAGACACAGTCGCAACATATCAGAAATCACGATACACACAATGCAGAACAAGCAGCACAGTTATGTTTAATCCTGCACAGGAGCAACAGTCTCCATCCCAGAGTTGTTGTGAGGTCAGGTATGAAAGAGACAGACTGGAAAGTATTTTAACAGGAATTCCAATCGAGTCTGTGCTGGGCAAGCTGATATGGAAGCAATGCACAAGCAGCCTTAAAGAAATCTCAGTTAACTTTATTCCAGCTCTAGTTGGTACATCACAAGTCCTAGCCATACATGGGCAGAACTTTACAGAAAGGGAAAACTGTCCATCTGAAGTATTTTTATGCTTTCTTTCAATTGCATTTCCCAAATGGCTTTCTTCAAATATCTTAAAGATCCATGGCTGCCTTAGTGCAGATAATCCAATGTAGACTGCAACTATTGCATGCCATCTTTCTGTCTGTAATTGTGGTGGCCAAATTGTTGCAAAGGGTCTGGAAACCGTGCTCTATGAGGAACGACTTAGGGAACTGGGTATGTTTAGCCTGGAGAAGAGAAGGTTAAGAGGGGATATGATAGCCCTCTTTAAATATTTGAAGGGATGTCATATTGGGGATGGAGCAAGCTTGTTTTCTGCTGCTCCAGAGAACAGGACCCAGAACAATGGATGCAAGCTACAGGAAAAGAGATTCCACCTCAACATTAGAAGGAACTTCATGACAGTGAGAGCTGTTCGAAAGTGGAACACACTCCCTCAGAGTGTGGGAGTCTCCTTCTTTGGAGGTCTTTAAACAGAGGCTGGATGGCCATCTGTCAGGGATACTTTGATTTTGGGTTCCTGCATGGCAGAATGGGGTTGGACTGGATGGCCTTTGTGGTCTCTTCCAACTCCATGATTCTATGATTCTATGATTTACCTGATATCATATCACTTGATATACTGCATGCCTGCCCCATACCCTCCAACATTTCAGAGATGAAAACTGGGATATGTGTGGCCAAGTAACCTCAGTGTGGTCAAGATGGCAAAAGGTAATAATGTGGAAGAACACACAAGTTAGGAGAGGCTACAGCAGTTTGCTCTTGTTTGAATCTACTGGGAAGGGCAAGGTTCCTCCTTTCCTGTCCTCACATTCCTGTCGAGTTGCCTGCAAACTACTTTTGCATTTTGAACTCAGGCTGCATCTGCACTGCAAAATTAATGCACTTTGACACCAGTTTAACTCCCGTGGCTCGCTGTTTTGGAATCCTGGGATTCGTAGTTTCATGAGATATTTAGCATTTTCTGTCAGAGACTTCTGATTCTACAAGAAACTACAAATCCCCAAATTCCATAAGATGGACCCATGCCGGTTAAAGCAGAGTCAAATTGAACTAATTCTACAGTGCAGATGCAGCCTTAGTTTGCAGCAATTAAAGCCAAATGAAGAGAAAGGGGGAAAGAAAGAGAAACTGGGACATTTTAAAAGAAGTTGAAGAAGTGGGACAGTAAAGGATTAGCTGGGACTGTTCCTGCCAAATTGGGACAATGGAGGGTATGTTGTGATCTGAGGGCCAACCTAGCTAAGTAAGTATACAGCCTGACCACCAGAAAAAGACACAAAGGAATCTAATAGCAGCTGACTGGGGAAAAGAAATTTCTACCACAGGCTTTCATGGACAACAGTCCAGTTTATCAGGTACAACTGATGAATCTTTCATGATGTCCACAAAAGCTTATGCAAGGTTGATGAGTTTTTTTGTTTTTGTTTTTTGTCTCAAAGGCACTATTGGATTCCTTCATTTTTTAAAATACCAAAATGGACTAGCAGGGCTAGTCACCAGAAAGTTGGCTACCAAATGAATTGGCCACAACAACTAGAGACATGTTGAAAGTAGGAATCAATTACAGTTTTGCCACACCAAAGAAACAATGGATCTGTAAAATATTAAAGATAATATATAACTAATGGGAAGGGTTAATTTTTAAATGTACATTTCTGTACAAGAGATATAGTACATGAGATATAGATATAGTAGATATAGTAGAAAAAAAAATTTTATGTGTGGCTTATCGATGGGTGACGGAGCCCTGGTGGAATCCAGGCAAAAGGGCATTTGCAACAGTTAAGTATTGTTTAGCTTTTGGAGATGTGTTTTGGACAGAATGCTGGACTTGGAAAGGGGAGGCTTGGATTCAAATCCCCACTCAGCCATGACGCTTACTAAAGGTGACCTTAGGCCAGGGGTAGGCAACCTAAGGCCCGGTGGCCGGATGCGCCCCCCCGAGGCCTTTGGACCGGCCCCAGCCCGGTTCTGCCGCTGCCGCCGCCGCCGCCGCCGCCCCCCGCTGCCGCCACCGCCCGCCATGATGATATTGATTATTGTTGTTATTACTTGTTCTTGAGGTTTTCTTGGCAAAATCCCCACAGGGGGTTTGCCATGGCTTTTCTGGGGCTGAGAGAGTGTGCATGTATATTTTTTTAATTTTTTATTTTTTTAAAAAAATATTTTTATTTATTTATTTATTTATGGTGCTTCGGCCCCCCAATTGTCTGAGGGACAGCAACCCGGCCCCCGGCTCAAAAAGGTTGCCTACCCCTGCCTTAGGCCAATACTATTCCATAACCTAACCTAAAAGTTGAGGAGATCTATTAGGAATTTTATACCATTTTGTTAGACTCGGGGTTTAAAAAACAAATAGGCATGGTTAATGCTTACAGCTGGATCCCTCCCAACCTTCAAAGATTAATGGGAGAATTTGTCATATTTTATTACGAACCCATGATAAATAGATGCACTAGAAACTCCATGCGTATATTAAGATTAAAAAGAAAAAAATATGTATGGCTTTCCCATATTATAAATGATGTGCTTTTCTATGAATTTTGTTTGGCAACCTGGAGAAAAACTGCATCAAAGACCAACTCTATGTATGTTTACTCAGAAAAGTATGTAGTGTGCTATTCCCATTTTTTCCTGGTACATTTGTTTGCTGCTCCTACTTTTGAATGTGTTCACTAGGCCCAGCCCTGCTTAGCTTCATGAAATCACATGAATTCAGTTGCGTTCAAGTAGTATTAGAACTAAGCAAAATTACCTTTTGCATCTGCAGCTGACTGCAGAATTAAGGCAGTTTGACACCACTTTGTCATGGTTCCTTTCTATGGAATCCTGGAATTTGTAGTTTGTTGTGGCACCAGAGCTCACTGACGGAGGAGGTTAAATATCTCATAAGACTACAAATCCCAGAATGCCATAGCATTGAGCCATAGCAATGTCAAGCTGCATTAATTCTACAGTGCAGATGCAGCCTACATTTCTTAGAATAGCTAGTATGGCAAATGGTCTGGCCAACCTCTGATAGGGTCTACAATTCTGGGACTCTCAGTAAAAAAACCAAAATCCACAAACTTTTCCATGCTAAAATTTAAATAGAGTAGACCCATTTAATCCATTGATAAACAGTAAGTCAACAGTTATGTAAATCTAATTTATTCAATGGTTCTACTTTAGTTGGAATTACCAATTGAAGGTAGCCCTTAAAATATGCACACAGGCTTAGATGCTATCCTAATAAAAAAATAAAATTTGTTCAACATTTGTGTTGATTGAGCAAGGATGTGTCTGAGACCTCCCTGCACAAATGGAGGTAAAAATGAACAATGATGGCATGAGAGAGAAAAGTGGCAGTCACCTGTACTCTTGATGTAGGGCTAGCTTTGTCCAAAGTTGGCTATCACTTCACTGCCTGGCTGTCCATGGAGCTATGGTCTATGGCAGTGATTTGGACTTCAACTCCTAGAAGTCCCAGCCATCTTGGCCAACTGTCAGGAATTGTTGGAACTGAAGTTCAAAACATATTGAGGACCAAAGTTTGGAAATCACTGGTCAATAGGATGGGCAGCTTGGGAAACTCCCTGTTGAAAACAACAAGTGATTTCCTAAGCCAGGGGTAGGCAACCTTTCCCCTTTAAGGGCCGAGGGACTTCAGCTCCCAGAAGCCTCAGCCATGTTGGCCAATAGTCCCATGTTGGCCAATAGCTCCTGGGATTCTGGGAGCTGAAGTCCCTCAACCCTTAAAGGGGAAAGGTTACCTACCCCTGTCCTAAGCCATCCTTTCAAAGAACCTAGACCAGGGGTAGACAACCTAAGGCCCGGGGGCCAGATACGGCCTCCGAGGCCTTTGGACCAGCCCCAGGCCGGTCCTCCCGCTGCCGCCACCCCCCGCCTGCCATGATGATATTATTGTTGTTATTACTTGTTCTTGGGTTTTTCTTGGCAAAATCTCCACAGGGGTTTTGCCATGGCTTTTCTGGGGCTGAGAAAGTGTATTTTATTTTTTTAAAATATATATTTTTATTTATTTATTTATTTATTTATTTATTTTTGGTGCTTCGGCCCCCCAATTGTCTGAGGGACAGCAACCCGGCCCCCGGCTCAAAAAGGTTGCCTACCCCTGACCTAGACAATGGGTTGTTGTTGTTTTTTTGGGGGGCTACTAGAATTCCCAGAAATCTGCATTGTAGTCCAAAAAGTAACTCTTCCAAGCTTTGTCCAGGTCCTCCCTCTCATAACTGAGGAGGTAAGTAAGCACTACATGTGTTGTAACTTATTTCACAATCTGAAGCATGGCTTTCTGTTGCATGTCTTCAAATGCAGAACTAAGGCAGTTTGACACCACTTTAGCTTCCAAGACTCAATGTTAGGGAATTCTGGGATTTGGAGTTTGGTGGGGCACCAGAGCTCTCAGACAGGGAATGCTAAATAGCTCACAAAATTAGAAATCCCAGCATTCCATAGCATAGAGCCATGGCAGTTAAAGTGTCAAACTGCTTCATTTCCACCTTCAACTGACTCCTCTCAGTGGCTCTGTCATCCACCACCTCCTCTATAAAATTTAAATAGTTTTAAAAAATGACTCAAACCAGTCTTGAAGCTGAAAAGTTTGTTTGGCCGAAACATATCTGTGCATCCTTCCAGCAAATGATTTCATAATCCCACCCTCAGCCTTGTACAAACAGGAAGAGAGGGCAGCTGTGCCGACAAGACTTTGAGTGTGGAAAAAAGTTGCGAAGATGCACCCAGAGCAAGCAGGTGTGCCGTGCCTGGGCTTGTTCATAGCGGCTATAACAAAAAGAAGGATTGACTGTATAGGAAAGGTGTGGGAGGGCAGATGATCTCAATCCTGAAAATCCTCCTCACCCATCACGCATTGTGTCATTTTTAGCATACTCGTCATTCTTAGTATACCACTTATTACATTAACAATAAACACACATTTGGAGGGTAGGACAGAATATGGGCTAGAATACTTGGTATGAGGCTCTTCTCCTTCCACCTCAACAGCAAGAGATGCATACCATACTCTACATCAAGTCCTTAACACTAGAGTAAAAACACTTTCATGCTATGCCTCGTGTTGCAGTCCTGATCTGGACCTCCACACACACCATGCCTACCATGAGCAATGTTATTTGTCCTTTAGTTGACTTCAATTTATGGCAACCCTATGAATGAAAGACCTCCCAAATCCCCCATCATCAACTGTGCTGCTCAGATCTTGCAAACTCAGGCTTATGATGTCCTTGTTTGAGTCAAGCCACCCATTGTGCAGCCTCCCTCTGAAAAGTTGAAAAGATGCACCCAAAGCAAGCAGATGTGGTATGTCTGGGCTTGTTCACAAGTCTTATAACAAAAAAGAAGGGACTGACTTCAACTCTACCAAGCCTCCTGCTGCCTTCAACTTTACCAAGCATTATTGTATTTTCTAATAGGTCCTATTTTCTCATGATATGTCCAAAGTATGACATTCTCCATTTAATCATTTGGGCTTCTAGCAACAATCCAGACTTGATTTGCTATAAGATCCATTCATATGTCTTTTAGCAGTCCATTGTATTTGCAGAATTCTTCTCTAGCACTGTTAACTTTGGAAGCCAAAAAACATCCAGGGGTAGCCGTGTTGGCCATATAGCTAATCCAATAACATCAGAAATCCACTGAACAGTGATACCTTTATTGGTCAACCGAAATGCACAATATACATGTTGCAAGCTTTCGAAGCTCTACCAGTTACTTCATCAGGCAAGGTGTTAAAAACCATAGAAGAAGGGGGGAAATTGAAAATTGAAGATGTTAGTGGTTTTTAACACCTTGCCTGATGAAGCTAGTAGAGCTTGAAAAGCTTGCAACATGTATATTATGCATTTTGGTTGGCCAATAAAGATATCACTGTTTGGTGGATTTTTGATGTCATTGGAAGCCAAGTTCTTCTGCCACAGCAAATGATAGCACCAGCTGTAGAAAAAGGTCACCACCTGTTTCCCCATCTCATTAGCCTTGCCACATGCTTCTCAAATGGGAGGTGGGATCCAGAGTCTAATATCCTCCCTTGGTGCAGTGGTTCCCAAATTTTGGTTCTCCAGATGTTTTGGACTTTGGCTCCCAGAATTCCTAGCTGTTGGCCAAGGTGGCTGGGACATCTGCAAGCTGAAGTCCAAAACATCTGGAGGGCCAAAGATTGGGAACTACTGTCTTGGTGTATCTGGAGAGGATGGGGACAGGACTCCTGGAGACAGGTGTTTTCTTGATATATTAACGGTTTATTTTCCTTTATGGCAGCAGATTTCACAATGAGTCCCATTTTATAGATGGGAAGTCAAAGAGATGGGATCATGGATCAGAGACTCTTCCAGATCTAAGACAGGATTTTTTCTGCCTCAGCTTCCAACATATTCAGAAAATCCTCACTATGATACAAGGGATAATCTTTCACACACACATATAAACCAGTATGCTCCGCTGATCAGTATGCCAAGCAGACTATATGCATACTAATCAGGATTGCTTTTCTTTACATTCCCGTTTTCTTCATCCATTTTAAAACATCCCAGATCCTCAGCCACCTGTCCCCTCCCTTCTAATCCAGTGGTTTTCAAATCTTGGCCTTCCAGGTGTTTTGGACTTCTTCTCATAGAAGGCCCAGCCAGCTTGGCCAATGGTCAGAGAGTCTGAGAACTAAAATCCAAAACATCTGAAGGACTAGAGATGAAGAACTACTATTGTAAAAAAAATTGGCTGCAGCTGTTACAAAGCTTTAATTAGGCCATCAGGAGGAAGCCTGCTTGGTTCAGCAGAGATGAGAGAATGGAGTTTTTCACTTCCTAACAAAAGGAAGAGGTATTGTAGCTACTTATATAAAGTTTGATTCAATTGTTGTTGTGTATCTCAAACCATTTCTGAATTATGGTGACCGTAATGTGAATCTATCATGGGGGGTTTTTTTTTTGGGGGGGGGTTGCAAGATTTGTTCAGAGTGGGTTTGACCTTGCTTTCTTCTGGGGCTGAGATTGTGTGACCTGCCCAAGATCATTCAGTGGATTTTTATGGCCAAGCAGGGATTTAAACCTTGGTCTCCAGGCCCAAGTGTTGCATGATGGGTGAGCTCCCATCACTAGTCCCAGATTCTACCATGTTCAAACACATGTAAAATACAAGTAGATAAATAGGTATCACTTCTCAGTAGGAAGGTAACAGCATTTGGTGCAGTCACGCTAGCCGTATGACCACCATAGTAGTCCTCAGGCAACGCTGGCTCTTTGGCTTACTAACAGAGATGAGCACTGCCCCTGCAGTCAGTTACAACTAGATATTCATATCAAGGGGACTACCTTTACCTTTTTACTCCAGGGTCTTAGGGCCTCGGCAGACGACTAATAGGGTCGTCTCCGAGGCAGGGAAGAGGAGGGGCAGCCACACGAGCGGCGCCCCTTCCTCCTCCCGAGGTTGCCCTCGGAGCTGCCGGCCCTCCGCACGGCCGGCGCTCCGAGGGCAACCTCCCGCCGCAGCGTCCTCACACGCTGCGGCGGAAAAGTCAGGGAAAGTGCGCCCTACACATTTAGGGCACACTTTCCCTGACTTCTGAAAGGAGCGCTGATTTAGCGCTCCTTTCAGAGGCGCCGACGGTGCGCTGCGGTGTGGCTGCATTGCTCCGGCGGCGCACCGTCCCGCGGCGTCCCTGACGCCATCGTTTGCTTCCCCCCTTAGTCGAACATTCAAGCCACTACTAACCTGTAACATTAGCAATTGCTTCTTTTGATAAGCAAAGAGAGGCTTTTCTTCAAGGAATCCTTCTTGAATTACATCACCTCTAAAACTGTGCACCAAGCTGTCTCTCAGTTTCTCTCAATGACAGGCACAAACATTTATTCCCTTCCCCACTCTTAATGGATTTCAGATCATTCTTCTATTTCACTAAAATAGGATCAATATTGCAGGGAAACATTCCTAATTTGAAAATCCCACCCACCCCCACAGTTTGGTGGCTCTGTTTGTTTTTGAGATTTCTATAAACCTTAAGGTTCTTGTGTGCTTTCAAGTTGTTTCCTACTTATGGTGACTCTAAGTCAAGTCTATCATGGGGTTTTCTTGGTAAATTTTTTCAGAGGGGGTTTGCCATTGCCATCCTCTGTGGCTGAGAGATTGTGATTTGCCCAGGGTCACCCAGTAGGTTTCATGGCCAAAGCCGAGCCATGAATCGAACTCTGGTCCAACACTCAAAACACTACACCACACTGGCTTAGTTTTACTGGTTTTCTTCTTTCCACCCTGCTAGGCTAAGGGTGTGGGGGTTGGATACAGATCTTAGGCCATGGTTATGGGTCTAAGAAAAAGCTGTAGTTCTGAGCAGGGTCTGATAAAACTATTCTGATTTTCCAATAATGTATTATATGTTGCTTTTATTGTTAATCATGCTGCATATGGACATGGACACATAGGGTCTTGTATTGATTGGCTTGAGTGTTTCCTTACCTTTTTAGCCTTTTCTAAAGTCAGTACATACATTCCATATAGATATATAGAGCCAGCCATCCACATTTGTGGCTTTGATTTGTGAGGATTTGATTATTCATGGATTTGATTAATATGTTCTCTCTAGGAATCTCTAGGGCATGACTCTATGGTCAGCTTCCACTAAAAGCCACACTGAAGGGCCTAGAGATTCCTAGAGACACACTTTCCTAGGCATTTGTACATCCTCCAGTGCAATTCTATGGTCATCATCTGGCTCATAAGAATGGCCCTGGAAGACCTAGAGCAGGGGTCGGCAACATTTTTGGGGGTGGGGCCGGTCCCCCTGTCCCCCAGGCTGCAGTGGTATGCACGTGCGCACGCATGCACACTACCACCACCATCGTGCACATGTGTATGTGAGCGCAGGGCGCCATTTTGTGTGCGCAGGGCACCATTATGTGTATGCGAGCGTGGGGCACCATTTTGTTCCAAAATGGCGCCCGCCATTATGCACATGCATTCGCGAGCGCGGGCACCATTTTGCTTTCCAAAATGGTGCCCGCGCTTGTGCACACATGCGCACGACAGCGAGCGCTGTTTGGTGTTCCAAATTGGCACGTGCCATAGTGCGCATGCGTGCGCGAGCATGGGTGCCATTTTGGAAAGCAAAATGGCTCTGTGCATCAAGTACGGTGTGGTGGCGGCAGCGGCGGCGGTGGTGTGTGTGCGGCAGCGGCGGCGGTAAGACCGGCCATGGGCCGGTTCCAAGGCCTCGGTGGGCCAGGCCGGCCCGCGGGCCATAGGTTGCTGACCCCTGACCTAGAGATTCCTAGAGAGGTGTATCTTTATTTGTGGTTTTTCACTTTCACAGGAGTCCTGTGCCCCTAACCCCAGCGAATGTGAGGGGGTCCGCTGTATATATATTTCGTAAAATAGTAGTTTGTGGTATTTTTTTTTTCATTGATAACTTTTGTCCTCTTTTTTACTGGCTGCAGCCTTTCAGCCATACACTTGTCGTTGCTTGGCCAGACGTGTCAGTTTTCACCTGCAAAAGACTGGTGAGTATTATATAAAATGCGCAAGGAACATAATGCCTGGCTGTATGATGTTTGTTCTATAATTGGTTGATTCTTTAATAATAATAATAATAATAATAATAATAATAAATTTATTTATATTCTGCCTCTCTGTAAAATAGAACCAAAGTTTACAATCTTTACAAAGGATTCTTCCATTAAAAAAGAGCCCTGGTGGCGTAGTGGTTAAATGCTGGTACTGCAGCCACAAGGTTGTGAGTTCAATCCCAGGCAGGGCTCCAAGGTTGACTCAGCCTTCCATTCCTTTGTAGGTTGGTAAAATGAATACCCAGCTTGTTGGGGGCAATTGGCTTACAGATTGTAAGCCACTTAGCGAGAGCTCAGTTTCACTGATAAGTGGTATACAAATGTACATGCTATTGCTAAACGCTATTGCTATTTCAAATGCTGTTGTACGGGGACAGTGTCAGTTGGATCAGGAGTGTGGGGTTGGGTGAGCACTTTCACTCTTTGACCCTGTCACAATGACAGAACTAGGGGTCCAGTAGAATAAATTGCTCTTCTCAATGGGAGGAGCATTCCTCTTGATCTGATTCTATTCAAATCTAGGGCAAGGGTTAGAGGAAATGAGTGCTTTTATGAAAACGCTACCAAAATGCCTTGCTTTGTTTCAACACTTTGACCAGGAAATCATAGGCAATTTTGCTCCACCAGGTGGAGTGTTAGAGCAACTACTTTCCAATACTTTCCAAACCCACAAAACAGTGATATGGGCAACTACAGTGCACAAATTTTACTTGGCCAAGCAAAATGCACAAAGTACCATGATGCAAGCCTTTGAAGCTCTGCTGCCATCTTCATCAGGCAAAGGCGTTAAAATAAATCATATAGGAAAAAGAATTTTTAAAATGATGATGTTAGTCACAGGTCTGTATTTTCTCAAGGTGGTATTGGTGTATTGTTCTGTGGAGGGCTATCTATGCAAGCAGGTCCCTCCTCCTTCTGGCCGTGTTTCCTGGATGTGAAGATACTGGATTTTGGTTGTTATTGTACTTTGCTATATGTCCAACATGGCTAACCCTGAATATTTTACATTCCAGTCACTTACTTGACTGATAGGGAGCTGACTTGAGGGTTTTTTTTAGACTGTGTCATCTGAGGACAGGGGAGATCCTAGAGCAAAAGCAACTTGCATATAATTTGCTTTTTTTATTCATGCTGCTTGCGTTTGGTCATTTGGACCCATTAAATACAGGTTTTGGTTTTTTTCCAAAAAGTACCCTACAGTTCCATCAAGCAGAACTTCTCTTCTGCTTCTGTAACAGAGAATACAGAGAAACTGTGGAACAACTTTGAACAGTTCTGGTCATGACAGTGAAAGGCTTAGGGTGCATCTACATTGTAGAAATAATACATTTTGACACCACTTTTAAGGGCTGCCACTCCATCCTATGGAATCTTGGGGTTTGTAGTTTTTCATGGTCCTTAGCCTTCTCTGATAAAGAAGACTGGTGCCTCACAAAACTACGAATCCCAGGATTCTGTAGGATGGAGCCGGGTTAGTTAAAGTGGTATCAAACTGCATTATTTCTACAGGGTGGATCCTGTAGTCCTACTCTTCCTAAGCCTGAATGAGACATTTATGTTGGGTGTGAGCCTCAGTACTTCGAATTTGCTAAGGATTTCTACAATAAATATTGTACAAAATCATTGATAATGTCATCAGCAGTTCGTACAAATTCTTTTTCTCAGATACATTTCAATCATACACAACATTGAAAAGTTGACCATAGAAGAGGATAGCCCATGCATTTTGAACTTTTACAAATCTGACTTGGATGCTACTCGGGTATAGCTTCATTGTAATATGCTGTTGGGTATTATAAGGGAGCAGAAAATTAAAACTTTTAGCTCTTTGGGATATAGTGGTTTTGAATGGAAAAGAAAGAAAACATCTCTGTGTGAACTACTACCAGCAATGGCAAAGCTTTTCAATAGGCCCTGCCATGCTTGTTCTTCCTATAGATCAAAAAATTCATTCTTGTGCCTCTGTAAAAAACAAAACCTTTCTACAGTCTTGCATGGGATGAGGAAACTCAGTCACAAGGCTCTTCTTGAGGGACATAAACAGAGCTTTCAGGAAATGGATGTTATACCTAATAAGTTCATTCAGAGAGCACCAAATAAAAGAAATACAGTACAGTTTGGATGAAGTTTATAAATGTGTGTACGTGTAGGATTACACGCTGCATCATAACTAGAGGACCATACATAGACAAGATGCATTGGGGCAAGCAGTTATAAATGAACAGGTTGGTCACCAATCATACAGACAAATGCTGGAGTGGATGGAAGAAAATTGGGGAGACTGAGGGGAGTAGGGAGAGGGAGGATGCTTATGGAAGCAGGAAGGGAGGAAATAAGAGTGCTTGGCTTTGTTCTAAAAACTTTTTAAAACTCAGTAAAAATATTATGTAGAGAGATCTTGTAGCAACTTTGAGACTAACTGAAAGAAAGAGGTTGGCAGCATGAGCTTTCATAGACTACACTCCTCGGATGCATTGGAGTAAAAATATTGTCCTTTAGCTGTCTGAGGATCTTTTGTCAAAAGCCAAAGGTGTTTTGCAAGTTTAAACTATACTGCAGTTCAACGGTGCTTACTCCACGGTGACTATACACACGATTGTGGGCATGCCCCGTAAGCTGCATCCACGTTGCAGAAATAATCCAGTTTAGCACCACTTTAACTGCCATGGCTGAGTGCTGTGGAATTGTAGGAATAGTAGTTTGTTGCAGCACCAGGTATTTCTGCAGTGCGGATGAAGCCTTAGTGGCTGGAATCCTGTATCAGTTACGAATGCATAACCTGGAGTTACACACTTGTGACTGTTGTGTATAAGCAGCTAGCCACTGTTCCTACCACCTCTCATGAGAACAATCTCTGGCACAAGGGGGAATTGTGACAAAGGTCTTGTTTCTGCCTGTCACACCAGAGATTGCTCATGGATCAGGGTAGAAATGGTAGCTCTCCACTTCCTGAGCAACAGGGGAATGGATCCCCATTGAGTACAGCAACCGCTGCCTAGTAAATGGGAATTGGAGGGATCAAGCAGGATGTTCTACGTAGTATCAGAGTTATGGTGCTACATAGTACATAAATGTCATACAGCATTCTGGCCAATGATGGGATTTTATCGGTAGTTTGATTTGAATATCTTTGGCCTGAATCCTCTTGGTTGTGCTAAATGTACTTAGATCCATTGAATCATTTGTTAGGCTGTTGAGTCAACATGTTAATCCCATTTGTTCAGTGAATCTGCTCTAGCTGGGATTACCAACAAGATTCAGGCTTGCATTTTGAAGGTGGTGGTGTTAAGCAGTGTCCTGGAGGACTAAAATATATAAAATCCCCAAGGCATGATTCTGTTGTTGGGTTTTCCTTGGGGTCATACCAGTTCACAGTTGTGAGAAATTGTGCCCAAATGTGCTTGCACTTAGGTTACTTGATTAAGAGACTGAAATAGGGGTGAAGTAGACCGGTGGCTCTGCTTGACTCCTATTTCAGGTGCAATGATGTTGCGTATGTATGATTTTTCTTTGACTGATGAAGAAGCCACTGAAGCTTTGAAAGCTTGCAACATTTTTTTATTTTTATTTTTTATTTTTGCATTTGGTTGGCCCAAGGAGGTCAGATTGAGATAGAAAAGTTTCAATAATCAATATATTTTAACCATCCATAGTCAAATTGTAGAAAAATAGATGCCAAGTGGCCACATAGAGAGGATTCTGGGAGTTGAGGCCTCTGAAAAGGATAAAATGTTGGAAGGTTGTAACAACATGAATGCAAGAATGTTTATAGTCAGATTGCCCTCTTGAAGGACCCACTGCATAGGGCCTGATGCATTAAGATGCCAGAGTGGTATATAGCAGCCATAATGAATCACTGATAGGAGGCACAGGAACTCTGTGCAAAGGGGCCCATAGTACCATCTTCCAGATAAGGGGCATTGGAATGTGGCCAGAGGTGCTTTAAGTAGATTATAATGCATTCTGAAATCTTTACTCTCATTGCTTGAGATTCTATATCAGGGACCGGCAACCTGGTCCTGGCACTTACCAGCCCAGGCAGACCCCTGCTGCCGCCACCGCTGCCACGCGCCACCACCGTTGCGCATTTTGGCTGCCATGGGGCCGCCTGCGGCGCGACCACCATTTAGATTTCCAAAATGGCGGCCGCGACGAGTTTGCACAAGCACAGGAGTACTGCGCATGCGCAAACGAGTTGTGGCTGCCATTTTGGAAATCAAAATGGCGGCCACGGCATGTGCGGAGGCGGCTGCAGCCGTGCGTGCCGCAGCGGCGGACACACACGCGGGGGGGTCGCATGTGGCAGTGGGGGTGTGCGCACGCGCGTGAGCGCACGTACTGCCATTCCTCCCCCCCTCGGCCCGGCGGAGGGGAGGACTTCGGGGGACCGGCCCCCGGCTCAAAAAGGTTGCCTACCCCTGTTCTATATGTTTAAAGTTTGAAACATCCAGTGAGGTGTAAGAATTGGATTTCTTTGTTTGAAGGTGTATAAATGTAGCCATTTTCTTCTTTTCGGAGCCAAACTCTGGAATGCTAATTCCTTTTGGGACTGTCGACATAATAAACCTGTGTTTACAATAAACCTGTGTTTACAAATTGACTTCGGTCCCCTCTCTTGCTTCTGCTCTGCCAGTAACTGAAGCTGCTGTGGGCTCATAGCTTGTTTATTTCTACTACAAGATTGTTTGCCAGCATGACATCTGGTTTGGCCCTGATACATCCAGTTGGGTTTAATTGCTTTATTATGTTAGGAAGATTCCCATTCATTATAAATATGACATTGCAGGGCTACTGATTGTTTGGTGCCTGAAGTGGAAAAACCCAACTCCTCCAAAGTCCTCAACAGTAGAACCATGTCATGTAATAAATAACTGATACTTGGCTGCTCTTTCATGATGCCACAATCTGTGGCCTCCAGCAGCTCATATATCATTTTGCCCTTGTGGCACAGTTGGGCAACACTGTGCCCAGCTGGGTTATTTATTAAAGATGACCATTCCTTCATCTCTGGCTACCGAAGCCTCACGGGTGTGGATAATGCTGTTTGTTCTCCTTAGAGGTGATCATGAGAAATCTGTTTACATTGGCAGAAGACAAAAATGGATCCCCAGAACCTTGTTAACTGGTGGGTGGAAAGTCCACCAGTCATGTGTCTTACTAGGCCTTCAAAAATATATTTCCTTTGTGTCCCAATATACTTGTAAATTTCAGTAGGTGTTGCTTGTCACCTGGTTCTGTAAGCTGGAATTTCCTTCTTTTTACAATTGTTGGAGCTATCTCCAGTTTTTAACTGGCAACCCTAAATGAAAGCAAAAGACAAGCCCCTACCCACTAGCATTCTACATAAAAAACTGACTGGAAATTTCATGTTCAATTACCCAAGGTACATGTGGGAAGCAGGGGAGCACAGGACAAGAGATAAGGCACATACAGCTCCAGCCCTTGTCCTACAACTTTTTGCCAACCTCTGCCTAATGTTAGGACCGGCCCAGTCAATTATCCACTGTACATGTGGGTAGCAGGGGAGTACAAGAGATACAAGTCAGTCCTCTGTATCCATGGATTCAAGCATCCACGGCCGTAATTTTGCCATTTTATATAAGGGACACCATCTTACTATCCATTGTATTTAATGGGGCTTCAGCATCCATGGATTTTGGTATCCTCTAGGGGTCCTGGAACCAAACCCCAGCGGATACCAAGTGTCCACTGTATTATATTTCAGCACTAAGGTCACTGCCTATATCCTGGGATTTTGGCAGGACACAGCAACACAGATACCTTGCTCAGCAGTAAGGACAGTCCATGGTGCTGCCCATGCTAAGTATGATGCTAAGATCTTGAATATTTCTGTGTTGTTTTTTTATGGACACTTAGGATTTTAGCCCTGAGTGCTCACAAAAGCCTCATTCTGAGGCTTTCTTTGTAGTAGAACAGATTACCCTGATCTACAGCAACTATGGACTAGTCTACACACAAAGCGAGTTTGGGAGAACTGTCCACACAGCTCTCTTTTGACCATATCCTGATCCAATTGATCACAGTAAGCATGGCTATGGTTGCTCCAGGTTTTTTTCTCCTCCCATGTGTACAAATATATATATTTCAGAATTCCTCCTCCTGGCCTCAGAATGGTATTGCTCCTCAAAACCAGGATGACTCCCTACTTTTTCTTCTCTAGATTAAAACCTCAGTGCAATGAAAAGACCTGGATTTGGCCCAGCCATCCTGTACGTCTGGACAGCTCACTGGAAAAGCTAGGTAAGACCATCTTATTTGGCCCGTGGAAACAGATCTCAAGTCAAGACAGGTAAATTTGCTTTGCTTTCTGTAAAGTTTGCATTTTGTTCAAGCACAGTTCCATCTTATTTCTACATCATTTTGTGAATTCCCCTCCCCCAAATCCACACAATCCCTGGTGCTTTTTTGCAGTTTTTCTAATACAGTATAACACATTTTTGCAAACACTTTTTCTTAGTACAGTACGTAACTTTTGTACATTGTTTTCTAAATGTCCTTTTGTACACATTTTTAATGGGAGAACTGTATTACACAGTTCAGAGAAGGATGAAAATTAAAGGATAAAGGCCTCAGAGTTCAGGAAGAGCAAATTAAGTTGTTCCATACTAAAATGCAAATTTAATTACTTTTGTTCCATTTGTCCCAAGTGTTCATACTGTCTATACACAGTGTCATCATCAATATGTAGGATGTGCATCACTACTTGAGCACAACTAGTCATGGACAAATGCATCTTTCACAAAAAAATGTTCTAAACTGAACACCTATGAGCCCGTAATCTAATAAACTGATGCAGAAGAGAAGACGATGAAATAATAAGAGGGCAGGGGAAGCACAACAAGCAAAAAAAAAAAAAAGAAGTTGAAAATGGAGAAATATTCTAAAGAACCGTAAGAAGGCCCATGTTCCTGTGGCGATTCCAATCTAGCTGCTGTGGCAATTGCAGACAAAAAGGAACGGAGGGAAAATACAGGTGCTGAATGTGGTCATGCACACTTGTTTGTTGTTGTCAACTGCCCTTGAGTCAGCCCCAACTCATGGCGACCCTGTAGATGAGAAATCTCCAAGCCCCCTTATCCACCACTGCTCTGCTTACGTAAGTCCTGCAGATTTAGGCCCATGACCTCCCTGAGTCTATCCATCTGGCATGTGGTCATCCTCTCTTTCTGCTGCGCTCCAGCTTTCCAAGCATTAATGTCTTTCAAGTGAGTCATACTTTCCCATGACATGGCCAAAGTATGATAGCCTGTTTCGTTATCTTGGCTTCCAGGGGGAGTTCTGGTTTGATCTGTTCCAAGGACCTATGTTTGTCTTTTTGGCTATACTTAAGTAGGTGCCTGCTAAAATGCTATGCCTGGCTCCAGAACAGCAGGCTCGCTTGCTGCCTCTTTCTTCTTCAGCTGGTGCGCACATGGAGCAAAACTCAGCCCCAGACATCCCAAGTCAAGGTATATAATAAGACCAGTATTTGATGCACTTTAGGGTTTTGAGTTAAGTCTAGGGAGCCCATGGCAACAAAAGATATTTCAAGCAGGTCCCTGATAAAGAAAAAGTTAAGAACCACTGTTCAAGAAGATTTCTGATCGGCTCTTAAGAGGGTCAGAACCCATACGTCTGCCACAGAGACCACAAAGAGCAAAACATATCCCTCCTGGACAGGAAAGAGAGCCAGCAGCGCTTGTTTCTTTCCAGGAAAGTTTTTGAAACAATCTCACAGCCTAGCCAAAAGCAAATACCAATATTTATCAGGCTGGCTTGGCTAAAAGCAAATGTTTACCTCTTGTCCCTCTCTGCAGTTAAGGAAAGCCCTGAACGAAAGAGTTAACCCCACTAAAAAGAGGTTTTACATTTGGGCTCATCAGGTTCTCACTAGCCTTTATTAAGATAAGCTAATTAGAAATGACAGCAAGATCTGCACAGTTCCACAAAATTCCTAATGTGTCCTGATTCAGGATCCCCTGTTGTGAAGAGAAATGTGAAGCACAAGTACAGTGCTGAATCTAACTATTGTTTTTCTGCAGAGCAAAGCACCGCCACAAGCTAAATTCTAGTAGCCTTCCCTAAGCTGGTCCAGTCACCAGAAGAATGATCCATTTTCCCTTGGGGAGCTGGTGAGTGAATTTATGGAGACTTGTTTATAATATACAGTAGCTTCCTCCAACCAGGTGCCCTTCAAATGATTTGGTCTATAACTCCCACCACCCCAACCAGTATGGCCAAAATATCAGGGCATGATGGGAGTTGCAGCCCAAACCATTGGAGGGCCCATCAGGTTGGTGGAAGCTAAATGGGCTGAAGAGTTCTCCAGAGATGGAGACTTCCAAAACAATCACATTATGAGATATGTCTGACAACATCAAGAGTAGTCTAGCTACACAGAGGAAACATTCAAATGATTGGCTGCACCATTATCCTGTTATTTCTGAGAAGACATCACCTACTATTCCAGAATCTCCCAAACTGTACTGCTTAAAACAGGGAAGGAGAATGGCCCTGGAGATGTCAGACTAGAACCCATATTATCCTTCTTCACAGGCTTCTAGGAGTTGGTCCATCATTATCCTAGGGACCATAGTCATCCTCCATCCCTGGCTTAAAAGAGCCATATAAGGAGTCAGAAATGGGTGGCAAGAAACTTCTATCAGATGTAGTTTTTAATTTTAAATAATTTTCAATGTAAAAAGCCATCTGGTTCCAAAGAAGTTTGAACTGAAAGCTGGTTCCCAAAATGTAATGCAGACAATGCTTCATCAGCTAAAACAGAACCATACAAGTGTGAAATGTAAAGCAAGAAGGCAGTTTTTAAACCAGATGAATTGTCTTTTCCAGCCGCAAGAAGCAAAAACTAAAATTTCAGCACCAATTGTTAAGATACTAACAATTGACATTTTTAAAAAATTGAGTTTTACAATTTGTAAATGTATTTTTGCCTGAATTCAAGCAATTATCTTTTAAAAAGTATGTGTGTGTCTGTGTTTTAAACAGTTTTAAAGATACACAAGATCACCCCCCTTCTCAATATTGCACTCTGAAAGCAGGAAGCAGCTGAATTCTGGAACTGAGAGAGAAGATGGGGAGGAGGCTATTTCAGTCCGGAGATTCTCTGCCACCACAGAGAGGCCAACTTCAAGTCCTTCTGAGCTCTGAACCTTCCCAGAGAGAAGTGTTTCACAGCCACAATTCGTAACATGTGAGCTAGTTCCTTAAAGAATGAAACAGCCAGTCCAAACTCTGACGGAGTGAAAGGCAGAAATGCCAAAGTTATAGAACTGGATCATAAATACAACTGTTGCAAAACAGAGTCTGGACATGGGAGAGGGACCACGGAAGTGTCTGTCACTTTGTTGGCATCACACTTGCAGGACCCAGTCACTGGCAACACGTCCATACTACAGAGGAAGAAAAAAGTGTATCTGGTTAGCATTGCAAGAGGGTTAATACTTCTTAAGAGGACAGAGAATAGGGTTCTCAGGGCTTGGCCCTGAGTCTCATGCCCATCTCTGGTCTTCAGGATGAGAGCACTGCCTTGAAAAGTATTGTGTATTTGTTTAATTTATTTATAGCCTCCCTTTCCCCCAAAGTGGCTAACTTTGGCGTTCTTATTTGATTGGCATACTCTCAGCATCTATGGTTGATGCTTAAGGTATCATGTTTAATGACATCACCAGGGCCTTTACAAGGGGTCATCTCTAGGTCTCAGGTTTTAATAGATGCCTTCAACCTATTAAACAATTTGTTTTGGGGTTGGGTTTTTTTTAATCCTTTCATTTATATAACTAATCAGTCTACAAAGGAACCAAATATTTTAAATCTTGTACAAAAATAGCACTTTCAGCACTATTTGGACGCTTAATGCAAACTACTCCACAGAGCTACTCTGCCCCCTTGTGCCATGAAGCTGGAATCACGGGCAAGTCAGACACTGCTTTTCCCTTCCCCTCCAAATAGTTGTCCTCAAATTACAACCCATTTCTTTTCCCTTCTTGATTTACCTGAATATCTGTCAGCTCTTTCAGAAATCGCTTTGCGATCTCGGGTCCATTTTCCATTGTTGGGATGTGGTAATTCTGGTGCAAGAGAGAAAGAAATTCATAATGAAGAACAGAGGGAAGATATGTTTTGGGTAGGCTGCAAATGGTACCACTGGCATTGTGCCCAGTCTCTCACCTTGCCCTGGTAGAGGATTCTGTTCACGGGACAAACAACACATGCAGTGCCAGAACCAAACACTTCCTTCACCCTCTTTTCTTCCAGGCCTTTGATCAAGTCACCCATTGTGATAATTCGCTCAGAAACCTTGAATTCCCGCTGGGTGGAAAGAGAATCAAGAACTTATTATATTTATTTATATCCTGCTTTTTTCCAAGTTGGAACTCAAAGCAGCTAACGTCTTTAAATTCTGTTGACACTCACTGCCATATATTATATATATATATATATAAAACTCATAAAACATATTGATCAATTTTAAGTCAATCAAAGATACATTCAGACTGAGCAGGTCATAGTGCAATGTTCTGGCACTGAACAATGAACTTTTATTTAAAAATTCCCCCAGGTTCAATCCTGGTATCTCCTCATAGGGCTTAGACAGATTGTCTGAAAACCTGGAAAGCCTCTGCCAGTCAGTATAGATGTTCAGTGGTATCACTAGTTTAAAGGCAGGTTGTTGTTGTTCTTGTTGTTATGCACCTTCAGGTTGACTCCAATTTATGGAAAACCCTTTCAAAGGGTTTTTTTGGCAAGGTTTATTTGAAGACAGTTGGGCATTGCCTTCCTGAAGCTGAGAGTGGGTGACTTGCCCAAGATCACCCAGTGGAGCTTCCAGGGCTGAGCAGGGATTTGAATCCTGAACTCCTGGCATCCTAGTCCAGCCCTCAAACCATTCTACCATGCTGGCTCTCAATTCAGCTCCTATGAAGATTGGAATCTTATTTCATACATTGTCACAGCATGTACTTTACATGTAAAAGGTCTAGCCAGATTCAGTTCCCAGCATCTCCTGGTAGGACTGGGAAAGATTCCTGCTTTGACACCCTGGAGCCAGTGGGAGTAGAGAGTACTGGACTAGTATTTAATATCCTGCTTTTTTCTCCAGCAAACTCAAGGCAGTGGACACAACTCTTCTCTTTCTCACTTTATCCTCAAAATAACCCTGTGAGACGGATCTGACAGAGCGAGAGAAAAGAGAGGTTGATCTAGCGAGTTTCATAGCTCAGTGGGAACTGGACCTTAGCTCACTAAAGCCCCTAGTCTAATATCCTAACTACTTAAAATAAGGCATTTCCTATACTTATTATTTTTATTTTATTTATTTCATTTTTATGCTGCCTTTCTCCCAAAAAGGGACCCAAGGTGGCTCACAAGATAAAAACACTTTCAAAACAATTAAAATAACCTACTGCAGTTAAAACAGTATAAAAATTGAATTAGCTTCTTACTTCAGAAATTCCTACTTTCAAGTGACTTTGTGTCATGTTGATTAGTCAGGGTGGTGGTTAGATGCAGGATGTTAAATGTTATATATGTACTTGTTGTTTGGTGTTTGTTTTTTTAGTTTGTTTGCTAATGTGATGTTTGTTTTTAATGCCAACAGAAAACCAATTAAAATAATTATTGAAAAACAGTAGAAAATTAAGATTTAAAACATACAAAAGTTTTAAAAAAAACCATGATATAAAAACACATGGCCCATATAAAAGCCTCCCTAAATAAAAAAAGTTTTTACTTGCTGGCAAATGGAAAACAGGAGGGGCCAGCCTAGCCTCTTGTGGAAGGGAGTTCCAGAGGATGGGAGCAGCCACCAAGGAGGCGCTTTCTCGTGTCCTCACCAAGCGAGCCTGCAATGGTGGTGGGACCGAGAGAAAGCCTTCTCCAGCCCATCTTGGGGCTCTAGCAGGTTCATATGGGGAGATACTGTCTCTCAAATAGTCTGGACCTAAGCCATGTAGGGTTTTATAGATCATGATCACCACTGTGAATTGTGCCTGGAAATGAACCGGTAGCCAGTGAAGCTGTTTCAACAAGGGAGTGATATATTCCCTATAACTGGCCCCGGTCAGCATTCTAATTTAATTAATGTTTCTAATTAGCATCAAGTGTTGTTCTCCCATTACCGGCAAACAGCACCATACATTTCTAAATAATTATCTGAGCTGAAAACAAAAAGATTATGGCATGTGAATTCCAGTTAAGATCACACAGGCCTAAAAAACTGAGGTATAAAAACTTTTTTTTTTAAATGTATGCTGGTTTTATAGGAATTTGGCATTCTGAATCCAAAAATGATCTCTAGATTTGCTCCATCACATACAGTTTTTTCACAACTTGTTTTTCCTTTTTAATGTAATACGTGACTGAATGAACTAATCCCAAAAAAGAATTATCCTGCAAAGAGTAAGAAAGGGATTAAAGGAGTGGTTCTCAAACAGTGGGGTGGGAACCCCAGGGAGACATGAGCTTGGAGGCTCTGACCCGGCCTCCTCTTCCTAAACTTTTTTGTGTGTAAAATGTACACATGAATTGAGTTAAATATTGAATTTACTTAAATAAAACTGTTCTAATTGGAATGATGTTATTTCCTTATAAAATGTTAAAATATACATGAATGCGCAAATGAAATTATGCACACTAACTAACCAAAATACTTTGTTTAGATGTAGATTTAAAGGAGGGGGGTCCTAAAGGTAAAAAGTTTGAGTACCACTGGTACTTCTAGAAAGTTTTCTAATAAACTTTTTTTAAAAATTAAATCACTCATATGAAACAAAAATCCATCCAAGAGCACTAAAAGAAACTGCACAGAAACATCAGCACCTGCTGTTAATCAAAGCTGTGTAACAACTGAATTTTAAAAATTGAATTTGTAAAATTGTGTAGTAAACTTTATTGTGTGTTTCAAATTCAGCACCCAAAAATAAAACAGCTACAATACTGAAAAAAGGTTTTCCATTGCAAGGCTCTGTCATTTTCTTGCAAATCCCCCACCTGCACTCAAACCTATTTTATTGCTATCTCAAGCTTCTGCTCCCCTTCACACTCACCCATTTCTGAGCTAGTTCTAGGAGGCTTTGCCGGGTCACACCTGGCAAAATGATTCCATTTAGTGGAGGGGTGACCAGCTCCAGATCTGGAAGGAGAAATAGCTGTTACATGTACACATGACCTAAGGTTATGCTGCAATTCAACAAGAGTACCAAAAATGCTTGAAGCATTCTCGAAGCTGAGATCTTACCCCAACTGAAAACTTCAGCTTTCATTTTCTTTTTAGAAAGGTCCCAGTTTCTAGTCTTTAATACTGAGAACTGTGTCATAAAGCAAGGCTGGAAACCTCGGGTCCCCTGGATGTTTTGGCCTACAATTCCCAATAACAAACCCTAGGCCAAAAATATTCTGGGAGTTCACACCTGTGTGTGCTAATCCTGTTGAAAATACAGATGTGTGTGCTAATCCTGTTGAAAATACAGAATTTAAGATGTGTGTGCTAATACTGTTGAAAATACAGAATTTCAAAGGGACAGATGAACTCAACAAACTTAAGGAGACTTAAAGTTCAAACCACCCTGCAGAAATAATCCAGCTTGAGATCACTTTAACTGCCATGACTCAATGCTCTGTGAACTATTTAGCCTTCTCCGTCAGAGAGCTCTGATGTCCCTACAAACTACAAATCCCAGGATCCCACAGCATTGAGCCATGGCAGTTAAAGCAGTGTCAAGCTGCATTAATTCTAAAATGCACATGCAGTCCAAGATATGGAATTGCAGAACACAGATGATAGTTGTTGTTATTAATTTATTTATATCCTGCTTTCCCCCAAAAAATTGGGTCTCAGAGCGGCTTGCAATTTAAAATAACAGTACAATTAAAAGCATACAAAAGCAAGCACTAAAATGGAATTAAACTATTACAATATTAAAACAGATCACTCCTTAAAAAATGAAATACCATTTAAAAAGATAAAAAGTGCTTAAAACAGTACACTTTAGAACAGGGCTCCCCAAACTTTTTGATCTGGGGGCCGGTTCGCTGGCCCCCAGATCTCCAGAGGGCTGGAGGCACGCACGCGCACGACTTGGGCACCATTTTGTATTCTTAAATGGCGCCCAGAGTTGTGCACATGTGCACGCAACACCAGGCGCCATTTTGGAAGACAAAATGGAGTCCGCCGGCACGCGCAAGCGGCAGCGGCAGAACCGGCCATAGGCTGGTTAGAAGGGCTTGACGGGCTGGGTCCAGCCTGCGGGCTGTAGTTTGGGGACCCCTGCTTTAGAACAATACACACCCCATCCCGTTCTTTAAAGACTTAGTTTTAAAAGCCTGTCTGAATAAAAATGTCTTAGGGCCTTTGCAGACTGCCAGAAATAGTGCAAATTGAGGCTACTTTAACTGCCCTGACTCAGTGCTAGGGAATCATGGGAACTGTAGTTTATTGTGGCACCAGAGCTCTCTGACAGAGAAGGCTCAATGTCACAGAAAAAAATACAATTCCTGTGATTCCCTAGCAATGAGCCAGGGCAGTTAAAGTGGACTCAATTTGCACTGTTTCTAGCAGTCTGCAAAGGCCCTTAGTCTGCCAATGGAAGGACAGGGAGGGGGGGCATTCTGGTCTTCTGGCGAAGGGAGTTCCATAGTTTAGGGTAGCTGCCGAGAAAGTCCTCTCTCTCATGTCCCCGCCAAATGTGCTTGTGATGTGGGTGGGACTGAGAGAAGGGCCTCTCTTGATGCTCTCAGAGCCCGGGCTGGCTCATACAGGAAGATACGGTCTGCCAAATGACTGTACCTGTGAACCATATAGGGCTTTATAAGTCATAATCAGCACTTTGAATTGTGCCCAGAAACAAACTGGCAGTCAGTGAAGCTGTTTCAACAGGGGCGCAATGCACAATTCAAAGTGCTGATTATGACTTATAAAGCCATAACATGCCCCAGTTAATAGTCTGGCTGCATGTCTTTGGACCAGCTGAAGTTTCAAAAAACTCTTCAAAGGCAGCTCCAAGTAGAGCTTGTTACAATAATCCAAACTCCTGAAAGGAAGTCCCCTAGCACTACTTGCTGTAGGGACTCCAACACCAACCCCAAGACCACCCCAGCTAGCTCAGAATGGGAGATTGTTGAGCAGTGGGGTGGGTGGTATATGAACAGAATCACTATGCTGCCCTAGCTACCCACCTTCAAGTAGACACACTCAAAACCAGTAGACACTGGGAGGGTGCATCTGGTCAGGGGGATAGAATCACAACAGCACTGCAACTCCACCTCCCCATCCCCAGATTTTGCCGGCTGCTGCACAGCAGAGATTAACCGCACAGTCTCATCTACCCAGGACTCTGTAATACAAGCCAGGTCAACATGCTCATCCAGAATCAAATCCTGAAAGGCAGATGTTTTACTATTCATTGACTGGCATTCAGCAGCAGCACTTTCAACCCAAGGAGGCTGTCACCAAGGTTATCCACACTATTTGAGTTGGGAGACAATTTGGGGACAACAAGCAGCCTCTTATGCTCCCCTCTTTCTTGATATTTTAATTGTCTCCTCCCTATATATCTTCTCTACTCTCTATGACTCCAATAGCTGCTCCCTGAATCTGTACATCCCCTCTCTCCTCTAGTACACAACCCTTTCCTGTAGTGGTAGAATTCAAAGATACTCGTATATCCATGTTAATTTATAAAATCAATATGTAAAGAGCACCTTGTAGCATTTGAGACTAATTGAAAGAAAAAAAGTTGGTATGGAGCAGTTGGTCTGCAGTTTTCCATTTTTGCGGGGGGTGGGGGGTGGAACAGATCCCATGCGAAAGATGAAGGGCAACTCTACTTCCTTTACATTTGCTACCTTTAGTGTTTTTATAATATGTATTAAAATTAAATTTGAATAATTTATAAATCTACTGGTCACCATAATCAACAATAGTTTTAGTTGACTAAAAACATGTTTAATCAATTAATTGACTAAATACCCATACTAGAGCCTGGGAACCTTTTAAACTTCCCCACCCTGAGATTTTTACACTGCATTTCCAATAATCCTTTATTACTGGCCAGGCTGGCTGTGGCTGGTGGGAGTTGAAAGTCCAAAACATCAGGAAAGCCGCTCTGCTTAAGGAGAAATCCTAGGATTTTTTTATTTCTTACATGCATTCTTACTGGGGTCAGTTATCAGTTGTAGGTTTTGTAAAATGAACTGAGTTTGCTTATATTGTAGAATTATGAATTAAAGGCAGTCTAGTAATAGGGAGATATAATTATCGGTTTGTGTTTTTTGTGTTATGTTAGGATTGTTATTGCTGCTTTTATCTGTAGTTTTTGTATGGTAGTTTTTAGTCATATAGATATAGTTGTGTTTGTTTTGTGTTATTTGGGATTAATAAAAATCAATTAAAAATAAAAACATCAGGAAAAATTCTTTCCCCTAGACTAAAAACAACAGCTGCAAGACTTCCCAGCTCCCAAAAACTACCCAGGGAATTGAGTCTCTCACCTCCTTGCTGGTCCTTCCAAAACACAAAGATGTTCATGGTCCCAACTTCGGTGATCTGATGATTGTCCCCATAGAGCCACAGAACCTGTTGGCATCCCTCTTTGGTAGCCTCATTCTGCACATAAATGGTGGGGCCATAGTTGCTAAGGTGACACAAGCACAAGGCGGGACTCAAATCAGATAAAAAGGCATCTCTTGATAGCAATGGGAACTCCGCCAACTCTACACTAGAAATCAAGGGTGGTGTACAAAGGGGAGCCTCACAGATCTATGGTGGAGTATATAAGCTTTATGTTCAGAACAGCCCAAGTTCAAACTGCAGCACTCGAAAATTAATCCTTTGTAAATCAAGCTCCTGGGAAATGCCACCGTCAGCCTTTCCATCAGCCCCACCCCCAGTACAGTCACTCTACAAAAGGTATGTGAATCATGATCCAAAGCATCTGGATGGCACTACATTGGGCATATCTGCAGCAAACAAAGTCCAAAAGCAGCTGTTAAAACAAAAGCCCTACTTACCCGCCCAGTTTGCTGTCCCCAACGCCACCCATCCAGGCACGGACAAAGCGGGGATCAGCCAAGAGAGAAACGGGGTTGAAAGAGCCAGTGGTGAAATAGGGGCCTACAGGACCCAGGATCACATAAAGTAAGGCGTTGTTGGATGTGGCGACCCCCAGGGAGGACTGCAGAGGAAAAAGGGCAGGAGGAAACGTTGGCAGGCAAGCAAAACCAGAATCACATGAAATGTACTTTGAGGAGGAACAGGGAAATGGACATTGGAAACACAAGCCAGGCATGGAATTGATTTCTGGCTTTAGGGCTTTTCCTCACTAAAAAGGACATTTTTCAAGACTCAGACTGCCAGAAATAGTGCAAATTGAGTCCACTTTAAGGGTTAGGGTTAGTGCTAGGGAGTCATGGGAATTGTTTTTTTTTCTGAGACATTGAGCCTTCTCTGTCAGAGAGTCTGGTGCCACAATAAAATACAGTTCCCATGATTCTAACCCTAACCCTTAAAGTGGACTCAATTTGCACTATTTCTGGCAGTCTGCAAAGGCCCTCAGTAACTAAGGAGCCAAGCAGAGCCTCTGTTGAGGACTGCCAAAAACTACAAGCGGGGATACTGTGGGCTACAGACTGCACGTGGTCCCCCTTCCATGACCAAAAATTACTTTTTTTGTGGAGAGGGACTTTCCTGAAAACTCCCTGTGAGTGTAGGAGGCCATTTTGCTACATTTTAGGGGGATTGTGGCCATTTTAGGCCTAGACTTTTTTCCAAATGGGAAATGACACAGAAATTTCCTTCTAGGTCACTTTAGTTGTTGATGGGAAGGCCTCTTCTGAGTCCAAAAAGGCTCAAAGAGGTAGAAATACAGTGAAATTGCCCTACACATCCACTTCAGGACCTGTGGGCAAAAGATTTTTTTTCAATCTAAATTTGTATGGATTGGGAGACTGTCACCCCAAGGTCCATTGGAGGCCAACACCCACACACACTGTTGTCCTCCCCAAGAAACAAAAGACCCACAAGTGAGCAAAGTGAATGTAGGACTGCATTACCAAGGGGCTGAGGTTTGGAAAGTAATTACTCACCTCAGTGCCGATGAAGGTGGGCCGGATGTAGAGGCTGGCCGTGTCAGAGTGGGGCACCCAGTCTTGTTCTAGGTGGATTAGCTGCCGGATGCATTCAAGGAGCTCTGACTTGTTGAAGGACTGGAGAGGAGGAAGAGTGAACAAGTAAGAACTGCAATGATGTCCCAATTCCATCCCAGTCATCAAAGCCCTTGCTTTTTATTATCTTTCCACACCTTCCTCCAGTTGGAGGTGGCCTTATACTGACTGACACTGATTTGACCATCCAGAAGAATATTGTCTGTCTTGACAAGTAGCTAATCTCTGGGGTTTCTGACAGGAGGCTTCACATCCCCTGAATTCTTTAACTGTCTGCTGAACCAGGAGCCTACCCAGTCTTCTGACCATACTAAGGGGAGGCTAGGGGGTCACATTACCCCCTTCAGAGACGTTAAGAGGGCTGCACCCTCCACCACATTCCCACTCCAATAAAATAAAATAATTAAAAATCCCCCAAATGTCCCCAAACATCCTCTACGGGACATATTTTCACCATGTTTTAGCACCCCCTGGGCCACACTGGAAAGGCAGCATTTCACCCACCCCTCTGCTACAGTTCACCAATCCTTATTTATCCAGAGAAAATCCTGCTTGTTCCAAAACAATCCAGGCTTGCTGGGTCTAAAAGATCATGAAATGTCCAGGGTGTGGGAGACAGAGCAGGATGAGAGTGGGTAGGATGCAACAGACTGAGGAAAACAACCAGTTGCTCATGCTGTTCCTTTCAAGTGGCTCTGGCATGCAGGGGTGCCCATGCCCAAGAGCTCCTGTCAACTCAGGGCTGGGAAAAGTCTACTTCTTTCGATGCATATGAATGACAATTGCCATCATCCTTCACTAATGGTTATGCCAGCAGGGGCGGATGGATATGGGTATCCAACAATACCTGCAGCAGACCTTAGAAAAGTTAATTGATCACTATGACTCACAGAATACTCCACACAGCTGACTAGGGGTTCCTCAAGTTGTAGCCCAAAAAGTATAATGCTGACAGATGATGGGAGTTGTTCTCCAGCAACATCTGGAGGGACGCACATTCCTTAGCCCTGTATTAGCTCCTGTTGAAGGCCAAGAATCCTGAAAGCTGGGCATTTCAATCTGCTTTCTTCAAATCCAAACATACTTTATGCAAAGAAAAGAAATGTTTTAAGTTCCTGGCATAATTTATACAGTCAGTCTTTGTATCCATGGGGGTTCTGTGCCAAATACAAGACTTCAAGTCTCATTATAATCAATGGTGGTGTGATGTGCACGTAACCACATACATGCACCACCATTGAGGAGAATGGGGTGGGGGCATCTGCAGATGCTCCAATCCATGGATGGGAAGCCAGCCAATACGGAGAGTCCACTGTAGCAACTTAAGATAAGAGAATGGTCCATTTGAACACAACAGACCTTTCCCTGTCTTTTTAAAGCAGGGAAACATATCTGAGCTGGAGTAGGTTGTATCTGCTGTTAGTTTTGGGGTGAGGGGGAGGTGAGAGGTTACCCCCATGAATATACTCACAGGCAGACAACAACGAAGAGCAGAACGTAACATGCGGTCCATGTTCATCATGGGACGGAAAAGCCGGATGCAATTGTCTGGACCCCGGAAAGCCTTCATCCCCTCAAAGAGCTAGTTGGTGGAGGGTGGGGGAAATTCATATAGAAGAAAAAATGTTTACATGTGAAGTAGCAGACCCTATAAGGTTTGTGGTTCCTAGAGGATACTGGATTAATAACCCATTGGGTCCACTGAATCTAGTCTTCTCCACTTATCTCTTCAAATATCCTGTTTTCATCATCATCATCTGCTTTCGTCCACAACCTTGCACCATCCAGATGTATTGGACTGTGACCCAAACCAAGGATGGAAATTACAGCCCAACACATCTGGAGGCCACAGGTTGGAAAAGGCTGATCTGCAGGTGTATCAAAAGCAATAATCCCATTCCTGTTTCACACACACGGCTGTGTAACTCAAAGCAAACACATGACAAATTTGTTATTCTCAGAATCCACCCACTCCCAAGTCATTGAATCAGTATGCATGTATCTATTTATTTGGAGAACAGAACATTTGGAGCAACATTTGGAGCAAGTAGCCATCTGAGTAAGAAGAAAGAACCATATTGGATCCCCTTCATTTCTCACTTACCCCAAATCCATCCAGTATTTCATCACACTCCCCAGCTACCATCACACTCTTTATTTTTATAGTGCCTCTTCCCAAATACTAGGACTCAAGGAGACTTACAAAATATCAGAATACAGGGATTAAAGTATACAATCAATAAAAATACATAAAAGCAATTTTAAAGTGCAATTACACAATCTATAGAATTAAAACTGAAAAATCGATTAAAAACGAGAAAATAAAAATCAACAAGACTCCACACCAAGAAAAGCCCACTGCAACCAATTTCTAAAAATATGTTGGAATGGAAGAGTTTTCACTACTGGTGGAAAGACAAAGGAGGCATCCATGCCTCCCTAGGCAGGGAGATCTAAAGCCTCAGAGCAGCTATTCATGTGGATTCTGCTACCAATGTGAACAGGATGGGAAGAAGATGACCATTCCAAGAGAGGAAACAGTTACCTGTACTGAGTAATGCAAGGCAGAAGAAGCTGGGTGAAGAGAGAGATTCTGAAAAGGCTTGATGTGTGGTTTGCCCCAACCTTTCTCTTTGCTCCATTCCACAGTTAGCATGTGGTCAGTGAATGTTTTGCCAAAGACCAGGTTCCCTGGGTCTGGTTTGGGCTTTGGGTCCTTGGTTAAGTCAATCTGGAGATCAGAGGCCTAGGAAAGAAAACAAAGACTATTAAAATCTACTGTCAATCAGCAAGGCCTCCATGAGGGATAGAACTGCTTTAACCTCAACCCCATTTCAGAATAAAAAGTGGTGGCACCAGTACATGTAAATTGTACATCCATCCATCTCTCACAATGACAAATGAATTCCCAAATTCAGTAGCTCTCAATCAGATATGTTTTCTCACCTTGAATGCGGTACTTAAAAATCTCTGAGGACTAAGAAGCGAAAGTAGAACATTGCATGATCTTCCTCTCAGAAACTAGAAGGAAAAAAGAAAAGGAATTAAGAGTGAGTAGAAAAACCTCTCCTCCTAATAGTAGAATGATATTGCAAGTCTTGACCTATGGAACTTTGTGGCTTAGCAAGCATAATGGACCATGTTTACAGAAGCCCTATCCAACTGGTACCACCAGTTCTCACAATCCTCAGCCAGGTTTCAGGATGATGGAACTTGTAGTGCAATTAATTTGGAAGGTGCAAGGCCCAGGAAGGGCTGATCTAGAGATATCACTGATCAGTAAGTGGCCAGCAGTCCATGAAACCATAAATCATGCCAGGTAAAGCATCTTAGTCTTTAAGATTCCCAGAGTATCTCTAAACTAACAGTCTTTTTGCATGTTTGCCTGGTCACACATATGACAGAAATGAGATGGTAGAAGCCTGTTGTGGTAAACAAGCCTGTACCAGGTGAGTAGGGTGCCATTTTGGAACACTCTGCCATGGGAGTGAAGGGAAATGTTCTCTGATTATTAAAATAAAACAAAAGCGAATTCAGGAGATACTTTCTAGACCAGTTAGCTCTCTGTTATGCACTTGTGAGAAGTCTGTTTTGTTTTTAGGAGTATTAAAAATGTAATGGGTCCCCATTTACTGTTTACAGCAGTCATACTGGCTGAAAGATTCTGGGTTTTGGCCTGTGTAGAGATAAACTTTGAGGCTATTTTGGGAACTTCACTTGGATCCATATATGATGTTTGTTCAAAAATACTAGTTTGTTCACAGACTATCCAAGGAACAGTTTTTGACCTAAATGGCTCTAAACTGGATAGGGAGCCATGTGAAGAAAACCATGAGACAGAGAAAGAAATGGGAGTGACATAAAGAAGAAGAAAAGAAACAGAGAGTTTGAGGTCCCATCGACTTTTGGGTTGGGGTCCCATCTTCCTTTGGATTTAGCTGCATCCACCACCAGCAAGAAGCCACTGAAGAAAAACGGGTTTTCTGTGCTACATTCCAAGCCCTTTAGGTCCCCTATGAGGCTAGGTCTCATATGTTATATATCACATTTGCTGATGAGCTAAAAGGTCTGATAACAGTTCCATCATTCATGGATGCTAGCTGGGCATACATCTTTTGCAGGACCTTGCTGATGGTGGCCCCAATGTTAGTCCTCATTTAGTGCTGCCATTTGCCTCCTTTGAAGGGTTCCTTTTGGAAAGCCTTTGAAGTGGAAGACAATGATTATAAATATCCAAAAGACATAAGCAGATGAATATACAAGGCCGGTGAATGATTTTATAAAAAAATACAGGAGGCCCTCCACATTTTTGGGGGTTAGGGGCACAGGACCCCCATGAAAGTGGGAAAACCACAGATAAAAAACCCCTTTTTTAAACCTGAAAGAACATCTCTCTAGGAATCAGACCCTCCAGCTGAAAGGTGACCACAGAATCGCACTGAAGGACCTATAAATGCCTAGAGAAGTACTTTCTCTAGGAGTGTTTAGGTCCTCCAGCATGACTTTATGGTCAACCTCTGTCCTGGAGGACCTAGTCCTAGAGATTCTTAGAGAGAACGTATTAATCAAATCCACAAATGCTCAAATCTGCAAAAGTCAAAGCCACAAATGTGGACTGTGCTAATCAACACCAAGAAAGAAAAAAATGTTAGCTCTAAAGGAAAGATCTCTGTTTTTTACCCTCTACACTAGACTAAGTAGACCAGCAATCTGACATAATATAAAGCTTCATGTGTTCATAGGAGTGTGCCTGTTGAAAAGAGGAAAGCCCAGACCAGAGACTCACTCAGAAACACACTGGATACCTCTGAAAGGGGGAGTAATTTTGCTGAGGTTTTGCATTGTGACTAATATATCCCATACAACTCCTCAAAATTGAGATGTGCTAACCGACTATCTCTAACCACCCATTCCCCTTAAGCAAACAGCTTGAGTTAATGTGTAATCCAGAAGCAGAAAAGGAGCCAAGAGAAAGGGGCCCTCTGGGAGGCAAGTGGGTGACATCCCATCATATGGCGGTGGGGAGGGGGATCTTATCCTTTTCTATTCTTGCTTTTCTGCCTCTCACGGCAGGGTTTTCAAAAGAGCTGCCTTCATCACCATGCCCAACATGAGACAGGCAAGAGGAGCACAAAGCAAGCAATTGACAATTCAAGCGTGGGAACACTACGATTTCCATTTCTGCTGAGGTGGTCATTCTCCAATCAGTCATGGTAAGAGATCCACCCCTTTCTTCTTTTTTTATCTTTTTTTAATCTCCCTAGGGTTGAACTTCAGCCCCTGTTGAGTCATTTCAGACAAGGCTGGAAAAGAGTACGAACAAACATCTAGAGGGAAAGGCATGCAGCCTTTCCATTATTCTGCTTTGCTTTAAAGGGAGAAATTACTGGTCTTGCTGGTGAAGAAAAAGAGGGAAGATTTAAAGAGGTAAGTTTACATGGGTTCGGAAAATGAGACTATTTGCATTTCCACCCCAGCTCTTTCTTGATCAGGAATTGCCCAAGTGATGGGGATATCCAAAAAAATGACTGGGGAGAGATTCCGTTTCCAAGACCTGAAAGGGGAAAGCAAGCTTTAAATTCACAGAGTTCTTCATCAGTCCCAAGGTGTGAAGTGTTTGTTGTTAATTCCTAAACAGTGATAGCAAACTATGAGGGTGTGGCTTTCAGAAGGTAGTCTTTCCTTTCTTTCTCATCTAGAAAAGACATCAAGATTAGATTCACGTGAGGGTTAAGCCCCTGAAAGAACATTTAAAAAGAGCCAGAATTATGACTGGTATCCTACTCTTCCTTCGAGGAATGCATGGCAGCAGATAAACAGATGTGGGTTAAACCTCTACCCCAATATCCTTAAGGGCAGTATGACACTGAGAGAACAGCTGGGCCAAGCCTACTTATCCAGATTCATGGCTGAACGGAGATTAGAACTCCCATCTCCCTATTGATCAAAGTCCAATACTCAGACCACTACACCATGGTGCCTCAGATCAGATTCTGACTTCATGCAAGCATTTAAGCCAAGATAGAAACATGTGGCCATCCAGATGTTTTCAGACTGCATTTCCTATCCATCTAGGCTAGTATGGCTGATACCAACTGCCATCCAACAACATCTGGTTGCCTACCTTTGACTTAAATAGTCCACAAGTATGGTAGTGTCAGTAGTTGTGTGTGCCTTAAGTTGTTTCCGACTTATGGCGACCCTAAGGTGAATCTATCACTGGGTTTTCTTGGCAAGATGTGTTCAGAGGTTTACCATTGCCTTCCCTTGAGGCTGAGAGAGTGTGCCTTACCCATGGTCACCCAGTGGGTTTCACAACCAAGCAGGGGTTCCAATCCTGGTCTCCAGAGTCATAGTCCAATGCTCAACCACACTGGCTCTTGCTATCCACAAGAGAGCGGAGAAATAAATTGGAGAGCATCAGATTGACCCTTTTTCTCAATGGCTAAAGTTAGGGGAGATTTAGACAGAACCCAAAGATAAATGTTTCAGCGTAGAGAAAGGAAAGTAAGAAGGAACCATAGCTCAGGAGAGTAGCCTTCATATGTGTGAGCATCTGTGCATAGGATGTTTTCTCCTGGAAGCCTGAGGTTCACCAGCCAGAGCCATGCACAAAATGGTGGCTCTTGGGGGTAGAAACAAACACAAAACAATGGCTGGAAGGAGGGAAGCCAGTTACTTCTTGAACCCCAGGTGCCATACACTTAGAGACAGACTTTGGAAATGTTTTTGGGGGGGAGTGTCTCCCCCCAGATTACAATTCTCAGAATCCCACAGCCATCATGGCTACAAGCTGTAGGATTCTGGGAACTATGGTTCAAGAAACTGCTTTCCCCAGATCAGATGAGATTATTTTTGAATGCTAGTACTGTCAAAGTTGACTCTGAAGATGAAGCAAGTGTTTACCTCTATTAAACACACATACAACCTCTAGAAATACAGTAGTTATCCTCATCAAAACAAAGCATTTTCCTTTTATAACCTTAACAATGAAGCTTTGCATTTCCCCCCCATCCTTTTTGATTAATCACATTTATTGAGGAAATAATTACCTGTTTAGCCATGCCCTTTTGACTTGTATTCCACAGCAAGAAGCTTTTCTATATAACCTTCAAATTGATCCCACTTGACCATAAAGACTTTGCAAGCCTAAATTCACCAAAAGCATCTTTCCTGTTAAGACTTAGGTGGGACGAGACATTGACTGTGGGTACCTATAAAGCAGTGGTTTCCAAACTTTGGTCCTCCAGATGTTTGAACTCCCTGAATTCCTGACTGTTGATTAAGCTGGTTGAGGTTTTTGGGAACTGAAGTCCCCAAAAAACTAGAGGCCCAAAAGTATGGGAACCACTGCTCTAAAGCATGCGTGGGCAAAGTGTGGAGTCCCCCAGGCCATTTTTATGCCTCCAGGAGTCAAAAATAGGTGTCTCCCCCATAAAAAAGTTTTTGCTGTAGAATGCCCCCAAAACACTTTAGGGGTTGTGGAGGCCATTTCTACCATATCTGGGGGCCCCCTGGGGCTCAAAAAACTTTTGCAATTTTTTGTCCAATTTTTAAATTATTTTTTGCTCTGAAACGCTCCAAATGTCCACTAAGCAACATGGGATGCATTTTTACACCACAATGTAGCTACAGGAGAGGCCTTTTTGAAACCCCAAACATGATGAAAATGACCTCAAGCCCTCTAAGCTAGAGGCATTTGAGGGCAATTTAAAAAAAAAATTATTTTCAGGAGCAGATGCAGCCCTCCAAGGTCTCCTAAGAGTCTAATGCAACCTTTCCCAATTGCACACCTCTGCTTTAAAGTTGCAAATTTCATGACAAGAGAGGTAGCTACTGTAACCTGATATAACATGTGCTATGACAGTGAGCTTTGGGAGCACTATTATTACTAACTTCATTTCAATCACACATCCCATCCATACACAACAATGTTTCTGTGGCTATTAAACTCTGTGACTGGTAGGAATTCAATTGGTGCTGAGCACAAAAAATACAGCAGTGAGAAGGAGCCACCTACTGAATTTTTGCTTGTAAGATGGGTGTTTAAACTCAAAGAAAGATAGGAAACTTGCTATGGAGCAATGCCTCAAGAAGAGGCTTCTGGTGAAAGTCAGTAGAAGGGATTCTGCCCTTGTTACAACTGTGGGTAAGAGCCAGCCTGGCATAGTGTTGGACTACAACTCTGGAGACCAGGGTTCGATTCCCAGCTCGACCATGAAAACCACTGGGTGACCTTGGGCAAGTCACACTCTCTCAGTCTCAAGAGGACGGCAATGGCAAACCGCCTCTGAACAAATCTTGCCAAACAAACTCCATAATGGCCTTAGGGTCGCCATAAGTCGGAAATGACTTGAAAGCACAAAACACACACACATGAATGAGAGAGGCATAAATTCTTAAAGGCATCAGATCCTGTCTGATCTTGAAAGCTAAGCAGGGTCAGCCCTCATGAGTACTTGGATGGGAGACCACCAACGAATACCAGGTGCTGTAGTAATCTTGCCAAGAAAATCCCATGGTAGGTTCCCCTTTGTTGTTGTTAACTGCCTTCGAGTCAGTCTTGACCCATGGGGACCCTATGGATGAGGATCTCCAGCCCCCGCCCCCCATCCTCTACTGCTCTGCCCAGCTCCTGCAAACTCATATTCGTGGTCTCTTTAATAAAGTCCATCTATCTAGCATGTGACCTTCTTCTCTTTCTACTTCCCTCCACCTTTCCTAACATTATTGTCTTTTCCGCCTTAGGGTTGCCATAAGTCGGAAACTACTTGAAGGCACACAACGCACACACACACATTGTAGAAAGGGATGCAGGAAGCTCTTTGAACAGCAGAGGGCAACAAGAGGCAAGAAACACAAGAACAAGTGTAGATGCTTATGGCACATACACTATTTGCACAGTTGGCCTCAAATGACCAAACACCTTCCCGTTTATAGAAAGTTCCCATTTCTGGAGTCCTGGGGTTGTTGCGAACTGCCTTTGAGTTGGCCTTGACTCATGGTGACACTGTGGATGAGACATCTCCAAGACTCCCTATATCCTCACTGGTCTGCGTCGGTCCTGCAAATCCTTGATTGAGTCTATCCATCTGGCTTGCGGTCTTCTTCTCTTTCTTCTACCTCCTACCTCTCCTACCATTATTGTCTTTTCCAATGAGTAGTGCCTTCTCATTATGTGGCCAAAGGACGATGACTTCAGTTTGATCACCTTGGTTTCCAGGGAAATTTCAGACTTGATCCGTTCAAGGACCCATTTGTTTGATTTTTTGGCTGTCTGTGGTGTCCTCTGCACTCCTTTCCAGCACGACATCTCAAATTAGTTGATTTTCTTCTTATCTGCTTTTTTCACTGTCCAGCTCTTACATCTGTACATGGTGATGGGGAATACAATAGCCTGGATAATTCTATCTTTAGTGTTCAGTTGTATATCTTTAGTCTTTAGGACCTGCTCTAGTTCTTTCATGGCCTTCTCATTACTAGTCTTCTTATTTTTGACTGCAGTCTCTGTTCTGATCAGTGTTTGATCCAAGGTACGGGAAATCTTTAACTATTTCAATTTCTTCATTGTGTAGGTTGTATTTATGTATTTCCGTAATCTAATTTGCTGCAGGCGGCTAGCAGCTATTGACAATCCTGCATAAAGTGTTTTTAATGTGGATTCTTTAGCTCACTGGATGGTTTGGACAACAACTCTCATAATCCAATATTATAGGCCATGCTGGCTGGGGCTTCGGGGAAATGAAGGCCAAATCACCAGGCAAGCTAAAGGTTCATCCTGCCTTACTTCCTGAACTATGGTGCTGCTATGCCAAAAACAGTCAGATTCTGTACCCAGGAAATCCAGTTGGCTTCAGTTATACAAATAAAATATATTTGCAAGCACCAACACATAAATTGTTCTGCTTTTCATCCCGAGTCACATCTCTGATGATATGTTGTTGTGTGCCTACAAGTCATTTCCAATTTATGGTGACCCTATCATGTGATTTTCTTGGCAAAATTTGTTCAGAGGAGGTTTGCCTTTGCCTTTCTCTGAGGCTGAGAGAAAATGACTTACAAAGGTCATCAAGTGGGTTTCAATGGCCAAGCAGGGATTCAAACCCTGGTCTGGTCCAGAGTCATAGTCCAGTGCTCAAACCACTACACCACATTGGCTCTCATTTCAGATGTCATTGGACTGGTTTCTGCACCAAAGGCAACTATGCCAGGAGTGGGGGAGGAAAACATTTTTCTTCATAATCATGAGGACCAGAAAGTTACAATTTAAATAATCACAAAACAGAGTTTCTTAAAACCTCACATTCTAATCCAGGCAAGATTCCATTAAGTAACAAAGCTGTTTACATATGGAATGTTCCTTCTAAATGGTTATCTTGGATCAGAGCCCTTCAGGCAAAGACATGTCCTTCTTCCTTGCCTAAAGGAACTGCTCTCAATTTGGAATTAAAAAAGACAAGCTGAAATAAGCTTAAAAGAGTCAGCCTCACTCCTCAAAGATATGGAGAGCAAGCCTTTAGAACAGAAATGTTATGGGGACAGAGAGGAGTATGGCTGTTGTTGCTGTGTGCATCCGAGTCATTTTTGACTTATAGGGTGAACCTGTCATAGGGTTTTCTTGGCAAGTTTCTTCAGAGGGGGTTTGCCATTGTCATCCTTAGAGGCTGAGAGAATGTGACTTTTCCAAAAGTCACCCTGTGTTTTCATAGCCAAGCAGGGATTCCCTTGCTCAATCCACTACACAATGCTGGCTATGTATTTATTGCATTTTTATGCACTCTTTTCTCCAAGGAGTCTGGTGATTCTCCCCACCAAAATTTCTGTCCTTAAAACAACCCCATGAGGTAGGCTAGGCTGAGAGAGTATAACTAGCCATAGGTCACACACCATGAGTTTAATAGTTGATTGTAGATTTGAACCCACAACTTCTAAATCCTAATCTAAGAGGCTACACAACAGCACATTTACAGGTGGGAGCAAAGTACGTATGCCATCGGATGTTGTGTGGATAACCTGGGGCCAGAGAGCACAAGATGAAACCCCCCATCAGCCAAGAAAACCTATTGTAGTTCTTGGCCTCAAGGTTTGCCATCTGTAAAATGGCCTCCCAACCTTTTTAGTGCTCCACCCCAATCTGTTGATCCCTTTTCCTTCAGTTCCTTGCTTCCCCTCCCTGCCCCTTGCTTTAAATCACAGAGAAAGTAGCTCCTACAGCAACTGAGGCAAAAGAAGAGACAAGCTTCCAGGCTGAATCCAAAGGAGAAAAAAGGCAAGATATTTCTAAGAAACATTGCATAAGCCTGCATGTGGCAGAAGCAAATTCAACCTTACAGCAGATGTGAAATTCTATCCTCTGAGCACTAAAGGCAACCGCTAATTAAGGCAATTAGGAAGCTTATTCACAGCTGCTAGAGGGAGACATATATATATATAACGTTGATAGGCCTTCAAGTCTCCTATCAACTTAGTGTGACCCCATGAATTTCATAGGGTTTTCTTAGGCAACAAATACTCAGAGGTGGTTTGCCTTTAATTTGGTGTTGCTGTGTGCCTTCCAGTTGTTTCCGACTTATGGTGACCTATCATGGGGTTTTCTTGGCGAATTTCTTCAGAGGGGTAGAATTCAAAGACATAGCCATGTTAGTCAGTAAAATGCAGAGTATGCAGAGAGATCTAGTAGCATCTTAGAGATTAATTGAAAGAAACAAGTTAGCAGCATGAGCTTTCATAGGACCTTATCACACAGGGGTCCCAAGCAGAAGGTATCCAAAGCTAATACGTATTTTTTTTCCGTGTGTTTACACATATCCAAAGGCAATCCGGATCTAATACGTATTTTTTTTCCGTGATCCGAAGTGAAAGGGGATCTTTTGACATTCGGTTTTTCGGGGAAGTACAAGGGAGCTTTTGGAATCATTGCGCAATGGCCGCGCAGGCGAAATTCAGTTCGTTTCAGTATAGAACTGAATTTATTCTTACTTCGGTTAGTTTTCGCTTACTTTTCGCTTCGTGGCCAGCGTTTGATAAGATCCATAGACTTAAGATCCAAGGGCATCTGAGGAAATAGACTTAAGTCTATGAAAGTTCATGCTGACAACTTCTTTCAGTTAGCCTCTAAGGTACTACAAGATCTCCCTACATATTTCTTCAGAAAAGGTTTGTCATTGTCATCCTCTGAGGCTGAGAGAATGTGACTTCCCCATGGTTACCCAGTGGTTTTTTCATGGCCAAGCTGGGATTCGAATCCTGATCTTCAGAGTCGTAGTCCAACAATCTGCTCTAGTTCTTTCATGGCCTTATTGTTTCTTTTTATGTCTTTCCCTTTTTCCTCTTCTACAGAAGCCTAGATAAAACTAAGGAAATGGTGGTGGCTCTGCTGGTTTAACTCACCTGAAGCAACCTGTTTAAGGCTTATAAGAATTTAAAGCAGATGTGGGCAGAACAATTGGCTTGTGTAATCTCCTTTGGTGTTTTTTTAATGAAGTTCCTCAATCAGAGTGGGGGAGGGAGCAATGGCTGTGGGTGCAATCAAAGACAAAATCGAAACTTAAGGAGAAGTCAATTCTCCGTGTCCATATATTTTGATGACCACCATGTATGAATACTAATCTGAGATACTACTGATCAAGGATTCTAGCCGCCTCCCCTTGCCTTTCTAACAGAGAAGAAAGAAGGGGAAGCCACCTATGGTCTTTCTTCAGAGCTTAGAAAGGCTATTGACTGTCAGCTCCTTCAATCCCCCAGCCGGTGTGGTAACTGTTCTTGTTCAACCATACCAGAGGCCAGGATCCAATGGCATAAACTAGATCAGGGGTAGGCCAGCTAAGGCCCGGGGGGGCCGGATGCGGCCCCCCAAGGCCTTTGGACCGGCCCCAGGCCGGTCCTACTGCCTCCGCCGCTACCCCCCGCCATGATGATATTGATTATTGTTATTACTTGTTCTTGGGGTTTTCTTAGCAAAATCTCCACAGGGGTTTTGCCATGGCTTTTCTGGGGCTGATAGAATGTGCATGCATATTTTTAAATTTTTTTTAATTTTTAAAAAATATTTATTTATTTATTTATTTATTTTTGGTGCTTCGGCCCCCCAATTGTCTTGAGGGACAACAACCCGGCCCCCGGCTCAAAAAGGTTGCCTACCCCTGAACTAGATGCTGCTGCTCCCATCAGAATTGGTGATTCCCCCCCCCCCCCCCCCCGCGCCTCCTACAGTGCCTATTCCCTCTAGAAATTGCTCCAGAGGGCTAAGAAATTGTCTAGAACAACTTTTTTTTCCATCACAGGCTGCTGCAGTGGGAAATGAAGGGGAGGAAAGTTGTGATTCTCTTGGCAATATTGGATACCAAAGCACATGCTTGTATCTAGGCCACAGCACTTTACTAATCTGCCACAAATGCACCAAAGTTAATCTGCCTAACATTTAGAATTTCTGGGTGTAAGGTGTATGCAACCCTGTCAGATAAATTCAACATTATCTGGACTTGATCTCATAAAACCCAGAAGAGACAAGACACAGGCCTTGATAAGACAATAAGAATGGAGTGCAAAGGCACAATAGTAGTGGCTGGCCTGAATTTGGTCCCTCAGGATTCTGAGGTCTTTGGTAGAATATTCCTCTTCTTATCCCTGGTAAGTAATACAGCTTTCATTCTCCTTTTCTCCAGCAGAAACCCAATCCAGGCTTCTAAACACAGTCAGTCACATTTATCAGGAGGTTTCAGTTCTCCACAAGATGCATGTCAGAAAGTTGGAGGTGTGGAATAAGAAAGGGAAAAAACACTACCAAAGAGAAGCAGAAAAGAGAACACGGTGTTCAAGGTAAGAGTCTTGTGCCAATTTAAATAAAGAAAGTAGGAGGTGTGCTGCCAAGGGACCATGGCTGTGAAGGGAAGGGCAGCTCCAGGATTGGGACAGAAGGTCAGCTAGTGAACCAACAATGCAGAAGCCTGGGGGGAGTGATGCCATAGACCAGTGCTGGAGATTGTGTGGTCTTCCAGAGATTTTTGAAGTACATCTCCCATCATCCTTCTCAGCTGGCTAGTGCTGGCTAGCACTGGTGGAACTGCAGTCCAACTGCACCTGAAGGGCCACGTATTCCACATCCTTTCTACAAGCTAAGAGTAAACATTCAGTTTAAGATCACTTAGATGGAATCTTAAAGCACAGGGCTTAAGGAAGCATTTTTTGGCCCTCCAAAACCAGATGTAGGACAGAGCTGCACTGTGGTAATGGGAGGGTTAAAGGTAGTAGAAAAGGGTTTTTGATATCCGAAGAGCAGTCCTGTCTGGTTTTGGGGACAGAATGGAGGTTCCAGTTCTATTTTTCTCTACAGTATGAGTTGGAGCCTTTCTACAAGAAAGGAAGTCTACTTTAGGAATGCCTTTGGGCTGTGCTCTAGCCTGCTTTCCTCAGTAGGTGGGGCTGCCATATGTCCAAAGACATATCTGTGATTTCTCGTAAGGAAGCATGAACTTCTGTAACCCTGTTGCCAAGTCCATGTGCTGGGAAGTGTTTTGTTAAAATGTTGGTGAACTGCTAGCCTCAAAAACATGACGAATAAGGACAATAGTTAAATTCAGAAGCTTTTGCCTGCTTCCAAAGACCACTTTCTTGGTAACATTACCAAGAGAAGTGGAAACCCAGAAAAAAACAGGAGGGAACTGTTTTTTTCCATTAAGCCCAGGGCTTCACATTTCAGTTCCTTTCATTCATAAAGTCACAGGAGAGGAAGGGCAGCTAAAAAAGAAGTTTTTCAGAATCACCTATGAGGAAAAAGGTGATATTGCTCTTTCAAAATCTAACCTGAGGAGGAAATACCCTTTAGTTAATTGGGTGAGAGTGGAGAAAACAGGCAAGCAACACTTCTGAGTTAAGAAAAAGAAAAGAGATTTTCCTATTCAGTAAAGCAGGGTTGGAGAATGAATGACCCTCCAGATGCTATTGGGTTACAACTCCCTGCCACCAAATTGGCTAGGCTGGCTGAAGCTGATTTGGATTGGAGTCCAACATTTATTTTTATTTATTAATTTATTTAATATTTTAGGCTGCCTTTCCCCCCAAAAGGGAACCAAGGTGGCAGGCCACATGTTCCTATCACTGTTATAAAGGGCACCTGTGGCCTCTCATCACAAAATAAAATCTTTTTGATTTTTTTTCTAAAGAAATCTTAGGAAAGATAAACTATTGTGCCATTTGGCAAATTAACCCTCTCCAGCCTTATCTCTAGGATCCCCTAGGGAGGATCAGTATGCAAAGGGATCTTGTAGTACCTTTGAAACTAACTGTGCAAGAGATGTTCATGGAATCATAGAGATGGAAGAGATCACAAGGGCAATCCAGTCCAACTTCCTGCCTTGCAGGAAGTTGTAGCATAAGCTTTACTAAATTTGGGTCTACTTCCTCAAATGCATGAAGAAGTGAAATGTTGCCTAGGAAAGACCTTTCTAATCAGACTATATGAATAGCCATAGAAATGCAAAACTTGCACAGTTATGGTGATGAGGTGACAAGTTCCTTTTTAACAATGGCTGTTGAGGAACAAATGGAGGAAAGATGTTGCCTAAGGTCAGGGTGAGTGGATGACCATTCGAATAGTGGAGGGAGTGTTGGAGTGTGGTGCCTCTGAGGAAGCAGACCAGATCTATGGTAGCTTATGCTACACCTTTCATTCAGGATGCAACAGGGATCTTGTAGCACCTTTGTAGTGTGGAGTAGTGGTTTGAATATTGGCCAAAACTCTGGAGACCAGGGTTCGATTCCCAGCTTGGCCATGAGACCCACTGGGTTACCTTGGGCAAGTCACACTCTCTCAGCCTCAGAAGATGGCAATGGCAAACCCCCTCTGAAGAAAGTTGCCAAGAAAACCCTATGATAGGTTTGCCTTAGGGTCACCGTAAGTCAGAAATGACTTGAAGGCACACAACAAGAACAACAAGCATGAGCTTTCATGGACTTTCTTAGACTCTGAATCTATGAAAGCTCATACTACCAACTTCTACAGTTGGCCCTCAAAGTTGGCTTTGACTTTTGCGGATTTGATTATTTGCGATTTTGATTAATATGTTATCTCTAGGAATCTCTAGGTCCTCCAATGCAACACTGCCAGAAGTTGACCATAGAGTTGTGCTGGAAAACCTACAAGTTCCTAGGGAAAACACTTCTCTAGGCATTTGTAGGTCCTACAGCATGATTCTATGATTGACCTCTGGCAGAAGTTAACCACAGAGTTGCACTGGAGGACCTGGAGATTCCTAGAGAGGTGTTCTCTTAGGTTAAAAAGAATAGTGTTTTTGTTATGTGTGGTTTTTCCACATTCACAGGAGGGGGGGGGGGTTTCCTTCACTCCTAACCCCAGCGAATGTGGAGGGACCACTGTACTTTTCAATTAGTCTCAGAGGTGCTGCAATTTTCCAGACTTACACAGCTATCTTTGAATTCTACCTTTAATTCAGTTAGGGCCTTTGCAGACTGCCAGAAATAGTGCACATTAAATTGAGGCACTGCCCTGGCTCAGTGCTAGGGAATCATGGGAATTTTATTTATTTTTTGAGACATTGAGCCTTCTCTGTCAGAGAGCTCTGGTGCCACAATAAATTACAGTTCCCATGATTCCCTAGCACTGAGCCAGGGCAGTGCCTCAATTTAATGTGCACTATTTCTGGCAGTCTACAAAGGCCCTTAGTCTCAGAGGTGCTACAAGGTCCCTTTGCATCTAGGAACTACATTTAGTTGAAGAAAGACTTCAGGATGCATGCCTTTGCAGGCTTGGGGGTAAAAATACTGCAACAACAATGATTCTCATCCTCTTTCAGGTTCACAAGGATGCTACTTTGGAGAACAACATAGTGGGAATTTATCTGACTGAAGGAAAAAACCCAGACTTGTCTGCTGGACCAAGAAGTGATCTTATGCAAGAGATAAGTCCAAGATGTTGCTGAAGTGGAGGTTTTTCAGAGTGGGTCTGTTGGAGAGAGGAGAAATACAGCTACATGATGGGAGTCAAGTTGTGAATGGTAAGAAATGTGAATGTCTCTCCAAGGTGGCAAGCAGCTCAGCCATGGAAACCGCACTGGGTGATCTTGAGCAAGTCACACTCTCTCAGCCTCAGAGAATGGGCAGGACAACCCCCGTCTGAAAGAAACTTGCCAAGAAAACCTTGTCATAGGGTTTGTCAAGTCGGTAATGACTTGAAGGCACACAACACTGGGAGAATCAGTATGTAGATAGATCTTGTAGCACCTTTGAGACTAACTGAAAGAAAGAAATTGGCAGCATGAGCTTTCATAGATTTCAGTCTACTTCCTCAGATGCATTTGGTGGAGTGGAAACCAGGGACAGACATACATATGCCATTGGTATGTGAGGATGTCAATCCAAATTCAAAATCCTTAGTGTACGGAAATGAAATAGTAAGTCCAGTTGACATTCTCATACACCAATGGCATATATATGTGCAGTCTGTATATAAGTGATTAATGGGTGACACAATTTTTTGTCTAGGTGAGGAGTAAAGGGGCAGGACATCAAATAATGAACAATATCCTCTCTGATTACAACAGAATACACATTTTCTGACACATATATATGTCTGTTCCTTGTTTCCACTCCACCAAATGCATCTAAGTAGACTGAAGTCTATGAACGTTTATGTTGCCAGCTTCTTTTTCAAAGGTGCTACAAGATCTCTCTATGTACTGATTCTACAGACTAACATAGCTATATCTTTGAAATAAAGAAGTTGTTAGCATGAGCTTTTGTAGACTAAAGTCTACCTCCTCAGATGCATTTGGTGGAGTGGAAGCCAGAGACAGATTTTATATATATATATATATATATATATATATGGCAAAGGATTTTGAATTTGAATTGACATTCTCACATACCAAGGACATATATATGTCTGTCCCTGGCTTCCACTCCACCAAATGCATCTGAGGAAGTCGACTGAAGTCTATGAAAGCTCATGCTGCCAACTTCTTTATTTCAGTTAGTCTCAAAGGTGCTACAAGATCTCTCTCTACATACTGATTCTACAGACTAACACAGCTATATCTTTGAATTCTACAACATTTGGAGAAGATACTCAAGGAGGCCAAAGGATGTTTTTGGAAGAGACAAGTGTGGGGGGGTCCTTTTAAAAGTAGGGGTCACGTTTCCTCCCGGAGCTATTTATGACACGGACCGTGCCCACTACCACCTCTTCCTCTCCTTAAAGTGTCGCCCCTTCCCCTTTTATTCAGATATGGCTGCCTGTCCCCGTCCCCCTTCGGCCCCCATCCCACTTACCCTCCGAGCTGCCCGTGGGGCTGCGGTCGCCGATGCCATGCTGTCGGGGGTGTTTCTGTCTAATGGGGCCGGCGGGAGGGGGCTCGAGGGAGCCGCGAAGAAAGGTTCCGCCCTCGGCCCGCCTCCCTCCCTCCCTCCCTCCCTTCAGCCGCGCCTCTGTTTGCCTTCTCCTCCTCAGGGCTCTCAGGACAAAAGGCGGAGGGAGGCCCTCCCTGGTGGAGGGAGCCAGCCAAGGAGCAGCCTCAGGGTTCCTGATTTCAATAATGCCCCACGCTGGAAAGAGAGTGGCGCTGAGGGCCGAAATATATGTTTCTTTTTTGTTTGTTTTTGCTCTTTTCATAGTCCTTTGGGCAAGACTCTGAGCCCCAGGGGAAGGCAATGGCAAACCTCTGAACAAATCTTGCCAAAAAAAAAACCCTTAGGGTCACCAGAAGTCACAAATGACATGAAGGCACACAACCACAACAATGGCAAACCTCCTCTGAACAAACCTTGTCAAGAATAACCCATTTTAGGGTTGCTATAAGTCAGAAAAGACTTGAAGGCACGCAACCACAGCAATGACAAACCTCCTCTGAACAAACCTTGCCAAGAAAACCCCATGATGGGGTTATGACTTCGAGACACACAACTACAACAATGGCAAACCTCCTCTGACAAATCTTGTCAATAAAAACCCATGATAGGTTCCCCTTAGGATTGCCGTGAGTCAGAAATGACTTGACACAAGCTACAACAATGGCAAACCTCTGGCAAACCTTGTCAAGAAAAATCCATGATAGGTTCCCCTTAGGGTTGCCATAAATTGGAAATGACTTAAAGGCACACAACCACAACAATGGCAAACCTCCTCTGAACAAGCCTTGCCAAGAAAACCCCATGATAGGGTTGCTTTAGGGTTCCATAAGTCGGAAATGCCTTGAAGATACACAACATTGGCATGTCTCCTCTTGTCAAGAAAAACCCATGATAGGTTCCCCTTAGGGTTGCCATAAGTCAGAAGGCACACAACTACAACAATGACAAACCTTGCCAAGAAAACTCCATGATAGGGTCGCCATATGTAGGATATGACTTGAAGGCATACAACCACAACAATGGCAAACCTCCTCTGAACAGATCTTGCCAAGAAAACCCTATTATAGGGTTGCCCTAAGTCAGAAAAAAACTTGAAGCCACACAACAACAACAAATAGTCCATATATTTGTGGATGACCTTGGGCAAGTCACACACTCTGAGCCTCAGAATATATAGTCCAACCCTCCATGAAGAAACTGTGCCAAGAAAACCCCATGATAGGGTCCCCAGAAGTCAGAAACAACTTGAAGATACACATACAATAGTCCATTTAATTGACTGTGAAGGTTAGGGTGTGAAATTTTAAGTGCCCTAACGTGGCATGGTATGGGTGTTATTATCTATTGAAAATTTATTTTGTGAATAATAATAAATTCATTAAAACACCACTATTGTGTGCCTTCAAGTCGTTTCTGACTTATCGCAAACCTAAGGTGAACCTATCATGGGATTTCCTTGACAGGTTTCTTCAGAGGGGGTTTGCCATTGCGGTCATCTGAGGCTGAGAGTGTGTGACTTGCCTAAGGTCACCCAGTGGGTTTTTATGCTCAAGCAGGAATATATATATATATATAAGTAGTATTCAGTAAGAAGAGGCAGAGGACAACAACAATTAAGTACACAATACCAGTTAAGAAATGTTCTTCAACCAGTGTACAATACTAATATACTTCTTACTTGTTGTGAGCTTTCAAGTTGTCATTTCTGGCTTATGGCAACCCTAAGACAAAACTATCACAGGGTTTTCTTGGCAGAGAGGGTTTTGCCATTGCCATTCTCTGAGGCTGAGACACTGTGACTTACCCAAGGTCACTCGGTCAGTTTACATGGCTGAGCAGGGATTCGAACCCTGGTTTCCAGAGTCATAGTCGAATGCTCAAACCACTATCCCATGTTGAGATGGAACATAAAAATTGCTTGGTTAGATCAAAGCTCTTTTTCGTGGCCCTTAACCAGTGAGCCATAAAAAGCTCACAAACTGAAAACAAAATTCAAGTGTTAAGTTTGGAAAATCAGTTTGCAAAGGGATCTTGTAGCACCTTTGAGACTAACTGAAAGAGAGAAGTTGCAAAGATCCCTTTGCAAACTGAAACAGAAATAGCCCCTTCCAATATAGGGGGAAAAAAGCAGGTGGCAAGGAAGAGAAAAAGATGAGAAAAATTAATGTAGTGTACAAGGAGGATAAAAAGGGGCAGGAAGTTGAGAAGGTTACTTGAGTATGTTGAAGGCATGAGTCAGTGTGTACGTATGTATTTAAAAATAAATAACATACCATCACTGTAGTCATTCTTGGCACCCACTTGCACTATAATTTTTTTTTGGGGGGGGGAATTGGAGCCAATCATAACCACCGTCCCCACACACGCCTTCTAACACAACCAATGGCAAGAATGGCAGCTTCACATACACCCTTCAAGGAGCATGTCTGTTTGCTTGCTCCACACATGCACAGCTAACAGCAGCACAGGCACATGGCCAGTAATAAGAGGAGAACAATACACAAACACCTTCCACGTCATCTGGGGCGTGTGTTATTTATTTAAATTGATAGCCCTCCCCAAAGCTTTGGATGTGGAAGGATTAGAAGGAAAGATGTACACATTCAGTATTTAGACAGGAAGGATGCATGAAGGAAAAGCAAAACGTCCTGGATTAAATACAGCTATGAGAAGGCACAGCAGATATAAAGGCCTTACAGTGTGTTCAAAGCTTCTGAGTTATGTTCCTACATGTGAATTAGATAGTTTAGTCTTAAACAGGTTCCAGTTCAGTGTCTGTGACAATCTTAAGTTGAACATTTCCAGTTCCAGTCATGACAATTGCAAACACACTGGCTAGCCCCCTTGGCAGGGCGCTATTGGGTTTCAGTTTCTTCAGAAACAAAGAGAGATTTGTGAATACAATGGGCCCTTGGTATCCACTGGGGTTTGGTTCCAGGAGCCTCTGTGGATACCAAAAATCCACAGATGCTCAAGTCCCATTAAATACAATGGGGTATTACTACTACTACTACTACTACAGTGGGCCCTTGGTATCCACTAGGGGTTGGTTCCAGGACTGCCTGTAGATACCAAAATCTGTGGATGCTCAAGTCCCATTAAACACAGTGGCATAGTGAAATGGCACCCATTATAGAAAATGGCAAAATCCAGGTTTGCTTTTTGGAATTTATATTTTGGGAATATTTTCAAGTCATGGATGATTGAATTTCTGAATACAGAGGGCTGGCTGTAATTATAGTTCTTCCCTATCTTTAAGGATGGCTGCCCTTATTCAAAAGTTGCTGGGACTATTATACATCTAGGCATAGCCGTGTTGGCCATATAGCAAATCCAATAACATCCAAACAATGATACCTTTATTGGGACAACCAAAATGCACAATTACATATTGCAAGCTTTCGAAGTCACACTGGCTTTTTCATCAGTCAAACAGGAGGAAAAAAATGAAGATGTTAGTCTTGCCTGCATTTTCTGTTTTTGATTTCAGTTCAGATGTTAGGGGAAGGCTATCTGCAGGCTGGCTCCTCCCCATTTGGCCATGCAGTCACTGGAAAATTTTGCAAGCCAAGGAAATTTAATGTCCATTTGCAATCCAAAGAAGATGTTTTCTTGGAATCCAGCATGTCTCATTCCTTTGTGAAGCCTCAGGCTTCTATGCAGGTCGAGAATGCTGAATTTCTCAAGAAGTCTTTATATTTTGCATCAAGAAAACTTTAGGTGATGTAGGGGTAAAGCATGGCAATATTAGAAAAAAAAATGCTTTACCTTTGTTGGAGGCAGAAACAATGATAAAGGTATCATTGTTTGGATGTTATTGGGACATTAAACATTATAAATAATTGTTCCTCCTATTTATCTGTTTTCTAGAGCAAATGACAGTAAGATCCCAGCTTAAACTCTTCATATTAAACTTTGATCACCCTGCAGGGCTATTACAAAGGTGACTGAGAGGAGAAGTGGAAGTGCTTGGAACGTATTGGAAACTATATAGAAAGTATTTGCTTCCTGAGGTTTCTCAAAATTCCTTGTGTTTGATGTTGAAAGACAAGACAACTTATTTTGAAGCTTGCAACATGTATATTGTGTAATTTGGTTGGCTCAATAAAGGTATCACTGTTTTGTGGATTTTGGATGTTATTGTAATTTGCTATATGATCAACACGGCGACCCCTGGGTATGTTATCTGACCCCTGGGTATGTTATCTGAACATTTGCTTTAGTTTCCCGAGTTCTGGAACATAAGAATAATAGGCATCTTTCTGAATAAAATTAGAACAAAATATGTCTGCATATCCATATCAGCTGAGTAATTACAATGCACCCATGTAGAAATTTGAAAGGCAATAGATAGGTTGTAGTTCATAAGGGTTACTGGCAGGATTGCTGCATATTTGATCAACCAGAAATTCAACAAGTGAGAGGGTGTGACTCACCTAAGGTCACCCAACAGGTTTCCATGGGCAAGTGGGGAATCGAACCCTGATCTTCAGGGTCCTAGTCCTTCACTCAAACCACTACAGCTCCCATGAGTGTCCTGTATCTTCATTTTTTTATGAAGCAGCAACCAGAATTTCTAATGTGCACCTGGGACAAAGGGCCTTTGCAGACTGCCAGAAATAGTGCACATTAAATTGAGGCACTGCCCTGTCTCAGTGCTAGGGAATCATGAGAATTGTATTTTTTTTCTGAGACACCTTCTCTGTTAGAGAGCTCTGGTGCCACAATAAATTACAGTTCCCATGATTCCTTAGCCCTGGGCCAGGGCAGTGCCTCAATTTAATGTGCACTATTTCTGGCAGTCTGCAAAGGCCTTTAATCTTGACAGAGTTACAGTTAATCATGTATTGCTCCAGCATTTTAGGTAATTGGCCTCTAGTTACACCTTGAAAGAAGTAATTAAGGGAGCAAATTGATTTGTTGCGCAGGCAGTTCATTATTCCACAGGATGCTGATGATTGATTCTGCTACACAGATGCAGCTGACTCTGGAGTAGGTGGAAACAGCTGCTTAGACAGGAATACCTTGCCCTAACCAGGGGTAGGAAAAGTACACACTGCACGTGGTCCCCAAGGTTATTTTTTAAAATATGTTTTTATTAATTTTTCCATATCATAAATCAAGCACTGTTATCAATAATACAAATATAGTTACAAAGCCAATCCAGTTACACTTAAAACAAGATCATCAATCAATTATGCCGGTCCAAAATGATGTATGTTTTGATGATGATCCATGGGTGAGTTTATCCTCTACAATCTTTTCTCTTGCCTTACTAATTTTAAAGGTCATTTTCCCTCCCCATCAGGGCTAAAGTCCAAACCTTATCCAACCATCTACAAAACAAAAGGTCCTCCAGACTCTCCCAGGAGTTTTGAATTTTTTTCATTTTTATTTGTTGTTGTGTGCCTTCAAGTCGTTTCCAACTTATGGCGACCCTATCGCAGGGTTTTCTTGACTTGTTCTTCAGAGGGGTTTGCGACTGTTATCCTGGGCTGAGAGAGTGTGACCTGCCCAAGGTCACCCAGTGGGTTTCATGGCTGAGAAGGAATTGGAACTCTGTTCTCCAAAGTCATAGTCCAGTGCTCCAACCAGTATTGGATTTTCATTTACGCCTTTAAAAATGACAATATCAGTAATGTTTTATTCAATTGCATTATTTGAGTCACCATTAAATTCAGGACACAATTGCCCTTTCCAATAGGAAGAGGACAGCAAACAGCTTTTTAAAGCTTTTAAAGCCCAGGAGATGTCTTTTGTACAACAGCCCATGACCTGGATATTCACCTTCTGGCCTACCGAACAAAATGACCTCTATTGTGTCTAGGACAGTTCAGGGGAAGCCCAAAACATGGAACAGTTGCTGTCAAGAATTTGTCCTCAAAGTACATTTGGAGCATTTTGATGGGGAAATGGGACATTTTTGTTTGGGGGAGTAGGTGCAGTCCCCTCAGAGCTTCTGGGGGGAACAATGTGGCCCCTTAAACTCTGACAGTTGCCCACCCCTGGCCTACATGGAGACATCACAACAGCCATTTTGATGTGAAAAGTGATGTTCCTTGCATCCGGTCTCCTCATAGCCCTTTATTCTGTTTACAGTAAAGTCCTCCTCCAGGCTAGATGTGGCTGGACTCAGAAGGCATACAGGGAATGTTAGAGAGCCTTGTTAAGTGCCAAAACATAGCGGTTTCTGGGAACAAAGCAACTGTTTATTTGGGGAATTAGATGCCTACTACTGAGCTCCAAGCCATCTGGGTTGGCTGTTGGACAGCCATTTATCTAGCAATCCAGCCCATAATTTATAGTCCTAGCGTTGTTTCTCAGTGCCAGGACTTAACCTCAGGATATGTGAATGCTAAAAGAAAAACAGAAGAAAAGAGCATGCTTCTGGGCAGGGCTGACAACCTTTCAATGTAAAAGTGGCAATTTTTTTTTTAGCGTAAAGGCCAAATCTCAGCTTCAGAGATGCTCACAGGGAGCAACATTCCACAAGAGGCAAAAGGGTGGGACCCGAAATACCTGCATATCTGAACTGAATGCAGTACCTCTGTGTAACCAAGCCTTGAGAGAGGCATTTCAACTGTTTTAGAATGAGGGGGAAATAATAATAATAATAATAATAATAATAATAATAATAATAATAATAAATTTTATTTATAGCCCGCCCCTCTGCGCGGCAATTGGGGCAGGGTACAACATTTTAAAACAAACAAGTTAAAACATTCCCTTGTCCCATAATCCAACTCTCCCATCCCCTTAAAACAAAATTAAACTAGAAAAGAGTTAAAATACAACAATAAGATAAAACACTCCACGAATACAAAGAATCAGAAAAAACTAATTAAAAACTCATCTCTCGCCAGCCAACAGTTATTCCGGGAAGGCCTGCCGGAAGAGATCTGTCTTTACATGCAAAAGCCAGAAAACCACAAAATGCTGGTGTTTTTGAGGCTGTCCGCACTGCAGAAATAATCCAGTTTGACACCACTTTAACTACCATGGCTCAATGCTATGGAATTATGGGAATTGTAGTCTTGTGAGACATTTAGCATTCTCTGTCAGAGAGCACTGATGCCACAACAAACTACAGTTTTCAGAATTCCACAGCACTAAGCCATGGCAGTTCCAAGTGGTATGAAACTGGATTATTTCTGCACTGTGGATGCAGCCACAGAAAAGAAGAATGGTCATCTGGAGAATTCTAGAGGCCCAGATGTGGGGTCTGAGGTTTCCAACTCCTGTTTTAACCAATTATTGTGTCCTTCTTAACTGTGGCCAAATGTAAAAAAGGATAAGGGTTCCCATGCTTTTGGACTGATGGACAGAAGAAGGATCAACATGCATGCCATGGCTGACAAAGTGGTAGGAGCTCTTCCTCTTTTCTATATGGCCACCCTAGCAGCTTATTTCTCAGACATTGACAGATATCTAGTCTTCTTTCTCTGCCATGAAATAAATTTCAGCTGCTGATTTCTGGAATAGGAGAAAGTCAGGCTGGGTCTGTTGGCAAACCTACTTCCTGAACATGCCATCAGTTACCAATGAGTAGCAGCCTATCCAGACCCAATTTGAAAAGGGATGGAGCAAGGCCAACAGAGGAGAAGGAGCCATAGGTAAGCAGTAAAGGAAGGGAGAGTCCAGGAAGTTTGGCCCAAGAGTGAATCAGGATGGGCCCCAATGTGAATTCAATTTGAACCAGGATGGTGCCATGATTCAGCAGCCTTTCTAAACCTTGGGTGTCAAGGTCTCAGTTGGTCAGGAATAGTGGGAGTTGTAGTCCAACAGGATTTGGAGACCCAATTTTGGGGATGGCTAAATTAATGTGCCACTGGCACCAAGGGGACCTGAATTCACCTATTTACCCAAGACCTGATGATCCTGCACTAACCTACCTCAAAGGATTGTTGTGAAGATAAAAGTGGAGAGGAACCAGCAACATATGCCAACCTAAACTTTTTACAGAAATTGTAGAATTGAAATATAAATAATAATTTTTGTTGGGCATTAGAGTCAACACTTGAACAGGGTTGCTGATAACAGGGTGACTCGCAGGACTTTCATTCACAGGGTCCCCAGGTCGAAGCTGACCTGATGACAGTTAACAACAAGAGTCAAGCAAGGCACAGAAAACTTAAGGCAACCTTTTTATCCAGTGAGTTGATACTTTCATGGTCACTGATCAAAAGGTGAAAGTTAAACATTTCCTTTTAATAAAGCTTTTAAAAATGTTCTTTGTCAACATCCAGTTCACCTTGACCATAACTGTAGGAAAAACAGGTCTCTGGCATTGTCAAGGGGCTTAACTGGAGATAGGACTTAAGCTGCAGAACCTGTTTTCAACGGTCTCACCAGGGCTGACACCTTTTTGCCTGGCAAAATTCCTGTGCCTATACTTCTATGACTGGCAACATTTTGAACCAGAATAGCTTTTCCTTGTATGGAAATGCAGGAACTAGGAAAACTTTCACTGTAGCCTTTCTGCTTGCTACTCAGCTGTTAACAACAGAGCTATGGAACCCATGGTTCTTCAGAAAATACTGAACTCCATTTCCCATCACCTCAGTTAGCCTAAGAGAATGATGGAAGTAGCTGTTCATCTAGAGAACCAAAGGGTTTTTTTAGCCCTATCTTATAAGGTAATGCAGAGATTGGAAAAGCTGCGCCTATTGTCATTCTGCCCGTGACACAGCTGTCAAAAACAGGCAAGAGTGACCTGGGGTAAAACCCCTTCTTCATCCCTGTAGCACATTTGAATTGATTATGGCTGTGAAGTGTCCCAGGATTGTTTACTGAAGGGATGGAAGTGGGCCTCCAGATGTTGTTGGACTGCAATTCCCAGTGTTCTTTCCCCATCGACTATATTAGCTGGTGGCTGCTGGGACTTACAGTTCAACAAACATCTGGAAGGCTGCATAAATTCCCCCTCTGCTGTACTGTGTGGGCTGCAACAGATGAATGCAACTGCTTTGTAAGGTAACCCTCTGCCTGGATGGAAATCAGTCCTGGAGTTCTAATAGTTCTCCTCATCCCACCTTGTTGCAGCCACTGTGGTCCTCTTATTCTGGTGAACTCCACTAGTTAGCAAAGTCACAACTGGCAGTAGGGTGGCTCTTCTGCCCATAGTCAAGCTCAGCTCCACCACTGAGTACAAGGTTCATGCCAGTGCAAAAAGAAGCATCTGCAGCAAGGTACAGGGCAGCCATTGCACACTCTGCGGGGGTCCCCATTCGTCCCAGAAGCTATGGACACAATAGAAAAGAAAGACAGTCGTGGTAATTAGTACTCTATACTTATCTTGTGAGTGTACACAAACATCTCTATTCCATTTGTTGTTGTTGTATCCAAGAGTCTTTGTTTTCAGTTAAAATAAACAACACCCAACTAGTTTCTGGTCCTTAAGGCTATGAGATAAGCTTATGGGATCTCAGAAGCTAGAAGGACAAACTCCAAAGGATTTCCAATGCTTAGATTTCCAATGCCATCTAAGGTACCTTTGCCATTCAAATGAAAATAGAAGAAACATCTATTCAAAAATAGCTAAGATATGAAAATTAATTAAAAGCTGTATATTATGTACAGGTTGTAGAATCTGCATTGTCCTCATGCATGCAGATTTTTTATGGTATTTTTGTGGTTGTATACACACTCCTCTTCGCTAGTTCCTTGTACAAACTAAAACACATACTGCCCAGTAGTACCAGACCAGTTCACTCATAATGCACTTGCCTGAGCATCTTTGCCTTCTTGAATCGTTGCCTCTGGATTCGCTGACTCGTTTGCAAGCCTTTCCCACATTGGAGTCCATATATTGCCAGGTGAGATGCTAGAATTCAAATTGTTTGGATTTTCTTTAAATGAGTTTAAGACAAGATTTGAAAGAGGCACCATAGAAAAGTAAGCAAATCTATTCCCATGTGGTGAACCATGTTTCAGCATTAAATCTGAGGAAAGTTGTCTTTCTTGTTGTTTTTAGAAGCACAACACACAGAGAGGTTACATATGTTACCTGTTAAGGCAACTTCTGTGATTCATGCACACAGAAATCCCATGCATATTTTCTTGAAATACCTTGGATTTGCTGGCAAAATGAGAACTGCCAGGATTTGGAAGCATTTGGCTCTCCAGATATTTTGAATTATAATTTGTAGTCTTCTACTACTGGCCATGTTGGCTGTGGGTTCTTAGATTTGAAGCTGAAAACATTTGGTGAGCCGAAATATTCCAACTGCTGAAGTGAGATACACACCAGCAATGCCATTTCTGGAAATCTGACATGGAAACTAGGGTTTCAATCTTCAGTTTATGTGGATCATCTCCAGGTGGGAAATGAGGGTTCAAATTCTCCAGTTTACTTCTAGGTATGTGTCTATAAAATTGCAGTGTTCACAGATGCTTTAGAGCAGGGCATGCAATAGCAAGTGGGCCCAGGGGCCAAATTTCTGCCCTAAGAGCTTTTGTGCTTCTGCCAAAGACTGACAAAACTCCTCCTTCCCAAAAAGAAAAATAACCCCAGGAATCCACTTCTGTTTTTGTTTTTGTTTTAAAAGGAGGACATACTGTTAAACAGTGCAAAAGCTCCTTGCAACTTATTTAAAAGATGAATGTCTGCTTCTGGAGGTTTCCAGGAAGGGCAATTTATCCTTGGGGGAACAAAATAGGGACAGTCTTCGGTGGCCTGAAGGCTGTAAAAACAGATGTGTGGGCTGTATGTCCTCCCAGAGCTGCACTATACTCATCCTGTTTGGGGACAGTAGTTTTCAGCCTTTGGTCTTCCTGATGCTTAGAATCACAAGCCCCACAAACTCCAGCTCACATGAACAATAGGAATAGACATAGAGAGCTGAAAATAAAATATGTGAGCCAATGCTTAGGGACAAGTGACACTGACCTAGTAAATTTCAAGGAAAAGAAAATGGACTCACTTGTTTTGCATTCTCAAAATATCATTCATCCCAGAAATGTAATCTGTAAGCCTAGTACTGTTGACAGCCCTCTGTTAACAAGAGCAATAGCCTTACCTGTTGACTCGGACACCATATTTGCTCTCATCGATGGCCATAGCTTTTGTCATTGCAGTAACAGCACCCTACAATTTGAAGGGTTTATTTTATTACACTTCTATTTGAAATATTTCTATTTTTCTGAGCTCATGCTTTGCAGGCAGAACCTGTTATGAAGCAGTTCATCAGGCAAAACACTGAAATAGTAAAACATAAAATACAGCAAATTAAAACCAACATGAAATATTTAAAGATATAGCGTATTAGTCTGGATTTGTATGCACAGGGATCTTGTAGTACCTTTGAGACTGCCACAAATAGTGCAAATTGAGTCCACTTTAAATTGAGGCACTGCCCTGGCTCAGTGCTAGGGAATCATGGGAATTGTATTTTTTTCTAAGACATTGAGCCTTCTCTGTCAGAGAGCTCTGGTGCCACAATAAATTACAGTTCCCATAATTCCCTAGCACTGAGCCAGGGCAGTGCCTCAATTTAAAGTGGACTCAATTTGCACTATTTCTGGCAGTCTGCAAAGGCCCTAAGTGAGAGAAAGAAAGAAGTTGGTAGCATAAGCAAAGCTTTCTTTCTCTCAAGTGGCCTCAACAGTGCTACAAGATCCCTTTGCATAAAACATTTAAAATTGCCACATCACTAAAAAAAAAAAAAATCACAATATAAAAGAAAGGCCTACATTCCATTCAAAGCACATTGAAAACCATTTGGCCCATTTAAAAATAGTCAAGAAGGAAATGAAGAATATATCCCAGGAGGTCAGGTATCAATTGCTCCAGACTACCTTGGTTGCGACATAGGTCACAGCGGCCTTTTGTCCCATAACACTGACAAGGCTGGAGATGTTAATGATGTTCCCTTTTGTTTTCCGGAGGTGAGGCAAAGAGTACTGAAAGTAGAGAAATGAGGAGAAACTGAGATAGAAAAAGAATATACCAACATTTGAAACAGGTCTACATTGAGTCCATCTATAGCTCTACCAGCCCTATTGTTAGGCAGAGTGAAGTCTGGGGTGTCATGCTCTTCTGTTTATTTCACAAATGTTAGTTATTCATTTTGTATTCTGGGGGAGGGGATTGGGGGAGATGCGTGTAGGATTTTCTGCACCAGATGACTTGGTTCTTTTTGGCTACTGTACACCTTGAAATGGATGTGTAGGAGAGGTTCTATTTGCTGCTACCCTACAGAAAAGGGGAATAACGTGAGCTGGCTCTCTAGCTGCGTATTGCTACTCTGGCAACTGTTCACCGAGACCTTCCTTTTTTATCAATCTTAGATGCACAGATTAACAGAACCTACCAAGTATTAAACGTGGAATCATTTGTCTGCAAAGCATGAGCTCAGAAAATCTGCTTTGGGAGTTTAAAAGTACTAGAACCTTCTAACTAATATGGGGCCCTCTCACACTACAGATTTATAGTGCTATTATTCCACTTTAATTGTCATAGTTGCATCCTATGTAATCTTGGGATTTGCAACGTAGGGAAAGGCATTTAGAATTCTCAGCCAGAGAGGAGGAGTTGTTGTTGTTGTTGTTGTTGTTGTTGTTGTTGTTGTTATTATTATTAGGTGTTCTAGTGCCTCAGCAGACTACAAACTACGCAGGGGTAGGCAACCTTTCCCCTTTAAGGGCCGAGGGACTTCATCTCCCAGAAGCCTCAGCCATGTTGGCCAATAGTCCCATGTTGGCCAATAGCTCCTGGGATTCTGGGAGCTGAAGTCCCTCGGCCCTTAAAGGGGAAAGGTTGCCTACCCCTGAACTACAGGATGGAACCACTGGAGTTAAAATGGAATAGTAGTGCTATAATTGTGTAGTATGAATGGGCCCATGGTCAGTGATCATATTGGCTGAGAGATTCTAGGCACTATCATCCAAAAAAGGAACTCCTCCAAGATCTGCCTCTGTGGACCCATGCCCCACCCAAAAGCCAACCATGCTGCAGAAAATTGGTAGCTACTCATAAATTTTTTCACACCAAGTTTTTTTTTATACCAGAACATTTCATTTCCCATCCCATTCCCTGCCTTACATCTCTGGAGGAAGCCAATATACAGAGTAGAAAGGGGTACATTTTTGGACTACAAATCTTAAGAATCCCCCCAGCCAGCATGACCAATGGCTATGCTTATGAGGGATTCTACAAACTGTGGCCCCAAAGAAAAGCTTTCCTAGTGCCTGACAAATACCTTAGGGGAAACAGCAGCCAACAGAAGGGTGGTTACTCAGTGGTAGAGAATATAGCTCACTCATTCCAGCACTAACTAATGATAATAAAGTACATGCAAAAGGACTCAGGTTCATCCCCCAGCATCTCCAGGTACAATTGGGAAACATTCCCTATCTGACCCCTGCAGAGTTACTGCTGTTAGTTCAGTCTTTCCCAATAATAATAATAATAATAAATTTTATTTATATACCGCTCATTGGTGACCCAATCCGGGTGGTTCACAACATTAAAATAATACAACCTAAAAACCAACGTATTTCCCACCCCCCCTTAAAAAACTTCCCAGTCTTAGTGACTTCTTGATGTGCTGGGCAACAATTCCCATCTTCCTCACCTGCACAGGTGATGGGAGCTGTAGACCTGTCCAATACATCTAGCTTGATTAGGGACAGATGGTAATACCTGGCTCAGGGAAAGGAATTACACCAGTTGTTGGAGTGCAATTCTGAAAATTCCTTTCCATTGGCTATGCTGGTTAGGGCTGCTGGGAGGTGCAGTCCACAAACTCCTGGACACCCGCATGGCTCCCACCACTAAGCTAGAGGGACCAATGGCCTAATGTGGTATAAAGCAGCTTCCTGTCAATTTCTTGGTATCACTTACCTTAGCCATTAAGAAACCACTGACAACGTTGAGGTCCATGAGGCTACGGAATTCTTGTGCAGTCACATCATCTATTCTTTGGTAAGGAGGATCTGTTTGTGGATGGATTTAAGAAGGGAGACAATTTCACAAAAGGTAAGTCCAGAACAAGTCTCAACCTATCTGCTTAGTTTTGCTTTTTTAAAAAAAAAATACTGCATTTAAGACAGGAATGGGCAACTTGTAATCCTCTGGTATTGTTACACTGCAACTCCATCAGTCCCAGTCAGCATAAATCTCAGGAGAGATTTAAGTCCAACAACATCTGAAAGATTAAATTATCCTTTGCTCCAAGACAAAAAAAATGCACATGTAATCAGATCAATTTATGAATAAAACAAAAAGAACGAAATAAAATCAACTTTGTCAGCCTCATTCATGTGTCTCTATTCTATCATAGATAAGCAGAGACCGTAGACGTAGAGGAATCTACAATGACAAACAGCTTAAAAAAAGGAAATGCAGAATTACAGTAAATGAAAACATTATTATTACTGTATTGGATCCAAATGTGATCAAAATCAACAGGACTCTGTTGTTACCATTAATTGCTGTCAAATTGGCTTTGACTTACTGTGACCCTATAAATGAGAGATGTCCAAGACCTCTTGTCGCCAATAACTTTGGGGGGATGCAGACCAGGGCGTCGGGGACGCCCTGGTCCGGAACGCCGCGGGACCGCGGCAGCCGGACCGCGGCGCTCCTGCGGCAACCCTAAAAGGAGCAGCAAATTGCCGCTCCTTTTACAAGACAGGGAAAGTGCGCCCTAAATGCGTAGGGCGCACTTTCCCTGACTTATCCTCCGCAGCGCGTCCGGTTGCTGCGGAGGGAGGTCATCCCCGGAGCGCCGTCCGTCCGGAGGGCCGGAAGCTCCGAGGACGACCTCAGGAAGAGGTAGGGACGCCGCGCGTGCGGCTGCCCCTCCTCTTCCGGGTCTCGGAGACGGCCCTATTAGCCATCTGCCGAGGCCCTTTGTTTAGGTATTGCAAACTCTGAGCTGTGGCTTCGAGTCTGTCCACTTGTAATGTGGTCTTCCTCTTTTCCTATTGCTTCCCACTTTACCAAGCATTATCATCATTTCTAAGGATTCGGGTCCCCTCATGATATGTCCAAAGTATAATAGCCTCAGTTTAGTCATTTTGGCTTCTAGTGAGGCTTCAGACTTGATTTGCTCTCAGATTTGCCTTTCTGATGGCTATGATATCCATAAATCTCTCCTGCAGCACCACATTTCAAATATCTTGAATCTCTTCCTATCCACTTTCTTCACTGCCTAGCGGTCCCAACCACACACAGAAAAAGAAAAAAACATGGCATGGACAATCCTGACTTTAGTATTTAATATATATAATTACCCTTGAGAAACTTATCTAGTTCCCATAGTTGCCCTTCCACATAAATCACAACAGTCGGGCTTAGTCATGTTTTGCTTACGTCCAATCTCTTTATTCCTCGTAAATATGACCAAGTCTGGATCTGACCATTTATATTTAGTAAATTTAACTGGCTGCAGTGATCCATGTCCTGGTAACTTCTAGGATGAATTACTGCAGCTTTCCCCAAGCTAGAGTCCTCCAGTTGTGTTGGACTACAGTTTTCATAATCTCACACACTTTACACTAATTCTCACCAGGCTGAGGGATAGTGGGAGTTGCTATCCAACACACCTGAAGGGGCCCAGATTGGTGAAGACTGGATACCTGAAATAGATTTTACATGGAGCTACAAATTAAAGCAGTTCAATGAAGCTACCTGGGACTGGGCAAAGAATTCCTATCTTGCCTGTATAAGAAACAATTCCATTGGCTCCCAGTATGTTTCAGTGCTCAGTCTGCTTAGTTTTGAAAGCCCTACATGCGCCAGAATCCAAATAGCTTTTGGACAGCTCCTCCTTCATAAATCTACCCATCCACTCAAATGGTCAGGAAAGCCTTATGTCCAGATGCCCTCATCATCTGAGCACTCAGTAGGGGTGTTAGCAAATATGATTTTAATAAAATTTTGGGACACATGGAATCCCCTCTATGACCTCGAACTGACTTCTGTGGGATGTCAGCCATAAGCCTCGAGATCAGGGGTAGGCAACCTTTTTGAGCTGGGGCCCGGGTTGCTGTCCCTCAGACAATTGGGGGGGCGAAGCATCAAAAATAAATAAATAAATAAATATTAAAATTAAAAAAATAAAAATTAAATAAAAATTAAAAATTAAAAAAATATGCATGCACACTCTCTCAGCCCAAGAAAAGCCATGGCAAAACCCCTGTGGAGATTTTGCCAAGAAAACCGCAAGAACAAGTAATAACAACAATAATCAATATCATCATGGCTGGGGGCGGCGGCGGCAGGACCAGCCTGGGGCTGGTCCAAAGGCCTTGCGGGGCTGCATCTGGCCCCCAGGCCTTAGGTTGCCTACCCCAGCTCTAGATGGCAAATCAGGTAGGCATAGGGAGGGCCTGCCCCCCTCCCCAAAACTGGAAAATTTCCTACCAGACAGGTTTGGGAGTTGCTACAGGGGAAAAACCATTATCCATAAAAATCAACATAATAGTGCTTGTTTGTGCTGAGTCTTACTCCTGATAGGGCAGTGATCAGATTTAACTGCACCCTTCCCCTCCTTGATTGTGTCAAGATCCAAGTACATTGTTTAGGTCATCCTCACACCTTGGCTTAACAAAGCCCAGGCAATCAGCGCCTTTGTCCAGGCTTCAGCCATGCCATCAAATCTATACCTAGAAGCAAGATATTGCCTATATAAACCCCTAAATTTTTAGACTCCACGTGCTATCCTTAGAGTGCATCTTGACTCCACGTCAGTCTGTGCTCTGATCACAGCTCCCTCAGCCATTCCTTCCCCACATTTCGGCGGCTGTGTATCATCATTACCATCATCCACATCCCCAGTGGATCCCGGAGAAGCCTTTGGAAGTGAGTATCTCCCATAGTCTGGCCCATCTCAGTCTATTCCCGCTTTCACTCCTTTACTTCTAAGTATGCAGTGTGAGTGCATGTGTTATATTTGTGTGTGTAAGTTTTCCCCTTTAATAAATATTTAGACCTTAATTGAAGAAGCCTGTCTCAGTGTCATCCATTGTGGGATCTCTTAGTCCTCCAGTATACACAATGGTACTTCGGTCTCGCGGGGTGTTGTTAGGGCCCCACTCTTGCATATTTGAGCTAATTATAAATTCCCCTAATTAAATCCTTCCTAACGGGGGGTTGGAATCAATGGCCCATGAGGCCCCTTCCAACTCTCCCTTCTGCAAAGGATTTCTGAGTGTAAGCCCCTAGAGGCATTGATCTGTCCTCTCATAATGTTATTGTTGTTGTGCACCTCCTAGTCATTTCTGACTTATGGTAATCCTATCACAAGGTTTTCTTGGCAAGATTTGTTCAGACAAGGATTGCCTTTGCCTTCCTCTGAGACTGAGAAAGTGCGACTTGCAAAGGTCGCCTAGCGAAACAAAGGTTTGAACCCTGGTCTCCAGAGTTGTAGTCCAATGCTTGTCACCACATCACACTGGGCTTCCTCATAATTTTATACAGCACCATTAATATCATTGATGCTGTATAAATAAAAGGCTAGAGGGACATGTATACTAATTGTCATAAATATTAATGATGGCCTCTTCCTTTTGTGAATACCAAACCTGACAATTGAATTTCCCCCACAGCTCCTACACTTGGCCTTTAACACAACAAAAAACCAAAGGTCCCAGGTCTGAAACATAAGGTATCTCGATTCTTTCCACAACCCTTCCCCTCAAATGACTCACGCCCTCCAGCATTGTTCACCAGGCAGTCAAGGCGTCCATAAAGTTCAACAGTCACTGAAACCAGAGTCTGTGGAAAGGGACAGGGTATATAAAAGGAGAGATTTGAAACCAGAGAAGTGTACCAAGAGGTGAAGCACAATTTCTGTGAATTTACATCTGAAAGCTGCCAGAACAGCTTTCCACAACTTCACACTTTCTAGATATGTTGGACTACAACTCCCAGCATCCCCAGCCAAGGTGAGTAAATCAGGGATGGTGGAGAATGTAACCCAACTCATGTGAAGGCTGCTGTGTTGGGGAAGGCCATACTAGTAAACTGGGTTATGAGGGTCAAACTAGATGTGGCATCATTCACACAATTGGTGATCCCCAGAATATAGGGGAGTGTTTTCAACTATGCTGGAAAATGTTATTTTTTTAGACTTCAGCTTCCAGAAGCCTTCAAGCAGCACAGTCACTGGAGGATTCTGGGAGTTGTCATCCACAAAATAACTTTTTCAAGTCCAGGCTTTAAGTATGGGTTCAAGCCTGGAGAAAGCTGATTTTGGCAGCACTAAGGAAGCCCCCTCAAATTTCTTCCCCCAAATGTCTGTTTCATGTCTGCCTACCTGAATGTCTGTTTCACAGAGAACATCGCAGACCTCAAAGTGAGCTTCTCCTGGGGCCCCACAATCCTCCAGTTCCTTCTGAAGAGCCATCCCCCTTTCCCCTGCAAAGACAGTTGCAAAGAGTCCATGAGGAGTTCTTAGGGGTAGGACTAGCTCCAGGTTCTGAAGTGGCACCGCCAAGCAAGCTTCTTTTCCATTTCTGTCCTCGTGGGCAGTCTCTGGATGGTATCTGTTTAACTGCTCTGAAGGAGAATGCAACATTATGGATGGATGCTGTTGTGCTTTCTCACTTCTGCCAATGGGTTGTATCCTCAAGAAGGACAGGTGAAGAACAGCAAGATTAATCTAAGCATAAAGAGTAGACATGGGAATCTACCGTATTTTTCGGCATATTAGACGCACTTTTTCTTCCCCAAAATGACGGTGGGGAAGTTGGTGCGCCTAATAGACCGAATGTAGCTCCCCTCCGAGGCCGCTGCTCGTCCTCGGTGGTTCAATGGGCTGCTCCTGGGATCGGAGGCTGAGCAGCCCATTGAACCACCGAGGACGCAGGGGGAAGGAGGGTTGCTTTCCCTGGGACCATGCTGGGGTCGGAGGACTCCTCCGACCCCAGGATCACCCCAAGGAAAAAAAGGTTGCTTTCCATGGGGCAATGCTGGGGTCGGACGATGCCTCTGACTCCAGCATCGCCCCATGGAAAGCTTCCTTGGGGCGATCCTGGGGTCGGAGCACTCCTCCGACCCCAGGATCACCCCAAGGAAAAAAAGGTTGCTTTCCATGGGGCAATGCTGGAACGCCTCTGACTCCAGCATCGCCCCATGGAAAGCTTCCTTGGGGCGATCCTGGGGTCGGAGCACTCCTCCGACCCCAGGATCACCCCAAGGAAAAAAAGGTTGCTTTCCATGGGGCAATGCTGGGGTCGGACGACGCCTCTGACTCCAGCATCGCCCCATGGAAAGCTTCCTTGGGGCGATCCTGGGGTCGGAGCACTCCTCCGACCCCAGGATCACCCCAAGGAAAAAAAGGTTGCTTTCCATGGGGCAATGCTGGGGTCGGACGATGCCTCTGACTCCAGCATCGCCCCATGGAAAGCTTCCTTGGGGCGATCCTGGGGTCGGAGCACTCCTCCGACCCCAGGATCACCCCAAGGAAAAAAAGGTTGCTTTCCATGGGGCAATGCTGGGGTCGGACGACGCCTCTGACTCCAGCATCGCCCCATGGAAAGCTTCCTTGGGGCGATCCTGGGGTCGGAGCACTCCTCCGACCCCAGGATCACCCCAAGGAAAAAAAGGTTGCTTTCCATGGGGCAATGCTGGGGTCGGACGATGCCTCTGACTCCAGCATCGCCCCATGGAAAGCTTCCTTGGGGCGATCCTGGGGTCGGAGCACTCCTCCGACCCCAGGATCACCCCAAGGAAAAAAAGGTTGCTTTCCATGGGGCAATGCTGGGGTCGGACGATGCCTCTGACTCCAGCATCGCCCCATGGAAAGCTTCCTTGGGGCGATCCTGGGGTCGGAGCACTCCTCCGACCCCAGGATCACCCCAAGGAAAAAAAGGTTGCTTTCCATGGGGCAATGCTGGGGTCGGACGATGCCTCTGACTCCAGCATCGCCCCATGGAAAGCTTCCTTGGGGCGATCCTGGGGTCGGAGCACTCCTCCGACCCCAGGATCACCCCAAGGAAAAAAAGGTTGCTTTCCATGGGGCAATGCTGGGGTCGGGGGACGCCTCTGACTCCAGCATCGCCCCATGGAAAGCTTCCTTGGGGCGATCCTGGGGTCGGACCACTCCTCCGACCCCAGGATCACCCCAAGGAAAAAAGGTTGCTTTCCATGGGGCAATGCTGGGGTCGGACGACGCCTCTGACTCCAGCATCGCCCCATGGAAAGCTTCCTTGGGGCGATCCTGGGGTCGGAGCACTCCTCCGACCCCAGGATCACCCCAAGGAAAAAAAGGTTGCTTTCCATGGGGCAATGCTGGGGTCGGACGACGCCTCTGACTCCAGCATCGCCCCATGGAAAGCTTCCTTGGGGCGATCCTGGGGTCGGAGCACTCCTCCGACCCCAGGATCACCCCAAGGAAAAAAAGGTTGCTTTCCATGGGGCAATGCTGGGGTCGGACGATGCCTCTGACTCCAGCATCGCCCCATGGAAAGCTTCCTTGGGGCGATCCTGGGGTCGGAGCACTCCTCCGACCCCAGGATCACCCCAAGGAAAAAAAGGTTGCTTTCCATGGGGCAATGCTGGGGTCCGACGACGCCTCTGACTCCAGCATCGCCCCATGGAAAGCTTCCTTGGGGCGATCCTGGGGTCGGAGCACTCCTCCGACCCCAGGATCACCCCAAGGAAAAAAAGGTTGCTTTCCATGGGGCAATGCTGGGGTCGGACGACGCCTCTGACTCCAGCATCGCCCCATGGAAAGCTTCCTTGGGGCGATCCTGGGGTCGGAGCACTCCTCCGACCCCAGGATCACCCCAAGGAAAAAAAGGTTGCTTTCCATGGGGCAATGCTGGGGTCGGACGATGCCTCTGACTCCAGCATCGCCCCATGGAAAGCTTCCTTGGGGCGATCCTGGGGTCGGAGGGCGCCTCCAACCCCAGCATTGCCCCAAGGAAAGCAATGTTGCTTTCCTTGGGCGGATGCTTGGCATCCACCCAAGGAAAGCAACCAGGCTTTCCCTGGAGGGATCCTAGGGTCTGAGGCGTTCTCCGTGGGCCGGAGGACGCCTCAGACCCCAGGTTCCCTCCAAGGAAAGCCTGGTTGCTTTCCCTGGAGGGATCCTAGGGTCTGAGGCGTCCTCCGTGGGTCGGAGGACGCCTCAGACCCCAGGGTCCCTCCAAGGAAAGCCTGGTTGCTTTCCCTGGGTGGATGCCGTGGGTCTGAGGCGTCCTCCGTGGGTCGGAGGATGCCTCAAACCCCAGGATCCCTCCAAGGAAAGCCTGGTTGCTTTCCTTGGGCGGATGCCTGGGTCGGAGGCATCCTCTGACTGTATTTTATTAAGAATCTTTTTTTCCTAGATTTTTCTCCTTTAAAATTGGGTGCGTCTTATATGCCGGAGCGTCTTATATGCCGAAAAATACGGTATGTACATGTGAAAGGGATCTAAGAGTCCTAATAGACAACAAGTTGAACATGAGTCAACAGTGTGATGCGGCAACTAAAAAAGCCAATGTAATTCTAGGCTGCATCAACAGAAGTATAATGTCTAGATCGAGGGGAGTAACAGTACCTCTCTATTCAGCTTTGATCAGGCCTCACTTGGAATACTGTGTCCAGTTCTGGGCACCAGAATTCAAAAAGGATGTTGAGACGCCGGAGCATGTCCAGAGGAGGACAACCAAAATAGTGAAGGGCCTGGAAACCATGCCCTATGAGTATCTGTGGACACTTAGAAAAGTCCACACCATTGCATAGTGTATTTCTGGGTGTATTTAGCCTGGAGAAGAGAAGGTTATGGGTTGATATGATAGCCCTGTTTAAATATTTGAAGGGGTATCATACTGAGGATGGAGCAAGTTCATTTTCTGCTGCTCCAGAGAATAGGACCTGGAACAATGGATTCAAACTACAGGAAAAGAGATTCCACTTCAACGTTAGGAAGACCTTCCTGAGAGTAAGATCTGTTCGACAGTGGAACACACTCCATCGGACAGTGGTGGAGTCTCCGTTTTTGGAGGTTTTAAAACAGAGGCTGGATGGTCATCTGTCGGAGGTGCTTTGATTGTGTGTTCCTGCATGTTTGGGAGTTGGATCAGATGGCCCTTGAGGTTATCTTCCAAATCTATGATTCTCCAAAGAGGTCTATGCAATGGTGTGGACTTTTCTAAGTGTCCACAGATACCAGCTCCTGGCACCTGCCCTGCAGAAGGAAAGAGAGACAAGCCACATCCTAATTTGGGAGATCTCTCTCACTCACAGTTTTTTGGGGGTTGCAGACTGCCAGAAATAGTGAAAATTGAGTCCACTTTTAGTGTTAGGGTTAGTGCTAGGGAATCATGGGAACTGTATTTTATTGTGGCACCAGAGCTCTCTGACAGAGAAGGCTCAATGTCTCAGAAAAAAAAAATTCCCATGATTTACTAGCACTAACCCTAACCCTAAAAGTGGACTCAATTTGCACTATTTCTGGCAGTCTGCAACCCCTCTTTGTTACAAGGATGCAGGCCAGGTGGATCCAGCCAATGCTCTAACAACTGGATTCCTGAGTTCCCTATCCACCCCAGATTTCAACCATAGATTCCATGGATCTCCTTAAGCTGAGATTAACCAATAGGATGAATATTTGAGGCTGCAGAGACTCCATGGTTTGGTAAAAAAATTGGACACAGGGGGAACAGACTCCCATACCTACACTTTATGATAAGATTAATCCAGAGTCACATTTCCTAACAAGTTCCCACCATCTGCAGAATATCTTCCAAGGATGGGATACAAATCATGCAGCATCGAAATGTTGCTTGACTGCAAGACCCAGCAGCCCTAGCCAGCACAGCCACTGGCCAGGAGTGCTGGGAGTTGCAGTTCAGCAATTGCTAGAGGGCCACATGTTTCCCACTTTTTTCCTAGGGTTTATCCATACTGCACAGTCATAGCAATTTGATACCACTTTAACAACCATAGCTCTGTACTATGTAATGCTGGGACTTGTAGCTAAGTACCTCTAAGTGAGGTACTTAGAATTCTGTGCTAGAGAGTTCTAGTGCTATAGTGTAAAAGAGTTGACTGGAGCTCTCTAACAGAGAACACTCAGTCTCTTCCCCAACTACAAACCCCAGGATTCAAGAAAAATAGGCAGAAAAATACAGGGAAGCAGTTCCATCTAGTGTTGGGAGTTAAGACTGGCTTAGATTGGAGCAAGGGGGAAAAGAAATGAAATATTATTGTGGTAAACATGAAATGGCCCAGGTTTAAATCCCAGCTCAAGTTTCCAATCCGTGGGGCCCCTAAGATTCAGGAGATAACTGAGAGAAATAAATTTGAATTAAACATAAAAAGGATAATCAAAAGGCGCATAAAAAGAATTAAGAACCCATAGATAGGGTTGAAAAACATGTAAACCTATATACTCACATATTATTTACTTATATACTATATATTCAATATATCTAGTATAGTTTTCAGATAAAGTTTTTCGTATCTCATGCACACTTTACAAAAAGTGTTTGGGGCTTTAGGTTTCTAATTATATAAAAACACTTGAATACTGTCATTTACAAACACCTGGCTTTGAGATTGGCCAAATGTGTCAAGGATTAATTGGGCTGGTTTATAATAAGAAAGGCCCAGTTTGAAATAGGGAGGTAGGCTGAGTCTGAAACATAGATAAGAGTGGATGGATTTATAGTTTCAGCCTCATTAATTTCAAGGACAGCATTTCCTTCTAGAGGTAATGGAGAGGTCACCAAAATAGACACAAATTGAATCTGCGTAATAGACTTATACATTATTCTGACCCTCCCATACATAAATTATCCCTAATTTAAATGGTCATGAGATGTATGAAGAGATATGTTGTGGGTTGGGCTTTTACATACATGAAAAAGGTGGTCTTAAAATTGATCATATGCCCTAAGTAGCCAATAATGTTATTGGGGTAGAAAAATACTGCCAGGGAAAGGGAATAAAAAGCATGCTGTGACAAGTGTGGGGTGTGCCTACTCGCCTAGGACACCCCTTCTTGCAAGATTGTAAATAATAAATTGGAAATTACTGCTTCACTTGCTTTGTCCTGATTAATTTGATTGGGTACTTTGGTACTTAGAATAACTGAATACAATTTTCAGGGGTAAAGGAGAAAAAAAGTGCCACTTGAAATGCAATGTAAAAGTTGGTTTTGCAGCAAAATACACATCATGGAAATTGGGGTGCTACTTCTGTCTGATATGGCTCTTCTGGTACAGCTGCACGAAAGACAGATATTCAACTAATACAGCTTTCCCATCTTACCATCTTGCCCCTTAGCACCACCTCTTAAATTTCTGCCTCAAACAGGACCAAAAAATTCACTGATTTTGACTGTCTATGAAGCTTATTGCATTCACAATTAAAACATCTTACCTGAGCCAGCTTAAAATTTGAAACGGGCAGCATCTTGATTTTTTCACAAGGATTTAGCTGCTGAATTTGCCACCCGGGTCCAGCCCAGATCCAGCCCAGATCACAGGGGTGTTCTGGTGGCCATTTCCTTAAGGCAGAAAACTCCTGGAAAATTCAGCAGCTAAATCCTTGTGATAAAATCAGGATGACGCCCATTTTAAATTTTAAGCTGGCTCAGCTAAGACATTTTAATTGTGAATGCGATAAGCTCCTATATCAGGACTGGAGAACTGCTGGCCTTCCAGAAGTTCTTGGACTTCCAAGTCCCATCAGCCTCTACCTATATGAAGCCTGGGTGAAATCATCCGTAGACATGGGGTGGGGTGTTATCAGTATGCTGATGACACCCAAATATATTTCTCCATGTCTTGGTCAGCAGCCATGACGACAGATGGCATTTCTCCCCTCAATCAATGTCTTGAGGCGGTAATGGACTGGATGAGGAAAAAACGACTCAAACTGAATCCAGATAAAATGGAAGTGCTTACAGTAGGGGCCCCCAAACCAGGTATTGGGTTACAATCCCCAGTCCTAGAAGGGGTCACGCTCTCCTCGATGGACTGTGTTCACAGTATGGGGGTGCTCCTAGACCCATCGCTTCACATGATTGATCAGGTGAACGCAACAGTCAGGAGTGTCTGTTATCAGCTTCGGCAGATACGCCAACTGCGCCCTTACCTGGAAATAAGAGACCTAGAAACTGTAGTACATGCACTGGTAACCTCACGACTCGACTTCTGCAATGCACTCTACATGGGGCTATCCTTATACCTAGTTTGGAAACAACAATTGGTACAAAATATGCCAGCCAGGCTGATTACTGGGAAATCTAGAAGGGATCATATTACGCCGATTCTGAAATCCCTTCACTAGCTGTCTATTGGTTTCCGAGCACAGTGTAAGGTGGTGATTACCTTTAAAGCCCTACATGGCCTAGGTCCAACCTATCTAAGGAATTGCCTCCTTCCATATAATCCACCCCATTCCCTCAGATCCTCTGGAAGGAACCTACTGCAACTGAGAAAAACTAGATGGGCAGTAACCTCCCAGAGGTCTCTCTCTATCGTTGCTCCCAGACTATGGAATGCCTTGCCGGATGAGATCCGTCAGATAACCAGCTTGGACAATTTTAAAAAAGCCATCAAGACGGATCTCTTCCAGCCGACCTTCCCTGAATAGAACAGACTTTATTTCAATCTGTGTCTTTCCCTCTTTTATATCTTTACTGGTGCTAGAACACCAGTCATTTTAACTTATTTTAGTATTGCACTTAATTTAATTTCTTTTTATGGGGGGGGGGGCTTGTTTTATCATGTTTTATTGTTCAATGTGGGGTTTGTTTTATCTATGTCGGGTAGGCAACCTTTCCCCTTTAAGGGCCGAGGGACTTCAGCTCCCAGAATCCCAGGAGCTATTGGCCAACGTGGGACTATTGGCCAACATGGCTGAGGCTTTTGGGAGCTGAAGTCCCTCGGCCCTTAAAGGGGAAAGGTTGCCTACCCCTGATCTATGTCAACGATGTAAGCCACCTTGATTGCCTACCTAGGCAAAAGGCGGGATACAAAAATAAATTTTATTATTTATTTATTATTACCAGCATGACCAATGATCAGGAATGATGGATGCTGCAGTCCAGAAGCATTTGGGGAAATCTTTGCAGAAACGTAGATCAGGGACATGCTCTGCCCGTGATCTACATACAGAACTCTCTTATCTTTATTCAGGGAGTGATGTCTGCAACTCCATGGTGCAGAAAGCACACCTTCTTTAGATTAACCAGCCTAATATGGAAACTTCATGAACAGGTGAGTGAATAAATTCTCTAACAGAGTATGGAAAATAATCATCTCACCTTCAGAACCTGGTGCACAGAAAACCACTTTGGCTCCTTGGCGAACTGGGAAGGAAAGCAGGAGAGCAAATGAATGCCAGACAAAATCTAAAGGCTCTGTTCACTCATGCAATAAGTAGATTAAAAACAAAAAACCCTGGATCACACTAAATAATACCATCAGTTATCTTTCCTCTATATACCAACCAGCCTACCCCAATCTGGGGCCCAGTTGGTTTGGACCAGATCTCATGCTGGCAATGATGGGATTTGTGGACCGACACATCTGCAGACTGCCAGGTTCAGGGAGGATGGGATGGGAATGATGTGGCTGTTAAATGCACCTCCCAGAATTTCCCACCATTTGCTATGCTGAATAAACAGTTCTTGCTTGCTGACAAATGTCTGAAAAAAGTAATTAAAATACAAATGAATAACACCCCCCCCCCCCGGTCCCCAATCTGTCTAACCACAGCAGTTTAATTCCAGGCCAGACCAGTTAAACTGGAAAAAAAATAAAACTGTGTCAGCACACAAATGGCTCTTTGGAAACTTATATTCCACTACCATCACTCATTGCCACACAATGAAAAAAGGATGGGAAATATTCTGCAGTTGTCAACTGGGTAAAGAAATCCTATCAATGCCAACATACAAATCGTGGTTTTCAGAATGGAGTAGGTGGTTTAAGTATATATACTGGGTAGGCCACAGAGAGAGCCAGCGTGGCCCAGTGGTTTGAGTGTGGCTCTGGATAACAGGGTTCGAATCCTGGCTCAGCCATGGAAACCCACTGGGTGACCCTGGGCAAGGATAGGAATGGCAAACCCCTCTGAAAAAACTTGCCAAGAAAATCCCACGATAGGTTTGCTTTTTGTCATTGTTGTTTTGTGCCTTCAAGTCATTTCTGACTTATGGAGACCCTAGGACAAGTCTATCACAGGGGTTTCTTGGCAAGTTTCTTCAGAGGGTTTTTTTTGCCATTGCCATCCTCTGAGGCTGAGAGAGTGTGACTTGGCCAAGGTCACCCAGTGGGTTTACATGGCCAAGGGGTTTCTTGGCAAGTTTCTTTGGGGGGGGGTTGCAATTGCCATCCTCTGAGGCTGAGAGAGTGTGACTTGCCCAAGGTCACCCAGTGGGTTTATATGGCCAAGGGGTTTCTTGGCACGTTTCTTTGGGGGGGGGGTTACCATTGCCATCCTCTTGAGGCTGAGAGAGTGTGACTTGGCCAAGGTCACCCAGTAGGTTTACATGGCCAAGCTGGGAGACTCGCCATAAGCCAGAAACAACTTGAAGACACACAGAAACAACAACAACAGAACTCAGATACAATCACAGCAGTGTCCCTGGGGAGAAGGTGCAGCAGAAGAATAGTCCACAACTTTCTGGGGCTTGCTCCATTACACTATGCACAAACAATATGGTAGTTCTGGTTAATCTTTGAAAAGAAGGGCATCCTGACTTGGCATAAAGTGATCTGATGCAAGAAATAGGGCAAAGCCTACACAGAATTGCACAAGAGATGCTATTTCTAAAAAGTACAAATTTCAGAGGAACGGGGCTGTGTTTACCTTGCAACAACATGGCGTGTTCACCGCATTTTATAGCTCTTCCGCCTCACACTCAGTGTTCTCCACTATACTTGTTCCTCTGTCCACACACAGAACAAAGGGAGGAAGGAAGGAAGGAAAGTGTTTGGCCCTCCAAATGTTGTGGAATTGCAACTCCCAGCAGCCCCAGTTAGCAGAGTAAATGGTGAGGCATGTTAGGAGTGGCAGTTCAACAACAGCTGCAGCACCACATAATTCCCACTGATACATACACAGATGTTCACAGATGGGGGATATTTGGCTCTTCAGATGTTGCGGGATTGTTGTGGAACTATAACTCTAGAGACCAGAGTTCGAATCCCATCTCAGCCACGAAACCCTCTGGGCAGCCTTGGGCAAGTCACACTCTCTCAGCCTCAGGAGAAGGCAATGGCAAATCTCTTCTGAACAAATCTTGCCAAGAAAAAACCAAGATAGGTTCACCTTAGAGTTTTCATAAGTCAGAAACAACTTGAAGGCACACAACACACAATACACAAGATGCATAAGTCTCCAAAACCCACTTCCTCTTCTCATCCTATTTCCTCTCCTTAAAGCAGCATTCACACTCACAACACAGTTTCTGATTCCCATCCACAGTTTAGAGATCAGCACAAAAACATACAATAAAGACAAAATTATTGAGAGGGGATTCTTGTGTCCCTCTTAAAGACTCAACAGACTTATGATGGAATAACATTTTTGGATGAATGAGGCACCTGTTGAAGTGGCTTCAAGACAGCAAATGCTGGCAAGCAGAGTGACCAGATGCCCTCCTTTCCCAGGACACGTCCTACATTTCTGCCTTCTGTCCAGGAGGAATTCCAAAATATCCTCCATCTGGAGCATGACTAAGAAGCATGAATTTATATTGATATTAGCATTCTTAGCTTTTATTTGGTAATGTCCTACACTTGTTCTTGAAAGTCCTACCTTTTGCAGTGCCTTGTCCTCCTTTGTGGTTTGGACATCTGGTCACCCTGTTGGCAAGACATCTGAGATACCCCCCAAACACTATTGCCTCTGAGCATGTACAGAGTCCTTTTAGCCAGCTTCCCCTGCCCCAATGCATCTAGACTGGGGTTCTTCAAGACCACCACCCCAGAAACTATTGCCTCTGAGCATGTACAGAGTCCTTTTAGCCCGCTTTTCCTGCCCCAATGCATATAGACTGGGAGACTCCAAGCCCACCCACCCCAGACACTCTTGCCTCTGAGCATGTACAGAGTCCTTTTAGCCAGCTTCCCCTGCCCCAATGCATCTAGACTGGGGTTATTCAAGACCACCACCCGAGACACTATTGCCTCTAACCATGTACAGAGTCCTTTTAGCCAGCTTTCCCTGTCCCAAAACATCTAGTCTGGGGGATTCCAAGATTTTCTGGCTAGTTTCTCACAGATTTGCCTCTGAGCATGTACAGAGTCTTTTTAGCCAGCTTTCTCTGCCCCAACGCATCTAGACTGGGGGACTCCAAGACCCCAACCCCAGACACTCTTGCCTTTGAGCATGTACAGAGTGCTTTTTAGCTGGCTTTCCCTGCCCCAAAGCATCCAGACTGGGGTTCTTCAAGATCACTACCCCAGACACTCTTGCCTCTGAGCATGTACAGAGTGCTTTTAGGCAGCTTCTCCTGTCCCAACGCATCTAGACTGGGGGACCCGAAGACTTTCAGGTTAGTTTCTCATAGGTTTGAGCCCCAGTATCTGTTTGTAGGAACTTCCCTCCTCCTTCCCCCAATTCTTTCCCTTTTCCTCACCGAATTCCCTCAGGATGCCTTCGCCGATCCCCCTCGTGCCCCCCGTCACTATGACCACCTTCCCCGGGTATCGCAATCCAGCTGCCATGCCAGCGGTTGTCACAGCTCTGCCCAGTTTCTCCACATCCAGCTGATCTTTCAACACTCAGCAGCAGCATGTGGTTTCCCTCCCACTGCGCATGCCCGACTCGCGCGCGGCACTCTGGGAAATGTAGTCCAGGATTTCATGTGGTGAATAAAAATGTTAAAAAGAGGTTGAACCTCCCTTATTATCCCAAATGTTTGGTACCAGAGGTGTTTTGGATTTCAGATTTATTAATTTATTTATACCTATATATAACTAACATGCCTAATATATAGACTATATATACTGTAATATACTGTAATATAATATAATATAATATAATATATGGTATATTAGGTATACCTTATATAAAGTATACCTAATATAAGGTATATTAGGTATACCTTATATACCTTATATACCTTAGATATCCCTTATATCCCTTATATCCCTTATATATTAGGTATACCTAATATACATTAGGTATATATAATATACCTAATGAGATATGTTTGATTGGGACCTAAGTCTATACACCTGAAATGCTTTTTAAGGCTGCATCCACACTACAGAAATAATCCAAGTTGACGCTGCTTTAAATCCCATGGCTCGATAGTTATTTATTTATTTATTTATTTTTATGCCACCTTTCTCCCTCAAAGGGACCCAAGGCAGCTTTCCAAGATAAAAACACTTTTAAAAACATTTAAAAAACAATTAAAACAACCATGTTAAAGTAGTATAAAATTAAGATTGAAAACCTACAAAGGTTAATTGTGGGATTTGTAGTTTAGTGAGGCTGTATCCGCCCTGCAGATATAATATAGATACTTATTATATATATATATATATATATATATATATATATATATATATATAATCAACCTGGATTATTTCTGCAGTGTGGATGCAGCTTAAGTTTCCTATAGCCTGAAACATTCACCCTAGGCTGTCTCCACCCTGCACCTATAATATAGATACATATAATATATAATATATATAATATATATAATATATAGATACATATAATATACAGTTGCCCCTCCCAATTCGCCGGGATCCGTTCCGGACCCACCCCCAGTGAAAATGGCGGTTCGCAAATATTCAAGCCCCATTGAAAATAATGGTGTGCGTGCCATTTTATCTACAGCCACTTGTCCCTCCTGCGAAGAGTAAGACTGGGACTCGAAGTCTGCGAACAGAGAGGGACAACTGTAATATATAATCCAGGCTGACACCACTTTAACTGTCATGGCTCAGTGCTATGGAATTATGCGAATTGTAGTTTTGTGAGACAATTATCCTTCTGTCAAGAAAGCTCTGGTGCCACAATGAACTACAATTCCCAGAATTCCATCACACAGGGTCATAGCAGTTAAAATAGTGTCAACCTGGATTATTTCTCCAGTGTGAACACAGCCCTAGACAACAAGAAAACTGAAATAGTCAAAGGGTTCCCATACTTCAAAGCGTGTAGCCAAGAAATCAGAAGAAAACTAGAGTCCAAAACACACTACAGAAACAATCCAGTTTCAGACTGCTTTAATTGCCCTGACTCAATGCTACGGAATTCCGGGATCTGTAGTTTTGTGAGACATTGAGCCTTCTGACAGAGAGAGCTCTAGTGCCGCAATAAACTACAATTCCCAGGATTCCCTAGCACTTTTTCTGCAGTGTGTTTTGGACCTAAGATTGGGAAGGACAGCTATGAAGAAACTGGACAAGATCATAAACCAGGGTTCGATGCCCAGTTTTATCTCTAGAGATTGTAGTCCAACACATCTGGAGGGCATTGGGCTGAAAAATGCTGTTGGTCTGTCACTGGAGAGATGTAGTTTCAAACTCCTCCTCAGCCATAAAGCTCTTTGGATGCCCTTGAGTCAACCTTTCTCAGCTTTAACCTACCTCACAGGGTTGATGTGAAGGGGGGATGGAGTAGGGAAGAAGAAAAATATGATGGTATGCCTTTGAAGTACAAAACATAATTGTGATCAAAGAAGCACAAAGGAAAGCATGGACAAATAAACCAGGGCTCTGAAATAAAAAGTCCAAGACTCGTGAGATGCATGATGTTAAACATTTATTGAGTATACAAACTGGAATTGTTCACACATGAGAAAATTGGTAAGTAGCTAGTGTTAAAATGCCAATGGGAGATTGCAGCAGTTACTTCCTTAGGTGGGAACAAGTACCTATCCAGGGAATCTCCCCTTCCTCCTCCCACTATTGCCCCCAATATTAAGAAATGTTTACCTTTGCAGTGCAGGTAGCTATTCCAACAGGGATGCTTCATTCAGTCTATATCACTTTGGGATCTCTTGATCTTTTCTGATCTGGAGGGGAGGACTTGTGAAGAGAGATTTGACAGTCCTGATTTGGGGACAGTTTGCTACATCTCAAATCCAAGTTCCCATGGGGGAGTATAATGAGAAGGGAACTATTTCTTGGCAGAGCTAAGGATTGCAGAAGCAAAGGTGCAGCTGGAGTGCGGGCACCTTGGCGGAACAATGGACCCATCCACCCACATCTGGGCTGCAGTTGCCCCATTAACTCACAAAGTGGCATCAGATGAAGAAGTGTTACCTTTGAGACCTGCAAGTCAGCCACGGATGGAGGAACAGAATCACCATCACCTCTTCAATCTCATGCCATCACCTCCACCTCAGCTATGCCAGCCAGCTTCCTTCTCCATCCCTTCTCCTCTGATACAAGCCCTTTCCTAGGCTCTTTACAACACAGGTTCAGCACCGATATAGCTTTCTAATTAATACCTAGGGGAGCTGCAGAGGAGGCTGCTGTTAAAACTGAGCGTAGAGTCACTGCCCCTTAACAACAGAGCTTTGGTCGCCCCTTGCCTCTTCCCTTACTCATCTCATGATCCTCATGACCCTCCACCATCATCTCACTAGATTCACTCTCCAGCCATCTACTTCCTTCCCTTTTTCTAGCCGTTCTTCTGTACATCCATGCCTGACAACCTGTGTGTGTGTGTGCATCTTCAAATCACCTATCGGCTTATGACAACTCTATGAATTTCATAGGGTCTTCTTAGGTGAGGAATAGATGTTTTGCCAATTCCTTCCTCTGAAATATAGCCTACAGCACCTGATATTTGTCCTATCGAAGTATTAAGCAGGGCTGGCCCTGCTTAGGTTCTAAGATCAGACAGGATCTGGTGCCTTAAGTTTAGGGTATTTAGGCAGGCTCTGGCAACCTGTCCCAGCCCACAAACCGTTTGCCTTATTCACACTGCTTCTTTTTGTCCTGCTGTTCAATGACCCAATTCCAAGTTTTAATGGCATCAGAGTTGGAACATCCTTTTTTGCAGGGACTAAACTACAGGAGACATCTGTCTTGCTTGTCGAGACAGGCATCCCATAATAAACTCTCTCAACATAGCCAATGCCTAAATCATTCTTCCTCCTAGATCAAATATTTGTTTTCTTCCCACCCTCTCTCAATTGTATGCTCAATGCCATCTCACCCATCCCAGTAATAGCCATCTTGTCTTTTCCTTTCTTTCCTACCATTATACAATTTTAAGTTATTACTGAGCTGCTTGGAAGCAGAGGTCACACCCCTTCTTTTCAGGGTACACATACTTAGCAAACTGCAAACCACTTTTTAAAAAAGTTACCTGGTCCATTGAATAGTCAACCAACTTGAAAAGACTAAAAACGCATCAAAGGGACTAACAAGTCAGGCAAAGTCATGTCAAGGCAAGCCCACCTAGCAGAAAAAGATGTCAGTGTAGGCTTGCCCTAAAATGCTGAGCAACCCTCTTTGTCAGACTTTATGAGCGTACCCAGATGTCTAGCATGCATAACCCTTCCTCTCAAATTTGCTGTCCTTGCCCTTCCTACCAAAGCTGCAAAATGCTGTCAGAGGCTTTTTGGTAACCACTTCTCTGACCTCCTGCAGTGGTTATCAGTTGCCTCCAGAGAAATCGTTGTAAACTGGGAAACACTTAGTTCTTGCAATTGTTGGTTCATTCCCTCAGTGTACAAAATTGATTAAAATAAACTGAGTGTGGGCAAATAACTTCTGCAGATCTTTCAGCAAAGCATAAAACATATTGCAGTCGTACCATGTGCCTCAAAAGGAAAAAAGCATATATGAATGTTAAAATGGACACCTGCAGAGGCAAACAGATTTGAATGCATGCTCCTCTCTTTGTGTTTGAGTTTCCTGACATAAAAAAGCATCTGTAAACCTGGATGCCTTCTCTTTTAGGAAAATGAGCTAAATATTTATCCAGTGTCTGTTAGGTTAACACCTGTTCCACAAACTCATTATGGGGCCCTGGACAAGCCTCTTGACCTCAGGCTCAGTTTCCCCAACTCAGAAAGCAGAGAACTTGGGAAAGCTTTGCCCAAAGCTAAGCCAAGTTTCTGGATATGCAGGGTTCTGAATATAGATTTCCCAATTGCGGGCCAGCATGAGAACTGTAATGCATCCCTGGGCATGGAATTAACAATTGATTAGCTTGCTCCCAAGGTTGTTTGAATGAAGACTCAGCGTAAAGCACTATACCTAGTAAAACAAGCTTAGTGTGATGCAGATGGGATAGCCCATATACTTTATATACCTTTATAACCAGATAAGCATGGATGTTCTTGGATTGGAAACTTGCATTTAAGAGAACTTTTCTGTGCTTCTGCAAGTCAGCCCCCTGGGATTTAAGTTAAGGATTTTAAAACAAGGTTACAAGATGGGGAATGGTACCTATTGTTAGGAGTGCTACATAAAAGAATGAGCATGGAAGCATACACTCTTAGATTGTCAGTTCTATGGCCCTTTACTTACTTCTTCACCACACTGCAGGACTTATATTTTTATCCCTACTTTCTCTAATGTATGAATTAAAAACTGGATTTCACCAATGTGACCTTGACAGGCTGGGCAGCCTCTCCACGATACGTCACAATGTGGTGGGACTCGTTCTCACCTCTCCATCTTAGGTACCTGCCATTGGCTTGGCTACTACCGACAAGACTTTGCTCAGATGCCCACACTTCATAATCCCATAACAGAGGTGAAACCCAGTCAGCTGTTCTGGAAAGCGATAAGTTCCCATTGACAAACTGAGGCAAAGGTGCCACCTGGTGAGGAATGTGACTCAGAGGTGGCTTCTCATTGTTTGATTCTAGCAGGTGGGGTGTCAACTGTGGAGTCTTGGGCTTTGAGGACAGTTGGTTGTCTTCCTCAGGATGAGGCAATGGCCAAACAGAAGCTTCTGAGGCACACAGCGCTCGATTGACTGTTTGGGATGAAGATGGTGCCTGGTTTGCTGTGCTGGAGCAACTACTACAGCTTAGATTTCGAGGGACTCTTTGGTCATGCTCAGATATCTTACTACTAGACTCTGAGTCTTTGGAGGTGGCATCACTGGAAAGGTGCTGATGGTTCAGGCTATCATGGGATGCACAGATGTCATCTAAGGAGGAACGAAAGCTGGTCCTTCCTGGTAGGAAAAACAAAATTACAAAACATCCATCCATCATCTGGACACTTGAGTTCTGCGGGCAGCAAACACAATCAATTGACATAGATATTATTATGACTGAATTCACAGTCTACCAGATGTTCCTGATTGGAACTGTGGACCCTCAATGTTTTGGATTATATCCAAGAATCTAGGAGTCAGTGAGGTATCATCAGATAACATGGCATGTTCCAAGTAGTATCACTTTTGGTAACTGTACTGGTGTGGCCCTCTCTATAGCAACTTCTTTCAGGCATTTTGTCAGTCTGTTTGGAATTGCTCCCAGTGCACCTATCACAACTGGAACCATTATTATTGTTGCTTGCTATTGTTATTCTTGGCATTCTTGGTAATATTATTACTATTAACTGAACTGCTCTGCAACTTTTTATTGAGACATACTTCTAGGAGGGGAGCCATCAGCAATGAGCAAGGATATTTAGAAAATAAGGATGAGAGACTGCAGTAGTGATATAAAAACTACTTGCAAATGTTCTTGTGTTCAATGACAGCTCAAGACATCCTATCAAGAAAATGGTGAATAGCTTTAGAATTCTTTGCACCTAGGGACTTTTTTTGCATCAAAAATTAATTTACACAAAACAGTGTGATTCTTGTGCAAAAATCTTATGCAAAAGATACCATTTGTGCCATAAAAAGTAGGGTCTTGCAAAATAAAATTATACCAAAAAAACAAAAACAAACCAAAACCAACCCACTCCACTTTTTTGTGCAAGTGAATTTTCCAGAGAAAGTCTCTAAGTATGCAAAAACTCTGATAATCTTTTGCAATGGGTACAAAACTGCATTATTATTTTCTAAAAATGTTTTGCATTCAGGAACAATGTAAATAAAGAGTTACATCTCTAGAGAAACTGGGGGGCCCTTGACTGGAAATACATGGTCACAAGCCACCATTTTTAATTTCCTTTGATGCCCTGCAATGCTCCAGATACGGCCAATTCAAAACATTTTGCTGCTTGGAAAATAGAGGATACTCCACCCAGTGCACATACAGAAGCTAATGGAATGGCAGTTGACTCTTTTAAAATGCTTTTAGAAGCTGATTTTGGTAGGCTTTTGATGTTGTGCGGTGCTCTTTTTAAGAGTGTATATTGTCTTTTAATAACTTTTTATGTTTTTAATGTTTAATGTTATGAACTTTATCAATTTAAAAATATATATTTAAACTTTTATTGACACTTTTGTAATCTTGATCAGCATTGGTTTTAAATACATCATTAGCCTCCTTGATTCTCATTATTGAGAGAAAGGCAGGACATTGGTGATTAAAATCATCATCATCATCATCCCAGTTCAACCTTGGTGGTAATGGAATAATATCCTCCTCAATAGCTAGTTTAAGGGGTTGTGTTGCATTCCCAGTACATTTGACCCTCAATAGCCATGGATTCTTTATCCACAGATTCAACTATCCACAGCTTGAAAATACTGCAAATATATATATTGCAAAGAGCAAACCTTGATTTTGGCATTTTATATAAGGGATACCATTTTATAATGCCACTGTATCTGACTTGAGCATAGACTTTGGTAGCATTGGGAGGTCCTGGAACCAAACCCCAGTGGATACCAAGGGCCCAATGTAACTTTCTCCAGTAGAGGGGAACAGCACAAAGTTTATGAGCAGCAGGTGGGAGTAAGACACTGATGCTCCACAGTATTTGTTGCCTGGCACAATCACGTCTAAGGTGTCTAGGTCTCAGGGCTCTTTTCTGGTTGTCAGGATAAGGAGGAGGAATATCAGGGAGAAGTCACTGTCTTGAAAAGTATATGCATATACAGACTTGGTGTTTTCTATTTGAATGGCATACTCTCTACAACTGTAGTTGAGGCTTAATAGTTTTACCGGGGACTGCCTATTGCAACTTTTCCCTTATAATACCATGATGGTCCCCTTCTTTGACACCAGAAAGAGTTGTCCCAAGGTCTTAGATCCTGTCATAGTCCTAACCTGGAAACTCTAATGACCTCTGTCTGCTCAACAGCAAAGCCAACCATGGCTTCAGGATATTATGATAGATTTTAATGGTAGTCACTATGTAACCACCAAGTAAACCGATCCAAGGGGGTGGCAGAAGTGCAGCAGGAAGGGGTATGTGGATACAATATTATTAAGACACAGGCTTCCTCTCCCAAACCCTAATACTGGCCCTATATTTAGTGTTTTCTCAATATTCTGCCAGGTCCTAACAAACACTGGAGTGTTTGGTGAATGATCTTTTATTTTGCAGAAAAACAAAATAAGAGGCATTAATCCCTCTGTGAGATTGTCATTGTTCTCAAAGTTCAGCAGCTTGCTTCAATTTAAATGTATACAGGGAATGAACAAGCCATGCAGCAGAGATCGTTGCAACTTCCAGATCATCAAAAAAGGAAAAAAATATAACCAGGAAGCTAGAATAATGACTTGCAAATACCATCCCTCCTTTTCTTCAAGCTGTATATATTCAAACTCAAGTTGCATCTGGCTGAGGATTGTAAACTTGTAAGCGGATTTTAATTTGCAAGCCATTTTGGAAGCCTAACTCAGTTGAAAAAGATGAAATAATAGGTATAATAAATATGGAAATAAGAGACTCATAGAGTGGTGTGTGCTCTGAGATACTGCCTGACAATTGGAATGGTTACTACTACTACTCCTTGGCTTAAAACAGCAAAGGTCAAAGCCACAAATGTAGAGGGCTGACCGCAATAATTTATATGCAGGTATTTCCTGAGACCAATTTTTTAAAGAGTGTCCCTGAGACCTGAAAATTATTTCAAGGGTTCCTCCAGCGTAAAAAAAGGCTGAGAAAGGCTGGTATAAACAGATAAATCTGACACGACTCACATCCTCTTGTCAAGATCCTGGGATCTTCCTGACTACCTGAACCCCCCCCCCCCCCAGCAAAGCCAGCAAATCACACATCTGCTTCTCCTAGTACCTGCGATGCGTTTCCCCTGTTGCTGCGAAGCCTCTGCTGCCAGTGCGTAGGAAAGCTGGATGACTCGCTGGCGTTCCCACTCAGGGGTTGGGGGGCATCGAGGAGGCTTGAGTCCCCCAGTTTGCTCGCCCTCCTTGGGTGATGACTCAGGGGGGGTATTGGGAAGGGGCTGAAGGAGAGATTAAATCATGGGAGGGAGGAGGGGGCATGAGCAAGAGAGTTCTGTCCGCAGCCCCCCAACCCCCCCCCTCCAAAAAAGCTCCCCTTGTTACAAAGCAAACTGGCAATTGAAAACAGCAACAGAGACAGTCCTTTCCCTGAATTTTTAATTAAAGAGTGGAGAACAATTCCATGTAACTGGATAAAATGGCTGGAGCACTCAACCTCAGCCCCTCCCCAAGTCCTCCTCACACCCTTTATCCAATTGCTAGTCCCAATGGGAGTAGAGCCATTGAACCAACTGCTGAACAGTAAGCAAAGATATTCTAGCTGGGATTATCAATTGGATTTAGGTCCATGGCATCTTATTCCACATTTCCTAGGAAGGAACTCCAACCAACCTCAGTCCCAGGGAACCCAGGGTCCTTGGCTTTCCTTCTGCCTGTCTCGGGGGTTATTCAGACAGTGAAAATAATTCATATAGAATCTGGGTTGAGTCTTTGGTGTACACAGGCATCCTGAATGCACCTGGTTAAGTTTTTAGGGGGTGGGGCTGCCAAAAACCGCAGTTAACCCAGGATAATCGATACTGGGGTTTTTTCAGAGTTTTAAAAAAGGATTTGCATCGTTGGCAGCGTGAATAAACAATGCACATAGACCCAGAATTAAAATCTGAATGCCTTGAAGGCATTTCAAATACATTCGCATTGTTCATGTTTATTCGAGTGCTAGCACATGTGAGCAACCAAACTCACAGAGATGTGCAGAGATACAGTTCCACAGTGTGAACAACAAATCTGGAAAGCGTAATTGAGATTATTCACATTGTTCTGTTAAAAAAAAAAAAAAAAGACATCTGAATGACCTCTGAGACTATCAGGCTTTCCCACTCCCTCAGAGAATGCAAAAATCCCACCCATCACCCAATGGAAGAAGGAAAACAGAGATCCACCCTCCCTATCAGTGCCCAGTAAATATTGCCCCATGCATTCAGACATCCTAGCACCCTTCCTCACCCACCCACTACCACCACCATCCACTCTCCAGCAATGGGCTCCCTGGGTCTAAGTGCCAAGGTGTTGTGTTTTTTTTTTTTTTGTTTGTTTTTGTTTTATCAGCAGGGACAATGGTGTCATCAAAGCACCCTCAGGTTTCCATCTTCCATTGTGAACTGAGCCACAGTCTTCCCAAGCTAGCAGGAAAACAGATTTTTCTAGCAAAAATATGTTGTTATAAGTTCTCCCTGTTGTAATACAAAATATGGTGCACATATTTTGTATTATGTGCACCATATTTCCCAAGCTAGCAGGAAAATAGATTTTTCTAGCAAAAATATGTTGTTATAAGTTCTCCCTGTTGTAATACAAAATATGGTGGCTTGGTATGAAATGGGCAATTAAGACCCATGAGCTTTGTTACTAGCAGAAATAAAAACTGCTAGAATTGGTTTGCTGATAGGAATTGAAGGAGCTGCCTGCATTTTTCAACTTCTTTGTGTGCACGGGGCACTAGGAACTGTCATGATGAACACCTGCTCTTCAAAATGTACTGCTACACCACTGCTCCCCAGGCTGTAAGCGTCAAAGTCTTGGTGACTCAATATAAAAGATGGGTGAGACCTTGTTGCTGTCTCTTGCCACTCTTTCAAGTCCAGAGTCCTCCTCCTCACAAGACTTCAGACCCACCCGGCTAGACCCACGCTTGAGCGAGTCTCGCCAGGGACCCAGAGAGTTGGACTGGGCAGCTTCTGATTTTCTTTTGGCCTCCTGGTTCCTTTGCATCCTGATAAGCTGTTCCTGGGCACTCATGCGGCCACTGCGAGGGGCAGTTGCTTCAGAAGGAGCCACCTAGAAGTGAGGGGAAATTTATTATTTATTCATTGAAAGCATTTTTATATCACCTCCCAGCCCTAGGGACACCTGAGGTGATGAACAAATAAAAACCAATTAAAACAATACAAAGATTGAAATATTTTAAAACACATTAAAATACTCTTTTAAAATTCCTAAAAGCAGTCCAAAAACAATCCTAGAATCCAGTTGAAAAGAATAATTTCAAACAATGAATGCCATGAAGAACAGCACTGTTTTGGCTGCTCATAAGAAGCATAAAAGAGATAGGGCCAACCCAGCTTCCCTGGGTAGGGAATTCCACCGTCAGGGCACTGCTACAGAGAAAGCCCTGTTATGTGTATTCACCAACCTAACTTCACAAAATGTTGGGATATGCAACAGGGCCTCCTCTAAAGATCTCAAATTCCTGGCATGCTCATATGGGAGAGGAGGTGGTCTTGAAGACTGGGAGGAATTATTGCACAGTCTCCAGATCCCATGCCTCTCCCAAAGCAGATTTTGCTTTCAACTGTTACTTTTGCATTTCTGCTTATCCATGCTAGCATTCTCCACTATACACTCTACACTGTCTTTTTCAGCATTTGACCAGAGCTTCCCAAGTTACCTTTAAAAGGAAAAGTAGCCAGAGTTACACTACCAAGGTCCAAAATGAAGTTAGCTATCATCATAATTCATTTTCTTTCTTTTTATTCAAAACTCACTGAAATTGTCACTTTTCTGAAAAAACATAATGCGAAAAGTCACTGTGGCACAAAATATACCTAAGAATTTAAGCCACACACATTGCTAAAGGAGTACTTCATATTCTCATGTGTAAGTCTAGAAATTTTAGTAAAAGAAATTGGCACAAAAAAACTGAGTTGACTTATCCATGGGTCAATGTAAGCACTGTACTAAAAAAGGAACCATCTCCTGGTGAAAGGTAAGGGCATAATCTGTCATGGAAGCACTGATTTCTCTCTACTCACTCATCCATCCAGCCTTTAGGGTGAACACAAACAGTTATGCCTGCTAGAATTTTGTAAGTTCTGTGGCATTGTTTTCCTTTGTTTAATCCTTTAGATCCTTAGTTACATGCCCCTAAATTTTACCTTCGATCTATCCATGGGTCATATCAAAATCCATAATTCTGACCTCAAAACCTTGACTTATACATGAGGTCGACATATAGTTGAGTATATATGGTAGTTATCTCTACATTACAATCATAATGCAATTATGCCTTAAGGCAGGGGTAGGCAACCTTTCCCCTTTAAGGGCCGAGGGACTTCAGCTCCCAGAAGCCTCAGCCATGTTGGCCAATAGCTCCTAGGATTCTGGGAGCTGAAGTCCCTCAGCCCTTAAAGGGGAAAGGATGCCTACCCCTGCCTTAAGAATTAAGAAAAATGAATTGCAGATAACTATTTCAAAGTTTCATGCTTATACTTCAGACACCCAGATGTCTGACTGAAGTTGTTAGTTGTTGAGACTTCATTCCTTTCCTCCCCAAATCAAAGAGTAATTAAAAGGTGTTATTTAAATTGTGTTTTTGTTATATAAATCACTTTAAAATAAAATAAATAGATGCACATATTTGCCCCTCAATTCTGTTGTGCTACTTAGGGCCTTATCAAACGCTGGCCAGGAAGCGGGAAAAAAGCGAAGGCGGAAAACCTCCGCGGTCTTTCCATGGCCATTCCGTGGCCTTTCCGTGGCCATTCTGGAGGAGGCAGAGGCGGCGGCGGCGGGGGTTCCCTCCCGCACCTCGCCCTCCCTCCGACACTTGCTAGGCCTCCAGCCAGCCAAGACACCGGCTGAGAGGCAGCTCTGGCCACGGAGGAGGCGGCGGCGGAGGCTCCCTCCCGCACCTCGCCCTCCCTCCGACACTTGCCAGGCCTCCAGCCAGCCAAGACACCGGCTGAGAGGCGGCTCTGGCCACGGAGGAGGCGGCGGCGGAGGCTCCCTCCCGCACCTCGCCCTCCCTCCGACACTTGCTAGGCCTCCAGCCAGCCAAGACACCGGCTGAGAGGCAGCTCTGGCCACGGAGGAGGCGGCGGCGGAGGCTCCCTCCCGCACCTCGCCCTCCCTCCGACACTTGCCAGGCCTCCAGCCAGCCAAGACACCGGCTGAGAGGCGGCTCTGGCCACGGAGGAGGCGGCGGCGGAGGCTCCCTCCCGCACCTCGCCCTCCCTCCGACACTTGCTAGGCCTCCAGCCAGCCAAGACACCGGCTGAGAGGCAGCTCTGGCCACGGAGGAGGCGGCGGCGGAGGCTCCCTCCCGCACCTCGCCCTCCCTCCGACACTTGCCAGGCCTCCAGCCAGCCAAGACACCGGCTGAGAGGCGGCTCTGGCCACGGAGGAGGCGGCGGCGGAGGCTCCCTCCCGCACCTCGCCCTCCCTCTGACACTTGCCAGGCCTCCAGCCAGCCCAAAGCACCGGCTGAGGAGAGGCGGCTCTGGCCGTGGAGGAGGCAGAGGCGGCGGCTCCCTTCCGCATCTCGCCCTCCTCCCAGCTGTACTTCCCCAAAAAACCGAATGTCAAAAGATCCCCTTTGACTTCGGTTCAGGGGGAGAAAAAACGTTTTAGCTTTGGATTGCCTTCAGATATTGTGTGGACACAAGGAAAGGAAAAACGTTTTAGCTTTGGATTGCCTTTGGATATGTGTGGACACAAGGTAAGGAAAAACGTTTTAGCTTTGGATTGCCTTTGGATATCTTCTGCTTGGGACCCCGTGGGATAAGGTCCTTAGATTCTGCTTCTGCAAAAGTCCAAAAAGATTATCTTGTACCTTGGCTATGCTGGGTTCAGCATCTTTGCTTAGTATATTCGTATGACTCCCATGATCTATGGAGAGAAAGGAAGACAAGAAAAACAGGCCATTAAACTTCTGAGCCTTCCATCCTAGGGCAATTTTCCTACTTTTCTTTAGTTTCAGCTTCTACCCTGAAAGCAATGAGCCCTACAGTTCTTACAAATTCTATTCTCTAGGGCTTATAAAGATCCATTCCACAAGACTAGGAGAGGATAAACATGTATGAATAGAAATGGAATCTTGTTCCTCATCTTCAATGAGAGCAGACACTGGAAGGAGAAGGGGAATTGTAGGCAATTTAAAAGATCAATTGATGGAAGAGTTTTAAAGACATTAAAGGGCTGAGAAATAAAAAGGGGATGATATCTCCCACATCGTTCCATCCTTGATTACATTCTGATCAGATTACTGTAGCATGCTTGCCTCTGGCACTGTCTTTAGGAAGTGTCTGGACACTGCAAGTGGTCCAGGATATAGCAAACAAAGTTTTAACAAGATAAAAAAGGTCATACTCACAATGAGCTCTTTGTAAGGGAGGACCAGATGAAAATTAAATATATAAGTAAATAAATATATTCATATATAAATAAAATATATATATTCAGCATAAGAGCCAATGTGATGTAGTAGTTTGAGTGTTGGACTATGGGCCTCTACAGACGCTGGGCACCCCAACCCCTTCCCGAGGACGTCATCACGACGCGCGCCATTACTCATGGTGTGCGCCGTCAAGATGTCCTCCCGGCACAGTGTCTTAATGCGCTGTGCTGGAAGGGATGCAGAATAGCCGCACGGCAACTCTTCAGGTGCCCTATTTGCTGGCTCTGGAAGAAGCAGCATTTTAGTGCTCCTTTCAGGGCCAGCAAAAGGGTGGATTGGGGCCGAGGCGTGGGGCGGCCTCAGCCCCAATCCTTCACTTCCTAGGGCTGCCCAGGGCCGCTCGTCTGCATCCCCCCATGACTCTAGAGATCAGGGTTTGATTCCCCATTTGACCATAGAAACCCACAGGGCAGGCTTGGGTGAGTCACACCCTGCCTTAGGTTCAAATGGCTTGTAGGCACACAACAATAACCAATGTAGAGAATTTGTAGCACCTTTGAGGCTAAGTGAAAGAAAGAAGTTGGCAGTATGAGTTTTCGTAAACTTAAATCTACTTCCTCCAAATGCATCTGAGAAGTAGACTTAAGTCTACGAAAGCTCATGTTGCCAATTTCTTTCTTTCAGTTTGTCTCAAAGGTGCTACAAAGTCTCTCTACATACTGATTCTACAGACAAACATGGCTATATCTTTGAATTAAACAACAACAAATATTCAATATAGAGTAGAATATAATTTTTTTTAAAAAATCCTCAACACCTTTGTTGGCTTCAGGTTTGTTTCTGGGACCAGTTTTCCAAGTGTTGTTTTTGACCTTCAGAGCCTGAATTCAGCTTTCCCCAATCTGGCACCTTTTAAGATGGTTTTGACTACATTTCCCATCCTCACCAACTACACTCAGATTAAAAATCAAGAAGGCACAGGTTACTCACTCAGGCAAGTTGCATCTGTTCCCCTCATGGCATTTCCTTTATCAAATTCTGGAGGGTTACCAGATGTAGTGTTTGGGGACCATCTATTCCCCTCTGAATGGCATAGTATGCTGCCCGGCTGCTCCCTGCTGGAGGCAGGTGGACTCTGCTGGCAAAGAATACAAAAGACATCCATTTAGCAAACACCAAAGAAAAGCAGGCAGGGCTGGATAAGGGTAATGTGCAGAAAACCACAGCATAGATTTACAGGATGATCTTTTGCAATGAAAGCATCCCACTGCCTGTTTTCCAAATGGCCTACAGCTCATCCAGATTCTCCTGAGACGTGGCTGAATGGAATGAAAGTTTGGATTTGGGTAGAAGGGAAGTTTCAGATTCCTTCTAGTTCCCCATAATAAGAGAAAGAACATGAATTAGTTAAACATCCCCAGTTTTTCTATTTTTGAAAAAAAGAATGCATGGCAGTGAACCATTCTTGAATCTGAAAGCAATATCCTGCCACAGCTTTCCCCAACCTGTCAAAAGAAATCAGAAGAACTTGGAAGGGCAGCTATAAAGGAACTAGATAAGATCCTGAAGTGTAAAGATATATAATTGAATACTAAAGTTAGGATTGTCCATGCCATCATATTTTCTAGTTTCTATGTATGGTTGTGAAAGCTGGACAGTGAAAAAAGCTGATAGGAAGAAAATGAACTCATTTGAAATGTGGTGATGGAGAAGAGATCTATGGATACCATGAACTGCTTAAAAACCAAATAAATGGGTCCTAGAGCAAATCAAGCTTGAACTCTCCCTAGAAGGCAAAAATACTAAATTGAGACTGTCATACTTTAGACATATCATAAGAAGACATGATTCAATAGAAAAGACAATGGCTGCATCTGCACTGCAGAAATAAACCAGTGTGACACCACTTTAACTGCCATTGCTCAATGCTTTGGAAATCTGGGAACTGTAGTTTCTTGTGGCACCAGTGCACGTTATGCATTCTTTTTTCAAAAACAGAAAAACTGAGGATGTGTCACTAATTCATGTTCCTTCTCTTATTATGGGGAAAGAAAAAAACTGCCGTTCTACCCAAATCCAATCTTTCATTCCATGAATCCACATTCAGCCACAGGGGAATCAGGGCGATCTGTAGGTCAGTTGGAAAACAGAGCTCTGGTGCCACAACAAACTACAAGTCCCAGAATTCCATAGCATGACCCATGGCAGTTAAAATGATGTCAAACCAGATTATTTCTGCAGTGCAGATGCAGCAAATAATTCTTGATAAGGTAGAAGGCAGTAGGAAAAAAGGAGGACTACATTATAGGTGAATAGATTCCATCAAGGAAGGCATGACCCTGAGTCTGCAAGACCGGAGCAGGGCTATTGATGACAGGGTGACTTGGGGGTCTCTCATTCATGGGGGCTGCCATAAGTTGAAGTTGATTTGATGGCAGTTAACAACAATTGGCAGAAAATCCCCCAAGTTAGGTTAAGCAACAGGCATGGAATAGCAGGGGTGCTCAGCTAATAATAGGAGAGTAGGTTAATAATAATAAGATTACTACTAATATTTTTATTATAACAAATGGGATTGGGTGGCATTCTTAAATAGGGACATCAAAGCAGGCTAAATCCCCAAATGCTAACCATGCTGTCCTTCAAGGTCAAAGATCAGAAGATGGTATGACCATATATCCCTTTAACCCAAAGATCAAATAATACCTCTGCTCCAGTGGAAGGCATCAGGGGTGTGTTATTTGCCCCCAGATGAGAATCCAGGGATGGGGTGATGGCCAAAGATGCTCCTGCAATGGAAAATGTGAAAAGTACTAATGAGAGTCTGACACACTTCACATTGCTGATTGCGTGTTAACAGAAAACTCACTATCAGAGCCTTAAAAGTATTGCATTGGGCACCTGATCTTCTGCTTTCCAGGATGTGATAATTTGCTTGGCTGGATCTCAAGCCTGCCAGGATATCATGGATCCTCCACAAATCTTGCTGAGCAGCTGCTTGATCCTAAAGAAGAATAGATCAGACCGATACAGCTAACCTAAATCAGTAGTGCATCTCCACCCACCCATTCCATCCCATATAATCTCTAAACCAAAACCATAAATTCTGTGTAGGAGCAATTACAGCAAACAAATGCTCTCGGAAGTTTCTGAAGCACATAATTTTCTTAGAGAATTATGTTGAAGCACCTGAAATCTCACTGTGCAGAAATTAGCTACCAAATATCTTTCCATCATTTGTGGGTGTTTTCCCCCCAGTAAGTTTCTACTTCTCTGACAGCAGATAAATTAGAAACATGAACTCCAAAAAAGTAGGAAGAGGGACCAAAGAGGACATCCACAGGACAGGAGAGGTAGACTCTACTATTTTATGCATGGCTCATCTTCTTGCCCCAAAATTAACATAAAGGATAACCAATTCAACAGGAAAAATATACATAACAAAATAAAATGATATGTAGCCAGTACAAGGCTGATAATTAAATTTCCAAGCATCAGTGACAAACAATAGTCTTACATCTAGTTTCTGTGAGGGGTTGCAGACTGCCAGAAATAGTTCAAATTGAGTCCACTTTTAGGGTTAGGGTTAGTGCTAGGGAATCATGGGAATTGGGTTTTTTTTCTGAGACATTGAGCCTTCTCTGTCAGAGAGCTCTGGTGCCACAATAAAATACAGTTCCCATGATTCCCTAACCCTAATCCTAACCCTAAAAGTGGACTCAATTTGCACTATTTCTGGCAGTCTGCAACCCCCCTATGTTACTAAAACTTTACATAGATGAAGTTTGTTTAAAATGTAAAATGATTTGGCATAAACAGCAGCATCTGTCATCACAACCAAAGCTGGTGTTTTATGCAAAACATTCATGTCTTAGAAAATATTTATATTTATAAGTAAAAGAATTATCTCCCCAAATGCAAAAGAAGGCTCATCATTAGCATATTTTATTCAGCTTACAAACTGTGGCTTTTCATAGTCACAGGTTTAGATCTTTTGTTACTGTTGTTTTGGAGGCATGTGAGGTGTATTATTTATTCTATGAATGATTCCACAGATGTTGTTAGAGTCAGGTTTGGAAGTAGAGAGCATTTTACCTGGGGATGCCCTACATTTCGGATGTGCTCTAAGGAGCCCTTCAGCACTTGCAATTCGGTTTCTAGGGCAGCAAAATCCTCCCATGCTCGTTCACTGTCCTGTGCAAAAATTAACACAAGAGTGAATCTATGAAAATTTATGCTACAAACTTCTCTCTCTCAATCTCAAAGGCACTACCAAATCCCACTGTATACTAATATGGACTAACTCTGTTATCTATTTACAAATTCTCCATAAACTGCAGATTCATTTAAAAAAAAAAGCCTGTCTATAAGGCCTGGACTACCATGTCTCAGAATGAAATGGTGACACCTGAGGAAATAGATATGTAAGCATGTGGCCGCACGACAGAATTAAAGTAGTTTTGCATTGCTTTAACTGCCACGACTCTATCCTACAGAATCCGGAGATTTATAGTTTGGTGAGGCACCAGAGCTTTCAGGCTGAATACCTCACCAAACTACAAATCCCAGGATAACACAGGATGGAGCCATGACAGCTAAAGTGATGTCACACTGATTTATTTCAGCAGTGTGGAAGAGCTGTATATCTATATACAACACGGAGATAAGTGGAGTGCTTTTTCACTGTTTCAACCAACCATGTCCTCCTCCACAATACTCCATTCCATCTCTCACTCATTTTTCTGTATTTCTCCCTTGCTCCATTCATAATAATCAGCATCTCCCCACCTTTGAGCATGCTCACTCTTCCTTGGGCTATTTGTGGCAGATCCCCTCATTTAGGATTTTATTTTATTTTACTTTTTTCCCTCCCCAGAAAGGGTTTTTTATTTCTTTTACTTAAAAAAAAGTTCCCCTAGGGTTGCTGATAGGTGCAGGAATAGTGTTATTTTACCTAAATAAGCATGGACACCCTCCACTGAATACTGGAAACAGAAAGAAAAAGAGAAACCTGAAACCAAGTGCTAAAACACATTGCAAAAATAATCCAGTTTGACACCCCTGTAACTGGCCTGGGTTGGTGCTAGGGAATTTTGAGAACTATAGTCTGTGGTGGCACTAGAACTCTCTGATAGAAGCCTAAATGTTTCACGAAATCAGTTCCCAGAATTCCCAAGCATTGAGCCAGGGCACTTAAAGCAGCCTCAAACTGGATTATTTCTGCAGTGTGTTTTGGCCTCAAATGTTGTAGTGTGGAGTTCATCTGTTCAGGATTCCAGCCACTCTCCTCCATTTCACTCTTATGCCACTGTGGCCAATATTACATAAGGACTGTCATTTGCAGAACTAAAATTGCTATTAACATAGATGCCTTCTTTATGTAAACAGAAGTCCACAGTTACCACTTAATCTTACTAAGTTATTTGTATAAAGAATTTTGTTTAGTGTTCAAAATACTGGATATGGTTATTTTCCCACAGATCTTCTGTCATTCCTAACTGGCTACCATCTTGTATGTTGGAAAGCCACTTACCAGCGCCAAGTCACAAAGACGAGCTCGGATTTGCACCAGCTCATCTTGCAGTTGTCTTTGCTGGTATCCAATTTTCTCCATTGTGGCATCTTGGCCTTTACATTCCTCAAGCCTCAGGCGTGTCACCTCCAAAGCTTTTTCCAGACGTTCCTGGAAAAGCACCAGACATTTTAGGAACAATTAGCCCAACCTAGCTGCATAGGCTCAGACTTGGGGAAATTTACTTTTTTGGACTAAAACACCAAGAACTCCCAGGCTAGGGGGATTCAAGTAGTTGTATTCCCCAAAAGCAATTTTGCCAAAGCCCAAGATCTTCCTTCTGTGAAACTTGCAGGAGCACAGAGAAGGAATTTACCAAAGGCAATTTAGCACAGTTTTCCCCAACCAGTAACTAGGTTTGCAACCATAAAATGGGATGGTGATGGTTTGGAATTGTGCAACCTTCCACATTTTATTGCATGCACCTGCTAGTATTCTTCAGCACTTTCCATTTTGGCCAAGGTTGCTGGGTCCTATAATAATACCTGGATGCATGATTCCCTGTGGCATCACTAGGGTTGGTGTCACCGGGTGTGGAAACTCATGATATCACCCCCCACTGACCTCCTCCCATTTCACACCATACAGGACCCTCAGAAATGCTTTTTTGCACTAATGTTACTCATAAATCGTAATTCCCATATACCACTGAATTTAATGCTAATAGTTGTGACACAAACAACTAGCAAAATTAAAATTATACCTTCAAATTACAATATCATACACACAACCTCAATGTATTTACATATACATGGTAAAGATTTGGTTAAAATGTGATGTTTTTAAAGACAATTTTAAAAGAATATTTTTTTTCAAAAAATGCATTTTTTTATAAATTTCAAATTTTGAAATTTGAAATTTTAATTTCAAAAAATTCTGGTGCCTCTCCCACTGAGCTTCACCCCATTCCCACCATCTCTTAAAGCATTTTAAAAGGAAGCAAATGAATGCCAAAGCCCATTTCTGCCAAAAGGTAGGTATCTGAGGAATACTTGTGTCACTCCTCCGCACCCTTTGCATCCTCTAGTGACACCACTGATGATTCCTACCCAATCATATACTGATATTATACATGAAAGGATATATTTGAAAGTCCTTTTAAATCTCCACATAATAAAAAGGGAAGAGATGCCAGGGTGATTTCCAGTGCTCCCTTGTGGAAGACACTAGAAATGCCACTACGGCCAACATAAACAACAGTTTCTTTGTGTACGTTGTGGTGATATCCCTTTAAAGGATTACTACATTTTGGAATGGTACTACAGATAGGGCAACAGATACGATGGATTGCTAAAAAGATAATTAAATGGGTCCTAGAGCAAATCAGCCTTAAACTCTTACTGGAAGCCAAGATGACTAAACTGAGGCTGTTGTACTTTGGATATATCATGAGATGACATGACTCACTGGAAAGAAGATAATGCTTGATAATGGAAGACGCTAGAAAAAAAGACGGAAACCACACTACATATGGATTGATTCAATCAAGGAAGCCACAGCCCTGAGTTTGCAAGACCTGAGCAGGGCAGCTGCGGTCTCTTATTCTTGGAGGTCTCCCATTTATATGTTTGTCATAAGTGGAAGACAACTTGACAGAAAATAGCAATAATCCCACCATCAACATTGCATTGCAGAGGGGTGGGATATAAATAAATAAATAAATATTATTATCATTACATCTTGGAAAGAAAATGCTGGGGGGCAGAATAACACAAAGTAAAAAGAAGAGGAAATAGTAATAAAGTACCTTTTCAGCCCGGAGCTGTCCAATTTCATCTTCCAGACCACGGAGAAGTTTGTCTTGGCCACACAGTTTTGTCAATAATGCCTAGAGTCAGACACAGAAGTGGAATTGCAACAGGAGCCACCAGATGCACTGTAGTGTTTTGAACTTGGCAGATATAAAGGAACAGACTCATTGAAATGGGAAGCTAAAGAGAAATATTCCCCCACCCAGGAGTCTCTGTACTTGCACTTTTGGTAGAATGCACATTTTGAAGTGAACTAATACAGATTATTACCTGAAGTCCACCCACGCACCACCATAAGACTGTTAAGTCCAGAGTCTAATATTGCCTACATTAAACCACTGACTGGGACAGATCTTTTTCAGTGGTGGCTTTGCAGTTGTAGAATTATCTTCCTGGGGAAATCCATTAAGTTTCTCCTCTTCCTGTTTGTAGACAGGGTAACGGTTAACTTATCTACTCTCAATGGTATTTTATTACAGATTTCTACAGCATGTGTATTTTTAACCCTTTCCTCCACTTTTAATGTTGCTGTGTTTATTGTATTTTGATTTACTTTAGATGTTTGTATTGTTCTTTCATCTCAGCTTGTTTTGTAATTGCCTTTGTAAAAACAACTGTGGTGGTTTGAAAAGTGGTGACAACGGAAAAGTCCCAGTACCAAAATATCCTCTAGGTAGGAAAAGAAGGAGAATACATACGTCAGTGTCACTTTCAAAACGCTGCCCGCCGCCAGGATGGACATTCCTCTCTCGCATGGGAGTCCGACTCTGGAAAGACAGTGAAGCAAGAGATATATATATCACACAAAGACAAGATGAAATGCGCCTCTAAGGTTTATCTCCCAGGATAAACATATAAAAGTTACATGGATCTGTCCTTAGAAAACAGCAACACACAAGAATATTACTACTTCAGAATGCAGGGTAAGGCATGACCTAATGGACATGGATAGGCATCTGCCAAAACCCATACCATTACAACAGTGCCCAGTTGTGTAGTGCAGTCAGGGTATGCAGGATTGAAGCATTGGGAGCTTTTGATTAGCAGACACAATGATGTCAACTAGCACAAAAAAAGACCTTTACATTTCCCTGCCCCCTTTAAACTTTGAAGTCCTGAAAGCATGGGGGGATTTCCTCAGCATCATGGTATTGTTCAGAGCCCATTCTAATCCAACCGTGTTTTCAAGTAACTTGTCAGGTAACTTGAATATATAATTGAGATTCATTGGCTTTGCAAAAGATCTGCTCCTGGTAAAGAGGTAAAGTGCTGGAACTGTTTTTTTTTATTTTTTTATTTTAATGTTAATCATGGTGAGCAAGAAATAGTAGCTGGTAGTGAAAATGGCAGCAATGAGGGGTCCCATCAATTGTATACCCAAGAGCATTCCCAAAGCCAGAACTAGCAATGACTGTGGGTATGCTCTCCTTACTCTGCACATAAAAATCAAGGAGAAAACTAAGGACTCTTTTGCTGGGGTTGCTTCATCCCAAAGGGTGTGTGCATATGTGTGTGTGTGTGTTGCATCTTCAAGTCTCCTGTCGACTAATGGTGACCCCAAGAATTTCATAGGGTTTTCTTAGGCAAGGAATATTCAGAGATATTTTTGCCAGTTTCGTACTCTCAAATATAGCCTACAGCTCTTGGTATTCATTGGCAGTCTCCCATCCAAGTACTAACCAAGGTTGATCCTGCTTAGCTTCCAAGATTAGATGGAACCTAGTACCTTTAGGGTACCATGGAAACCTTTTGTTGAATTGGGTAAGAGCTGACATACTTAGCAATAATTTAGAGTGTGAATCAGAAACTCCCAAGTTCAAATTGCACTTCAACCAAGAATTGCTTTGTCAGTCTATTCTCAGCCTTAGAGGAAATGTGAGATTAATAATACCAACCTTGCATACATGTTAGTGGCAAAGGTTACGAAGCTCCTGTATACATAGAAACATTTCTTTGAATAGCTCAAAAGCAAGACATGGGAGATGATTAAGGTTCGCCTACAGACAATTTAGACTTTTTAATGCCAACTGATAATTGGAAGATTGGTACCCAATGAGTGAAGTTAAGCTGATAATTACACTCTTTAGCAAACCCTCTTCCAGCTTGTGTGTCTTTCCTCATTAATAACTTTTGCAATCTTTATCACACTCTGCAGTTGCTTGGCTACATGTGTCGCAGTTTTCATCTATGAAATGTTGACAGGTATGCTTTAGATATGTCTATGATTCTTGGCTTTCCTGATCCATTTTCTTTTCCTTTCCTATCCTTTCCATGTTTAATTTCAGATTGCAGGCAGATGGGAAGCTCTATTTTAATTTTTATACTTACACCTATTGATTTTTTTTACACATTTTACTTTGAGAAGGTTAATTTCAAACACAATGACACTAATAATAAGCAAACCAGTAAAATATCAGCAATAACAATAAACAGCAGCATCCCACATAAGCAAGGGAAGAGGGCAACACTTGCTGCATGGTATAACCAGTCTGACAGCCTCCCACATCTCCCCTTAATGCTATGCCATCTGGAAATACTGGGTCTTGTCTCAATTGTATTCCTTTAACACTCTTCCCCTTTTGCTGCAGGGAACAGTGTTGTTGTTGTGTGCCTTCAAGTCATTTCCAACTTATGGTGGGCCTAAGGCAAACCTCTCATGGGTTTTTCTTGGCAAGATTTGTTCAGAGGAGGTTTGCCATTGCCTTCTCCTGAGGCTGAGAGTATGTGATTTGCTTAAGGTCACCCAGTGGGTTTCATGGCTGAGCTGGGAATCGAACCCTGATCTCCAGAGTCACAGTCCAACACTCAAACTACTATACAATACTGGACCTCGACATAAACAGAAAGCATTCAAACCTCATCTAATGCTGGTAAGATCTCCATTGGCAAAGGCCAAACACTCACCTCTAACCCCTGCCACTGGTACCGAAATATTTATGATCACTTTCACTTTGCAGGATCACAACCCAACTACAGGGAGCAGAAGAAGCCTTTGTTGCATACATCCTGAATTCCACTGCAATCCCAGATCCCAAAAGGAAGGTAACAATCACAGTCACTGCAACCTTCTATTTTCCCCTGATCTCCACTTTAGTGGGGGCATCCCTCGGTCTTCTTTCTTTTTCCCTCACAAACAACTATTGCTAGGGTTGCCAGAGTAAAAACTAGAGAGGACTCCTGTACCTTTGATGGTTGTGGAGAAGAGGAAATTTCCACACATGTTGCTTGTTAGCTGGTTCCATGACAAGCAAATACTTGTTGATATTCCTTGTTCAGCATAACCATTAAAGGGACAGGAGCCCTCTCACTTTCAATCCAGATATCACCCACTGCATACCCACCAACTTCTCACAAATGAAAACTTGGACACATGTGGTCAAGCAACACCAGAATGTGGTTAACATGGCAAAAATTATTAATGCAGAATAACACACAAGTTAGGAGGCTGCAGCAGTTTGCTTTTGCCCAAGTCTACAGAGAAAGGCAAGGACCCAACCCCTCCTCTCCTCTCAGTTAAGTGAGTGTGTAAATTACTTTTGCTTTTGAAATCAGTTTGCAAGTACTTGCTGGTAGGAGTCCAGTATATAAGTTGTCGTCATCATCATCATCATCATCATCACAACTACCCCCCATTGCTGAACTCCACACAGCAAACAGCCAACTCTTTATGATGTTTAAATGTTTGTTTTATTCATCTTCATCATCATCATCATCATCATCATCATCACCACCACCACCACCATGCAGAGTGAGGATGAAGGACAAAATATTTTTTAAAAATCACATACCATGGTCCCTAAAGATGTCCTTTTCCCAGGGGTGGGCCGGTTAGGCATGGGGGGCAGGGGTGGTAGGTGCAGGTAACTGGATGAGGCTGAATGGGGGCTGATCTGTAGGAAAAGGGAAGGAGCAGAGCTTACAGAAGGTCACGAGCAGGGCTGTGTTTCATGGCACGGTTCTGTGAAACTGTAGAAAAATGGTGGCAGTATTGATTGCCCAGTATAGTTTTCTGAAAAATTTTCCGTGTCTTTTCTGGTTGTTGTTTTAAAGAAGCCAGGTTTCAAGTCTCTGTGGCTGTGAATGCATGCTTGAAAGATGGCAGAGAAATCTCACAACCCTATGTATGTGTGTGTGTGTACGTGCATGTGTTGTGTGTGACTTAAGGCAACCCTAAAGCAAACTTATCATACAGTTTTCTTGGCAAGATTTGTTAAAAGGAGGTTTGCCATTGCCTTCCCCTAAGGTTGCTAATGTGTGACTTGCCAAAGTGGATTTCAAAGCCAAGAGGTGAATCAAACCCTGGACTCCAGAGTTGTAGTCCAACACTCAAACCACTACACCACACTGGCAATTTCTGACAAACCAGAGGGATAGCTAAACAAGATTCCCCTTGATTGTAGCAGGGCATAAGTAGCCTACATAGATAATTAGCCCCTTGATCCCATAAGTAAGACCAATATTTGCTTCATTTCAATAATTTATGTGGCTGAACTGAACTTTAGTTGGCACAGAATTTGGTTTATATTGGCACAGAACTAAGATTATGTTGGCCCACAATTTCCTCTCTGTTTTTTTTTTTGTTGTTGTTGTTTTAAAGGGAGAGTAGACACAGTCCTGTTCATTGTAAGTAGGAAAAGGAGACACCGAGTCAACAAATGTGATGCTCTGGAGGACTAGCTCTTGTAAGTTGTAAGACAGGCATGGGGAAATAAGATAGCACAGCAAAGTGAGTAGGAAAGAAAAGGCAGGACTTGGGGAAGTGAAGAGCTCTTTTGGACTAAATTTTCCCTGACTCCTCCAGCCAGCATGACCATGGGAGAATTTTGGGAAATGTAACCCTAAAGATTCCCCTAACTTTCCCAAGCTCTGAAGAGAGCTGTGCTCAAGCATTTATGCTCAGTACTCACCAGTCGGCCATGGAGCCGAGACATGACCAAAGCACGGGTTGGTCCAGTTGATGGAGAAATATGACCTCGATCTGAAAACTGGAGGGAAGGGGAAAATCAGTGAAGGATTTAAAATCAGGGCAAGCACCTAAAAGGTAAAGGTTTCCCATGACATGAATGTCTAGCCATAACCAACTGTAGGAGGTGGTGCTCATCTCCATTACTAACTCAAAGAGCGAGCCTTGTCTGAAGATGAATCCGATGGTCATGTGATCAGCATGACTGCACCAAACGCTGTTACCTTCCCACCAAAGTGGTACCTATATATCTACCTGCAGTTTTACTTGGTTTCGTACTGCTAGGTTGGCAGAAGCTGGGACTAGTCACGGGCGCTCACTCCATCATGCAGCGCTTGGGCCTCAAACTGTCAACCTTCCGATCTTCCACTCATCAGAATTGGCATCTTAACCACTAAGTCACTGCATCCCAAAACCCAAAACCAATATGTCCACTGTTGCTGGGACCTCTACTTACTCTGTTCTGCTGCGGCCTCCCCAGTGTGGCTGCAAAGCTGTCCTCACCCACAGGCCGGGCTCTGCTGGGGTGAGGGCTCCGAGTGTAGCGCCTACCATAGGGGTCTTCAGAGGAAGGGTAGACATCATAGCGGTCAGCAGGTGTCAGAGAGCGTCCCCGGGTGGCAGGTGACAGTATGGCATAGGGGTTGCTTGGAGGGGCTTCACTGGGAGCAATGTCAACCCTCCCCATGGGCGTGTTTGGACGAACAATGAGAGTCCGTGGAGATGTCTGGGAGGAGAGATCCTCACATGAGGCTGCCTGTGCTGCAGCTGTTCGTGGGGGTTTCCGGCGGACATGACTAGGTGACAGGTGAGTGTCAGGTATCCGTGGAGATTCAGTTGGGGTTAAGGGAAGAGAGTAGGAACGAGAGGAGCGAATGGAAAGCAGAGGGGACGGTTGAGGCGTCCGAGAGGGGGAAGAGGGAGATGGGGTCTCAGAGGGGGGAGGAGGTGGGGATCGGGGCCGGGAGATGAATTTTGTGCACGAAATAGGAGAGGGGCAGCCATGGGTCTGGGAAGACAGGGAGCTGAAATTGAGGGGGGTGGAGACAATTGCAAAAAAAAAGAAAAAAAGGATATTTTTTATCATCATCATCATCATCACCACCACCACCATCAGTGCATCTTCTGCTATTCCAAAAACATAGCCTACATAATGCATAATGTAACATGCATCTGAGGAAGTAGGCTGAAGTCTACAAAACCTCATGCTACTGACTTCTCTATTTCATTTAGTCTTAAAGGTGCTACAAGATCCCTTTGCATACAGCCTACATAAAATTAACAAATTACAAATCACAAATATAATTACAGATTCAAAGACATAGCTGTGTTAAGGCCTTAGCAGACTGCCAGAAATAGTGCACATTAAATTGAGGCACTGCCCTGGCTCAGTGCTAGGGAATCATGGGAACTGTATTTTTTTCTGGGACATTGAGCCTTCTCTGTCAGAGAGCTCTGGTGCCACAATAAATTACAGTTCCCATGATTCCCTAGCACTGAGCCAGGGCAGTGCCTCAATTTAATGTGCACTATTTCTGGCAGTCTGCAAAGGCCCTTAGTCTGGAAGATCAGTATGCAATGGGATCTCGTAGCACCTTTGACACTTACTAAAAGAAAGAAGTTGGTAGCATGAGCTTTCGTAGACTTGAGCCTATTTCCTCAGATGCTTCTGCGGAAGTAGGCTCAAGTCTACGGAAGCTCATGCTACCAACTTCTTTCTTTCAGTTAGTCTCAAAGGTGCTAGGAGATCCCATTGCATAATATTTACAAATGTCTGCTAAAATGGTATAAAAGCTATTAGAAACAGAAGAAGTGAAAGAGGTAAAACTAAGCCCTATCTCAGCAGCGCCTTTGTGAAGCAAAATGGTGCCAACAGCCTGTACGTCCTTCCTATTTTCTATAGTGCCCTCGACTGGCAAACTGGTTCTCCCCATTATCAATTTGTTGTCATGTGCCTTCAAATCCTTACCTTAAATCTGGTTGCTCTTTCTTTTCATAATGGAAGCCCCCATTGATAGAACTTGATAAAGAAATTTTCCTGGGGCAAGGGGAGCCCTTCTGACTGTCTTGCAAATGGAGGCTCTCAGATGATGAGACCTCATCCTCCTGCTTCTCTGAGAGATGGGCAATTTCTAACGATTCAGCGCTTTGGGCACAGTCATCTGGCACAACTGTGACATCCTCGAAACTGGTGTGGGTGGAGACAGACTGGCTTTGTAGACCCCGGGTGCTGAGATGGGGCAGAAAGGAAAATTAGATAAGTTCTCGAAGTCAGAGCTTGGAAAAGTTACCTTTTCTGAACAACAACTTCCCAAATCCCATACTGACTGGGGAATTTTGGGAGCAGTAGGCCACCCAAAAGTAACTTTACCAAGCACTGCTCAACATTCTGCTTAAATTTTTATGTTCACCTACAACAGCCCATGATTAAATGCTCTTCATTTCCATGGTCAATGCAAAATCTGACTTCTCCCCACCCTGCCCATCATCCAACTCAAGTGGCTCCCAGGAAACCTGCAGTTTAATTTTCCCTTCCAACTCACAAATATGGGTTCCTGAGACTTCCTGATCTAAATAAACTGAATCTCAATTCTTATAAAAAACTTGAAAAAATTATTATAATTTTCCTTCACTTGTCACCAGCAGTATCACTAATGGAACTCACTCCCCTAGACAATCCTTTGATGCACTATCCCCATAACCAGAGAACCCCAGGGCTTGCCCATGGCTGCGAGGGGGGTAGAAGTAGCATCCCTGTAGCCATTCCTCTTGACTGTCCCCTTCTGATCACTCCTTTCACTTAGAGGACAGAGGTACAGTGGACCTTTGCTATCCACTGGGGTTTGGTTCCAGGACCCCCCATGGATACCAAAATCTGTGGATGCTCGTCCCATTAAATATAATGGCATAGTAAAATTATGTTCCTTATAGAAAATGGCAAAATCAAGGTTTGCTTTTTGGAATATATATATATATATATAATTTTCAAACTGTGGATGCCTGAATCCATGGATAAAAAAATTGAAGAAATGGAGGGCTGACTGTATATATCCCACATTGGTCCTACACTCCCATAACTGGTCTGGTCCTCTTCGGTGCACTGGAAGGCCCTGTCCCTTTGCCAAAGTTGGTCATGTTGGAATGGAAGGGTACTATTCCAACAACAGAATGGAGAGGGCACCATCTTGTCTTTTTCCTCAGGCAACAAATTTGCTTGGCCTGACCCTAACTTGGCTACGAACCCAGCAACTAATCCAGCAAATGACTATATACAACAATCCTTACTAGTTTCCATAGTCACACTCAGCAGCTGCCGACTGGTTCATTGCCCTGATCCAGCTGTTCATGTCTAATTGGGTTTCCGCACTGAAATAATATGTTCTCATGCCAGGATGTTCAGCCTGAGAGAGAGAGGGGAAAGAAGTCATTGTAATGGCCCAAATATTCTCAAGGTGGCAGCAGATATATACACAGACATATTGCTGAATAACAGCAATAGATGGAAACCCATAGTAGACTTTTTGGCTCGGGATGAATTTCCTGCATGGCTGCCAGCAAATCCTGTTCTCTGATTTAGACCAACAGAATAGCTCTTGGAAGTAAACAACCATCAGGCCAACCTCTCTGCCAGGGAAGCCAGACATTCTGGCTTCCAGATGCTTCAGACTAGGATCAGCTTCCCATGTCTCAAAATGAATTTTTTTTCATTATTGTCCCTCCATCTTTTACTGGTAATGTTATTGCCAGAGCCTTAATTCCAGCCACAACATTTTATTATATTAACAAATAATTAACTATCTCACATGCCAACAGCTACAAGTCGGGCAGCAGGTGATGTGAAATACCACCATGCCCTGCAGACATGCTCCTCGTCAGAGTAGACCAAGGGTAGGGAACACCAGTGAGGGGCTGCTGGTTCTGATGCCAGTGGAGTGTGAATACAAACTGAGTTCTAGTCTGAATGTCTAGGGTAATTATCCTATTTTGGGGGTAGGATAATTACTCAACTCCTTGGGTAGTGCCTATAGGATTCAGAATAAAACTCAAAGTAGACTCACCATCCCACTGATATTGGAACTACCCACACTATGCCACAACTCCCAGCTGTTCTTTGCTGCTCACTGTCAGGTTACCTACTACTTCTACTGCTAAAATCAGTGGTGCAGTAGTTTGAGTGTTGGACTAAGATTCTGGGAGATGAGGATTCAAATCTCTGCTCATCCGTGGAGATCCACTGGGTGACACTGGGCAAGTCACATAGTTTCTCAGCCTCCGAAGAAGGCAATGGCAACCCCCCTCTGAACAAATCTTCCAAAAATACTCAGTGATACAGCCATCTTAGGGTTGCCATATGTAATAAATCACTTGTAGGCACACAACAATAACAAAAAACAAAATAAACCCCTTTTGCCAGATAAAGGAGAGGGGGCACATGCCTTGCTTTCAAGGTGAATTGCATTTGTAAAAGCTTCCAGAAATCCAGAAATTAAAAGCAATTCACAGTTCACCATATATATTTTTCAAAGAGAACTCATTTTGCCACTGCCACAGATTTAGAAGCAATGGCAATGTTGGGGTACAGCTCCCAGGGTGTTCTGAAAGAGATACTGTTGGACCACACTTCTCAACATCTAGAGATCATGTAGGGTGATGCATCTATCTTGTTGAACCTAAGAGGACCTAATCTAGAGACTGCCTGGTCCTTAATTTCCATGATGGAGGAAAGACAGAATACAATTACACTAAATAAATAGATAAACATATTTGACCTAGGCAGCTTCTTCCAAAATATGTGGTTGTAGCAGCTAACTGAGACAGATTTTTCATAGTGATTAAACACATCATGAAGAGAGGTCTATCCCCAGACATTGGCCAAGGTAAGTAAAATGGAATTTCTGTATGGGACTGAACACCAATTGGTACTGGGCAAAAGAAGTTAAGGTTAATACCCACATGACCCACCGTTGGTCTTTCTGGAGAAATTTGGTATGCTGCTGTTAGAAGGAAGAGGCTGACTTTAGGAGACCTTTGGTTTAATTCAGCAAAACTACAATTATGCATGTGGATACAAGAAAGGACTGACCTTGAATACAAAGCGCCGATTTTTCTTCTCCTTGGAGAACGCTGTCCGAATCTCATAGCTAGGGAGAGGGATGCTGCCCAAAACCATCTCTTCACGGCTGTCTGGAAAACACAAATAATTTGCACCCAACCTCTCAAAACAGCCACAGAAATAATGTCAATGTGCTTCTCAATGCATCTTTTTGGAGCAGCCTTTGCCAAGGTAGCATCCACGAGATGTCCTTGGTTATAATCCCATCAAGCCCAGCCAGCATAAACATGTTATTTATTTTATTAATAGTTAATACAATTAAAGAGATTTAAACATATAAGGCTGTCTATTTTTACATACACAGCCTGTGAAGCTGTCTGTTTTTACACACACAGCTTTTAGGCTTTTTAGGGGGAGGCCATATGTTTTACTTTATGGAGCTCAGAACTACTCTTTAAAGGCAGCTATTTGAAGGACTGAATAGTCCAAGTGTAGTTTAAAGCTTTAAAAAAACATAGAAAGGAGGAGATAGATGCCTTGAAGTTCCCCATCCACAGTTAGTCACTGTCTTATTGGGTGTGGCAAGATGTAATGCACCTCTGTTTAAATGATAACACTTTAAAATGTGTGTATGCAAATCCCGGGATTTGTAGTTTGTTGTGGCACCAGAGCTTTCTGACAGAGAAGGCTAAATGTCTCACAAAACTACAGTTCCCAGAATTCCCTAGCAATGAGCCAGGGCAGTTAAAGCAGTCTCAAACTGGATTATTTCTGCAGTGTGTTTTGGACCATAGTTACATTACAATTCCATTCTTTTACAGGGGCACATGGCTTCTGCACATAGATGTGTTCTATGCCAGTGCTTCTCAGGCTATTTAGGGAACCAGCATTTTTTTTTCCTCATTGTGCCAGGGACCAGCACCATATTTGTACCCTTTGGATGCATGAATTTCTTTCTTTCCTAGAGACTCACCAGAGAGCAGCAACCAACGCCTTGTGGACCAGCACTGGTCCATGGACCACTGGTTTGAGTAGCATCATTCTATACAACAGGTCAGCAGCTTGTAACATTCTGATGTTGTTAAGAAAATAACTAAAAATGCAACTATTTACTCACTTTTAACTATTATAAATATAAAAAGTAAAAACTGAACCTACAACAGTACTAACTGCTGGGGCAAGTTTGGAACAGTACCTGTAACTACTATTAAAAGTAATTTCCAAATCTCCGTAACAGCGACCTTTACCATAGCCCCTGAAGCTTCCTTTGATCCAAGGAGAAGATTCTGATTCTTTTGACACTGATAATTTTCCACTCTGTGACTTTGAAGAATGTCCCTTAAAGCTGCTTTTCCCAGTCTCTCTTCCCAGGTAAGTCCCTCAGGAATTTTGCCGCAGAAAACAAGAGCTGACACAGCCAGAGATAGAAAAGGGTTTCCCAGTTGTCCCAGTGCTACATCTATACAGTGGGGCCCTTGGTATCCACCAGGGTTTAGTTCCACGACACACACACCCATTGATAACAAAATCAGTGGATGCTCAAGACCCATTAAATACAATGGATAGTTAAATGGTGTCCCTTATACAAAATGGCAAAATCAAGGTTTGCTTTTTGGAATTGATATATTTTAAAAAATATCTTCAAACCGTGGATGCTTGAATGCGTGGATAAAAAAAATTGGTGGATATGGAAGACTGACTGTATAACACACCAACACAATTCCAACAAAACAAGCTCCAAGCATTTGGTAGGCAGCAAAATATCCTCATCTAGCAAAAACCCTCCTCTAGAAGTGCAATTGTACTATCAGAGATACTTCAGATGGAACTTTGTGGGATAAAAATCCCAATTACCTCGGTAATAGAAAAGGCAATAATTGGACAGGACAAACCAACGCCGTTTCCAGAGTTTAAGTCCTGAGCTGTCCTGTAAAAAAAGGAAAGGAAGGGAGGAAATGATATCAAAAATGGCAATTATACTTGAGAATGAACTCTTGAATCCCAATTCTCTGTCAATATCTTACTCTTCCTCAGAAGGTCTCTAAAGTTGGATATTGAGGCATGACAGGACCCTGGGTAAAGGAAATTCTAGCAGGCCCCTGCTTCTGCTGGTGGGTCATGATGAACTTTTATGGTGCCAGCACTAGTGGCTGCCAACTCCTAGCAGATGAGCCAAATTGCCATTTGAATTCCCATAGCACCTTGGAGAAACATGATGTTGGGAATATTAAAATGGTGACAGCCACTGGAAAAGAGAAATGGAAAGGTGGTGCAGGACAGCCAGCCTGCTGAGATACTGGGCTTCAGCTAACCAACAGGGCTGACCCAAGACATTTTGCTGCCTGAATGAGGCTGAACAGGAGAGGCATCTCTTCCTATCCAAGTCAAGGTGCATCATTTCCAAAGCTGTACAAGTTATTTTGGTGCATAAGGCAGGAAATCCCACAAAATCCCTCTCCCCATCCCTGAAAAGAAATATACAAGCGTACCAACTTTAATAGTTAACAATTTGCTGTGCTTTCGTAATGCCAATAATTCACTGAAGCAGCTGACTCGCCTTGCCTAGTGATAGACCCAATCTTGCCTCCTATTAACATCTGGTTCTGAAAGTAGCTCTAAATGTTATAAAGGCCCACAGCTAACTTTGGCTGTACTATTTAGGTCACATTTCCTATTCCTTTATTTGATTCCTCAAGCTAAGCAATCCTCTTCATTTCTCACTACCTTTTACCTGTTTATAAAGCCAGCCACGCATGATGACGGGTGAGTTGGGGTCTCTCTTGATGGAGTTTGCCCTCTTTCCAAAAGTGTGTACCTTCCGGACAGGCCGAGTTGAGTGTTGCTATAGAAGACAAACAGGTAAATATAACATCAGTTTGTGAATAGTGGTTGTTGTTATTATTGTGTGTGCTTTCAAGTCATTTCCCATTTATGGCGACCCTAAGGCGACTCTATCACAGAGTTTTCTTGGCCAGATTTATTCAGAGGGGGTTTGCCTTTCCCTCCCTTTGAGGCTGAGAGAGTGTGACTCGCTCAAGGTCACCTAGTCAGTGAGTTTCCGTGGCCAAGCAAGGATTCAAAACTTGGTCTCCAGAGTCGTGGTCCAACATCCAAACCACTATGCCACATTGGCTCTTAGTGAACCGAACATTGTTTATTTGGAGGCTTGAATTCTGGTCCCATATTAGAGTAATGCAGGATGTTCCAAATTCCATATTAGTTGAATTGTTGAAAATGGTCACCAGCCACAATTTCAACAAAACAACCCCCAAGCATTTGGTAGGCAGCAAAATATCCTTATCTAGCAAATGATGGGGGTCTGCCAACTGGGATCACAGCTGGCATGGCACTGTTCTTTTTCTTTTTTCTCAGCTGGCTGACCAGGTAGAAGAGACCCAAATTGTAGTTTGCATGTTATTCTCTCCATCACCCATGTGGCTGAGAGTAGGAAGAGCAAACAACAGATAGTTGCATCTAAAGCCATTTTGTCACGTACCAAATGCCCCATGACTTGTCTGTTGCAAGAGTGGCTGGCACCTGTTCTTCTGGCTCTCCGTGTTACAAGTGACTGTAAAGTCTCATAAGAGGAAGGTTTCTCTTAGAGATCTAAGTTCCAGGCAGAAATCTCAGAGGATCCTGGAATTCTCACAGGAAGTCCTCTTCTTGCAAGATTTGAGACAGGTTTTTATAGAACCACCTTTCACATACTGGCCAATCTTGAGACAGCCAAGCAATATCTGAAAAACCTGGCAACTCTATACTGGAGACATTCATTAGTGATTAAATGGATAGGGCTTTAAGAGTGTGCTGTACTGTTTTAATTGTAATCTTTTTAAAAATGCTTTTTAAACATTTTTAATTGTCATTTTATACTGTGATCAGTGTAGTTAATAGTTTAATTCCTTTTTAATGCAGATCTTTCTGTATGTTTTAACTACTGTATATTATATTTGTTTTAGTTTGTAAGGTACCATGAATCCTAGTTTAGGGAAAAAGACAGGGTATAAAAATAAGAAATGCAGGTTGAGTATCCGTTATCTGAAATGCTTTTGACTAGAAGTGTTTTGGGTTTCAGATTTTGGAATAAATACATATACATAATGAGATATCTTGGAGATGGCACCCAAGTCTAAATGTGAAATTCATTTATGTCTCATGTGCATCTTATACACATAGCCTGAAGGTAATTTTATGCAATATTTTAAATAATTTTTTGCATGAAACAAAGTTTGTGTACATTGAACCACCAGAAAGTAAAAGTGCCATTAGAGATTATCCCACCACTCTAATAACCCGGTTTACCTCTTCCGAACTGAAGTGTAATTCGGGAGGCAGCTGAGTCCTATCACAAGGATTTTGCTGCTGAAGTTGTCGGGCGAGTCCAGCCTGGCTGCTACCTGGGTCCCCAGCGCGCTTTGGCAGCCTTATTTTGAAACTGGGAGCTTTCCGACTTGAAAAAATGGCTGCCGAAGCTCCAGGGACCTGGGCTGCAGCCGGGCTGGATTCACCTGGTGGCTTTGGCAGCAAAATCCTTGTGATAGGACCTGGCTGCCTCTTGAATTAGAGTTCAATTCGAAAGAGGTAAGACGGGTTATTAGAGCAGTGGGATAATCTAATTCATTTCAGTCACTCATGAAAAAAGTTTTCGATTTTGGAGCATTTTGGATTTAGATTTTTGGAAAAAGGGTACTCCACCTGTGGTAACAATGGTAGTAATACAAGATAACAGGAGCAAAATTAGAAATGTTTGAGGACTCCTCACTCTTGTGGTGGACAACCAGTATAGTATAGTGGTTTAAATTTTGGACTAGAACTTTGGAAATCAGGGTTCAAATTCCCACTCATACATGGAAGCCTACTTTGGACATAGGTTTTTGAGGGGTTTTCGGGTTGTGAGGCCATGTTCTAGAAGCATGGCCTCAAAGCCCAAAAAACCCACAAAAAACTATGGATGCTGGCCGTGGAAGCCTTTGACTACTTTGGACAAGTCACTCTTTTTCAGCCTCAGATGAAGACAGTGGCAAACCCCCTCTGAACAAACAAAACTTGGCAAGAAAACCGAGTGATGCAGTTGTCTTAGGGTCTTCATATGTCCGGAAGGGCACACACAAACAACAAAGAGCAAAGATTGGGAGGGGGAACATAGGTGCAGTTTTCAAGATATGGTTTTTACACTAGGGTTGCCGTAAGTTTGAAACGACATGAAGGCACACAACAACAACAACAACAACAACAATTGTAGAATTTCCCCCTATTTGGACTGGGACTTATTTTTTAATAGCATAAGCTGTCAACTCCTGAGGCAAATGAAGCCTTGGAATCTTAAAAAAAATAAGGTTCTGTGAGCCCAGCTTGACATGCAAAAAGAGTTATGGGACCTATGTCCCCAACTCCCACCTGGAGGGTCCGCACTGTTTCTGATTCCTCACCTTAGCTCCCATGGAGACTGAAGAGATGGTGACGGTGCTGCTGGCTTGACTCAGGCTGCTTATTGGCCGGTCCCCCTCTGACATGGTCCCCGGCTAACCCAACACTACCTGAAAGAGAGCAAAGGACGTTTGGCATTCAAGCAATGGTTTGGAAAAACTGTAGGTACTAAAACTCTACTTTGGGCCCAGTGATTAAGAGCAACGTAGAGCACCAGACTTCATCCTTTCCGAGGGCCTTGCTATATCACTGCAGTATCAGAGCTTTGGACTGCAACTCACACACTCCCATTTTGGATGTTGTAGTCCAAAAACAGTAAGGAAGGAAAGGAATTAACAGCAGTGGCTGGGGCTAAATGCACTTTGTGGAGCCAAGAAAAGGATGCAGATGGGTTCCCTGGTCAACAGCATCCCGTTTTCTGAAATTTAAGGGGGTGGGTCCTGTGATATCACAGAGACAGCAAAGAATTGTTTCTGGATCAATTGATTGCAGAAATAAGGATTACTATGGAAGCTAAGCAGCTCCAGTTAGTACAGGGGTAGGCAACCTTTTTGAGCTGGGGGCCGGGTTGCTGTCCCTCAGACAATTGGGGGGCCGAAGCACCAAAAATAAATAAATGAATAAATAAAAATTAAAATTTTAATTTTTTTTAAATTAAAAATTAAAAAAAATGTGCATGCACACTCTCTCAGCCCCAGAAAAGCCATGGCAAAACCCCTGTGGAGATTTTGCCAAGAAAACCTCAAGAACAAGTAATAACAACAATAATCAATATCATCATGGCGGGCGGCGGCGGCGGCGGTGGCAGCAGGGTCAGCCTGGGGCCGGTCCAAAGGCCTTAGGGGGGCCGCATCCGGCCCCCGGGCCTTAGCTTGCCTACCCCTGAGTTAGTACATAGGTTGGAGACCTTCAATGAACAAGTGCTGTAGACTATATTTCAGAGAAAGGAACTGGCAAAACCAACTCTGACTACTCCTTGCCTTAAAAACCCTCTAAAATGTATGGGGTCGCCATAAGTCAACAGGCAACTGGAAGGCACATAGCCCCCCCCCCCCACACACACACACACACCATCTGTGTAAAGCAGCCCAGAATTTGATTAAAACCCAGTCAACCAGCATGCCAATCCATTACCTCCAACATTTCACAGATGAAAACCGGGACGTATGTGGCTGAGCAACATCAAGAGTATAGTCAAGATGACAAAAGTTAGTAATGAGGAAGAACAAGCAAGCTAGGAGAGGCTACAGCAGTTTGCTTTTGCCTAATGATACTGGGAAAAGAAAGATTCACGTTCCTTCTCTTCTCTTTCTTCTGATAAGTTAACTGAGTTCAAACTACTTTGGACTTCAGTTTGGATAAAGGAGGAAAGTGGAAGGAAGAGAGGGAAGATGGAACAATTTAAAAGCAGCTGAAAAAAAATGGGATGACAAAGGATTAATCAGGACTGTCTCTGCCAAACCAGGACAGTTGGAGAGTATGGAGTTTATTGCACTGCTAATAAAACTGGCTTACCTGAGCTGGCTTAAAATTTAAAACAGATGGCATCCTAATGTTATCAGAAGGATTTAGCCACTGAATCCGGCGCCTGGGTCCAGTCCCGGTCTAGCCCCACTTTCAGGGGCACTCATTGCGCCTCTTTTCAAAGCCGGGAGTTTTCCAGCTTAAGGAAATAGCCGCCAGAGCAGCCCTGGGAACGGGGCTGGACCTGGGCTGGACCTGGGTGCCGGATGCAGCGGCTAAATCCTTTTGATAACATCAGGATACCGCCCGTTTAAAATTTTAAGCTGGTTCAGGTAAGCTAGTTTTATTAGCATGCAATAATCTCCTATGGCAACCCAGAATTGGGGTGGGGGAAAGCACAATTCAGTTTCATGCAACAGCTCTCTTGCATAACACACATAGAATCATAGAATTAGAAGAGACCACAAGGGCCATCCAGTTCAACCTATTGTCATGCAGGAATACACAACACACAGCCAAAGCACAGTATTCTGCATTGGCTGCAAAGTTTAATACCAGAATGGAAGTTTCTTATTCCTGACCCCTCTGGCTTTTTCTCTCCTTCGCTGCCTCTTTTTCCTTCTCTCATGGGACGTTATCACACGCGGGGTCTCAAAGCGGCAAGAAAGCAGCATGGAATCAATCCAGAACCATACCGGAATGGACCCCGTAGCTTCAGACGAGAAAGCAGCATCATTCCGGTATGGCTCTGGATTGATTCTGGTCGCGGCAGCTGTAATTCCTCTTTGAAAGAGGAATTGCAAAAAACAGGGATGATGCTGCAATGCGCCGGGGATGGTGCAGGGATGGGCGGGGTTTTGTGTGATGTCGTGTGATCACAGGGGCAAAGGATCCGGAATGGGACAGGGATGGTGCGGGGATGGGACTGCTTTAGACCCCATGTGATAACGTCCTTAGACAACTTGTATGGATACTTTTCATCTGTGTGATCCAACCTGGGTCAAGTCCTGACATAACCAGAGATTGTACATTCCAAGTAGAGCACAATGGGAGAATTCTGAGCCTCTCCAGAGCTCCACTCTCTTAACCATTCCTTCCTCTTCTCATCCTCTCTGCATTTGTGTGAGCATGGAGCATGGTCTCCCCAACCATTCCCTTCACTGTGCTTTCTGGCATTCCATGTCTCCTGTCTCTCAGCATCACATTACCTGCCTCTCCTTGAGACTGCTTTCCACAACCACCCACCTTAGTTTCATGGTCAACTGCCTCTCCTTTACCACCTCATCTTCCTACTAACTGGTCAGATCCCAAGTCTTTCCCTACTGTCTCATCATGTCTTTCTGTCCCTTTCATCACATTTAATGTAATCCTCTTACTTACTTGCCTGAAGGCTGTGGGCTGACTTTCGATTGTAATTGTGCAAGAAGGAAGAGGAATCCCAGGGCTTTGGGGAGTCTTGTCAATGAGCCCATAAAACCTATCAGCTTGCAAAATATTTTAATAGCCCGAAGGAAGAGAGATGGAGAAAGCTTTATGCCTCCTACAACAGTCTAGTGTAGGTTTACACTGGGTGTTGTTGCCTTCAACTTATTTCTGACTTATGGCGACTGAGGGCCTTTGCAGACTGCCAGAAATAGTGCAAATTGAGTCCACTTTAAGGGTTAGGGTTAGTGCTAGGGAATCATGGGAATTGTTTTTTTTTTTCCTGAGACATTGAGCTTTCTCTGTCAGAGAGCTCTGGTGCCACAATAAAATACAGTTCCCACGATTCCCTAACCCTAACCCTAAAAGTGGACTCAATTTGCATTATTTCTGGCAGTTTGCAAAGGCCCTAAGTCTTTCATGGGGTTTTCTTGGCCAGATTTGTTCAGAGGCAGTTTGCCATTGCCTTCCCCTGAGGCTGAGAGCGTGTGACTTGCCCAAAGTCATCCAGTGGGTTTTCATGGTTGAGCTGGAAATTGAACCTTGGTCTCCAAGAGTCATAGTCCAGCATTCAAACCACTACGCCATACTGGCACAGAGAAAGAGCAGAGTGCTCCATCCTTGCACTTTCTCTTTCTTCTTTCCTCTCATAAATGTGGTTCCAATTACTATCAGGCTAGCCCTTAAATACAAGGCTGGCCCAGGACATTTTGCTGGTTGACAGCAATAAGGACAAAATTGCGCCTCCCCAATTCACATGCAAGGGCCAACCAGTCTTGTAGCTGAATCTTCCTTCCTTTCTCTAACAGTGGTGATACAACAGCATTGTCCACCACACCTGAGGACAGCAAGCTAGCCTAGTGGGCATAGGGCAGGTTACACAGCTCTGTCTTCCAATACTGCCATCCCTGTTGCTTCCCTGCATCTACCGATGATAAGATGGCTTCCTCACTCTGCCTAATGATAGGGCCTGTTCAGACTCTGTCTTGTTATGGGGTGTTTCTTGACTTCATGGGTTTGAAAATGTTCTAAAAATACATCAACAAGTTTGCCCGAAATCTTTTGTGATCTGTGGAGGGCAAGCTTTTGTTCATTGCTCATTTTCTGCTCCAGCCCAACAACATGGCTTTCAACACCCCTTCCCACCCCCAAGTGTTTCCCAGTGTTGCTGTATCACTTTCTTGCTCCTCTGAGAGGGCCTCCCAATATTACAATAAAGCACCATTGGGCAACATAAGTGCATAAACATATGTTTCATAGTTTCGCTTAACTTATGTTGAGAGTAGGATTTTATTTTTCTGGGCACAGAATTCAAGTTTCCCAGAAGCAGCAGGAGGCAGACAGATATCATCAACATTTATTGAAATTTTTTGAGTGTCCATGCATACAGATATGCATATGCAGTAGATTTTGCATGAATCACCGGTTGTTTGCCTTCATCTTTAAATGAAGCTGAAAGGCAGAATGGAGTGGTGAAAGCGTTCAACCGCTCCCCTGTTCAACCCTCAAGCCAGTGAATTTCCTCTAGTTATTTTTGGACCAAACCCACCTGCTTGTGTCTGGCAAAAGCTTCTCTTTTGAGAGAGTGCCGATTTGGTAAGATGGGAAATTCCACACCTTCCCTTGGCAATGTGTCTCTACCATTAATGGTCCTTTGTTCTTAAACACCAAAATCCCATTTCATAATACAGTATGTGCAGTTTTAATACCAAAATATTGTTTCTGGTTCTCGCTTAGGTTGGCACTTTAGAACCTCATACTTGGAAACAGATTTATAAACATTACTGTTTATCTGCTTTGATTCCATGTATAATTCCTGGTATAAAGAATTTTTGACTAGTAATAAGTGTGACAAAAAGGCTGCAATATGCCCTTATCCACATGGTAGGCAAACAGCTATTGTTGGACTGCAGCTCCCAGCATTTCTTGCCATGGCTATGCAGGTTAGGGCTGATGGGGGTTGTAGTCCAACAGCATCTGAAAGGCCACAATTTGTTCACTTCCTCAGCAGCAAGGGTGTTTGATCCTTCTATCCAGCTACTATGAATTACTAGCAGTTCAGACTGGCTAATAAACCCTTCTATTCCTTTTTTTCTTTCTTTTCCAACTGACACTCAACATCCCATGCTTCCCAGAAGCCACCATGCTTAGTCCTCATCTGCAGAGATCTTCTGCATTTCTCAAGATTGACTTGAGTGTACCACTTCCTTCCTCTTGTTCTTTAATAGATCTTGTCTGATCTTGGAAGCTAAACAAGGTCACGCCTGAATATGGATGTTTGGATGACCTCAGGTTTGGATGGGGACTGCCAAAGATGGTATAAACTATAGTTCAGAGCAAGGCATAGTTTGCTTACGATAACCCTATGAAATTCATAGGGTCACTATAATTCAACAAGTGACTTGAAGGCATGCATGTTCACGCACCAACTAAAACTGTTCACCAAGGCTAATATTTGTAGCATAAAGACAAAGCAAAAGACCTAGTATACCCCAGTTTGATTGATTCAAAAGAAGGTATGAATGCCTATAATTAGATTTCTTTTGTCTGTATAGAGGTAGGCAAGGTCTTTCTGACACTTAAGTGACAGAAACAAGGGAAGTTCAGAGGACAGCTGCAGTAATGGAAAGCACGTTAGCCCCCAGGCTGTGAATTCTTTCAACTTGAAAAATAAATCAACATTCTGTGCCATGGGGAGTACCATTCAGTGACCTGGATAATTTATGCAAGCCAGAGCAGGTGTGCATATTATGCTGCTTCTGCAAATCTCAGGCAGGAGGGTCAAATTCCTTGGGTCAGTAAAGCCCCATACTCAGTGACTGGAAATTCTAACAGATGTATTGTGACATAGGTTTTTGTGGATGACTCCAGCTCACTACATCAATACACACATATATACACACCAGTGATAAGAGTTGGGAGAATGTAAATAATAAGGTCAAATGGCCATGAAATGAAAGAGGCACCATCTCTAATTTTATGAATAGGTGGAAAGTATACAAAACAAGTAGAGTGATAATAGAAATCAAGTATAATTTGTATCATTATTGTGTAGTTGCTAGGAAATTTAATATGGGACACTTAACCTTTAACCATTATCTCACTTGTTGATTTCACTTAAACCATGATCTCAGTTCAAGTCTAAACTTTCTCAAAGAGTTCTAACCATTATACATTGGAAAGAGAACACATTACACATTCTCTGTCATTCTATGCCTCTGTCTATATAGGGGTTATACAGCCAATCTGATTATTTGGTTTTGTTCCGCTTTTTTGTCCAATCTTATTCTTGCAAAGTCCCTTATTCTCAATATGGACTAAAGGGTTACATACGATTTGTCATTAAATATAAAGCAGACTTAGGCTGCATCCGCACTGCAGAAATAATCCAGTCTGGCACCACTTTAACTGCCCTGATTCAATGCTATGGAATTCTGGGAATTGTAGTTTATTGTGGTACCAGAGCTCTCTGACAAAGAAGGCTTCACTTCCATCCTCACCATTCTGATCAGAGAGGGCACCGCATGGGGGAAAATGGCTTTTGATTCTGCCATAGGTCTTGAGGGACATTCTTCGGGACTGCAGGGCTCAGATGGGGTTTTGACCTCTGCACATTCTCCCACATTGGGGAAGATATGTTATGAAAGAAGCCACAGTGATTGAGCCATCTGGGAGGCTAGGATCTCAGGGGGAAGAGCCATGCATCTGACATCTTCCGGCTCTCAGAGAGGTGCAAGAGAGGATCTGCTTCACTCCATGGGGCCAGATGACTTCAGGTGGGATTGCAACTACCATCATCATTTTAAGAAAAAAGATAAAATATTGTACTCACCTAGGATCCTGAAACTAAACTATACTTTCCAGTAGCCTGCTGTTATTCAGTCTCAGCTTGAACTCATGTTTTACTGTCCTTCTCCTACTTTGCCGATAGGATTCCAAGAATTCAGGAACAAGGACGAGGAAGCTCTGGGCAAGAGCACTGTCTTGAAAAATCTGAGTGTGCATGTGTACTATTTGAATGGCATACTCTGTGCAGCTGTGTTTGATGCTTAGTCTACCATGCTTAAGAACATCACCTAGAGTTGCTCCTCGTAATAGCACTAGGGCCCATCCATGTGGTATCACATGGGATCATCCTTGGGTCTCCAGGTTTTGACCCTCAAATCTCAGGCCCTGAGATAGTTCTAACTGGCAACCCTATTTGAAGGTCAATGGGATTCAAAATCCATCCCACACGATTGGGAATCAACCAGAGCTGAGGTTACATTTTTAGATGACAGGTCCCTACATCCCACTGCCAGAAGGGCTGGCTGCCGGCTGTGCTGGCAGGGGGATTCTGGGACTCCTAAGAAAAAGTAATCTTCCAAGCACTGCAATTCACAATAAAAGAAATTATGATGACAGTGAATGGCTATTCCAGATGTAGTCCATCCAATGTTGCCTACTGATGCAAAACTCCCTTCCCATATGCAGCATTGGCTGGGAACCCTCCCTTATCCCATGCTCCTAAGCTGACAAGGGCACCTCTATAAATCCCTGGCACACTTTGCCCCTTGCATTCCATTCCTTCCTCCCACCTCTCACCCTTCCAGTGACGCCAAATGGATGAATGGGGACCATTGATGCTGGCAAGCCCCCTCCCCTCCCTGACCCTCAAGAACCAGGGGAACATTGTGAGATCTGTTCGTAAAGGTCCTTGTTCAACCACCCACACGGATCTCAAGGATACTAGCATCACTGCCTTTGCCTGGAGCTTTAGAGAAAGACGTAAATTTCAATCGGGGTAAGGGGGGCAGAGGCCAACAAGATGGAGGACATACCCTCCAACATTTCAGAGAGGATACTGGACAAGTGTGGCCAAGCAACATCAGAGTGCAGTCAAGATGGAAGAAGTTATTAAGGAGAAGGAACGCACTAGCCAGGAGAGGCTGCAGCAGTTTTCTTTTGCCTGACCGTACTTGGAAGGGCAAGATCTACTACTTTTGCAGTTTGAATTCAGTTTGCAGTAAATGAAGTAAGCTGAGGACAAAGGGGGCAAAAAAAGAGCAGGAAGAGAAACATTTCTCTGTCATCCCATTTTTTTCAGCTGCTAAAAATGTTTTTTAAAAGCAGTTGAAAAAAATGGGATGACAGAGAATTAATCAGGACTGTCTGCCAAATCAACACAGTTGGAGGGTATGGGAAAGAGAGGAAATGGAGAAGGAAGGCCAAAGGCTTGTTTTCCTAAAAGACATGGAGATCTGCTAGCTTCTAACAAGCCCATTGTGTACTTCCTAAGAGAGAAAGTGGATAGGTTATGTCCAAGGCTTGATTGATGTACAGTGTTGTGTAATGGTTAGAGTATCAGACTGGGGTCTGGGATCCAGGATCAAAACCCCAATGAGCTATGAAACACACTATCCAATCCTGCTCTCTTCATCTGAACTATCTCACATGGCTGCTGTAAGGATAAAAGAGGGGGAGGTAATTCTTACTTATACCTGCTTGAGTTTACTGGGGAAATGTGAGATATAAATATAACTTTAAAAAATGTATTGGAATGGGAAGAATTTTTTTTTTATCCCATGTCAAATGAAATAAGTTCTTCCTTCCACTGAAACATCAAACTCGCCTCTCTTAGGAAATTCACCTTAACCAATGCTCGTGCACCCAGCTGCCCTCTGTTTTAAGTTGACCTCTCTAGCTTTGAGCCTTGCCAAACCACACCTTTATAGTGCCACAGTTCCAACTTAGGTGGGGTGCAGACGGGCGGCTCTGGGCTGCCCCGGGAAGCAGCGGATCGGGGCCGCTGCTAGCCCACGTCGCGGCCCCAATCCTCCCTTTTGCAGCCCCGAAAAGAGCGGCAAAATGCCACTCCTTTCAGGGGCGGCAAAAGGGTGCCCTAAGAGCCGGTGTGCGGCTCTTCAGTGCCCTTTCTGGCGCAGCACGTCAGAACATTGTGCTGGCATTGCGTCCTGATGCCATGCGCTATGCGTAATGGCGTGCGGTGTCAGGATGCTGTCGGTGTGGGGTTGGGGTGGGCAGCAGGCAGGCGGCTGCCCCACCCCATCTCTGTCTCCAGGCTGGCCCTTTGCGCTGGTCTGTAGAGGCCCTTAGATCCTGGGAGTTGCAGCTTAGGTATTTACAATTCTCAGTCAGAAAGTTTTGCTTCTTCAATAAACTACAAATCCCAGGATTTCCTAGGCTGCAGCCATGACAGTTGAAGTGGAATCACAGTGTTATAATTGTATAGTGTGGCAGAGCCCCTGAAGACCAGTTTGATGGGAGGCAGGGGGAAATCAGCAAAGCCTTTTATAGAAGCAAAAATCACCTGCTAATGTCTGCAGATCAGTCTGCTGTTGCAGGAACAGGAGTCAGTTCAACAAGAAAAAATACGTATATACAATGCTAGTGACTCATATTATTCTGGATTGTGTGGGATGAACAATGGATCACAGAAACTAAGGACATAAACTGTGTATCTCTTGGCTCAAATCTCACCACACTCAAGAACACATTCAGAAGCTATGTTCTTTCTCAGTCTCAGGCCCAAATGAGATGAGACCGGTATTTGGGGAGTTACAGACAGCCCTCCATATCCACAGATTCTTTATCCACAGATTCAACCATCCACAAGTTGAAAATATTCCAAATATATATATAAATTCCAGAAAGCAAACCTTGATATTGCTGTTTTATATACGGGACACCATTTCACTATACCACGGTATTTAATGGGATTTGAGCCTCCACAGCTTTTGGTATCCACAGGGGGTCCTGGAACCAAACCCCAGAGGATACCAAAGGCCCACTGTACTTTAAAATTGTTACCATTACAGATCCAAGGCTATGAAAAAAGTTACTTTTTAAAAAGTAATCCTTTGCTTTCTAGTTATTTGGATGTAACAACATTTGTTGCTATTAGTTACATTGCCAGGGGGACACTTCAGAACACCTGTAAGTTGCTGGTCTTTTAACACTGAAGGTAAGGAAGCAAAGCAATTGCCATGGGTCCAGTCAGCCTAGTATTTACTCAGCCAGAGTAGAAAAGCCCGCAGCCCTACAGATGTTTTGGTCTACAATTTTCTTCATTGTCTACCAGCTTTACAATCAAAGGCACACAAAAAGAAAAGCAGTCCCCTCCCATCAGTCACATTTTTTTAACAGCAGCCAAAACTAGACAAGCTTTGTAAGGGAAGAAGAGAGAGGTTAACAGGGCAGGTTTTGACATTCATGTTTAACTATGTCATTACGCCCCCACCTCTGGCAAGATGGTCTTCCCCGCCATAGCGCTACTTCAAGTCACACACACATACACACAAACTCAGCAGGGCCCCAGCAGAAAAACTCTGCAATGCCCTCACACCACGTCTTTGCCATGGCACTTCACAGTTTGGCCAAAGGTCAGGGTGAGATGAAATGTTTGCATGGTCAAATTAGTTTATGCAGCTGTCTGGTAGGATTAACTCTTTCCCCATCGGCTTTTGAACATATTTGAGTCACAGAGAGAAAAAAAGTTTCCCAAACGTCAGGAAACCCCAACAAGAAGAATCCTGGATGCAAGAAGGTTCTTCATCAGTGGACTTGTCCGTGCAAAGTTCTTCATGGGTGAAATCTTGCATTTTTTAAAAAAACTCAGAAATTACAGATTGTCTATGCAGGAAAGTTGTTTTTGCATTTAAAAATGGGCGGTGTATATGGAATCTCATTTTTCTGTGCAAAAACAAGTTTCTTGCACGGAAAATTCCATTGAGTCCCAACTGTAAGAAACTGGATAGATTTCATGCAGTCTTTCATATTCCATGATTCAAAATTGCAGGAGTTGATCATTCTTGTTGGCAAGAAAAAAAACAATTGTAAAGGTTACCAAGATATAGCTACAGGAAGGAATCCCTCCAATAAAAAATCCCTTTATTCCCCAATTTTTTTTAGCACTGCAGAGAGTAAAATAGTGACAATCACACCTAGAACTCTTGTATTTGCTGTTTTTACATTCCTTTGGTGACTGTGACCTTTTTTTCTAGATGCTTAACCTGTATTTCTAAATTTTCAACTGATGTTTTAAATTACTCTAATGTGAAAAATTTGGGGACCGGAAGGGGAAAAAAAGTGATTCTGTCAGTCTCTCTTTAAAGGATTTTTTGGGTCTTAAGAGAAAATGGACAAGGAAAGCAGTGATGAAACACAGGAGAGAGGTACAGTGGGGCCTTGATATCTGCTGGGGTTTGGTTCTGGGACATCCATAGATACCAAAATCTGTGGATGCTCAAGTCCCATTAAATACAATGGTACAGTAAAATGGTGTCCCTTATATAAAATGGTAAAATCAAGGTTTGCTTTTTGGAATTTTCAAGCATCCAGGGCTTGAAAATATTAAGTATATATCTATATACAGAGATATTGAACATTTTCAAGACGTGGATGCTTGAATCTGTAGATAAAGAATCCATGGATATGGAGGACTGATTAAATGGAAGGCAACTTTGGGACCTTATGTAAAATTATGAGGCAGGGCAAAGGCCCAGTAAAAGTCTCATATGGGCACAAAAGCACACTAGACATAGAAAACTCCAGAAGTGGCTTGGAAACATTCATTTTGGAAATTACAACTCCCAACACTCTGCAGTCCATATGGACACTGGTCATGCTGGCTGGGAGATTCTGGGAGCTGTAGCCCCCAAAATAACGTCCAAGGCTCTGCTTCTGATGTTAATTGCAAAGTTTAGAGAAACTGTACAGCAGAGGCAAAAGCACCCACTAATGTCCATAGAATGATTTGTGGAATCCTGAACGTCATGGGCTGGAATAGGAGTATGGTGGGAAGAGTCCACAATGTATTAGGGTTTCACAGGTTGCCAACCAACCAGGAAAACAAACAAATCAATTAACCAGAATGGTTCACTCCTGTTTCTTTAATTGGGAACCGTGTCCAGAAATTAGTGCAGGCAAGTTCTTTCCAACACAGACCAAAACATCACCATTTGTTCAATGCAAAAAATCAGAGTGCTGGTCAAGGCTCAGCTGCAAATCCCGGTCTGGATGTTGGCAACTCCAAAGGGAGGATTGTAAAGTATGCACTGGTCTAACTAAGGCAGTGGAGGCTCCAGTATTCATGGAGAGGTATGAATGTGCTCTTAGTCCAGAAATTAAAGGAGCTATGCAAAGTGCTGAATGCTTTCCCCCAGTTAGACAACTTGGACAGCTCCTTTAACATTAAGGTTAAAACCCAGAGCAGATTCACCATCCCACTGATATCTGAGCCACATCTGGGGAAAATTACAGCTCCCTCCCCAGATTGTGTTAAACTACACCTCCCATTATCCTTGACATGCTGCACAAAGTTGATGGGAATTGGAGTACAGCAACATCAGGAGGGCTGCAGGTTCTTCACATCTGCTTTAGGATCACCTATGTCATGTAGCTAACAGTGCAGGGAAGGTGTGGAGAGTACAGGATCTAAAAAAGAAATTAGGAGGTCTTAGAATTTGCCTTTTTGATGCCAGATTTTCTTTAATGACATTAGCTGTCTACTAAATGAATAGCTAAAGACTCACCGAATTTGACTTACAGAGTCAAGAATGCAAGAAATTGGGGAGAGGGGAGGAAGAGACAAGGCTGCAGATTGTGAGATCATATGGAGTATTAGGAGTAATATATTGGTAATACTGTAGTGGGATGAGAAAGACAGTGTGGGGTAATGGTGTTGAGTGTTGGGCTTTGGCTCTGGAGACTAGAGTTCGAATCACTGCTTTGCCATGGAAATCCACTCACACTCAATTCTCACACACTGAGAATTCACAAATTCTCAGCCTCAGAGGGAATAAAAGGCAAACCTGCCTTTAAACAACTCTTGCCACTAGAATTCCATGATAGGTTTGCCTTAGTGTCTCCATAAGTCAAAAATGACGTTAAAGCACACAACAACATAGAATGAACCAGATTGCACAATCCCTCTTTTTCTAACGTGGATTAAGTAGGAAATGATGTAAGGCCACCCCTGCCACTGGGCCAAGGTGGGAAATTCTGCCCCCAGCTCAGATGTTGTTGGACTCCATTTTCCATAATCCCTCACCATTTGCTGTGCTGCCTAGGGCTATGAGCTGTAGACCAAAGACATAGAAAGCTCCAAGTGGGAGGTGATAGATGCTGGGAAGGAGAAGTACAGTGGCCACCAAGCTCAATGGGTGACCTTGGGTCAGTCATTAGCTCTCAGTGAACCTGCCTCAAAGGATAAAAACAGAGATGAGGAGAGCGATGCATGCCACTCTAAACCCCTTGCGGGGAAAGACAGGCTAAAAATTTAACTAATATATAAAATAATGAATTTCCTGTAAATGCATTATTTAGACGGCACTCCTGACGATAAATAAACAGCAAAGTTACTCAAGATATTTTTAGGACCTGATTTCTGAATCAGGTGAAAATCTTTCAGTGATTCTATTCATTGCTATCCTGCAACTTTGATTTGATGATCATCATCCCCATATGAAGGTCATGATGTGTGACCAACCTCTCTCTGTGTGTGTGCCTTCAAGTTGTCTGTTAACTTAAGGCAACCCCATGACTTTCATAGGGTTTTCTTAGACAAGGAATCCTCAGAGGTGGTTTTGCCTGTTCCTTCCTCTGAAATATAGCCTATAACACCCGGTATTTATTGGAGGTCCCTCACCCAGTTACTAATCAGAGCTGACCCTGCTTGGCTTCCAAGATCAGAAGATCTGGTGCCTTTAGGATATTTCAGCCCAACCTACGGGCACATTCATTGCTGTGAATATGCATATTGCGATTGTTTTTTCATGAAATTATTTTGAAGAGCTTCAGCTTCTATGGGTTACCACCTATGTGCAGAATGTGTATCTCTATTGCAGAGATGAGGTTTTGCTTTGCTCCAGCAGCTGTTCTCTTGCAAAGCTCCTCTTGCTTATCTGGTAACCTTGTTTAAGAAATCACAACAAAAGAATGAAACTTTAAGTCTCCTTTCAAGATAACACCATCCTCAATGAGAACAGTTTCCAGTGAAGGGAGGGGGAACACATGGAAAAGATCATATCGGAATAGGTCATTCAAATGGCTTTTTAAGCAAAGTTCTGTTAGATTCCTGCTGGCTTCCACTCATCCCTCAAGAATCCACCCCCAATGATCAGCTCTATAATGTTTTCCACATGGATTCCTTCAAAGGTATGGTGCCAAAAACATTGTCATCAAAAGCAAACAGGATAGAACATTACTTAGATGTGAATTCAACTGACAGTCCCAACTAGAGTAAACCCACTGAGTCAATGGGATTTAAAATGTGATAACTTAGTATTATTATTAGGATTAGTTGTTTAATTTTTAAAACCTTTTTTATTATTAGGTTTCAAACTGTATTTTAATCTACTGCATACACTTCAACTGTCCCATTTTGGCAGGAATGGGTTTGATTAATCCCTTATCTTCCCTCTTTTTCAGGTGCTTTTAAAATGTCCCAGTTTCTCTCTTTTCCTTCTACTTTCCCCCTTTATCCACAGAGTATTTCAATTGTTTCAAACTACAGTTGTCCCTCCCCATTTGCAGACTTCAAAGCTGCGGTCTTGGTCCTTTGCAGACCAGCAAGCAAGGAGGGATAAAATGTTGAGCGTGCCGCACACAGCCATTCAAGCCAATAGGGCTTGAATATTTGCGATTTTTCATTTTCACGTGGGGGGGTCTGGAACAGATCCCCCACGAAAACAGAGGGGTGAGTGTACATTCAAAATGAGAAAGTAATTTGGATTCGGTTAACACAACAGGGAGGAAAGGAGAAGGCAGAATCATTCCTTTCCCAGTCAGCTCAGGCAAAAGCAAATGCTGCAGCATCTTCTAGCGTGTGTATTCTTCATCATGAATAATTTTGCCATTGACTAAATTCTGATGTTTCTTGGCCACACATGTCTCCGTTTTCATCTGTGAAATGTTGGAGGGTATGCCAGTGCTTCTTAAGCTATCCAATGTGGTGGACTGGTAGGTTGTTTTCCGCCCCAGTATGCCAGGGACTGGCACCAAATTTGTGCCCATTAACTACAAGTAGCTGACCAGTTTGACAGATCCCAGGAAAACATGAATTAATAAAAGCACAATTAATAAAAACAGCACAGTAGAACACTGTTCACCTTTATGTAACAAGACTTAAGAGTCAATAAGGCTCAAAGGAAAAGCTACTCCTTAGTTTCTTTGCCATTAAATGTGGTCCAAGGCAGGTTGAACTAGCCAACGATATCACAAGACATTTCAGTCCCCAAAGAAGGATGTCCAAAATAATGCTTCCCCTTTTGATGGTGGTACCCAACATTTAGCATCTCTCTCACAACAATTTTGAGCAGAACTTGTGGGAGAATTAAATTTTGAGCTACAATTAGCTGGCTTACTGGTGCATGTTGCAGTCCTCAGCAAGTAACTTTATTGAGCTTTGGTGCTCAGAATATCTCTGCAATCTGCACAGGGCCAATCCTGTTCAGACATTTTTGCTACTGTCAGATCCATGATAAATTAGGAAGCCCAGCACAGTAATACCCAGCAAACCAGGTACTAGCCAATCCATGACAATGTTCAATTGGTTAAAGCTTGCTGCTAAACCTAGTTAAGCGTGCAGCCAACCAAAGCACAAATCCCATTCCAAGGAGACCCTAAAATAGATAGGCAGCTAAATTGCCCAGTGTAACAGCTCTGAGAAAACATTCTTTTGGACTACGAATCCCAGCATCCCCCAGACAGGGTGACCAGATGTCATAACTGCAAAGGAGGGCAAGGTACCATAAAATGTAGGGCATTGCCAAATAAAAACTAAAAACACTAATATAAATCCATGCTTCTTAGGGGGGAAGCACACGAGTGCTTCCAGGATGCCGCGGGACGGTGCGCTGTGGGACCGCGGCACCCGCACCGCGGCACACCATCGGCGCCTCTGAAAGGAGCGCTAAAAATCAGTGCTCCTTTCAGATGTCAGTGAAAGTGTGCCCCAAAAGCGTAGGGTGCACTTTCACTGACTTTTCCGCCGCAGCGTGTGTGGACGCTGCGGCGGGACGTTACCCTCGGCGGGACGTTACCCTCGGCGCGCCGGCCGTGCGGAGGGCCGGCAGCTCCGAGGGCAACCTCGGGAGGAGGAAGGGGCACCGATCGTGCGGCTGCCCCTCCTCTTCCCTGCCTCGGAGACGACTCTATTAGTCGTCTGCCGAGGCCCTTAGTCATGCTCAAAATGGAGGACATTTTGGAATTCCTCCTGGACAGAAGATTGAAATGTAGGACATGTCTTGACAAAGAAGGATGTCTGACCACTCTGGATATGTCATCCACAAAAAAGGAATCTCTCCAGCATGGTGTAGCGGATTGAGTGTTGGGCTATGACTCTGGAGACCAGGATTCAAGTTCCCACTCAAGCATAAAAGCCCACTGGGTGACCTTGGATGAGTCACACTCTCTCATCCTCAGAAGAAAGCAATTGCAAACCCCCTCTGAAGAAACTTGCCAAGAAAACCCTATGAAAGGATGATAGCCTTAGGAGCGCCGTAAGTAAAAGATGATTTGGAAGCACACAACAACAATGAAGCTCTAGTCTAGTGACATATACTCAACCCTCCCCATCACCAAAAAGATCCCATCCATTCCTCCCCCAAAGCCTTGCCTTACTTCAAGGATGATTCTCTCCAGTGGATCCCAAGCAGGAATATATGGATCCCTGACCACTGCCTGTGATATCCTAGATCAGGGTGGGGTGCAGTGAGTTGTAGGGCTGTGGGGTGGGGGTGGCAAAATAGCTGTCCGTACTTTCTCAGCCATTGGATCCCTTTATTTATTCATCCACTGGCATTTGAACGCAGCAGCTGAAACAAAAGGAGTGGGGGCAGCTGGCTGTGGGGGCGAGCAAAGAGCAGCCAACAACATAGTTTGCATCAGTCACAGGGGGTTGTGTGTCCACATAACCCCCAGCCCCACCCCAGCCATCCCAAAGCTTGCTCCAGGCATTTTAACCCATTAGGATCAATGGTCAAGAAAAGAAGGCACCGTAAGGAAGAAGCCCACATCCACAGCAAAGCAGTCAAGTTCCCCCTCTGCCTTTCCAAGACTTAATCCTGTGCTGTTAACAGGATGATGAACCAGTGTGGCGTAGTAGTTTGAGGACTGGACTACGACTCTGGAGGCCAGGGTTCGATTCACAGATCAGCCATAAAACCCATTGGGTGACCTTGGGCAAGTCACACTCTCTCAGCCTCCGGGGAGGCAATGGCAACCCCCCTCTGAACCAATCTTGCCAAGAAAACTCCATGATAGGTTTGCCTTAGGGTTGCTGAAGGCACACACCACCACCATTAGGATGGCTAGAAAATTTCAACTTTTCCCTTAAACCTATTTCCAGGCCAGGCAAGTGGGAATTTCTTCATTTTATTTCCAGTGCTTCAGAAAGGTTATCTTTTTTGAACTGCAACACCCAGAATCCGTTAAGTGGCAATGGCTACAGGTCCCATTGGCCATGCTAACCGGGAGAACCCCAGCAATTGAAATCCCAAAAAATCATTTTGTCCTCCTCCTTTCTGCCTGTCTAGCAAAAGAAACTAGAGCAAAGAAAATTTAGGAAAAGGAAAGGCAATTCTACACCACAATCACAATCTCAGCCCCAAAGGAACCAGGGAATGTGGCATAAGGGCTGGAGAAAGTGAAAAGGATTAAAGATGGGGTCACTGGCATGGAGAAATTGATAGACAGTGCAAGTATCACTGACGACACAAACTGATGTTCTTTAGAAAATAAATACTATATAGTGGGCCCTTAGTATCTGTTGGCGTTTGACTTCAGGAACCCCTGTGGATATCAAAATCCATGGATGCTCATCCCATGGTGTAGTAAAATGGCGTCACATAAAATAGTAAAATCAAAGTTAGCTTTTTTGAGGGGCAAAAGTTGGAACGTTTTCAAACTGTGGGTGATTGAATCTGTAGATATGGAAGGGCAACTGAATCCTGTTTTATTAAATGCTTGTAAGCTGCCTTGGCTCCTGTATAGTGGGCCCACACACTCAGAAAGGAGAAATATAGTAGTGATGGGTGACTTCAACTATCCGGATATTTGCTGGAAGTCAAACTCGGCAAAATCCTTGAGGTCTAGCAAATTCCTCACTTGCCTCGAAGACAATTTCATTGTTCAAAAGGTGGAAGAGGCAACGAGGGAGTCAGCTATTTTGGATCTGATCCTAACTAACAGGGAAGACCTAGTTAATGGGGTGCAAGTGGTTGGATCCTTAGGCGGGAGTGATCATGTCCTCCTGGAGTTTATTATACAGTGGAAAGGAGAAGCCAGGCATAGTCAGACACGCATTCTAGACTTTAGGAAAGCTGATTTTACTAAACTTAGAGAAATACTGAGGGTGATCCCATGGACAGGAATACTAAAAGAGAAGGGAGTTCAAGACGGATGGGAGTTTCTCAAAAGGGAGATACTGAAGGCACAATTTCAAACCGTGCCAACGAGGAGGAAAAATGGGAGGTGTCTCAAGAAACCAGGATGGATGACTAAGGAACTTGCAACTGAACTATGTTTTAAACGGAACATGTATAAGAAATGGAAAAATGGGGAAATCACCAAAGAGGAATTCAAACAAATAGCTAGCACGTGTAGGGTTAAAGTCAGAAAAGCTAAAGCGCAGAATGAAATCAGGCTTGCTGGAGCAGTTAAGAACAATAAAAAGGGCTTTTGGGGGTATGTCAGTAGCAAAAGAAAAAAGAAGGAAATGGTAGGGCCACTGTGTGGAGAAGATGGCAAAAAGTTAACAGGGGACAGAGAAAAGGCAGAATTACTCAACACCTTCTTTGCTTCAGTCTTCTCAGAAAAGGCAAAGGGTGCTCAACTTGAGGATAATGGAGCAGAGGACAGAATAGGAGAATTTCATCACAGAATAAGTAAAGAGATAGTACAGAAACATCTGGTTAATCTAGATGAATATAAGTCTCCAGGACCAGATGAATTACATCCAAGGGTATTAAAAGAACTGGCAAATGTAATATCAGAACCATTGGCAATAATCTTTGAGAATTCCTGGAAAACAGGAGAGGTCCCAGCGGACTGGAGGAGGGCAAATGTTGTCCCCATCTTCAAAAAGGGGAAAAAAGAGGATCCCAACAATTATCGTCCAGTTAGTCTGACATCAATACCCGGAAAGATTCTGGAGCAGATCATTAAACAGAGAGTCTGTGAACATCTGGAAGATAATTTCATAATCACAAAAAGTCAACATGGGTTTCAGAGAAACAGGTCATGCCAGACAAATCTGATCTCTTTTTTTGATAAAATTACCAGCTTGGTAGATGAAGGGAATGCTGTGGATATAGTATATCTTGATTTCAGTAAGGCCTTTGACAAGGTTCCCCATGACATTCTTGCAAGCAAGTTGGTAAAATGTGGGCTAGACAAAGTAACTGTTACATGGATTTGTAATTGGTTATCTGGTCGAACACAAAGGGTGCTCAACAATGGCTCCTTTTCAACCTGGAAAGAAGTGACCAGTGGGGTGCCACAGGGCTCTGTCCTGGGCCCAGTGCTATTCAATATCTTTATTAATGACTTGGATGACGGTATTGGGGGCATAGTTATCAAATTTGCAGATGACACCAAATTAGGAGGAGTAGCTAATACCCCAGAGGACAGGATCAAAATTCAAAATGACTTGAGCAGACTAGAAAGTTGGGCCAAAGCTAACAAAATGAAATTCAACACAGAGAAATGTAAGGTACTGCACTTAGGGCGGAAAAACGAAAAGTACAGATATACGATGGGGGACACTTGGCTGAATGAGACTACGTGTGAAAGGGATCTAGGAATCCAGGTGGACCACAAGTTGAACATGAGTCAACAGTGCGATGCAGCAGCTAAAAAGGCCAATGCAATTTTAGGCTGCATCAGTAGAAGTATAGTGTCTAGATCAAGAGAAGTAATAGTGCCACTCTATTCTGCTTTGGTCCGGCCTCACCTGGAATACTGTGTCCAGTTCTGGGCACCACAATTCAAAAAGGATGTGGAGAAATTGGAGCGTGTCCAAAGGAGGGCAACTAAAATGGTGAAGGGTCTGGAAACCAAGCCCTATGAGGAACGACTTAGGGAGCTGGGGATGTTTAGCCTGGAGAAGAGAAGGCTGAGAGGTGATATGATAGCCGTGTTTAAATATTTGAAGGGATGTCATATCGAGGAGGGAACATGCTTGTTTTCTGCTGCTCCAGAGACTAGGACCCGAAACAATGGATGCAAGCTGCAAGAAAAGAGATTCCACCTCAACATTAGGAGGAACTTCCTGACAGTAAGGGCGGTTCGACAGTGGAACACGCTCCCTCGGAGAGTAGTGGAGTCTCCTTCCTTGGAGGTCTTTAAGCAGAGGCTGGATGGCCATCTGTCGGGGATGCTTTGATTGGGAGTTCCTGCATGGCAGGGGGTTGGACTGGATGGCCCTTGTGGTCTCTTCCAACTCTATGATTCTATGATTCTATGATTCTATGATTCTGTATAAGGAGAAAGGCAGGATGTAAATTAATCAAATATATACCCAGAAGACAATGCTGTGAGGAGGAGAGACACTGTGGTGTAGTGGTTTGAATGCTAGACTACAATCTTGGAGACCAGGGTTCCAATCCCCATTCAGCCATGGAAACCCACTGCATGACCTTGGGCAAGTCACACTCTCTCCACCTCAAGAGGAAGGCAAAGGCAAATCCCCTCTGAACAAATCTTGCCAAGAAAGCTTCACGATAGGGTCGCCTTAGAGAGTCACCAAAAGTCAGAAATGACTTGAAGGCACACAACAACAACTACAACAACAAGCACTGTGAGGCACATCATGGCATCAGTGAATTCACAGTGATAGTGGTGGTTCATGGTGGTTTAATTATAAATTTCAAAGTTGCAAGCGCTCATCATCACAACCCCGTAGCTATGCCTTCGAAGAGAAACTCAAATGCCCACTCCTGCTTTGATCCATATCAACAAACTAGTTTCAACCCTTTTCATCTCTACCAGGGCAGGTCTTTTGTTAAGCTAATGGAACTTCATGGTCAATTCAAAACCAAGCCACCCTTAGTTCACAGAACTCTATTGCTGCTTAGAAAATCCATCATCTCAAAGGAACTGAAGAAGCCTGAGTGTGGGAGCAGATGGTATACCTGTATGTATGTATGTATATTAGTTTTCTTGCTGTGAGCCCTAACTCCATTGAACCATTGGGTTTTCCCAGTGTATTGGTGTGGCATGAAGGTCCTGTTCCCAAGCCTGATGATGGAGGCCAAGATGAATCTTGGTTCTAGGCCTATCAAACCAGGAGAAAACATGGAAGAGCATTTCCTTCTATCCTCAGTTATGATACCTCTCTCCCTTTCTGACCTACATGTATTGGCTGATAGGTAGGTTCTCACAACCCTTGGAGCATGCCTACATCAAACTTTGGGGAAATTACTTTATAAGGACTGCAATTCCCAGAACATACTGGCCATGTAGACTGGGGGACTATGGGAGCTGCTACCCTTTACATTTGCTTTGATCTTTATTAATATGAATTAAAATTAACATTGACAAACAAGGACAAAACCAAAAAAACATAGACTATAACAGTAATAAAGACAACTAAGGAGCTGCTCCCTTTACGAAGTACCACTTCCAACCCTTCACACACACACACACACACACACACCCATATGCATATCTTCCAACATTTCATAGATGAAAACTGGGACACATGTGACTGAGCAACATGAGACTGTGATCAAGGTGGCATAAGTTATTAAAGAGAAAGAAGAGATAAGGTGGGAGAGGTTGCAGCAGTTTGCTTTTGCCTAAGCTTACTGGGAAGGGCAAGATTTTCTATATCCCCCCTCTCTCCTCTCCCTCCTCCTGAGTTAATTGGTTGCAAATGACTTTTGCAACTTGAACTAATTTTGTAAGCTAAAGACAAAGGGAGAAAGTAGGAAAAGGTGAGAAGAACTGGGACATTTGGAGGGTGTGCATATGTGCAAACCCAGAAAGGCAGGGAGGGGCGAGACGAGACAACAGATCTGGACAGCAAACCTCAAGCCAAGGCCATCAAATAGAGTCCCAACAGGGAAGGCAATGCCCAGGTGACAGAAACAACAGAGTTGGAGATCTTACCTGGTTTCCTGTGTTGGCCTATGTGAATTCAGGAGGGCAGCAACCCCTTATCAGCTTATTCAAGTTGGGGAAAGTTCAATTTGTCCAGTCTTGTTTAGAGTGTCTGATTTCGGACTCTCAGCATAACTTGGTATGAAAAGCACGACACTCTCCTTTCTTTCTTCACCCAGACATACCTTGCTCTCTTTTCCATCTCTACATTGCTTCCAACCCTTCCAGCACCCTCTAAGTCTGACTGCCTCCCTTTATCTCTCCCTATCCACTAGAGCCCACTTATCTTATCTTTCTTCCCCATCCATCCCTTGAGTTGCCTTGCTCCTTTGTCTCTCCCGCAATGTGGCAAGCTAGCAGCTCCCTAGCATAGACATGTCCATTTCTCCACTTCACCTCTCTTTTTTCCCCTTTGTATGAGTATTGATCTTTCTAGTCACTGCTTCTCCTACTTCTCTTTCCTCTGCAGAAGTGAGAGGAGAAGGCAGGAGTAAAGCAAAGAGATTGAGTTTCAGCCTGGAGAGCCCACCACCCCACCTTCCTGGGGGCTTGGCTAGAGAAGGAGGGCTGGGTAGATAGAAATTGAGAGAGAAAGAAGAGAGGAGAGGAATGGGGAGGGTGGTCCCTGTGTTGGGGGAGATGAGAGTCAGAATTCCTGACCTTGCTGAAGGAGTGGCTGCAAAACACTCGAAAAACAAGGATTTGGGAAGCTGACAAGGCAAAAAGAGATTTTCTTCTGACTGGTGGGATATTGAGGTCTCCTTGTGTTGGAGGAGGCACAATCTCTGGCACCGCATGATGGTTAAACACATGCAGAAATTCAGTGATCATTCTAAAAAAAAGAAAGACCGTTTCTTTCTCTTTTGTTAAAAAAAATACAACCATATGTGTCTGGTTGGGATATTTCAACATAAGAGATCAATTTGAGAGGGGGAAACATTTTGAAGGAGTTGGTATCCTGTTTAAATAGGAAGTGCTACATATCCCCCAGAATTACTCCTGGCTCCAACAAAATCCAAAATATTTTTAGGACACTTTTGTCATATCAACCCAAATGTGGCAACTCTATGGATGAGACATCTCCAAGACCTTCTGTCCTCCTCTCTCTCTCTCTCTCTCTCTCTGGCTTTTCCTCGCAAACGAAGATTCAGGAAGGACTCATCCCACGCTTTCTGCAAGCGCGCTGATGACTAAAAAGGCCAATCCGAGATAAACAAGTCTGGTTGCAGAAAGCATAGCAAAAGATCTCCTTGGGTGATGTTTCCGGGTTGTGATTCTTTCTGCGTTGTCGTTTCTCTTCAAGACTTGTTCGGCATGACTTCTCAAATAAGGCTGCAGCATTGTGGATAGTGCGTCTCCATGCCTCCCAATGTGAGGCCAGGGTGGACCATTGTTGGTGATCAATTTGGCAGAGCCTGAGATGTTTCAGGGAGTCCTTATATCGCTTTTTTGGAGCACCCCTTTTATGCTGACCCGTGGCAAGTTCACCGTAGAGTACTATTTTTGGGAGGCGATGGTCCTCCATCCTAGAAACGTGCCCTGCCCAGCGCAGCTGCGTTTTCAATAGCATGGCCTCAATGCTGGTGATCCCTGCTTGCTCAAGGACAGCAACATTCGTCACATAGTCGGTCCGGTGTATATTTAGGATTGTGCGTATACAACGCTGATGAAAGCGTTTGAGGAGTCATAAGTGTTGGCGATAGGTAACCCATGTTTCAGACCCGTAAAGGAGAATAGACAGTACAATGGCTCTATACACACAGATTTTTGTGCTCCGCCTCAGGTGTTTGTTACTCCAGACTCTTTTGTAAAGTCTTCCAAATGCGCTATATGCCTTTGCTAATCTGTGATCGATCTCTTTGTCAATCTTGGCGTAGGAGATGATGCTTCCCAGGTAGGTGAACTGCTGAACAGACTTAAGCACAGATTTGCCTACAGCGATGTGGGGATGGTGGTGTTCGTCCTGTGGTGCAGGTTGGTAGAGAACGTCCGCTTTCTTCAGGTTGACTTCCAGCCCTCCTCTGTCCTCCACTGCTCTGCTTAATTCCTGAAACCCCTTAATACCCTTGACCTCCTTAATAGAGTCCATTCATCTAGCATGTGGCCTTCCTCTCTTCCTACCTCCCTCCATCTTCCCCAACATTATTGTCTTTTCCAATGAGCCCTTCCTTTCCATGATGTGTCCAAAGTACGACAGCCTCAGTTTGGTCATTTTGGCTTCCAGGGAGGTTTCCACCTTGATCTGTTCTAGGACCCATTTGTTTGTCCATTTGGCTGTCCATGGGATCCTCAGCACTCTTCTCCAACACCACATTCTCTCAAATTAATTGATTTTCTTCCTATCATCTTTCCTAATTGTCCAGCTCTCACATCCATCCATGGTAATAGGGAATGCAATGGCTTGTATGGTTCTAACTTTTGTGCTAAGTTGTATATCTTTGCATTTTAGAACCTTTTCAAGTTCTTTCATAGCCATCAAGTTCTTTCATAGCCATTCTTCGTCTTCTTTTGATTTCCTGACCGCAGTCCCCATTTCTATCAATATTCGATCCCAGGTATGGGAATTCTTTTACTATTTCTATTTCTTCATTGTCTAGGTTGAACTTGTGAAGGACCTCGGTGGTCATTATTTTTGTTTTCTTTATGTTCAACATTAAACCTGCCTTTAAAAGGTTTAAAATTTTTTTGTTTACTTATGCAAAACTTACCTGACTTTTTAACTTCATTTTACATGTTTATATTGTGAGTTTTGGATTAAAAGGTTTGTTGAAACATTTTAAACTGTTCTTTTTTAGTGGTGCAGAAAACTATCCCTATCGTTTCCATTTTACGTCTGCCTCTGGTGCCAAATTTTGTTAACAAGGAATGTCCAGGAGCACATCTACTTCCTTAACAGAAAACATATCTGAAGGATGCTGTGTTGGCCATGTAGCAAAGTACCGGTACAATAACATCCAAAATCCACAAAACAGTGATACTTTAATCAGTCAACCAAAATGCACAAAATACATGTTGAAAACTTTTGAGACTCCACTGGCTTCATCAAATACAGGCTTGGAACTAATTTTTTCCTCTCCTTTATGATTTTTAACAACTTGGCCTGGTGAAGAAGCCAGTGAAGCTTTGAAAGCTTGCAAAATGAAAGTTTGCAAAACAAAACAAAAAACCCAACCTCTCTTTAGATGAGTTTTTCCTGTATTTATTTGCAACTTTTTGTCTCACTTTTCTTCCAAGGAGCTCAAGTTTGCTTATGACATTCTTCTCCATCCCCAATTTGTTGTCATAGCATCCTGTGATGTAGATCTGACTGAGAGAGTGACTGGTCTGAGAATACCCAATGAACATCATGCCTCAGTTGGAATTTGAACCTGGAATTTGTTCTAATTAGTCTGACACCACTCACATACATGTGAATGCAGTTGTAAAGAAGACAAACATGTACACTATGAGTCAAATGACATATAGTGCAAGGAGTCAAATCTGTACCATTTCAATTGAAGGTTTAAAATTTATACTCATAGGTGAGCACTTTGCTCAGACATAGGGGGGTTGCAGACTGCCAGAAATAGTGTGAATTCAGTCCACTTTTAGGGTTAGGGTTAGAGTTAGGGAACCATGGGAACTGTATTTTATTGTGGCATCAGAGTTGTCTGACAGAGAAGGCTCAATGTCTCAGAAAAATAACAGTTCCCATGATTCCCTAGCACTAACCCTAACCCTAAAAGTGGACTGAATTCACACTATTTCTGGCAGTCTGCAACCCCCCATAGTCACAGTAAGCATAAGCATAGCACAATCTTCCTAGCTTTGTGTGAGAGAACAATGGTTCTGATTGGATCTTAAATGAGCAGAATTGAACTTGCTGCTTTTAGTATTGCAGCAGGCCCTTGGTATTTGCTAGAGTTTGGTTCCAGGACCACCACCCCCATACCAGAAACCATGGATCCTCAGGTCCCATTTGACACCATATTGCTGGTGGAAAACATCACTGACTTAAAACAACTACTAAGGAAGGTCAAGGAAGAAAGTACAAGGGCAGGTCTATTGCTGAATATAAAGGAAAAAAATGACAACGAGAAACTACAAACATTCAACCTACACAATGAGGAAATCGAAATAGTAAAAGAGTTTCCATACCTTGGATCAAACATTGATAGAAATGGGGATTGCAGTCAGGAAATCAGAAGATTAAGAATGGGGAAGGTTGCTATGAAAGAACTAGAAAAGCTTCCAAAGTGTAAAGATATACAATGAACATAAAAGTTAGAATCGTTGAAGCCATTATATTCACCATTACCATGTATGGATGTGACAGCTGGACAGTGACAAAACCTAACGAAAGAAAATCATCTCCTTTGAGATATGGTGGTGAAGAAGAGTGTTGAAGATACAGTGGACAGCCAGAAAGACAAATACGTGTGTCCTTGAACAGATCAAACCTGAACTCTCCCTGGAAGCTAAGATGACAAAACTGAGGCTGTTGTACTTTGGTTTCATCATGTGAAGACATGACTCACTAGAAAAGACAATAATGCTAGGGAAGGTGGAGGGCAGTAGAGAGAGAGCATGCCAGAGGGATAGAGTCAATCAGAGAGATCACAAACATGAATTTGCAGGACCTGAGCAGCACAGTTGAAGACAGATGAGCTTGGAGTTGATTCATCCACAGGGGATGACTTGAGGGCAGCTAAAAACAACAACAATAAAATGGTGTCACTTACATAAAATGGCAAAATCAAGCTTTAATTTTTGGATTTTTTTCGGGGGGGGACTATTTTGAATCAGTGGTTGCAGAATCCATGGATATGGAAAGCAGATTGTAATGGGACAAGTAAAATAAAAGACCATAAGGAAGTGTGTAAGCTTTTATCAAAAGTCTTAATCAGGCTGGCTGTTGAAGGAGGAGAGGGGAAGAAAAGACTTCTGCTGAACAAGATAAATAGACCTTGTCTGGTTGCATAATAGTAATCTTAAAACATAATGGGGAAACTCTGAGACCAATTACATTTGGCCCTACTTTGGTATAGGATGAACTTTCAGTTGCCTCAGAGGTTATAGAGATAGCAGCATGGCTACTTTCTAGTTGAAAATAGAAAACTCAGCAGATTTTTTCAGCAGAGGAAACTCCATTGAAATTGAATTTTTAACATCTTTGTTGGTGGGGAGTGTGATTTTTTTTAAATAAAAAATGACAGGGATGATAGCTTTTGCCAAGTTTACTGGGAAGGGCAAGACTCCTCCCTGCCCTCTCTTCTCCCCCCTGCTGAATTAATGGGGTGCAAACTATTTTTGCATGGTTGAACTCAGTTAGCACCAATAGAAATAGGTTGAAAAGCAGGGGAAAGGTGAGACCAGGAGGCTGAAACTGGGACTTTTTAAAAGCAGCTGCCCAATCAGGACAGTTGGAGAATATGCTGTGTTACAGCTGATGCATTGTCACTGCAAAATTAATGCAGTTTGACACCGTTTTAACTGCCATGGCTCAATGCTATGAAATTCTGGGATTTGTAGTTTTGTGAGATATTTAGCTTTCTCTGTCAGAGACATCTGGTGCCACCAGGATTCCACAAGATGGAGCGATTACAGTTAAAGCAGTGTCAAACTGCATTAATTTTGCAGTGTGGCAGCAGCCTTGGTTTCCTTATGCGCTCTTTGATCCATTGTTTATTTTTGGGGCTTTATGTTTGTAATTGATTTGTGTACCACCTAGTTCAGTGGTGGTGAACCTATGGCACGTGTGCCAGAGGTGGCACTCAGAGTCCTCTCTGTGGCCACGCGTGCCATCGCCCCAGCACAGAGTTCACCAGCATTTGTTACTAGAAAGCCAGAGGGTCGTGGCACTTTGCAGTAAATAAGTGGGCTTTGGGTTGCAGTTTGGACACTCGGTCTCTAAAAGGTTCGCCATCAATGACCTAGTTATAAGGCAGTCTCAAAATGAAATCAATAATAAGTAACTAATAGAAACAAGGAGCCAGAGTTACTTTGGTACTGCTAATGGAGATGGAAACTTGATTATCTAGCTTTTACTGGCTTTGTCCTCAATCCCCACATCCATGAATAAGGACAAGGTCTCTACCTGCATCAACCTTCCCTTAAGACCACCTTAAGCACCATCTTAAGCAAACATCTCAAGATGGAATCCCCTATTTTTCTTTTCCTGCTCTATGTTTTAAACAACTTTGGCTGATGAAAAAGCCACCGAGTTTTCCAAAGCTTGCTTAACACGTTTGCCACATTTGGGTTGATATTATATTGTTTGTTGTGTTTTAAGTGTTTTGTATAAATTAAATTAATAAAAATTAAAAAAAAACTACATCAAGGGGGGGGGGGGGGCGACATCCGCATGTAGATGTAATGGGGGGGTCCCAATGGTAAAAAGTTTGGGTACTACTGGGCTAACCTGTTCTCCCCTTTCCTTTCTGTTTTGCTGTTCATTTGTGTTCAGTAAGAGATTCTGGAGACAACTGCTGTTTACCTTCCCTGTTGCAGGCAGGCACACACTGCTACAGTAGGATCAGACAGAGTAGAATCCCATTCTTTCCCAGCTCAAGTTTTTATTGCATTGTTTACTGCAGACAGCTACTACAACTCAACATCAAAAGCCTGAATTTCTCCAGCACTTCTTCACTATCCTTTCAATGCCAATGCTGCTAAAAATGACAACAAGAACAAACAGGTAGACAAAGGAAAAGATGGGAGGCTGGAGGTGTAAAAAATACCTTGCAAAAACTTTCTTTTAGCTTAATTCAGGGGTAGCTGTGTTGGCCATTTAGCAAATTCAAACAAAAATCCATCAATGATACCTTTATTAACCAGCCAAAATGCCCAATATACTTGTTGTAGAATTCAAAGATATATCCGTGTCATTCTGTAGAATCAGTATGTAGAGAGATCTTGACCTTTGAGACTGCCAGAAATAATCCAATTTGAGACCACTTTGACTGTCCTGGCTCAATGCTAGTGAATCAAGGGAATTGTAGTTTTTTTCTAAGACATTGAGCCTTCTCTGTCAGAGAGCTCGGGCACCATAATAAACTACAGTTCCCATGATTCCCTAGCACTGGGCAGTTAAAGTAGTCTCAAGATGGATTATTTCTGGCAGTCTGTTCAGGCCCTGAAAGAAAGAAATTGGCAGCATGAGCTTTTGTAGACTTCAGTCTACTTCCTCAGATGCATTTGAGGAATGCATCTCAAATGCATCTGAGGAAGTAGACTGAAGCCTATGAAAGCTAATGCTGCCAATTTCTTTCTTTTGGTTAGTCTCAAAGGTGCTACAAGATCTCTCTACATACACAATATACTTGTTGCAAGCTTTCGAAACTCCATGGGCTTCTTCTTCATCAGGGAAGATATTACAAACCAAAAAGGAGAAAAACCATTGGAGATGTTAGTCAGATGTCTACGTGTTGTTTCAGTCTTTAGTTAAGATGGTATGTTTGTTGGTTCAGAGGCTTGGTTAATGGAGGCATGCTTGTACATAATGGAGGCATGCTTGTACATCAGTGCCTTCCTGCCAATAGAGAATAAAATCTCTCCAATCCAATGAAACTGAAATCTAATGAAAGGATGACAATGACAAACCCTCCTTTGAAGAAACTTGCCAAGAAAGCCCTATGATAGGTTAGCCTTAGGGTTGCCATTAAGTCCAAAATGACTCGAGGCACACAACAACAACAAAAACCTGGCTACAATTATTTTAAAAAGTTTTATTTATTAATAGATTTTAACTGACTATATTTTTAAAACTGTGCTAAGTTTAATTCTTTCTTAAGGAGGGGGGTAAGATATAACATCATGTATTATTATTATGTATTGTATTGGTTTGTTTTAACATGCAAGCCGCCTTGATTGCTATTATAGTAGAAAAGTAAGATACAAATAAAAAAAAAAGTTTTATTCAATGTGTCCCAAGTTGGAAAAGTCCACATTTATACTTTCTGGTTCCTGTTTGCAAAAGAAATTTCCTCTTCTCGGTTTATCACTGTGTAAATTTCCAGAAAACAGTTTGCAAGAAACCATATTTTGAAAGGAAAAGCCCCATCTGGGGAAGTAATAAGAGAAGCATCTACATCTACTTCCACTTTCCTTCTCCCTCCGCAGCGCCTCCTCCTCTATAGAGGTCCTCCCTCTGGCCCTTCCCTTTCCCTAGCATTCTCTCGAGCCTTCAGTCACGTCACTCTAGCCCTGGCCACGCCCCTCGTTCCACGACGTCACAATGGAATGACGCCATCCCTTTCCCCGAAGCCTATTTATACAGGCGGGGGAGTTCTTAGAACGTTCAGCGTCCTAACATTCCATTCCATTCATAGAAAAAGGAATAATAGTAGCTGCTCCTTGTGGCGAAGGGAAGAGATGGATTCTTCTATAGCGACCATAAGACCCAGTTTTCCAAAGGCTGCTTCTCCATTGCTGCTCATCCCCACCATCCCCACGGCTACTTGTTGGAGCGAGTTGGTCACGGGTTAAAACCCCAAAGGTAAGGTGGGCTTGTTGTTGTTGGTTTTTTTTTCATTTCATGGGGTTTTCTTGGCAATTTTGGTCCAGAGGTTGTGTGTGGGGGGGGTTGCCTTTGCCTTTGCCTTCCTCTGGGGCTGAGAGAGTGTGACGTGCCCAAGGTTACCCTCCATGGCCAAGCTGGTATTATTATTATTATTATTATTATTTCACCCTTTCCCCAAAACTGGGACTCAGGGAGGCTCAAAACATCTAAAAAAACACCAGTCCAATTAAAAGCATACAAAAATGGTATATTAAAACAGAATTAAATGTTTACATTATTAAATCAAGTTACATGTTCAAAGAATAAAATACAGTTAAAAAGATTAAAATGTTTTAAAATTACTTTAAAACAATACATTAAATTTCCATGGCTGAGCTGGGATGATGATGATTATTATTATATCTATATACCACCCTTTTCCCAAAACTGGGACTCAGGGTGGCTCAAAACATTAAAACCCAGTCCACTTAAAAGCATACAAAAATGGCATATTAAAATAGAATTAAATTATTACACTATTAAAACATTTTAAAGGATAAAATACAATTAAAAATATTTAAATGTTTTAAAAAATACTTTAAGACAATGCAACAGTTTTAAAGTCCTGTCTAAACACGTAGGCCAGCAAGGCTTTGAAACCTGGTCTTCCAGTGGGTCCCAAATTCTGGACTTCCAGGTGTTTTGGCCTTAGGCTCCCAGAATCTCAAACCTTTGGCCAAGAAAGCTCAAGCGTCTGGGAGATGAAGTCCAAAACTCTTGGAGGACCAACGTTTGGGAATCAATGTCCTAGACAAGCTCTCAAACTACTATACCCCATAATTGGATCCTCTCTGAGAATCCAGGAATCTGAACCCACTAGACCTCACTTCCTTGGGGTTCTCTGACTCATTGTTGTTGTGTGCCTTCAAATCACACAAGCCTTTCATGGGTTTTTCTTGGCAAGATTTGTTCAGAGGAGGTTTGCCATTACCATCCTCTGAGGCTGAGAGAGTGTGACCTGCCCAAGGTCACCCAACAGGTTTCTATGGCTGAGCTGGGATTTGAACCATGGTTTCCAGAGTCCTAGTTCAACACTCAAACCACTATGCCACAAGCCACTCCTAGGGAAGTTCTAGCCATTCTGGAGAACCAATAGGTCTGGGCCCCTGTTGACCCGGGGTCCTGTGTTCTACATACAGTCTCCTGTTCTGTGGGGTCCACTCCACCTATTTCCAGAGTCCAGCAGAGGTCTTGCACCCTCCAGACTATGGCCAGGGAGTCCAAAGACTCCTGATGGTGTGTTAACATTTTACGTATATTTTAGAAAACCTGGGAGTCCTAGCTACCAGTTCTGCTCTCCAGATTCCTGCCCTGTGATGGTTCCTACCCTGCCTAGCCGCCCCACAGCCACCCCCAGATACCTCTGGCTGTCAGTTTCATTGCACATAGTTTTGGTTCTTATGTAACACAGTTCTCGAGATTGTGTATGCGGGTCTGGCACTCTGTCTAAAGAGACAAAGTCCATCCCCTGAAGAAAAAAACACTGTACTCTAGGATCTATCCATGTGGGAATATTTTCAAACAAAATACCAAGAACAAAGCATGCTGAGACCTTATGTCAAATTGAAGATGTCCTATAGAATTACCACATAAAATATGTATTAGCTATTACATAACATTTGTTGATATTTTGTGTGTGTGCCTTTCCAGTTGCCTGTCAACTTGTGGCAACTCCGTGAATTTCATAGGGTTTTCCCAGGCAAGCAATACTGAGAGGTGGATTTGCTAGTACCTTCCTCTAAAATATAGCCTACAGCACTTGGTATTCTTTGGCGGTCTCCCACCCAGGTGCTAAGCAGGGCTGACCTGCTTAGCTTCCAAGATCAGACTTGGGGCTTTTAGAGGATTTAAGCCCTCATCTGAGCCTTCTTGGAATGCTATTGCCCCCCCCCAAAACCCCCCCAGATATTTCAGTATGGTGGGTTGGGGGATGCCTTGGAGTCCAACATTCCCTCCCTAAACTGCATCTTATTTACTTCATGTGTAGATCTGGCACTGTTTTCAGTGCCATTATTCTAATCCTATTTTATTAATCTCTGAAATTCAACCTATGATACGCCTAAATATTTTGTTTGTGGGTACCTCTCTTTCCAAACTATCTTCCATATCTTGTCTCTCTCTAAAGCGTATTTAATGGTTCTTGTTAGGGAACTTTTTAACCCAGTTCCATCCCTCATCATGTAAAAAAAATACTTCATTTCTCTCAGTGATTCCGTGTTCTCTTATCTTTTTCTAAAAGTCACACTTCTTTTTTCTTCCCACCCCATCTACCCTAGCAGAACTGGACCCCTGTACTGGTTCTGTGCACCAAGCCAACCTGAGAAAAGAACCAGTATCCGTGGCTCAGGGATCCCATCCTGGCTCCAAATCTATTCACAAGTTGTCACTGCCTCTGCCTCTCCTGACCACTGCTACCCAGAGCATCCATCAGGTCTCCTACCTTAATATTACTGTATGCCCATTAGCAATATTCTCAATTTTAGCCTTACAAAGTCCACAGTGTGAAATATGCCATAGATGGGAGAAAATATATAATTCTTAGAAGGCTCTTTTCCAAAGTTAGAGATCTCTCCTTGTCGGTGTTTTTTTCACTGTCCAAAAAGTGGTGCTCTCCTATTACTTGCCCACAATCCTATACACTCTGTTTCTGTGCATAAGATTTATCTGGTAGCATTTGGGATTTGTTAAGTGAACATCCTCCTCCCTTGTCCTCTTTCTCCCTCCCACCGCATATGTCCCACTGCTCCATCCCCACCATTTCCAGATCTAACCTGTTGTGGGTCAGAAGGGTTGCGTTGCTTTCCTCTCTCCCTGGCAGCTGCACACCCGGGTTCCAGACTCTGTGTGTGTATGTGCGTTCCCCCCTTTCTGCTTCCGGACTGGGGTGTTGCCAGCGTTCCAGGGCCACTTGCTTGAGCTTGTTTGGGGCGCGCCCTGAATTAAGCCAACCTACACATCTCAGCCAGGGAAACAATTCATAGGAAATGAGAGAGATAAAACTGAGGCACAGACAAGGGGCAGAACGGATCTGGGCTGGAATCCTGGGGATAAAGGGCCTAGAGATGTTGGATGTCAGTGTTTTCCTCTCCTACCTTGTCCTAACTTGCCAGCCACCTATTCCCACTCTGAAACCTTATTCCCAGAGTGGCCTTTCTCAATCCATTTATCTTCACTCCTTTGGCAAAGAGACAAGCTTGTGGAAAAAGTCTTTGTTTGGACTGCAACTCCCAGAATCCCCTGGCCAGGGTGCTAGGAGTTGCATTCCAAACAAGTACCTTTTCCCAAACTCTGGTGGCATGTGTTGTGTGAGTTCACTCTGCTGTGATCTCCAAAACAAGGTAGGAGTACACTTGGCACTTCCAGATATAATAGTGTAATCTCCTTCAAGGCTCAATGCACCTCATTCTTTCAGTACAGGATTTGATAATTGTTCTTTTGAGCATGCCTAGAATGCCTTAATTCCCACCCAGAGTATAAGCATCCTTTTCTTGGATTGCAGTGGATTGAGGGCAAGGCCTTTCAGGTAGATTTCAGATAGGCCTATGCTATGGATCTCTCTTGAACTGTTTTTTTTTTTTAATGTTTCAGGTGTACCTCAATTAACAAAGCCTCTTGACAGTGAGGCTACTTTTTAGACAGTCTTTTTATATCCACGCAGCCCTCCCTTTCCATTTATATCCTCTGTCTAGCTGGATATATTTAACAGGTCTAGCATTGGGAGGATGGTGAAGTCAGGTTGAGAAACGCATACCTTTGGTATTTGGGTTGCATCAGTGTATCTGCAGTAAACAATGCAATAAAAGCTGGAGCTGGGAAAGAATGGGATTCTTAGAATAGGGATGGGCAAGTTAAGGCCTTTTAGATGTCGGGCTTTAGCTCCAGTTCTAGCCAGGAATGTGAAGAAGGTGGGAGTTGTAGTTTAACAACTTTGGGGGTGTACAGAAATTGCCTAATCTTGGCTTGGGGCCCATGGCTCATTGGTAGAGTACATACTATGGATGCAGAAGATCTTGAGTTCATTTCCAGGGATTTCCAGTTTCCTTCTCTGTTTAAAAGATCACACGGTATTTGCATGAGTTTGGAAGAGTGGTACTTGAGACTACAACTCCTCAAATCCTGCAAATGGCCAAGCTAGCTGAAGAGAGTCTGGCACTTATAGTCCAAAATAATAACTTTTTCAAGCTATATTGAGCTCCTGCGAAGCCACTGCCTGACAGAGGAAGCCAGGCTTCCCAAACTTAGTGCCCTCCAGATGTGTTGGACTGCAACTCACATCACCTCAATGGTAATGCTGGCAAGGGATGATGGAGACTATGGTCTAACACATGTGGAAAGCACTGGGCTAGAAAAGGCAGGAGTGTGCTGTATCGAACTTGATATGGACAACTAACCAAGCAGTCTTGTGTAAGGCAGCTTTCTGTGCTACAGGAAGCAGACAGTCTTTATATCCAGTCTTTTAGATTCCCACCTGTGCTTTGCTAAACTGTGATGAAAGTAATGGTTTACCTCCTCTTCTTTCCAGGTCTAAAATGTCCCTACACATCATGTCCAGCCAGTGGATCTCTCACACCCCAAACACAAACATTTTGTTGGCTTGCTGCTATCCCTTTGGACTCAGGATGGCTAAAAGTCTGCCTCCAGATCCAAACAGTTCCACTTCTGTTGGCAAATCGAAGGTTGGGTCCATGATTGCTGGACGTATGGCTTCACTTGTAATGGACTGGCTGAAGAAGGCTTGGCACCTCTGGCAGAATTTCCCAGCAAACTTGGTGGTGGCTATATTGACAGGCATTGCTCGGTGGGCAATGCCTATCTTGGTGAAGGCAGTGAAATTCTTAGAGAGTGAAGAAATTGAAAGAAGTGGAACCCCAATGGAGACTCAAAACTTGAAAGATGGTCATCTAGGGTATCTTACCCTGAATGGTTATAGAAGGTACACACTAAAGGACACTGACTGCTTGGTTGAAGATGGATCCTTTGGAGAACACCTGTCTGATTTCAAACATGCTGAGATGGATAAGATGCATTTGGAAGAGGAAGGCATTTCTGAGCTGTGTTTAATAAGCCCTTCCATCTTTCTGGACTTTGGAAATTATTGGGAAGGTCCTACAAAAGAAGACCTCACCCTAGAGGACATGGAAAGCCCTGGAAATTTTTCCAGGAAGTGGCTGGAAGATTGTTATCATCCTCAAATAGGCTTTAAAATGGGTGGACATTTTGGAAAGAACCTGCAGAGTGATTGCAGCCACCAGGAAGAGTTAAAAGATTTTGAAGAGGGTCTTTGGAAAAGCATGGAAAGTACCTCTATTTCCCAGGAAGAGGAAGACAAGATATTGAGTGTGGATTTGCCAATGTGTGAAGAGCAAAGCTTAGTGAGTTCATTTGGTGCCCCAAGAGTGGGTGAACAGCTAGAGATGAACAATGAAGGTAGAGGTGAAGGTGCTCACAACTTGGAACCCACCACTGCTCCCCATGGCTTCAAAAGCTCCCTTGTCCTCTCCTTGTTCTATAGTCCATCAGAGGAAGAGGGAGGCGAGGAGGATGATTCAGAGGACTGGTGGAGTGAGGATGAGATGGAAGTGAGTACACCTTTGGAAATGTCCTTAGATGGCAGTGATTCAGCAAATGTGACTGCTTTGGAAGCAGAAGATGACCTTCTGCAGAGGAATGTTCTTGAGAACCTCTGTGGGTCTTTCTCCATGAACAAGGATCCTTTTCACCCACTCTGTTTTTCCCAGCCCATTCAGGCACCCAAGCCCCCCAGCAGTTCCCCGCCTGAACCCAAGAATCATCAGGAAATCACCGTCTCCTTTTATCTAACACGGCAGGATTCTAAGCATGGGCAATTGTGTGGTCCTTCAAAACAACCATGGCCCCAAAAGGATACAAGGGCTACCTATAAAAGTTCAGCGCATAAATGCTGCCAACCACATTCCAGGAAAAACTGTGACTCTGTCACCTCAGAAACATCATCCATTTCTCAGGAAGAAAATCAGGTAATCAAGAAGGTGAGTTGTCTAAAATATTTTTGTAGACTAACCAGAACTCCTGGGTTCTCCAGAGGATGAGACTCCAGGAAGAACACTTTAAAAACTCCTGACTTTTTCCTAGTTACTGTGTAATTACTTATGATTACTACACTTAGTTCTACCCCTTGCAGTTACTGGCCTGGATTGTAACTATCCACTTCAATGTTTAGGAAGTAGTCATGGTTTTCATATATTTAATTATTGTGTCTATACAACTGCAGTTATAGGTAGAAGAAGTTGTTGTGTCCTACTTTCCTAAATGAGAAAGAGGGAGACTTTTGACAAAGGCCCTACAGATGGAAAATCAGCAGGTTTAGTTTGTGCATAATAGGTAATTATTTAAAACAATTCCATTCTGGCTCTTTAAGTTATAGGATTATAGAATCATAGAAGGGGTCTCATAAGTCATAAAGTCCAACTTCCTGCCCAGCGTAGGATCTTCAGCTAAAGCATCCCCAGCAGGTCCAGGCTCTTTTGAAGATGTCCTGAAAAAGAGACCTGGATCCATTGCTGAATTGGTCTTGGAATCATAGATTCACAGAATTGGAAGAGACCACAAGGGCCATCCTGTCCAACCTCCTGCCATGCAGAGACACAGAATCAGCAGATGGCCATCCAGCCTCTGTTTTAAAATCTCCAAAGAAGGAGACTCCACCACATTTTGAGGCAGCATATTCCACTGTTGAACAGCTCTTACTGTCAGGAAGTTCTTCCTGATGTTTAGGTGGAATCTCTTTTCCTGTAGCTTGAATCCATTGCTCCATGTCCTAGTCTCTGGAACAGCAGAAAACAAGTTTGCTCCACCCTCAATATGACAACCCTTGAAATATCTAAGCATGACTATCATGCCACCTCTTAACCTTCTCTTTTCCAGGCTAAACATACCCAGCTCCTTAAGCCGTTCTTCATAGGGCATGGTCTTCAGACCTTTCACTATTTTGCTCACCCTCCTCTTACCATCAAGACATTCCTTCTGATGTTCAGTCAAAATCTACCCTCCTGTAACTTAAAACCATTAGACTTGGTCCTACCCTCTGGGGCAAACCTGCCCCCTCCTCTCTCTATTAGCCCTTCAGATATTTAAAGAGTACAATCATGTCACCCCTCAGTCTTCTTTTTCCCAGGCTAAGTGTACCCAACTCCCTCAACCTTTCCTTATGTGTTTTGTTCTCCATAGAAAATTCTTTAAACATATCTAAAGCAGTGTACAGTATTTTAAAGTAGCAGACATAGAGCTGCAGATAAAATTTCCATTGGCAGAAGGAATAGACCCAAAGTGTTTGAAATCGTTCGTCTGCAGAGTAGCAAAAGCTGTTTTAAAAATTGCATGCCTGGAGGGGAAAAAGAAATATTCTTTTTAGTCTAAAACTGTAACAGCCATTGAGGCACCACTGCCAATCATTGCTTATCGTAATCTCAGGTAGGGGTCTTAAATTCTTCCAAGGTTCAGGCTGCATGTAATATATTTGTTAGTCTTTAAGGTACTGTAGTAGTTTATGTTACCTTTGCCTCTAAGTGGAGCTGTTTCCTATACTTAAGAGCAGGGGTAGGCAACCTTTTTGAACCGGGGGCCAGGTTGCTGTCCCTCAGACAATTGGGGGGCCGAAGCACCAAAAATAAATAAATAAATAAATAAATAAATATTTTTAAAAAATTGTTTAAAAAAATTAAAAAATATGCGTGCACACTCTCTCAGCCCCAGAAAAGCCATGGCAAAACCCCCTGTGGAGATTTTGCCAAGAAAACCCCAAGAACAAGTAATAACAACAATAATCAATATCATCATAGTGGGCGGCGGCGGCTGGACCATCCTGGGGCTGGTCCAAAGGCCTCGGGGGGCTGCATCCGGCCCCTGGGCCTTAGGTTGCCTACCCTGGGGGTCTCTATGCCTGCTAAAATTCTAATTTTAAGCCAGTCTTCTCTAGCTTTCCCTAGTTCAGATGTTTTGAACTGCATCTTCCATATTTCTCCATAGTTTTTCCAAATACCAGTAGCTACAGGTGTGTCTTTCCCACAGCTTGGGGAAATTACTTTGTTGGACAACAGCTCCCAGAACTCCCTGGCCACTGGCTTAGTGGCCATGTTGGCAGGGAAATTCTGGAAGCTGTAGTGCAAAAAAAGTAATTTTTTTCAAGTGGTGGTCCTTTCCGGTACAGTATTTTTTAATCACAATCAGTGAGGGGTGATTAGAAATGTTAAGAGCTTAGAAATGTTTCTTTTTTTAATTACAGTGCTCAGAATCCCCAGATCAGTATGATCACAGCCAGAATCTATGCTAGCTGGAGGATTTGGTTAGCTACAGTCCAAAAGATGACTTCTCCATGCTCTGCTCCTCTCTGTAATTTAAATATGGAATGAATTTTCTCCTCCAAATTCTTCTCACCGTTGGTTGTAAAAGACATCTTACCCAGCCCACATTTTTCTACTCTGGAACCCATCACTACCACCTTGATCTCTTTTAGCCCCACATCAGGCTCTCCTTTAGACTTAATTGCCCTCCTCCCCATCCTTGTGGTTTCATCCATTTAAAGAGAAACTTGTAATATTTGGCTGCAGCTGTGTAACATTAGATATCTGGTAGGAAAGGAGATGATGTAAGATGAGGACATTTCCCAGCCGTGCAAACTCCCTTTTGCTTCCTGTGACTGCCTCCTCCTTCTCTCTTCATAAGAGCCTGGCTTTCCTTTCAATCTGCCTGCAGATTTGTTGTTTAGGGAGATCTACCGAGCAATTTCCATGCTTGTCTGGAAAACTATAAAAGATGCAGAGTACAGATTATTAGCCTGCATATTAGCTGTTGGCTTCCAGCACATGCAGCAATGTATGTAGGCATTTGAGGTGGTGAGCTAGAAGAGAGTTACAGAAAAAAAGATGTCAATAGCATGAGAGGAAGGATATAATTTGGACTTGGTACTGAAGACTTAATTAAAGTGTGCCTCTGAGTGTGAACAGAATGCTTTCACCCTCACTCCAACCCACAGCCAACCCACTTGTATCCGGTCCATGAAAGAGTAACACCTAGATCCTGTGATGTTCCTTCAAGGGCTGCATTGATCTCTTTCTGTTTTGAAATCAAGGGGGTGAATTAGTAGTAATAATAATAAACTCTAATAATAGTGTTGCAAAATTAAGTACTGGCTAACCACCATGCCTTAGCTGGAGGCTGTAAAAAACATGCATAGGAATAAAAAGGTGGTCTGTAAATACCCTAAAGGCACCAGATCTTGGAAGCTAAGCAGGGTAGATAGGAGAATGCCAACAAATGCCAGATGCTATAGGCAATATTTTAGAGGCAGGAGCTGGCAAAACTACTTCTGAGTATTCATTTCCTTAAAAAAAAAAAAGACACTATGAAATTCATGGTGTATGCATAAGTCAACAAGTGTTTTGAGGACACATACACACACACACTGTACTGTGATGGACTGTTTACACCAAGGGATTGCTGCTGTTTCATTCTATACCCAGAGCCAGTGTGAGACCTAAGTATGAAAGTCACAGGGTGATTGTGGGCCAGTCACTCCTGATCAGTCTGACCTACTTTGCAGGTTTCTAATAAGGATAGAAAAACTAACAAAGACCAAATACATGGCACTGAGCTGCTTTGGAAGGAAGGAGATCTGTCAGTGGAATAGACAAATACAATTCCTGACATGTTGATTTTTGGAAAGTTACTTTATTATAATTGTCATGTCAGCTGGAGAATTCTTAGTTGGATAGTCAGGAAACACAAACTAGTACACCTCATTGTGTTGGATCTGAGGTGCTAGGTATATTTGCTTCTATAAAATCTTTAAAAAATAATTTCAAATATGGTATACTCCAAATATTTGGGACCACAGTTCCCATAATCCCTACCCGTTGGCCATAATGTGTGGGGCTTATGGAAGTTATAGCCCAAACATCTGGGATCGCCAGATTCCCACCCCTTGATCCATTGATGGCACTGGCTTAAAAGTGGAAATGATGGAAGACTGGTTCTTTCTCCCAGTAACTCTGTTTTTCCCCATTGCCTGGAATGATAACAGCAGTGCCACCCTCCAGGTATTGTGGGACTGCAGCTTTCATCAGCCCCTGCCAGTGTGGCCAGTGATCAAGGTTGATGGGAATTATTGTAGGCTTGCAAGCTTGGACTGTGGGAAGGAGGAAGGTCTCATTAGCATGACTAAAAGACCTTGTTTTGTTGAGTTGAGAAGAAATAGTGTTAATTAGGATTGTTATCACCTGGAGGAAAAGTTGTAAGAAAGACTGGTGTGTGTGTGTGTGTGTTTCAAAGCAGTCTTTTAATTGTAGTTGTTTTTGTGGTGGGCCTTCAAGTAATTTCTGACTTATGGTAACTCGACCTAAGGTGAGCCTCTCATGGGGTTGTTTTTTTTTGGCAAGCTTTGTTCAGAAGGGTTTTTGCCAGTGCCTTCCACTTTCCAAGGTCACCCAGTGAGTTTCCATGGCTGAGAGGGGATTCAAACCCTGGTCTCCAGAGTCCTACTCCATCACCCAAACCACTACATCATGCTGGCTCTAATTGTATGATTTTACTACTAATTGTAGTTGTTTCAACCAATGAATTGATCATTGCAGATAGAGCTGCATATGAGAAAAAAAGCTGCCTATAAAATACCTGTCTCAGTATCTTCATCCTTTTCTCTGTATGCTTAGGTTCGATTCTCATCTGTAGTCACTGTCCACCCATTGGTAGTCTGGGATTATGCCTCCCGGGCTGCTCGCCGGGGCCCCTGGGAGGAGATGGCCCGTGACCGCTGTCGTTTTCGCCGGAGGATTGCCGAGGTGGGAGCTGTTCTTGAACCTTGCCTGGAGATGGAACACCGGGCCAAAATGTGGAGGAAAATCTATGAGGTTGTAGACTGTGTTCAGAAGGAAGATAACACCAATGCACCTCTCCTCTCCAGCCCTGCTAGGATGGAGAAACTGTGTCTGCAAAGTGCAGAATGAAATAGCTCTTCAAGACAGTGGTCAATCAGGCAAACAAGGATTCTGCGATTTTGCTAAGCAATGCATAGAATCCTCAATTGAAGGGTTTTTAGCACTGTCACATCCTGTGAATGCTGGAAAGAACAGAGATTGTTACTCTCCTTCCCAGCCTTTTATTTTATACATTTTAATACAACATTGGATTTGTTTGTCTGTTGCCATTAAATCCTCTCAAAGCACCATCTTCTTAGACTACAAGTATAGTGACAAGAATCAATAATCTGGGCCTGGATTCTGAGTTTTTTCTGGGTGCAGTAGAGCACTACAGCAAGGGTTTTATTTTTTTAATAAATGCACTGATGATAAATTGTTACTACTACCTCTATGGATTATGAAGAACATAAAACATGACCACATCTGCAAATGTGTGTGCATGAGAGAGGGTTTGTAAAAATACAGCATGTTTACTGTTGCATACATATTGCATAAGCCTTGCACATTGTTGCAACTGACCAGTGAAGTAGATCATTTGCGTTTGCATTTTATGGGCAGGGGAACTGGGAGAGGGGATTTTCCAGAACCCCAGGAGAACTTGCAGCTAACATGTTTCTTTTAAATCCTCTCCAACAAAATGTTGAATGCACAGACCCCCCCATTCCCCTGCATGTAGGGACTTTGGGGTTCTGTCTTTTTACATACTCAGTGTCTCTTAGAGTAAGCCTTTGTTGCTTTATACAGATGTTTTGAACTTATTTTTTCACTTAAAATAAAACTGAGTATTAATTTATTAGGGTGAATTCCCCCTGGTGGGGAGACTTTGTTTTCTTTGTATAAATAATTACCTGATAATTGTACTTTGGTGTAATAGCTCTAGTTCTAATTATTTTTATTAAAAAGAACACTGTATCTTATTTTGTCTTGTCTTTTGTGATTTATTGAAGGCAAGAAAATAAAATAATTCCTGCTGGATGAGATGAAAGGCTTGTGTTGTTCTATTTCCTTTTCCCACATGGCCAGCCAGATGCCTGTAGGTACCCAGAAGCGGGACACAAGCTCAACAGTACCTTCCCATTCCAGTTTCCCAGCATAGTGTCTTCCAGTACTGGAGATAATGTACAGCCACCCTCACTAGTAGTCATTTATAGCCTCCACTGCAGATGTTGTGGGCTTTTTTTAAACTGCCCAAATTAGTGACCATATTGTAGAGTTTAACTTTGCACTCTGTGAAGATGTCCTGTTGTCTGAAACTTTCACCATTAAGCTTAACTGGTTGACCCTGGGTTCAAAGGTAGAGTGGTATAGAAAAGAAGGAAGCAACCTTATGCAGAATCTGTTCCTTAGTTCATGTAGCAGGATATTGTCTACAACAAAGATGGGAAATCTATAGTCCTACAGGTGCTGTTGGACTGCAGTTCCCATCATCCATTGCCATTACTGATGCTGGATCAGGGTCATGGGGGAGCCACATAGTTCCCATTCCTGGTCTATGGTGACTGGCAGAAATCTTTGTGTTTCGGACTGAACTTTTCCCAAGCTCTTCTTGGAGAAGCTGGGGATTGAACCAGGGACCTTCTTCATGAGGAATACATGCTTGCTTCCACCAAGCTATGGCTGTTCCCTTTTGCAAGTGCCCAAAAGGCCAATAATGTCTATAGGCTCATTCATAAAGCTGTATTACATTTTACTGTGCTGCCCCTAATGCACAGGATGTGAGCTCAATGGAAATGTGTGGGGTGTTTAATAGGAGTCCTTACCAACATACAATTTGCCATAGGAGCCATGTGATGTGGTTTGAGCATTGGACGATGACTCTGGAGACCAGGGTTTGAATCCCAGCTTGGCCATGTAAACCCACTGAGTGACTTTGGACAAATCACACTCTCTCAGCCTCAGAGGAAGGCAATGACAAATCCCTCTGAAGAAATTTGCCAAGAAAAGCCGTAATAGTTTCACCTTAAGGGTTGCCATAAGTTGGAAATGACTTAAAGGCACACAACAACCACAACAAGGGCTTCTTAACTTGTGACCCACAGATGTGCTTCAGAGAGTTTGAGAAACAGGTTGGGGGAAGGGAATAAATTTTTCCATCCCCTTCCTTTTCCCTTTAATCTTTTGTACTGAATTAAAATTTAGAGAAAAATTAAGTCTTTTCAAGTGTACATTTCCCCCCCCCCCCCCCCCCATTCCAGATAGTCTGTAAGGAAGAAACTATATCAAATTATTTGTGTGGAGGAAATTGCATTACATTATTTGTGTGAGCATGTTTATATACATTTTTGTGGTGGTGGGGTTTTGTGCATTTCCTTGGATTCTCAAAGGAGTCTGTGACCCAAAAAGCCCACTTCTTTGTAGTGAAGTGAAGCTGTGGGTAGACTTTCTTAATGGTAGCACATCATCCCCAAGATAACTCATATAGTTTTCTTGGATGGTTAACTCACAATTATTTTTTTAGCTTGTAGACAACCTCCATGATACATTGGCAGGGAAGTGAAGAAAGTGTTCTCTCAGGCCTTTCAAAAAATCTGCTGGTTTTTAAGTGTTTTAGTCTGAATTTATAGAGTCTTACTCTGACCTGCCCTGGAAATTGTTTGTGGGGTGATACATAAATGAATTAAATAAGGAATAAAGACATATGACACATTTTCAGTAGGAATAAATACATGTGGTGACTTAAGGCTCCATGAAAGGTATCTTTCTCTTCTTGGTGGGCTTTTCCCCTCCTCTCAAACTCCTGCATCCATGTAAATTCATGTTTCTTAGTTATGCTCAAATTGGAGGACATTTTGGAATTCCTTCTGGACAGGTTAAAATGTAGGACATGTCCTAGAAAAGAAGGATGGATGCCTGGTCACCCTGGTTTTACCTCAAGGAGCTAAATAAATGAGAATCCAGCTTTAAGCCTGTAAAGTAGGCACAAAGTCAGGCTTACTCAAAGGAGAGAATAGACAGAAGCGGTCTGACTCAGTTTTGAGTCTGAATCACATCATCAGCTCCCTGGAAAAATAACCATGTGATGATGAGCTGAACTCTCTCATGCAAGAGGAATGTGGTCTTGCATACCGGGAGTGACTGGCTCCCAAGTCTTTAAAAATAAATGATTACCAAACTGAAGCCAACACCTATTACAGATGGCCTTGAGCGTCTGTCCTAAAATAACTGGAGTGTGGAAAAATGACAAGGTATCACCATTCAGAATTCAAAATGTTTAAGTCGATAGGGAAGTGAGGGTTGTCACTCCCACACTTTGTTGTTGTTGTTGTTGTTACCTTCAAGTTGACTTCGCCTTATGATGACCCTATGGATGACAGTCCTCCGAGTCACCTTGTCTTCAACTCTGTGCTCAAGGTTTTGCAGACTCAAGGCCATGGTTTCCATGATTGAGTTTACCCCTCTTCCTCTTTTCCTTACTTCCTTCAACTTTACCAAGGATTATAATCTTTTCTAGTGAATCGTATCTTCTCATGATATGGCCAAAGTACGACAGCCTCAGTTTAGTCATCTTGGCTTCTAGGGAGAGTTCAATACCACACTACAGGTTGAGTCTCCCTTCTCCAGAATTACCAAATACTCCAAAATCCACATGAGTGGCTGAGATAGTGACACCTATGCTTTCTGATAGTTCAATGTACACAGACTTTGCTTCTTGCACAGAATTATTTAAAATCTTGTGTACAAAATTATCTTCAGGCTAGGAGTATAAGGTGTATACAAAACATAAAACGAATTTCACTTTTAGACTTGGGTCCCATCTACAAGATTTCTCATTATGTATAGGCAAATATTCTAAATTGTGAAAAAAAAATTCCAAAACACTTCTGGTCCCAAGCATTTTGGATTAGGGAGTCTCAACTTGCACTACTTGCTTGCTTTCAAGTCATTTCTGATTTCTGACAACCCTGAGGGGTTTTCATCATGAGTTTTTCTTGGCAAGATTTGTTCAGAGGCGGTTTGCCATTGTCTTCCCCTGAGGCTGAGAGAGTGTGACCCAGTGAATTTCAGCAGGGATTCAAACCCTGATCTCCAGAGTTATAGTCCAACATTCAAACCACTATGCCATGCTTAGTATAAGAGAACAGTTTTTTAAAAAATGGTAACAATGAGAAGCAACCAGAATTGTCAAGAAACCATTTTTATTAATTACACTTGTTTCCAGTCTTTTGGTACTGTAAGTATAATGCAATATACACAGGGCTTTTCTCCTCACAAAAACTATGTGAGGTAGACTGAGCTGCAAGAGAGTTACTGGCCCAAGATCACCCGGTGAGCTTCATAGCCCTGTGGAGACTAGTATCTATTGCTGCCTGTTTTCAAAACAGCAATAAGGGCTAGTTGAAATTCACGAGATTCAGGGTTGATAGTCAGGAAATGGCTATTAAAAAGTTTGCATTCTGCCTAAGTACCAAATGAAAGTATTGGTTGCCGTTAACTTAGCCATATGTTTCTCCCTAAAATTAACATAGGGCCTTTACAGACTGCCAGAAATAATGCAAACTTGAGTCCACTTTAACTGCCCTGGCTCAGTGCTAGGGAATCATGGGAACTGTAGTTTTTTCTGAGACATTGAGCCTTCTCTGTCAGAGCTCTGGTGCCACAATAAACTACAGTTCCCATGATTCCCTAGCACTGAGCCAGGGCAGTTAAAGTGGACTCAGGTTGCATTATTTCTGGCAACCTGTAAAGGCCCATAGTTTCCACATTAATGAATTACATGACATACATGTTTCTGTCTTTATGAAGGGCTCACAAGCAAAAAAAACAAAAACAAAAACAAAAAAAAAACAGATTTTTTTTTGGCATCTCATTCAGTTTGTATGAAAGAAAAAGCTTTTCAATCTTCAATTAGGGGACATCCCTTATAATAAAGGAAACTTGTCAGTCCTATAAGGGACAAGGTTTCTTATCCCTCTGATAAAAGATATATATATAATATATAACAAGGGACACCTGACAACCCTACTTGAGCCTTGATCTCCCATGTTTAGCCCAGCATTTTGACTACTACAACACACCGGGTTTTCCCACGCCTCACACACAGAAAAGGGACACACAGTCATGTTCAAGATTTAAACCTAAAATTGGGTCAGGATCCAATGCTGGACTTATTTTGATGGAACAATCAAAGATGGAGAGTCTCATCTCCCCATGCCACTGCAGATCCCCATGCACCCCAAAAACCTGCTCCAAAGGGATGGAAAATCTCATTTTGGGGGCAGCTGTAGCAGGGAGGGAAGAAAGCAAGCAAGCAAGCTGGCATCTTATTTGATTTCAACCACAGCTACCATCCCCAGCCCCATCTCCCCCTCATTGTATGAAGTCTCATCTCATCAGAAACAAAATCTCGTATAGCACAGGGGTGGGAAAATTGCAGCTATCCAGGGGTTGTGGGACTACAAGTCCCAGCAGCCCTAGTCAGCACAGCTAATGGTGGAGACAACTGCCAGTTTTACTTAAAAAACATCTGGAAGGTTGCATGATTCCCATCCTTGATGCAACATAATACAACCATCCCCAATCCACCACATTCCAACCATGTTGGACTACCAGTCCCAGCATCCCCAGTATGACTGTTCACATGGTTATCTCAAAGCACCTGATGTCCAACAGACCTCTTAGCTACACAAGGACTGTAGTATCTTATCAGCAGTGACTCCTTTACAATTTTTTAAATCTCAAAAGCAAATCGGTGCGTTCAAAGTTTAATCACCAGGAAAAAAAGGGGAGGAATCCTGGAATCTTTCTGAATTGGAAACTGTTTCTCCTAAATATCCCGTTTTCCTGAAGCTTGGCAAGTTGCTTCAAAAACTAATTTTGTAACTTATTGCCAAGTCTCCCAAAAGTATTTGTTGCTGTAAATGTATAGTTACTTGTTTTTCTTAAAAAAAACACCACCACCAAAACCATAGGATAGCAGAATGACATTATTGTGACTGGGAAAATATGCTGATCAGAAGTCAAGAATAATGAGCTAAACAAGTGTTTTATGAAGTCAGATGGCTTTGGGAAGTGTACATAGAAACAATTTTGTTTTTTTGTCTAGATGTCTGTGTTTGTATATTGTATTTGTATATTGTTGGATGAATGGTAACGCGTGTTTAGATATGTTTAAATAATACATTCTTTAAAAACATAGGATAGCAGAATGACATCAAATGGAAAGTGCTGCTAGAACAGTAACAAGAAAATAATGCAAAAGCATGTAATTATATACAGATTTAAGAGATATCTTTGTGTTGTTGTTATGCCCTTGTCACCCCAAAAAAATATCATAAACTATAGATGGCAATGTTACTTGTAATATGTGAATTCTAGTCCCTAATTCTTCCATATTGCTAAAAAGGAGAGGCGGGGGAAAAGAAGGATCATTGTCCCAATAGGTATTTGCAACCACAATGTTTCCAGTGGCACAAAAAGGGTGTGGGTGGATCCCATTGCAGGCTGTGAAACTCAGTGAAGGAACAGGTTGCTCTCTGTTACTCCCACATCATTCATTTTCCACCTTAGGGTGGGTCTGCCAATGTAAACAGAGGGTGGACTCCAAGCCACTCACACAACAAACTGGGCACGTGAGGGAGCACAGGACTGTACTATTTCATTTCTGGATGCCTCAGCCCTTGGGGAAACTAGCCAAATGCATTGGCAATGTGAAGCTTTGTGGCAAACTATCACAAATGCTGCCCACCCCAAGACCCAATAGAGGGGGATGCCAGGCAGTATCACTCACCCCTTTTGACATTTTTCTGGCTGAAGCAGAATCCAGTGGGTCTCTTCCCCTGCTCCTTTTCTCTGCTAGGGCCAAACTTTTAAATTTCTCCCAGTGTCTATGAGACACAATTTATTTATTCCTGCTGTACTGTCTGTCACTCAAGTGGGGTGCTTCAGCCTGCAGTGCAGGACAGCTGTGCCACCTGTTGCAAACTGAATGCTCTGAGATGATGGTATGAGAAAGCACATACTTAACAAGTCTCTGGATATTGGTCTGGCCAAGCCTATGATTGCATCTCCTGCATGCTCAGATAATCACAAGAGGCTGCCCCAGAGTCCACCAGCTGACAGGGCAGAGGGGTTATGGCATCTAATGGTGGACAGTCAGTGGGCATCTAATGGTGGACTTCAGATGCAAGGTGGCATATAAAAGCTACCTGTGGTGAAAAGTAGACCAGCTGCAACAAATATATTTTTTTACTTATATATGCCCACCCTGACAGAAGCAAGAGCAGAGCCTACATAGTGGTGGTACCAAAACTGTGGAATATGCACATCAGGGAGGCTTGCTGTGCTCTGGTGATCAGAAGCTGAACATCTGTTTTAACATTCAAAAGGCATTTGGAGACTGGCTTAGGCTTTTCTAAGTACTGTAGTCCCCCCCCCCTTTCTTTTAAACATCTCTACTACAGAGCTTAGGAAAGGGTTTTTACTGTAACTCTGGAATTCCTCAGCCAGGATGGCTCCTAGCCCAGAGATTCTGGGATTTTTAATCCCAAAAGGTAACGTTTCCAATTTCTACTATGTTAGGTTTCCGCACCCCTGCACTGCCAAATGAAAAGCAATATTGTTTGCTTAATACTGATATGTCTGTGACTGTAAGCTACTGTGGATTTATCAAACACAAACAATACTAATAAATGTGTGTGTGTACACAGATCACTGGAATCAGATAGAGTGTTGACTGCTGAGGGCCCAAGGCAGGAGAAAAATTGTCTTCATAAACTCTGCTTGTGCAATACTTTTACACACAATACCACACCCATATTAGGAGTGATGAGGTATGCAATGACAAAACAGTCAACACCATCAAGAGACTTCCATTCTAAGCACACTTTCTGATTTTAGGGACTATCCCCTATTGACCAACGTACATCTCTGTGGACATAAATTCTAAAAGGAACCAAACAGCAAGAGGGGAAAAATTAACTGAAAACTCTGCAGAATGGGTAACAAGGATTTATTGAACAGAAGGACACAAATTATTACCGAAACAGTCAGTGTCTGCTTTGTAAATGGGCAAATTTAGGCAAGGAGGAAAAAACAGAGCACATAATACTGCAGTTAAGAGATCACATACTGTCTGTCTTATTTACTTGAAGGTAAAGTTACCAGAATAAATCAAAGTGGCTATGGTGTTAATTCTTTGCTTATTTTCTTTTCTTTCTTGTGGATTCTTCTGAAAGGCAAACATGCATCAGAGTCCTCTTAAGGGCTCCCTCGAAGGGTCATCTTGGTCGGTGACACAGAAGCCTAATTAATAAAAAGGGACAGATTTTTTCCTAACCTTGGAGCAAGTGGCAAAGAATGGGTGAAGACTGGCTTTGCAGTAAGACCATAGTTCCCTGATGCAGAAGACTTCCTGCCTTCCTGCTCACTAGCCATCCTCCAGAAAGTTTTGATCCAATCTTTAAGTGGGCCAGACAATTCTGACAGGTCAAGGAGCAATTTCCCTTCCTAAAATCTGTCATGACAGGCTGCATGGCTCCTCACCACCAAATAAGCAAAATTTGGCAGCAGAGAAAACCTGATTTAAAACAGGATTGGAAAGAAACCAGTTAAAAACAACAACAGCCCAAAACCTCAGTGGGTTTTTTTGGTTTAAACCAGGGTTTGTTTGGTTTTTTTGCATTATTGTGTAGGGCTACACCATATAGAACTAACTCAGAAAATTAAGTAGCAAAATGAAGCTCATATGTGATAGCTACTAACTTAAAATAATAATTGTTCTTTAAATAATAATAAATTTTATTTATAACCCGCCCCTCTGCTCGGCAATTGGGGCGGCGTACAACAAATTAAAATACAACAGATAAAAACAATTCCTACCTCCCACCTCATTACCCACCCACCCCTTAAAACAGAATTAAACCATCATGAAGTTAAAAAAGCTGAGATAAAATACAATACAGCAGATCATATTCACAATATCAAAATTTCAGATTTCAATATTTCAAGGCGGGCAATTATTCTGGGAAGGCCTGCCGGAAGAGATCAGTCTTTACTGCCCTTTTAAAGGCAGTAAGAGTGGTAATAAGACGGATCTTGTCCGGCAGGCCGTTCCATAGCCTGGGAGCGGTCGCAGAAAAGGCCCTCTGGGAGGTCTGCGAGAAACTGGTCTTTATTGGTTGCAGCAGATTCCTCCCAGAGGACCAAAGTGCACGGGGGGGATCATATGGGGAGAGGCGGTCCCTAAGATAAGATGGACCCAAGCCATGTAGGGCTTTAAAGGTTAAAACCAACACCTTGTACTGTGCCCGGAAACTAATCGGCAGCCAGTGGAGGGACTTTAGCACCGGTGTTATGTGCTCCCTCCTCGATGTTCCAGTAATTAACCTGGCTGCCATATTTTGTATTAATTGCAGTTTCCGGGTTAAGCACAAGGGTAGAGTGCGTTGCAGAAATCCAGACGTGAGGTTAACAGAGCATGTACCACAGTTTCCAGGTCCCTCATGTCCAGATAAGGGCGCAGTTGGCGTATCAGCCAAAGCTGATAACAGGCGCTCCTGACCACCGCATTCACCTGACTAGTCATGTGAAGCAACGAATCTAGGAGCACCCCCAAACTGCGAACACAGTCCTTAGAGGACTGGAGACTGTATTCCCAGATCTAGTTTTGTGCCCGTGACTGTCAGTACCTCCGTTTTGTCTGGATTTCAGCTTCAATCTGTTTTTCCTCATCCAATCCATTACCGCTTTGAGACAGTCATTAAGAAGAGAGACGCCATCTGAAGTCTGAGCTGATGATCTGGTCATGGAGAAGTATATCTGGGTGTCATCAGCGTACTGATGGCATCGAGCTCCATGCCTCCGGATGATCTCACCCAGCGGCTTCATATAAATGTTAAATAGCATTGGGGACAGGATGGCACCCTGAGGAACGCCACAATTAAGCTCAATTTTGGAAGAGCAACTGTCCCCGAGCCTCACCCTCTGGGATCTACCCGAGAGGAAGGAACGGAACCACTGCAAAGCAGTGCCTCTGATTCCTAACTCTCTCAGCCGATCCAAGAGGATGGAATGATCTATAGTGTCAAAGGCCGCTGAGAGGTCCAAGAGCACCAGCAGGGTCACACTACCCCTGTCGATGCCCAAGCGGATGTCATCAGTCAGAGCAACCATGCAGTCTCCACTCCATAACCTGTCCTGAAGCCAGTTTGAAATGGATCAAGATAATCGGTTTCATCCAAAACTGCTTGGAGTTGGGAAGCAACTGCCCTCTCGATCACCTTGCTCAAAAAAGGGAGCAAGGAGATTGGTCTATAATTATTTCTATCCAGGGGGTCCAGGGAAGGTTTTTTCAGGAGTGGCCTAACGGCCGCCTCCTTCAAACATGATGGTACTATACCTTCCCTGAAAGACGCATTGATTGTATCCCGCAGGAAAGCTCTCAATGCGTCCCCCCCTGGACGACCAGCCAAGATGGACATGGATCAAGAGGGCAAGTCGTCTTCCTTATTTTTCCAAGAAGCTTGTCCACGTCATCAGTACTCACAGATTGAAACTGATCCAGTAAATTGCCACCAACGGATTCTGACGAAACAAAGGCGTCCAAATCGGCTCTTATCCGAGATATTTTATCTGCAAAGTAGGTATTAAACGCGTCACAGCAGGCTGTCGTTGGGTTAAGTAGGGGGCTTGGCGCTGGAGAAACCTTTGTCAACTCCCCCACCACCCTAAACAGCTCTGAAGGACGAGACTCTGCAGACGCAATGTGTGCAGCACAGAAGGATCTCTGTGCTGCACGCAGAGCCTCCCGATAGGAATCAAGATGCTTCCTATGGCGAGTTCTGTCGGATGAGAGCCGAGTCTTCCGCCATTTGCGCTCTAGTTGTTGTTTAAAGAGTGCTCATTTAAAGCAAATTGTTTTGGTGAACTTATGTAAACTGAAGGGCTGGTTTCTGAATGGCATTTCTTGCACTGTAAAATAAAGGGATTAAAAAGAAGCATCTGGCACTGGTCTAACAATGAACAACTGCCAACAAACTGGTAAAGTTATGTTTTAATTCTGACAGTCATTGCTGTTTCAGTAAGAGGGATGAAAAACAATAATAATAGATAGACACTTAAAAATATGAATAAATTAAAAAGGAGTAGTGTTTTTGTTTTGTTTTTTAAGTAATTTGGTTTAAGTCACAAACTTTGGTCCTCCAGGTGTTTTGAACTTCAACTCAGAGAAGTTTGGCCAACAATCAGAAATTCTGGGAGCTGAAGTCCAAAACATCTGGAGAGCCAAAGTTTGGGAACCACTGGTTTAAACTATGGCCTAAGCTAACCTGGTTTAAACCAGCCAACCCTGCTTTAAAACAGGAATGTCTTGCTTAATTTAAAGGTATCCCTCCCTCCTCTAGTTGCCATCAGATTTCAGTGATGTGGTTTGTCACTAAATTTCAGCAGTACTCGAGTACAAAAATAGCCTTGGGGGCCATATGCAGTTCACGGGCCATCTGTTGTCCACCCTTGGACTACAGAATAGGAAAATACAAGCTCCCCACCCCCCCATCAATTTTCTATTGGATCTCTACTTCTGGATGCTGTTCATTCTGAAGAGGTTCAACATGGTTCTGCTGGGGATTTTGCTCCAGAACTACAGGATGGGATTCAGGTGGTATGGCCTGATCTGAAAGAAAAGAGAACAGAAATGTTTTTGCTCTGGTGTCATTTACCTAGCCTTATCTTCAGGATTCTTGAACATTTTAGACGCAAGAATCCTGGTCTTATTTCAATCTTGGCCTTTTAAAAAAACACAAATCAGATACAGATACTGGGCTCTTTCACACAACACAATTATAGTAATATGACTCCATTTTATCTGTCATGGATTCACCCTATGGAATCCTGGCATCTGCAGTTTAAAGAGGTATACTTCACATGCTCAGCCAGAGCGCTCTTCTGTCTCACCAGGCTACAAGCCCTAGGATTCATCCATGGTAGTTAAACGGTATCATAGTGCTACAATTCTGTAGTGTGAATTGGCTTCTTGACAATGGTAGCAGCAGCTCAACAGAGAAACCAGTTCCCCAAAAGAGTGATGGCCTTTTCTCTCACAGGAAAGCTTGAAACAGAGGTTGGATACCCATCCGCTTGTGCTCTTGAGAATCTGCCAATACTGCCCTCATGAGCAGATCATGCCATTTTTTGCTACGTTAGGACTCTGAGGATTGAGTTCACTAAATTGATGTCTTTCACATGTTTTGGATTATCATCCCCATCATGCTTGACTATTGGTAATGTTACCTGTATGGTCTGATAGTAGCTAGAGCCCCTCACTTCCTGGAGCATACCAGGTCAGGGGAGGCTTGCTCAGAATTCTTGAGCATTTTAAAGAACATTTTAAGAGACGGCTAAAACAAAGAGCTTGGAAATGTTACTTCTTTTGGACCACATGCTGGCTGGAGAATTTTAGGAGCTGTGGTCCCAAAGTCTAACTGTCCAAAGCTCTGAAAAATAAATGAGACTTAGAGTGGGGGAGAAGATTCTCATTTCAGGAAAGCTCAGAATCTGGACTGCTAGCTACTTCTCCTCTCCCAAAATAAACTAACCTCCATCCTCTTCTCAGAGAATTCAGAATTGGGACTCTTACCTGCTGGAGCAGCATGAGGTGGCTGGGCTTGAAATTTCAGCTCTCCCCCAGGACCAGCTTGGGGGACCTGTCCAGGTTGCTGCTGGGATTTTCTCTGTTCCATCTGGAGCACAACCTGACATGGGAGGAAAATTGAGAGGATCACACACACACACACACACACACACACACACACACCTGATTCTCTCCTTTCCCATCCATCTGGACAAGTTATTTCTTGGACTATAGTTCTTAGAATATTCAGAATTTTGAGAGCTGTAGTCCATAGAGTAACTTTTCCAACATTCTGAATGTTCTCTTCAGGAGGTTGCCCTTTTGTCAAATGTGAACAACTTGTGTCCCTCCACGTATTGTTGGACTGCAACTCCAAGCATTCCTCAGTTCTGCTCATGCTGGCTAGAATGAATGAGAGCTGCAGTCTGCATATAAGTGAATCAACCAAACAAGTACCAGAATACAAGACTCTGCCACACATATAACATCTGAGAGCAGATGAAGGCTGGCTCAAGACATTTTGCTGTCTGAGGAAAAGGACAAGATGACCCCAACTGCAATTTCACCTGCAGAAATAAACTGAATAGGCAGTTGTATTTCATTTCAGTTCTACTGAGAAGACAATGTCCTCTGCAGATCCAAGACAAATTTGTGAAGAATGGTAAGGGATTTGCCACTGTGCCCTGCTCACCAGTACCTGCCCTCTGAAATGACTGTCTCAGTCTGTCTAATGACAGGATCTGTCCTAGATTAGGTGGTCAGAGACACAGGAACCAAATGCCTACAACGTGACTAGAGGTAATCATTTATGAGGTTTACCAACACATGGAGACCCATCTCCCAATTCTCACCTAAACATTTTGGATTGCAACTACACCAGGGAAACATCCAGTTAAACACTGTCCAGTCTGATGCTCCGTACCTGCTGATACTCCTTCTTCTGAGCATTAAGCTCTACCTGCCGCTGCTGAAGCTCCTGGTGCTGCTGGCGAAGGTGTTCTGCTCTTCGGCCTAGCTCTGCCTCCTGGGCCACCAACTCTGCCTCAAAGCGCTGGAGCTCTGCCTCGGAGTAGATCTGTGTCTCATCCACAGTCTGGATAGGGAAGAAATTAGAGAAGAGATTAGTTTTTAAATGGCACAAGACTGAGGAATCAGGGAGCTATTCTACAGTTGTTCCTCTGTATCCACAGCTTGAAAATATTATATATATACGAGCAAACCTTCCAAAGAGCAAACCTCGAATTTGTCATTTTATATAAGGGACATTATTTTACAGGGTCATTGTATTTAATGGGACTTGGGTATCCACAGATTTTGGTATCCACAGGGATTCCGGGAATCAGCATATACCAAGGGCCCAGTATATCACATCACCATAAAAATATTTCTGGAGTGGGATGGAGAGGAAGGAGGTTGTAGGGTGGTCATATAACTCACTACCAGTCTTTTTGTTTTAAATATGTAAAGTTCTTGTGGCTTAGAATAATTCCTTACTGAAAGTTATTGTCCATGCCTACTGGGGAATTCTGCAAACTGTAGTCCAAAAAGATATCTTCCTAAATTTTGGGGGCAGAGCTCAGAGACATAACCGTGTTAGTACAGAATATCAGTATGCAAAGGGATCATATAGCAGCTTTGAGACTTACTGAGGGAAAGAAGTTTTAGCATTAGCTTTTGTGGAATATATGAACTCCATGCATCTGAGGAAGTAGACTATGTCTATGAAAGCTTATGCTACAAATTTCTTGCTCAGTTAGTCTCAAAGGTGCTACAAGATACCATTGATTCCCACACTTTGATTACTGCAAATCCAGAACATTTTTCCTACTTCACAATTTAAAAGAAATACACTGAGAATGGCCATTGGAAATTGCCAAATTGGTGTCATAAAGTGAGATTATCCAAATTTTAAACTGAATTGATTATCTTTTCTGAAACTCAGTGAGGCAATATATCTGATGGAGTGAAATGTAGGCATACGTTCTTAATATAAGTCTAGAGATAACATCCCATAACACTGGTTGTAAAGTAATACTGCATTTCAAAACATTACTTTGCTAGATTTGACAGCTGATTTTCCAGAGGATTTTTTTTTAATTACTGTAAGCAACTCGACAGAGATATTTAAATGACACAACTTAGCATGTTATGTGAAAAGTAAAATGAGCAGGACAAAACAGCAGTCCCATGCATTCATCCTTATTTTCCCTCAAACCATTTTTAAACATCTACAGATGTGACAACAATTTGATATCCTTTGACTTATTTACAAGATCAAAATGTCAGCAAAACTTCAGGCCAGCTGCAGTGAAATAATCAGATCAGCAAGAACAGGCATCTTAATCCCATTCATTTGTGATTTAAGCCCAAACTCGTTATCTTGCCTCAAACCAAAGATGATGGTTTTCTTGTTTAATTTATTTAACTGTATATGTACTGTATCCTTAAGAGGCAAGCCAGGTGCTCTTTTATCAATGGAAGGGTGGACAGCTTGTGAACTCTCCAGATATTGCTGGTCTGCAACTGTCAACATCCTTCATCATTAACTGTGCTGGCTAAACTGATGGGAGGTGCAATCCCACAATATATGAAGGGCCACATGTTGCCTATCCCTGCAGTAATGACTGGGAAAGATGCAGTATATAGTTGCAAGGTGAGAAATAAAGTGAGGGTGACTGTGTGTTTGGTTGTGTGTTTAAAGCACAGGTGGGCAATGGTTTAGGGGGGCATATTGCCCCCCCCCAGGAGACTTTGGAAGACACTTTCACTGGCCCCAACATCAGACATTGACTTCTGGGTTAGTGAATGTTGAAAAAAGGGCCTAAAACAGTCAAAGGCCAAAAAAAAAGTCATGGAGAAATTGTTCCCTACATCCCTAGGAGGTGTTGGGGGGCACTGAGGATCAAAAATATTATGGGGCTGCTTGGAGGACTTGAAGTCTTCAAAGATAGCCTTGGGAGTGGCATACAACCCACTGTCTGCTCCTTCACAGCCCTTGGTTTAAATGGTGTACTGTCATCTGGGTAGGTGTTTTCTCAACCCTAGTAACAGATTTTCAGAATACCAGCCTCCTCTCACATACCTTCCACCCATCAACTTCATTAAATTCCTTCTTTTGTGTTGATTTGAGAAACTCATCCAGGGTTACCAGCCGGTCCTTATTAAGGTCCACCTGCAAAAGAAAAAAGTAAGTTGAGAAATCTCTACTAAATTTTTTCTTTTTACTTCAGCTGATCATTTCCTCACATTTTCCTTGCCTCATCTTTTAGAGGTTTAAGATATCTGGAAAAATTTGATCTGTAAACCCTGAATCCTTCTTTCTTCATTTCATTGCACATAGACAGCACACAGTGATGGGGTGCAAAATCAAGCATTAATAGTACCGCAGCTTTCACTCACAGAATTTAACATTTGTCTAGCCCTAATCGCTATTAAATATGCTTCAATGTACACTTGTTCCTCACCGTTCGCGGTCTTGAAGTTTGTGTACCTCGCTTCTCCGTGGATAGCAAACCGTGAGGGACAAAATGGTGTGCACATGCCATGCTGCATGTAGAAGCGTGCCCCCATTGGAATCAATGGGGCTCCAATATTGGCAAATTGAGAAGGGCGACTGTATATTTAAAGCCCAGTTAGAGAACAGTGGTCCTATAATTTCTACCAACTGTTGCCAACAAATTCAATGGCAAGGAATTATGGAAGCTGAAGTGAAATAAAATAAAATTTTAAAATCTAGAGGCCCATAGTTTCCCACCCTTGGTTTTATGTATCTGTGTACCATGCTTGTACAGCAACAGCAGCTAACAATAGAAGTTAATGTTACAATCCAACATAATTTAAAATTTCATCAAGGGACAAACAATACCAGTTACCACCAACCCAATAGCAAAAAAGTAGGCAACAAATAATAGCACACTGTCAAAAATACCAAGTAGTCTAATGTGGAAGTTCCCAGAGCATATCTCTAAGGAACATGAAAAATGCATGGTGAAACCTTGAGAGGGAGATAAAAAACAGAAACTGAACCAGATTCCCTAGAAAAACCACGGATGTTCTATGCTCATTCATTTCCTACACTCTCTCAGGGAAGAGGAAAAATAGAAAATGTAGGCCAGTCATTTGCAACCACATCCAGCCACACAATGGCATATGATTTTTCAGAAGGCAGGAAACTGCTCTCCATGCTGTGCCCTAGCAACAAACTGTTCTAGCTAGCAACTGCTGGTATTTTCTGTGCCATGTTGCAAGGTAGTTTAGAGATCTTGGCCTTACAAAGATCTTATGTATTGCCTCCATTCCGTTTCCTCTTCATCCACTAATTTTGGGATATTTTCCCCCAGTGCTTTTTACCAAGCTGAGCCTCCTTAGGCACATCTCTGTTTGTGATGATAACAATGACAGAATAATGTCTGATCATTACGACAAGTGAAAAACAATTACCTTTAATAATATTGATAACAGTAGTATTGGCAATAATTCTTAACTTTCACCTGCTTGATCTCAGTTAACCTTATAACAAAGATGCAAGATAAGCCAGGATGATTATTTTCATTGTGCAGATAGCTAGTTGACTGAGAGAGGTGAGGAGTCTAGGGAAGTCATGTTGGGCTGTAGCTCCCAGAATCCCCCAGCGGTCATGGTGACTCAGGGTTTCTGGGAATAAGAAAGTATTTTTTCCCAGCTCACCATTAAGCCCACAGTAAGTTCAGGCAGCAGGGGGAATGTTTGAACTAAGAACCTCACACTCTTTGCTGCTATGACTCATCAGCTGCTTGAACTGTTTTACTTCCGTTGGTTTAAAAAAACGCAAAAAGAATCATTTGCACACATGCCTCTGCCTATATCTGATTCCTTTCACCCAATCATGTGTCATCATCCACCCAGCTCATGCACTCACATTTTGCATGACATGTTCTCGCATTCGCAGTCGCTCCTCTTCCATTTCTAGCATATCATCTTCCTCGTTACGGGGGTCATAGACCTTCTCCAGCTGCAAGGTGGAAAGACAAAGAAGGTCAAGACTCAAGTAACTCACCTATTTATCTTCCTTCATTAACCCAAGTCAGGAGGTTCTGAATTTCAGCCAAAGAGGTAAAAAATTTCCAGTCAGCTCATTAATTTATCTAGTTCACTACTGTTTCCCTTCTCAAACTCTGCCTCCACTCCAGGCAATCCCCCATGCACTACCTGAAAATTTTCAGGGATCTTGCTGTAGCACTTTATCTCTTTCCTGTCATTTTTGGGTTCTATGAGCACATATAACTTGTTAGCAGTGGAAGCTGGTGGGTCCATGTCACTGGGGCAGTGAATTGGTTCAAGGGTTTATTAGAGGAGTTATCCAAGGTGCTGAACTAACTACCCCAAATAAGATCAGCTCTTTAAACGACTATGCAAAACCTGGAGTGGATTCACTGGATTTGTCCCAACTTGTCTGCCAATTTGATAATCTAACCCTGGTCAAAACTGCCCCAACTGCCACAATCAGAAAAAAAAATCAGAGAAGAGCAGAGCCAAATACAGATGTTTTTGAATTTGCTACATCATTATCTCTGATCATTTGCATCTGGACTGCACCACTGCTGCTGGCATATACCAAGGACCCACTGTATAAGGAAAACTGCTTAAACACAGAAACCAGCATATCAGAGCAAAGCATTTCTAGCCTAGCCACCTTCATGCTGCTTTTCTATGTGCAGAGAACTTTTCTGATTTTTTTAAGGTATGGGAAAGCATTTAAGCAGGTGAAATGTTCTCCTTGCCACCCTACCCTCTAAATTCTCATTCTGAACTGGCACAACCAGGTTCTGTCCATGGTAGCTAAGCCAAGAACTTACCTCCTTAGTGAAGAGGGCCTCTAACTCTTGTTCATCTAAAACTCCATCACTATTGGTGTCTAGAGGGGAGGAAAACAAAGATTATAGGGATAGCCCCAAACATATTAACAATACAATTGCCAGTATGCAAAGGGACCTTGCAGCATCTCTGAGAGAACGCCACAATGAACTACATTCCCCAGAATTCCATAGCATTGAGCCATGGCAGTTAAAGTGGTGTCAAACCAGATTATTTCTGCAGTGCGAATGCAGGCATGGACTACTTTGAACTTTTGCCTGTTCAAATCAGCAAATGAATGAGCCCTGGCTCTGTCCTAGTGGCCTGAGAAAACACACTAACTTATTGAAAGTGTAGAAAGGAAACTTGGAACATGTCTATTCTTCTCCATCATCATGTTAAGTCCAGTTTTGTCATATATTCAGAACAGGCGGGTCAGTAGCTTCTGTGAGGAATGTAGACAAAATGTACCTAGCAACCTGCCCCACCTTGCTGAGCTGACAGTGTGCATGTACCACTCGGGCAAACCCACCTTTCCACCATCCACTCAACAGGTGTATGAGGAAGAGGCAACTAGCTTTAGCCTCAGGTATGAACTGGGTGCACACACAGGACTTTTGAAACATAACCAAGGACTGCAGGATGTCCATGCCAAATTAATATCTTTTAGTCTTTATTTATTAGAGGTAGTTCTACATCACTTCTAATCTCATTTGAACAAAAAATCCAAAGCAGTTTACCATACCATAAAATAGTAAAATAAGGGAAGGAAAGAGGGGGGGAAAGGAAGGGGGGAGGATGGGAATAGATAGAGAGAAAGAAAAAGGAATGGAAAGAAAAAAGGGAGAAAAAGAAAGGAAGGGGATGGATTGATAGATGGAAGGAAGGAAGGATTTTTTTACCCTAGTTGATGGCTGGGTTAATGCCCAAGTGAAAGATATATTCTATAAATGCCTAAAACATAAGGGCACTATAGTGATAATGCATTCTTGAATCTAAAATAAGATGTTCTCCTCAAAAGAAACAATAGCATTTCTTACCATGTAACTTGAAAAAAGTCTTGGGGTTGAATTCATTAGGATCCAAGCCATCTGTTTCCTGCCAGACCTCCTTCAGTTGATCACGACTGCCCTGTATTGGTTGGCAGAAATGTTCATGTGTTTAAGTAACCAAACAAGGTTGGAACACGATCCCTCATCTTGCTGCCCCTCCTACAAGAATGTAAAAGACAACATCCTACCGGGACGTTGACCTTGGGGTGCTCCTTGTGCTTCTTCTTGAGCTCCTCAAAGTGTGCTTCCTCCTGCCGCCGCTTCTCCTCATCCAGAGATTTCAGATACTCCCGACGTTCATGCTCCTTCATCATCTCGTAGCGTTTGAACTCCTCGTGGTGAGCCGCATCATAGTTCTCCAGGTCTTTGGTTGCCTGCGAGATGAAGATGACTGCCATCACTCACTGAGTCCCAGCACTTGGAAAAAACTTTTTAAAAGACTACAGTTCCTAGAATCCCCCACCCCAAAGCATTTTTGAGAACCTCAGAGAGGGGGATGGCGTGCTTTAAGTCTGTATGTTTGATGCACAATAAATGTGTTTTCTTATGTTTAAAGAACCCATGGGGCTCAGTCCACCAGAGGCAGACAGAAGAGCCTCAACATCTTGCTGCTCTGGTGAAGGGAGAAGGAAGACAGACAAGAAGGAAAGGTCAAGCGTACAGCTTGAATGAGCAACTCCAAGTCACGGGCTTCAAAGGTGTGCTGGTTCTGAGGATCCAGGTGCTCAAATTGCTTCAGTAAGGCCAGGTGATCAATCTGTACATCTGAAGGTGAGAGAAGAAGGCCAGTTAAGTATATCATTTCATACATCTGAAGTTTAAGCAGGAAAACATGAGGATGGTTTTAAATTAGGTGGGCAACTCTTATTCTCCAGATAATGGGAAAAGATCCTAGGATGAACTAATGTTGTGCAGTGGTCAGACTACTGGAACTGGAATTTGAGAGATCCAGGTTCTGTTCCCCACTTAGAACTCATTGGCTATGTTTGTTTGAGCCAGTAACGGTTTCTCTCACCTGACCTACCCTACAGGGTTGTTGCAAGGATAAAGTGGGAAGGAGAGCTAGGTGCTCTCCCTTAAGGTCACCAGTGAAAAGGGGGAATATGAATATAACTCACATTTTTTTAAAAAAGTGGTTGGTACAGTAAATAAATGTAACCAATAATAAACAAGTATCAAATCCAAAAGCAACAACAAGGATCAGGTGTAGTAAGGGTACAAAAGCACAGATTTCACTCAGACTACCAAAATAAACAAACATAAAAACTGATTATAAAGTTATCTGTCAAAGCTTACACCTGAACTGGTCTTCAGCTTATTCAGGCAGACTCCAGATCTGTCCCAACTCTTTCTTCCACACTATTCATCAGTGACAGTCCCAGTAACAGCATCCTGGACCAGAGTCTGGAAAAGTTCCTTTTTTTTGGACTACAGCTTCTAGATCTCCTAGCCACTGAGAGCTGTAGTCCCAAAAAGTAAATTCCTTGAGCCTTGCCCAGGATTACTGACTTTCAGCATTCTCTGTTCCAAGACCCTCGAGGAGCATCTGGAACTCCTGCCCTCAACTCACTTTGCTCCATGGTGGCATCCATTTTGGCTTTCAGAAGCATCCGGAGCCGGGATATCTCCTGACGCTTAAGCTCATCAAGTTTGGTGCGGACATGGTGGCTGACAAAGTCTAGCTCTTTGCTCAGTTTTCCACTCTGAAAGAGGTCAGATAAAGAAGAGGCTAGTTGTTACCTGTGTATTCCACTATTCCTCCCAGCATAGATGTTTCCATTCCAACTTCCTTTGATCTACCCAACAATCCTGTGAGGTGGGTTAGATGGAGAACTACTGATTAGGCCAGGGGTTGGCAACCTACGGATGGTTAAGAGGTGATAAGAGCAATGGATGCAAGCTACAGGAAAAGAGACTCCACCATTAGGAGGCACTTCGTGACAGTAAAGCCTGTTCGACAGTAGAACACTCTCCCTTAGAGAGTGGTGTAGTCTCCTTCTTTGGAGATCTTTAAACAGAGGCTGGATGCCATCTCTCAGGGATGCTTTGATTGTGATTTCCTGCATGGCAGGGGGTTGGACTGGATGGCCCTTGTGGTCTCTTCCAACTCTATGATTCTATAAATGAATAAAATAGTAATAAAATAAATAATAATAATTTATTATAAATGCAAACTGTTCCATATTTCACATTAACCCAGCCAGTTGAATAGTGGCCTCTTCCATAGCAAAAATAAATCCTACCTTCAGAATTCTGTATATACAGCTCCACCACAAGAATCCATGCCATGCCTCTAGGCACTATTTATCAAAATGTCTTCTGTTACTGAAGAAGACAATGTGTACTTCTAGCATACAGAAACTCACACTACGCAGTCTCAATTCACCTTAATGTCCTCAGCATTGGCTGCTTGAAGCTTTTCTCGGAAGTGCCCATCCGTTTCCAACACGTTGATCACTTCTTGGAGGTAGCGGTGATAATAGAGGCCAGTGTCCTGTGTAAAAGCCAGAGCAAAGATGACATCCAGAGCAAAGGTTGCCTGGATGTCATCTGCAGAGGAGATGAAACTCATCAGTCAATCATATGAGTTGCATGAAAAACATTCCCAAATTTTGTTCCTGTAATCTCCAGGAATGGGAAATGCTCCTGCCTAAAAACTGGGAAAACACCTTATGACAGAAAGAGAAACTTTGGGTGCACCTACACTGCAGAAATAATGCAGTTTTATATTACTTTAATTGCCATGGCTCCCTCCTACAGAATTCTTGGATTTGTAGTTTTGTGGGGCACCAGCACTCTCTGGTAGAGGTGGTGAAAGACCTTGTTAGACTACAAATCCCAGGATTCTACAGGATGAAGCGCCAGCATTTCAAAGTGGTTTCAAACTGCATCATTTCTACAGTGTAAATGTACAGTCTCTCTAGATCAGGGGTAGGCAACCTTTCCCCTTTAAGGGCCGAGGGATTTCAGCTCCCAGAAGGTTCAGGTAGCGCAGCTGTTGGTAAAGGATTAGGCAAAATATTATCTAAACCAGCTAGCAGGCCAAAGTTTCCCACTATTTAGGTTACAGAAAAGGTTAATTTTAATGAAATAAGACAGTATCACATAGGTAATTTAACAGGAGGAGGGAAGTCACTTGAGGGATCAGGAGATCTTCAGTTGCCTGAGGATGGTTAATTATTTATTAAAAGTACTTCTATATCACCTCTGAGCCCACAAAGGCAATGAACAAATAAAAACCAATCAAAATAACACAAAGAAAAAACATTTAAAAACACATTAAAATACTTTTTAAAAACTCCTAAAAGCAGTGTAAAAACAATCCAAAGCTGCATCCACACTGTAAAAATAAATCCAGGTTGACAGCACTTTAACTACCATAGCTCAATACTATGGAATTCTGGGAATTGTTTTGTGGGACATTTAGCCTTCTCTGTCAAAGAGCTTCTGGCATTACAACAAACTATATTTCCTAGAATATCAAAGCACTGAGCCATGGCAGTTAAAACTGTGTCAACCTGGTTTATTTTTACAGTGCGGACACAACCTAAAGCTATATCCACAATGCAGAAATAATTCAGGCTGACACAGTTTTAACTGCCTATGGCTCAATGCTGTGGTGTCAACCTGGATTATTTCTGCAGTGTGGATGCAGCCAATGACCGACCCACCAGCCCTACGTGCCAATCTGAACTCATTGCTCAGCCAGCAAACTGTCCAAAGGGCACCTGTACAGAGGCCATGGGAGTTGAAAATAGATCAAGGAACACAGCACTCACTGGAGCTTCGGGGGGAGCCTCTGGTTCTTGTTTCTCTTTCGGCCGCTCAATGGGAACACAGGTGGCCAACCCTAAAAGGGTAGCGCTGACGAGCCATGTTAGATGCATCATCTTGTGAGCTGGTTGCCTGAAAAGAGAACATGGGGAGTGAGAACAACACAGTTACTGCCTGCTTAGAACTGGCTTAATTTTGAACCATTTAAAGCACAGGAAGAGGGAACTGACCCAAATAAGAGGGGGAAGACTGACTGGGAGGAGGAGGATGCCAGAAACAACTATAGTGAGCCCTTGGTATCCACTGGGGTTTGGTTCCAGGATCCCCTATGGATAACAAAATCCATGTATTCTCAAGTTCCAGTAGATACAGTGGCATAGTAAAATGATGTCCCTTATATAAAGTGGCAAAATCAAGGTTTGCTTTTTGGAATTTATACAGTGTGCCCTTGTTATCTGCTTGGGTTTGGTTCTTGTGAGCTTGTGGTTCTTGTGTGTCTTGTGACTCCCCCATGGATAACAACATCTGTTGATACTCAAGTCCTATGAAATACAATGGCATAGTAATATGATGGCCCTTATATAAAATGGCAAAATCAAGGTTTGCTTTTTGGAATTTATATTATTAAAAATACTTTCAAGCCATGGATGCTGGAACCTGTGGATTTTACTTAATTCTATGTTTTTATTCAATATGTTTTAATTGTGCTTAGTTTAATATTTTTTTAAAGGGGTAGGTGGGTATTGGTTTTAGGATTTTATACTATGTATTTTTACTGTTATTAGCCGCCCCGATTGTGCTCAGAGGGGCAGGATATAAATAAATTATTATTATTATTATTATTATTATTATTATTATTATTATTACATATATAACATGTGGATAAGGAATCCATGGATACAAAGGACCGACTGTACATTAACAAAGGAGAATGAGGAGAAGCACATCTGTGGACTACAGTTCCCAGCATTCATCACTCCTGGCTTGGCTGCCTAGATCAGATGGAAGTTGCAGTCCTATTAATATCTGGAGGGCAACACTTCCCCCAGCCATGGGATAGAATGGGAAAGAATGGCAAATCACACCACAGTGATACAGATATGAGAAGAATAGTATTTTACCAAGCCCTTTACACAAACACACACACACAGACTGCAAAAAGAAAGCCAAAGAGTAGCCAAATTCCTTCAAATAAACCACGCTCACTGCAATTTGTTTTGGAGGCCAAAATTCAGCCCAGCCAAGAGGCAGAAACCTGGCAGTCTCTAGAGCAGTGGTTCCCAAACTTAGGTCCTCCAAAGGTTTTGGACTTCAACTCCCAGAGTTCCTGACTGTTAGCCCGGTTGGATGGGCATTCTGGGAGATGAAGTCCAAAAACCTGGAGGACCAAAGTTTGGGAACCACTGCTCTAGATGTTTTGGATGACTACAACTCCCACAACCCTTTGCTATTTGCCCACACTGGCAAGAGCTGTTGTGTAGTCCAAAGCATCTGGAGCAGGGATAGGCAACCTTTCCCCTTTAAGGCCCGAGGGACTTCAGCTCCCAGAATCCCAGGAACTATTGGCCAATATGGCTGAGGCTTCTGGGAGCTGAAGTCCCTCAGCCCTTAAAGGGGAAAGGTTGCCTACCCCTGATCTGGAGGATGCTTGGTTACCTATCCCTAAACACGGAAGTTGAGAATAATAAAAGAAAACAAGAAGCATATGAATAAATGCGGAGTGCTCCCACTCCCCTTCCTATGGCCCAGAAATTTCCAAACTCTAGCTCTCCTAGTGTTTTGGACTACAACACCCCTCCTTTTACAAGATGACTTTTTTAAAACAATGCCCTCTGCATATGCTTAGAGAACACCTTTTCACTACCCCTCCTTTTCCAACATTTGTTTGTTGTTGTTAACTGCCTTTGCGTCGGTCTTGAGCCATGGCAACCCTATGGATGAGACATCGCCAGGCCCCGCTCTCCTCTACTGCTCTGCCCAGCTCCTGCAAACTCATATTTGTGGTCTATTTAATAAAGTCCATCCATCTAGCAAGTGGCCTTCCTCTATTTCTACTTCCCTCCAACTTTCCTGACATTATTGACTTTTCCAATGATTCATGCCTTCTTATGATGTGTCCAAAGTACGACAGACTAAGCCTTATCACCTTGGCTTCTAGAGGGATATCTGCTGTAGGACTCATTTGTTTGTCCTTTTGGCTATCCATGGGATCCTCAGCACTCTTCTCCAGCACCACATTATCTCAAATGCATTGATTTTCCTCCTATCTTCTTTCTTGACTGTCCAGCTCTCACATCCATCCATGGTAATAGGGAATACAATGGCTTGTATGATTCTGACTTTTGTGCTGAGTTGTATGTCTTTGCATTTTAGGATCTTTTCTAGTTCTTTCATAGCCATCCTCCCCATTCTTAGTCTTCTCCTGATTTCCTGACTGCAGTCCCCATTTCTATCAATACTTGATCCCAGATATGGGAATTCTTTTATTATTTCTATTTCCTCATTGTCTAGGTTGAATGTGTGTAAGTTCTCTGTGGTCATTATTTTTGTTTTCTTTACGTTCAACATTAAGCCTGCCTTTGCACTTTCTTCTTTGATCTTCCTTAGTAGTTGTTCCAGGTCTGTGAGGTTTTCTGCTAGTATTATGGTGTTATCTGCATATTTTAGATTGTTGATATTCCTTCCTCCTATTTTCACTCCTCCCTGCTTTTCTTATAATATGTTCTGCTTACAAGTTGAAGAGATAGGGTGAAAGGATACAGCCTTGTCTGACCCCTTTGCCAACTGGGGACCATTCTGTTTCTCTGTGTTCTGTCCTGACAGTAGCCTCTTGTCCTGAGTACGGATTCCTCATCAGGACTATCAGATGTGTTGGCACTCCCATGTCTTTAAGGGCGTTCAACAACCTTTCATGATCTATGCAGTCAAAGGCTGTGCTGTAGTCTATAAAACACATGCTGATTTTCTTTTGGAATCTCCTGGTGCCCTCCATTAGCCATTGTATATTTGCAATGTGATTCCTGGTGCCTCTTTCTTTCCTGAACCCTGCTTGGACCTCTGGGATCTCTCTCTCCATGTATGGTTGGAGTCTATGTTGCAGTAATTTGAGCATGATTTTGCTTGCATGGGAGATCAGTGCTATGGTCCTATAGTTGCTGTAGTCTCTTGTGTCTCCCTTTTTGTGGATGAGGAATGTATATTGATCGCTTCCAATCTGTTGGCCATCATCTGTTTTCCATATCTCTTGGTATATTTTGGTCAGCACTAAAGTTGACTCTTGTCAATGTGGATTGCAGCAGTTCAATTGGAATATCATCTGTTCCTGGAGTCTTGTTTTTTGCCATTTCCTTTATTGCAGCTTCCACCTCATTTTTAGAATTTGGGGTTCATCTTCATATGGCTCTTTGTTCCATGTGTCCTTCATTTTGTCATCTCTTTTTTCCAACATAGCTTTTTTAAAATACCCACTGCATTAATACACACACACAATTGTTTACAACGCCCTTTGCACATGCCCAAAGGACCCATTTTTCACCACCCCTCCTTTTCCAACATAGCTTTTTAAAAATACCCTCTACATTTATATATGTATACACACACACACAATTTTTTACAATGCCCTCTATACATTCCTAGAGAATACCTTTCCACCGCCCTCCTTTTCCAACATAGGTTTTAAAAAATACCCTCTGCATTAATATTTAGATACACACATATGACTTTTCCCCAATGCCCTCTACACATGCCCAAAGGCCCCCTTTAACACCACCTGTCCTTTTGCAACATATTTCAAAATGCTCTCTGCACATGCCTAGAGGACCCCTTTTGACATACACCCTTTCCAACATGCCTATTAAACTGCCTGTTTATTATAACCCCTGCTGTTTCTGTTATCGTATTACTTTACCGGCCTGTGAGCTATAATAAGCCCTGGCACTGAATAAATAAATGACTAAAACAGGTCCTGGGACTTGGTTCTGGGTTCAAGAGTTGCCCTACCTAGATCCGAAAGAGCTACGCACCAACGTTCCACCACCTTCGCCACTCCGCTTCCTCAACCCCTCAGCCCCGCCCCCATATCTGCATATCGAGCCCCGCCCCCTTTCCTCAGGCCTTGGGCTCCTTCGCCGCCACGCTGCTTTCTCCTGTGTCACGTCCGGCGCCGCTTTGTGCGTCATACCCCGGATTCTAAGGATTTTTTTTAAACTGTAAGCCACGCCTCCTTTTCTTCTGGTTTAGCATATTGACCCCGCCCCCTCTCGCGGGTGAGGGAATGCCTTCTTTGCCTTTTTAATGTTCTAGAACTTTTCCTTAAGAGAGTGAGATAATGGCTTGTATAGGGAATTTATATATTGCATAAAAGAACCTAACAACAACAACAAAACAACAGTTTAATAATAATAATAATACCATGATAATGCTTATGCTAAATCAGTGTTTCCCAAATCTTTGTCCTCCAGGTCTTTTGGACTTCAACTCCCAGAAGCCCTAGTCACTTTGGCTAACAATCAGGAATTCTGGGAGCTGAAGTCCAAAAATCTGAAGGACCAAAGTTTGTGAACCACTGTGCTGAATAAATAATAATAATAATAATAATAATAATAATAATAATAATATATTGTAGTTATTTAATAATTATAAATAATAATATAATAGTAGTTATCATATATACTACTAATAACAATATATTGTTAGTTAATCATTATAAATGATAATATAATAATATTATTAGTAGTAATATATACTACTAATAATACATTGTAGTTATTTAATACTTATAAATGATAATATAATATAACAACAAAAAACAACAATAGTTTTACAACAACAATAATAATATAATAAAATAATTCTTATGCTAAATAATACACTAATAATAATATATTGTTTCAATCCGTAGGGAGAGGCGGGAAATATAAATAAATTCTATTATTATTATTATTATATATTAGTATAATAAAAACAGCAATAGTTCAACAACAATAATATAATATTAAAATAATTCTTATGCTAAATAATATACTGCTACTACTACTAATATGTTGTAGTTATTTAACAATTATAACATAATATTTTATAATAATATAACAATGAATTTATAATATAGTAAGTTATAATTTATTATATTTATAACTGCACATTAATGTAAAATTTATTATAAAATAATTTTGCAATTATTAGAGACCCAGCGTTTGAGCATTAGACTGTGACTCTAGAGACCAGGGTTCGATTCGCAGCTTTGCCATGGAAACCCACTGAGTGACCTTGGGCAAGCCACACTTTCTCGGCCTCAGAGGAAGGCAGTGGCAAACCTCCTCTGAAGAAACATGGCAAGAAAACCCTGTGATACCTTCACCTTAGGGTCGCCATAAGTTTGAAATTACTTGAAGGAACACAACAACAACAAAATTGTTGCTGTTGTTGTTAATATTGTTATTATTATTTCTTACCAGCCTCTCCCCATCTATCAAGGTGGAGAACAACAACAATTAACAAATACATGACATCCATTAAAACACATCAGTTAAAACACACATCAGTTTAAGATGTATACATATTTAAAACAATCCTCATTTAAAATTCATCATTTTAAAATTCACAATTTAAAAATCATCTGGATAAGCCCCTTATTCTTGTTGTTATATGCCTTCAAGTCATTTCCGATTCATGGTGACTGTAAGGTGAACCTATCATAGGGTCTTTTTGGCAAAGTTTTTCAGAAGGAAGTTTTGCAATTGCTTTCCTCTGAGGCTGAGAGAGTGTGACTTGCCCAAAGTCACCCAGTGGGTTTAAATGGCTGAGCAAGGATTTGAACCTTGGTCTCCAGAGTCTTAGGCTGAATCCTTACTGTGGAAATAACTCAGTTTGACACCACTTTAACTGCTATGGCTTATTCTGGGAATTGTAGTTTGTTGTGGTGTCATACCTCTCTGACAGAGAAAGCTAAATGTCCCACAAAACTATTGTTCCCAGAATTCCATAGCACTAAACCATAGCAGTTAAAGTAGTATCAAACTGGATTATTTCTGCAGTGCGGATGCAGCCTTAGGATGTATCTAGCAGCTATACTGTAGAAATATTGCAGTTTGAACCACTTTAAAGTGCTGTAGCTCTGTCCTATGGAACCTTGTGATTTGTAGCTTTAAAAGTTCTTTAGCCTTCTGTGTCAGAGTGTGGGTGCCTCACTAAACTACAAATCCCAGGATTCTGCAGGATGAAGCCATGGCAGTTAAAATGGTGTCAAACTTCATTATTTTTACAGTGTAGATGGGCCCTTCCTTAGTCCAGTATTTAAGCCACTACATCTTGCTAGCTGTCACACAATATATTTATTACTATTTATTTGTATTAGACTTATTTCAGCAACTTTACAAATTGCAAGAAAACAAATCTGCTATGAACCTGCCATATTGCGCTGTATAGTATATTGTAATTTGCTTACCATATTAATTATGCTGCAATTAATAAATCATAGATCTTTCTTGCTGCACAAAGCCTACATCTGCACTGCAGAAATAATTCAGTTTGACACCACTTTATAACTCCATGCTATGGGATCCTGGGATTTGTAGTTTGTTGTGACACCAGAACTCTCTGACAGAGAAGGCTAAATATCTCACAAAACTACAATTCCCAGGATTTCATAGCATTCATACCAGCTAAAGCTGTGTCAAACTGGATTATTTCTGCAGTGCAAATGCAGCCCAAGTTACCCTTCTGAAATGTACTGCTTGCTTTTTAAATTTTATGACAGAGGCACTAATATGTTTTGATGTGTGTTTTTATGTGTTTTTATGTTGTGAGCCGCCTTGGGTCCCTTTTTGGGAGGAAGGCGGGATAAAAATAAAATAAATAAAATAAATATGCCTTATGGATATATAACAGGCAGATATTCAAGAGGAGGAGATTCCTAAGCTTGGAAAACAAAGACTACTGCAATAAATAGTTATAATTCATCTTCTCTATAGTAAATACCGTAACAGTTGTAAAAATGACTTTATGTTTAAAACTCAGCTCCTTTTAACATGATTGGGGAACCTTTTGATCTCCAGATGTTTTGAATTAAAACTCTCAGATCCTCATGATTAGCCATGCAAGCGGGGTTTCTGGCAGCTGAAGTCCAGAACATCTGGAGAGCATCTACTACACTGGAGAAATAATGCAGTTTGACACTACTTTAAGTGCTGGAGCGCCATCCTATGGAATGCTGGGATTTGTAGTTATACAAGCAAGGTCTTTAGCCTTCGCTGCAGAGTGACCGGTTGTCCTAAGGACAAGGCACCATAAAATGTAGGACATTCAAGAAAGATGTAAGACATTACCAAACAAAACCTCAAAACACTAAAATAAATGTAAATTCATGCTTCATAGGGCCTTTGCAGACTGCCAGAAATAGTGCACATTAAATTGAGGCACTGCCCTGGCTCAGTGCTAGGGAATCATGGGAACTGTAATTTATTGTGGCACCAGAGCTCTCTGACAGAGAAGGCTCAATGTCCCAGAAAAAAATACAATTCCCATCACTCCCTAGCACTGAGCCAGGGCAGTGCCTCAATTTAATGTGCACTATTTCTGGCAATCTGCAAAGGCCCTTAGTCATGCTCAAAATGGAGGATATTTTGGAATTCCTCCTGGACAGAAGGTTGAAATGTAGGACATGTCTTGGAAAAAGGAGGATGTCTGGTCACCCTGCCTTCGCTCCCAAAGAGTGCTGGTGCCTCACAAAACTACAAATCTCAGGATTCTGTAAGAAGGAGCCATGATAATTAAAGTGGCATCAAACTGCATTATTTGTGCAGTTCAGATGCACCCCTGTAATGTCCAAAAGTCCCTGCCTTAGGAGTTTATTGTGCCTAAATCCCGTGCAGAAATGGGATTTAAATCCTGGAAAAATCCCGCAAAAGCAAGATCATTTTCAGACTCAAGAGAGGCATTGACCATTAACGTGAAAGTAAAAAGTGGCCAATTTTGTCCACTTTCTGTGCAGGTTATTTTCGTTTTAATGCTCAATGCCCCTGACGTCATGTGAAAATGATCCCACTTTTGCAGGATTTGTCCACTTTCTGTGCTCGTTAATGCCCGACATTATGTGAAAATTATCCTGCTTTTGTGGGATTTTCCCATTTTAAATCCCATTTCTGCACGGGATAAACCCCGTGTGATAAACTCCTTAGCAGAAAGAGGGGCAATGAGGGGTTTGATTTCATGAGAAATACACATTTTCTCCATCTGTTGTAAGAAATAGGCTTTGATGTCTCAATGTGCAATTTGTTTCATTTAGATGGCCATAAGGATCTCGGTTTATCGTGTTTGGTTTCCATCATAAAGTCAATGAAAGCCATGACATTCTAGGAGACAACAATAGGCAGCTGGAGGTAAGCATAAAAGCATGAACGAGGAATGTGTGGTCCTTTAGTTCTTGATGAACTATGACTCCCAGCTTCCCTCGCCATTGACAAACTTGACTGCAGACTTTATCACACAGGGGAAATCTCGTGCAGAAACGGGATTTAAAAACTGGGGAAAACCCACAAAAGTGGGTTGATTTTCACACACGTCGTTAAACTGTTGTTCATTCTAACATAAAGTAGACAAAAGCCGCTCCTTTTTACTTTCGGGATTTTCTGAAAGTAAAAAGGAGCGGCTTTTGACTACTTTCCGTTCGGGTTAACAACAGTTTAACAACAACAACGTGTGAAAATCAACCTGCTTTTGTGTGTTTTTTTAATTTAAAACCCTGTTTCTGCATGGGATTTTCCCCGTGTGATATAAAGTATGGTAAACCTTTGTTGTTGTCGTTTCTGGCTTATGGCAACCCCAAGGCAAACCCTATCATGGGGTTTTCTGGGCAAGATTTGTTCAGAGGAGGCTTGCCATTGCTATCATTTGAGGCTGAGAGCATGTGACTTGCCCAAGGTCACCCAGTGGGTTTCACAGCAGGTCTGGGAATCGAACTCTGGTCTCCAGAGTTGTAGTCCAACACTCAAACCATTACACCACCCTGGCCTTATTGGAATTCAAGTCCAGTAACCTCTGGAGGATTGTAGGTTCCCTAAACCTGAATATGAAATATGAACCCCATATTATCATTATCATCATCATTATTATTATATGTATTTGTATCCCACCTTTCCACCAAAACTGGGACTCAAAAGGGGGTTGCAGACTGCCAGAAATAGTGCAAATTGAGTCCACTTTTAGGGTTAGGGTTAGTGCTAGGGAATCATGGGAATTGGTTTTTTGTTTCTGAGACATTGAGCCTTCTCTGTCAGAGAGCTCTGGTGCCACAATAAAATACAGTTCCCATGATTCCCTAACCCTAACCTTAATCCTAAAAGTGGACTCAATTAGCACTATTTCTGGCAGTCTACAACCCCCCCAAAGTGGCTTACAGTTTAAAAGATCAATTGAAAACATATAAAAGTGATGCATAGTTACAAGGAGGCCAAGAGAATCAGGAAAGTGGGGAAGAAGGAGGAGGTTAATAACAATCTGAGAACAATTTAATTAGAACAGTGGTTTTGAAACTGGTCTGCTGGACATTTTGGACTTAAGCTCCCAGGATCCCTGACCACTGGCCAAGGTGGCTGGGGCATCTGGGAGTTGAAGTCCAAATGATTGTAGATGACCAAAGTTTCATTGTTCTAGATCAGTGCTTCCTAAATGTTTTTGGACTGTGGTTCTTAGGCCCAATCACTAACTGCAGAAATAATCCAGTTTGACACCATTTTAACTGCCCTGGCTCAGTGCTAGGGAATCCTGGGAATTTTATTGTTTTTTGTGGCACCAGAGCTCTCTCACAGAGAAGGCTAACTGTCTCACAAAACTACAGTTCCCAGAATTCCCTAGCATTAAGCCAGGGCAGTTAAAGTGGTGGCAAACTGGATTATTTCTGCAGTGTGGATTGGACCTTAAAGTGCCTTACTGTTAGCCATGCTTGCTGGGAATCATGGGAGTTGTATTCCTACAACATCTGTTTCCCCAAAGTTGGGAGTTACTAAACAGCAGATATATAAAAGTAAGTAGATAGGAGCAGGGGGAAATTAAGGGAACTGACAGAAACTGGGGCAGGTGTATGGGCCTGTGTGGTGTAATGGTTTGGATGCTGGACTAGGACTGGGAGACCAGGGTTCAAATCCCGGCTCAGCCATGGGGTCCAAAACACACTGCAGAAATAATCCAGTTTGACACCACTTTAACTGTCCTGGCTCAGTGCTAGGAAATTCTGGGAACTGTAGTTTTGTAAGACATTTAACTTTCTTTGTCAGAGAACTCTGGTACCAGAATAAACTACAATTCCCAGAATTCTTTATCACTGAGCCAGGGCAGTTAAAGTGATCTCAAACTGGATTATTTCTGCAGTGTGTTTTGGATCTGGGTGACCCTGGGCAAGTCACGTTCTCTCAAAAGATGGCAATGGCAAACCCCCTCTGAAGAAACTTGGCAAGAAAACCCTGTGATAGGTTTGCCTCAGGGTCAGTGTAAGTTGGAAACTACTCAAAGGCACACAACAACAACAACAACAACAACAACAAGACAAGTATAATCAACCACAAAATGGAGAGTAGAGGACATGGGTAAAACTGGAACCCACTCCCCCAATAGAATTGAACCACTATATGATATTCCTCATGCCAAACTTGGCATCCTAGAAAAATGGTGATTCCTAGTGGTCTGTTCATTCTGAGATTGTTCATTCTGGAATGGAACACCATTTTAATCCTTTGTCGGGTGGCAGTGCCATGGTTACACATTGTCCAGTCAGGAAGCTAGAATATGTTTAGCAAGCCCTACCCTGGTCACCAAATCAACTAGGGTTTAAAGTAGCTGCCGTGAGTTGCAGGAGGAAAGAATATACTGTATTATTATTATTATTTTTAAGAACAACATTGCAAATTTTCAACTCTGGCTCATCTGTTGACCTCAGATCATTGTAGGGAATTTGTTCTTCACCAACAGTAATGCTGTCTGAGAATTTGTGGCATCCTTGCAAAATCTGAGTAGGCTGTGTTGCACAACACAGGCTTGGTTATTTATTAAGTAATATATGTTGCGGTAGATTCCTAGAGTGGGGGGAATTTACCTTGAGCCATGCTTAGTTGTAATAATAATCCTAGTGTGCCAAAAAGGCTGACATCTTTGAAGGAGGTAAGATTACAGACTGGTATGTTTGTTTTTAAGTATAGTTTGAGTACGTGTGTGTGTGTGTGTGTGTGTGTGTGTATGAGAGAGAGCAAGAGATCCTAGTGTGCTTTAAAAAGTTATGAATTTGGTTGAGAAAATAGATGAAATAATCCTGACAGCCTTCCAAACCTTAGTGCCTTCCAGTTGTGTTGGATTATAACTCCCATTAGCTCACTCAGCATTTACTTTTCTATACTGTTTAATAGTGAACTCGGCATTCTCAAGCAGTTTAAAATCTGTAAACCAATTGCCCCCAACAAGCTGGGTACTCATTTTACCAACCTACAAAAGGATGGAAGGCTGAGTCAACCCTGGAGCCCCTGGGATTGAATTCACGCACACTGGCTGAGATAATGTGAGTTACAATTTCTTACTTCAGGCAGCAAAATGTCTTGGGCTAACCCCAGGCCCTCAAACACGCGGGCCTGCAGTTGTCTGCTTGTGCATCCACTCATGACACTTGTTTCTTCCACATTCCAGATCTTGGCACACTCTTTGCAAGCAGGATCGTACATGTATGCACACACATGGACACACTCTGCTGTAGCTAGGCACTTGTGCATGCACTCTCCCTCTTGCTTGTTCTTCCAATCTCATGCTCACACCAGGAAATCCGCACCTGATGCTCCACAACAAGCGCATGCCGCACTCCAAAGCCACTGTAAAGGACGCACCTTTCCAAGCAGCCACAAGTCCTAGAGACTTAAGACAGACAAAGCTGATTAACCAAGAGAGACTGTGTGATGCTGGTTTGGTGGGGGAGGAGGAACAGCTCAACAGCCACCCTCCTGCTTGCTGGCCTGCCTGCCTTTGCTAGCTACACTTTGAAAGCAGCATGAGAACTGGAGAAAAAAAGATAAAAGGCAGGACTTGGCCTTAGCCTTACATGACTGAGATTTGAGAGGCTGGGATTTTCTAAGAAGAGGGTGAGTAAGAATGAAGCCAGGCTGCTTTGCTATCTTGGGTGGGAGGCACAGAATGATGTCTTATTCTGTTGGCCATAAATTGATGTTGTTTAGCTGACTTGAGTGTCCTCCAGCAAAAGGTGGGGTCAGGAATATTGGAGACAAGATTTTCTGAGTGCAGATCAGCTGGATCGAGTGACTTCTGACAGTGGGAAAGACACTGGCTTCTTTTAGGAAAGTATAATTTAGAACAGAAGGATAGGAGGAATGTGTGTGAGTCATGAGAGGGAGGGAGGGAGAACTGATTTGTTTTTAAAAAGTAACAGGATGCTGCCCTATTCATTTCCATTCCTTTTCTGTTTGCCAGATGGAGTTTGATCCTACCCCAGTCCAACTATCTCCAAGACATAAAAGGTAAGCTATAAGGGAACGAGGTGTGTGTGTGAGAGAGAGATGTCTTGGCTCTTACTCATGTTTTGTTAATCCTTAAAGAGGCTAACTCTGTCCCATCCATCTCAGAGTGACAAGAGATGTTTCAAATAGACAGCTTTGCCTTTACCTCCCTTTGTTTAATCCACATTCTTAGCCTCCTCCTCAGGTCATTCTTATTTAACAGCCCTTGTGACCAGAAGATATGACTATATTACAGACTCAATAAATTTAAAAATCAGTTCAGCTGGCTTGACTTGCTCACTGTGCTACCCAAACATCTGAGGAATAGAGCCAGTAGTGGTGGCAGTGTCCTTTAACAGGTGTGGGCAGACCCCCTAAGCCCCTAGACCAGGGGTTCCCAATCTGGGGTGCCCACACCTCCAGGAGGTGCAAGATGGAATTTAAAGGGGTACAACAAAGAGTGGCTTGTGTCCTTGAGTCATGGGTCATCACTCAATTTTTTCCCTGAATAAATTAGAAAATCTGCTCAATTTAGATGTGCATTTAAAAAATGCCTTAAAAAATCAGTTGTTCACCTACAGTTTTGTATGTGGTTCAAAAACTAGAAATTAAGACTTCTTCACATTCAAATGCGATATTACTTTTGTAGAGAGTGAAAGACTGTGGGGCATAGAAAAGGCTGGGAAGCTCTGCCCTAGACCCACATGTCACCCCTCCAGAAGCCTCCAAGGTGCATGATTCTTCTCTTGAAGAATATTTGACTGTCATCTATACCGTTTTCTGGCCCCAAAGAATATTTTTTGTAAACCAGAAGTACCTTTACATTCACTTCCGGTTTTGTTCTACTCCTGGAGAATATAAAATGGGGCAGATGCAGCTCTTGACCATTGATAGTTGCATGTCCCTACCAAACTGAGTCAGGCTGCTGGATCTTCTAGCTCAGTATGGTCTACTGCTTGACAATAATGTCTCTCCAAGGTCCCAGATACTAGTAGTTTGGCAGCTTTGCATGTAGGTCTCCAGTTCAGTGTTGATAAACTACAGTTAAAGGATTTAGGGTTGCAGGTACTTTAAAATCCAAAAGAGGATGCTTTACACTAGGTTAAACCCCTGATCTATCTCAGAGTTGTCTAGCCCTGTGGTTCTCCCCTTTGGTGCTTCAGATGTTTTTGACTTCAACTTCAGCCAATATGGCCAATGGCTAGGGGTTCTGAATGCTGATGTCCAAAACACCCGGAAGACAAATTATTTAGACCACTGGATTAGTTTGGAGCTCTTTAACCTGTCATCATCCATTCACCACTGACAGTCTGCCTGGTTGTTAGTACAGTAGGAAATGATAGTTCATTAGCATCTGAAGGATCAATGGTTCATATGATCCAATGTTTCAAAGATAAAAACCAGGCCAAACACATATGGCCAAACAACATCAGAGTATGGCCAAGATGACAAAAGTTATTAATGAGGAACACGCAAGCTAGAAGAGATTGCAGCAGTTTGCTTTTCCCTGTACCTACTGGGAAAGGCAAGATTCCACCCCCTCTTCCTCTCCATGCTACTGAGTTCATTGAATGCAAATGTTTGCATTTTGAACCCAATTTGCAGCAGTTGAAAGTGGGAGGAAGAGAGAGAAGTCAGGGCATTTGAAAAGCAGCTGAAAAAAATGGGATGACAGAGGATTAATTGGGACTATCCCTGCCAAACTGGGATGGTTGGAGAATATACAAAGGGTGGGTGCAGACTTCCAGAAATAGTGCAAATTGAGTCCACTTTTAGGGTTAGGGTTAGGGTTAGGGAATCATGGGAACTGTATTTTATTGTGGCACCAGAGCTCTCTGACAGAGAAGGCTCAATGTCTCAGAAAAAAACAACAATTCCCATGATTCCCTAGCACTAACCCTAACCCTAAAAGTGGACTCAATTTGCACTATTTCTGGCAGTCTGCAACCCCCCAAAGTTTCTTGCACTCTGCCCAAACCATAAAAGGCAGCCTTCATAACACTTGTGACCCTTTCATTCAATTGCAGAGAATCTTTGGACCTCTAGACGTTTCTGACTATACCTCCCACATTCCCTTACCACTGGTCATGCTGCCTGAGGCTGATAGGAGTTGTAGGCCAAAACACCTAGAGAGCTAGAGGTTTCCCAGCCCTACTTTGACAGCAGATGCTTAGGATTGAAACCGAGAGGTTCTACAAGCAAAGCCTGTGTTTTAACACAGAGTGTTTAACCAAGAGTGTGAAATCCCTAACTGGTTTCATAGAAGTGCTTGGGGGCTGCATACCAATGATGGGTTGAACCAAAAGCAGAACAATGAACCAAAAATAACAGCAATATTTTAGTTTAATGTCTTTTCTACTAACAACTCAGCCTTGGGACATACAATTAAACCTTCTAGAATGGGCAGAAACACCAAATCATAGTCTCACAGAGGGGGCAAGTTCAACTGAGGACTGAAGGCCAAATTAAAATAATTGGCCAAAGTTTTCCATTCTTCTTTCAAACTGTGTCCTCACTCTGATGTGCAGTGCTAAAGACAGGAGGGATTAAGAAGTAAAGTAGATGGAACCTGAGTAGCAAAGAATTGAAGAGGGGATGTCATGCCCTAGAACTCAAGAAGTCTTGTAGAGATGGCTTTTCCCCTGCCTCCCCAATTGTCAGGATTTGCAGACCAAAACTTAAAGAACCAAAACATCGTAGTAGTGAGAATTACTAACTATTTATTTTGGATTCCAAGACATATCAACCACAGATGTGATAGTGTCAAATCTGTGTTTCCCCAAAAAGATGCACTCTTTAAGGCTTCTCCTTTCAGCTCCTCCTTTCCCGGCTTGCGGGCTGTGCTCTTTAAACTACATCAAAAGGAACTTTAAAGTTTCCACGTCTCCCCAATTCTCCCATCTCCTGCCTCCAACCCAGGAAAGAAAGGTGTTATCTTGCTCATCATCAAAGCCCTGTCCTAGGAAGTCAACAGGGTCATAAAACTACCTACCACTGCTGCTGTAGCCCAGCTGTCTTCCGATTTGCATTTTATTCAGATTACAGCCCCCTTCTGATTTTATATTGCTATTTCACCCTATCCCTTTTTCCCACTCCCTCATATCCTTTATCATGACAGATCCATGACTTTTGGATATGACATTAGTGCAACATGAAATTTTGCAGATGTTTAAAAAATTACTTTGGAAAAGAATTGCCAATACTATAATTTGCATATTGTCAAAATTAGTTTGTTTTTTTAAAGATGTGGGAGAAATTTAGAGGAAGAGAAGGGAGCAATCATATTTTAGCCAACCTGTCATGGGGAAGCTGAGGGAGCTGTTTTGGCCAGCCAAGTTCTGAGTTTGGTAGTGGTAAGGACAGCAGGATGAGAGATGGATAGTAGTGACCCAGGAAGCCTGGTCCATCAGGATCGTCTCTTGGGATGGGGCATGTTCATGGGGAGACAGTTTAACACTCATGATATGACCTTGGATATCAGGGTTCAGTTCCACATTCAGCCATAGAAACCCATTGGGTGACCTTACGTGAGTCACATGCTCTCAGCCCCAGAAAACATGATAGGGTTGCCATATGTTGGAAATTACTTGAAGGCATACAACAACAACAACAAAGTTATAAGTGTTTTCTGATTCAGACTCCATACACATGTTGGCAATTAGAATCATAGAGTTAGAAGGTGACACAAGGGCCATCCAGTCCAACCCACTGCTATGCAGGAATAAACAATCAGAGCACTCCCTACAGATGGCCATCCAGCCTCTGTTTAAAAACCTCCAAAGAAGTAGACTTAATATAGGCTTGCAGCAGAATTTATTTTGTACATAGTGTGAACAGGAGATAGGGTAAAGTAAAAGAGAAGGATATTCAGGTAGGCTGAGGTATACCCTCAAAAAGGATGTGTTGTTTCCAGACTCATCATTTCTTCTGATTACATTTTGGAGAAAGGCCTCATTAAACGCCCTGTTAGGAAAGTTTGTAAATAACATATTAATAAGTCTACTTAGGTCCAAAACACACTGCAGAAATAATCCACTTTGATACCACTTTAGCTGTCCTGGCTCAATGCTAGGGAATTCTGAGAACTGTAGTTTTGTGAAGCATTTAGCCTTCTCCGTCAGAGATCTGGTGCCATAATAAACTACAGTTCCCAGAATTCCCTAGCACTGAGCCAGGGCAGTTAAAGCAGTCTCAAACTAGATTATTTCTGCAGTGTGTTTTGGACCGTAGTTACAGTCCACCTTGGTGGGCCCTGTATCAATAATCAGGGTTTGTTAGGTGATACAGTGGAGACCACAGAAGACAAAGGGGAGTAAGAAGAGGGGCATGTGACCATGCCATATATAAAGTATCAGGGCATATTTGAAGAGCCAGTGCTACATATTTGAAGCTGGCATAGTGTATCCTCAGAACTTGTGAAATTTAGCCTTTTCTTTTTAACCCTATCTCCCAGAATCTTATATAGTTTGGGAAAGTTACTATTTGGACTAGAATTATAGAATCATAGTGTTGGAAGAGACCACAAGGGCCATCCAGTCCAACCCCATTCTGCCATGCAGGAACTCACAATTAAAGCACCCCCAACAGATGGCCATCCAGCTTCTGTTTAAAGGCCTCCAAAGAAGGAGACTCCCCCACTCTCCAAGGGAGTCTGTTCCACTGTAGAACAACTTTTACTGTCAAAAAGTTCTTCCTAATGTTTAGGTGGAATTTGTTTTTCTGTACTTGCATCCATTGCTCCATATCCTATTCTCTGGAGCACCAGAAAAGAAGCTTGCTCCATCCTCAATATGACAATATGATTAGTGTCATATTGATTAGTGTTAATATAACACTAATCCTGGTGGAATTGTAATCTAAAAAAGGAAATTCTCATCTCTGGACATCCAGTCCAGCATGCTAATGGCTTTGTAGAGTTGTAATGTATCTATGAAAGCAGAGCCCAAGGAACAAAGAGGCACTGGGCTGGTGTCACACCACAATCTTGGCAGTTTCTTGTCTATCCTATGTCATTCTTACTGATTCCGCTAATCTCTGATGCTGTAATTTGGATTGGCAGGGATTGGCAGGGCACTGATGCCCCATTCTTAGAAGCACTAATCATTTTACAGAGAAGAAGAATGCTCTTTCCCAATTGCTAATGTCAACAAATGTTTAGGGGCTGACTTAACAGTCATAAAGTCTTTCTGGCTTGTTGTTTTGTGCCTTTGAGTTGTTTCTGATTTATGGCAACCCAAAGGTGAATCTATCATGCGATTTTCTTGGCAAGAATTGTTCAGAGTGGGTTTTGCCTTTGCCTTCCTCTGAGGCTGACAGCATGTGACTTTCCCGAGGTAACTCAGTGGGTTTCCATGGCTGAGTAGGGTCACCAGAGTCATAGACCGATGCTCAAACCATTATACCATGCTGTCTTCCCTTTCTGGCTGGGATGATCCAATTTTAATTGCACCATTTTCTTACAGCTTCATGGAATCCTCACATAAATGCCATTCACCCATTCCTGGAAGGTAAGGAAAAAAATGGCACACAGCAAAAATGATGTTTCTGTCTGTCTTGCTTTATTTATTTATTTATTTATATCTCACCTTTTTCCCCAAATGGGGTTCAAGGAAGCTTAAAATAATTTTAAAGATATGGCTAAAACACTAATGTACAAAAGTTAAAAAGGAATTAAATATTACTGTTATTAAAAACATGCTAGAAAACAGTTAAAACACTTAAACATATTAAAATGTACTTTCAATTAAAAAAAAAATAAAAAGATTAGAAATCAGCACATCATTTACCAATAGTTCCCAAACTTTGGTCCTCCAGATGTTTTGGACTTCACCTCCCAAAATTCCTGACTATTGGCCAAGCTGGATAGAGCTTCTGGGAGCTGAAGTCCCAAACACTGGGAGGGCCAACATTTGGGGACCATTATTTACACAAATACAACTGTTCCATAAAATTCACAATTCAATAGTCTGCCTAAATAAAAAGTCTTCTCCTGCTGGCAGAAAGAAAGCAGGGAAAGAGTCAATCAAACCTCCCGTGGAAGGTGTTTATATGTGATCGCTTCAGTTGGCGTACATAAATGGATAGGATAAAAAGGCTGTATGTTTGCATGTTTACTGGTTTTACAGAAATATAATTTAAAACTATGTACAACAGAAGAATGTTAACCATTGCTCTGACGTTGAACATTGGTTAGATTAATCAATTAAACAACGCTTAAAACAATTAAAAAGACATTCCCAATTACTCAGGCAACTCATTTCTTGTAAAGCAGACCCTCCAGATGTTGTTAAGACTCTAACACCCATCCAGCCCTGACCATCACAACTAATGATGGGGAAAGACAGGATTTCATCTCCAACAAGAGCTTTTTAAAAATTTAATTGCTTTTACACAGCAGTTGTAATGCCTCTCCTAAGAAAACATGCTTGCTGGGGTAAACACCTATGCACCATCTGAAACCAAAGAATCTATCTTGTTCTTGTTTTGGACTTCAACTTCCAGAACCTTAGCCAATTTTACTGATAGTAAGAGATTATGGGAGCTGTAGACCAAAAATCTGGAAGAGAGGCTAAAGACTCCTTGCCTATTTGGCTCAGGGGTTCCAGTTGTTGTTGTGTGCCTACAAGTTGTTTCTGATTTATGGCGACCCTAGGGAGAACCTATCATGGGATTTTCTTGACAAGATTGGTTCAGAGGAGGTTTGCCATTACCTTCTCCTGAGGCTGAGAGCATGTGACCTACCCAAGGTCACCCAGTGGGTTTTCATGGCCAAGCAGGGAATCAGACCCTAGTCTCCAGAATTGTAGTCCAACAGTCAATCACTACTCCACTATCTAGTTACTACTATTTTGGTGGGGAATTAGCTCTCATTATTTAAACTTCTGTTTGTTTTAAGTTAACCTAATTTTAAAAAAAAATGTTTGAAATATTAAATTTTGCTAGCATATTTTATATTTATTAAAATCCAGGGTGGTGGGAGGAGGTGAGAGAAATGGGACCATTTTAAAAGCAGCTGAAAATGTGGGATGACAGAATACTAATGATAGAGTATTGTGCCAGCCAAATTGGGACAAGTGTAGGGTATGCATTTCTCCTGTAAACATACACAAAGATAAAAGAAGGTAAGAGGGAAGACAGATGCCCTCTGCCACATCAGCCATTCAGATGTGTTGGATGACAGCTCCCATCATCCCCAGCTATCAGACCATGCTATGCTCATGCAGGATGATGGGAGCTGAGTCAATCACACCTGGAGATGGTCTGACCTGGCCTTGTGATTGAATGGTCCGCAGCGTACAAGCCAGTTTCCCATCCTACCCGTGGCTCTTTCCTGAAGCTTTTGTGAAGTCACAAAGGCCTTTCAGGCATCATGGCATTTGGAATCTCCAGGAAGCCTGCAGTCCTGGGGGGAACTGGCCTACCATGAGATGGGGCTGCCTTGAAACTGGCAGAGTGATGCCACATCTCAGAATGTACTGGAATTTGTATCGTCGCCTCCATTCCCTCCCTGGTTCACCACCTGATGTGGATGCCTATTTTTCTTCTAGCAATGGCAACGACGAGGCAGCGCTCATCCGGAAGCAGAAACTGGAATTCCAGGTACTTTTTAGAGGGCTGGGGTGTGGGGAATTTTCAGGGCCCAAATTTGTGGGATGTCAAAAAGGGGCAAATATGAACTTGCTAAGGGCCACCTTGAACCATCGCTTGAGCTGGAGAACTGCAGTTAGTTAACTTGTTTAAAGAAAAAAAGGCAATGCAATTTGTCGTTGTTGTTGTTGTTGTTGTTGTTGTTGTGGGCCATCAAGTTAACTCTGGGCCTTTGCAGACTGCCCGAAATAGTGCAAATTGAGTCCACTTTAACTGCCTTGACCCTCCTTGGCCTCCAGCTGCCTCTCCAGAGACAGCTGGAGGCCAGGGACAAAGCAGGGAAAGGCACTGTGTGCCAGGGGAAATGGTGTTGTGTGCCATTTCTGGCATGCGTGCCATCTTTGGCACATGTGCCATAGGTTTGCCATCACAGGGTGATGGCATTCGTGCTTGCCCATAGTATGGTCAGAACAGCGATTCAAAAAAGTTGGGAGACATGCTCCAAAAACTTTCCCCCCCCTTAGCTTTTGGTCAAAAGCAGTGAGAGAGTAGCTCCCATCTCACCCGAACAACATTTAACTGATGGAAAATGAAGATATTACCGTACTCTCAACATTTAATTTCTGTCTGACTTGGCTGTCTACTATCATCACCCCACAAAAGAGAGAGAGAGAGAGAGATTTCACCTTAAATTCTGGGTGATTTATTATTTATTTATTTGTAAATAAATACTCCCTCATACTTCCTGCATCTGATGAAGTGGGCTGTACAACTCATGCTGTAAGAATTCTGCTTTGCAGATCTCTTGTTTTTAACCAGAACAGTTTCCTCTTTAAAACAACTCAAGTATGATTCCAATGAATCCACTTGTACTTATGTTATGATTTTAGTGCATTCAGCAAAGTCTGCTTGTTTATCTAAATAAACATACAGTCATGGAAGGAAAGGGAGCTTACACTGATGAGGCATCTTCAAAATCTTCCCAAGAACCAAATGAGAGACTTTGGGGATTTCTAAAGTTCGGATGCCTGACCTGTAGAGCCAGCTTTGGATTTGGGGTGGAAAGTCCTTTAGAAATAGATAATTACTGACTTGTATGGCTTTTACTGAATTTATGAAGACCAAGCAAGTCTCACAGACATTTCCGAAGACAGGGGTGAGCAGACTTCAGGCTTGCTGGCCTCTGTATGTTTGGATTTGTTTAAAGAAGTAAAAAATACTTTGGGAGATGTTGTCTTTTAAAGAAAGCTTTCCCCAGTTCTGATAAGAACTGTAAAGTCCATGAAAGGGTTCCAAGTATAAAAGGTAGTTTAAGAGCAGAGCCAAATCATCTGTTGCATTGCATGTGTCATGCACTGGAGGAACCTTCCTCCATAATTGCAAATCAACAATTATGCTATTTCAGTTCAACGATTCTAATATATTTTGTGTGTGTTGTTTTTTTTAAAAAGCCCTTTCTTTTGATATATTCAAAATAAAATAGCTTTTATTGGGTGCTATAGATACAAAGAAAATGAGTTTCATACAAGAGCAATCTGTCCCCACCTAATAAGTCACATTGATAAGCACATAAAAAAGAATGTGAAAAGATATATAGAAAGAAAGACTTAAACCATAAAAGCAACAACAGAAAGAATGGAAAGCTTTACATCGTTAAAGTTTGTTCTTTTGATATGTTAAAACAGGTGGGAGTCAGAAATCCTGTTCATGTCTATTCAGAAACAAATCTCCCAGGGTTCTATGGGATTTATTAGTCCCAGGAATTATTTACATTATTGCAATATAAGAAGGAAGGCAATTAAAGAACTGGAAACCTCTTGGGATTGCTGTATTTTAAGTGCGGAATGGATTCCCCCATTCTGAACAAAAGATCTGTTTTTGTTCAAGATGACTGCGAGTTACCAAATTATATAACCAGCCTTGGAATGAGTTCCCCCATTCTGAACAAAATATCTGTCTTTGTTCAAGATGGCTGTGAGTTACCAAATTATATAACCAGCCTTGGAATGACTGATCCCCCATTGAAAATCAGTATATGAATTTTAGAAATACATAGAATAACCTGTGTATATTTTTCAAGCATACTCTTGGTGCTTTCTCCTAACTGCCTGTCTGCACATTTTTTTTCAGCGCCGTATCATCGAAAAGAAGCAACGCCGCAAGCGCCAAGAGCCACTTATGGTTCAGGCCAACACAGATGCCAAGGTGAAGGGACGCTGTGGAAGGCGCAAGCCTGAGGAGCGCATCCCACTCATGGAATCTTGCAGTGAACACAGCCTGTGTAACAGTGAGCATTAGAACACAGCACCCATCCTCCAGATGTTGTACCATTGCTGGACCCACAGCCTTTCTAATTTTGCTTCTCTCAACCCTAGATACAAACAACCCCTTCCTGGTGGAATCTGTCCCAGAAGCCCATCTTGGTGCACATATGTGGGGCAACTCTGTGCAGATGAACCGGACACAGAACAGTGGTCAAGGGGAAAGTCAGACAGTCTGTTCAGGTAATAACAAAGCGTTCTCACCGCTCCACCACCCCACAATTTCACAGCCCTTTGCACAGGAATTAGAGCTTCTACATTATTGTTGTACAGAACCTTTGAAATTTACAGTTTTTAGACTGAGGTTGCTGCCACATTGTAGAATTAATGCACTTTGACACTGTTGTAACTGTCATGGCTCTGTCCTATGGAATCCTTGGATTTTTTGTTTGGTGGGGCACCTGAGTTGTCTGACAGAGAAGGATAAATACCTTGTATAATTACAAATCACATAATTCCATAGCATTGAGCCATGGTATCTCTGTCCTTAGAAATTAGCTACAAGTCCTCACCTATTTCATTTATGTAATTATTTCACTTATATCTCACCTTTCTTCCAGAAATGAGATTTAAGGCAACTTGCAACAAGATTAAAATGTTTTTGGTTTTTGTGTTTTGATTATGAACTGTTTTGCATCCTCTACATATTCTCTGGTCCCCTTCCCTCTTTTTTCTGCACCTCAATAGATTTCTCTGATGAGGCAGAGCTGGAGGTGGCCATTTTGGAAGAAACCCAGCCAATCAGCAAGAATGAATCAGCTCCCAAGAATGGCTGGCAGGTGAAACAGAGAGAAGGTGAGAAGCAAGGGATGGGACCTGTTGAAAAGAGTGCAGTATGATTCTCTGTTGCTAAGCTACTGCATGGTGGAGCGCTATGCTTTGTGGCCGGCCAGTGGAAATGGGTCAACAAGAAGTGCTTCTTGGCATCGATTGAAAGAAGGCTGTGGCAAACCTCAATATTGCTTTTAATACTTAGTAGGGGGTTAGAACAGATGGCTCTTGCAGCTCTGTCCAGCTCTATGATTCTTAGAATCTACGATTCCACTTAGAATTTAGGATCATAGAGCTGGACAGAGCTGCAAGAGCTATCTGTTCTAACCCCCTACTATGTAGCAATACAAAAAACTCAGATGCCCATCTGATTGCTGTTGAAAGACCTCCAAAGAAGTTGAGCCCACTACCCTTTGAAGCAGTCTATTCCATTGCCAAACAACAGAACCACAGCTCCTATTGTAGTGTGTTGTTCATTGTTTGATATTGAATAGTAAATATCAGCAATATTATTGTTTAACTGTAACATGCTGTTGAAGTGTAAAGATGTATTGGTTGTCATTGTGTGCCTTCAGTAATTGCTGACTGAAGGCAACCCTAAGGTGATCCTATCATGGGTTTTTCTTGGCAAAGGAGGTTTGCCATTGCCTTCCCTTGACACTGAGAGTGTGTGGAGATTATCAGGCGGGGGTGGGGGAAGCCAGGAGTAAAAGGCATATTCCTGGGATAATTGCATGATCATGCTGAAGATTTTCAGACACATTGTGCTCATCCAGGACTTATTCTGTGAAGATCCAGGAAAGCTCTAGCAACAAACCATTCATGGGGAAGTCCCAGGAATGGTTTGTTGCTGGAGCATTCACAGATCTTCATGGGATAACTCCTGATTAGCATGACGTTGTCTGAAAATCTTTAGCATAATCACACAATTATGCTAGGAATATGCCTTTTACTCTTGGATTTTCCCCCCATCTGATAATCTCCCATGACTTGCCTGTGGTCACCCAGTGGGGTTTCATGGCCACGTTGGGAATTGAAACCTGGTCTTCAGAATCATAGTCCAATGCTCAAACCACTATGCCACACTGGCTCTGAATACTAACATTAGGATTATCCATGCTCTGGTATTTCCCAATTCTGTGTACATACTGTGAGAATTGAACAGAGAAGAAAGCTGATAGAAAGAAAATCATCTCATTTGAGATGTGGTGCTGGAAAAGCATCCTGTGAATACCATGGACTGCTACAAAGACCAATAAATGAGTCCTAGAGCAAATAAGACCCAAACTCTCCCTAGAAGCAAAGATGACTAAATTGAGGTGGTCCTATTTTGGCCATATCATGAGAAGAAAGGACTCATTAGTACAGACAATAATGCTAAGTAGAGTTGAGGGCAATAGGAAAAACCATATACCAATGTTGAAGTTTTCTTCCGTGAACAGGAGTGTTCAAAAGCAGATGCAGCATTATGCTAGGTACAAGTTAGATATGCCTGTGCTAAAGGGATTCAAATTTCTGGTACTCTGGCCAACATGGAGAGAGAATAAATCAAGCTAAGTTGGGGGGTGGGGGTGGAGATGCAGCACCTCAAAGGTGTTTTTGTTGCTCTCTATCCTCCCAAATTCCCTGGGCTGCCACTTTTTTCAATCCATAAAATAGGTAAATTGCCTCTGACTTAAGACCTCAGAAAATATATTTTTGAATATATTTTACCCATGGCTGGTTGGGGGATCCTGGGAGTGGAAAAGAGTGACTTTCCCCAGTTATGATTGAATGTACAGATCATATATTGCTTCCAAGGCACGTGTCTCAACTTTGATCTCTGCAGGTCGGCCCAATGCCCAGTGGCAGAACCAAGTTTCCAAACCAAAGAAAGAAGTCTTGTCCTCAAAACAGAAGACTTCATCTGCCATGGTGGACACAAAAGCAAAAAGTCCTGAGTGCAAATCTAAGACACAAAAATCAAGGAAGGAAGTCTCATCCCCAATAACAACAGTTCCATCAGTCCTCACAGATATGGAAGGTATGATAATGAGGATGAGGATGGTTTTATTAATTTATATCCTGCCTTTCCCCCAATAATGGGACCCAAGGCAGCTTACAACATACTTTGAAACTTTACAAAAATAGACTATGCATACACTTCAATAAAAATATAAATTTAAAAAGTGAGCTAAAAGACAATTAATCTATAAAGTTAAAAACATTAAAATTTATTAATACTATATAAACCATAAAGCAGCACAACATAGCATTAAAAGTACATTCCATTCAGATTCCCAAAGCACACAAAGGAAGTGTAGAAAGAGGGAGGGCAAGAAGATTACTTTCCTATTTGTCCATTACTTACAGGACAAGCTACTGTTTGTGGGTGGAAATCTTCCCACATTCTCCTTCAATTTCAAATTGGTATGATTGTGTATGGGCTACAGCAAGGGAAAGCCACATGTGGCCCTCCCAAAACTGTTTTTGTAACCCCTCACATGTACTTGTAGTTCCCCAGATCACCTATTTTCTGGCCAAAAGCATGGGTGATTTGCCTCTTCTGAAAACCTTCCTCCAAGAAGGAGCAAGCACATAGAGGTACAAACAAATGTGAATTTGTGTGCACATGCTTCAACCTTTATAAATGAAATGTGCATAGGAAGTAAGTCTGCTCTTAGTAGGTTAAGAAGATGTCCTGGTGTGAGTGCATGTGTCACTGCATTGGATTCCCATCCCTATCCACTGCCGTGGCTGCAGTTGCCACCAAAATACAATACCAGTTGTAGCATCTCTTTGTTGGGTAAGGAGATGCTTTGAAACCCACCCACACCAGAGAGCCCTTCAGACTGGCAGAACAGGACAGTCCACAAAAGAATGCTTCCCCCCCCCCCCCTCCACTTCTATTGGTTGCAGGAGCACTGCTATGAGCTTTTGACAGTGGCAGCAAAAACAACCAGAGTTTTCATGCAACCTGAATGTTATCTACCCATAATCTACAGCTTTATTCTATGAGTGATGATGGCAAAGCAAGCAAATAGCTATGTTTTATGGATGCAGACCTTTCAAATATCAGGATTTGAGTACTCGTTTTCTCTGGAACAGAGTCACTACCTACTGTGCTTTTCTTATTGGAAGTAAGAAAGTGAACATGCCTTAAGAAAAATACAGCAAAGATACATTGCTCATTTAAGCAGAGCCATGGGAGGGGGCGACTTAGATTGCCATGAGTTGAGGTTGACTTGAGGGTAGCTAACAACAACAACAATTTGTTCGCTCTTGGCCTAAGGCCATTTAGGGACCCCAGGGGTCCAAAAAAATAAACCAAGTCCTATTTTGACCAAATAAGCTGGACAGAGAGGGAGAGTGCTAGTCTTGCTCCTGTATTTTGAAACAAAATGTAGACATGGGGGCAGGGAAACACTTTACCACTGTTTATCAGTCTAGGTCAGGAGGAAGGTCAGCATAGGACACAGCAGCAAAAGGATATTTGAGGTCAGGTTGGGAAAAGTACAACCCATGGGGTGCCTCAAGGTTGTGAGGTTCCCAAGGTTGTGAGAACCATCCCAAAATTGTAAAAAAAATGGGGGGGGGGGAAATTCCCAAGATGGGGGCAGTGTGGACCCCCAACCCATGACAACTGCTCACCTCCCAGTTTAGGAAACCTGAGGTGGCCTGAGTCAGGTGTGGACAACTGTTAGAGGCCAGGGGATCATGTTAGCTCTTCAAGAAACCCCCCACCCCCGCTTCCTCCTTTTTATGCTGCAAGAGACAAAGGTCTTTACTGTATGAGACCCTTTCTCACAGCAGTCACACTATTGATAATAAAAGAAAAGAAATAAAAGAAAGATAATCAGGACACTTTGAAATAGCAAGAGGCAGAAGGGACAGGGGAAGGAGGGGGACACTGATACCACGTGTCTGGCAATCTCGCAACTGTCCCAGGAGTGACATTTCACACCCGGGGACTTGGGCAATTGCCTGGTCATTCATGGGTTTCCCCTGTGAATAAAAGGGACAGGTTGAGGACAGAGCAATTATGGGTCAGAGCTGTTGTGCAAAGCATATTGCCAAAGCTACTTCTTTTCCGATGAAATTATGGTTTAAAAGCCAGAAGAGGGCAGTAAAAGAACAAGCTGATGTCACTTTTTTGCCCATTTAGTTTTCAAGAATGGCCCCAATACAGAAGATGCGGAATCAAAGGATGCCGTTGATGAAAGATGTGATGTCCATACCTTCCACAGCAACTCTGAAAGTGATGGGGAGTCATCCCAGGAGCTGTCCATATCATCCTCAGCCCTGAAGAAATCCCGTAACTGGATGCTTTCCCACAGAGGTGAGTAGTTCTTTCAGGCAGGAGAAGTCACAAATAAATCTGCTTTTGGGATGCTTTTATGGTTTAGTACAAAGGATTACGGGAATGGACAAACCCATCATTGCACAGTGAGGTGCATTTTGCTGTTCTCTGCAAGCTTCCTTTATTTGGTGTTGGATAAAGAATTAAGTACAATCAAGACTGAGTTAGCTAGACTTCTTTTTTATAGAAACCTTCTAGCTCTCATGGCTCAAAAAATAGGCTTGAAGTTAGGGGCAATGTTCGCTGAAATCTTAAAAGCCATAGAGGATGCTGAGTTGCATTTCTGTTCGATGTTCCACCATCTAGAGATGCTGTGGAAATACATATACAATACAGGGCTCTCTTAGTAATGACATAATGACTGTGGAACTCCTTGCCACAAAAAATCAGGCTGACCTTCCTCTGTTGAGCTTTTAGCAGGAGGTTAAAATAGTAGTATTCTGCTTCACCTGGTTTTCAAAAAGTATTTTAAAAACTGGCCTTTACAATTGTTTTTTAATATATTTTTCCCTTTCTGTTCTTGTACATTGTTTCATGGGCCCTGCTGGGCAGTGAAGAGATTAATAAATTATTTAAATAAATAAATAATAATAAACTTCTATGTGGCAGGGGTTTGGTGCCCTGCAAAGCATTTTAGCCATGCGCTGAACTATCAGGGATTGGAAAAGTTACTGTTTTGGACTACAGATTCCAGAAACCTAGCCATGTTGACTGGTGAATTCTAGGAGCTGTAGTCCAAAAAGTAATTTTTCCAGTCTCTGTGTGTGCAGGCATGACATGAATATATGTTTGACTGTAGCATATAGATGGAGTAATTGTGTCCACCTTCTACTGATGAGCTCAGAAGTTGGTATTTTGAATCGATGTGGGATAGTTCTTGACTTGGTCAGAATTAAGATGAGCAACTGTCAGGAGTTGGGAAGTTCCATTGGCCCTCATGGAATCTTGGAGGACTGTTTCCCAGTGTACTTCCTAATTTTTAAAACTTAAAAAAAATCTAAAATGCCTTGGCACCCCATGGGAAGTGCATGGTCCAATTTTGCCATGTCCTTCCCCTCCTCTCCACCAAGGCCATTTTATGCCCAAGTGAGACCTTTTTCTAACCAGAAGTAAACCAAAAGTCAGCTCCCAGTTTACTTTCAATTTAGTAGAAGAACTATGCTAAGCATAAAATGGCCAGAAAGGAAGCAAAAAAAGTGGTAAAAGTGCTCCCCCTGCTGGGAAGCCTTAGGGGGCTCAAATGTGTGTGTGTGTGTGTGTGTGTTGTGCCTTCAAGTTGTTAGGCGACCCTAAGGCAAGCCTATTATTGAGTTTTCTTGGCCTTAGCATTTCTTGGTTGTCATTGCCATCCTCTGAGGCTGAGTGTGTGACTTGCCCAAGGTCACACAGTTTCATGGCCCAGTGGGGATTTGAACCCTGCTCTCCAGTCATAGTCCAACACTCAAACCACTACACCACAATGGCTGTCACCTCAAATATAGCACTAAGTATTGGGTAGACCAGAGAAGCAATGAAGGCAAGAAACTGGCATCTTCTTTCTGGCAACAGAATTATATTATTTTGAACAATGAGGGGTAGCCATATCTGAATATTCAAGACCAAACTGTTGGTTAAGCATATTCCTGAAATCAGGTGAGGCCTGATTAAAATACTCAACTCAGTCCAATGGCCAATAAGTCAAAAGACACACTTGGACGGAGTTGAATGTTAGTCTCACCTGATTTCAGGAATAACTTGCCATCAATTCATCTCCCCTCCCCTCACTTTGCAATTCTCCCTGCTTTTCCCAGGGTCTCTCACTAATGGAAGGAGAAGCCAGAGTGAAGATGAGGAAGAGGAGGAGGAAGAAGAGGAAGAGGAAGAGAAGAGGGAAGAATTTAAAGGCGAGGAGGAAGACATCTTCGAACGTGTCATGGACATTCCTGAGGAGGTCAACTTACCCTCTGTGAGATGCTAAGGCCAAAATCAAGCTTTTCTGATTATTCAGATAACTTCCCACCATTTACTACTGGATAGAGTTTTGCTGCTTTAAATGTCACCACTGATATTGAGCTTGGGAAAAGTATTTTTAGAGTACAGTGCCCTTAATCCATAGTCAGCATGACCACTTGGCACTGTAGTCATACTTCAATGCATTTCCACAGTTATCATTTTAAGACAGGCTGGGGAACCTTTAGCTGTCCAGGTTTTCTTATTGGGGGAACAATAATTTTCACATCCCCTTGCCTTTGGCCAAAGCTTTAGGGAACGGAAGTCTAAAATATTCAAAGGGCAAGAGGTTCCATGTTTTAAGCCATTCCAATGCCATTTCTTTTGTTGTCACTTGGGCTTTCCCTGCCCTCCATTGAAACTGAAAAAGGCAGGGAAAACATTGTCAGTTTCCTCAGAAAGCAGAGAAGGGTTTGGCAGGGGGAAATGGGAGAAACAGTGCAGGAAAGGGATGGAAATTGGCATCAGTGAAATTGTCAGTTTTCCCATCCTCTTTTTGCATAAGGCAGAAAGTTGTGGTTTTTTAATTCAAACTTTATAAACATAAAATTTTCATTCAAACTTACATTGTTCTGATATCACAGTTAAGTTGAAACATCTTCATACATAATTTCCTTATTGTTCAACCTTCTACATAGGATAGCTTTTCTTACATTAGCTCCCCCACCTAGTTCATGTCATTTCCTTAAAATGTAACTGAATATAAAAATTATATAACAAAATAATATTAACTTCTTAGTTATCCTTCATTACAATGTAGAAATAAGACACCTTAAATCAATAATAAATCTTTTCCCCATACAAATTGCATTTTTCAAATCCCTAAGGCAGAAAGTTTTAAAAGAAAAAAGTACACTTCCTTGCATGTGTTACTCTATAGAAAAACTGGTGGAATTTAAAAACAGACTGAAGCAGAATTCATCTTTTTTTAACCTCACTTAAAGCTTGTGGCATCTCTGAGGTTGGTGTCACCAGGTGCAGGGGGAAGACAAACTGCCTTGCTCTCCCCGCTAGTGAGCTGCCCGCCCAGACTACTGTAGCATCCCCCCCCCCGGTGAAAGACCGTGAAGTAGACCCTTGAGCTCCGGAAAGGCTTCTGGATCCAGCATGGCTGCAAGCCACTCCAGACCCTAAAGGAAGCCCCCACCAAAAAGGCTTAAGGGTCTGCTGTGGCTGAAGTCATGCTGGATCCTGAAAGCATCAGGAGCTGCTGCTATTGAGGTGGGTGGCACTGCGTCCTCTGAAGGTCCTGTTTAGGATCCTGTGTGGCTCCTGGGCAAGTAGGAAAGGACCCTTTCTTGCTCACCTGTAGCTGTGCCAATCCCTCCAGGTGTACTACCCTGTCACTCAGAGCAGTCTGCAGTTTGCGTACCCCCTAGTGATGCCACTGCTTAAAGTAGGGATGAAAATGTGTGGCCCTCCAGGATTATGTAGCTGCAGAATTATGGCACTATAATTCCACTTCAACTGCCATGGTTTCATCCTATGACATCCTGGGATTATAAGCAGGGGGGGAAACTGGCTTGGCGGGTGTCCCCTTCCTCCATGTGTGTCCCTCCCAAAGCTACACCCTTGGTGGAAAAGTACACTTCCTTGCATGTGTTACTCTGTAGAAAAACTGGTGGAATTTAAAAACAGACTGAAGTAGAATTCATATTTTTTTAACCTTAAAGCATCTCAGATAGAAGGAGTATCTTTCTTCAGTCCTAGGTATGCAATAGCTGCATTCTCCTGCTAGTTCCAAACAAGTTCAAGGTCCATTTGTAGGATAACATAGTCAGGCTTCCAAGAACACTATTTTAGGGAGGAGTATTTAGAATTCTCAGCCAAACACTCCAGTGCCTCTTCATACTACCAGTCCTAGGATTCCATAGGATGGAACATTAGCAGTTAAAATGGAATAATTGTGCCATAATTGTGTACTGTGAATGGGCCCCAATTATTGGACAGCAGGTCCTTCTTTCACCCTTCCACATTGGCTATGCTGCCTAGGAGCTGATGGGAGGAACAATCCCAGAACATCTTAAGGGTCAGCTCTGCTTCAAGAGAAGACAGGTTCTCTTGCTTCAACTTTCACAAAGCATTTCATCACATCACAATTTCCATTTTTTACTCTCTTCCCCTTGATAGTCTCCAAGTGGGGAATCCAGCACCCCACTATCCGTCAAGGTGGATGACATTGAAGAATTCGTCCTGAAACCTGCTCCTCAGGGCAACATTATCCAATGTCGCATCACACGGGACCGGAAAGGAATGGACAAGGGCATCTTCCCCTTCTACTACTTACATCTTGAGATGGAAAATGGAAAGAAGGTATCAGCAAACAAGAACAAGCAATGTACTTTCTTTTAAAGTATAAACATTTTGATATGCTATTTATTTAAGCTTGTATTCTGCTGTACACTACTGCTTATTATAGTGTGGGAGCTCTGAACATGCATTATATAGGGAGTAAGCCTTATCCAGTACTGAGAGACTTCCTTCTGAGTAAACATGTAGATCTGTACATGTCACATGTGTTTCATGGGATGTAATCTTGTTATGGATACTTTGAAAATTTGGTTGCATTTTAAAGCATGGGACACAAATCTCTCTTAAATTGAATGAAATTATGAATAAATGAAAAATAATTAGGCCTATTGGGATATTCTTCTTTTGTTTGGTCTTAAAATGCTATGTAACACCTTTAAAGACTACTAGGTATCCCATAATCCTTGACTACTGGTCTTGTTGACTGGGACCTATGTGAGTTTGGAACCTATAGGACTTTGAAGGAGAGCCAGCATGGTGGTGTGGTGTGAGTGTTGAACTACAACTCTGGAGACCAGGATTCCAATCCTTGCTCAGCCATGGAAACCTATTGGGTGATCTTGAGCAAGTCACACTCTCTTAGTCTCAGAGGAAGACTAACAAATTCTGAACAAATTCTGTCAAGAAAACCTTGTTGCTATAAGTCAGAAATGACTTGGAGGCACACAACAAGGAGTTTAAAGAATGTAGTTGAGGAAAGAGGCAATCACAAACTGGACTTATTAACTGCTATAGTATGTCTTCTTCAGCGTTTCCTCATGTCTGGACGGAAGAGGAAAAAAAGCAAGACCTCAAACTACCTCATTTCCTTAGACCCCATTGATCTGTCACGGGATGGAGACAACTTCATTGGAAAAGTCAGGTGGGTCTGTTTTCAACCCTGCTATATTCTAAAGTGGGGTGGACAATGTGAAGCCTGTGGGCCACATGTGGTCCCCAATGTCCCCTAGACATTTAAAACCAGAAGTTAACAAGAAGTTACTACCAGCCTCTCCTGGGCCTAAAACGGCCAAGTCCCCTCAGCCACAAACATGCTGGGAATATCAGGAAAGACAGAGGCAGAATTCTCTCAATGAATTGAATGTTTATTAATGGGACTACAGATCAAGACATGTACTCACTCATACAAGAGGCTCAGGAATAAAGAAATTAATGTTGGAATAGACGTGCAGGCTGAACTAACGGTGATACTTACTAAAGCTTGGTATGACTTCGGAGGGTCCGGTTGGATGGTGGGTGCTAGATTATGTTGCTCTGGAGTGCTGAATTGGATGGCAGCCAGTCAGACACTAGTCAGAATTCAGAGTGACATGGAGTCACCATGAATTCTATGTAGCTCAATGAACAAAGGATTTGGGGACCTTATATAGCCAAAACTAGCCTCAGGCAAAGACACATCAAAGTGTCCAAATCTGCATAGACAAGAGATCACTCAAAATAGCAATATCAAGGTGGGAATGTATTGTAAAGAGATTCCAGCTTGGTTGCAAAAAACATCCTGGTTGTAAATTACCTTAGCTTTACTGTTTAAAAGTGTGAATTCCCTTCTGCAGTGCAGCTCCCAAACCCCCTTTTGTTTTTTATTTAAATTCCCTGGGTATGTGGTCTCTTGCTCTTTGCTCTTGGGCTCATGGCGACTCAGGGCATCCAGGTCCACTTAGGGCCATGGCAAGGAAAGCATACACACACCAAAATGTTGGAAGACATCCAGTACTGCTAACAAAAAAGTGTTTTGGATTGCACAACCCTTCAGGCATTCAGCCTAAATACCAGATCCTATCTGATGTTGGAAGCAGGATCAGCCCTTATTAGTAATTGGATGGTAGACTGCCAAGGAATACCAGGTGATAGAGGTGTCAGAGGAAGAAACTGGCAAAACAATGTCTAAGTATTCCTTGCTTTAAAAAAAAAAGCCCTGTGAAATTCATGGGATTGCCATAAGTCAGCAGGCAACTTGGAGGTACATAAAAAAATCCTTCAGGCAGAGGTGTTCAGAAGCCAATCAAACAAAAGACAGTAACTGAGAGTGTTTCAATTTAGTTTAATACTTGCTTTTGGGGCCAGTGTGTGAAACACAGTCTTCACATTAAAACCAGATGCTTTGTATTAATCAGTAATAGAATTTGGAAAACTTATTTTTGGGGGGAGCGGGAACACATTTTCAAGAATTTATAAGCCCCCTCTGGGGGCTTCTGGAAGTTTTGGACCCTAAAAGTAAGATTTGTGAACTGCAGTTGAACATACCATTACTTTTATTTTATATCCACAACCTGGCTTTTCTTTAACCAAATGTGAAATGCTAGAGGTTTAAAATGAGAAAAATAATGCAGCCTGTATGTAAGACTGTGATTTGAACCAGAAGACTGACACAAGGTGTAAGTGGATTCTTATCCCATTTAATGTGGGTTTTTAATAAACTTTCATGCTATGTATTGATTTACTTTTATTCTCCCATATTGGGAGAAAGGCAAAATATAAAATAAACAAGTAAATAAATAAATCCATCTGCTTAATCTCTCATTATGTTTTCTATGGGAAATGCTCTCCCCCATTATCTGGCTCTTTTCCTGAAAAGGTTAAAAGCAGCAGATGGCAGTTGGACAAGGGAGGAGTGTGACAGAGATGGCTTCACAGCAAAGTGGATGAGGGCCCTGCATCCCTTCACATCTTCTACTACAGCCTCATGCAGTTAGCTACTGTTAGCTCTTAACACAGAGGAGAGAAACTATGGTCCTCCCAATGTTTTTGGACTCCAGCTCTCATAATCCCTCAGCTTAGGGTCTGTTGCCTGGGGCTAATGGGAGTTGTAGACCAAAAACATATGGAGAGCCACAGTTGCCTTTCTCCATCTTACAGAACTACAATTCCAAGGATGCATTGATTGGGAAATGTGAACATATCAGAGGAGATTCTGGGACATTGTGTTTCATTTTTTGGTTTATTTTGTTGTTCATTTCCTGTTTTCTATTGGGGTTGTTTCTTGGATGGTTTTGGTGCCAGGTTAAGAAAAATCAGTAGGGTGTAACATTCCTAAAATAAGCAAATGCATTTTTCATTCACTTCTAGATCCAACATACTGGGAACTAAGTTTACTGTGTTTGACAACGGGATCAATCCAGACAAGAAACCTTTTGTTCCAGAAACAGCCCAACTGCGACAAGAGCTGGTTGGCATTTGCTATGTAAGTTTGTTGTTCCCAAGCCACCTTGGGGTTTGTACCCCAGTGCACCTTATGCCAACCAAGAATCACACCGAAGAGGGAGATACAAACTTTTTCTTTATATGCTGCAGCAAAAGAGTGCCTGGGAATCTCTTCTGCAGAGCAGACACGATTAATATGACAAACATCCAAACATTTATGCATTTCCACATGAAAAGTAACAAAGCATTTTGACATTACAGCATACTACATCATTCAGCAAAAGGATTACATTTCTTGTGCATGTGCACTTAGAAAATCATGTGCATACATCCCATAGTATTATTATTTCTTCTTCATTAGCACAATAACTCTGCACCTGGACTTAGTGTGTTAGTATTATAATAAGATCTAGGTTGCAAACGTTCAGATATTTTCTGAGTTCAGCATGTTGCTAAACATGTTGTCTCTCCCCTCCCCCCATCTTTGTGTTGTTTGCCTTCAAGTCATTCCCAACTTACGGTGACCCTAAGGTGAATCTATAATGAGGTTTTCTTGGCAAACTTGTCCAGAGGAGGTTTGCCATTGCATTCCCCTGAGGCTGAGAGCATGTGACTTGCCCAAGGTCACCCAGTGGGTTTCATAACTGAGCTGGGAATCGAATCCTGGTCTCCAGAGTCATAGTCCAACACTTAAATCACTAAGCCTTACTGGCTGTCTCCCTGCATCTAGCTAGGCCTCATCTGCTTGGCACATTCTTTTCCAAAGTAACTTGGGACAATCCACATTACAGAAGTAAAGCAGTTTAACAATACTTTTAATGCCATGGCTCAATGTTATGAATTCTGGGATTTGTAGTTTTGTGAGATATTTAGCCTTCCCTGTCAGAGCTCTATTACAAACTAAACATACCAGAATTCCATAGCGTTGCGTCATGGAAGTTAAAGTGGTGTCAGAGTGCTTAATTTCTGCAGTGCAGCAGTATCAGTCACATCCAGGGTTGCAGGAAAATAATTCTTTTCCCTAGGGAACAATCGATAGTACTATCCAACCAATCATGTACTGCCTAGCCCATCAAATAGGTCAAGGGCAGACACTTTTGTCACAAAGGAAGAATCTGAACATGTCTGACCAGCATCTGGGCAATAATAAAGATGCAGTCTCCAAAATAGCCATTTTCAGCCAGAATGAAGAGTATTGAGTTGATGAAGCAGCTCCCTACAATCATAACATATTTCCTTCTCCTGACCCTTATTCTAACCTATATTAATAGCATCTATATTAACATTAGTATTAATAGCCACATTTATGTCATTTTCATATTTTGGTAGTTTTAGTGTTGGGGATGGGGAAAAAGATGATTAGATGTTCAGAAATTAGAAATTTACCTTCAGTTTAAAAAGGAGGTCTTTCTCGAAGCCTGAAATCAGGTTGAAAGGACAAACTGTATTCAAGTAGTGGGTGGGACCCAAAATACCAGCATCTTTTAGCTTAAACCTCTTAATGCAAGTAAGTAAGCCTTAGGAAAGGCCTTTCAACCTTCTAGAATGAGAAGGTATAAAAAATCTGGGAAACCATCCAACAATGGTGTCGTGTGGAGGGAGGAACATGTTGTTTGGGGACCAGGACAGGATTTGCCCAACATCAGGGCTGGATTAACCATTAAGCAAAATAAGCACATACTTAAGAGAGCCAGCGTGGCATAGTGGTTTGAGTGCTGGATTATGACTCTGGAGATCAGGATTCGATTGCTAGCTCAGCCATGAAACCCATTGGGTGACCTTGGGCAAGTCATATGTCTCAGTCTGAAAGAGGCAATGGCAAACCCCCTCTGAAGAAATTTGCCAAGAAAACCCCATGATAGGGTTGCTTTAGGGTTGCCGTAATTCAGAAATAACTTGAAGGAACACAACAACAACAACAAAGGCATGAAGGGCAAGGGTCACCACAGAAATTTTCCATTGCCAGATTTCCCATGTACCTCATAGTGCAAAACTGCAAATGGTGCAGCTGAACCAGGTTCCACAAAAAAGGCTCCCACAATAGATTTTAAAAATTACATACATACATACATACATACATATATACTATAATAAAAACAATAATAAAATAGTAATAGCGGTTAATGATATACATCAGTCTTGGGAATACAACAGAGTTAGAATCTGGTAACTGGTAAACTGCCATGTGGTCTACCAAGGCTCTCATGACCATTCTTGTCTTGGTCATGTCAGTTGTCATATTCAGTTGTCTAGTGAGAGTGAATGTAGCAACACTCAGTACAGTATTGTCACATGGAGGGTTTCTCCAAATTTGGAAGTTTTTAAATGATTTATTATTGTTTGTATTTTGAATTAGATATATACACGGGCACCAAAATCTTCTAAAGATCATAAGCTGACCCTGTTCATTTTCTTCATATTTAAAAAGATATCCTAACCAGCTTGTGAATCAAATACCTACAAAAGCACCTCTCCTTGTGTCAGTGTGCCTAACTTTAAAAAATTGTCAAGGAAGGTTCTTTGCCAAGTACCTTTTGTACATTATGGCAATAAAAGGGGAAGAGCCTTCTCAGGTACACCTGCCCTCCCTGTGAAATTGCAGCCAACACCAACATTGCAGTCCACCCCCCAACACTCTAACCCAGGGGTCAGCAACCTATGGGCCGTGGGCCGAGTGCGGCCCACGGAGGCCTTGGGACTGGCTTGTGGCTGGCCCTGCCACTGCTGCCACCGCGTGCAAGCGCACGACAGCAGGCACCATTTTGGAACGCCCAACGGCACTGGCGTGCGCATGTGCACAACGCTGGTGCCGTTGGGCGTTCCAAAATGGCGCCTGCCGCAGTGCTCATGCACACAGCAGCAGGTGCCTTTTTGGAAGGCCCAATGGCGCCAGTGCCGTGCAAATTCACATGGCCCTGGCGGTGTTGGGCCTTCCCATATGGCACTCTGCGTCGTGCGCATGCGTGTGCACAATGCAGGGAGCCATTTTGGAACGCCCAACGGTGCCATGTGCATGCGCACGGCACTGTTGGGCGTTCCAAAATGGCGCCCCCCCACGCGTGCATGTGCACAACGTGGGTGTTGCGCGCATGCGCCCGGCTGGCCCCAGCGCCATTTCCCGCCCTCCAGGTCCCCCCGCCACAAAAGTTGCCAACCCCTGCTCTAACCTTTATGTTTGCATGGTTATTTTAATTGGTTGATATGAGCTCGCAATTATAATTGCTGTCTTCCTGCTTAGACAATGGTGATGATTGATTATTTGATTTTGTCGTCTGTATTGTATTTTGATCATATTCTTATATGCCATTACGATGTCCACAAGGATGAAGGTGATTTTAAAAGAAAATAAATCCATTGTTCTGGCCTGAGAGAAGAGCATCCAGCCACAGGTCTGTTGTATCTTGACACCAGTAGCTGGTGAGAGACCCTCCCTCCATGTTCCAGCTGCCACTGCTGTGGACTTTGAGGCAGAGAAGAGAAGCCAGCATCTTCTGGACTTAATCCCCTTCCACACTGCAATTCCCCTTTCCTTATGTGTTGTGTCTTATTTAGATGGTAAGCCTGAGAGCAGGGAACAATCATATATTATACACAATCTGTCTGTCTATGTATCTGTCTATCTTCATAGAATTTAAATGAATGATAACTATGCAAAGGAACACTAAAAGCTGTTGATTTCTTTATTTCTTTGTGACCCTGACTTCTTTCAGGAAACCAATGTTTTGGGATTCAGGGGCCCACGGAAAATGACAGTGATCATTCCTGGCATGAACTCAGACAATGAGAGGATCTGCATCCGTCCTAAAAATGTGAGTGGTTCTTCTTTGCAAGGAGGTTACAAGCCTCTCCCCCTCCCTCTCACCTCAGTGCCTGTCTCAGGTCAGAGCTACAAACGTAAGACAGCCCTTTGCTTCCTGTGTGCCCATCTGCACCTATAGGAACACGAGACCTTACTTATCCGATTCCAAAACCAGAACATGCAGAACCTCATCAAACTCCAGAACAAGATGCCAGCTTGGAACGAGGAGACCCAGTCGTATGTGCTCAACTTCCATGGGCGTGTCACACAGGCATCTGTCAAAAATTTCCAGATCATCTCAGAAGATGACCGTGAGTGATGGTGCACAGAGTTAAAGGAATGTGAATTGTGGGGAAGATTTTTGAAGTATTGTAATGAATCTCTGCTTCAAAGTGAGTTAGGTTATGTGGTACTAACTACTAAGAAGTCTAGCATGTGCAGCACAAGCAATTGAGAGTGTGATACAGTGGAACATTTATGTCCTGCCTTATAGCTAAGAGAGCCAGTGTGGTGTTGGACCAGGATTCTGGGGTATCAGGGTTTGAATCCCCACTTGGCCATCAAAACTCACTGTGTGACCTTGGGCAACTCACACATTCTCCACCTCAGAGGAAGGCAGTGAAAACTCCCACTGAAGAAATTTGGCCAAAAAACCCCTGTGATACATTCACCTTAAGGTTGTCATCATCATCATCATCATCATCATCATCATCATCATCATCATCATATGTTAAAAATGATTTGAAGACACACAGTAACAATAACTTAAATATCTCAGTGTAGGATGAAGCACAAGAACACTGGGTAATTTAAAACAAAACAATGTAAAACACGTTGAAACAGTTTAAAATAGTATTTACAATATACATTAATTCAGCTTGATATGGCGATGTGAGTGTTGAACTAGGACTCCAGAAGACTAGGATTGGAGTCCCCACTCAGCATGGAAACCCACTTGGCCAAGTGACACTCTCTCAGGCTCAGAGGAAGACAGTGGCAAACCTCCTCTGAATAAATCTTGTCAAGGAAACCCTATGATAGGGTGTCATAAGTCAGATTCATCTTGAAATCATAAACCAATAACGGTATTAAAAGAGAAATCCACAAGATTCTCCAGTATAACAGCTCTAGCCTCTAAACAACAGACAAGAGATTTTAGAGTAATTAAACTGTTGTTGAATGAGGCCAGCCTACAACATTTTGCTGCCTCAGGTAAAGTGACGAATAGTAGCCTACTGTGACCCACTCAAGTCAAGGGACATATTCATGCCCTACCAACTTATTTGGCACAGGAGACAGAAAATCCCACTATCATCTTTTACTGTCCCTGGTGAAAAAGCCTTTTCATGACATCCAAAGTCTGGTTGTGACTGGTGGCCATCTCATTTTGCTTAATGGTAGGTCTGGCCCCATTCTTGGCAGGTCATAAATAACTGGATATATTACTTGATAGAACAGGTTGTGCAAAAACTCCTGGATGCAGACATGGTCCAAATCTCATGAAAAACCTGTATAACTTTTTTTAAAAACCCTCTTTTTACCATGTTCCAAGCGTGAATAATTGGATAGGCAGCTAGAGGGGAGTGTAAACAGAAATTAGATCTCTGCAGTACCCAAGAGATACATATCAGAGAACATGCTGGGCATATATATATATATATATATAGAGAGAGAGAGAGAGAGAGAGAGAGAGAGAGAAGGGTTGGTGAGAGGGGCAGAGGAAAAGAGTTTGTGACAAGCTCCCTTTACTTCCTCATCTGTCTTTTTCTCTCTGGCCTCCAGCTGACTACATTGTGCTACAGTTTGGTCGTGTGGCCCCCGATGTCTTCACCATGGATTACCAGTACCCACTCTGCGCACTTCAGGCATTTGCCATCTGCTTGTCCAGCTTTGATGGGAAACTTGCTTGCGAGTAGAAAGCCAAGCCAACCAACTTCAGTTGTTCAAATCCCTGTGGTTTTGCTCCAGATTGCTTCCTGCTGCCTCGTAAAACTGGACAATCCAAAACTTTTTTAGTACTGCCTACCTTTGAACCTCTGAGCTTCCCATCCCTTGCCAGGCTGGACCTCCACATGACCTGTTACTGTTAAGCTGGCATGTTTGCCTTCCTTTTGCTCTGCTTCCATTTAAGTTCTGTCATGACAAAATAGCCTTGTGCTTTCCTAAAACCCTTGACTTCTCATCTTCCCATTTGTTTTTGCTTTTTTTCCCATTTGCTCTTTGCTTTCCCCACACTCATAACCTGATCTGCTCACCTGTTCAACTTAATCTTTGAACTTCACAATTTTGGTTCAAGCTTGTTAGGCTCCAAAATCCCTCCCAGCCATCCTTTCAGAACAGTACCCACCTACCAAGGAAACAGATCATCTCACCTGATGTGGACCACAGCTCTGTTACTTGAAGAAATAGCAGACACCAGAAGAACAGTCATTTCTGCCAGCTTCACAGATTCAGAACAAGAAAAGAGGCAGCCATGTTGTTGGGAAGTGGCATCCATTTTAAAATACAACTGAAGCTGCAACCCCACCCATCTTCCCTTCTTTATCAAAATTGGGTAATAGATTGGAAATAAAGCTTACCCAGAGATCAAAACAATTCTTGATTTGTTCTTGGGAGTAGATGGGCCTATCACCAAAAATGTATGGTGCTGATTGACTTCATCAGTTGGGGATTCTACAAACTTCACTTCAACTGACTTCTGCTTTCTTTTAGCTACAACAAAAGAGGGTTGCTGCTGTACAGTATATCACATTTTTGGAACATGGCTTTCAGCATGGCATGTATTTTCAGTGATTCCTGAATGTGTTTGGACTTAAACTAGATGCTCCAGTTAACCTGGCCAGTAGTTAAGTATACTTGGAACTGTGGTCACCAGCTTCTGGAGATCTAAGTTTAGTAGCCACTACTGGAGCCACCAAATCCTGGCTTAAATCAGGGATAAATTATAGGTATCAGGACTCTGGCTTACAAAATGGCTGAGATCAGTTTAGTAAGGTGAAAATTGCCCATTAAAGCAGGACTAGGAAACATTTGGCCTTCCAGAGATTATTGGACTACAACTCCCTACAACAAGTCTTAACCAGCCTATGGACCTTATCACACGGGGCCCAATCCAGACAGAATCCAAACGAAATCCCGACCTAATACGTATTATTTTTCCGTGTGTCCACACGACGTCACACAGAACCCTGACAGAATGCAGAAAGAACCGAGATCTTTTGAATTTCGGTTTCTTCAGGAATTGCAATTGCGCGACGGGAATCATTTCGCTTTTGCCGTAGGTATGAAAACCCAATACGTATTGGGGAGCATTTCCCCGCCTGCGCTCCGAGGAGGTCCTCCCCGGAGACCCGGCTCTCTGAGGACGTCCTCCTTGGAGCGAGGCCCCACGCAGGGTCCGCGCTCCTAGGAGGTCCTCCCCAGAGAGCCAGCTCTCTGAGCAGGTCCTCCTTGGAGCGAGGCCCCACGCAGGGTCGGCGCTCCGAGGAGGTCCCCCTCGGAGAGCTGGCTCTCTGAGGAGGTCCTCCTTGGAGGGAGGCCCTCCTTGGAGCGAGGCCCTCCTTGGAGCGAGGTCCTCCTTGGAGCGAGGCCCTGAGGAGGTCCTCCCCGAAGAGCCGGCTCTCTGAGGATGAGCACAGGACCTCCTCGGAGCGCCGACCCTGCGCGGGGCCTGCGCTCCAAGGTGGACCTCCTCAGAGAGCCGGCTTGGGAAGGGGTGACAGCCGCGGCAAGTGACAGCCGCGGCTGTATTGCGCATGTGCAAGAACATCATTGCTTGGTTATGTACGGGATTTTCTCACTTGTGTGTGAACGGCAAATACGGTTCCCGGGAGCGCTTTCCTTAAAAGCGCGATGAAGGTAATGGCCTGTGATAGCCATTTGCGTATTGTGGGGTTTCTTTCGGTTTGTTACTGGATTTATTCTTATTTCACTTAATTATTGCTTTGTGGCCCGCGTGTGATAAGGTCGTATGATGATGGGTGGTGGGAGTTTCAGTCCAACATTATCTGGAAAGCTAGATGTCCCCCAGCTAGGAGCCCAGTCCAACGACTGCTAGAAATAGTGCAAATTGAGTCCACTTTAACTGCCCTGGCACAGTGCTAGGGAATCATGGGAACTGTATTTTTTTCTGAGACATTGAGCCTTCTCTGTCAGAGAGCTCTGATGCCACAATAGACTACAGTTCCCATGATTCCCTAGCACTGAGTCAGGGCAGCTAAAGTGGACTCAATTTGCACTATTTCTGGCAGACTGCAAAGGCCCTAAGTCATGACTAGGTCGCACAAAAGCAATGGGACTGAAGTTTGTCACCATTAATTTGCTTCATTGTTCTTAATGGGACAAACAGCAGAATCTTATCCATGCCCATGGTGTTTAGTGGGATTTGATTGTTCATAAGTTAGTCCAGGAACACAGCTGTCGCCATAACATCTCTGTATATTTCACATCCCTTTAACCTGAGAGCATGTCTGTCAAAGAAAAAAGGCAAGGGAGTTGGATTATGTATGTCAACACTGGTGCTTTACCAGCAGGTCAGAACAACCCCACCTCAAGCTGGTGCATATTATGCCCTTGCTTCATTTCATGATGACTACTATACTAGCTTTGATCATCATGTTTCATTGGCATATAACAACACGTGCAGTTTAACAAGGAGGTAGCCTGACAAAATCCTCTGTGATCTTTCAGTGTCATTTGACACCATCAAATATGGTATCCTTCTGGGTTGTCTGGCTGACCCGGAATTGGGGCATTGCTTTGCTGTGGTTCCAATCTTTCTTGGCTGAATGTTTCCAAAGGATGGAAACAGGGGGACTATTGTTCAACACAGGGTTCCACAGGGTCAATATTGCTCCCTATACTTTTCTACATTTACATTAAAGCTGCTGGGAGAAGTCATCTGGAGCTTTGGGGTTGGGTGCATATTGATGATACCCAGCTCTATCTCTCCTTTATCTCTCCTCTTCTCCTTTACAACTGATGCCTTTACAACTGTTGTAGCACTGATTCATTGTCTGGATGTTGTAAAGGACTGAATGCAGATAAATAGAATAGGCTTAATCCAGGGAAGACCTAAATGCTGTTGGTCAGGAGGAAGACCAACCTGGGATTGGGGGCACAGCCTGTTCTTGATGGGGTTGTTCTGTCTCTGAAAGCTCAGGTTCGTAGCTTGGGGATGCTCTTTGACCCTGTAATGTTCCAGGAAAGCCAGGTTGCTACAAGGGGGAAAGAGCTCCTTCATCCAAGTTCAGCTTCCCCAAGGATCTTGGGGAAGGCAGATCTGGCCACAGTGGTTCATGCCTTAGTTAGCTCTTGGTTACTGTAATGAGTTCTACATGGGGCTGCCTTTGAAAAGTACTCGGAAGCTTCAGCTAGTGCAAAATATAGCAACCATACTGGTGTCAGGTGTACGTTTTAGAGACTATATATCACCCGTCCTGCAAGAACTGCACTGGCTTCCAATTTGTTTCCAAACCCAATTCAAGGTGCTGGTGTTGACCTACAAATGGTTTTGGGTCAAGATACCTTAAAGATAGCCTCCTCTAATATTGGCCTAGAAAGTTGAGATCTTCAAAGGAGGAACTGTTGCATCTCCTTGTGAAGTTAGTTTGATGGGTACATGAAACAGGACTTGCTCTGTAGCAATGCCTCGACTATGGAACTCCCTACCCAAGAAAGATAGGCTGGCCCTACCTCTTTTAAGCTTCTGGTGAGCAGCCCAAACAGTACTGTTTGGCATGGCATTCAGTGTTTGAAATGGCTGGGTTAACTGTTTCAAAACTAAATTCTAGGATTGTTTTTAGACTGCTTTTATTTAGAGACTATTTTTAATTCGTTCATTTTATTTGTTAATAGTATCCAAGACACAGCCACGTGCTTGGGAACTGGAACTAGTAGAAGAGATAAAGGAAACATAGTCCCACGTGTTGTTGATGGTCCACAATCTTTATTATCTTAAAAAGCCCAGGACAGGAAAGAACTACACATGGGCAGAAATGAAGAGGAGGAAGGAGATATGTTACAGAATGGTGGCCACATGGAGGATCTTAACAGGACATGAATGAAGACTGGGAGCTCCTGAAGTTCAGAGCAAGCTTTGTGGTCTTCAGCAGATAGCACTCGGGGAAGCAGCATCCTGACTCTGCTGCCCATCTGCCTGCCATCATTTTATGATACGTTGCATGGCAGGTTTACCCTGGGGTCTATAAGTTGCGGGCCTCAAGATACTGTTGGACTACAGTTCCCACTATCCCACATAATTGCCCATGCTGTCTGGGGCTGATAGGCATTGCAGCGCAACAGCACTTGGAGGGCCAGAGATTCCCCATCCTTGTTTTTCTCTCTATACAACTTGTGGAATCAGAAGCATACTTTTCCTTCTCTGTCCAGCATTCATTTCTAATTAAGATCCACCTTCTGAAAAAACATGTATAGATATGCTGCCTAAACAGCACTGAACTGTGTGAATGCTGAAAAGTATTTCTTTACAGTAAGGGTGGGCACACAATTCCCTAGGGCTGTTTTTGTGGTCCTCAGGAACACCCAGGGGTCAAATGATGATGATGATGATGATGATTGGGCAAGTTACACTCAGCCTCAGAGGATGGCAATTGCAAACCCTCTCTGAAGACACTTGCCAAGAAATCCCTATGATAGGGTTGCATTAGGGTTGTCATAAGTGAAAAATGACTTGGTGGCACACAACAACAACAACAAATGTTTTAAAGCCTCCAAATGCACTCTAGAAGTTGGGGGCATTTTTTGCCATGCTTTTGAGCTCCATTTTAGGTGCAGAAAAGGGCCTTTAAAAAAAATATGCTAGAGTTAAACTGCAAATGGCTTCAGGCCTTTCCTAGGTCTAAAATGTGGTGGAAATGTCAGCCACAGAAGGCATTTGGGGGCAAGAAAATTGGGTTTTTCATTTGCAGTGGGATGTGATAAGGGGATGCACACATATCGCAAAGTCTCCTTAGGGGCCTAATGTAGCCCCTGAGCTCCCACAGTTGCTTATGTGTTCTTTACAGTGTCTACTTTAAACCCATGCTACGCCATGGTGAAATGTTATTTATTGGAATTAGTAATAAATATTTCTCAACATATAATTAAATATTGTTTTTGTGATTAATCACTATATTTAAATTATGTTTGATTTGTAGCAATGAGAATACATAATGCATATCAGGTATTTACATTCCGAATCATAACTGTAGCAAAATTACAGTTTTGAAGTAGCCACCAAAATTTTTGGTTTGGGGTCACCACAACATGAGGAACTGTATTGCGGGGTCACGGCATTAGAAAGGTTGAGAACCACTGGTCTATAGAGATGTTTTCTGGTGCTTTAACCTGTGCTACAGATGGATGGTATAAGTCGTGCAACCACATTCTTTCCTTTAGCCTTTGTACCAAGGGTGAACCAGGTTACAACTTCTGAGATCTGTAAGGATGTTCCCAGCCTCCTACACTAACAGGTGGATATTGCCAATGATTTCATAACATTAGAGAGAGGCCTATTATTATAAGATTACAGATAGGTTTCCTGGATTATTATTTTTTAATACAAATATTCCTGGTGCCTTTAAGAAATATTCCAATATACAGTAGTTACATACAAGATAGTAAAACATTTAGAAGTTGTTTACAAATGATGCTCCATTCCATCTGTAAACCAAAATACCAGGCAAAGAGAACAAAAAATGGTGTGTGTGTGTTTTCTGGTACTTTCTGAAATTAAAAAGGTTGAATGCATGCATTTTTTTTTTCTTTTTTAATTGAAAAAGACATTAAAATATTCTTACACACATACATACATTCTAATAATTGTACAAACTTACTGTATACCAACAATTCTTTTAGTTATACAAATGATCCAGGTATTCATTCCAGTAAGGTTGCCTCTATAAATACCACATCCCATCTATTAGTTATTCAATTCTTCTCTCATAACATTTTATTCACCTTCTCTCTACTCCTTCCACTTCTCTTCTACTCCTCTTTTTCGTTCATCCTCATAGTCCTTTCCTCTATCTTCCATCTCTTTCTCTCCTCTTCTTCGCTTTCCCTTAAATTCTTCCACCTCCCATTTTCCCTCTTCCTACTTCTTCACTATCTGCCTTCACACACCATCTACAACTTACTTGTACCTTCATTTTAACCTTCCATCCCTTCCCTTACACATCTCTTTTCTTCTAATCATTCACACTTACTTCCTACTTGTTATCACTGGATTATCTGCTATCATTGTTGTCCTCCTTAACAATGTATTTATTTGCTGCTTTCACTAATTTTTCTTCTTTCTTTAGTCTCTTTATTTTTCCTTCGTTCCGTTTGTGTATATACAAAAACTTCTTATTATAATAGGTATTCGGTACATCCTATCCCTAACTATATTCTATTATTATTCTTATCTTCGTTTGTATATATATGTGTGTATGTGTGTATATATATATATATATATATATATATATATATATATATATATAACTTTCCCCCCTTTACACCATATTCCAAAAGTTATCTTACTATTCTGTTCTTATTTTATTTGACCTCTTCGTTTTTCATACACCAGAACTTCCTGGGCGAAACAATTCTCTTTTTCATTGATGATATTTAAAATTGTTTTGGAAATACTATCTTTAATTAATAACTAATTGTAGCCAAATTAACCCACTGTTTTTTAAGATAGTTCAGGATTGGTGGCCACTCGCTAAGCCCCTTTTCCATACATTTGTCTCTCCGACAGTATGTCAGTGAATCCATCTCTATTGAATCGTAGAGTTTGTATAGCCAATCTTTTATACTTGGGACATTTTTCATTTTCCATTTTTGTAATAGTGTTATTCGAACAGTAGTAATTAAATAAAAAAGAAGCTTTCCAACATCTTTTTCTAAATCTTTATCCCACATGTTTAGTAAATATATCTCAGGGCAACTCTTTATTTTCCCCCCTAACATCACATTTATAATTTCATTTACTTTTAACCAATACCTTTTGACATATTTGCATGTCCACAAACAGTAGTATAATGTACTGGGTTCTTTTCCACATTTCCAGTACATGTTACTACTCCCTTTATATATTTTAGCTATCTTTACCAGGGTTAAATACTAGCGAAAATAGATTTTGTAAAAAATTTCCTTAAGATTCTGTGAAACCATGTGCTTTAGACCTTTTGTCTAAACATATGTTTGAATGCACACATTTTCCAGAACCATTATATAGACACATTTCCGTGCACTTCCTTAGATAATACAATCCACAAAAGTGGGGTGGTAGGAGAACTCTTAATGATTACTTTTTTGCTCTACTTGTTCTTTAGATGGCAACGTGTGGTACTATGTGTGCCTTCATGTTGCCTGTTGTTTTATGGCAATCCCATTAACCAGGATTTTCTTAGGGAAGGAATACTCAGAGATGGTTTTGCCAGTTCCATCCTCTGAAATATAGCCTACATTACTTGGTATTCATTGGTGGTCTCCCATCCAAGTACTAACCAGAGCTGACCCTACATAGCATCCAAGATCAGATAGGGCTTGGTGCCTTTAGGGTATTTAGGCCCACATTTAGTACTTTTGTTGTTGTGTGCCTCCAAGTAGTTTCCAACATATGGCGACCCTAAGGAGATCCTATCCTATTGTTGGCAAGATTGGTTCAGAGGAGGTTTGCCATTGCCTCCCCCTGGGGCTGAGAGGGTGTGACTTGCCCAAGGTCACCCAATGGGAGCTGGAAATCAAACCCTGGTCTCCAGAGTCATAGTCCAACACCCAAACCACACCTCCACACTGGTTCTGTTTAGTACTTCTTCATGGAAAGCCAGCCCTGCTGAGTTTTGGGATCTTCTCCTTTGTTCATTCCTAGAGGAGTTCTGGGCATCTATCCCAAATTCCTATCCTGATGTCACCACTGACTTGTTCCCTGGCAGTTTTTCTAACCATCTGTCTTGCCACCTGTCACATGTCTAAAACCATTAACTCATTCTCATTCATACTCCAGTCAGGCCTGCTGCTGCTAAGATGCTCATAAAGTTATTTCCGACGTTCATTGCCATGGGATGCATTGGTTTGGGTATTTCCAAAAAGGTACTGGACTAATTAGTGGAAGACAGAGCTGTACTCTATAAATCACACTGCCTCCACCAGAGATAGAAATAATGTGTCCCTCCAGATGTTGTTTGTGGACTCCCATCAGCCCTAACCAGCATAGCCAGCATTGAGGGATACTGGGAAGGGGAGTGTGACAACATCTGGAGTATTGCACAATTCCCACCTATGCCATTGTATTTAATGGGACTTGAGTATCCATTTATTTTGGTTTCCGGGGGGGGGGGGGCTGGAACCAAATCCCAACAGATACCAAGAGCCCACTGTATATGCCACTTCATTCCAGTTGCTGAAGACAGGTGTTCTCAACTTGGTGATTTTCAGATATGTTGGACTGCATCTCTCAACATCCCCAGCTGATACAGCCAAAGAAATAGCAAGGGCAGAACTGTGTTTTTGTGAATGATAGAATTATATGCTTCTCTTTAAGCTGCTTGTGACACTGCTGTTTTAAGGCTTCCTGAAGAAAAGAAAAAAAGGGGGGGGATTGAAAGCATTAATTTTCACCAGTGAAAAGACAGACAAAGATATAAGGAAGAGGGAAGAGACAGAGGGGGATTGCAGACTGCCAGAAATAGTGCGAATTGAGTCCACTTTTAGGGTTAGGGTTAGTACTAGGGAATCATGAGAATTGGTTTTTTTTCTGAGACATTGAGCCTTCTCTGTCAGAGAGCTCTGGTGCCACAATAAATTACAGTTCCCATGATTCCCTAGCACTAACCCTAACCCTAAAAGTGGACTCAATTTGCACTATTTCTGGCAGTCTGCAATCTCCAAGCCACTCCAACTTCTGAGTGAATGGGTGAGGAGAAGAAGGAACAAGGAAACTAAAGAAAGAGATCATTACCAGGCTCTGGAGACTGAAATCAGTATTATTGGGCTCCACCCAGCTAAGCCCTTTAAAACAATAGTAAACACACTGGTGAGATGCAAAAGGAAATAGGATCAAGGCTTCTTCACCTTTAACAGTTGTGCAGAAGAGAGAATTACAACAAGTATAGTTTATCATGTTGTAATCTCACAGGGAATTAGGAGTGGGTAGAAAAGGAGATTGCAACATTACTGTTTTCCATGGCCAAGCAGGGATTTGAACCCTGGTCTGCAGACTGGTAATCCAACACTCAAATCACTACACCATCCTGGTTCTACATTACTGGTAAGTTACTTTGGGGAGGCTGCCACTCCTGGGATCCTTCTGCTTGGATAGGGAATCCTGCAAGCTAAGGGATAGGGAATCCTGGGAACTGTAATAACAACAAAACAAGCAAAAAAACCAACCCCTAACCTTTTCAAGCTCTGTACTTTGTAGTGGACACTTTTATTTTATGATTATTTATTTTGTTATTTCATTTGTATCTCTCCTTTCTTCTGGAGTGGGGCCCAAGGAGGCTCCCAGAGAGAGTCAACTAAAAAAAAACAAAAAACCTTCACAATTAAAAATTTAAAACAATTAAAATCAACATATTAAACAGTTTAACATAATTTAAGAGACATACAGAATATTTAAAAAATAAATAAAGCACCCCTATAAGAGGGATGCAGTGGCTCAAGTGGTTAAGACACTGACTCTGTTGATTGCAAGATCAGCAGGTTGGCAGTTCGCGGCCCAAGTGCTGCACGATGGGTTGAGCTCCTGACACTAGTCCCATGCTTTTTAACCTAGCAGTTAAAAAGCATGCAAATGCAAGTAGATAAATAGGTACCACTTTGGTGGGAAGGTAAACAGCATTCTGTGCAATCATGCTGGCCACAGAATCACAGAGTAGTCTCTGACAATGCTGGCTCTTCGGCTTAGTAACGGAAATGAGCACCACCCGCTACAGTCGGACACAACTTGACAACCTTGTCAATGAGGAATACCTTTACCTCTACCTTTATAAGAGGCTCCACTGCTTACACATTCGAAGCCTGCTTAAACAAAAAGACGTTTGCCTACCATTGAAAGGAAAGGGGGGGGGGCCTTTGGGAAAGACATTGGAGAAGTTGAGGAATGATAATCAAACTAACCGAGGGATCTTGTAACACCTTCCCCATAAAGAAATACTGAGAACTTTATCCGACGAGGCTATAAAAGTGAAATTTTAACAGGATAAAAGTGTCTTTGGCCAGTGTTATCACACAACATTGTGTCTGTCCTGCTGCCGCCTCACATTCCATTCATTATTGTGTTGCATCTTTTCATTAATGGGCAAAACCTGTCAATAGGCTCTCAATCTCTGCCTTCATATGATAAGTCCCCTCTGTTCCTCTCCCCCTCTGCCCTCCTCTCCTTTGCAGTGATCACAGCTGCCAACAGTATACCTGCTGCTGTGTGCACATTCACACATTAGCTGGCTTTGGGAGATGGTTGACAACTGCAATCACTCATTCCCCTCCTTCCTCCTGGAAGGTGGTGTTTGGCAGTGCAGAAAACAGATCACGCAACCATGGATCACCAAAGCTCTACCATGGGGGATCCCATGATAAGAAATGATAAGAAATTATGTCAAACTGGTATGGTTCCATTCCTAAACTAGCCCGATTGTGGCGGGTCAATAGGGTAGTGTGATAAAGCCCTAAAGCAAGAACGAGGAAGCTTTGGCCCTTCAGATTTTTTGGACTTCAGCTCCCAGAAGCCCTGGCAAGCACAGCCAATGGTAAAAGGTTATGTTATATTTGGCTTCTGTTGGGAATCTGTGATGTTCCAGGTTTTGGACTGCAGCCCCCAGTATTGTCTTAGGGTGGCTAGAGCCAATGGGAATTGCAATCCAACAATATCTGGAGGACCATTATGTTCCCCAGTCCTGATCTAAAGGCAGTTATCTTAATCCCAGGAATCCTTGCTCTCATTTCTCATTTTCATATCTACCACTCTCTAATTTTTATAGGGAATGTTGACTGACCCTAGAACTTGTTCTTGATTAGAGGAATAACCTGTGAAACATGTGAAGCAGTAAAGAAGAATTTGCCCCAGGCATGTGCAAAGTGCATTACATTTCCTATGCAATGAACTATGTTGCTCCCATCTCCCCAAAGGATCTGAGGATACTGATGCAGGGCATCCAGATAAGAAGGTGTGGCTTCCTGGAAGGATTCTGCCTTTTTTTTTCTTTTTCTTTTTTGATAATTTTATGTTATCTTATGTGGTACTATAAATGATGTTTCTGATGTGTTTAACAACCAACAATCTAACCTTTGACAAACTCCATGCTCCAACAATCTAACCTTTGATGAAGGTAAAGCAGCAGAAGGCAGGAAGAAATAATTTATTTTTTTAATTAGATTATTATTATAATGTCTATTTTTATGGTGAAGGTGAGGACCATCAAAGGAAAACTAGATATTAAATTCAGACATACCTGTGTAGGATTAGTTATTTAGGATTATTTGGATTAGGGTGTTAAGGATGGAGAGTTCATGAGTATAAAATTCTCATTAAATATTCAAATAAAAATTCAAAAATGTTGGCCAGGGCCACACAGAAAAAGAAAATGGAAAGCATGATAAATATAGTGAAGGATAGATGTGGGAGGATGTGTAGAATGATGAAAGAAAATATAAATTTTTTTGAAGAATATTATAAAGAATTATATCAAGCAGGAAAAAATCCAATAGATAAAATTTTAACCTTTTCTTTAAAAACATCACATCTTACCAAATTTTAACGTTTAAGTACATGAAACTATGTACATGTCGATACATTTTGCCATTTTAAATAAAGGACACAGTTTCACTATGCCATCGTATTTAATGGAACATGAGCATCCATGGATTTTGGTATCCATGGTGTATGTGTGTGTGTGTTTGTGTGTGTGTCCTAGAACCAAATCCCAGGGGATATCAAGATCCCAGAGTCCCTAGTCCAGTATTCCAACCACTACACCGTAAGTGGGCTACCAGTTCCACAATTCCTTTCCATTACAGGGTTGTTGTAGGAGTTATAGGCCAAAACTGCTGGAAGGCCGAAGATTCCTCACCTTCCATTCTGTTTCTTAATGGTGTGTGTGTGTGTGTGTATTAGTGTGTATGTTTTGTGCCAAGGAGTTTTCCAGGTTCAGTCATCCAAATCACCATCATATCTCTCTGCTTACAGGTGTCTCAGGCTGGTGCCACACTGCAGAATTAATGCAACTTAACACCACTTTAACTATCATGGCTCCATCCTATGGAATACTAGGATTTGTAGTTCGGTGTGGCATCCGAGCTCTCTGACATCAAAGGCTAAACAGCTCACCAGACTACAAATCCCAGATTTCCATAGTATTGAGTCATGGCAATTAAAGCAATGTCAAGCTGCATTAATTCTGCAGTGCAGATGCAGCCATAGGGAGCATCCTTGGATAGCAGTCAGAGAGGACTAGGGACCTTATCACACAGGGGTCTGAAGCAGTGCCATCCCTGTCGCATCCCCGTCCCATTGCGCTTCCTTTTCCTGTGTCATCACACAACGTTGCAGAGAAACCCCGCCCGTCCCCGTCGTATCCCCGTCCCAATGCGGCATCATGCTGCATCATTCGGCATCATCCCCGTTCTTTTTAATTCCAGTTGTAAATGGGAATTACATTTCCCGCGACGGGAATGATACCGGAATGATGCTGCTTTCTGTATAAGGAAGCGCAATGGGACGGGGATGGGACGGGGATGGCACTGTTTCAGTCCCCGTGTGATAAGGCCCTAAGTGAGACAGCCTCCATGTGGTCTACCACCATGTAAAGCATGGACATGTGTCCAACCTACATCTTCTCTCTGAAAAGTCAGGGTTTGCACTCCATCCTCCCTGACCTGGCACGGTTACCAGATTCCTTTTATTTTCCACCTGTGTTCTAGAAGCTGCCAAGCAAGCCTCTCCCTGCCCTTGGGCAATCCTGCCTCTATGTTGAGCCCCAGCCCTCTCTGTGTAGGCAGCATGCAACTGATTCAGAGACTTACAGCGTTGCACCCTGACAAAACACAGGCAGCAGCAAGAGCAACAGAGGCAGAAATTCGTCTCCAGGGCCTCCAGAATCTTCAATGGCCACTCGCTGGGGGATCTGCTCTGCTGGGAAGATCAGCCACGATTTCCTTGTTGCCTTGAAGACTTTGCCATCAGCAGATCACAAGGTTGGGTAGCCCAGAGCAGCAAAGGGTTTGGGAGGGGTGTATGGGTGGAAACACCAGGGATCCACATTGGGCAGGTAGAACTGTCTACTTTTTTCTAGGAAGTGTTAAAAAAAGTCCCCGCTGCTAGAAATGTAGCTGGCAAACATTTTGCTGTCATTGCAGCTTGATTATTGAAAGGGGAGGAGTGGGGAGAAGATGGGGCTGAAATTAAGTGGTGATGACATAACTTGGTAAAGTAACCTTTTGGGTTATATCTCTCCAAATTCTCAAAGCAGCATGCCCAGTGGTAGCTGGGGACAATGGGAGTTGCAGTAAATAAATGCTATCCTAGCATAGAGATGGATGAAGAGCCCAGCCTGGTGTAAGCTGACTTCTTGTGTTCTTTGAGAGGAAGGGTAGTGCCATTAATACGCTTTTGATGTCAAGAGTCCCAGACCCAATCCTTCGCCTCTCCAAGAAGAACTGGGAAAGCTCTCTTAAATTAGAGAGAGCAACTTCCAGACAGAGCAGATCAGCCTTTCCTCAGCTCTTTGCTGTTCTCCAGATGTGGTTGGACTATAATTCCCAGCATCGTTGAGCATATAGCTTGGGCTGATAGGAGTTGGAGCCCAAAACAATGGGTTGGGAAAGGCTGGTGATGGATGATGATGATACTGAACTGGATGAACCAAATGATCTGACTCGACTATGAGGCGGTTCTCTGTATTCCCAAAGCTCTCCCTGCTCCATTATTGCTTTCTCAGGCAGAAGGTTAAAAGCCACAGGAATCCTGACAGAAAAGAGATGCTGACAATGCTGTTCTGAGGTGGAACTCCTACAGCGGTGCTAATTATTCCTTTGTATTATTGGATTATGAGCTACTTTCCTAATCTGTCAGTCCAGAGACAAATACTTACGTCTCTCCGCATCTTTCTGTGGTTCGCGTTGTGTGCCTTCAAGTCTTTTCCGATTTATGGCAACCCTAAGGTGAACCTATCACAAGGTTTTCTTGTTAAGTTTCTTCAGAGGGGCTTTGCCATCCTCTGAGGCTTAGAGAGTGTGACTTGCCCAAGGTCACACAATGGGTTTTCATGGCTGAGCAGGGATTCGAACCCTGGTTTCTAGTGTCCTGGTCCAACGCTCAAACTACTATCCCACACTGACTCTTCTCTAGCTCACACTTAACATATATTTCTCACTTATATGTTCTACCTACTGATTTCTCACTTGCATGGATTTCTTGCTTGTATAGCTTTCTCATCTTCCATGTATATTACTCAATTAGCTGCAGCTAACTTTGCTTATATTTCTTACATATCCTGCCAGTGTTTTCTCACTTGGATGCCTTTGTCACTTACATTCTTCCTGCAGCTCCTTGTGCCCTGGCTCCAGACATCATGCTTCCTTCTGATGCTGTGTATATGTGTGTTTGTGTCAATGTCCATACAGTATCTTGCCATGCCTAGAACAATGACAAGTTATGGCCTTTTTCCATCTTACCTCACAGAGGACGTTATCACAAATCTGCTGGTTAATCCACACAAATCCCAAACAAAAACTGGATTTGTGTCTGGCGTTTTCACACGACATCGCACAGAAACTGGACAGAAAGTGGACAGAAACTGGTGTTATCCGAGATCTTTTGAAATTTGGTAGTTTTGAGGAAATGCAAATGCGAAATTAAGTTAATTTCGCATTTACCATAATGTGAAAAGCAAATGCACATTTGGGAGCATTTCCCTGCTTTTCCCATGGTTCCACGGCGAGCATTCCTCTATCTGCGCATGTGCAAGAAGATCATTTCTAGTATATTTACAGGCTTTTCTCACTTGTGTGTGAACGTTAAATGCGCTTACTGTAATTTCGCAATTAAGGTAATTACGTGTGAAAGCCATTTGCGGAATCAAGGTTTAATTTCGGTTTATTTTCGGAATGCCTCATTTCCACTTTATTATCGCTTTCTGGCCCGCGTGTGATAACGTCCAGAGTCTCTTCGGCAGGAGTTTAAGAAAAAGATCCCTAAAGGATCCCAATGAAAACAGAATATGCTCAGTGGCAATGTTGCAGGCAAGGAATGGAGTGGCTTGAATCCTGATCAGGAGCACTCCATGCTGCAACATTTTGTTGCAGTGCCCATTTGAAGCTGTTTTATAGTGAGGCAAAATGGCATGCCTTTAAGACAGATGATCTGCACCAGAGAGGAATTTGGGCAGCTTACCAAGGGTTGCATCCCCCAGGTTTCAGCTAACATCAGTCAAAACACTCTCTCACTCTGTCTTCCCTGTTCTTCCTCTTAGCTGGTACTGTTTGCATGTCGTCTGATGGGTATCTCTTTGAAAACAAAGATAAAATAATAAACCAAACATAGAGCTTCCCAAGTGCCAGAAAGTGAAGAACCTTTCGTCTTCCAGATATTTTTGTCTTCTAACTCACATAATCCCTTGTTGTTAGCTAAACTAGATGGGGTTGATAGGACTTCAAGTCTCAAAGATATGGAAGGAGGCCTTTCAGAGTTTGAAAAACAACTGTTCTGGACTATGGACGTTATCACACGGGGAGTTGCGGAGAGAAAGTGGAAATAAACGGGACGAGCGGAAGACTTTAATTTACAGGATTTGTCCCATTCCGCCTCGTCTGATAACTAAATTTGAATTTAAAAGGGGGTTAATTCGAACAAAAACCTGATCTTTTCAAATCCTCAAAAATCCCGAAAATGAAAAGATCAGGTTTTCGTTCGAATTAACCCCCTTTTAAATTCGAATTTAGTTATCAGACGAGGCGGAACGGGACAAATCCCGTAAATTAAAGTCTTCCGCTCGTGCCCGTTTATTTCCACTTTCTCCCCGCGACTCCCCGTGTGATAACGTCCTATGAGTTCAGAATCTCACAGCCAGCATGGAAAGCTGCCATGGTGGCTTAAGGTTTCAGGAAGTTATCATCCAAAAAAATAATTTTTCCAAACTCGAGTTGTAGGGCATGAGCCTAGCTTGGGTTCTGTGGAATCCTGTCATTCCTGATATCTCATCTCACTGGCTGTTTTTTTCCTTTTCTCAGGCAGTAGCCATTGCTTCTCAAGATCTCAAGCGCTCCCAGGAATACGCTCAGCAACATGGAATTTGTAAAGCCTATGGATCGTATGAGGAATTGGCACATGACCCTGATGTAGGTGAGGATGGAGCCTGCAGAAGCAAAAAGACAGACAGACTGCCCTGGTGCTTCTCGTGGGTTGCTATGAGAAAGGAGACCATTAAGCATCATGATCTACACAGCTCTGTCCTCCAAAAGAAGGGAATGGGGTTAGGGGGAGATGAGAAGATCAGGAGGAAATAGTGTGAGGCTGCCAGACCCTCAATTTATGCATTTTGTTGATGTTGTTATTGTTGTGTGCCTTCAAGTCATTTCTGACTTACAGCAAACCTAAGCGATCCCTAAAATCAAGGGGTTTTCTTGGCAAGATTTGCTCAGAGGGGATTTGCCTTTGCCTTTCTATTCTCCAACATTTCACAGATAAAAACCAGGACATGTATAATCGAGGCTGCATCCACACTGCATGAATAATCCAGTTTGCCACCACTTCAACTGCCATAGCTCCAAGCAATGGAATTATGGGAATTGTTGCATTTAGCTTTCTCTGTTAGAGAGCTCTGGTGCCACAACAAACTACAGTGCCCAGAATTCCATAGCATGGAGCCATGGCAGTTAAAGTGGTGTCAAACTGGATTATTTCTGCAGTATAGATGAAGTCCAAGCAACATCAGAGTGTGATCAAGAGGGCAGAAGTAATAAATGAAAAACAGACAAGCCAGGAGAAGCTGCAGGAGTTTGCTTTTGCTTGTGCCTTCTGGGAAGAGCAAGATTCTACCTTCTCCTGTCTCCTCCTCCTACTATTGCGGTTTGAACTCAATTTGCAGCCATTGAAGTAAGGTGGATGAAAATAAAAGGGGAAAGTGGGAGGAGAGAGAAACAGACATTTTAAAAACAGTTGAAAAACTGGGGTGACAGAAGATTAATCAGGACTGCCCCTGCAAAATCGGGACAGTTTGGAGAATGTCCATGTGCTGTCTCAGGCACACACCACAATTTACTGTTTAGTATAGCCAGCCATGTCTAGTCAGAGGTCATTTAATATTTTCTTGGCCACTGATAATGATTTCTGCAATTGGGCTACATGGTCTGTGGCTCTAATATAACCCTGCTTCTTTCTTTCTCCCTTTTCTGATCCCCATGTATTGATTTTTTTCTTTTCAGATGTGGTATACATCGGATCTCTCCATACCCAGCATCGGGCTCACACCCTCCTCTTTCTCCGGGCAAAGAAGAATGTTCTGTGTGAAAAACCTATGGGCATGAATGCAGCTGAAGTCCGGGAGATGATCAAAGTAGCCCAGGAGAACAATGTGTTTCTCATGGAGGTGGGATATTGTTGTGGTTGTGTGCCTTCAAGTCATTTCTGACTTATGGCAACCCTAAGGCGAACCTATCATGGGGTTTTCTTGGCATGTTTCTGCAGAGGGGTTTGCCATTGCCATCCTCTGAAAGTTCAGTGTGTATGATTTGCCCAACATCACCCAGGATGCTATCACACGGGGAGTTTTCAAATCCTCAAAAATCCCGAAAATGAAAAGATCAAGTTTTCGTTGGAATTAACCCCATTTTAAATTCGAATTTAGTTATCAGACGAGGCGGAACGGGACAAATCCTGTAAATTAAAGACTTCCCCTCGTGCCCGTTTATTTCCACTTTCTCCCCACGACTCCCCGTGTGATAACGTCCCCAGTGGGTTTATATGGCTGAACTGGGATTCGAATCCTGGTTTCCAGAGTCCTAGTCCAATGCTCAAACCTCTACATCACGCTGGTTCTTAGGTAGAATATGGTTGGGTTAAAAGTCAAGGTAGGTCATTGTGATACAAAGGAAAGAGAGTGAGATCTTGGAACAAAGTTTGGAATAGTTATTCCATTTTAGACTGCAGCCCCCAAAATCCTTCACTCATCCAAGTGACATGGTTCAGTGAGGACCTGAGTCTGGGTCATCCAAGTTCAAATCCAAAAATGCAATAGCAAACAGCAGCCATGAAATAGAAAAATGTGTAAAAATAATAACAAAACAGTAGGCAAAATGACTTGTAGCATGAGGTGCAAAACCAGGATGAATCAGCAGATTCAAACCCTGACTTGTCAAACAAGCTGACAGTCACAAGGTTGCTCAGGAAGAGTGGATGGGAACCGGAGTGCGGGAACTGCGGTCTGTAATTACAGAATAGTTCAGCAGCACCATTTCCAAGAAACACTTACACACCCATAAGAGAAACAAATACCAGGGATGATTAGGGAAGGAACAGAATCTAGTGTTGAGATAGCTGCTTTACATGGAGAAGGTACCTGGTGTTTCCACTAAAAATGAGGTTAGCCAATTGTCGACTCCCAGTAGATACCAAAATCCATGGATGCTCAAGTCCCATTAAACACAATGGCATAATGAAATGGTGTCCTTTATATAAAATAGCAAAATCAAGTTTTGCTTTCTGGAATTTCTTTATTTTTTGAATATTTTCAAGGTGTATGTGTGGGGTTATTCACACTGTGAAAATAATCCAGGATCAATCCAGCTTGAATCTCTGTTATTCCCATGCATCCCAAATGCACCCAATTAAGTTTGGGTTGGGTTTTTGTTTGTTTTTTTGGGTTTTTTTTCCAGAAAACCCAATCATCCAGAAAACCCATTAATCCAGAATAATCAATACTGGGTTCCCCCTGGGTTTTTAAAAAAGATCCCCATTGTTGGTAGTGTGAATAATGGATGTGAATAGACCTGAACAGACACAGGATAAAACTCTGCATGCCTTGAATGTGTTTTGAATGCATTCACATTGTTGACTTCATCTTTATTCTAATACTTGCATGTGTGAACAACTGACCTTTCATCAGTGTGGTTCCACAGTATGAATAACAAAACCAGAATACATGAGTGAGAAGATTCATATCATCACACTAAAAACAACATCTGAATGACCCCTAAGTGTTATATGCTTCAATTTGACTTCTGACTTATGGTGAATATATCATGGGGGTTTTGTGGATGGATTTCTTCAGATGTTTGTCATTACTGTCTTGTAAGGCTGAGAGGATGTGACTCTCTCTGTGAATTTCAATGGCCAGGCAATGAAGCTTGTCTCCCAAGTCTAATCTGCACTGCAGAAATAATGCAGTTTGACACTGTGCCATTAACTGCCATGGCTCAATGCTATGTAATTATAGGATTTGTAGTTTTGAGATATATTTAGCCTTCTCTGCCCAGGAGCTCTGGTCCCACAACAAACTACAAAGCCCAGGATCCATACAATGGAGCCATGACAGTTAAAGCAGTGTCAAACTGCATTATTTGTGCAGTGCAGATTAAACCCCAGAGTCCTAGGCAGCACTCAAACCTCTACATCAGATTGGCTGTCCATTTCACACTTGCTAAATAAGACTAACCAAAGATCTCACAATTCTGCAATTCCCCCTCACACCTACTTGCATGGAATTATAGGCTACTCTGCTCTGATTCGCTTCCGTCTCTTTTAGGGTTTCTGGACGAGATTCTTTCCTGTATCGGAGCAGATCCGCACCATGCTGGGCCAGAAATCTCTCGGAGACTTAAAGGTGCTCCAAGCTCAGCTAGGATTTCAGATGGATCACATCCCAAGACTGGTGGATAAGAAATTGGGCGGAGGCGTCATTTTGGACTTGGGCTGCTACGTTGTCCAGTTTGCTTCAATGGTTTTTGGGCCTGAAAAGCCAAAGTCTATTGTGGCTTCAGGATTACTACATGACACAGGTGAAAAGTGGTGTTGGGAGGAGCGGAGTAAGATCACAAAGGAAATGTTGTCAGGAGCTAAGAGTTTGGACAGTGCACAGTTCCATGAAGGATGGGAAGAGCTTAAAAGACATCAAAGCTTGGACATAACACATTACTAATAATAAGTTACTTGTGAAGATTAATTGCTTGTTCAAGAACAAATAATTAACTGCATCATATAACAATCAGACTTCCTTCCTTCCTTCCTTCCTTCCTTTCTTTCAGCTTTCAAAATCTCCATCCAGCAAGGTCAGCAGCCAAACTAATTTGAGCAATTTGGGGATTTTGTAATCCAAAATTAGCTTTTCCTAGGCTCTAACTGTAACATGAGGATAGGCAGCTTCATTTCTTTTGCAATATTGCCATTTACTTTTCTAGTCACAACACATGTGCAGCTTCACTACTTAGGCATTTTGCATCGCAGGCCAGGAATGACATTTTTATGAAAAATAAACAAAAATATATAAATGTTAGTTATTGTTGAATAATAAGAGTTCATTTTTAAAACGTTAAACTATAAAGGTAGCAACTACTTTGAGGGCTTTGTAACTATAAGTAATTACAGTATAAATTCTGTATTGTAAAAGTAATTGTAAAAGTAATTTTTTAAAACTGTGGTAGAGATAACATCAATTTATTCTCATGTTTTCATAGGAGTGGATGAAACAGTTGCCATCATCCTCAACTATTCAGGGAATCGGCAAGCCGTGCTTAACTGCACCATGATGGTCAATCTGCCAGGAGAGGCAATAATTGGGGGAACTGAAGGAAATATTCAGGTACACGGTTATAACATGTGCCATCAGTGGACAGATGACTGCTTCAGGTGATATGATGTGGTTTGGGAGCAGAGGAGTACAAGAAACTAGTAGTATAGTGGTAAATTTTGACACACAGGCACTCATGATGAGTCTTCATAGCCATGTTTCCTCAAGGAGAAGTAAAAAAATGGAGGCAACTGTTGTTGAATCACTCCATCAACAAATTCTAGTAGTTTCTAATCTCTGTGAGGAACAGATCTTTTGTAAAGCCAATGGATTTCAATTACCCATTGAAAAGACCAAGCCACCAAAAAAAAAAAAATGTATTACAACAGGTGTTATATCTGAGAATGTGTGCCCTTCCCCAACTTCTTGCTACTGTGAGAATTACAGTTAAGCTTAGAGAGGAACCAGAAGGGGTTGAAGGATCTGATATGACATCGCCATTGATAATTAAAAAGTCTTGGGCCTTTAGCTTCATTATACCATTGCAATAAATCCTGGCTTCCATCAACTGGAGCCAATACAAAATAGTGACTTGGAGCGGCAAGTACAAAATGGTGACTTGGGGGGTTCAAGCCAAGTCACCATTTTGCACCAAATCATCTCCACTCTGAGATGACCTGTATATATGTGTGTATGTATAAGTTAAGCCTTGACCAGCCTGTTACAGATAAGAGATTGTTAAAACACTGATTGCACTTCTGTTGTTAAACAACTAAGAGCCAGAAACTCTGTGATCTGTAGTGGCTCCTAATCTATCTTGCAGTCACCTCTAGGATGTGGTAGCATAGGTTCAGAAACACATTAGGTTATAAGTGTGGTCAAGGAAGAAATGAGTGCACATTTCCCTCCTCTTCTGTAATAGTTTGATTAGTCACTGCTTGTACATCAGCTTTCTTTCCAAGAGGATCAAGGCAACTTTCCTTTTTATCCTCACACAACTTGTTTAGTGATTGGCCCTCAAGTCATCCTGAGCCCAGATTTTGATGAAAGTAAGATCTTAGAGTCAGCATGGTATAATGGTTTGAGTGTTGCTATATCCCTGGAGACTAGGGTTCAAATCCTTACTTAGCCATGGAAACCCACTGGGTGACCATGGGCAAGTCTCACTCTCTCAGCCTCAGAGGGAGTCAAAGGCAAACCTCCTCTGAACAAATCTTGCTAGGAAAACCTTGCAATAGGGTCACTTTAGGGTTGCTATCAGTCAGAAACAAAAGCCCACAAGAAAGCTCTAAATGGCTATGGAGGCACCGAGGAAAGATAGGTTTTAGACTTGGGTCCTTTGCGCTGGTATGCAATGTCACAAGAGGTCCCCATCTATGTTCCCTTTGCTACAAATTCACTAGATGGCTTTTGCAAGCTGCCGGCTCTCAGTGCCAACTTTCAGGCAGCTGTAATTAAAGCCAGCATCAAAGAGATGAGATCTTCAGGTGACATTTAATTGCCCTGGCTGACTTAAAACCACTGCAGAGGAACAGTGGTGTAACAGTCATTATTGCCAATCTCTCCTCCCCTACACTGGGCAGCAAATGGCATTAAGCCCCCCTTCCATGGTACTGTACAAGCACCAATGGTCCCTCTTTCCCATTTGAGGAATCTTTGCCCCTCCAGATGTTTGAATTTCAGTCCCTTACTCTTGGGAATGTTGGATGACTCTGATGGAATTTGTAGACTAAAACATTTGAAGGGCCAAAGTGTTTTCATCCCTGGACCAAGAGGACAGATGATGGTACAGGTGAATGGAATGTCTGCTTTCCTTTTCTCGTCAAATAAAGATCTTTTCATTCCAGCAATTTTTAAGCAACTCATTGTTTTGCAAGAAAAGAGCTTTTAAAAGAAAGTGCTGTGCTATTTGTAATCTTTGCTTTTTTAAAAAAGGTTAAATTGCTTTAATTCCATAGACAATTTAATACCATGGTAATCATAACTCTCTGTATCGCCAAAATCCACAAAACAGTGATACCTTTATTGGACCATATCATGTTTTGTAGATTTTGGATGCTATTGTACTTCATTTTATGTCCAACACGGCTACCCCTGGATGTTTTCTTTGTATCGTTTAGCTTCCTGTTTTTTTTAATCTGTAATTCTATTTTGTAAATTGCCTTTATACTCAGTTTTGGGGAAAGAACAGGAAATAAGCTTGTTGTTAACTGTCTTTGAATCAACAAAATGAAATCCAACTATGCCCACAACTATGCCTACCTGATCCCTGATGTGACAAATGCCAGTTAATCCTATATCAACCCACACTTCATCCTGGTTAAAGGCAGCCTTGTCTTCCTTTTTCCATCATCCCATATTGCCCTCCAACTGTTGATGAATTACATGGTTATAGTTTTTTGTGGGTTTTTCAGGCTATGTGGCTGTGTTCTGGAAGAATTTATCCCTGACATTTTGCATGCATCTGTGGCTGGCATCTTCAGAGGCTGGTGGCATGGAAGTTTGTAGGGTATATATACTTGTGTGACCCTTAGCTGGGAGGAAGTGATTTACATGTTAATCTGTGTGTTGGTCTGTTGTTGAATGGCCTCAGGGTGGAAGGATATGTGGGAAGATGTGTGTGTCTATTTAATTAGCAATCCATTGTCTATAGGGAAACCCCCTGACCCTGGGTAATATTCTTTTGCATGTGTTGAGTCTTGATTTTGGTGTTTTTCAGGACTGGTAGTCAAACTTTGTTTACTTTCAGGGTTTCTTCTTTCCTGTTGAAGTTGTCCAGGTGTTTGTGGATTTCAATGGCTTCCCTGTGCATTCTGACCTGATAGGTATTGGCATGGTCCAGAATTTAAGTGTTTTCAAATAGCATTTTATGCCCAGGTTGATCTATAACAGGGACCAGCAACCTACAGCCCGGGGGCCGGTTAAGGCCCCGGGCCCTGGACTTACCGGCCCAAGCCATAGGTTGCCACCGTCGCACGCACCACCATTCCCCCCCCCTCAGCCCAGCCGAGACCTGGGCGACGGGAGACCGGCCCAGGTCTCAAAAAGGTTGCCTGTCCCTGGTCTATAACATGTTCTGCTACTGCTGCTTTTCTGGCTGGCCCAGTCTGCAGTCTCTTGTGTTTCTTGTGTTTGAACGCTGCATTTTGTGGTCCCTATGTAGACTTGTCCACAGCTGTATGTTATGGTGGTTGTTGCCCCTTTGTTGCTACAGCAATCCTATAATGGGTTTTCTTGGTAAGATTTGATCAGAGGGGTTGCCATGACCTTCCTCTGAGGCTGAGTGTGTAACTTGCCCAAGGCTAACTAGGGAATTGCCATGGTCAAGGGAGAATTTGAGCCTTGGTCACCTGAAATCCTATTCCAACTCTCAAACAACTATACCATGCTATTGTATACAATTAAGAAGTGTTGTATTGTAACTTGTGCTGGCCGAATGGCCGTAATAAAGAAATAATAATAATAATAATAATAATAATAATAATAATAATAGTAATAGTACGGTAATAATAATACCATGCTAGTTCTCTGAATGCAACAGTGATTCCAATTATCTGGATGGTGACTTTGTAAGCCATGTAGTAACATATCTAGAAGGCACCAGGCTGGGGAAAGTAGGATCCTAGAATGCCACCATGTGCTGAGTACACCACCATAGCACCTGCTCTGGCTATCACATAAACACCATTGGTCCTCTCTTTCTCCAGCTCCCCAACCATATGAACAGCCCCACAGTGATGTTTGTGAAAGGAAGCCGATGGGAATGGCCCCTTCCACCCTCCCCTGAACCACTCTACTTTGAACATGACATTGGGTTGCGATATGAAGCCGAACATGTCCGACAGTGCCTGCTGAAGGGTAAGTCTACAGACGTAGTAGTGACTTCCGACCAAAAACTTTGAACTGGATGGCCCTTGTGGTCTCTTCCAACTCTATGATTCTATGAAATGGGAGCTAAACCAGGGGAGATTTGGACAACTCCCAGTCCTCCTGACAGATCAGCCACTAGTGTGGCAAACTGCTGTTGAACTGGGAGATTCCACGTAACTACACTAGTTCTGGAGGTATAAGGAATGGGTGCCTCCGCCTCAAGATGTTGCTGGAATGCCCTAGCGAGCAATAGCTGATTATGAGGGATCCTAGGAATTGCAGTTCAACAGTATTTGGGGGACCACAGGTATTTTATTGAGTAACCCCAAGTTCTTTTTAGAGCACAAAGAATGCATAGCTAGGACTGAAGTGAGTACCCTGAAAGAGTGGGGCTATCTAGAATTATGAACAATACTGTGATTTTTATATAGTGTCATCTCCTAATATGTTGCCTGAAGATGAGATGATTGCCACTAGGTGTAGGTGGCTTAAGAAATTAGAGCAATTTGGCTACCGGTATGTAATAGGGATGTATTGTATTTTGAAATGAGCAAGAGCTGAAGGGCACCAGGTTGCTCCTTATCAATCTCCAAAAAAGCTGACAAATGGATATGCTTTTGCATAAAGCTTACACATTCTAATTTATATGTATAAATGCAAATTTTAAAACTCGTGACATTTACAAAAACACAATACATGTCACGGTTGGGGAAAGCCCTATTACACACTAGTAGCCAAATTGTTCTAATTTCCTAAGCCATCTACGCCTAGTAGTGATCCTCCCATCATCTGGCAACATATCAGGAGATCACACACAGTACAAAAACCACTCCTCTTTCTCCTCAATCTATTGCCATAGTGTTTTTCTGGGTAACATGAAACTCTTTCAAGGAACGGTCAACTACTCTGTTTGCTGTCCAGGAACTGTTAACAGCTGATGGTAAATGCAACTTCCCCATTTCTTCTTGCTTCATTATTTGGAAATAAAAGACTTGAGGCTGGAAAAGCCATGTATAAACCATGTCTTTGTTTTGACAATCCCAGTTCCCTTCCAACAGCAAATTGCTATTTTCTATATACCAGGGCCATATTCAAGATATGGCTTCTCAAGATGCTACAGTTGCCTGTTCACCAGTTAAATGTCTGCCTTCCAATGCTGTTCCTCTCCTAAGAGCCCTGACACAAATGTTTTCCCTATATGACATGATGTGAACAAAGGGCTGTTTGTCTATCGTTAGTTTCAACAAGAGCATAGTTTTCTGTTAAATTATCTAACTTCAGATTAGATGTCCTTTGAGAGAAAAATTAAAAAAAATACTGACGCTACTTCGGTCACAAAGATACCAAAATCTAAAGTAGGGATAGTGAATGTGCAGCTCCCAAGATGTTAGACAATTCCCATTATTGTTGAAACTGATGGGAATTAAGAGCTCAGCAATTCTAAAGGGAAACTGAAGCAACCCTGGCTGCATTAATTTCTTGCTCATCTGGATTCTATTTGCCTGTCTTTCTTGCAGATTTAAAAGAAAGTCCCATCATGCCATTGCATGAAAGTGAAAGTGTCGCCACAATCATGGACGAAGTAAGAAAACAAGTGGGGGTGATCTATGAGCAAGACACTGTACAGAATAAGCAAAGCAATGAAACCGGAAAATAAACTTTCACCTTTTGCTCATATTCTAGTGCCTGAACTATGGCTGTAAAACTATCTGGGTCAAGAGTGCCAGAGCTCTGAAGCGTTACTTGTTTGGACTATAACTCCCAAAAATCCCTAGCCAGCACAGACAACAGCCATGCTGGCTAGAAGTTCTAGTCTGAACAAGTAGCTGTTACAAGAAAGATGAAGACGCTCTCTTCTGCCTGAAGAGCCAATCTTCCTGCAAGGACAGGCAGTATAAAACCTGCCCTCAACATGTGTTTTAACTACAGTCTTTTTCAAAAGTACCTAGGTAGCTCACAGGAAAAGGAGTCTGATTTTTACATTATCTTCCCAGCAAACACAGCAACTTGTTAGCTGGATGACATCATCTAATCATCTAATCCAGGGACAGATAATGTGTAACTGTCTACCTATGGGCACACTATCAAAGTGTTTATTCAAAAAGGGCTGAAGGGCATCAGGTTGCTGCTTATCTTCCAAAAGGCTGACAAGAGAATATGCTTTTGCATATCACTTACATATTCTAATTTATATTTATAAATGCAAATTTAAAAATTACTGACATTAAAATAAACACAATATATCTCACTCAAAGTAGGGAAACTGTGACTAGGGAGGCTGTGTGCCTAGTTCAAGTGTGCTGTCTAGATGCTGTTAACTGCTGGTGCCTGTTACATTCAAGGCATGATTCCACTTTGCCCTACTCAAGGCCTCATTCCACTTTCCTCCCTGCTGCTCCTTCTCCCATATTAAAAATCCTGAGACCCAAGACTTAAGTACTCGTAAGTGCAATCTGCTTGTATGGACACTGATCATGAACTGGAAGCCCAGGCAAACAGGAGGTGATGAGGGACCTTCAAATGGAGGAATTAGCTGAGGAATGGCAAAGCCTCAATCCTTCAGTCTAGAGACAGGGATGGGGAAACCACACTAAAGCCTGAATGGATCTGTGTATAACAGTAGGCTAACCACATATTAGCCTGCAATGGCCCAAGCATAAAGAACATTAAGTCCAGAAATAAAATGTCTGTGAAGTTATTATGTTAAACATGGTCAACTGTACCCCTCAGGTGTTTTTAGATTACAACTTTCATACTCTGTCTATCACCCCTAGTCAAACTGGTTTAGGGATTGCTGGGAGTTGCAGGCCACAATCTTCCAGAGAAGCACAGTTGCCAATCTCTGCATTAAAACAATGGGACTAGGAGGACAGGCATTGCTACCGCTGTTTACCGCCTTAAAACAAACCCATCTCATTCATAGAAACATGAACCATGTGCAGTGGTTCTTCTCCCACAGAACCCAGGAATCCTAGCTTCTCTACATCCCCAAGACCCCTTTCCCCTCAACTGGAATCCACAGCAACTTAAACGTGATCCTTAAATTCAACAAAATCACTAAAGCTGTAAAACTATTTTTATTTATTTTTTGCGAATTAAGCTTAGCAGTTGAGTTAAACCAGGATGCCATACTGCTTCAGGACGTCTGTGTATTTTGCAATCTTGCTCTCCACATTTTTCTCTGCCTGCTTTCTGAGTTTCTACAAGAAAAAGGGAAGAAATAAGTTCAGAGACCAAAATGCACTGGAAAGCAGAGATCTGATGTTAGAAAGCCACTTGGAGTCAGGCAGAAATTGTCAGGGGATTAACCAATGGTTCACGTATGACACTAGCAGAAGCATGAGGCCTTATTTACATCAAATTAGTAAACATGTAGCACTAAACATGTCTAACCTTAGAGATAATCTAAAGGCTTTCTCCTACTTTTTAAAAAGCCCTCTTTCCAATGTTTTTTGTTTCTCCTAGATATGAAAGCTACTTTGTCCTGGAACTTTTGATATGCAGGGCCAGTGAAGAGCTGCCTTTTTGTCTTTCCTTTCCAGCTCACTAAATGCAAAATATCCTGCACTAGGAGCTCTGGCTAACTTACCATCAGCTGCTTCTTCTTTACATAGTGGAGCTTGGCTTTCTGTTTGCGTTTCTCCTCAAGGGTGGCTGTGATGGCTTGGTACTTCCACCCAACTTCATGAGCAAGGCGACCCAAATAAGCAAACTGTGAGTGGGAGAAAAAGGCATCAGCTTACAAATCAGAATTACAAGCCCTTGGCATTGCATGAAGCTGTTCCACTGCAGCAGACATAACTGTCAACACCTACAATGGGGACCCCCACTTCCACTCTGTCCTACTAGCCAATGAATCTCACGTTTGTCATACAGAACACCAGTATCTCCCATTCTTACCAAGTTTCATGTTTTAAAAGACACCTGCATAAGCCCTCCCATGATCAACATCCAAGCCCTTAGTGCACCACAAAGACCAAGAAATTGTTTGGTTTTTTTTTTTTTTTTTTTTACCAGAGCCCAAAGTCCTGTTTCATACCTCTTGTTCTAACTTGATTTATATCATGTTGTTTTGTTGTTGTTATGTGCCTTCAAGTAGTTTCCAAATTACAGCGAACCTAAGCAAAATTATCATGAGGTCTTCTTGGCAAGATTTGTTCAGAGGGGGTTTGCCACTGCCATCCTTTGAGGCTGAAAGATTGTGACTTGCCCAAAGTCACCCTGTTGGTTTCCATGTCCAATTAGGGATTTGAATCCTGTTCTCCAGAGTCATAGTCCAACATGCAAAGTACTACACCAGGTGTCCCCGGACTTTTTGATCAGGGGGCTGGTTTGCCAGCCCCCAGATCTTCTGGGGGGCTGGAGGTGCACGCACTATTCCGGGCGCCATTTTGGAACACAAAATGGTGCCCAGTGGTGGTGGCAGAACTGGCCGTGGGCCGGTAGGAAGGGCTCAACGAGTCGGGTCCAGCCCGTGGGTCGTAGTTTTGGGACCTCTGTTAACTACACCATGCGGTCTCTATATTCCACAGCCTGCCCAGAAGGGTTCTCGTACCACCTCCAAACAACTTCATACTAGGATGGACTGGGTCTCAGATGGTAGTGCATGAGGAGTTGTCTCATGGTCTTGAAACTCGAACGAATGGTGGAATGTCATCATCACAGACCAGTCTGTTGCCAGTATTGGCAGGCAACACTTAGAGAGCACACTTTAAATTGCTGGTACCAAGTCATTCTGAATGTTTATTAGTGAATGTGTTAAGATGCCCTATAAAAGAACAGCAACTATACCTTGCGTGTGGGCTTGAGGCGGACCACTTTCAAAGCTGCTGGGACCACCATCCTCTTGCGCTGTGGGAGAACATATATCTTATTAGCAATGTTTACAAGTCAAAAATGTAGGTAATAAAAGCCTATCACTGACATCACGCATCAGTCACCCCCACCCACTCCCCCCAAAAAACGGGGTGGAGGAATACTGTTACCTTGTCATAAGGAGGAGGAATGCCATCAAAAACCTTCAGCCTCTCTAAGGCAGCCTGTCCACGTTTGGTCTTGTGTGGGAGCATACCTGGGTGGGAAAAAGAGGAAACATGAGAAAAAAGTTATGAAGAAGTTGGGAGGGCTAGAAGAAACCCAAAATTCAGTTTAAGGCAGAGTTGTGTAAGTTGTCTAAAATACTGTTTTTCAGAATAAAATTTTGTGGGTGGATGACACTGATATTTGTCATTTGGGACAATGGATTGGACTCAAGACTCACTAAAATCAGTGTTGTGATGACTAAATTAAGTCCTGCTGATCCAACCAAATGACCTAGAAGTGAACATCCACTGGAATGTACACAATGACTTAACAACAGTCTAAAACTGAATATAACCCAATGATCTGGAAAAGAACATCCCTTGGAATGTATGTACACCCAGTATTAGGGATGCTTGAGAAACTTAATCTTAGCAAATTACAGTATGAGCAGACAGCTCACAAACTGATGTGCTGCACAGAATTGGATCTTGCATTTTTGTGTGGATTTAAAAAAAAATATTATTACCCGAATAAGCCAGAACAGACATATGAATGAGCATGTGAGAAAGTAATGCAAACCAGAAGTTGACTTATTCATTCACCGTCACCCAGTATGTTAACAGAATTCTAACATGTTACAACCAAAGAAATCCAAATACATAAACAAGAGAATTGTGGATTTTTGCTGGCTACTAGATGTATATTTCCTGGATACACCACATGAGAATATGTACAACTTTCTTGCTCATATCAAGTAGATGGAAAAGCAACATTTACCTCGTACTGTTCTCCAGAAGATTCGGCTGGGGGCACGGAAGTGGTAAGGGCCACGAGAGGGGTTGGTGTTCATACGCTTGCGCAGGAAAGCAAGGTATTTCACTGAGGAAAGGGAAAATTAATTGTAGGATTAAACCAAGGCGGCCAAAGGATTTCAAAAGTCAGAAGCTACCAAGCAAACAGCCCAACCAGTTTCCACAAACCCCTTCTCAATTTGAGTACATAGGCCATTCTTTTAGCTTACTAGTAATTAGTGTCAGATCCCAATCATCATTTCTGTATGGGCACAAATTCTGAAGAGTCAAAGGATTCCCCATCCATGTCATATCTGCAATGGCTGGAATATATCTCCCTGAATGTAATAATCCCAAAACCCCAAGTAAAAATATTCAGAGCTTTGTGTGGAGCACAAGTTTATGGACTGTATAGTCTCCTCAGCTCAGCTGCAGCAATTTGTCAAAAATAAAACACACTGATAAGTGATTTCATCCCACACTTAAGCCACAAAGCAACCACAAGAAGTCATAATCTTCTAGTTGCTCTATCCCAATATCTCTCTCTTCATCCCTTCCCTTTATTGGAAGCCTGAGAACTCAACACGAGAAGCAACCAGGATTCAGCTGTGCAGGTAGTGTGCTTCCTTACTCCTCACAAACAGTGCATGTCACATGGGTACTCAAAAGGCAGAATCAAAGGAGGAGAGCAGTGGCCTCAGATGGTAGTGCATGTACAGTTATCTCATGGCCATGACACTCAAAACTAATGGTGGTAAGGCATCATCATAGACCACTACCCCACCTACCCTGTTCCGTAAGCCAGTCATTTTACAACAACAGCAAAAGCGACAGGTATAAAACACTAGTTTAAATCCCTGCTGTTTTCACAGAACCAAACAATTTTGCAATTCCAGCACATTCATTTGTATGTGTACTGATGGAAACTGACTGAGTTACATTATAACCCCAAGGCTACACATACTGAGAAGCAAACAATCTAATCATACCATAGGATCCTGCCCCTCTCCACTGCAATTCTCTTGTGAAGCTGTTGTTGTTGTTGTTTGCAGCCATAAAGATTAACAACATACTTAACCAATATGAAACAATAAGTTTTTAATGTGAAGATGCCAACTTGTACAGTAATACACTACACCCAACACTAAGCATAAGTTGTTTCAGGTGGTTGACCTGTTTTAAGTCAGCTTTGAAAAAATCAGATTGTTCTGGACCCTGATTGTTACAGGTGAAGAATAGAACACATGGGAATGAATTCAGTAGTTATTAGATGGCAGTGGCGGGGGGTTCATCACAAATGGCAAACAGACAAGTATTTTAAGCGAATAGGAGGGATGATGAAAGACCTCCAGTGTCCAAAGTATGGACAGATGTTGAAGCTACTGTATTACTTACATTTGTTGCGGTAAAAGTTGCCAGATATGTTAATACCTTCACAACGGACAACCACAACTTTGCGTCCTGGGAGAGGGAGAGAGGGAGAGAAAGTTCAAGATCAAATTTTGTGTCCTTCTCCACAGAACTCATGATGGACCACCAATACTTCAGGAGGGGAAAACCAGATTTTGCAGGTACTCATAAGGTACAGGCATATATGATGTCCCTTGAGACTGCAGGCTGACTCAGTCTCCAGGCATCCTAGTACATATACATCCACTCCCTCTCAGGTCCCCACACCCTAACACACAGCTGGAAAAGCTAGAGCTCAGCATTCTGGCAGAATGAGGAATAATCCACCAGTGGCACAGAGACATTTTTCAAACAAGATCTGAAGTTAAATGCCTAGTATTTCCAATAGGAAATAAATGTCTTAGGTAATAAGGCTGCAAGACAGTATACATCTGGGGCCTCCAAAGTGGTGTTTGTGATTCCTTCCTTGATGACCGCTTGGCTTCCTGCCACTCCTGACTGAAATAATGATGCATTTATAAAATAAATTTATAGCTATTATCTAAGACAGGGGTAGGCAACCTTTCCCCTTTAAGGGCCGAGGGACTTCAGCTCCCAGAAGCCTCAGCCATGTTGGCCAATAGTCCCATGTTGGCCAATAGCTCCTGGGATTCTGGGAGCTGAAGTCCCTCGGCCCTTAAAGGGGAAAGGTTGCCTACCCCTGATCTAAGACATGCTACCTACAGCACTGCTTTCATCACCAAGAATGCCTCTGGACTCCAAGTAGACAGAAAGACAGTTCTGGAAATTAAAAGTGTTTAAATTCATATCTGCCTCCTGTGGGGTGTTGTGCTTTGTGATGCAAATACATAATTTGGAATTTGGGGCTCAGACCCTTTGTCTGCCTAGTGCTCAATTCTGGGGAGCCAAGTAACTTGTCTTCACACCTTACCAGTTTGTCTTCTGTGAAATGTTTATTAGAGGAGGAAAGTGGGATCAAATTAGTTGCTCTAGCTTTTGTAGCTCACACCATCTCTATCGCCTATCAGAGTCTTAGGCAGATTGTTTTTCTTTCAGCCTCACCAGCATTACTTTTGTGATGCAAAGTCAATAGGTATCATAAGCTGTTCCAAAACACATCAGTAAAAAATAAATTAGTGCAGCCACTTTTCACTGTGTATCTTTTAGATTACCAATACCTCTCTATAAACTAAAATGGGAGTGGAATAGCCCCCTCTTTCTCTCCCATACCTGAATGAACCTTACCTAATAGGACTTGTTTAGCCACAATGGCTGCCAGGCGACCAAGCAAGTGGCCACGTCCATCAATCACCAACACCTAGAAAAGAAAAGGAGGATTTCAACTGCTAATTGTGATTTACAAAAATAGTTCTCTGTATTTAACAAAACTGCAGTTTCTACAGCCATTGATATCTGAATGTTCTAATAATAATAAAAGTGGAAGAGGAAAATTATGAAAAGATCTCTAGACTGAAGCCATGATATCTCAAGACCTTAAAAGGATGAACCAAGACTTCCACTTAGAATCAGTCACGTCTGCTTATTCTGCTGTTTCTTAACCAAGTATCTACATTCACCTTCCATAGTGGCAGAATTTAAAGATAGAGCTGTGTTAGTCTGTAAAATCAGTTATGTAAACGGATCTTGTAGCACCTTTAAGGCTAACTGAAAGAAATAAGTGTCAGCATGTGCTTTTGTAGACTTGAATCAGTTTAATTCAGACATGCCTCACAACATTATTAGGCTGTGTTAAAATAAATAAATAAATTTTAAAATATTTTAAAAAACCAGTAACCTTCACAATACTATTAAGACTGTAATAAAATTAACTTTTTTTTAAAAAAATAACCCCCATGACATTATTAGACTGTATTAGCATTAATAAATAATATTTTTTTTTAAAAGCGGCAACCCTCACATTATTAGACTGTTAAAATTATTAAATACTTTTTAAAAAGCAGTAATACTAGACTGCATTAACATTAATAAATATTTTTTTAAAAACATTTTTATTAGAAAAAATATTTAAAAGTATTTTTTTAAAAAACATCATTTTATTACACTGCATTAACATTAACTTTTTTTAAAAGGTAACCCTCACATTAATAGACTGCATTAAAATGAATAAAACATTAAAAAAACAGACAACCTTTACATTAAGTCCTCTAATAATCTTTGATACTAATTTTAAATATATATATATATATATATATATATATATATATATATAATAAAAGTTTTAAATTTAAAAAACAAAACACATTTCCACTTTGTCCTGCATCCAATTATTAACTATTTTTTTTTAAAAATAACCCTTTCCTTCCTATACAGTACTTTCTTATTTCCTAACAACTTTTCTTATTCCCTCCTTCCCTTTCTTCCCCCCCCCCCCCCTTTCTTGGGAGGAGGAAGGAAAGGAAAGATCAAAAAAGAGAAGGAGGGGCTAAGAACTAAGATGCTAGGAATTAAGAAAATACCAATTTTTAATACAATAAAAGTATAATAAAAGTTTGCTTTTTTAAAAAAAATTCTGTTGGCACGCTGATCTCCAATACATACAAAAGGGGGAAGTCTGCAATGAGAGGACCCCCCCCCAATATTTCTCACCCCACATGCTCAGATTACTAGACTTTATTAAACTGTATCAAATTGTATTGACTGTATTAAAGTTAATATTTTAAAAAGAGACATACTAAAACAAATGACAGTACTTGCCTGTAGGGAAACCTCGGAGATGTTTCCTAGGTTTCCCTATAAGCAAGTATTTCCCCAATATTCCCAATACTGGGCAGGTAATTCCTAATATTTCCCTATGGGCAAACATTCTGCAATATTTCCCTATAGGCAAGTATTCTTCAATGAATCACTGGGGGCAAGTATGGTTTCCCTATGTATGGGAATTCCCTATTACCATGTAAGGATGTGAGAGCTGGACAGTTAAGAAAGATGATAGGAAGAAAATAAATTCATTTGAGACAATGTGATGATGGAGAAGAGTGCTGAGGATCCCATGGACAGGCAAAAGGACAAACAAATGGGTCCTAGAGCAGGAAACCTCCCTGGAAGCCCAGAAGACCAAACTGAGACTGTCATACTTTGGACACATCATGAGAAGAGAGGACTCTTTGGAAAAAAACAGTAATGCTAGGGAAGGTGGAGGGAAGTAGGAAGAGCGGAAGGCCATATGCCACATGGATGAACTCTATTAAGGTCACTGTATGGGTTTGCAGGAATTGAGCAGAATAGCAGAGGACAGAGGGTCTTGGAGATGTCTCATCCATAGGGTCGCCATTGGTCAAGATCCACTTGAGGGCAGTTAAGAACAACAAACAACAAATGGGCAACTACGGTCGTTTGTTTCAGTACGTACCTTTTAAAAAACTGACAATCTTCACATTGTTAGATCATATTAAAATCAGTATTTAAAAAACCCAGAAGACCCTCATATTAAGTCCTCCATAAACGCTGGTGTCAATTTTATAAAAATAATTATTAATAATATAAAAATAATAATGATAATGATAATAATGATAATAATAATAATAATAATAATAATAATAATAAATTATTAATATATATGTATGTGTATAATACACATACACAGACACACATATATATACATATATATATATAAAATAAAAGTTTTTATTTTGGAGTCAGAGTCGGTACCTTTTTACCAGTCCAACTCCTTGCTTACAAATAATGTTAACAGTATAATAAAGTAGTGTAATAAAAGTTTAAATTACAAAAAATCCTGCTGACACGTTGATCTCCAATACATACAAAAGGGGGGAAGCCTGCAATGAGAGGAGCCCCCTCCCTCCCTCCCTCTCCACATGCTCAGAGAGACTCTTCTCCGCCTGAGGCCTGGTCCAGACTGAAGCCCTGCGAGCGACTGAGCGATGTGGGTTCACCGTCCCTCTCCCGCTCCGCCAGCCGGGGATGAGGAAGGGGGAAACGGACCTCCTCAGCCTCCCTCACCCGCCCAACTCCCGCTGACCCTCGGCAGGGAAAGAAGAAAGGCCTCCTGGGCCCTCAACGCTTCCCTCACCTTCGGCTCCGCCATGGCTGCTCCTCGGCGGCCGCACGGGAAAGAGGCTCCGCCCACCGCGCGCCACGGGGTTACCCTCTCTGGCGCTGAGGGAGAGGGCCGGAAATACCCGGCAACGGAAATGACGTCACGGGCATGGGAAAGGGACGTAAAGAGAGACGCTCCTTCCTCCTCTATAGTCACCGCCATTTAAAGCTGGGCGGCGTGGCCGCTCTGTCCTTTTGCGCCTCTATGGTGTCCCCTTCCTCCTCCTTAATCACCGCCATTGTATTATTATTATTATCATTATTTTTATATTATTATTATTAATTATTTTTATAAAATTGACACCAGCGTATATGGAGGACTTAATATAAGGATCCTTTGGGTTTTTTAAATACTGATTTTACTACGGTCTAACAATGTGAAGCTGGGCGGCGTGGCCGCCCTATCCTTGTGCGCCTTATGAGCAAGAAAACAAATTCCCCAAACACACTGCAGAAATAATCCAGTTTTGAGACCGCTTTCACTGCCTTGGCTCAGTACTAGGGAATTCTGGGAACTGTACTGGGAGCTGGGAGACATTTAGCCTTCTCTGTCAGAGTTCTGGTGCCACAATAAACTACAGTTCCCAGAATTCCTTAGCACTGAGCCAAGGCAGTGAAAGCGGTTTCAAACTGGATTATTTCAGCAGTGTGTTTGGGATCTTAGAATCATAAAATTGGAAGAGGCCACAAGGGCTATTAAGTCAAATCCCCTGCCATGCAACTTGATAAATTATTTACTTGGTTTGTAATTAACATTAGACTTTTATCAATTGATTTATATAGTTTGTCATCTGTATTGCTTTAGATATATTGTTAGACATCTTGAGTCCCATTGTTGGAAGAAAGGCAGGGCATAAATAAAATTACGGTAGTAATATTGCTGTCACACATCATATGGCAATCAACCCCTCCTTAAATTTCTATATTTTTGGTCTCATGCAGGGTGGCCAGACGTCCTCCTTTCCCAGGACATGTCCTACATTCCAGCCTTCTGTCCAGCTTTCTGTCTGAATTTCAAAACGTCCTCCATTTTGAGCATGACTAAGAAGCAAAATTTTAAATTTATATTGGTGAATTTAGCTTTTATTTGATAATGTCCTCCATTTTTCTTGATTGCGCTACATTTTGCAGTACCTTGCCCTCCTTTGTGGTTAGGACATCTGGTCACTCTATCTTCATGGAAAGTATTTTTTACTTCTTGAAGCCACAGGGACCTGTATTCATGGCAGGAAAGGGTGGAACCACACTACAGAAATAAAACAGTTTGTCACTACTTTTAACTATCAAATATACTGGGCTAAGTGGGTTTTCAGGCACCCCCACCACAAATTGCACCAAGTGCACTCGGTGCAAGTGTGAACGACAGGGAAATAACCCTGTTTCCACACTGGATTATTTCGTAGTGTGAATGGGCCCCATGATTCTGTCCTACAGAATCCTGGGATTTGTAGTTTGGTGAGGCACCAGAGCTTTCTGACAGACCAGGCTGAATACCTCAGCACACTACAAATCCCAGGATTTCACAGTATGAAGCCATGACAGTTTAAACTTTGCTTTGTTTCTGCAATGTGGATACATCTGGAGAATCATCCAGCTTATTCACAATGAGCATTAAATTTGTCATCACTCCACAGCATAATCTTTGATTTGGATTTTAAGAACCTTTGCCTTTTGGCTGAATCCTAGTTATATATATTACTTGTCAGAAGCTAAGAAACAGCACAGAGTTCTTGTTATATGGCTTTTCGTTGTGCCCAAATATCTTGCCAGCCTACTGTCCTTCTCACAGGGGTGAACAATTGATCCCTCGGGTGTCAGCTTGTGGGCAGCTTAAAGTATTCAGAGGGAGGCCAGATTTTGGGGAAAACTCATATTAAGTAATTCCACCATTAGGTTTAATTTTAAAGGGAAACTTTAATATTTGATGCATTTCAAAGCTCTTTGTGGGCCCCACATCCTTGTCTTCGTTCTGGAGCCCTTCTACTAATGGTTGACTTCCCTAAATGCATTCAAAGGTAGGCTTATGGGTCCATGAGACCCAGGCCTCATTCATACAATGAAAATAGTCTGGGATGAATCCAGGTTATTTCCTTGGTGTTCACACTCACCCCAAATACACCCGGTGCACTTGTATCAGCGCGGCGATCCACATCTCCTTGAGAACAAAAAAAAAAAAAAAAAAAAAGAGTGTGAATGATCTCTGAAGTACCTTTCCATCACAATTTCCATCATGTTCAAGCTGATTACTTCAGAGGAATTCTGTTCATAAGTCTGCGCTCATACAAATGCTGTAGTCTTGTTTTATTGAAACTGATCTACTAAAATTGTTCCACTGAAATTTCTAATCAAGAAAAGAAAAAGAAAATGCTTTTGCTATAAGCCATATAAAATGGTGGGGGGATAAGATGTAAGCTTTCCTTGATTTTACAATTTGGTACTGAGATGAGGGAACTGTATAACAAACAATGAGTCTCTAGAACTTAACTGCAAATTCCAAATTTTGTAATTGGACTTGCAACTTCACTGGTATTAGCATATTTTTCTAATACATGCATACAGCATTAGGATTTCCAGGGATAACATCTGAATGTTTCTTCTCTCTTACACACAGAGACAGAAGAACAAAGTATAGCATGGATCAGGCACAGTCCTGAGAATAGGATACCCCCAGCTGCTTCCGGGCTTCATCCAGGATGAAATGAATTAGTTCACTGTCTGCATGAGACATGACAGGGCTCTCCTTCAGGCCTAATGGAGGCACAAGAGAAACAAGAGAAGAGAAACAAGAAAGGGTCAAGGTGAGGAGATGCCTGTGAACTGTCTGCTTTGTAACCAAAGGACATCCATGTGCAAAACTTGATCAGAGTCTGGGGCTGTTACCTTGGAGAAGACACTGTCTGACATGCTCTGCCTCATAGCGTAGACCTGTGCTGCCAGCAAAGTTCAGTTTTTGGGATGGAGAGGGAAGGGGGAACTCTTCCTTCTGCCCATTGATAACCAACTCCTGTGGGCACCAGAAATAGCCTGGAATCTGCAGGTATTAAATTCATTATTTGTTTATTTGCATGTTTATTCTGGCTTTTCCAGAGCACCGAAAACCAAACCAAACCAAAACAAAAAACCCAAACCCTCTCAAGGCCACAAGCAAACACCATTGAAAAATAAACAAAAATGAAGCAGCAATGAAAACAAATGAATCAGCAAGACTGTTAAAACCTTCACTCTAATTGAAATAATCACTATAAATGTCAAGCAGTTTAACAGGAAAATTTGAAGAGATGTGTCTTCACACCTTTCGTAAGAGCAGCAAGAGTGGGAACTGATCACAACTTGGAGAAGAGAGGGGTCCACAATTTGGCAGCAAATACTGTAGTAAGCCTTCTGCTGGATCCCCATCAAGAAGGAACTGCAGTTTTTGGTATGTTCAAGAAGACCTCTTCTAAAGATCTTGGTAGCCAGGTTCCAAGCTGCTTAATGCCACCCTAGGGCAACTTATTTTCTTGAAATCTAGTCCTCTCAGAATCTCCAGACAAGCACCCTTCTACCCCATGATTCTTTCAGCTGAGGACTCACCTCAATTATTCCACCGGTGCCACTAATGGTTGCTCGATTGGGCAACTGGTTCATTATGCTGTAGGTGAGGACTGCCTGTCGTTGGCCTGAGTAGTTCAGGATGATTGAAGCTATTTTGTCTACTCCTGGAGGGAGGAACATAAACACACCTGTGCCAATGCCCAATGCCCAAGTTTTTCATGTCAGCATCCTTCTTAAACTTTCTGAGTGCAGGTAATATGCTGACCTATGCAGTTTCTGGACAAAATACAAAGTGTTGGTTATCACCCTTGAAGCCCTATATGGTTTGGGTCCGAGTTAACTATGGGATTGCCCATCCTGTATAATCTGCCCCGTATACTCAGGTCCTCTGGGGGACATTTACTTCAACCAGCCAGAACTGGACTGGCAAGTCAACTGTCACCTACAGCAGTGGTCCCCAACCCCCGGTCCGCGGCCCGGTACCGGTCCGCAGAACAAATGGTACCGGGCCGCCCTGCTACTGCCGACGTGCCCTGGCCCAGCTGATCAGTGTGGGGGCGGGGCTTCTGTGTGCGGAAGTGGGCCGCGGAAAAATTATCAAACGTTGACCGGTCCACGGCAATAAAAAGGTTGGGGACCACTGACCTACAGGATATTTTCATCAACTGTCCCTAGACTGCCCCAGGAGAGATTTCACAGCAAAACATGCTATCTGAATCAGTAGTGTCACTAGGATTGGTGTCACCTGGTGCGGTAACTCATGGTGTCACCCCCCCATTGACCTCCTCCTCCCATGTCACACCATACAGAATCCTTAGTAATGCTTTTTTGCACTAATGTTACTTGTAAATTAGAATTCCCATATACCACTGAATGTAATGTTAATAGTTGTGACATAAACAAATAGCAAAATTAAAATTATACCTTCAAATTGCAATATCATACTCACAACCTAAATGTATTTATATATACATAGTGAAGATTTGGTTAAAATGTGACTTTTTAAGTAATATTTTAAAAAATAAAACTGTAAAATTTTCAATTTTTAAAAATTAAAATTTTGAAATTTGAATGTTGAAATTTTAAAAATTCACAGGCCACTCCTTTCTCCTCCCCCTGAGCTTCATCCCACTCCCACCATCTCTTAAAGCATTTTAAAGGGAAGCAGGTGAATGCCACAGCCTGTTTTTGCCTAAAGGTAAGGGTTTGAGGAGCAGTGGTGTCCCCTCCTTAGGGTGTCACCTGATGCGGTTCCCCCACACACACACACACACCCTAGTGATGCCACTGGTCTAAATTTAAAACAGTATTAAAGATCTATCTCTTCTGGAAGATCAATGTTTCAGTACCTAAAGTGGATCTTGTGTTAATTACTTATCAGCTACTATGTTTCTCAGTTGTAAAGTATAAATAATTACCACGTGCCTCTTTGACCAGTTCTTTAGGAAGTTATATAGTTTGTATGAGCCTCTGACCATCACTAGTTCTGATATAGCTCAGTACATCTATATTCAGTTGGTATTTGTGAAAGGAACTTCTGAAAGTATTTGGGAACTTCTGAAAGTAAAAAGGAGCAGGTTTTGGTGACTTTCAGTTCGGGTTAATATCACATTATTTCTCCTTTACACAAATACATCTGAAAAACAACCCGCTTTTGCAAGGGGGGTGTCGGATTTTTAAATCCTGTTTCTGCATGGGATTTAAGCAATTTGCCTCCCTGTGACAAGGTCCTTAGATGAGATGACAAACATGCCCTGCCAGTGCTTGTGTAAATGAAGCTTGTGTGTCACATTGTCACATCTCTGTTTTTAAATATGTTAATTTGGCTCTCATCATCATGCCCAAAAGTTGTAGCCCAACACATCCAGAGCTGTCCAGCAAGAAAAGACCACAGATCTGTATATATCTCCTTCAGAGCAAGAGGTGGGGAAGAAAGGACTTCCAAAGGCAGCGCAAGGGTGTAGTTGGACTTGCAGGAATGGGGCCTCTGGTAAGCCAATTGGGATCATTTGACATTGCCTAGTTTGATCCCTGGCCCTTGCCTAGCTATGCCTCAAGCTAGACAAAAAGTGATGGCAGGAGCAGCCACTGCTGCCATTGAGAAGCAACTTGTGCCCTCTTGCTGAGGCAGCAACAGCAACATCTCTGATGTGTGTCCTTGGCCTTGAAAGATCCTCCAGTGTCTGGCTGGCTTCTGGTTCCTGGAGCCACAGCCAAGCATCACTGGTGCACCTCCACCTCTGGCAAGTGCATGGCCAGTGAGTCTGAAAGCATCCCACACTGGTGACCCCTTCTGCCTCTGAAGACCCCAAAGGGGTTCCCTCTAAACAACCTGTGCAAAATAAACCTTCCCCCCTTCCAATATAGAGATTAAAACAGAGTAAACAGGAGATTCCATGGCCATTTCCCCTGGGCTTCAGGCAGTATGTGACATCCTTTGTTAAAAGGAACCTTCAGAAGGAAACCAATAAATCATAATGGATTAGGAAATTTAGTTGTATCATTTGCTACTTGAATAGTAGCTGGTGCTCTCTATAGACTTTTAGGGTCCAAGGATATACTCAAGCAAACACTAACCTGTTTCATGCAAGAATCCTGAGGCCACAATGGATTGCGGTTTCTCTCCATTGAAGACCATGCAGGCCAACTGGACGCAATAGAGACCAATATCTAGCAAGGCACCACCTCCAAGCTCTTTTTCCACACATCTGGGGACTGACAGCAGAGGTATACCAAATTCAGCATGGAGGACCACCACATTCCCCACTGTTCTTTGACTCAGTAAGGAACGAATCTTCTCCAAAGCTGGGAAAAAACGGGTCCAGAAAGCCTGACGGACAAGAGGGAAAAAAATATTAAAATTCAGAGGAGGTTTGCCATTGCCTCCCCCAGATGCTGAGAGTGTGTGACTTGCCCAAGGTGACCCAGAGGGTCTCATGGCTCAGTAGGGATTTGGACCTCGGTGTCCAGAGTCCTAGTCTAACACTCAAACCACTACACTACACACACTTAATTAGGAGTAAGTTACAATTAACACATGGAGGACAACTCTAAGTACTTGTGAGAATACTCATATTAAGGGTGTTTTGGTGATAATGGATCAGGAACGTAATTTGTCCTCCTCCTGCAAGTCTCTGCAAGCCAGCAAAATTAATAACTGCCTGCCAATATTGAGCTTCCCTCAGCTTAAAAATCTTTTCTAGGTCCTCAATTGTAGTCCAAAAACATCTAGAGGGCCACCCATTCACTACAATTGCACTATAAAAATATCTGGAAGGCCACCCTGCATTATATAGACATATATAAAGATGGAGAGAAATCATATTATTTGTTTAGAAATTAAGATCATCAGGAAATATATATACAGAGAAACAGCTTAAGGTCAGCAATAGGAAGTAATGAATGACTGAGGAATGGATGTTATGTCTAGAGTTTAATCTGTATTGTCGTGGTGTATATAATTGTTATAGTTATTTAGTTCATGAGTGTTATTTGTGTTGTATAGTTTATTAGTATAGGTGTCAGTATGTAATAATTTTGTCTATTGGTCATGTATGATATGTGATTGTATTTTATATGATGTACAAAAATGCTTTAATAACAATTATTTAATTACAAAAAAGAAAAATGACTTTTTTCGACTGCAGCTTCCAGAATACTCTACTGCATGCTGATCAGGAGAGTATGAAAACTGCAGCCCCAAATGGTACTTTCCAAGCTCTGTTACCTCCATAAAGAAGACGTTCTTTTCTCGAGCTGCCTGCACCATTGCCTTGACCTCGGCAGCATTCATACCTAGGGGCTTCTCACAGAGCACATTCTTTCCAGCTTGGATGAAGAGGAGGGTGGCTGGGAGATGACAGGGATGTATCACTCCCACATATACCACATCTGTGAAAAAGAAAGGAAACCTGTGGAAAAGCACTCAAGCTGAACTTTGCCACAAAGAAAGAGTTACCTTAAGCGAATCTCCTAAAGCCCTATACAGCTTGGGTATAGGTTATTTGAAGGACCATATCTCCCTGTGTTTCCTCCATGAAAAGCAGGCTTGGACACAGAAGAAGGAGGAGTGAAAATAGGAGGAAGGAACATCAACAATCTAAAATATTTAGAGGACACCATACTGTTAGCAGAAAACCCTTATGTCTCCATAAGTGTCTCCTGGATTCAATAAAGGCTGCTTACCGACATCTGGATCCTGAGCCAATTCTTTATAGGAACCATAGGCCTTGGGAATGGTGTGGTTTTTGGCATATTCCTGAGCACGGCTGAGGTCTCGAGAAGCAATGGCCACCACCTGGAAGGAACGGGAGTGGGTGGGCAATATTAAATTAATCATCTTGGGACTCATGTACTTAAGAGAGAATCCTCCAACATCTGCCCAAACTCTCTAGCAAATATTTATTAATCCAATTTGAAATTATATCCTTCTAAGAGAGCCAGCATGGTGTAGTGGGTTGAATGTTGGACTAAGAAACTGGGAAAACAGGGTTTGAATACCTGCATAGCCATGGAAACCCATTGGGTGCCCTTGGGCAAGTCACACTTTCTCAGACTCAGAGGAAGGCAATGGCACCTCTTCTGAAGAAATTTTGTAGGAAAACCCTGTGATGGGCTCACCTTGGGGCCACCATAAATGAGAAATGCCTTGAAGGCACACAACAACAACAACAACACATGAAAATGCTTTTACACTTGAAAAAATTAATTATATTTTAACATTTTTATTATCAGGTTTTTAGCTTTTTCTTATTTTAGCCTTTTTGTGAGCTGCTTTAGGTCTCATGCCAGGAGAAAGGTGGGATATACATGCTCTCCAACCATCCCAATTTGGTAGCTACAGTCCCAACTAGCCCTCTGCTGTTAAAATATCTGTTTCTCTCTTCTCCTCCCACTTTTCCCCTTTGCACTCAGCTTGCTTCAGTTGCTGCAAACTGAGTTCAAAATGCAAAAGTAGTTTGCTGGCACTTAGCAGGGGGGAGATAAGAGAAGAGGATGGAGTCTTGCCCTTCTCAATGATCTAATGCAAAATCAAACTGCTACAGCCTCTCCTAGTTTGTGTGTTCTTCCTCATTAACACCTTTTGCCATCTTGACCATACGCTGCTATTCCTTGATCACACATGCCCCAGTTTTTACCTGTGAATTTTTGAAGGGCATGGATATACATCTAAAAAACATCTGAAATCAGGTGGGTGGAGGACCTGAAAACCTTAAATGCCCCTACCCCAATTAACTTAAGTTGGAGGTTGATTGGTGATGGGCCATTTAAAAATGTTCTCACTCCTCTTTTTAGAGCGTTTAAAACTTTAAATAGAAGTATTTGTGGACTTCTTTTCAAGGAAGGAGTGCACCATATATTCATCTCTTGGGCATGGGAAGTTCTTTCCCACCTACCTACTTGGAAGGCACACACAAACACATACATACTAATACTTGCTTTCAAATTTTATTTTTGCTGTATAATACAGTATTTAGCGCCAGCATGGTGGAGAGATTTGAATGCTGGACTAGAACACTAGTGGGCCATTCACACTACATTATAAGCCAGTTTGCAAACCAGTTTAAACGTGGGTAATTCAACTGGTGCTGGGTTTTGCACACCTGAATAGGGGTGGATCTGGGGCAAATCCCCCTCATTGCGGGTTTTCCGATATCGAGTTTTCCCCATGTCTTTTGAAAAAAAGCACAGGTTTTGTCAGGGCTGCCAATGTGAACTTGCCCCCTGATCCTATTCGGGGCTTCCTAAAGGGAGGCTTTAATGGCCAGAGGGTGGACAGAGGGGCAGAACATGCCTATCCTCTCTCATATGTCGGAGTGCACGGACACCATTTTTATGTTCACGCCTAGTTGCCAGCTCTGATGATTTCAAATTTCTCGATACTGGGCCATTTAAACAACGACTCAGCTGTTTCCCTCTTTCCTGCTCCCCCCCCCCAACGATGCCATAGCCCAGATGTTCAGATGTTGCCCAAGCTGGTGAAGGAGGGTCTTTTGGGGTTTTTTAATTTTTATTTTTTCATTTGACAGAAAGTGCAAAAAATTGTGTTTCTGTGGCTTCAGCGCATGGTGATTTTATTCTCTATTCCGAGGCTGGCAGGGTGGGATCCCCCCCAAGGAGAAGCTCTCATGGGGTTTTCATGACAAGGGGTCCTCCAAGAGGCTTGTCCTCCCCATTTTCCATGGCTGGTGGGGGGGATCCCTCCAAGGAGACGCTATTATAGGGGTGCCATGGCAAGGAGTTCTCCAAAAGTCTTGTCCTCCCCATCCTCTGAGGATGAGGGTTTCTTTTGGCCCAAACAGTGTGACGTAGATGCGCATCATTTGATTGACAGAACCAAAACAAAAACAAAAACCCAAAAATGATTGAATGCAATTGATAAGGAGGCACCATTTTTAATTGGTACTTTGGTCAGCATGAACTTGACAGGGTTAAATTGCACCGGAGAGATTCGATAAGGGTAAACGTAGTGTGCACTTCTATTCGGGTCAGATTTGGTATTGCATCAACAAATCTGCCAGGATCTACCCAGCACAAAAATGCAATTGTGAATGAGGCCCAAGAGACCAGGCTTCAAATCCTTGCTCAGCCATGGAAACCTACTGGGTGACCTTGGGCAAGTCACACACTCTCTGCCTCAGAAGAAGGCAAGGGCAAACCCCCTTTTGAACAAATTCTGCCAAGAAACCACCATGATAGAAGTTACTTGAAGTCAAACAACAACAACTACTGCAACAACAGTATTTAGACTTTGGAGTCATACTGAGCATGCCCTTCGTGGGCGCATGCTCAAAAGCTATTGTGGACGTAATTTCTGCCAGTCAATTTGCCAATAGCCGAGGGTGGGGTGGGGGGAGATTTGCTTGGTGAATTCTGCATCACTGAGTAGTTTGGGAGGCTTAATGCAAAACCTTCCCCAACTCCAGACAATCCAGTTTCTTTAAGAATACTCTTAAGTATTAAATTACTCCAAAGAACACAGGCGTCACATCACATTTCAGACTTGCAGAAACTGGTTGGGGAATCATCTCTTGCACAGACATGGGGCTTCTTCTCTACCCCCCACCTTCTTTTCTGCACACTCTGCATAATACTTTCACAACGAATCTGTTTTATTGTGCACAATTCTTGGGAATATGGGGAAAATTGGGGGTTTAAAGAGCCATTATCCCACGAAAATTGTGCAATTTTGGTAAAGATTTTTACACGTCATGATTAAAGAGCCATTATCCCAGCAATAGCCAGCAACAAATCATTCATGGAGTAATCCCGTGAATGATTTGTTGCTGGTTATTGCCTGGTTATTTCCGGGATAATGGCTCTTTAATCGCAATGTGTGTGGAAATCTTCCCACGATTGCACAATTTTCATGGGATAATGGCTCTTGAAATCCCTGATTTCCCGCTATATGATAAAGTCCATTAGACTGCATCTGCACTGCAGAATTAATGCAGTTTGATAATACACATGGCTTCATCCATCCTGAGATTTGTAGCTTGTTGGGGCACCAGAGCTCTCTGACAGAGAAGGCTAAATAGCTCACAAAACTGCACATCTCAGAATTTCCTAGCATTGAGATGTGGCAGTTAAAGTGGGGTCAAACTGCATTATTTCTGCAGAGCAGGTGTAGCAAATGCAATCATCTCCATCTGACAAAGTGGGCTGCTGTCCAGGAAATCTTTTACCAAATTAACCATAATCCTTTTCAGTTGCTACAAGACTCTTGGTTACTGTTGCTGCTGCTATGAAAAGCTAACATGGCGAAACCAGCCTGGACTTCTTTTTATAGTACCTTGTGATCTTCCGGTGGCAAAGTCTTCAGAGCCACGAGAAAATCGTGGCTGATTTTCCCTGCAGAGCAGATCCCCCAGCGAGTGGCCCCCATGGTGACAGATGGGGAGAAAAAGAGATTGAGAGAGAAAGAAAGGAAATCCAAGCAGTGGGAGTCTGGCCTAGATGATTCCTGCCGCACACAGTCTGCATGAATACCTTGAACTGTGAACTGGGCATTCGGCCAGTTATTGAAAACAGAGAAGGAGAATTGTGTGGTGGGAGGAGAGAAGAGAGGCAGCAGAGCCTCTTGCAATGGGAGGGCTGGTAACTGCTCCTTCATTAGAGCATTGAATAGCTGGATTTCAGCTTTTTAAAAATATACTATGCAGGGTTAAGTGTAGTGGTTGGACTCAGGGGTTATTCAGATATCTTTTTTTTAGTGGAACGATGTGAATAATCTCACACATTCCGGGTTTGTTATTCACACAGCGGAATCATATCTCTGGGAGTTTGGGTGCTCACATGTGCCAGCACTCGAAAAAAGATGGAGTCGACAATGCAAATGTAATCAAAACATGTTCAAGTTTAATGCAGAGTTTAACCTCAAATTATCCTGACTCTATTCGAATGGGTTATTCACACTGTCGACGATGCAAATCTTTTTTAAAAACTCAGGGGGAAAACCTGGTATCAATTATTCCAGTTTAAATGACTTGAAGGATCATTAACAACTCATCCTTTGTGTAGGATTTTGCTATTGCTTCTTGATAGTCTCTGAAATTAATCATTATTTAGTGTTCCCTGAGATCACACAAGCCGAAGTTTAGAAATTTATAATCCAGATGCCGTCTTTGAACTAAGATCACTAGGACTTTGGTTTTTGTTCTCATCTGACAGATGCCTGTTTAGCTGGTGTTATGCCGTGATTTTGGTGACTAAGCATTTTGCTTATCTCTTTGTGGTGTCCATGTCTTTTGATCTTATTTTATTACTTTCTTCTGTGTTTATATCTATGTCGGGTCATCAACATTTTTGTTCTGCATGCAGTGAGTTTGGCTGAACGGCATTTTACCATGTGCAAGTTTCCTGTTCCGAGAAGCATCTTGGGAATAACTGTAGGACTTTACCCTCAGAGCTTCTTCAGAGTGTTTGTAGATTAAATTTTAGCTATCTCAGCTTTTAGTTCTGGAGTTATTAAATCTTCGGTAGTAACTCTTTAATATTCCTGCCATTTTGATATCCCATTATATTCTTAATTATGAAACAAGAAGCATTTTCAACTGATTTTTCATCTAAAAACAGACATTGGTTACAAAAAGGTGTAGCTGTCTGTATCCTTCAAGACTTTAGCAATTTCACTGCAACAACAACAACAAAACAGGATTGAGAGGTTGCTGTTGTTGTTTGCAGTGAAATCAATGAAGTCTTGCAGGATACAGACAGCTGCAGAGAAGAAGGTGAGAGAGTGTGGAAGGTGAAAACACTTGCATTTGTGCTTTTCTTTCCAAATGCACAACACCAGCCTTGAGTTTGGTTTCCCCCCCAACTTCTTCCTATGTGCCTTTTCAGTGTGTTTTTATTATATTCCAAAATCTGAGCTGGCCCAGCCATCTGATGTACTGGAGGCTGGAGTAGAGTTGTTATATACTTATAACTGAGGGTCATACTTGTAATGTAACATGAATAACTTTTAATGTGACTTATAATGTAACAAGAAAAACAAAGGAGTTCCTGTACCTGAGACACTGACACCCCTCTGCTTTCAATGTACACAAATTTTGTTCATGCACCAAATTATTAACAATATTGTACAAAATTGCTTTCAGGCTATGTATATAAGGTGTATATGAATTTTCTATTTCTTCTAGAAAATGAATTTTCTAGATTTGGATCCCAACCCCAAGATATTTAATTATGTACATATATGCAAATACAGTTATTCAAAAATAAAAAACCCTCAAAAGCAAAACACTTCTGGTCTCAAATATTTTGGATAAGGGAGATTCAACCTATATCTTACAGTTGATCACATATTAGCCTAAGCATATAATAAATTCAATCTAGGATGTTTCTTTCAATTCTTTGGACCACTCTGATCATACTCATTTATTAATGGTGTGGGATATATGTCTTAAAAAGTAAAAAATAAATGATTTGAAAAGTAAGCCCCTACTTGCTTTTAGAAGGATACTGTAAAAAAATCAGAGAAGAATTAACACATTTTTATGAAGAAAACCAGTCCCCTCCAACAACAGAATGACTTCTACGGGACACATGTAAATCAGTGTTAAAGGGGTTGTTTGCTGCAATGCTTTTGTACAAAGCAATGTTGTAGCTTCACTTGTTATTCACTATAGCGTTGTACCAACTGCATCCCCTAGCAGGATACAATAGAATTGGAATTTAAAAAATGCAGAAAAGGGAAACCAAACTGCTAGTGAGCTAGAGCAACTGTCAAAACCAAACCAAACCAAACCAAACCAAATCATACCCAAAACAAACAAACAAACAAAAAACCACTACATACCAATGTTTGGAAATTTATTACAATTACCATACTAGCCAGAGGTGGTGGTTCCAGAGCTGTAATCCAAAACATAAATCTTTTCAAGTGCCAGAAATGTTAAAATGTAAGACTTCTGCTGTAGCTGGCCATATGCCCAAACTTAGGCCTTTACAGACTGCCAGAAACACTGCAAATTGAGGCCACTTTAACTGCCCTGGCTCAGTGCTAAGGAATCATGGGAACTGTATTTTTTTCTGGGACATTGAGACTTCTCTGCCAGAGAGTTCTGGTGCCACAATAAACTACAGTTCCCATGATTCCTTCGCACTGAGCCAGGACACTTAAAGTGGCCTCAATTTGCACTATTTCTGGCAGTCTGTAAAGGCCCTAAGACTTCAAAGCTACACATTCTAGATCACTTTCCCTTTCAGGTATCCAGGCAGATATATTGGTTGCATTGCTTTACACAACTTGCATGAGTTGTGTAAGTTTTATGAAGTTGCATGAGTAAACACAACCAGCATGAGTAAATAGCCTCTAATTAAATCGACCTCTGTGTTTCAAAACTCACAATCAACACTTGTAAAATTCTCTTTTATTGGTAATGTTTTCTCCCATTGCTCATAGGAATAATGAGAAGAAATCTGGAGAACTTCTCCTGATCCAGGGCTCTAAAGGTCAAGCATAGGATGGCTCAGGAGTGGTCCTGGGGATAGAACACCCCCAGCTGCTTCCGGACCTCATCCAGGATGGAGTGGACCAGTTCACTGTCAGCATGAGACATGATGGGGCTCTCCTTCAGGCCTTAGGGACAGAGGAAAACGGAGAAGAAAGGATCAGATGAAGAGTTGACTTTGAGTTATCTGCCACACACAGCTTTGGCCCAAGAAGGTGCTCTGCTGCTGTGACAGTGGACTTTATCACACGGGGAGAATCTATAGTTTATCCCATTCAAATCCAAAAAACCCCCGCATAATTATGCACAAAAATTTCACACAACATTGCACAAAACCTGTCATTAAAGTGGTCAGAAAGTGGTGTTATCCCGGATCTTTTTACTTTCGGGATTTTAGCAAAAATGCATCTGCGATATTACTGTAATTGTGCATCTACTCTAGTGTGAAAGTCAAATTCGGTTTATTCACACAATAACTCTCTTTTAATTCTTTTTTCCGGTTTTCCTATGGTTCTGTGGGGCTGCTTTTACTTCCTGTTTTGTTTGGGCAACAAACATGCCAAGCAGACGTGAGCTTCTCAGCCTTCTCTTTCTAAAATTTCCTGTCCAGTAATATTTAATGGTGCTATGCATCCCTCTGCGCATGTGCGAGTATACCATTTCTACTTCATATACAGAAACACAAAAGTGGATTTCCCCCTGCTTTTCACATTATTACGCGTTTATTCTAATTGCGTGTGATGTTCATTCACACAATTAAACACTATTTTTGCTTTATTTTCGGGATGGTTTATTTGCGCTTTATTATCTCTTTAAAGACGGAACTGGTCCCCGTGTGATAAAGTCCTATCACTTACCCCAACAGGACCTGAGAGTTTTACCTTGAAGAAGACACTGTCGGACATGTTCTGCTTCATAGCGTAGGCCAGTGCTGTTGGGATAGTTCAGCTTTTGGGATGGCAAAGGGAGAGGGAACTCTTCCATTTGGCCATTGACAACCAACTGTGTTGGGCACCAGAAAGTATCTGGAAACTGCAGGATGGAAAAAGAGACACAAGGAAATGTAAGATTTTTAGACTAACCTAAAATGGAAGTTGTGGCTTAATGGTTTGAGTGTTGGACTGTGACCAGGGTTTGACTCCTCACTTGGCCATGAAACCACTGGATGAACCTGGGCAAGCCACATTTTCTCAGCCTCAAGGGATGGCAATGGTAAACCTCCCCTGAACAAATCTTCTCAAGAAAACCCCATGGTAGGTGGAGAGAGATCTCCACACCCCATTACCACCCAGCTTCCAGAACATTGTGACCCCAAACCTATGCCAGAATGCTAGCTACTGTGAAGTTAGGCAAACTGTAGTCTGAATCTGTAGAGCTGCTTTCCATGGGGGACCCTGTGAGAAGTGTCTTTCTATTTTTGTGCCTTATGCACCAGTCATACACTAACGGTGCATCTACATTGTACAAACAATGTGGTTTGACACCTTTATCTGCCATGGCTCCATCCTACAGAATCCTGGGATTTGTAGTTTTGTGAGGCACTAGCTAAAGACCTTGTAAAACTATAAATCCCAGGATTCCATAGAATGTAGTTACAGTACTTAAAGCAGGGTCAAACTGCATTATTTCTAAAGTGTAGATGCACCCTAAGTCATTAAGTGTTTCATGCCTTTCATGACATCCAGAATCAGCTGTATGAAGCAAGCACCCTGGTGAATATTAGGACCAAATCCTGCCCAGTGTAAAGACATTATTTTGTTGATCAGGGTACCAAGGAGGGAGAGTCATTACCCAATCCAGATCTCAACTGGATGTCCTTCTAAGTCCCTTCCATGTCCCTCTAAGCCCCTTGACAAGTGAAACAGGACCTTTATACTGGGCAGTATTTGACCCAACTCTTAGGCAGAGTGAGTGGCTGCCTCATGTGCTTACTTTCAGATTTCATTAAAAGATGACAGATTCTTAATTATTTAATATTTTTTTAAATAGCCTGTGAAACAGAAGGGCACCTGTGGGATTTCCTGCCCACAGCAAATTAAATAATTTGTTGGATTTGTTGGATACCTTTTCTTGTGGAAGGGACATATTTTACTGCTGTGCCACAGACAGCAAAAAGTCTTGGGGTTGGGCCCCTGAATGAGAAAGTAAATGAACTCAGTATATCGCTCTTGTTGCCAAGATCATATTATGCATCTCCTCCCCATTACCAAGGATTTACCTCAATTATTCCATTGGTCCCACAAATGCTTGCTCGATTAGGTAGCTTGGCCTTCCTGGTATATGTGAGGACAGCCTGACGTTGACCAGAATAGTTCAGGATTATTGATGCTGAATGATCCACTCCTGTGGGATGAGCCAATATAAGTGTTAATGACAGAATTTAGAAATTTTGGACTACAGTTCTGAGAATTCCCCAGCCAGCAAGGCCAATGGCCATTTGGGAATTAGAGTCCAAAAAAAAAGTAACTTTCCCAAGAACTGCTCAGTTGTGGCAGGCAGTGTCTGTAGTTTTTGGCTGCACCACCTTTGCACCTCCATGCTCCCTAGCAGCAAACATCATGTTTTACTCACAGCAGACATATAACCCTCCTCAGATCTCCATGCCTTTAAAAGATACTTTGTAGGAGGTACAATGCATCCACTTTCTCAAGGTAGGAAAATGCAGTAATGATAAAAGGTACTATTCAGGAAACCACCTTTGGCTTGTAATTGTTGCAGAGGCAGGCAACACTGCCCCTCCAGAAGTTATAGACTAAACTCCTTTCGTTCCTATGATCAATTATCAGGAATTATAGGAGCTGTATTTTACAACATAGATCTTCTATTAATAGACAATGAAAAAGGAAAATCAAGAGAACAGTGAATGAAACAGATGCTGGATTGAACATTTTGTTAATAATTCAACAACAACAATATTTAATGGACTGTGCAAGGGTGGTTTAAAAACATCTGTCTTAAAGTGGCGGATTATATCATTTCCACTGAACTATTTTCATCTCTTCCTTATGCATTATGTTCTGTGAAGCCACAAAATGTAAGAGAACTGGGGTTTTGCCAAATCCTTACCCTTTATAGAGAACATTTTTATGCAGCCTCTGACAGAATCTGGTATTAAACAAATTGGAGTTTCCATGTCTGGTGTGCCTTATCTATCCTTCTCTAAAATGGCCCAGACAAAGCCAAAAACATCTTATAATTTGGGGGTGGGTGTGTTGGAAGCGTGGTCCTCCATGATCTCTGGAGGGGCACGTAGTCCCCAACAGCTGCCCACCCCATAGATCTAGCAGAGTTCCTTTTGCACTTGTGCCTCTCCTTCCTACTAGCACCAGTTTTATTAACCAACCCATACCTTCCTCTTGACTACATCTTCTGCTAAAGGTAAAAAAATGTCACCGAACAAAACATAGTTTCAGGGTTTTGAGGGTTCTTTTTGCACAGGAAGGTCAAGCTCAAGACACTTGAAAGAAAGGAGAAGACTACTGTCTTCCATGCATAGCACCAGACTAGACTGGAATTGAATTTTATGTTTACACTATGAATAGGATAGCACTTCTACAACACCTTAGAGGTGGCCAAAGTGTGGGCCATGAGGCACATGCAGGAGAAACTGTAAATGGCACACTATGATCTGTTTGATTTGTCTGAAAATGCAAAGGCTAACCTGTTTCATACAGGAACCCTGAAGCTACAATGGATTCCGGCTTCTCTTTGTTGAAAACCATGCAGGCCAGTTGGACACAGTAGAGACCCACAGCTAGAAGTGCACCTCCTCCAAGCTCTTTCTGCCCACCCCACGGGACAGATGGCAGTCTTCCAATTTCAGCATGTAGCACCACCACATCCCCGACAGCTCTTTGGTCCAGCAGGGAACAAACCTTCTCTGAAGCAGGGAAAAAACGGGTCCAGAAAGCCTGAGACCAAATGAAAAAATTAGTGCACAAATCACTTAACCCTTTACCTACCCTGTGCTTTTCCTCCATGAAGTCTAGTGTACCATAACAATTTGCAGCAGGACACATGTTCCTAGATGAATCTCTAAGAAATCAAATTATCTTCATGCACAATTTTATTTCACCATCTGTATTTCTGCGCATAAGGCTTCTGTTAAAAATATGGGAGCAGTGTCAATATAGGAAAAAGAGGATAACCGTTCTTCAGATAAATGATATTAAAATGGCTGGCAACCAAGTAAAGAATGTCACCACTATGTACTGCTTGCAAACTTGTCCAAGAGATTTGACTGGCCACTATTAGCTTAGAACAACCTTGGCCCCATTTAGCAAATAATTTGTGCTTTTTCTGAATTGTCCACATCTCCCAGGAATCTGGATGCTCAGACCAGAATGGAACATTTCAAACACAGTAGTGGCATAATTATTTCTCTGCATATGATGCACCTATTAAAGCAACTCAATAGGAATGGTCTGTTTCTGACCTGGCAAGGAATCCCAGGCTCATGCCCTGTTTAGCACTGCGCCATAATCAGAGGGCATGGGACATAAAAAAGCATGCTATGAATGGATGCCATTTGGTATTGCAGGGGACACGCTGGGCTCTCACCTCCATTAAGAAGACCTTCTTTTCCTGAGCTGCCTTCACCATTGTCTTGACCTCCATGGCATTCATGCCTAGGGGCTTCTCACAGAGCACATTTTTCCCAGCCTTGATGAAAAGGAGGGTGGCTGAAAGGTGGTATGGCGGTATCACCCCCACATATACCACATCTGTAAAAAGACAGGAAGTCTGAGGCAAGGTGCTTAAGTTTAAACTTCTTCTTGTCCTTTCAAGCATACTCTGACTTGTGGCAACCCTCTCCATGGGTTTTCCTGATAAGCTTTTTTCAGAGGAAGGTTGCTATTGCATTCCTGTAATAAAGAGAGCGTGTGACTTCTCCAAGGTCACTCAGTGGGTTTTAATGGCTGAGCAGGAGTTCGAACTCTGGTCTCTCAGAGTCCTAGTCAAGCACTCAAATCATTAGACCACACTGACTCCTGAATAGAATGAAATCTTACCTATACTGGAATTATGAGCTAATTCTTCATAAGATCCATAAGCCTTTGGGATGTCATGGTTCTTAGCAAATTCCTGAGCCCGGCTGAGATCAGAGGAAGCAACAGCCACCACCTAGGGAAAAAGCGGGGGAGAGTTAAACTGGGGGAGAGGGGGTATCCAAGCTTCCCTGATCTACTATGGCCTCATTCCCACTATGATTTAAACTGAATTGCTGATTGGGTTATATGACCGTCGTTCCCACTTGAAACTGGTTCCGATCCTATTGAGCTCGGTTTCAATCGCGATAAAGTGAGGCAAATGCAAAGAAAACGTTGTTTCTGGACACAAGTTTTTTGGCGGTTCTTTTTAAAAGAATCTATTCCGAAGCATATTCAATAACTGGGAACGACGGATCTGAATCGCATCATTCTGGAAGGGAGGGACTAATGGCAAAGGGGTGTTTACCATCCTGACTCAGTTTTTAGGAAATCAGCCATCCCCCCCACCCAACACTCCCTTTGTGCTTGTGGTATGACCTGTGGGCGCATGATATATATGTATATTTATTAAAAATTGATAGAATATGAGATCCATTGTATTTGCAACTATTTGCAATTATGAGCAGACTGCAGCTCAGCGAGGCAAGTAGTTGCAAAACCAATGGATCACATATTCTGTCAATTTTTAAAATATATATATATAGAGAGAGAGTCCCCAAGCTGGGCTGCTCAAAGAGGAAATGGTGTACTTGAGCAGCCTGGGTTGCTGAGGGTCAGGGGAAGTTGCTAAAGTCACCCCGCTCAGTGCCTGGAACGGCCCTGTCCTCACTGTGTTGCCACTTCTGTCACCAATGACACTTCAGCACTCTTCTTCCAGCACCACACCTCAAATGACTTGATTTTGTGAATGTTTGGGATTCTTTGGGAATCTTTAGGAATAGCTGTGAATAGTTTGATTACATTTTAATGTTGACCTCTGTGTGTTTTTAGATATATTGTACTTTTTAACAATGTAAGCCACCTTTAGTCCCAATTTTGGAGAAAAAATGAAGTATAAATAAGGTTAATAATAATGATGATGATGATGATGATGATGATGTTGGTCCACCAATACTGTGAAAAACTAAACAAGATTCCTCAAGTCATGAGAAAATTCTGGGATTTCCCCTTCACTTGAGCTCATCCTACCTTATTCCAGCTTACAAGTCTTTTGATACCAAATGCACCGAGGAAGTAGACTTTAGTCTACAAAAGCTTAGTCTCAAAGGTGCTACACGATCTCTCTATATACTAAGTCTTCTGATAGAACTCATTCACCTTGATCCAGCCTGTTGGCCAGCTCTGTTTCCCCACAGTGAGTCTGAACACCATCACACACCCCCCGAAACCATTTGCCAAGATTTCACATGCAGATCTCTGTGGAGAAATTTGTTGTTTCTCAGTGGCAAGTTCTCCTTAGCCATGTTCATCCACTTCACATCCTACCTTGTGGTCTTCCATAGGGAGAGTCTTCAAGGCCACTAAGAAATCATGGCTGATCTTTCCAGCAGAGCAGATGCCCCAACAGGTAGCCCCCATGAGAGAGAAAAACAGCGAGCTTAGCGTTATGCAACCACCAGTGCCTGGCACCAGTTTCTGTACGGCTACCTGTAAAGGTAAATCTCCACAATCTTCTTTTTAAACTCTGGACTCGGCTGTCGGGCAGCTATGAAGGAAGGAAACCAGCAGGGAGCAGCAAAACTTTGGACAGAAAAAATAAAATACAGAAATTCCTTTCCACAGAGGAGGAGCAAAGCGATTTCAAAGTGTTTCCTGTTAAGCAAGAACCTTTTCTCAGTTTTTTTCCAGCAGGTTACATAACATATCATTATCAGTTCATTTACAGAGCAACATTAAATGATCCTTCTTCACTTTATAAGGAAACTATGGGTGCATCAACATCGTAGAAATAATGCAATTTGACAATGTTTTAACTGCCATGTCTCCATCCTACAGAATCCTCCATTTTCTAATTTTGTGAAGCACCAGCACTCTTTGGCAGAGAAGGCTAAACACCTTGTAAAACTACAAATCCCAGGATTTCATAGGATGGAATTACAACACTTTAAAGTGTTGTCAAACAACATTATTTCTACAGTCTAGCTGCACCCTAAATCATTACATTTGATGCCTTTCATGACATCCAGAATAACTACATGAGGCAAGCACCCTGATGAGTATTAGGATCGAGTCCTCCCAATGTAAAGGTGCTGTTTTGTTGAACAGAGTACCGAGGAAATAAAAAGTCATCACCTTATCCAAACCTCAACTGGATGTCCTTCTATGTGTCCTTCTAAGCCCCTTGACCAAAATATTGCATGTTGTGCAGAAAGTGTGTTTTCCATCCAAAAACTTTTTTCTGTGCAGAAAAAATATCATATGTATTTTTATGCAAACAAGTTTTTTGCCTTCCCCTTCTTGATAACAAGCTGGAATGACATCAAAGATTACTTGAAACTATGTACCTTGAAACTATGGAGTAAATGGGGGCTGGCATCCTGTTGTGTCATCATAAACAGTCTTACTATCATACTGTTGAGTAACATTCGTATTCTTAGGAGGGTTTCTGTTGTAAGTCACTCAGAAACTCACCCCAAGGTCTCTATTTTGGGGAATCTTGAAAATTGTGCTTCCAAGGATGATTCCTCATTAAGGCAAAGTGAAGCAGCCACTTTACATAAAAGAGTATAGGGATCATGAAAAGGCAATTGTCTGGTTAGTTATTTGTGTGTGTGTATATGTGTTTTGCTTTCTTTGCTTTGCTTCTGGAGAGATGTCCTGTATTCTGTGTAAAAATAACTTGGCTGGATTTGGGTATTTGACCTGGGTGAGTGTGGGTAGTCTTAGTGGTCCATGACTACCCAAAAGATCATGCTGTCCTTTGGATCAGCGCTTTCTTTCAACTTTTCTAGCCAGTTTGATTCCCATTCTCCACATCCACTCCTACATCTCAACTCTTATTCAGGTGGTATTATTTGCAGCAAAGGCCATGTGATAGCCTTTCCTAGACTCACTTCAATTGCAGAATGGACCCCTGCAGACTCTGACAGAGTCCTCAAGTGTGTGTGTGTGATTCATCCTGTTTCCCTCTTCTTGAGTTGGTCTTCATTCTCTCTAATCCTCTTCCAGCTCACAAGAAAACAGAGGCCATAGATCCATCACCTGATGCAATCCATTCAAATCTCTCAAATAGATCTAGGGCCTTTCCACACTACACAATGATACCACTATGATTCCACTGTTTAAGAAACAGGTGGCTGTGAAAGTCAACCCTTGCATTCAAGGAAAACATTACCAATTCTCTCATCCACATACTCTCCAAGCTGGACCTGCTTCTGCCACATGTCTCATGTCATCTGTCCCTACTTATAGCTTTATGATATGCCCTCAAGCAACATTATTCTTAGCACAACCCATCAGTTTAACACTTATCTTCCACACACCACCTTCTATTCTCACTCACACTCTTCAATTTCTTAGGACAGCCATCTCACCCTTTTACTCTTCTGGGATCCAACACCTCATCTTCCATTGCTTTATTACTCTCCAAGTCACATAGTCCTTAATACCTAATTTTTCTGCATCTTCACTCAGTGATGTAGGGGAGCCAAGGATCTGAAGGTCAAAGTGCCTTTTGTTTTTTGATAAGCAGAGACAATGCCATTGGTCTAAATCAGGGGTAGGCAACCTAAGGCCCGGGGGCCGGATACGCCCCCCCCCAAGGCCTTTGGACTGGCCCCAGGCCGGTCCTACCACTGCCGCTGCCGCTCGCCATGATAATATTGATTATTGTTGTTATTACTTGTTCTTGGGGCTTTCTTGGCAAAATCTCCACAGGGGTTTTGCCATGGCTTTTCTGGGGCTGAGAGAGTGTGCATGCATATTTATTTATTTATTTATTTATTTTTGGTGCTTCGGCTCCCCAGTTATCTGAGGGACAGCAACCCGGCCCCCAGCTCAAAAAAGTTGCCTACCCCTGGCTTAGAATATTTAGGAAGAGGTGGTCTCTGTCTCAAAGAGTGTAACAGTTGCAAGTTTTTATAAGTCAGCTAAAGTAAATCAGTTTGATAATAGGAAGAGAAATGTGATACAAAGAAGAAGAGACAGACTGCAAGCATAGACAAACTGTACAGTTGAGGATTTTTAGAAATTATTATTTTGGATTATAATTTCCTAACATCAACAACAACAAACTTCCAAGCACTGAAATCCTTCCTCTCAAGCTTGGGACCTAAATGTAAAGTTGTTTTTTTTTTAAATGATTACACAAAATGGAAAGATAGAAGTCACATGTGGAAGGGGGGGAAATGCATTTCTTGCCAGCTTCCCCTGTTTCAAGGCTGCATCCTTATTTCATAACTTTGGGTCAAAGCAAAAAGAATGACTTCCACTGATTGCCTCTGTGTTTCAAGGAACTTGAATTGCTTGAGGCTGGATCCTGTTTGCTTAGGTCCAAAGCATGGGGCTGGGTGGACTCCAACTCCCAGAATCCTCTACTTGGGGATTTGGGGGTTTGTAGTCCACAAAAATTAAAGTTTTCTCTCCAGCTCTGGTTATGAAAAATCAATGAACTTGGGGAGAAAGGAAGACAGAATTCCAACCACAGGGATCAGGCTGGCTTACTAAAACTTCACCTCTTTTTCCTTGCAGAGTTTTCTCTCCTACCTGGTGATCCTCAGGTGTCAAAGGGCCTTTGCAGACTGCCAGAAATAGTGCAAATTGAATCCACTTTAAGGGTTAGGGTTAGTGCTAGGGAATCATGGGAATTGTTTTTTTTTTCTGAGACATTGAGCCTTCTCTGTCAGAGAGCTCTGGTGCCACAATAAAATACAGTTCCCATGATTCCCTAACCCTTAAAGTGGACTCAATTTGCACTATTTCTAGCAGTCCGCAAAGGCCCCAAGTCTTCAAGGCTACTAGGAAATCGTGGGCGATCTTCCCTGCAGAGCAGATTCCCCATCGGGTGACCCCCATGGCAAAAAAGAAGCAGAGGAGGAGGCTAAGAAGCAGCTGCTTCAGAAAGAAGAGCCAGAAAAAAGAATGCAATAGGCTGCCTTGCAATGAATGAAACTCTCTGAGTGCTGGGAAAAAAAGAACCAGCAGAGGTCAGGATTGGTTTAGGATTGGGACTGAGAAAACCAATGGTTTTCCTAGGGGATGATGATGATTATGATGATGATGATGTGTGCCTTCAAGTCATTTCCAACTTATGAAGACCCTCAGGAGAATCTCTCATATAGGGTTTTTTTTTTTTTTTGGCACATTTCATCAGAGCTGGTTTGCCATTGCCATCCTCTGAGGCTGAGAGAGTGTGATTTTCCCAAGTGAGTTTCCATGGCCTGGGAGACCTGGAGACTTAAATCAAGACAAGAGAAGGCGGCTCCAATATCTGGAATTGTTTTGTGGCTGCTGCCATAACTGTAGCAATAAAGCAATTTCTTGTTACTGTTGTGCCAAGCCGTCTCTGGTTTATGGTGACCCTATTACAAGGTTTTCTTGGCAAGTTTTTTCAGAGGAAGGTTGCTGCTGCCATTGCCATCCTTTGGAGCTGAGACAGTGTGACTCATCCAGTGCCACTCACTGGGTTTCCATGGCTGAGTGGGGATTTGAATCCTGGCCTCCAGAGTTCAACACTCAAACACCACACCGCACTGGCTTCCATGGCTCAATGCTATGGAAATCTAGGGACGTTATCACACGGGGGCAAATCTGCTGGTTAATCCACACAAAACCCAAACAGAAACTGGATTAGTGCCTCATGTTTTCACACGACGTTGCACAGAAACTGGTGTTAACGGAGATCTTTTGAAATACGGTTGTTTTGAGGAAATGCAAATGCGCAATTAAGATAATTTTGCATTTGCCGTAATGTGAAAAGCAAATGTGCATTTGGAAGCATTTCCCCGCATTTCCCCATGGTTCCGCGGGGTCCTCGAGGCAGCGTAAGCGTCTCCTTCCCCCTCAGCAGACGGCTAATTGAGCCATCTTGGGGGCAGGGAAGGGGAGGGGCAGCCGCACGATCGGCGCTCCAACCCCTTCCCCAGGTTGTCCTCGGAGCAGCCGGCCCTCCGCAGGGCCGGCGCTCCGGCGCTCTGAGGAGGACCTCCCGCCGCAGCATTTGCACACGCTGCAGCGGAGGAGTCGTCGAAGGTGCGCCACAGCCTTTTGCGGCGCACCTTTGGTGGCTTGAAGGACGGGCGGACGTGGGCCGCCCTGGGAAGCTGAGCTGCGGGGCTGAGGTATCCCCACACCTTGCCCCCGCGGCGCAGCTTCGCCGCCCCTGAAAGGAGCGCTAAATTGGTGCTCCTTTCACAAGTCGCCGAAGGTGCCCTGCAAAAGGCTGCGGCACACCTTTGGCGACTCTTCCACCGCAGCGTGTGCGAACGCTGCGGCGAGAGGTCCTCCTCGGAGCGCTGGCTGTGCGGAGGGCCGGCTGCTCCGAGGACGACCTGGGAAAGGGGTGACAGCCGCGGCGAGTGACAGCCGCGGCGAGCATAGTGCGCATGTGCTAGAAGATCATTTCTAGTACATGTACGGGATTTTCTCACTTGTGTGTGAACGTTAAATGCAGTTTCAGCGGGAGCTTCCATTAATTGCGCAAGTGAAAACCATTTGCGGAATCAAGGTTTATTTTCGGTTTATTTTCGGAATTTGTCATTTCCAGTTTATTATCGCTTTGTCTAGGATTTGTAGTTTGTTGGGGTACCAGAGCTCTCTGACAGGGAAGGCTAAATATCTCACAGAACTACAAATCCCCAAATTCCATGGCACTGAGCCATGGCTTTATTTCTGCAGTGTGGTTGCAAATGATGCATCTTATAGCTCCCCATCATCCCCAACTGGCAGAGCCAGTGGTCAGAGATGTTGGGTGGTGCTATAGTCCAGGAACATCAAGGCAGGGAATCCACTGTACAAGAGATTGGACTGCAGTGCCCACCATCCCTACCTATTTGCCCAGCTTGCTGGGGATAATGGGAACTGAACTCTAACAACACCCAAAGGGCCATAATTTTCCCATCTTCTCTTGTAGATAGTTGAAAACTCCTCCTTCCCCTAACTTTCTCCAGGACTCATGTGCCTTTAAGAGCTTCTAGCTGGCATTCACCAGGTGTAGCCTATTTGTACATGGAAAAGCAGTAATGGGGAGAGCTTTGCCTATTAGATCTTTGTTAGTCATGCACTTGTTAAAGAGCACAGGGTTGTGAATGGCAGCACTCAAGTAGTTGCACTGGATGCAAGTTCAGTGCTTAGATTCATTTATCTTCCTTTCAATATTTATAAAGAATATTCAAGGTAAAGGAACCTTGCAGGAAAAAAAGTTGGCAACTCTGTCCCTTAGAAGGAGCTAGTTCTTTGCTGTCTTAAAGAATATTTTAAAAGATGATATACAGGTGGTACCTGACCCTATCAAGAATTGCTAAAAATTTCTAAGGGAACTTCATTGCTGGAACAAGTATGTAGAGAGATCTTGTAGCACCTTTGAGACTAACTGAAAGAAAGAAGTTGGCAACATGAGCTTTCAGAGGCTTAAGTCTACTTCCTCAGATGCATTTGGTGAATTCATTGGAACAAGTGTGAAAAACAGGTCAGATGCTTTTAACATCAGTGATGGACATGCGGCAAAGCCAGGAAATTTCGGAAGGAAATACAAAAACTAATGCAAAATATATTTAAAAGGTAAAATCAATCTGAAACCAGAATTGTTTTCAGGGTGGGAAGTATATTTCAAAGTGTGGTTGGCCTTCATATCCATGGATTCTTTATCCACAGATTCAAGCATCCATGGCTTGCAAATACAGTAGTTTAAAAATATATAAATTCCAAAAAGTAAACCTTGATTTTGCCATTTTCTATAGAGGACACAATTTTACTATCGATTGTATTTAATGAGACTTGTACATCCACAGATTTTGGTATCCATGGGTGATCCTGGAACGAAACCCCAGTGGATACCAAGGGCCCACTGTATATTTAAAAATAAAATAGATTTGAAACCAGAATTGTTTTCTGCGGGCTTGTCTACATGATTAAAATATCATTCTATTCAAATATAATGTAATCTACCACATATAGATGGAAGGTGAGTAGATGTAAGCCTGGGCTCCCCCTCCTTCCCCTCTGGAAAGTGAGAAAATGTGAAATTCAATCTGAGGTCACTTTGTCCCTTCTGTCTGCACTAATTTTGGTTTATATGGGGATGGAGAGCTGCAGTGCTGACTAATGTGAAATTGGATCTGTGTGTGACTCTGGATCCATCTGTGACCCAAAAGAGCTGGGCAAAGAAGCAGCCTGAGTTGGCCAAAAGCATGCAGCTGGAGAGGTTTGCTACAGCTATTATTCACTTTACAAACAGTAAGGACGTTATCACACGGGGGCAAATCTGCTGGTTAATCCACACAAAACCCAAACAGAAACTGGGTTAGTGCCCCGTGTTTTCACACGATGTCGCACAGAAACTGGACAGAAAGTGGACAGAAACTGGTGTTAACTGAGATCTTTTGAAATTCGGTTGTTTGGAGGAAATGTAAATGCGAAATTAAGGTAATTTCGCATTTACCGTAATGTGAAAAACAAATGCGCATTTGGGAGCATTTCCCTGCTTTTCCCATTGTTCCAGCGAGCATTCCTCTATCTGTGCATGTGCAAGAAGATAATTTCTAGTACATTTACGGGCTTTTCTCACTTGTGTGTGAATGTTAAATGTGCTTACTTTAATTTCGCAATTAAGGTAATTATGTGTGAAAGCCATTTGTGGAATCAAGGTTTATTTTCCGTTTATTTTCGGAATGCCTCATTTACACTTTATCATCGCTTTCAGGCCCACGTGTGATAACATCCTAAGAGAGGTCCAGGTAATCTGTTAGTTTTCCTGGAAGAAACAGCAGCACCCCAAAGTCCTAGGTCAGGGGTGATTCTGCTCTGCTCCAACATTTAACTGATGAAAACCAGGATAGGTGTAGGTCCCTTGTGAAAGTGAAAGAGCCGCAAGTTCAAAAAACAACAACATTTTTTTAAACCTGAGATCACCTCTCTAGAAATCTCTAGGTCCCCCAGAACAACTCTGTGGTCAATATCTTCTAGATGTTGACCATAGAATTGTTCTGGAGGACCTACAAATGCCTAGAGAAGTGTTCTCTCTAGGAATCTCTAGGTCACCCGGTGCATCTTTTTGCAGAAGTTGACCATAGAGTCACACTGGAGGATCTAGAGAATCCTAGAGAGAAGATATTAATCAAATCTGTGAATAATAAAATCTGCAAAAGTTGAAACCGGAAATATGGAGAGCCAACTGTACACTTTTCTCTTGAAGTAGTTGGCACAGCATCTTAGGTGTCACCTGAGATATGGAGGCCTAGAACTCCTTTCCCTCAGGAGAATGTGTTTTTTTGGTAGGAGTAGTTCCCCTCTCCTATATCCCCCATTAGAATTAACATTTCTAGTCCTTATCTTCTATGAATTATGGTTAAAATAACCATACACACCCTGCCTGGGTCCATCTCCTTCCTTGCTTACATTTCTCTTTCCAATTTCTAGGGGGGCCGGATGAGGAGTATCCCTTTCTTGTACTTTCATGTCATTTGGATAGTTTAAAAATCTTTAAAAATCTACTGCAACCTAGGTTATGTCCTCTCATGTCTCTGTGTCTGCATATGGAGTGTATGGTACAGGGCACTTTTACAACCACATGGAAAGTGGGGTAACCTGAAAAACTCACAGGTGAGAAGAAGATGGCTGCCTTGTGGCTTGCCTGAACTGAAGAAACAGGGATGATTTATCCCCAGCGTTTCCTTTCTCTTCTTTGTTCTGCCCTCCCTGAACCTCTCCCTCCCTTTCTTCCCCTCCAACCTCCTAATCCCTCTGCCAACTGTCTATTCCTGGCTTAATCCTGCTGCAGCTGGCCAGTCGCATGCAACCCCAGACCATCTCTCTTCCGCCCACTTACTGTTAAAAGTTGCCAACTGGTAGGTCTGGGGGAGGGCAGGCTGCCCCCCCCCCTTTAAATTTGAGGAGTTGGTATCTAGAAATCAAGAAGTGAAGCATTTTGTGACATGTAGGATCAGAGTGTGAGCATCCTGGCATCTGGAGGTGGAAGGGAGATAGGCTGCAAAGCTGGCAGCCTTACCCACAGGTGCCTGAAGCTGGTCCTATGCCAGCCATTTTTCTTTGGGGCTTTGAGGCTTGTTAGGCATGTTGTTGTGTTAACTGCCTTTGAGTTGACTCCAATTCATGGTGACCCTGTGGAGGAGATATCTCCAAGATCCCCTATCCTCCACTGCTCTGCTCAGGTCCTGCAAACTCAGTCCTGTGTCCTCCCCGATTGAGTCCATCCATCTGCCATGTAGTCTTCCTCTCTTTCTACTGCCCTCTACCTTTCCTAGCACCATTGTCTTATCTAATGATTCATTTTTCTTCATGATGCGGCCAAAGTGCAACAGCCACAATTTAGTCATCTTGGCTTCCAGAGAAATTTCAGGTTTGATCTGTTTTTACCACTCATTTGTTTGTCTTCTTGGCCATCCATGGTTTTTTCATTACTTTTCCTATCGATTTTTTCACTTTCCAGCTCTCACATCGATACATGATGATGGGGAATACAATGGCTTGGACCCAGGGGTAGGCAACCTTTTTGAGCCGGGGGCCGGGTTGCTGTCCCTCAGACAATTGGGGGGCCGAAGCACCATAAATAAATAAATAAATAAATAAATGTTTTAAAAAATTAAAAATTTAAAAAATATGCATGCACACTCTCTCAACCCCAGAAAAGCCATGGCAAAACCCCTGTGGGGATTTTGCCAAGAAAACCCCAAGAACAAGTAATAACAACAATAATAAATATCATCATGGCAGGCGGCGGCAGCGGCAGGACCAGCCTGGGGCCGATCCAAAGGCCTCGGGGGGGCGCATCTGGCCCCCGGGCCTTAGGTTGCCTTCCCCTGGCTTGGACGATCCCCACTTTAGTGTTCAAAGTTATATCCTTATATTTTATGATCTTGTTAGTCTTAGGAAGGCTCAATGGTTCTATCAGGGTAGGACTTATTGGGGCACAACATACTGCCCAACTGTCCTGATTAACCTTCTTTCAGCTGCTTCATTCAAATGTCCCAGTTTTTCACTCCTCCTCCCACTTTCCCCCTTTGTCTTTTGCTTACTTCCATAGCTGCACACTGATTTCCAAATGCAAAAGCCATTTGAACCTAATTAATTCACCAAGGAAGAGAGAAGAGGAGGCAGAATCTTATACTTCCCATTAGCGGCAGAATTCAAAGATATAGCCATGTTAGTCTGCAGGATCAGTAGGTAGAGAGATCTTGTAGCATCTTTGAGACTAACTGAAAGAAAGAAATTGACAGCATGAGCTTTCGTAGACTTCAGTCTACTTCCTCAGATGCATTTGAGATGCATTCCTGAAATGCATCTGAGGAAGTAGACTGAAGTCTACTAAAGCTCATGCTGTCAATTTCTTTCTTTCAGTTAGTCTCAAAGATGCTACAAGATCCCTTCCCATTAGGTGTAGGCAAAAGCAAACTGCTGCAATCTCCCTTAGCTTCTTTCTCATTCATAACAAAGTGACTACACTTTGATGTTGCTTAGTCACACACATCCCAGTTTTCATCTGTGATATAGTGGAGTATATGGCACATGCCCCAAAGCCCTATTCAGCAGAAGTAACACAAAGGCCTCCAAATACAGTAAGGCTTATTTAACACATTTTGACAGACCCGAACTCTTGCTAGAAGCTAAGATGTCTAAACTGAGGGGGAAAAACTGTCATACTTTGGATATGTCATGAGATGACATCATTCATTTTAAGATGATAAGATGGGATGATAATGCTCAGTAAAGTGGAAGGTGGTAGGAAAAGAGGAAGATCACACTATGAGCAGATTCAAGGAATCTGAGTTTGCAGGACCTGAGCAGAGTGATTAGCAAAAAATATACTGAAGGTCTCTCATTCTTAGAATTCCATAAACTGAAGCCAATTTAATGGCAACATAATGCATTTTAAAAGCAGTCAAGCAACCATTGCATGTTACTGTCTTAAGGAGACTGGGATGGTAGGGCTGTAAGATCATTAAATTCCAAGCAATGGTGACTACTTGCTCCATGTTAGTGGCATAGGGAATCTGCTTCAAGTTTTTGAATGAACCACAAATGAACTACTATCCAAAGTGCTGAACTCATTTGGGAAGTATAGGGTTTTGCTGCGTTGCATAGTTCCTTCAAAGTTCAGAGATGATTCATCACTATATTCACCCAGACCCTCCACCTGCTACTGTTCCTAGGGGTAAGCCTTTGTGGTATTATTCCACTCATTCAAGGGTGTAGGTATGGGTGGGCATAATGTGGACATTGCCTCCCCCATACAAATTCTACCTCCCTTGTTGAATTTTTTTCAGTCCCCTGGTTTCTAGATTGCAGTAACTTAAAACTTCAGTTGAGCATCTAGAAATAGAATTTGGCATTTAAAGAAAAGGGGCAGGCAAAATTACCAAGGGAATGCAGACATAGCAAATGGAAGAGTTCTAGGCGTGAAAAAAAAATTAGTGTCTCAGTTTTTGCAATGCTAGAAAATTGAGACTGAAAGAAAATTTCATTGGGGAGAAATAGAATTCTTATTTTTTGAGGGGGCAGAGAACACCTGAATTTTGCCTCCCCTATAGCCACACTTAAGGGATGTGGTGGCTTAGTGGTCAAGATGCCAGTTCTGATGATCGGAAGATTGGAAGGTTGGCAGTTCGAGGCCCGAGTACTACATGATGGGTGAGCTCCTATCACTAGTCCTAGCTTCTGCCAGCCTAGCAGTTTGAAAGCATGCAAATGCAAGTAGATAAATAGCTACCACTTTCAGTGGAAAGGTAACAGCATTTGGTGCAGTCATTCTGGCCACATGACCACCACAGCAGTTCCCGGATAACTCTTTGGCTTAGTAACGAAGATTAGCATTTTGTCCCCTACAGTCGGTTATGACTAGACATTCATGTCAAGGGACTACCTTTACCTTTACCTTTATAGCCACACCTCTGCACCCCCTGCTGTATTCTAGGATCTTCTTCCCAGCTCCAAATAAGCAGTCTAATACAGTTATGTCCTACTGCACTGGATCCAGCATCCAGTATCCATCCAGCAGTAGCTGATCGGATGCCTCTAGGTTGTGAGTACACAGGGTTGGAAACATTGTACTTGTTGTTGGTAGGTGCCCTCAAGTCAGCCTCTACTAATGGTGACCCTATGGATAAGACATGTCCAGCAAACCCCCCCCCCCCCCGCATCTTCTACTGCTCTGCTTATGTCCTGTATAGCCAAGCCCATGTCCTGATTTGAGTATATACACCTAGCATGCAATCCTCATCTCTTTCTACCACCTTCTACCTTTCCTAACCTAACATTATCATCTCTTCTAGTGACATGATGTGGCCAAAGTATGACAGCCTCAGTTTGATCATCTTGGCTTTCAGGTGGATTTCAGACTTGATCTGTTCAAGGGCCTATGTGTTTGACTTTGGGCCGTCCATGATATCTTCAGCATCTTTTCCAATACCATAATTCAAATGAGTTGATTTTCTTATCCACTTTCTTTGCTGTCTGGCTGTCACATCCATACATGGTGAGGGGACTATAATGGTTTGGATGATTCTAACTGTAGTGCTAAGTTGTATATCTTTACAGTTTTGGATCTTGTCTGGTTCTTTCATAGCTGCCCCTCCCATTCCTAGTCTTCTTTATTTCTTGATGCATTCTCCACTCTGATCAATGTTTGATCCAAGGTACGGGAAATCTTTTAACTATTTTGATCCATGTTCATTATTTTTGTTTTCTTTACGCTCAGCAGTAAGGCTGCTTTTGTACTGACATTGTAATGGCCCACCTTGGTATTACTTCCTGGCAATACATATTCACAGGTATAACATCATGACTAAGCACAGAGGTTAGTCCACTTGGCCATTCATTGGGGCTGGCTCTGCCATCACACAAAATGAAGCAATTGTTTTAGGTGACAGCTACCTCAGGATGGGGCAGCAGCAGTGGAAATCTCCTGCCTCTTTCTCCTAAACTCCCTGCCGTTTCTCCTTTGTTGAAAAGCAAAGCTGGGTATGCTCTGTAACCTGTCCTAGGCCCCCAAGGTGTGGTAGAAGGAACTTTATTATTACAAGTATTGAAATGAAAAATCCACTGTTGCTAGTTCAGTCCACTTCTGTATGTGAAGTGCAGGTGATGGTGTGCCCTCTTGTCATTTGGCTCAGGCAGCAAAATGTCTCGGGGTGGCCCTGCCATTTACATACCTCTCCTCCTCCAGATATGACAAGAGGTGATGCAGAGGACGGAGTGGGCTTGTTTTCTGCTGCAGGTATGGTCAGCAGAAAGAGGTATTCGTCCATCTTCAACTTCATGCACGAAAGCACATTCTGTTCCAAACCATATTTGGTTTCATATATAATATTTATATTTATATATTTACACAAGAACAAAGTATTTATTCCAACTGGTCGAGGGGTTATTGAAAGAGGGAGGTTACACGTACAGAGTGAACGCTGGACAGACCAACCAACCCACGGAGGGAACTACTAGGGAGGGGAGGTTTGGGGCAACAGAGAGGCTAGTCTAGGAGGCAAAGGGGGTGTGCCTCCATAACTTGGGGGGGGGAGGCTGTTGGACACCACCAGTCTGGGGCTATTCTTGAAGTACACTTTCATGAAATTGGAGGATCAGAAACTATGGGATATAGGGGTGTTCTGGGACATTCCAAATATTGCATTCTTATTGCAAGCTGATTCCCAACATAAAAGCAGTGGGTGTATATGTCTCCCTCTGTGTGCATGGTGGGATAGTCAAAAGCCACCAGTTTGGCTGACCCCCCTCCACACTGCTGTTATTACTATGAATCCTTCACATAACTGTGCAGGCTTGCTGTGAGGATAAAATGGGGAAAAGGAGAACCATGTACACTGCCTTGAGGCCCTTGGAGGAAAGGCAGTAGGAGAGAAACGCAACAAATAAATAATAAAACACATGTACAATTCTATTTTGCCCACCCTCCCAACATCCCTGTGAGGTAGGCCACAATCATTTTCTTTGTATAGGCAAGAGGCCTGAATGGCTCAGGGCCATTTGGACAGAAAGTCTCCCAAGAGCAAGCCAGGTCTCTCTGGTCCTAAAGCAACATTCTAATGTCCTCTCAGTAACATTGGTTCACATTATGGAGTAAAATCCTAAGCTCTGTTCACACTAGGGCAGTTATTAACCAGCACCCCTAGGCAACAACCCTTCCTGGGATTCAGGCAAACATAGGGGCCTTAGGAACTTTTGGTCTTTTGCATATTTTGGGCTACAACCCCCATCGACCCTTAGTATCAGCCATGCTAGTGGAGACACCTGGGAGAGGAAATCTAATAGAGAAGGCATGTGGTTCTCCATCCCTTGTCAAACAGCTTAGAAATGTGCACATTTTAAATAATGTTTTTACAGCTATTCAAAACCGCATTTGAAGTGCTTTAATATTTACTGCTATATGCCTAGTATGGACATTTTGTATGTTTTAAGTAAGAATCTGGAAGATTTTGGCTGCTATCCTATTGTTTCCTCCTAACTAGAGTAGACCCTATCTAGCTAGGTCTATCCAATAGGATTTAGGTCCATGATTCCAGGACATCAGACTTAAGGTTTCTTTAGAGCAGGGGTCCCCAAACTACGTCTTGTGGGCCGAACCCGGCCTGTTGAGGCCTTTCAACCGGCCTGCACCCAGTCCTGCTGCCACCGCTGTGCGCACGCAACACAGGGTGCCATTTTGGAACACGAAATGGCACCAGAGTAGTGCGCATGCATGCACGATGCAGGGCACCATTTTGTGTTCCAAAATGGCACCTGGAGTAGTGCGCATGCGCATGCAGCGCTGGGTGCATGCGCACGACTCCGGACACCATTTTGGAACACAAAATGGCGCCCGGCATCATGTGCACATGCGCACTACTGAGGCACCATTTTGTATTCCAGAATGTTGCCCGGAGTCATGCGCATGTGCACGTGATGCCAGGCGCATGCGCATGACTCTGGGCACCATTTTGGAACACAAAATTGCACCCGAGTAGTGCGCATGCGCATGCACGCACATGCACACGTGCGCACCTCTGGCCATCTTTTTTTTTCTTTGGCCCTCTGAAGATCTGGGGGACAGAGAACTGGACCCCAGCTGAAAAAGTGTGGGGACCCCTGCCTTAGAGCAATGGGAAATCACTTTAGGGTCTTGTGTTCTGGAGGAAGCTTCAGTTCTTGTTGTACAAGTTGAGCCTTCCATATCCAAAATGCTTGGGACCAGAACTGTTTTGGATTTCATAATTTTTTGGATTTTGGAATATTTGCATATGCATAATACGATATCTTGGAGATGAGGCCCAAGTCTAAACATGAAAATTTTATGTTTCATATACACCTGATACGCATACCCTGAAGGTAATTTTATGCACAATATTTTTAAATAATTTTGTGCATGAAACAAAGTTTGTGTATGCTGAACTATCAGAAAGCAAAGGTGTTACTATCTCAGCCACCTATGTAGACAATTTTGGAATATTTCGGATATTAGAAGTGCAGATAAGGGAAACTCAACCTGTATTTTTTAAAATGCTTAAAATCATCCATCCTCAACCAGGGAAACCCTGGATGTGTTGGATTATAACCACTAGCATTCTAGCCTCCCCAAATATCATTCTGACTGTAGATGATGTAGATGACTGTAGTGTTTGTAGTCCAACACATTTGGTGAGCACTAAGTTGGGGAGACAATTCAAAGCATTTTCAAGTGCTATCTGCTCAAAAGTGCTATAACATCACCACTTTTATGAACACATTCCAAGAGAAATTTTGGTATTTGTGGGGAGGTTCTTTTTGAAGCCAGAAAAGGAAAGTCTTTTGAAACTAGCACTGATTAGTACTTTGTGCACATGGAGGTTGAAATACTGCCTGAGGAAGATGGATGAAAACCTTATGCTCATTGGGTTGTGTTGCTGCTACACAAAGCCACTTCATTAGTGAAATGAGATATTGTGCAACCAAATGAGCATATACATTTCATGAGTAATGCAGAATGTGTACCTGCATGTACAATGCACAATATGCAACCATTCACGATGGCACTACATGCGCAACTCTGCTTCCACAATCTTGAACTGAAGGAGATATTCCACATCAGACAAAAAAAATCTAACTGCTTCTGTAGGGGGACTTACACATGCCTAAGACACCAACAGGGTTCTGGATGGAGTACTTAGGAACTGAATATTTTGAAGAGCAGGCAGGTCACCTGTTATGTCAGAAAAAGGGGCTCTATTGTTGTTTTTCCAGCATTGGAGTGAATTAGAGCTGAGGTGAACTACTGCTCCTCTTTCTTTGGTACAGGGTGCTTGTTGGTGTGTTGATGTTGAAGGCATCAGATGCTCTGCCCCTTAAAGCTCTCCAGATACATTCTCAAGGGGGGAAAGGTTTCATTTAGTTCTGAAAAAGAGAGGAATCTGGGATGGCAGGCTGAACAACATATAGCTCTCTTAAAGGCATTGGACTGGAATTCCCATTATTCCTTAGTGGTGACTGACATCTCAGGCCAAGTATATTGGGAGAGCCATAAGTTGTCCATCCGTGGTCAAAGGTGCCAAAGCTGTAAGATATAGGATGGGACTACCTAGCTGAAGGACAAAATAGCACAATTTAATTTTGTTTTCCAGTAGGCAGCAACCATGGAGAGGTGTGTCTGAGGAGGGTGAATGCACATAAATCCACTTAACATGACATAAATCCACCTAACATGGAGTCAAGAGCACTGGTCTACCTAGCCCAGTATCATCCTCCACAGAGGTGGACAACTTATGGCTCTGCACACGTTGTTCAACTGCACCTCTCATCAGCCATCACCGTTGGCAATACTGACCAGACGGATGGAAGCTGTAGTCCACTAATACCTCAGTCACCCTCAGATTCCTATCTTGTTTAATTTTCTAACAGGAACTGGCCTTCCAAGGCCTCAGAAAGAAGTCATCCCCTATTTTAGCAGGGAGATGCCAAAGACTGAGCCTGAGGCATGGATTCAGAGACTGTAGCTCTGCAAGACTATAACTCCATGGTAGAACATGGGCCCATTCAAACAACACAGTTATAGCACTATGATCCTACTAAATGCTGCAGCTACATCCTAAGGAACCCTGGGGTCCGTAGCCAAGTGAAGCACTATTGCTCTCTGGGTAAGAATTCTACATATCTCTCCCTAAACAGTAAATCTTAGAATTCTATAGGATGGACTCTAGCAGTTAAGGACCCATATTCTACCACGTATGTACAGTCTCACCTATCTCCAGGGGTCCATATCATACTACACAGTGTAGCACTATACCAATTTAACTGCCATGGCAACTTCCTGACAGTGGGGGCGGACCTATGGTACGCGTGCCAGAGGGAGCACTCAGAGCCCTCTCTGTGGGCACATGCACTGTCGCCCCAGCACACAGTTCGCCATTGTTTGTTACTAGAAAGCCAGAGGGATGCAACACTTTGCAATAAGTAAGTGGGTTTTAGGTTGTAGTTTGGGCACTCGGTCTCTAAAAGGTTTGCCATCACTGTCCTATGAAATCTTGGGTTTGAAGCACTACAGCTCTCTGGCTGAAAATTCTAAGCACTCCTCCCTAAACTTCCAGTCCCAGGAATCCAAAGGATGTCATGCTGTGGCATCCTCACGCTTGGTGTCACTAGGTGCTGTCGGGGAGGGGGCAGCCAAAAGGGTGCACTTGGCCCTCTTCTCTGCCACTGCAACGAAGTCAGAAGGGTACGCTTGGACCTCCTCACCCTACAGCAGGAGGAGGGCATGACCAGGTGTCACCCCTCTTCTGGGGTGTCACCTGGTGCAATCTGCATCCCTCACTCCCCCCTCGTGATGCTACTGTTGTCACAGCAGTTAACGTGGAATATATCATTGTAATTATATAGTATGAATGGCCTCATGTTTAGCCAGGTGTTACAGTATTGTTACTAGGTGTCAAAATGTCTTCAGCAGCTTTGAGTCAGAGGTCCTGGGGGGTACGCCTGTGTATATAATTTAACTCCACCCTCTTGTTCCAGGTGGGTAGATACCAATACTGCAGTTATAGCTGAGGGAATTAGGGATGGGTGGAATATGCAAGGTCTGCTTGTTGCCCACAGCAATACACAAAGCCTGTCAGAAAAGGCAAGAGAAGGTTTTGGATGGAGTATACCCTCTTGGGTCATTATTACCAAGGCTAGGAGCTGGGGCATTTTTCAGTGGATCCAGACAGTTTTACCAATGCACCAAAAATGTGGGCTGAAGGGAGGAAAGGATGGTAAAGTGAAGGGTATAAGGTGAAAAGCAACCCAAAATGTAGGCCTTTTCCCCTCACTCCAGTGGATTGAACCAAAGCCCCAGCATCCCATGACAGAAGAGGGCTGGGGCATCTCTATGATAAGTCCCGCTCTCCAGGCTTGCCATACATATATGAATCTTTGCCAGGCTCCTGTACGTATTCCTCTTTCTTGTCCCAGTCAGCTGTCCAGCCTCCATTTGCAAAACTGGTGCTTTTGGTGGCACCGTAACCACTCCCACCACCTCCTGCCGCCATGCGGGCAGCCTCGTCCTCTTCATCGGCCAGTTCATCCTCGTTGATAAAGCCACATTTCTCCTCACTGAGTTCTTCTGGCTCTGCCCATGGCTGTTTCTCACCAGAGGCAAAAATCCCATAGAAGATGACACCGCCATAATGCACCAGTGAGGCTATGAGGAAAACGTACTGCCACTCCTCCCGTGTCTGTGAAAAACGAAAACAAAAAGGTGGATCACTCAGAAATAGAGTTGCCAGTTCAGGACCATCCCAGGTTCTTAAGTTTCCAGCCCAAAACCTGATGCATTAAGTACCCACAACATAAAAATGAAACAAATAAATAAATAAATAAATACAGTTGCTCACAGTTGTCAGATACACACACACACATACAATATTTTCCTCCTTGGAAATTAAGAGAAAAATCTTAGCTAAAGGGCTGTTCCCAGAGCAAAGTGAAATGAGGTGATTGTTCCTTCTCACATACTTAAGATGGAATAAGGACCATTTAGGCAGAAGGTAGAACAGAGCAAAAGGTGAGCCCTGGTTGCACAACACCTGGGAGGGTAAGATTAATACTAAGTACAGTAATCTAAATACATTCCTTGCAAGTTTCAGCAAGAAATTAATGAAACTTTATAAATTGTAGGAAGCTACTGCTCTACTAGGTGAGTTGGAAATTTGCAGACAGTTCTTGCCTGGAGTGGAACCTCCCAAAACTGGAGAAATTCTACCCTCATTTCCCACCTGGACATGAGCCATGAAAACTGGAGATGCAGGTCCAAGCCCTGAGATCTGTCAACTGTACTCAGAATATACATTTTATAATAAATAGACCACTGTCCCTCTTCCACTCCATCCAAATTCCACTCACTGGCTAACATACACTTTGCAAGAGCATGATAGAAACTGCTTTGAAGCTATTCTTCATCCACACTTCACAGATTGTGAAAAAAACTAGTTTTTTCTATTAGTTTTAAATCAAAAGTATTAAATTAATTTATATCACAATCGCAATTGTACATTACCTTTCTATACCGCTTCCTAATGAACTCAACATTCTCTAAGTGGTTTACAATCTGTAAGCCAATTGCCCCCAACAAACTGGGTACTCATTTTACTGACCTACAAAATGATGGAAGGCTGAGTCAACCTTGGAGCCCTGGAATTGGACTAAGAATGTTGTGGCTGTAGTAGCAGTATTTAACCATTGTGCCACCATGGAAAGAGCTTGGAAAGCTACTTTTAAAAACTCTCCCTAGAAGCCAAGATGAACAAACTGAGACTGTCATACTTTGGTCATATCATGAGAAGAGATGATGCTAGAAAAGACAATAATGCTTGGTAAAGTAGAAGGCAGTAGGCAAAGAGGAAGACTGGATTCCAGGTGGATAGACTCAATTAAGGAAGCCAAGGCCCTGAGTCTGCAAGATCAGTGGTGATAGGGTGACCTGGACGTCTCTTATTCATGGGGTCATTATAAATTGAAGTTGACTTGACGGCAATAGTATTGGTTAAATTGATTGTGGATACCCAAGTAGAACACACCCATTGAATCAATGGAAACTTGCTAAGACAAAATTTATGCTAAGTCCATGGATTCCTCTAGTTGGAACTAATATTAGTCTATAGTTTCAAAGTCTCCACAGCAGTCAGTTACTGTTATTGTTGCAATTAAATGTAAGTCCTTACTTTTGTGTTTCTTCAAAAGAAGCAAGTAAGTAAAATCTGAGTACTCTAACCTGCTGGCCTGTGCTACAAAATACTCTATCCTCTTGCCTCCTTCATCATCACCTCAACATCCAGAAGAAAACAGAAGGCACCAGTTGAGCCAACAGTTAAACAATGTGATATTCCTCCACCATTGTTTAGGGATGCCATGCCCTTGTTACTATAAAATAACTAAAAAAATGACAGTTACACTGTAAAAGGAGTCAAGCTCTCTGTACTACAATTGCTCAGAGTTACTTCTAAGTCTTCTGAGTTGGGATCCTTATGGAGCTAAACTGGCATCATTCATACACAAGAGGGAGACATTTGTGGGTTTTGGGAAACCCCAGGTTTGCAAAACTACAAAAAGCACAAGGGAGGGGAGTGATCAAAGAATGCTGGCTTTTGGACCCTGGAAAAAAGACTCTCAGCATTGCAACATTTTGCCATATGTCCAACTTGCCTGTAGTAATTATTAAATAATCATAACAGATACTTGAATAAATGCCAGTGCCTAGTATTAGCAGAGAGCATAGATTGCTACAGTGGGAGTATCAGAAACCTGTTAAAAGAGTGAAAATCAATAAGATATACTTATCCCTGAATATAAAATTTACAGAAAGGGAGAGCTGATAAAACTGGCAGTTTCAGTGCTCTATAAGTCAAAGAGGACATTTAATGTAACAAATTGGAAACTTGTAGAGGAAGAAATGCAATTAAAAACCATTGTGGATAGAGACTGTTGTTGTTATGTGCCCACAAGTCATCTTCAGTTTATTGTAACCCTATCCTATGGTTTTCTTAGCAAGATTTATCCAAAGAGATTGGTCCTTCCCTTCCTCTTAGGCTGAGAGAGTGTGACTTGCCTTAGATCACCCAGTGGGGTTTCCATGGCTGAGTGGGGGTTTAAACCCTGGTCTCCCAGAGTTTTAGTCTAAAACTGCACCACACTGGCTTTCTGGGGCTAGAGATACAAGCCAGAAATGGAATACTGTATAGTGCATACAGTCACTCCCCATCTCCAACAAAAACTTTTCAGATGGAGAAAGGACTGTTTTTATCAGCAAAATGTTAGAGAGTAAATACACAGTGAGAAAGGTCTGCATTGCTTGTGGACTTTCCATGGGCATCTTGCTGGCTCAAAGAGGATGATGAACTCTACTTTAACCACCAATGTGACTGATACTTTCCTTTGTGACTTTCCTTTGAAATTCTTAGTCTAACTCTCATTTTAGAGAGCCAGTATGGCATATTGGTTTGACTGCTGGACTACGACTCTGGAGACCAGGGTTTGATTCTTATCTCAGCCATGAAACTCACTGGGTGACCTTGGGCAAATCACATGCTCTCAGCCTCCCGGGAAGGCAATGGCAAACCTCTGAAAAAATCTCTCCAAGAAAACCTTGTGATAGGTTCACCTTAGTGTTGCCATAAGTGAGAAATGACTTGAAGGCACACAACACACACACACACACACACACATTTTAAATCATTTTCACAAATTTAGCATTTTGGCAAGAGTTTGCTTTAGCTTTATTTATCTCATGAAGGGGATCATAGTCACCCTTACGAAGAAGCTTATGCAGTCGGCCCTCCTTATCCACAGATTTAACTATCCACAGTTTGAAAATTTCCAAAAAATATATAAATTCCAAAAAGCAAACCTTGATTTTGCCATTCTCTCTAAGGGACACCATTTTAATATGCCATTGTATGTAATGGGACTTCAGCATCCACGGATTTTGGTATCCATGGGGGTCCTGCAACCAAACCTCAGCAGATACTAAGGGCCCATTGTATAAGATGGTCTTCATCAATGGAAAGAAACATGAATTATAGTCCAACCCCTGTATCCATGGCAGATACATTCCCAGACATACTACAGATAGCAATAACCATGGATAATGGTGAACACTATATTTGTGCTGAAGTTAAGCATAGAGTTCCACTGTTGATTCCCAATTTCTCCACCCTAGTTTCCCCATGAGTTTTAAGTTCATTAATATATCTCCCTTTTACATGTGAATAATGCAGTTTTGGAAAAGAAAGATCACTCAGGAAAAATAATAATCTTATTTTCAGGGTTATTTGTTTCCTACCTTGTGTTTGGTCATAGCTCCAACTATAAGGGGGCACACCATGCCTGAGAGGGTTCCCACACCATTGGAGATGCCCATAAGGATACTGGCATACCGAGGGGCAATATCTAAGTGATTCACATTAAATCCTGGAAGTGAGAAGAGATTAAAAGGAATTCATGTTAGACAAATTGTATTGTTCTTATATGTGAAAAATTGCATGAAATTGTGGAAGTGATACAGAAGTTTAGTACAAGAACAATTACTGGCAGTTTCATGTTAAACTATTCCTAGAAAGTCCAGGAGGACTTTTTCTGTAGAGAGGTGGGTGAAAAATTGTTTCAGTGTAGTTGAGTTCCCCCCCCCGCACTCATAATGAGGATTTGTCAAAATTGGCATTTTTTTTCATCTCTGGGGAAAAAAGGAACTTGTGATTTATAATGTTCAAGAATGGGTGAGACCAAAATTGACCATTTTGGCCCTCTAGGATTAGATAAACTCCCTAGGTCAAGGGTGAGCTACTGGAGAAGGGTAGCATTAGGAGATCTTGGAGGGTCACAATCCCTCCACTACATCTGCTTACACAAAACAACATCAGTTTCTAAACCCAAATGTCCTACAGAGGACACGAGGGACATTCTCATCATGCTTTGGGGCCTTCCTAAACCATTTTAGGCCCAAAGAGGCTGTTTTTACAATAGGAAGTGAACAAAAGTCATCTCCTGTTCACTTCCTTTTTCAAAATCTTGGGCATAAATTGGTTCATGATGCCACAAAATATGGTGGAAATGTGCTCCCCCCTTCCGAGAGACAGAGTGTGTTTATGTGTGGGTTTTTTGTTTTTGTTTTTTTGCAGGAAGGTTATGTTTTGGGGGGGAATTGCAAAATATTTTTGATCCCTGGGTAGGCATAGGGGGGCTGCAAAGATGCTCCAAAGATGGTGGAAATGCCAATCACACCTTTTAGAGTAGTGCTTCCCACCCTATGGTCCTCCATTTCACTTCAGTGAAAGTTCACTCCATCCACAGCCAATTTGGCCAATTGTCATGAGTTATGGGAGCTGAAGTCCAAAACATCTGGAGGACCAAAAGTTGAGAACCACTGTCTTAGAGGACATTTTGGGGGCATTTTGTAGTTAGAAACATTTTGAGCCCTGGGGGGCACTGGAGGCCACAAGAACAGCTCTGGGGATTGCATGCAGCCAGTAGGCCACACTTAGCACACTCATGCCCTACATCTTAGGGGGAATGCAAGCATAGGACATTTAAGAGTTTCAGGTGTGAAGCCTTTTCCAGTATCTCATTCTCTACAACACTAGCAATTTGGAGACTGAAAATTTCATTGAGGGAGAAGAATTCCTGTTCATTGAGAAATGTCCTCATTTTGCCTGTCCAACCTACTGCCCCACCTAGCCCTAGGGGTCCCCAAAAAGATGGACTTGATGAGTTCTGGAATGTGTCCAAAGAAGAATAACCAAGACAGTGGAGCAAGTTTGTTTTGTCCTGCTTCAAAGACTAGACCAAAAACCAATGGATTCAAATTACAAGAAAAGAGATTGCATGTACATTTTAGGAAGAACCTTTTCATTCTAAGAACTGTTCAACAGTGGAATAGAGTGCCCCAGATGGTGGTGGACTCTCCTTCTTTGGAGGTCTTTAAGCAGAGGTTGGATGGGCATCTTTCAGGAGTGTTGTAGCTGTGTATTCCTCCATAACAGGGAACTGGACTAGATAGCCTTTGTGTCTCCTTGCTCTCAGATTCCATAAGTGATCCACAGGGCCACATGAAATGGGTCTGAGGAAGCCTGTGGTGTCAGGACCGCCAACTGGTGAGCACAGTTGAATGTGGGCAATAAGAAAAGATTTAATCCATACCCCCACTTTGCCTAGAAATCATCCCAGATCCCTGAGAACTTACCTGAAATAGCAAAGCCACTGAAACCCACAGCCAGCACAAGAAAAGAAATTGCAACCCCTTTGCTGTGGGAATAACCGACCACTAAGAGTAGCGTAGCTTCCATGCCGAACCCTGGCAAAAGAGTCAAAGAGGAAGTGACCTTAGATACACATTTGATGGTTATGTCTGCCCTAAGACATTGTGCTGCCTGAGGCAAAGCAGCAAATGTCACCACCATCCCACATGTCAAGGTACCCTGGACCCAAAGCCACCTAAGTTACTTTGGCACCCAAGGTAGAAAATCCCTTTGAATACTCCTCCCCATTCCTTCCAATAAATATACAGAAACAACAAACATGCTAAAAATTCCTGTCCTTTCATGAAACTGCTTCACTCTGCTTAGTGGTTCATCTCAGGTATGTCATCAGTAGCAGATGGTGGTTCCTAGGACATTTGGGCAGTGCATTTGCTCTGGGGTTTAGTTCAAACTTTGAAAGATCTAACTAAGGTACTGAACCTATTTGGAGGTTCACTACTTTGGATAGCTCCATGAAAGTTCAAACTTAACCCTAGAGTGACAGCACAGCCTCACTGACATGGAAGCCGCCAGTCGCTACTGTACCCAACCACAGCTGTATCTCCTTGGCCCTTTTGACTGCAATTGGATGCATAACAACTAGAGCAGCATATATAACCTCAGGCCCTGGAATCAAATCTGGCTTGATTCACCCACCTGGGGGTTCCTAAACAGTCACACACCCTTCCCTATGATATTACTGTTTGGTGGTTTTTCAGCCATTTGTACAGGCTTCCCCCCTCATTCTCAAAGGTTGAAATGCTTCTCTGAAGCATTTGTTCCTGGAAGTATAAACTTTACAGCAAAAAATTAAAAATACAAATATAAAAATAAATTTAAAATTTAAAAATAATGGTGTTTTTTCTCCTCATCTCTTGCTTTTAGCCTTGCTCACCCCACGAAACCACGAGAACATCCCTGGAACTGAATGTAGCCCTTGCATTGAAAGAAGTTTTGGATCCTGGAAAATGTAGCATGGATTTATGTTGTGTGTGTGTTGCTGAGAAATGGTCATAGCTCATTGGAATAGCACATACCTTTGCATGCAGAAAGTTCTGGTTTCAACTGCCTGCATCTCTCATTAGGGCTGGGAAAACTTCATTTTTGATACCTTGGATAACTGCTACCATTCAATGTTATGTGTGTAAAATAAGTAGTGCGAAGTTGTGTTATGCCCGAGGAGTGAAATTTGTGGACATACCCAGTTTATGATGCTGTAAGCAGAATTTTCCATGTGGAACCCATGAACATGTGTATCAAAAGTGATAGAGTAGCATGAGATTACATATTGATGGTACTACATGATGAGAGCCATGAGCATCTGTTGCATTATTCTGATGTTCAGTGCAAGGGTTGTAGAAACATTATTTATATTTATATTTATGCTATGTTGAAACTGTAGGATCTAGGGCTCTGTCAACAATACTGTGCAAGATGGCTCATTGGATCCCATTTTGGGAGAAAGATGGGATTATAAGTACAATAAATAAATAAAAATAAATAAATAGTCTAACTCTGTGACCACATTCACACATCACAACAAACTATATTGCAGTTTGTTGAAAACAGGGCGGTTGTGCTCTGAGAACCCACCTTTGGTAACAAGCCTTGATTTGTTAATCAGCCACAAGCCATAATATGAACTCATAGCTTACTGCTGCCTTACAAATTCTAGCTTGTTTAAACCATGGTTTATCATGATATCTGCATCCACAACTATGACTTGTCCCTCACTTGTGTGCAGCAGGTGCCCACCCTGAAACAAGAGCTGGAGGAAAGGATAGAGAGAAACAAAACAAAAAATGGCGGGGAAGACAAGTCACAGTTTGTTGGGTTGCCTGCTGTGCAATTTGTGGCTTAAGCATTAAATAATGTTTTATCATGATATGTGAATGCATCAGGATTAGTGCAGCTTCCAAGATTTCTATATTTTGTTTTTCAGAATAAAAAGGGAAGTAAAGGTCTGTGGGGATGTGGATCAGGAGCAGAGCATAAGCTCTGCATGCAGAAGGTCAATACAAGTTCAATCCTCAGCCTCTATAAAGCATTTTGTGTGTCATTTTGACACCAAAACACTTTTTTCTTCTGCCAGCCAGGCTTTTAAAACCTTTTAAGCCACTCTAGAAGCTGGGTTTTATTAATCTGTGGTGCTTTATTGATTGTGTTGATATCTGTTGTTTTACTCTGTTTTGTTAGTGTTGACTCTGATGGTTTAGTACATCATTTTATTCAATTTTTTTTAATCTGAAGCTATCCTAAGAACAAAGAGGCATTAAAGAAGCAAGATAAAGAGTAAACAAAAAAAATTAATATTAAAGCCAATTCTCCAGGTAAAAGGATATCTAATAGAAAGGATTCAAAAGCCCTTTACTTGCCAAAAGTTAACTTTCCTGAGTCTGACACTCTCCAGATGTTTTGGAATTAGGAATGTAAAGAATATTCACAAATGTTCATGTCCTTGATGTAAAAGGGTATTGTTAGGACACATTGTGAAAAAGGGCAGCCACTGCAAGATTTTTCACAGTTCAGAACAGCTTTGCAAAAAATAAAAGAAAATCGTCTGCACAAGAAACCTTTTTGTGCAAAAAGCAACATTTTGTGGGGGGGGGGGGAGGGAGGAAGCATATTTTCCTCAAAATACACCGTTTCCTGGCCAAATGTTTTGGAGTTCATGGAAAGAAATTTTTTTTGCAAAAAAGTCCAGAATTGTGGAAAAATTGTCAAAAATGGGCCACAATGAAAAAAGCTTTGAAATTATTCTTTCCCATGACAGCAAAGTGAGTGAAGATTTGTGTGCTAATTCGGATTGCAGCTTCCATTATCCATAGCCAGCATGCCTCATGCCCACACTGACTGGTCTGGGGATAATGGGAACACATCTGGAATGTGTCAGATTAGGAAGGCTGGCCTAAGGCCTAGGAAATCCGAATAGTTAACCCTTAAGTACAGAGATGAATATGTAATTTGATGTAAGGGAGGTGTGTAGGGGTGTGTACAAAAAGAGAGTGGGGAGAGAGAGAAAGAAAGAAAGAAAGATCTAAAGTCAAGATAAAAGATAGTACTGCAGTCCATAAGGTCAAGACTAGTGGTGGCTAGTAAGTTTTGACATGTGAACATTTCCCAGATGTAGTGCAAACTCCACTCTGATATTTTAAAAAACATGACAGTAAACCAAAACAAAATCCAAGAGATTTAATCCCCAGTGCATCTACACAGCAGAAATAATGCAGTCTGACACTGCTTTAACTGTCATGGCTCAACTCTATGGAATTCTGAGATCTGTAGTTTTGTGAGATATTTAGCCGCCTCTGTCAGAGAGCTCTGGTGCCACAACAAATTACAAGTCCCAGGATTCCACAGCACTGACCCATAGCAATAAAGTAATGTCAAACTGGAATATTTCTGCAGTGTGGATGCAGTCACGGTCTTCCAAAACAAGAACAGAGATTTGTCTGAAGTCAACAAGCAACAAATTAGTGACCTAGAATCCTCTCCTTTGCATTCCCCAGCCACTGGTATTCAGAGGCATATTGATATTGAGTTGATGTATAGCCATCACACCAATAGCCACCAATAGCTTTATTCTCAGTTAATTTGTCCAAACCTCTCTTAATGCCATCCAAGCTGGCAGCTATTGCTACACCTGGTGGCACCCATCATTACAGTGTGTGGGTGCCTTGAAGTCACCTGTTGACTTATGGTTACCGCATACATTTCTTAGGCAAGGAATACTCAGTTTTGCCACTTTCTTCCTCTGAAATATAGCTTGCAGCACCTGGTATTCATTGACTGTCTCCTATTATGAGCTGCATAAAAAAGTACTCCCTTTTATCTGTTCCAGATCTCCCATCATCCAGCTTCATTGGCTGATAGTTGGTGGAACTACAACCTGTATTGCCTATATGGGATAGGACTGAAGGGAGTAGTAGTGAAAAACATCAGGAGGGCCAGATGTTCTGCATTCTTCCTGTGAGAGATGCTGTTTCACATCTCATGGTGTAATCATAATTATTTGTGTAAATTTCTAGAGCAGACATAAGATTTTTGTATGTTTGGTTGTCCTTCAAGCCTAACCCTCATACTTCGGTCTTTGTTCTGGTGACTTTGAGCTCTTCTAGCTTGGTCTACAGATGTGAGATATAGTTATTCTTGTGATATAGCTCTTTGTATTTTGCCTTTTGCTGTCATCTTGGCATACACTCATTCCATTATTTGGGGAGCTGTTAGTAGCAATTTCTTGGATCTGCACTAGGGCTATTTCAAATATTTTTTTAATTAAAAAAAATTACGGTAAATGTGGCATAAGAGGGCCTATGGTTTCTCCTCTTCTTTTCTTAATTTCCCCCCTCTTAGATTTATAATTTTAGTGTCCAAAAGTGTCATGACTTGGTCTATGAAACTTGTGTTACTAATATCTTTCTCTCACTTAGTCTCAAAGGTGCTACAAGATCCCTTTGCATACTGATCCAGACTAACACAGTAATGTATTTGAATTCTGGCACTATAACACTATAACTCTAATATGTATAAAAAGTGAGCAAGAGGGGAAGAGTAGGGGCATATTTTTCTGATCTGTTTTGGAATTAAAAATCAATCAATTTTGAGTGTAGAAATAAAATGATGTAGCTAATGCTGGCACTTACCAAAAATAGCCCAGAAACCCAGAAACATTTGGCTGTTTAAAAAATCTTGAGAACTACAGCAACAAATACCACAACCACCAGCAAAATTGTGACACATTTGTCCTGTCTGGGGGAATCCTTTATCTCTCTTACCTCCACAGTTCATCATCTTTCGAACATTTGTGGTAGACATGATCCTCCGCTCCCTCAGAAAGTCAGCAATTTGTCCCCCAATGGGTACAATGATGGTCATCACTAGGTGGGGCAAGGCGGAAAGCATACCCACCTGTAAGCAAGGAAGAAGAGAAGACATTCAGTAGCTCCAAAAACAGGAGGATGTTCAAAAGCTGTTGGGAACTTCCAGCTATCACTGAGAGAGGAAGCAGCCACAAAAGATACAAGCATAACCCTTCCATCTCTCTGCTATTTTTTCAGCAATACACAGGAATGGTCCTACCATTTGGGAAGATGGGGCACTGCCCACCTAAACCCTCATGTCCTTCCCTGCTACCAGGGAGATGTGAAATGTACAGGTACATCTCAGTTTAAAAAGCAGATACAGTCCTGGACATTGCTTCTTTTAAAAAATTGGTACCAGAGGCAGAAACAACATAGAAAGAGTGGGGATATGTTCCTGCACTACAAAAAAGAAGAGCAGTTCAACATGTTTCAGCAGCCTTTGAATTCAGAACTAACAATATGCACAAGTGAAATGAAATGACCGATGCAGGTAAGCTTGTATTAGTAGAAAAGCATCTTGAATCTTCTGTAGACCACTCAAAAGCTTCTTTGGAAATAATAATAATATAATAATAAATTTTATTTTTAGCCCGCCTCTCTGCAAAGCAATTGAGGCGGGTTACAGCAATTTAAAATAATACAGCTAAAAATACAATCCCTCCCTCCAGCTCTACCCGCCCGCCCCTTAAAACTAAATTAAACCAAAAATTCAGTTAAAATAAACAGAACATTAAACGTTAAAACCGTAAAACCTTAAAACCTAGTTCTAAAAGCCAACTGAACAATTGTGTACATCAGATAAATAAAAACCCATCTCCTATGGCGGTTGTTATTCTGGGAAGGCCTGCCGAAAGAGATCCGTCTTTACTGCTTTACTGATTTTACTGATAAAAATACATCCATCATTATTATTATAATATTGCCGGTATATTATATTATTATAATATTATAATATAATATATTATTATTATTATTATTATTATTATTATTATTATTATCTTTCACCAGCCTCTACTTTCCTTATTATTTCCATTCTGGTGACAAAACCTATACAGTCAGCCCACTGTATCCATGGATTCAATCATCCACAGCTTTAATATATATATTTGCCGTTTTATATAAGGAGCATCATCTTACTACACCACTGTATTTAATTGGACTTGAGCATCCACAGATTTTGGTATCCACAGAAGGGTCCTGGAACCAAACCCCAGCGGATACCAAGAGTGGACTGTACATCTATGCTATTTAACATATTGGGGGAGCTGGTAAGGTGACCTCAGCTACTTCCCCTTTTCTCTCTGTGTTGCTGTTCATTCATGTTCAGTAAGGGATTCTGGAGGCAGCTGCTGTTTACCATGCCTCCTGTAGACAGCCCCACACAGCTACAGTAAGTTATAGTAAAATGCTATTCTTTCACAGCTTAAGCTTTATTGCACAGTGTACTGCAGACACTGCTGCAATCCAGTAGTGAAAATTTGTATTTCTCTAGCTACTGTAACTTGCAGTCCAATAATATCTGGAGGGCCGCACAATTGCCATCCCTGTAAAGTAGAGCCAGTGTCTCTGTTTTAAATAAAAACCACAAAAATCCCAAGAAATTCTATTATCACACTGTTGAACCAGCTAGAGTTGGTAGAAAGCACCTTAGGCTGTTACCACCACTTGCATCCTAGATCTATAATTTCATAATCAAAACAATCTCCAATGTTGTAATCTAATCTGACCACTTAATTTTATTCTTAATTTTCTGTATTTTAATGTAAACTCTCCATTTTATATTGATTTATGAGTTATGCAACCTTTCCATTTATGTGATCTAAGTTATTGTATGCCTCGACGGGTCTATTGACCATAAATAAAGACTGATTGATTGATTGATTGAATATTGAAACCAGAACAGATTAAACCAGAACAGATTAAAAACATATAAAAACATTTGTAATATATACGTAAACATTATTTTAAAGCAATGAAACAATCTATAGAATTTAAACCATTAAAAACATTATTAAAAGAAGTGTGTGTGTGTGTATACAGTTCCCCCTCTCTGACTTAACATAAGAAAGGTCAGTCTGCACATGCCTAGAGGTACTTTTCTTTCTTGCCCATATGGAATAAAAAGGACATCCTCAGCATACACAATACAGAGGCACACTGATCTCCTCTCTTTTTTTTTGTCCCCTGCCACCAAGGAGCATCCATCAATGAGCACACTTATCCAGAAACATCAGATTAAGTACCATTTCTCACCTTACTGATTTCAAAGCCAAACACTTCTTCAAAATAGGCTGGCTGGCTAATTAAGAGCAAATAGAAAGTCCAGCTCCGGCAAAAATTGGCCACAACAATGGCATAGACAGGCATGGATGTGAAGAACTTGCGCCAGGGTGCTTTGAATTTCTGACAAGTTGGAGAGGGAGGAGAGAAAAGAGATGTGAATCAGCTGAGCAATGTCATGTCCTCAAGCCACCAACTACTATCAGCAATTCTTCCCAAACTTTTCTGAGGTCTCTCTTTGTCTCTTCAAAATGAAGCTCCCATGAGGTGCATGTAGTTGTCCAAGGGCAAGCTCTGCCGTTCCCACCCTGCTTTGCTGGCTGAGGATGATGGGAATTACAATTCTATACATCTGGAACATCCTTGCTTAGGGAAAGCCATGAAATATTCCTAACATGGAAAGTTAATTTTTTAAGAAACATCTAGTAATTTAATAAATTAATAACTGTGTTCTGTTATTCATTATAGTATTTAAATAGCAAACAGTTGCAGTTAGTCATTACAATGATGAAAAAGATAACTTATTACTTGTTACTTTTCTATTACTTTCTGTTATTTTCTTTGCAGGGGAAAACCTCATAGGATTAATAAAAGAAAAAGCATAAAATTAAAAAAATCTAGTCAAAATGCATCTAAAATGCACTCAAAAGAAGCTTTTGAAAACAAGTAGAAACTGTTCCTTGTTGGATCAGAAAAGTAACTCTGGTCCAAAACACATTGCAGAAATAATCCAGTTTGAGACTGCTTCAACTGCCCTGGCTCAATGCTAGGGAATTCTGGGAACTGTAATTTTGTGAGGCATTTAGCCTTCTTTGTCAGAAAACTCTGGTGCCACAATAAACTACAATTCCCAGGACTCCTTAGCACTGAGCCAGGGAATTAAAGTGGTCTCAATCTGGATTATTTCTGCAGTGTGTTTTGGACCTCTGTTACTCCTTATTTCTAAATACGTACATTGCTTATACTCTCATTACCCAAAAGACTAACTAGCTATGGACAACAGTGTTACTTATTTATTACTATTTTGTTTTACTGAAATGTTTCTATCATGGTTTATGATATAAAAAAAAAAATCTCAGGGCAGCATACAGGTAAAATAAATGCAAAAATGTTTAAACAATTTAATAGCAATAGCAATAGCATTTACAGTCGTACCTCTACTTACGAATGCTTCATCTTACGAAAAATTCGACTTACGAAACGAGCCTCCGGATAAATTTTGCTTCGACTTACGAAAGTGTTCAACTTACTAAAGCCGAAGCTGCGGAGGCAAGAGCGAGGCTGGGGTTAAAGGGATGCCGCACGTCCCTTTAGTCCCGGCCTCGCTGCTCTATGGGCCTGGTTGCCGAAGCGGCATCCAGGCCCATAGAAGAGCGAGGCCGGGGTTACAGGGACGCCGCACGTCCGTTTAGTCCCGGCCTCTCTGCTCTATGGGCCTGGTCGCCGAAGCGGCGGCCAGGCCCATAGAAGAGCGAGGCCGGGGTTAAAGGAATGCCGCGTGTCCCTTTAGTCCCGGCCTTGCTGCTCTATGGGCCTGGTCACCGAAGCGGCGGCCAGGCCCATAGAGCAGCGAGGCCAGGACTAAAGGGACGTGCAGCGTCCCTTCAACCCCGGCCTCGCTCTTGGGACGTTTTCACACAGAGCAAAAAAGGGAGTCGTTCCTACCTCCATCTGGCCCCACTCCGGCTCTGTGCAGGAAAAGTTCACATGACGTCGCAGCAAGCCCCTCCTCATCCTTCGCCATCCCTGCGCCATCCCTACCTCACTCCGGGGTCTTGCTCGACATGTTCAAACTACGTCGCAGCAAGCCCCGCCCCATGTTGCGCAATCCCTGCGCCATCCCTGCCGCTAGCCGGCTTTAGCGCCATCTTTTTAATTCCTTTTTTAAAAAGGAATTACAGGCGCTTCTGCCGGAGGCAATCAGGAGTCATTCCGGCGGCTGCTGTTTTCGCCGCCGGAATGACTCCTGATGGCTTCCAGGGGGCTTCCAGGCGGCTTTAGAGCCGCCTGTGTGAATACGTCCTTGGATGGGCCTGGCCGCCGCTTCGGCGACCAAGCCCATAGAAGAGCGAGGCCGGGACTAAAGGGACGCGTGGCTTCCCTTTAACCCCGGCCTCGCTTTTGGATGGGCCTGGTCGCCGCTTCGGCGACCAAGCCCATAGAAGAGCGAGGCCGGGACTAAAAGGACACCGCGCGTCCCTTTAACCCCGGCCTCGCTCTTCCATGGGCCTGGTTGCTGCCAGGCCGGGACTAAAGGGACGCACAGCATCCCTTTAACCCCACCCTGGCTGCGGAACGGATTAGGCCTTTTCAATGTTAAATTTGCTTCTACTTACGAAATTTTCTACTTATGAAATGGCTGTCGGAACGGATTAATTTCATAAGTAGAGGTACCACTGTACATTTCAATACCGTGTCAGCACTCTCTAAGCAGTTTACAATGTGTTAGCCAATTGCCACCAAGAAGTTGGGTACTCATTTTATATAATAATAATAATAATAATAATAATAATAATAATAAATTTTTATTTGTAGCCCGCCCCTCTGCTAGGCAATCGGGGCGGGGGACAGCAATAGTTAAAACAGAACAACGTTAAAACATTCCCTCTCCCCATAACCCCTACCTCCCCCCTCCCCATCCCCTTAAAATAGAATTAAACCGAAGAATAATTAAAATACAATATTAGTTAAATCAATAAATTAAGAACAAAATTTTTCCGCGGAGACAGACCAATGGGGACCCCTTTAAGGGCCGACCGTTATTCCGGGAAGGCCTGCCGAAAGAGATCCGTCTTTACTGCTTTCTTGAAAGCAGCAAGAGTGGTAGTAAGACGGATCTCATCCGGCAGGCCATTCCAAAGTCTGGGAGCGGTTGCGGAGAAGGCCCTCTGGGAGGTCTGGGACAGCCTAGTTTTTATTGGCTGTAACAGATTCCTCCCAGAGGACCGCAGGGCGCGGGGGGGGTCATATGGGAAGAGGCGGTCCCTAAGATAAGATGGGCCCAAGCCATGTAGGGCTTTAAAGGTCAAAACCAACACCTTGTACTGCGCCCGGAAACTAATTGGCAGCCAGTGGAGGGATTTCAGCACAGGTGTTATGTGCTCCCTCCTAGATGTTCCCGTAATTAGCCTGGCTGCCATATTCTGTACCAGTTGAAGTTTCCGGGTTAGGCACAAGGGTAGCCCCATGTAGAGTGCATTGCAGAAATCCAGACGTGAGGTTACCAGGGCGTGTACCACAGCTTCCAGATCCTTACTATCCAGATAAGGGCGCAGCTGGCGTATCAGCCGAAGCTGATAACAGGCGCTCCTGACCACCGCATTCACCTGACTAGTCATGTGAAGCGATGAGTCAAGGAGAACCCCCAGACTGCGAACACAGTCCTTTACGGAGAGTGTGACCCCGTCCAGGACTGGAGACTGTATTCCCAGATCTGGTTTCGGGCCCGTGACTGCAAGTACCTCCGTTTTGTCTGGATTCAACTTCAATCTGTTTTTCCTCATCCAACCCATTACCGCTCTAAGACAGTCATCAAGAGGAGAGGCGCCATCTGAAGTCTGAGTCGATGATCTGGTCATGGAGAGATATATCTGGGTGTCATCAGCGTACTGAAGACACCGAGCTCCATGCCTCCGAATGATCTCACCAAGCGGCTTCATGTAAATATTAAATAGCATTGGGGACAGGATGGCACCCTGAGGGACGCCACAATTAAGCTCAATTTTGGATGAGCAACTGTCCCCAAGCCTCACCCTCTGAGATCTGTCCGAGAGGAAGGAACGGAACCAGTGCAAAGCAGTGCCTCCAATTCCTAACTCCCTCAGACGATCTAAGAGGATGGCATGGTCTATGGTGTCAAAGGCCGCTGAGAGATCCAAGAGCACCAACAAGGTCACACTACCCCTGTCGATACTCAGGCGGAGGTCATCGGTCAGAGCAACCATGGCAGTCTCCACTCCATATCCTGTCCTAAAGCCGGTTTGAAATGGGTCGAGATAATCGGTTTCATCCAAGACTGCTTGAAGTTGGGAAGCAACTGCCCTCTCGATCACCTTGCTCAAGAAAGGGAGCAAGGAGACTGGTCTATAGTTGTTTCTATCCAGGGGATCCAGGGAAGGCTTTTTCAGGAGTGGCTTAACCGCCGCCTCCTTTAAGCAAGATGGTACCTTGCCTTCCCTGAATGACGCGTTGATTGTATCCCGGAGGAATACCCTCAGCGCGTCCCCCCCCTGGACCACCAGCCATGATGGACAAGGATCGAGGGGGCAGGTTGTCTTCCTCACACTTCCAAGCAGCTTGTCCACGTCATCGGTACTCACAGATTGTAATTGATCCAGTAAAATGCCATCAACGGAGTTCCTGGATACCTCATCTATGGATTCTGCCAAAACAATGGTGTCCAAGTCGGCTCTTATCCGAGAGATTTTGTCTGCAAAGTGAATATTAAAGGCCTCACAGCAGGCTGTCGTTGGGTTAAGTAGGGGGTTTGGCGCAGGGGATACCTTCGTCAACTCCCCCACCACCCTAAACAGCTCTGCTGGGCGAGACTCTGCAGACGCAATGCCTGCAGAACAGAAAGATTTCTGCGCTGCACGCAAAGCCTCCCTATAGGAATCGAGATGTTTCCTAAGGCGAGTTCTGTCAGATAGGAGACGAGTCTTCCGCCATTCACACTCTAGTCGTTGTCCAACGCGCTTCATCTTCCTAAGCTCCTCGGTATACCAGGGCTTACGATTCGAAGCGGGCTGGAAAGGACGCTTGGGAGCGATTGTGTCAATAGCCCTGGTGAGATCGATGTTCCACGTGTCCACCAGGGCATCAACAGAATCACCGGCGTTGCCAACCATTTTACCAACCTATGAAAGGATGGAAGGCTGAGTCAACCTTGGAGCCCTCCAGGATTGAATTTACAAAGTTGCGGCTGCAGGACTGGCATTTACCCACTGAGCCACCAGGGCTCCTTATGTCCAATTCGAAACAATTAAAATCATTTATATAGACTAAAACATATTAAATATCATAAACAAGGTTAAAACAGATTCAAAAGTGCAAAAGAGTTTTAAAACCTTGTACATTAGCATTTTGAAATAAAGGCTCAAGGGCTTTAAACCAGTGGCATCACTAGGGTTGATATCTCCCAAATGCGAAAACCCATGCTGTCACGCCAAGGCTCAGAGCCACCAAGCCAATGTTCCCACAGGAGTAGATCAGACTGCTATGGAAAACAAAGGCTCTGGTCTACTTGTCACCAACAGTTGGTGGACTGGGGCACCCAAAGGGACTATCCGTGTCCCAGGTTATCCCGGTCTACCCATCTTGTTCCGGTGGCATTCAATGAAGGGAGAAACCTTCCTCTTTTTGCTGTGGCATGCCAACAGCGTCCTGGTCAGCCTCCTTGTTGCTTCTGGGCAGGTGGCCCTGTTCCTTCCCAGGACATTGGGTCCGTGGGAGTCCCAGTCTACCTGCAGAGAAGCATAGCAGTACACTCCACATTGGAAGGCAGAGACACCCCCCTCAAGTGTCACACACTACCTAGAAACACCCCTGGTATAAACAGCCTTGTTTTTACTTGGAGCCTAATAGCAACCAGCATTAGCATCAATCAGATCTCCTAGGGAAGGGCATTCTTGTCATATGTTACTTCCAAACTCTGCACATAACAAATCATAAATGCAAGACTGACCACCAGAGGATTCATCAGACTAGAGCTCTCTCCAATGCTTTCTTCTATGTATTTCCTCTCCTCTTCCGAGATGGTTGGGTGCTGTGCAGGACTCTCATAGGAAACCATTAGCCAGAATAAGTACCAGAAGATACCAAAGCTGCCTGCCAAGGGACAGAACATCAGGATAATTGGAGAGATCTTTGTTCTGATGCAACAGGATTTGAGACAATAGAAAGAGGCCCAATAAAGCTTTTTGGTCCTGCCTGCTTTATTCTGGCTCTGTTCCTTTAGCTTTGGCCATGCCCAGAAATCACCTCCTCTCCAAGGACTTTCCCAAATTAGAATTTGGCTTCTGGGTCAACAAGGGTTGCTCACCACTATGGTAAACCATGAGCATGATTTTTTCCTCCTCCAGATCTTTTTGACTGCAACTCCTACAGCCACAATCCCAGACCCTCCAACATGTCACAGATGAAAACCAGGACACATGTGGCCAAGCAACATCAGAATGTGGGCAAGATAGCAGGGGTTATCAGTGAAAAAGAACACCTAAGCCAGGAGATGATGCAGGGGTTTGTTGTTGCCTAAGCCTACTGGGAAAGGCAAGATTCTGCCCCTTCTCCCTCCCAGCCACCTTGTCCATTTCTCCCTTGACTCCTCAGTACACACAAGCCCACAAGTCCCAACTGCATACTGAGACAGACTCATCCACTACATGCCCCAAATGGAGTTCCTTGCCTGGATCTGGGGAAGTATCACCTGCTACTAAACCCCCTGAAATCACTAACATGTTCTTGTACATGCGTGTGAGGGAGTGTCTTTGACTGAAAGTTGATTTCCTTTGCAGTCATAAATAAAACTAAAATTTGGAACCTGCCTCTGGAGTTCTTGGGTTTGGAACCGTTATATGTATGCTAGAATCCCGGCTTTTAAGAGTTACTCAAAGCCCTCTTGCTGCTTCCTATTGAGCTAAATTCATCCCCCTATTTGAGTGAATTGTGGGTGTTCTCCCGGGACCCCAGCATTTTGGGCAACAGCTGAGCTAACTGAATGCAAACTATTTTTGTACTTGGAACTCAGCTTTCAGAAACTGAAGTAAGCTGAAGACAAAAGGCAGAAGTGGGAGGAGGAGCAAGAAGCTGGGACATTTCAAAAGGATCTGAAAAAGTGGGATGACAGAAGATTAATCAGGATTGTCCCTGCTAAATCATGACAGATGGAGGGGTATGCAATCCCTTGGCCATACAAGAAGTTGAAAGTCCAAAATATCTGGACAGCCAAATGTTTATAACAAACTGGAACTACTTTATTTGTCTCCAGTTGACTTACCGTAAACATAGAATACAGAACTCCATCCAGAATACTGGACTAAAATGCCTGCAAGAGGCATGGCTACCACAGCCCCTGCATAAGAGCCTGTAAAGATATATGAAACAGGTTAGAATTTCTACAGTTTTTAATTCTTCATGACAACCTCTGTTGTAACATAAAGGATGTTTATACTAACTGTTTGGAATTATCATCTTCAGCTACACCAGTGACAGAATTAAAGAAGAAAAAATATAGAAGAAAAAAGAAAGGGAAATATTCCCACTCCATTATGGGGAGTGGGAGCTAACAAACCAGGGGCTATTCATTAGTCATTTCCCAGTATCAGTATACAAAGAGATCTTGTAACACCTTTGAGACTTGATTATCGCACTACACTCTTAAAACACAGCTAGTTCGCTTTAACTGCTCAGACTGCCTCCTGTGGCATTTTGGGGTTTGTAGTTCAGTGAGGCTTAAGAGCTCTCTGGCTGAATATCCTGAATGCCTCTTCCTAAACTACAAGTCCCAGAATGCAACAGGAGGCAGCCAGCACAGTTAAAGCACACTAGCAATGTTTTAAGAGTGTAGTGCAATAATCTACTAAGAAGCTTATCACACACTTTAAAAAGCTGACTTACCTTTTCCGGCTTCAGTCTTCATCTGGGATATACCCGGATGTTATCGCATGGGCCAGCTCCTTAAATCACCTCCAAAGCTGCCACCCGAATCCAGACCAGGTAAACCACAGCACTCAGCTGGCTGATTTTTGAAGTTGGAAGCTTCCGACTTCAAAAATCAGCCAGCTGAACGCAGCCTCGACCTGCGGTTTACGCAGTCTGGAATTGGGTGGCGGATTCAGCGGCGATTTAAGGAGCTGACCGATGCGATAACATCCACTTTTATCCTGGATGAAGACTGAAACCAGAAAAGGTAAACTGGCTTTTTAAAACGTGCAATAATAATAATAATAATAATAATAATAATAATAATAATAATAATAATTTTTATTTGTATACCGCCCTATGGCGAGCCAATCCGGGTGGTGAACACAATAAAATACAATACAAACAGTTTAAAAGCAATATAATTCCCTCATCCCCCCTTAAAAAAACTATTAAATCCAATTAAATGCAATTAAATCCCCCCTTAAAAAACTATTAAATCCAATTAAAAAACTATTAAATCCAATCAATGAAAAAGCTTTATAATAGAGCAATAAGCTCCTAACTGTATGAAAGAGGTTGTAGCATAAGCTTTTGTAGAGAAGAGCTGCATCTGCACTGCAGAAATAATCCAATTTGATACCACTTTAACTGCCATGGCTCAATGCTGTGGAATTCTGGAAATATAGCCGCCCCTCCGTTTTCACGGGGGATCCCTTCTGGACCCATCTCCCCACAGAAACAAAAAACTGCAAATATTCAAGCCCCATTGGCTTGAATGAGCGTGCATTCCTGTGTGTGGCCCTGCATAAGTGCCACGGGCGCACATGCCATGATATCCTTCCCTACTTGCCAGTCTGCAAAAAGTGAGACTGAGGTCTTGAAGTCCGCAAAAATGGAGGGGCAACTGTAGTAGGTTTGTTAGACTTTTAGCCTTCTCTTTCAGAGAGCTCTGGTGCCACAACAAACTACAATTCCCTAGCACTGAGCCATGGCAGTTTAACCGGCCTCAAACTGGATTATTTCTGCAGTGTGGATGAAGCCTAGGTCTACTTGCTCAGATGCATGGAATGAACTGATGCCCAGGAAATACCTTTATAATAGACTGTATGAATAGCCATAATAAATAATGATAATAATAATAATAAAATTTATTTATATCCCACCCCTTTGAGATCAATCGGGGCGGCTGACAACAATAAAATATTACATAAACAACAAATCAAATGCCCTCCCCCCCTTAAAACGTTATTAAATCAGTCCAAGTTAAAACTACGACATACAACATTAATTTTTTAAAAAGGGAAATGGTGATGAGGTGATAAATTCAGTTTTAACTATGGTTGTTGAGGGATAAAGGCAGGAGGAAAAATGTTGCCTAAGGCCAGGGTGGGTGGAAGCTCATAGAAATAGTGGAGGGAGTTTTGGAAAGAGGTGTGTTCAGGTTGGGAACCAGAAAGAAGATATGATATTAATCTTCTGATATGGCTAAGAGTGGCGTTAGGAGGATGGAGTGTTAACCAGTTATAATATGTGTAATTGCCAGGAAGCCGTTGTCAGGAATCATTGTTATTTACCAGTAGTACTTGTCATGCTGAACGGGGGGGAAATTATTTCTATATGAGCATTCTACAATGTTAGCAATGGAGATGAGTGATGTTGGATTTTGATCCTCAAATTTGCCATGACAATTAAGTTCACAAGGGGGTCTTTCACATTTACTTTTTTGAACGAAGAGATTCGCATCTCTGTGCCGATTCAAAACTGATTCAGAATCGGTTTGGTGTTTGCAATACACTTTTAGGCTACTGAATCTCTCAGTGGCATTTTAACCCTGTTGCCATTCACATTTGCCACTGTATCGATTTAAAATGGAGGCACCTCCATTTCTGGGAATGACGCAACACGATCCGAATCGATTTGGTAGTGTGGTCACCATACCGAAGATGCGAATCACTGCAGCTCTAAAAAAAAGAACCGCTAAGGCTTCTGTGCCAAATGCACCAGTTTAAGTGGACTTTTCAGCTGCCCGCCCCCCAAACTGCATCGACTGCAGTCAAGGCAAGTGTGAATGCCACAGAAATAAACCAGTTTTAAACTGGTTTATTTCTGTAGTGTGAAGGGGGCCAAGGTTGGTCACAATATTATTATTATATGCTCTCTACTGAATTCCAACTAATGGCAATTCTGTCATAGGGTTTGCTTGGCAAGACTTATTCAGCAGAGATTTGCCATTCCCTTCCTCTTAGACTGAGGGACTTTGGCTTGTCCAAGGTTACCCAGTGGCTTTCAATGGCTGAGCAGGAATTCAAACCCTGGTCTCCCAGATTCCTTGTACAACACTGAAACAACTATATCATGCTGACTCTCAGACATCACAAGTTGTTACCGCAAAAAGCTGTTGTTGCCAAGCGGCTGCGTTCCAACGGTGGTGCCCATTTGCTCCAGATCCCATGGCATGCTGGGTAAGTAACCCCCTGGAGTGAAAGGACAGAGAGACTAACATAAACATAAGTGCTATCTTTCATTTGGAGAAAAAGAAGCAGTCCCAGAAATGAGTATTGCTTCTTAGCCTTAACCCCTTTTCACCTTGGCTGTCTTCTCTAAAATATAGTGGGCCCTTGGTATCTCCTGCGGTTTGGCTCCAGGACCCCCTGTGGATGCTCAAGGAGATTATTGCACTTCATTTTTCACCCAATCTGGGCATGGGCTTGAATGGATAAAAATGGGTGTTATTGCACACAAAAATTCCACCAATGCCGCCGGTCGACTTCAGCCCGTCTTCGAGCCACGCTTATCCCGCCAATTTTGCAAGGACAGAAGCTCCCCATCCTTGAAAATCAGTGGGATAAGCGCAGCTCTGAGATGGGCTGTAGTCGTCCGGTGGCATCGGTGCCATTTTTGTGTGTGATAACACCTGTTTTCACCCGTTCAAGCCCATTCCCAGCCCATGACCAGATCGGGTAAAAAATGAAGTGTGATAATCTCCCAAATTTTATTATAAAGAATGGCCTAGTAAAATGATATCCCTCATATAAAATAGCAAAATCAAGTTTATTTTTTTGGATTTTGGGATGACTATTTTCAAAGCATAGATGGTGAAATCTGTGGCTATAGAGGGCCAAGGAAGATGAAACTGTGCTGAAGAAAACTAAGCCCAAAACTTTTTGCTGCATGAGGTGAAGGATCTGTTCCAGTTACAAAAGTTGAATAGATTTAACATCTGAACTTAATTCAACATTGGTGGTAGGACAGCATCCTCCACCCCAACCTAGCTTAGGGGCCCCATTGGATCCAGAATGCTCTCCTCCATGATCTTATAGTTACTACCCCACCCTTCAATGTCTGTTGCCTAAAGTCACTACCTCACTACCTAATGGTAGTTCAGCTGGCCCTCAGGGGCAGGAAATAAACTCCAGGTTTTGGCTAGCTTTGAAAAAGTGATCCAAAATATCCGAGTAAGAATATGGTTGAGCAAGTTGCTGTAAAGCCTGCATAGAAACCTGAATTATACTTATTAGTCCACTGATTTGGGTTGCCGCCGGCTGTCACTGGTGTGGCGAACATACACTGTAGACACAACAGGCTAGTGAGAATACATGGAGAGAGTGTATAGAATTTACCTCCACAAGCCCTTGCAGGATCCGTACGAAGATAACACAGCCAAAGTGGACCCGAGCAGCTGATGGAATGAGCATGTTGAGAGTGGATGTTGCCACGATGGCAAAGCCAAAAACCCTGAAGTCCAAGATGAGGGTGTTAATGGGATGTTGAAAGAACAGTACTCACACATTTTATCTTTCATATCATTTTTGATTATGTCCCCCACATCCATCTTTAGTTGATGTTGTTTTGGGTTTCTTACAACACGGCCTAACAAAGTTGACTTTTGGACTACAACTCCCAGGAATTTCTCAAGATTTCTGGAATTTGTAATTTAAAAAGCTTTTATACTCTCTACCAGTAGCTAAGAAACCAAAATGTTGTAGTGTGGAGTGCTACTGTGTTCCAATCTGCCAGCCATGCCCAGTTTAACAATATTCTGTCCCATTCCATTCCTCTTTTTTCCCCACTGGTTCTAGTTCCCAGCCTGCAACAATATGTCTGCTTTTTGTGGCCATGAAACACGCACTCAGTACTCATTGGGGTGTGTTAGATATTCAGTTCTGTGCAAAGGATATTTTCACTGAAGAATTTTGTGTTTTGCAAACATTGCTCTACCACAGCCCTTCCTCAAATCTGATGATATCTTCCTCTTGTTTCAAGATCGTACCATTTTGGCTACCTAATTATTGGTTTGTTGTTGCTGGGTGTCTTCAAGTTGTTTTCCACTTATGGTGACCATATGGAAATCCTGTCATGGGGTTTTCTTGGCAAGATGTATTGAGAGGACATTTGTCATTGCATTCCTCTAAGGCTGTGAGAATGGGACTTGCCCAACTTTACTCAGTGGGTTTCCATGGCCAAATTGGGATCTGAACCCTGGTCTTCCAGAGTTTTATTCCAACCCTCAGACTAGTACACCATTCATCCTTTAACTTCTGTAATTGAGGAAATAATCCCATGACATCACCTTTTTTTACATTTCACATTACACTCCCACACCCCAGGCATATCATTCAAGAAAGTTGTATCTGCTGCACCTGAAGGTGGCAGGCTAGCTTAGGAGTCACAGGGCAGGTCAAATGTCACACTAGGGGTGCAGCTATTGGGAGGGCAAAATGAAGGCATTGCTCTCCCCAAATAAGAATTCTGTTTTCCCAAATGAATTTCTCCTTCAGTCCCTAAATTTCTAGCACCGCAGAGGGTGAGATATTGAAAACCAAACATCAATCATATTTGTTATGTTTGTATTCCCTTGTAACTTTGCCTTTCCCTTTCCCTTTTCTTTGGAAGCCTCAACTATATTTCTAAGTGCTCAGGTAAAGTTATTGTAATGCTGAAAATTTGGGGACTGAAGGGAAATTTCAATGGGGAGCAGCATATTGGAAGAGTAATGCCCTCATCCCCACCCCGCCATAGAGAGCCAGTGGTTTGAGCATTGGACCATGTCTCTGGAGATCAGGATTTGAATGCTACTCGGCTATGGAAACCCAAAGAGTGACTTTGGGTGAATCACATACTCTCAGCCCAAAAAACCCTGTGATAAGTTCACCTTAGGTTCTCCGTTAATTGGAAATGACTTGAAGGCACACAATAACAACATATAGCATACCTCTGAGTCATGAAGTCCATTCAGATCTATCCATTCCATGCCCTTCAGTATCTGCTGCCTGAGGTGATATCCTCAGACTTCCTTATGGCAGAGGTGGCACTGCTGACAGTTAAAGACTCAGGTTCTAGTCTAAAGAAAGGTACTTGTGTTTTAACTGAGACCTTTTAAGCTCTGCTGAATTAGCTGATCAAGGCTTCTGCATTACCTGATCCAGCTTGACCCACCCACCTGCTCTGCCATGAAGGCAGCAAATATATAATATATCTCCAACTGTGTTGTGTGTGTGCGATGCATGTGCTCAGAGTTGTAGTTCAGCAACTTCTAGAACAGGGGTAGGCAAAATGGGGCCGTGGGACTGCATAAGGACCTCAGAGACTGCTTTAATAGTTCTTGGGACCCTTCTAAACTCACTGGGCCACCATTTTCTGGCCCAAAATAGTAAGGCCTCGAGGAATGAGAACTCACTTTTTATATGTACTGATTAACATTTAAAAATTACCAGGCTTTCAAAAGTGAAAGTGGACTTCTAGACACTTTTGCCTTCATTTTCTTGCCATTTTGAGCAGTTTACGAAGCCCCTCCCCGAGGGTCTGAGGGGGAGAAAATTGGCCTCTGCAGTTATGTAACCAGATTTAGAGGATCACAAATTCCCTACCCTTCATTCACACACAAAAACAAACAACACACTACTCAGCCTTTACCTATTAGCAGCAAATTTCTGTGCTATGAAGCCCCCTGGAATCTGGGTGACGATGTAACCCCAGAAGAACGACCCATGGATCATGCCCACCGTCTCTGGATCCCAGTTGAACTCGGGTCTCTGACATGTGGAGGAGAACACACAGTTAGTTCGGATTGTTTTTAATTATAGCTAAAAACCACAGTATATAAGTACTTGTTTATCCAATTTGTATTGGGAGGGACAAAGGTTCCCAACCCTTGTTATTTGCCAAGGGGTTAAGAGCCATCAGTTCAACAGATATAGTTTCTCTCCCTCTTTGTGCCAATCACTTTCTCCTGTTGAACTGAAGCATGTTGCACAGTGGCACCTCCAAGCCAAACTTTACCAGAGATGTCCAGGGTGCTGAATCTGTTTTGGGACTATAGTTCAGCATTTTGAATGGTTCCTTAAAGTATGGACATGCTCAGAATTTGTCAGTGTTCTAAGCAATACAAAATTTCATCTCCTTCTCTCTTACAAAAATTAAATGTTTATGATTGTAGACACGGTCAATAAGGCGGTTGTAGCCCAACTGCACTGAGAAGACCAGAGATTGCCAACCTCTGTGCTTTTTACAGCTTTCAATCCATTGGTGAAGTTTCCCCATCTCTTTGTAACAATCATTTTTACCTCCTGAACTGCAGGATTTTGCATAATGGCAGCTGGTGGCTTCCATATCAGCGAGGCACTCTTAGTTTTAGGCATTAAAATCAATTTGTTCCTGGTTTTTGGTCAAACTATAAAAGAGCCACCCATAATGCTATGCCTATTTGGGGAACTGAGTTCAGTCATTTGGATGGGTCCTTGAAAGAGTGCCTAAAACCCAGAGCAAACTCACTGCTCCACTGTTATGGAAGACATTGTGTCACGGTGATATGGAAGACACTGTGTCACAGAGCTATGAGAACAGAGGTGAATAGTGTGTGGCTCTCCCAGATATTATTGAAGTGCAACTCCCTGTAGCTCCAACCAACATAGTCAATGGCGAGGAATGCTGAGAATTGTAATCAAACAAGCTTTGGAAGGTTGCATTATTTCCACCCCTGCATTAGAAGAAGAGTGAAAAAAACTCTTTCAACCCACAGGTCAAATCCATTACTCTGGGTTGGTGGGAGAAAGAATCCACCAAAAGTGGATTTCACCCAACTACCTCTCAAAACTGGCAGGGAAGACATCAAAGCAAATGGTTCTTAAGTAGATGCCATCTGGCCTGCCCAGTTTTTCCCCCGCTTGTGCCCAGAGCAGAGCTCCATTTACCTCATTGTTAGACCTCTTTGGCATTGTTAAACCTCTTTTTCTACTCCTTGTTTAGATTTTCCCTCTCTTCCTCACTCCCTTCTTCTTATCCCTTTACTCTAGTAGTACTCAAACTTTTTACTTTTGGGACCCCGCTTTATACCTACATGCAGATGTCACCCAGCACACTCCATGTGGTATATGAAGAAAAACATTTAATTTAGTGTGCATGTTTTCATTCACACATTTATATATGCTCATATTGTAACATTTTTCAAAGTAGAACAGTTTTATTTAAGTTCAGTATTTAACTCAATGCATGTGTAAATTTTACACACTAAAAGTTTGGGAAGAGAAGGAGAAGAAGGGATTAGGGTCTCCATGTCTCATCCCCACTGAGCAACTCTTGCACCCCCCCGGGGGGGGTCCCGCTCCACCATTTGAGAATCACTACCTTTACTCTTATTTTTTTTAAAGTTTCTCTTTCTTTCTGTCCTTCTCTGTCCTGCTCTGATGGCTCTGGTGAAGGAAAGGGATGATGTCTCCTCTAAGAACACTAAAAGTCTTTCCACTCTTCCTCTGACTACACAAAAAGATCGGAGCTTGAGAAAGTCTCTCTGCTATGGACTAGACTGGAACTTTGGGAGAGATGCATTCACTCACAGGGCTTAAGGTTTCTCATCCTTGCATTACAGCAGAGGTGAGAATTGTGTGGCTTCCAGATGTTGTTGGGCAGCAACTCCCAGCATCTATCATTTTTGGCTATGCTAACCAAGGATGCTGGGAATTGCAATTCAACATTTGCTGGAGGGCTGCAGAATTTCCCAACCATTTTTAATTGGAGGATAACAAACAAAGCTTGGGAGGGGAAAAAAAATCAAAGCTAGCATCCTCTGGTAGAGGGAAGACAGCCTCACCTTCACAATGACTTTGTCCCCTTCGTAGACGGTGTTGTTGTTGACCATGCTGACAATGGCCACTCCCAGGTTGCACCGGATGCCAAAGCTGATGCAGAAGCCTAGGCCGCAGAGGATGGCGATGATGTATCGGCGAGGGAGACCAAAACAGGTGCAGTCAACAACTGGCTGGTGCTTTTCGGTGACCTCAACAGCCCTGCCCTCTTCCGTCAGCTCAATGGTTTCTCCTCCTGGTTGTTTCCGTTCGAGGATCCTGGCAACAGAGAAAGTAGACATGGTGAGGATGAGAAGGATGGGTCAGAGGAGCTAAGGCTGACACTTGCCCAGAAACAACTTCCCAGTCCTGATTCCAAGAATGATCAGAGCCCCCTTGTTCAGTCCCTACATTGTAACCTTGGAAAAGTTATTTTGTAAAATACTAAAATAAAATACTTGGAAATCTTTGAAACCATCTTAGCTAGGCTGCCTAACAGTAATAAAAATGTCAGTCCTTCCAAAATTTATGTACCTGTTTCAGATGCTATCAGCACCAATTCTAGATGGTGTTCCAAACATGACAAAACTTGATTATGAACTTTTTGCATAAAGGAAAGAGACTTCAGTTTGCAAAATCAGTTCTGTTTAATAGCCAATATACACAGACTTGGGTATTCCCATCTTTAATGTTTATTCTGAAGCTTTTGAAATAAGGCACATATAGGAGCCACCCCAAACTCTGCTGGATATTCTCTGGTGTTCTGAAAGTTTGTTGTCATTTGGCTGGGCTTTTTTTTTCTCTCCCAGATTTCCAAGAAGCTAATAAAAAAACTTTCCTAACCTTTTCTTTAAAAATGCTCTTATAATCTGGAGAACCTAGCAAAGAAAATTCCTACTCTGTCACCTTTGATACAATTTCTATATTATCCTTTATTTGTTCACATAGATAAATGGAAACAATTTAAGTTTTGGAAACAAGCAGAGTTATACAGACTTAGGGACTTATTTGGTAGGCCTCTTCCAGAAACTGGCAATTACCGGTACTGTATATAGTAATGTATAAGTCTATAAATTTTAGTCAAAAAATTGACCCAAAAAACCTGAGCAGGCTTATCCATGAGTCAATGTAAGTACAGTCACCCCTCCATTCTCACAGAGGGTCCAGTCTGGACCCCCCCAATGGAAAATTGTGGATATTCAAGCCCCATTGGCTTTTAAATGGAGGTGTGTGCCCATGGGGGGTGCGCCCCATTTTGTCCCCTTCCATTTGCTGCCTGCAAACAAGTGAGGGGTATGGACTTGAAGTCTGCGAAAATGGAGGGGCGACTGTACTGTACTTTAACTCTTATTTTAAAAAGGAACCATTTCCTGACCCCACTCTATTCACTCATCCATACAGCCTTTAGTATGAGCACAAACAAGCCTGCTGAAATTTTGTAAGTTTTTTGGCATTGTTTCCTTTTGCTTCATCCTTTAGATCCTTTGTTACATGCCCCTAAGTTTTATTGCACATCCAGCAGGACAGACGAGAGCCAACAGACATGACTTATCCACGGGTCATGTCTGTTGGCTCTCGTCTGTCCTGCTGGATGTGCAGTAACAAAAGACAAAATTCTTTGGCCCACCAGAGATGTCAACATACAGCACTATGTATACACTCTCAGAAGTAGCTTACTGTAGCAGAGTATGGAAGCACCAGTTCAGTTTAAGTACTGGCAATGCACTGACCACACTTGAATAAACTCACAGCCACTTGTTGATATCTTCCAAGCCCTTGGAGATTCTTCATCATTAGTTGCAGTATATACAAATATGTACAAACACTGCCATCAACATATACAACGTCAATCCAACCATCAACAACCCACTCTCTCCAAACTACTGTCTTTAACCCACACATGCCCTGAGTCTCAGTGTACTTATATAGAGAGTTGACTAACGGTTATCACCTGTTGCCACTTAGCATGATGCAATCTCTATTGCAAGCTTTTGCATCACACCAAGTGCTGTGACTTAGCAATTCTAGCCACTCAAAATATTTTACAAACAATGTCAACATCCATAATTTTGGCCCCAAAACCTGCCCTCGACTTATACATGAAGTCGACTTATAGTTGAATACATATGATAGTTGCAAGAGCAATGAGGAGAACACACTCCCTCTTGGTTTCAAATTCTGTAAATAACCCATTTTACTTGTCTGAAATACAAAATGGGCAAAAGCAGTCGTTTCCACTTATTCATGGTGGATATGTTCCAAGACCCTCAGTGGATGCCTGAAATGTTTTCAGACCACAGTTGACTGTGGGTAACTGAAATCGTGGAGAGCAAAACTATGGATAAGAGGGGCATTACATTTTTTTTTCAGACTGTGGCTGATTACAGGTAACTGAAACTTTGGAAAGTGAAACTGCAAATAAGGGTGGACTACTGTACTGCCATTTGAGCAGTTTATACTACAGTTGGCCCTCCACATTTGTAGCTTTGATTTTGCAGATTTGCATATTTGCAGTTTTGATTAATATGTCTTCTCTAGGAATCTCAAGTCCTCCAATGCAATTCTGCTGGAAGTTGATTATAGAGAACCTAGAAGTTCCTAGAGAAAACACTAGGTCCTCCAGCGTGATTCTATGATAAACTTCTGACAGATGTTGAACATAGAGTTGTACTAGAGGACCTGGAGATTCTAGAGATTCTTAGGTAAAAAGAATAGTGTTTTTTGTTAATTTGCAGTTTTCCCACATTCACAGGGATCCTTCACCCCTAACTCCAGCGAATGTGGAGGGACCACTGTACTAGGTGACACTGAAGTTAAAGACATGGCCTCTAAGCTATATAAATCTCTAATTTTGGTAATTTAAAACCAACTGAAACTTTTGAAGCATTTAAAACAATTAAAACGTTTAAAGCATATTTACAATAGTGTTTCACTTTAAAATTAAAGATTTTAAAAATACAACACACCACATTACGCATACACTACGACTCCATAATTAAAATTCAAAAGGCCTGCTTAAATAAGAAAGTCTCCACATGCTGGCAGAAAGAGAGCAGAGAGGAGGCCAATGGGGCTTTGACAGTGGTGGATTGTGAGAAAGCCCTCCTCTGCAGATCTTAACAAATGCTTTAACTTATCTAAGGAGATACACCCCCTTTACAGACGGCGCTTTGCGCCGTCTTGGGGGCAAGGAAGGGGAGGGGAAGCTGGACGCTGGGCGCCCCATCCCCTTCCTGAGGACATCATCGGAGCGCTGGCCCTTCCACATGGTGGGCGCTCCGATGACGTCCTTCCAGCTCAGCGTCCGGACATGCTGAGCCAGAAGAGCCGCTGAAGAGCCGCATGGCGGCTCTTACAGCGCCCCTTTTGCAGCTTGTGGAAGAAGCGCTATTTTAACACTCCTTTCCCAGGTGGCGAAAGGGAAGATCGGGGCTGAGGCATAGGGCAGCCTCGGCCCCGATCCGCCGCTTCCCAGGGCGGCCCATGGCCGCCCATCTGCATCCCCCATCTTTTAAACAGTCTGGACCCAAGCCGTGTAGGGCTTTAAAGGTCAAAACCCACACTTTGAATGCTGCCTGGAAGCAGTTGCGTCAATGGGTGGACTGCACTGGGTGAGTGGACTGCACTGGGTGACACCCCAGAAGAGCTGTGACACCCAGTTGGGTCCTCATCCCCCTTAGGGACAGGAGAGGTGAGCATGCTCTCTTCCCAGCTGCTTCATCACAGGGCTTTCTCCAGAGTAATAGGCATGGCTTCCTTGGGCAGGTGGCCAGGCAATGGGGCTGGGGAGGGGAGTCAAAGGGAAGGGGGCAACTGGGCAATTGGTGAGGAGGGGGCAGCTGGAGGAAGGGGCCAATGGCTCAGGAGGGGATGCCATTAGCAGGAGGAGGCAGGGCAGCGCTTTGCACCCCCACAGGCAGCCCTTCACATGGGGTGTCATCAAATGTAGTGATGCCACTGCCTGGAAGAGGACTTCTAGCCAATGCAGCTGTTTCAGTTGGGGGGTCATATGATCCCTGTACCCAGTCTCAGTTAACAGCTTAGCTGGAACCATTTGGATCTGCCGAAGTTGCTGAGCAGTTTCCAAAGGCAGCTCCACATCCAGGGCATTAAAGGTAAAGGTAAAGGTATTCCTAATTGACAAGGTTGTCAAGTTGTGTCTGACCATAGGGGGTGGTATTCATCTCTGTTACTAAGCCAAAGAACCAGCGTTGTCAGAGACTACTCTGTGATCACGTGGCCAGCATGACTGCACAGAACGCTGTTTACCTTCCCACCGAAGTGGTACCTATTTATCTCCTTGCATTTGCATGCTTTCAAAATGCTAGGTTGGCGGAAGCTAGGACTAGTGATGGGAGCTCACCCCATCATGCAGTACGTGGGTCGCGAACTGCCAACCTGCCAATCTTGCCATCAACAGAGTCAGCGTCTTAACCACTTGAGCCACTGCATCTCTGCTTTACAGTGGTCTAAATGTGGACTACTGGGCAAGCCACTGTCCTTTAGCAGCCAGCCAATAAAGGCCACCTGCTACTATGATCTCCACCACCACAATCCTTGCCTTTCCTTCTGAGCAGCACCACAGTGGGGACTGGGGAGTGGGGGAGGAATTGTAATTCTTCTCCCTGGGTCCCCCTGGAGACTAAGGGCTTATCTACATGATTTTAAAAATTCTCACTCTATTTGAATAGGCTCTGATCTTGCCATACACAATTCAGAGGAATTCTGGTTTTTTGTGGAGAGGGGTGGGGGATTATAGCAATAGTAATAGCATGTACATTTCTATACCACTTATCAGTGAACTAAGCACTAAGTGGTTTACAATGGTTTACAATTGCCCCCAACAAGCTGGGCACTCATTTTACCAACCTACGAAAGGATGGAAGGCTGAGATGACCTTGGAGCCCTGCAGGATCGAACTCACAACCTTGTGGCTGCAGTACTGGCATTTAACCACTGCGCCACCAGGGCTCCATAAACTGCAATGAAAAAGGATTTGCAGTTTTTACTGGAATATTTGTGAGTATCCATGAGGATGTGCATTAGCAAAAGTGTGGGCATCCATCTGCTTCACATGGATTCGAAGGGCTGCAAATTTTTGGCAGAGAGAAGGAACTAGTTGCAAATCCATATAGGAGAATGAAGAAAATTAAACACTGGTGTGGATGTGCAAAAATCCGAAGGAATTGACATAATACACTTATGTGTAGACTAGCCGTAAGCTTTATCCCTGGAATCCTGCCTGAAATCCTGACAGCTACAATCACCCAGAGTTGACAAAACTGGGCTAAATGGACCAAGGGTTTGTCCCAATATAGGAAATCCTCCTATGTCCCTAATAATTCCAAACTGCTTCCATGGACATGTTCTGTCCTGCTTTCCTGAATTCTAGTTGGGTGGAAACCTTTGGCCCTCTGCATATTGTTTGACTCCAGTGCCCATCATTATGGGGCCATTGGCCATTCTGCCTTGGCTTGATCACTGCTGCAGTCTGTGGAAGGAAGGTCATGGGTTGCTCACTTTTATAAAAGAGTTAGATTTTTTAAACAATCCGGGGGGGGGGGGGGGGGAGATAAACTTTGTTATCATAAATGCATTAGGATAGAGTGAAAATCTAGCCAGTTTTTCAATCTTTCAGTCTCACAGAATTCTTCCAAAGGTTCAATGTTAAGCAAAACAAGCTGGGGACAGCTGGAATGGAGGGATATTCCTGGCATGATAGAAAACCTATTTGTAATACATGCTAAGACAATGATTCAAGAAGTTCTTTGCAAACATGATCACTTCATCAGATGCATGTGGAATGAACGTGAACAACAAAGATTTAACCCGGATTCTACCTGGATTATTTTCCCCATAACTCTGCTGTCGATGCAAGGAAGCAGGCCTTGGTGACCTGAAGTTGGAAGGCTGCGAGGGATAAAAGAAAAGCGTCTAGAAGGGTTTGGAGCACCCCCAAGTCCTCATCCATCACCACCCCCTTCTTGCTCTTACACGCCATTTCGACAGGCTGGTGGGGAGGTGGCAGGTGCCCACGCAGAAGCTGTTCCCATCGGAGCCGGCACAGATGGGCTGTGAGCAAAATGTCGGCAACGGGCCCAAGAACTCCTTCTCCTTCTCCTCTTCCTCCTCCTCTTTCTTAGCAACAGAGACAAAGGGCCTGTCTTCCAGAGACCCCTTTGGTCATCCTCCCATTCATACACACACTTCTCTCTCATTCTCTATTCAGACAAAATAATCCTGGTAGACCAGGGGTAGGCAATCTTTCCCCTTTAAGGGCCGAGGGACTTCAGCTCCCAGAATCCCAGGACCTATTGGCCAACATGGGACTATTGGCCAACATGGCTGAGGCTTCTGGGAGCTGAAGTCCCTCGGCCCTTAAAGGGGAAAGGTTGCCTACCCCTGTGGTAGACTCTGGGTTGAATCTTTGTTGTTCAGGTGCATTTTGAATGCATGCCTCCTTTGTCCTCAGCTCACTCCAGTTGCTGCAAACTGAGTTCAAAGTAAACAACAACAACAACAATAACAATTTCTTACCCGCCTCTCCCCATGGATTGAGGCGGGGAATAACAACAAATCAACAATTAACAACATCAATTTTGTAGAGTAAAAGTACAAAAACTACAAAAGTAGTCTGCATTCAATTAATTCAGCAGGAGGAGAGGAGAGGAAGGGATGGCATCTTGTGCTTCCCTGTAGATTCAGGCAAAAGCAAATTGCTGCAGCCACTCCTAGCTTGTGTGCTCTTCATTATTAATAATTTTGCTACCCTGACCAAGCTCTGATGTTGCTTGGCTACAAGTGCCCTGGTTTTCATTTGTGAAGCACTGGAGGGTATGTCTTCCCTCTTGCCATCATCTGTATAATTGAAAAGAACTGGTGAGTTGCAAAAAGAAGAGGCTTCAGCTGTGCCTTGCCACACTCCTTGATGATCTTGACTCCTGGGAGTCATACAGCCTCATGGCCTTCAATGTGAAGTGTCCAAAGTTGGACATTAAAAAAATAGAATAGTGCCAGACTGGACAAGTGTGTAAGGAAGTTGCAGCACTTGTTGCTGTAGTCCCCAGGGTTACTTAAACACACACACACACACACACAATTTCTATTTATTTTTGCATACTTCCTGGCATCTAGTGGAACATTTTATTCCCACCCTCAAGTGTGTTTCTTGTTGACATAGCAGAACAATATGCTCCCTTCTCTTCTGCTCCTTTCTCTTCTTTTTAATTTTTTTTTTCTTTAGAGCTATACTACTAATCATGAAGGTGGTCATGAAATGGGCACTTTTGCATTATAACTCTTACAAAGAAAATTAAAAATCCAGAGAAGAGAAAAATGTGCTCTTCAGACCATAGGACCACCCCAGCAATCCATCCTCCAGAGATATCACTAGGCAGGTGCGGGGAGAGCAGAACACACCGGGTGACAACTGGAAGGACTGGCATAGCTTGCCCAGTGACAAGCAAGAAAGGGCGTCACCTCCTTTTCCTGCTTGCCCAGGAGCCACACCAGACTCCAAATGGGTTCTCCAGAGGCTGCAATGCTCTGGGAGGGCAGTGCCTTCAGAGTCTGGCACAGCTGATCTCAGGACGTTTTCACACTGGCCTTTTTGAGGAGGCAATCCTACCTCCATCCGGCCTCACTCCGGCTCCATTTCCCGGTTGTTCAGACGCGCGCGACGGCAAACCCCGCCCCTTCCGGTGCCATCCCTGCGTCCGTCCGGCTTTTCGCTCCGTGTGTTCAAACGCACGGAGCCCTAAGTCCGGCGTCACTCCAGCCGAACCAACGATAACTCCGGCTGAAGCGGCGAAAAGGTAATTCCAGCTGTCCAACAGGAATTAGCCTTTCGGCGGCGGAGCCATTCCGGAATCGGCGGCATGACCTGTTCCGGAATGGCTCCACCCGGCTTTAGGAGGACAGTGTGAAAACGTCCTCTGAGTGGGCACTGAATGGGTGCTCCAGAGGCTGCAGTGCCCACTCCCTGCAGCAGTCTGGGCAGGCGGCCAGTTGGGCAGCTCCCACCCCACACACTGGGCGACACCAACCTCAGCAATACCACTGCCATCCCCTAGTCAGTGGCATCACTAAGGGGATGCAGGGGGTACAGACTGCACCAGGTGAAACCCTAAGGCAGGGGCAGGCAACCTTTCCCCTTTAAGAGCCGGGGGACTTCAGCTCCCAGAATCCCAGGAGCTATTGGCCAACATGGGACTATTGGCCAACATGGCTGAGGCTTCTGGGAGCTGAAGTCCCTCGGCCCTTAAAGGGGAAAGGTTGCCTACCCCTGCCCTAAGGGATGGGTGACACCATTGCTCCTCAAACACCTACCTTTTGGCAGAAACAGGCTGTGGCATTCACCTGCTTCCTTTAAAATGCTTTAAGAGATGATGGGAGTGGGGTGAAGTTCAGTGGGAGGAGAAAGGAGAATTTTTTAATATTAAAATTTCAAGATTTTAATTTTTTTTAAAAAAAGTATTAAATTGTTTTTATTCTTTTAAAATTTTCTTTAAAAGCTTCACATTTTAATCAATTTTTTACTACGTATATGTAAATACATTTAGGTTGTGCATATGATATTGTAATCTGAAGGTGCAATTTAATTTTTGCTGGTTGTTCATGTCACTACTATCAGCATTACATTCAGTGGTATATGGAAATTAGGATTTACAAGGAACATTAGTGCAAAAAAGCATGACTAAGGGCCTTTGCAGACTGCTAGAAATAGTGCAAATTGAGTCCACTTTAAGGGTTAGGGTTAGGGTTAGGGTTAGGGAATCATGGGAACTGTATTTTATTGTGGCACCAGAGCTCTCTGACAGAGAAGGCTCAATGTCTCAGAAAAAAAACAAGTTCCATGATTCCCTAGCACTAACCCTAACCCTTAAAGTGGACTCAATTTGCACTATTTCTGGCAGTCTGCAAAGGTCCTTAGGATTCTGTATGGTGTGAAATGGGAGGAGGTCAATGGGGTGTGTGAGAGACACCATGAGTTACCGCACCGGGTGACACCAGAGACGCCATTGCCTCTACTTAAACACCAGAAAAACCAAAGAACTTTGAAGAGTCCTAGTATAGCTCCAAGAAACAGGTGCAAACAGCCCACAGAAAAAAACAGAGCACAGATGGACACAGATGGGAGAATTGGCAAACCTAAAGCAATCTATTGTGAGAACACACCCTTCTTTAGAGTAATTGGGAAGAGCCTACAGTCAACCAAATACTGTTGGCCTTCTGTATCCATGGATTATTTTTTTCATCCATGGATTCCAAAAGCAAACCTTATTTTTGCCATTTTATGTAAGGGACACCTTTTCACTATGCTACTGTATATAATGGGACTTGAGCATCTACAGATTTTGGTACCCATGGGGGGTCCTGGAACCAAACCCCAGCAGGTACCAAGGGCCCATTGTATTCTTCCCTACTAGAGACTGCAGAATGAGAGCTACATCTGCTCTTTTGGCTGAGGAAGGGCTCTTTCTGCTGGTTGGGCCTTGCACACTACTCTTTCCCAGACTAGAGCATCTCTCTCACATATACACACCTGGATCTTGTCCTGACTGTCGATATGATCCTTTTAGAGCTGACGTCAGCTCAAGGCAACGGAGCCGGCAGCTTAGGAAGGGACGGTTTTAAATATCCCTGGCTAAGCTGCCGGTTGCCAGCAGGTTTGCAGTGACCTTGGGCAAAGCCATAAGCTCCTCAGGCTCCGATTCCTTGCTTGTCTTCACCTTCACGCACCAAATCCAGGCACCATTCACTGGGCAGAGCAAAAGGAACCCCAGAGATGGAGTACTATAATCAAGGTGTGTCCACAGCTTTAGGAAAAAATTCCTTTGGTCTACTAAATCCTAGGTTCATGTGCTCAAAAATATATCTGATCCCTCCCAGGGAAGCTTGTTCCTGAGTAAGCATTCATTGGGTTGCAGCAAAATAGCCTTAAACTACACAGCAGTGTTGGGGTAGCACTCCAAATGTTGGAGTGCAACTCCCATCAGTCCTTAGCCAGCATGACCAATGGAGCAGAATGTTGGGAGCTGCAGTTAAGCTGCATCTGGAGGCTTCCATGCTGCCCACCCCTGCTATGCAGCTCCCACTCCTAACCTGCTGCTTTCCAGATGTGTTGGACTATAATTCCCATAACCCCACAACTGGGAGGGAAATTTTCCCAGCAAGAATATGCTGTTGTGAATGCAATCCCATTTGTATTTGTGGGTGGATTGGTCTTGAATTTATCACAAAGATCCATTAGCTTTCCAAAAGACCTGTGGGCAGCACAGAAGAAAACTGCTTAGAACTAGTTTGCAGAGCTGGATCAAAAGAACTGCTGGATTTTTTGGACTCACCTTAGGGACCATGGCTATGAGACTCATGACAAGTACTTTGACTTCAAAATTAGCCACTATGCCACAAAATATATGTGTCAGTATATGAACAAGCCCCACCACATAATTAATCCGCGATACAATCTCCTAAATATTCTTTGTAGACATTTCAACAACAGAACTGATTTGCGTGTCTTACAATGGACAGGATGGATATTTGTCTGGATTGTAAAGCAACAATCCCAAATAGAACTTGGAGCATTATTTTTAAAAGGAACTAGTTACTTTAGTCATTGCTCTGCTCATCCAATTTGTTATTACTTACTGTTCCCAAAGTCTGGAAAAGTAATTCACAAGTTACCACCAATGTTATTATAGTGGCATTGGAAAATACAGGAAAAGGCTCTCTGCTTCCCCCAAGTGGCTAATTGAGACACTGCACCTTGGAAATTCTGAGAAAAATGCAAAAGACATTACCATTTACCAAGCAATGCTAGGTAATTACCAGCTGCAGCATGAGAAAGTTACCTGTGTGCTCCCTCCTCTCATTGTTCAGACTGAGTCAGACAAACCCATTCCATTCCACTGAAAAAATAGGGAATTATAGCCATAACTGTTACAGACATAAAAGTAAGCGAATTCTAGCTTCTTACTGCAAAAAGCAACTAGTTGTCAAAGTAATTTGTGAGAAAAACAGGTTACAGCCAGCCCTCTGTATCCACGAATTCTGACTTGACCTGATTGTTTCATTTCATGTGTGCATATTATTAGTTTTGGATCAAACGTTTCCTGAAAGACATTGAACTGCTGTTTGTCCCTATTATTTCCAGGTACCCCATTTTCTGCTAAAGAAGTAATGCCTGGGAACACATCTACTTTATTAACTGGGGTATACCTGTAATCTCCCGTTCTGCCACCCCTGGGCTGTAGGCGCTTTTTTATTCTGCTTTTGAGTTCTCTGGGTGCAGAATTTCAGCTCCCTATAAATCATAGACTCATAGGGTTGGAAGAGACCGTAAGATCCATCCAGTCCAACCCCTGCCATGCAGGAACTCACAATCAAAACACCCTCGATAGATGGACATCCAGCCTTTGTTTAAAGACCTCCAAAGAGGAAGACTCCACTACTCTCTGAGGGAGTGTCTTTCACTCTCAAACATCTCTTACTGTCAGGAAGTTTCTCCTAATGTTCAGTTGGAATCTCTTTTCCTGTAACTTGCATCCATTGTTCTGGGTTCTATTCTCTGGAGCAGCAGAAAACAAGCTCCTTCCCCAATATGACACCCCTTCAAATACTTATACAGGGCTATCATATCACCTTTTAACCTTCTCTTCTCCAGGCTAAACATACCCAGCTCCCATAAAGGTTTCCAGACCTTTCACCATTTTGGCCACCCTCCTCTGGACACGCTCCAGCTTGTCAATATCCTTTTTGAACTGTGGTGCCCAGAACTGGACACAGTATTCCAGGTGAGGTCTGACCAAAGCAGAATAGAGCAGCACTATTACTTCCCTTGATCCTGAACATTTCATCAGATTGCCTATGAAAATATGGCCACACAGCAATTGACATCAAAAGCAATGGGTTGCACCAGGCCATCTGCTCAGGTTGCTGGCTCTAACCTCCACCGGCCTCCACCTCCACCTCTGCCCACTGACCTCCTGCATCAAGACTGCTGTCTGCAAATAGCAGTGCTGGAACAGCAGTTTTCCGCTCCTCACCTAGAGGATCAGCTGGTTAGCAGAAGGGAGTGTTTTGGGGCTGTAGCCAGCATGCAACCTGTGGGCTGTGGATTCTGCATCTCTGGTTGCCAGACAATGGGAAGAGTTTTTAAAAACATCTCTACAAACTCAACTGTGATCAACATTCCAGAAGCTCTGGAAACCCACAATCATTCATCAAAATGCATTGTTTTATTCTTTTTTAAGTTTACTTTTGATTTACAAACATATGTGTTATATGAAAAGCAGGTTTAAATTCTGAAGAAGGAGGAAGGACGGTAGAAGGAAGGAACAACAACAATCTTAGATACTCAGATAACACCATTCTACTAGCAGAAGACATCACAGACTTGGAACTGTTACCAAGGCAAGCCAAAGAGGAAAGTGCAAAGCCTGGCTTAATGCTGAAAATGAAGAAAACAAAAAATAATGACTACAGAAGAAATACATAAATTCAACCTAGACAATGAAGAAATCAAAGTTTTAAAGAATTTGCATACCTAGGATCAAACGTTGATCAGAATGGTATTGCAGTCAAGAAGTTAGAGGCTATCATACTTTGGCCTCAGCATGAGAAAGCACGATTCATTAGAAAAGATAATAATGCTAGAAAGGTAGAGGATAGTAGAAAGAGGGGAAGACTACACACTGAAGGGTTGGACTCAATCAGGGAGGTCATGGATCTGAATTTGCAGGATCTAAGCAAAACAGTGGAGGATAGGGTTGTGGATATATCTTATCCAGAGGGTCGCCATTAGTTGGGACCAACATGAGAGCAGTTAACAACAAATTCTCTCATTTGAAAGATTCTCAAATAGAAGCTTCTCAGCTACATACAGTCTTGACATTTAGAATGTGCTGGAAGTTTTTTTTAAAGGAGGAAATCAATACAGAGCTGTAAATTCATTTACACACATCAATATCCTAGCAATTGTTATTTTTCTGCAAATATCTGAATTAAAAAGAAGAAAAATCCTTAAAACTCTTATCAAAATTTAAACCACAACTGTTTTCAAAATGTCCCAGTTTCCCCCTCCTCCTTTCACTTTCCCCCTTTGTTCTCAGCTGATTTCCACTGTTGCAAAAGTGCAAAAGTAGTCTGCACTCAAAGGGGAGAGGAATCTTGCCCTTCCCCATAGATTCAGGCAAAAGCAAACTGCTTGCAATCTCTACTTGCTTGTATGTTTTTCCTCATTCATAACTTTTGTCATTGAGACCACACTTTTGATGTTGCTTGGTGGCAGGCACATGTCCCAGTTTTCAGCTGTGAAATGTGTGTGGGGGGGTATCTTCAAGTGTCTGGTGTGATGGGTTTTGTAGTCCTACACATTAGGGTTGTGTGTTAAAGACAGCTGAGCTAGGCATTTAACCCAGGCAGCCTTAAGAGCACCAGCAGCACACTGTGCTCCATTATTACTGTCTACATGGGAAAAGTACCATTCAACCACTGCATCCATTGTTTCTCTGAGGCATTGCTGGGCAGAGAGGACGGAGCATGCCTTAGGTATTACCTTTGTTGATGTAATCTTTGTTGATGTACATCATTAGGGTTGGGGTGTGGTGTAGTGGTTTGAACATTGGACTACGACTCTGGGAGACCAGGGTTCGAATCCCCACTTGAGCATAAAAACCCACTGGGTGACCTTGGGCAAATCACAATCTCCCAGCCCCAGAGGATGGCAATGGCAAACCCCCTCTGAAGAAAGTTGCCAAAAAACCCTTAGGGTTGCCATGAGTCAAAAATGACTCGGAGGCACACAGCGACAACATCAATAGGATGATGTCTTCCACAAAGCCTCAACAAGGTCACGGCCGATCTTTCTTTGTGCGTAGCTGTCTTATCAGTGAGATTGTTGTCCTCTTTCCACCCTTTCACCGTGTTAACAGAACAGGTGCCAATACTGGCACCTTTCCAGTTCTCACGCACAAAGGATCCAAAATAGAAGGTGGGGTTGCAAAATAAGGAACGCACACCTTCCTTCTCTCCACCTGCTTCCTCCTCAGCAGTGCAGGGCCACCAGCTGAATGCTTTCTGTTCCTGCTCCTTATGGAACAGTGCTTGAAGACATTTTATTTATCAGCCTAGGTGAGACACAAGAGGCGAATGATGCAATGCCATCACAGCATGTGTGTGTGTGTTATTCTGCTAACGTCGGATAACAAGGCAGCCGGGAACATATGGAGATAGCTTTAAAGCTCAGCAGTTTTGTACGGCGGCCAGGGCCTCTGTCCCCTCTTTCCCCCTCTTCTTTTGTCACCTTCTTCATCAAATATGCAGCAAGAAAACCAAGAATAACACACACACATATATATGCATGCAAGCACACACAATTCCCCCACTTCCAAGAAGCATTTTCATAAGCTGCCACTGGCACACACGCACGCATGTCCCTTGAAACTGTTGCTCAGTGCAAACTGTTGCTCAGTGCTGTGTGAGTGTGTGTATTTGGGGACAAGGTACTGCAGAAGAGAAGAAAATCCACTATGCGTGTCTGTGCGGGAACCAGCAGCGCAGCAAGTTTAGGCTTGCCACGTCTTGGGGCTTGGCCCTGAATCTCCAATTTTCATGGGTGCATTTTCTCCAGTTTTGAAGGGCTCAGGATTAAGCAAGAAGACAGGGAGGGCTATGAGCAACAACAGCTTGCTACAATTTGCAAGGCTTAATTCATTTATTGCTGCAATTTCCAAAGACTCTGCAGGAGTCCATGTATTTATTTAGTTATCATCCTTCTTCCCACTCATTTTCATAGCACCAGGGCTCACCCTTCACTCTGCTCTGCTACCATCTTCTGGCTAGAAGTAGGTTAGATTAAATGTTCCTTATCTGTTATGTAGTGGTTACAATGATGGAGTATGACTCTGGAGACCAGAGTTCAAATCCTGGCTCAGTCACGTAAAAACCCACTGGGTGACCTTGGACAAGTTATACTCTCTCAGCCTCAGATGATGGCAATGAAAAACACCACCACTACCCCCATAAACTTGCCAAGAAAAAAAACCCCTGTGATAGGTTTGCCTTCCGCCGGCTTTCCTTATTGAATTATTGTTATTGTTTGTTTATTTTAATTCTGTATGGTTTTAAATTTTAGCTGGTTTAATACTTTTTTAAGGGGCGGAGGGCATGGGGGTTTGAATGTATCTAATATTACTTGTTAGCCGCCCCGATTGAGTTCAGAGGGGCGGGGTATAAATAAAATTTTTATTATTATTATTATTATTATTATTATTATTATTATTATTATTATTATTATTATCATAAGTTGGAAACGACTTGAAGGTACACAACAATAAACAACAAATGCAATCTCCCTATGTAAGTGAGAAGAGATAATGCCTTCATTGCACCTTGATCTAGAAACAGACCCTTTAGCTAAGATTTCTATTTAAATTTTTTAATGCACAATGCTTAATGATATCACCAGGAGCCATCCTTAAGGGTTCATTCAGACATCATTTTTTAAAGTGCAATTATGCAAATAGTCTCACTCATGCATTGCAGGTTTGTTGTGCACATTATGGAACCGTATCTGTGCATCTCTGCGAGTTCTGTTGCTCACACCTGACAGAATTCAAATAAAGATGGAATCAACAATGCGAATGCATTCAGAACATGCTCAAGGCATGCAGAACTTTGGGCCTTTACAGACTGCCAGAAATAATGCAGCTTGAGGCCACTTTAACTGCCCTGTCTCAGTGCTAAGGAATCATGGGAACTGTAGTTTATTGTGGCACCAGAGCTCTCTGACAGAGAAGGCTCAATGTCTCAGAAAAAAATACAGTTCCCATGATTCCCTAGCACTGAGCCAGGACAGTTAAAGTGGCCTCAAGCTGCATTATTTCTGGCAGTCTGTAAAGGCCCTTTATCTCGTCTATTTGCATCAGTTATTCACACAGCTGATGATGCAATTCTTTTTAAAAACTTGGGGGGGGGATAGTATTGATTTTCTCGGGCTAAGTGGTGTTATGGAAGCTCCCCCCCCCCCCCCCGGCAACTTAGTTGGGTGCATTCGAAATGCATGTGAACAATGGAGATTAATTCCAGATTCATCTTGGATTATTTTCATCATCTGAATTGGACCTAGGTGTTAGGTTTTGTCCTTGAAACCTCAAGGCCTGGAACTAGCCTCAATTGGCAACCCTAAACAGGCTGGATCTGGGACTTTGAGGGTTGATGCTCCAGGACTGTTCAATTGGCAGGAATGCTGATGTCACCTGTCACCTACCTTAGGCTACCTTGTCCTCTCTGATCTTAACTGCAGTTTTCATCACTGCTATGAGCTATCCCATAATGTCAAGTATTTGGGGGATGACTTGGCCTTGAGTGACAAAGACCCTCTGGCTTTACCAAAGGCCTATCCCTGGTCAAGAAGAAAAGGAGGAGGACTGGTTTGTTGATATGGCTTTACACAGCCATCAGAATCTTTCCTTGGTATCATGGCTTATTACTTACTGACTGCATTCCCAAATTTACCACTTACTGGTACATCAGGGTCAGTGTGGATGTATTTGCATGACATTCTGCAGCCCTGCATCTGAATCATCAGGGAATACAGGCAGAAAATATCTGCTTATAAGGTTCTTTTGCTGTGTTCTTGACAGCAAAGGGAGCAAAATTATGGAAAAAATAGGCAACCCACTGTCTCCTGTTAAGATATAATGCAAAGGCAGAGAATGGAGATGTGTCCCATCTCAGGGCACATGACTGGCAATGTCTGGTCTATGAGTTTTCTCCTTTTCAGGCCAGGGGAAATGCATGTTTCTCTTGACTGATCCTTCCAATAAACGTGACACTTCCAGTCTAATACTTTTAATATTCCAAAATCCATGTTCAGGCAATGCACCAGAGTTATCTTTAAATATTTGAAGGGATATCAGGTAGAAGATGGAGTCAGCTTGTTCTTGACTGCTCCAGAGACTAGAACATGAACCAGTGGATTCAAATTACAAGAAAAGAGATTCTATGTAATAGAACAGAATAGGTTGGAATAGATTGGCTCAGAGGGACTTCCATCTTTGGAGGTCTTTCAGAAGTTGATTCTATGATTTGTTAGAGCCAGCCAAATATGCAACGAGTTGTGGTAATGCTTCTTCTTCATCAGCATTGCATGTTAAAAAATAAAATAAAGGCAAGTTGATGCTGAAGTTACAACGTCTGCATGACCCAAATCTTAAAAGGGATCAGAGGAAGATTTTAATGGGTTAGCGTTAGACAACTGTAGCAACAGAGAAACTTTGGCTGTCCAGATGTTTAGCTTACAGGTCCCATCAGTCCTATCCCCTGTAGCCAATGGTTAAATGGGGTCTGTAATCCAAAATGTCTAGAGGCCAAAGGTTACTCAGCCTGCCCTACTAGGTATGATGTAGATTTCATTGTATATCTAAGCCATTTGGAACAAGCAAAGATCTAATGGCCGATTTCCATATTCTGGAAACTACGACATCTAGTCATAGCCCAGATTCGTCTCCAAGTTTAAGCAAAAACACACAGGCTCCTTTGCTGGTGTTCTTTAATAAAGAGCAGAACACCCTCCTGCACCAAAGTGAGGAATAAGTATTTTACTTCTGCCTGAAGAATTAGACTTAAGGTTTGCAAATTTCTGTACAAAGTTCTGGCAAACAAAATTGGCATCAACTCAAGAGTTGGCATGTCTGGGCATCTGGGAATAATGTGGAAGGTATAGCCCATGGACCACATGTAACCTAGTTGATTGTTCAAGTGAAAAACACCCACAATACCACAAACCTTGGGAAATTGACTGGTTTGGGCTGGAAAATGGTGCTTGTGGCTGGCACAAGGGGAAAATGGCCCCCAAACCCTCTGCATAGGCCCTTCATTTGCATTGGCTAGAAGTCTCTTGCCCAGGGGTAGGCAACCTTTTTGAGCCGGGGGCCAGTCCCGCGAAGCCCTCTCCGCTGCTGGGTCGAGGGGGGGGATGGCGGCGTGCGCACGCACCCCCGCTGTGCGCAGCCCCCGCACGCACACTGCCGCCACTGCCGTTGCCGCCGCCGCTGTGCAGCCGCCTCCCTGCATGGCATGGCCGGCATTTTGATTTTCAAAATGGTGGCCGCGACACGTTTGTGCATGCGCAGGAGTACTGCGCATGCGCAAATGAGTCGCGGCCGCCATTTTAAAAATCAAAATTCCGGCCGCGACTTGTTTGCACATGCGCAGTACTCCTGCGCATGCACAAACGTGTTGCGGCCGCCATTTTGAAAATCAAAATGCCAGCCGCGGCGTGCGCGGCCGCACAGTGGCCAAACCGCACAGCATCAGCGTTGGCAACCTTCCGCCTGGGCCAGTAAGTACGGGGACCTGTGCCTTAACAGGCCCGCGGGCCGTAGGTTGCCGGTCCCTGCTCTTGCCCATGATGACCTACCATAAATCTGGATCCAGTTTAGACAAAGAACCAATGCAGACACCCTTCTTCCCTATTCCACACTTGAATGAAGGAGCCTATAGATATGACAGCCAGCTTACCAGCAAGAAATTAGATTTGTCTGTTCCTCTGCTTTCAACAGAGATTTGATAATGTAGAAATCAGCAGCTGAAGGCTTTGATAGCATGCAGATAAGCATTCTATTGGCTACAGCTACAGGAGGATGGTACAAAAGTTGGCAACCTAACCAATGTCTTCTTTGCTAAAATACACAAACAATAAGCAAAATTCTTCAGCGTGAAACATGAAATTGAACTATTTTGCCAGTCAGTCAGATATATATTTTTGCATAATTTATCCTTTTTTTGGTAGTCATGGAGATGGAATAGGCTTACAATTGCAATCACGAGGACTAGTAACGCAGTTTAAAAAAAGAGAAGGCTGATAAACTCAGGATGTTTGTGGAAGTATATAAAAATTGGGTTAAATATATATTTTTACAAGAATATCTTGTCTGTGGGTTCACACTTCAACACACATTTCCAAACATCTTCAGTTATATGTATTTGAAGTCTGAATAATTCATATGAGTTGGAAGGCATCCCAAGGGTCATGCAGGAATACACAGTTAATGCACTCAAGGGTGATGACCATCCAACCTCTATTTAAACACTTCAAATGAAGGAGAGCCCACCACACTCCAAGGCATTCCACTGTTGAATAGCTCTTACCATCAGAAAGTTCTTAATGTTTATGGTATCTCTTTTCTTGTCATGCGAATCTGGTGACTCAGGTCCTACACTTTGGAGCAGGGGTAGGCAACCTTTTTGAGCCGGGGGCCAGTCCCTCGAAGTTGTCCCTTCCGGCGGGCCGGGGGGGAATGGCGGTGCGCGTGCTCATGCGCGCATGCACAACCCCCGCCGCCGTGCGTGACCCCCCGTGCGCGCTGCTGCTGCTGCTGCCGCACGCTACTGCAGCCGCCTCCCCGCATGTCGCAGCCACCATTTTGTTCTCCAAAATGGTGGCCACGACTCATTTGCGCATGCGCAGTACTCCTGCACATGCACAAATGCGTTGCGGCTGCCATTTTGGAAAACAAAATGGCGGTTGCGACGTGCACTGACGTGTGGCGACCAAAACACACGGCGCCAGCAGTGACAGGGGGCGGTAAGCGGGGGTCCGTGGGCCGGAACCGGCCCGTGGGCCGTAGGTTGCCGACCCCTGCTTTGGAGCAAAGAAAACAAGCTTGTTCTATTTCCTTCCAATTTTCTCTTCTCTAAACTATATATACCCAGTGCTAAGTCATTGGTTTCCAGACCTTTAACTATCTTGGTTGCCTCCTCTGAACACATTCCAGCTTGCCAATATCCTTTCAATATCCAATCCAATACCATGGTGCCCAGAACTGGATGCAGTATTTCAGGTGAAAGCTGACCAAAGCAAAACAGAGTGGGACTATTACTTCCCTCAGTCTACAGTATTCCTGTTGATGCAGCCTAGAACTGCATTGGCTTTTTTAGCTGCCACATCACATTGTTGCCTCATGTTTAGTCTATGGTCTACTAAGACCCCTAGGTCTAATCTGCACTGTAAAAATAATGTAGCTTGGCATCACTTTAACTGTCATGGCTGGAATGCTGGGATTTGTAGTTTTGTGAGATATTTAGCCTTTTCTGTCAGACTATATACAGTGGTTAGGGTTGCTGGGGGTTGCAGGCCAACATTGGAGGTCCACATGATTCCATCTCTTGCCATACAGGGAAAGTAACTCAGGAGAGATGGCTTAATAGTATGTTAAACCCTTCTATGGAGGGATTATAGATTCCATTCCCTCCAACTCTCTTGATTTGGCAGGAACAGTCCCAAATAACACTTTGTTGTCCCAGTTTTCCAGTTGCTTTTAAAATGTCCCAATTTCTCTCTCTCCTCCTACTTTTCCCATTTGTCTTCAGCTTATTTCAATTACTTCAAACTGAGTTCAAAGGGCAGAAGTAGTTTGAACTCAATTTACTTAGCAGAGCAGAAAGAGCAGAGGAGGGGACAGAATATTGTCCTTCCCAGTAGGCTCAGGCAAAGGCATACTGCAGCACGCTCTCCTAGCTTGTCTCTTCTCCCTTATTAAGAATGTTTGCCATTTTGATCACACTCTGATGTTGTTTGGCCCCATGTGTCCCAGTTTTAATTTATGAAATGTTGGAGAGTATGAGAGTCAGCACCTGGGGATGATGTTTTGGAGATAGGAAGACAACAAGAGTGGAAGAAGAGATGGAGGCAAACAGGTAAATTTGGAAATGGTTGTCCTTTTTGCCTAGTAGTTCTTCTATACCCAGTGACCGGCAACCTACGGCCCCCGGGCCGGTTCCGGCCCACGTCGCCGGACTTACCGGCCCAGGCAGACTCCTGCCGCCGCCTCCGCCGCGGCGCGTTTTCCTGTCTGTGCGACTGTGCGTGCCACAGCTGCCATTTTGATTTCCCAAATGGCGGCTGTGACGCGTTTGCGCATGCACAGTACTGCTGCGCATGTGCAAACGCATCACAGCCGCCATTTTGGAAATCAAAATGGCGGCTGCAACATGTGGTGCGGCGGCTGCGCCCACGCGCACCGTGGCGGTGGCATGCGCAGGGGGGTTGCGCGGCGGTGGCAGAGGGTGCACGCGCGTGCGTGAGTGCGCGTGACGCCATTTCCCCCCCTTGGTCCAGCGGAGACCTGAACTTCGGGGGACCGGCCCAGGTCTCCAGAAGGTTGCCTACCCCTGTTCTATACCTATAAAAGCTGTGTGAAAAGTAAAAACCAAAAACCAACAGGTGTAGCTTTCTACAGTACTTTTCCAAGCTAAGGGGAAGCTGCACCTACTGAATTTCTGCCAGGTATATCTTTCTTAGGCTTAAATATCATAAAGGCACCAGATTTCATCTCATTTTGGAAGCTATGCATCAGCCCTGGTTAGTACTTAGATGGGAGACCAACGAATACCAGATGCTGTCAAAATCCCCTCTGAGTATTCCTTGCCTAAGAAAACCCTATGAAATCTTTGAGGTCACCATAAGTCAACAGGTAACTTGAAGGAACACACACGCACATATACGGTAGTTCTTAACATCCTAGCTTCTGGTCTGTCTTTTCCTTCAGTTCTGCAGGTCACTGCTTCTCAATCTGTGCTCTGTTTTGCTGCATTTTACAGTCAGCCACTTGTATCCTTGGATTCTTCAACCACAGATTCTTTATGCACAGATTCAAGCACCCACTACTTGAATACACACACACACACACACTCATATATATATATATATATATATATATATATATATATATATATTCCAAAAAGCAAACCTTGATTTTGCTGTTTTATATGAGGGGCATCATTTTACTATGCCATTGTATTTAATGGGATTTGAGCATCCATGGATTTTGGTATCCATTGATTTTTTTGGGGGGGGTGTGGTAGTGTCCTGGAACCCAACCCCAATGGATACCAAGGGCCCACTGTATTCTTCCTGGCATTAGGTCATGCACCATGCTCTCACTGCAAAGCTGACCTTCCCGGCAGGGGTAGGCAACCTTTCCCCTTTAAGGGCCGAAGGACTTCAGCTCCCAGAATCCCAGGAGCTATTGGCCAACATGGGACTATTGGCCAACATGGCTGAGGCTTCTGGGAGCTGAAGTCCCTCGGCCCTTAAAGGGGAAAGGTTGCCTATCCCTGAGAGTCTGGTTTGTCAGCATGCTGTTCTTGACATCTTTCTCCAGTGAGGCTGGAATGTTTCTGACTATTCCATGACATCTCAGCAGATCAACCAAACATAGTTAATAGGCAACAAGGAATTTATTTATTAACCTTTTGATGGTAACATTTATTGTTCCAAAGGTATCAAGCTTTCATTCTCATTTTTGAAATCTGATGCATCAAATGACTTCTAGCCAAGGTACACTGGCCTTGTGTTAAAGATGTAACTGTCTGGTCTTGCAACCTTTTATGTCACGCTGAGCAACAGAGGTGGCCAGGGACCACAGGAATGCTCATGCAGAATGCCTTTTAAACCTGCTCCAGGCCTTCTTGAATAATTCATGTCTCTCTAGCACTAAATGCTTCCTTCTTCATCTATATTTCATGTAATTAAACTTTGCTTGAGCTTTCCCCTTTTTGCTTCTCCTCCTTCTTTCTTTTTTAAAAAGGTGCTGTGTGTTTAAGCCTTGTGGGACTTTTCTTTTTGGCACGAGGACTAGTGTCTTGGGGTCTGTGATGTCAGAACAACAGAAAAAAATATATATCAACTAGGTCTTGTTTTAAACATCCCAAGAGCACATCATGGCTCACTGCTGGGACTTGGAGCTTTGTTCTCCTCTAGCATAGCAAACATATTTTTTTTTTTTAAAAAAAGAAGAGAAGTGTGTAGACATTGAGTGACTACGTCAAACAGGCAGTTGTGGCACCAACCATAAGTTAGCCAATAAACAAAGATATATTTGGTACAAAGTCAGATGCCTCCAAAGTGATTGGGTCTGGTTCTTCCCAGCAGACCAGAAAGGGAAACACTTTAAAAATGCATTTTTAAAAAAGATACAGATTAAAAAGTATGTACATTATTCTGCTGCATAGAACTAACTAAGGACGTTATCACACGGGGGCCAGTTTTGTGGTTAAAGAGATAATAAAGTGGAAATAAAGCTTCTTGAAAATAAAGCGAAAATAGCGCTAAATTGCACAAATGCATTTCTCACGTAATTAGAATAAAAATGGAATTAAGTGAAAAGCGAAAAAAGACGTTTTTAACTTTCATACTCAAGTGAAAAAACCCGTAAATGTACTAGAAATGGGTGTCTTTTGTTTTGCTTTCGGGTGACCAGACTCCTCCTTTTCCAGGGCGGGTCCTGCATTTCATTCAACCTTCTCTCCTCTCCAGGAGGAAATGTCAAACTGTTCTCCATTTGGAGCAGGAGTAAGAAGCATGATTTTCTATTTCTATGTGTGTGTGTGTTTTTAAAAAGCTTTTCTTGAGTCCTGTCCTCCTGGACAGTCTTCGTTTGGGGTTAGGACCTCTGGTCCCCCTGATGCGGACGGAGAAGAGGGCAGCATCCCTCCTCCTTTCCTCCTCCTGTGGGCAAACCTTTTGCCGAGGGAATAAGCCTGCCGCCTCTTCAGCTGTGAGGATGTCTGTGCAGTTGTCCTTTTTGCCTTGGAGAGCAGCCACTTGCTAGCCTAGGTCCTCTTGCTCTGGGATGGGCTGAGAAGCAAAGCGCCCCAAATTGGGGTCTCACTCACTGGAGGGGTCCCCTTTTCTCCCACTTTATGGTGTGCCTTCAAGTCGCTTCCGACTTAGGGCGACCCTAAAGCGGTGAACCTATCCTGGGGTCTTCTTGGCAAGTTGCTTCAGAAGGGGTTTGCCATTGCCATCCCCTGAGGCTGAGAGAGTGTGACCCACCCAAGGTCACCCAGTGGGTTTCATGGCTGAGCAGGGATTCTGTCCCACTTCCCCCCCAAAATAGGGCCAAAGAGCAGCTTACAAATTAAAACAACCCTCACCCAATCCTATCCATGGTGGGTTGTTGGCAGGGGAAACCTTTTCCCTTCCTCAGCCTCCCCCTCGTCTTTTCGACTCTGCAGTCACTCTTTAGCTTGAGGGAAATGCGTCTGTTTGCTCAACTACCAGACAGGAAATTTTAGAAAGAGAAAAGTGGAGAAGCTCATGTCTGCCTGGCATGTTGTCACCTAAGCAAACCAGGAAGTAAAAGCAGCCCCACAGAACCATGGGAAAACCGGGAAAAAGCTTTAAAGGAGATTTGTTTGTGCGAATTTGAATTTCACACTACAGTAAATGTGCAATTACTTTAAAAGCGCAAATGCATTTCCTCTAAACTCCCGAAAATAAAAATATCTCAGATAACACCACTTTGTGACCATGTTAATGTCAGTTTCTGTGCGATGTCGTGTGAAATCGTTAGGTGTAAATGCACTTTTTTTGGGGGGGGGATTTGTGTGGGATAACCTATAGATTTCCCCCGTGTGATAACATCCTAAGAAGTGTACACTCACAACCTGCCTAAACTGACATGATAATACCTCCCTTCCCCCAGGAAATCCTAGGTTCAATACTTAAAAGCCCAACCTTTAAAAATTACTTTAAATAAAAAATCTAGCTTTTCACAAACTTTGGTGCTCTCTGGAATCCCAACCCTCATCCCTCTCAACTACCACCCTGCACTTGGACTAGACTAGAGGGACGATGGGCTTGATCCAACAGGACTCTTTTTCTATCGGCAGGTTAGTACTGGGATAAGAGACCAGGCTAGATGAGGGCATTGTCATTTCAAATTAGGACATTATCACACGGGGAGTTGCAGGGAGAAAGTGGAAATAAACAGGACGAGCGGAAGTCTTTAATTTACGGAATTTGTCCCGTTCCGCCTCGTCTGATAACTAAATTCGAATTTAAAAGGGAGTTAATTCAAACGAAAACCTGATCTTTTCATTTTCGGGATTTTTGAGGATTTGAAAAGATCAGGTTTTTGTTTGAATTAACTCCCCTTTTAATTCAAATTTAGTTATCAGATGAGGCGGAACGGGACAAATCCCGTAAATTAAAGTCTTCTGCTTGTCCCGTTTATTTCCACTTTCTCCCCGCAACTCCCCGTGTGATAACGTCCTAAGAAAGAAAACTTGCCATTTTTCCCCATCTAGAAACAGCTGGCTTTTTATCAAATGCTGGGAGGGGGGTTATCTAGAGATTTTGCCCAAATCTGCACAACTACATGAGTTTTAAGCAGTTTAAATTTGTTTTCCCTGTGAGGTTGTTCAATATGCTTTTAGATTGTGTAAATTATTCCTTATTGTTTAAAATTTTTACACTATTCTGAATGGCTTTAAATGAATTGTACACCATCCTGAGATCTTGTGATATAGTGTGGGATTTGAGGAAAATAAATAAATGTTGCCCTGCCAAATGTTTTGGACCTAAAATTCCACAATCCTTTACCATTGGTCATGGCTGTTGGGTGATGGAAGTTGTAAACCAAACTATCTGCAGAGAAAATGATTCCTTACCCTAGAGTTATACACCCTCTTGTGTAGAGTCCTTGACAGTTGTGTTATTTGCTGTACTGAAACATTGCCAGTTGTACATTGTCCAGTTTCACTGGTGTGGTGGTTGCGGAAGGAGACAAACTACCCAGTAACTCTGGATAGCTGATGCAGAGAGATCTTCCTCAATCAGATCCATATGCATCTGGGAAGTAGACTTTTAGTCTACAAAGACTCCTGCTACCAACTTCTTTCTTTCAGTTACGTCTCAAAGGTGCTACAAGATCTCTCTACGTAGGGGGGTTGCAGACTGCCAGAAATAGTGCAGATTGAGTCCACTTTTAGGGTTAGGGTTAAGGAATCATGGGAACTGTATTTTATTGTGGCACAAGAGCTCTCTGACAGAGAAGGCTCAATGTCTTAGAAAAAAAACAATTCCCACAATTCCCTAGCACTAACCCTAACCCTAAAAGTGGACTCAATTTGCACAATTTCTGGCAGTCTGCAACCTCCCTAACACAGCTATATCTTTGAATTCTACCACTCTGGATAGCTGACTCGACATTTTGTCTCATACGTGGGTCTTATCACACCACATAATTATTATATTTTTATTCCATTTTCACTGCCATGTGTCCATCTTATGGAATCTTGGGATTGATAGTTTCATGGGGGGGGGGATCAAATTCTTCTACCAGAAAACTCTCATGCCTCCCTAAACTACAACCTCAGGACTCTATAGGATGACTCGGATGTGTTATATGCAATCCTTTTTCAAAATGCCTTTCAGCACTCTGCATTGAACAAACAGGACAGTCTCTACATTAGACAGTAAATGGACACAAATCAGACATAGGAAAGGATAATATTAGAAAGGACGATACCCAAAACACAGTTGCAGAACACTTCAACCTTCCTAGACGTCCTGTCTCAGACCTCTGAACAGCAATCCTTAAACAAACAAACAAAAATTCAAAGGGAGATTGGAAAGAGAAACAGTTGCATTAGGATATATCCACAAACACCTGTCCATTGGCAGAGACAATGGTTTCTTGGTACACTGCACATGTTATAACACTTCTTAACATTCCAGGTATTAAGTAGGGTTCTCATGCCTACTTTATTGCATTTTATTATTTATTATTTTCATGATCCTGAAATCACATCAATGTGCAAGAACCACCTTGACTAGTCATATGTTTACCTGCTCATCTTGGCTTGTAAGTAAATCATGTCTCCCAAATTTGTTCCTTTAACTATTCTTTACAACTACTGATGAGCCTGAACCTGTCACCCCATTGCTGTTAACTGCCTTTGTGTCAATCTTGACCCATGGTGACCCAATGGATGAGACATCTCCAGGCCCCCCTGTCCTCTCCTGCTCTGCCCAGCTCCTGCAAACTCATATTCATGGTCTCTTTAATAAAGTCTATCCATTTAGCACATGGCCTTCCTCTTTTTCTACTTCCCTCCACCTTTCCTAACATTATTGTCTTTTCCAATGATTCATGCCTTCTCATGATGTGTCCAAAGTACGACAGTCTAAGGACCTTTGCAGACTGCCAGAAATAGTGCAAATTGAGTCCACTTTAAGGGTTAGGGTTAGTGCTAGGGAATCATGGGAATTGTTTTTTGTTTTTTTCTGAGACATTGAGCCTTCTTTGTTAGAGAGCTCTGGTGCCACAATAAAATACAGTTCCCATGATTCCCTAACCCTAACCCTCAAAGTGGACTCAATTTGCACTATTTCTAGCAGTCTGCAAAGGCCCCAAGTCTTGTCATCTTGGCTTCCAGGGATATTTCTGGGTTGATCTGCTCTAGGACCCATTTGTTTGCCCCTTTGGCTGTCCATGGACTCCTCAGCACTCTTCTCCAGCACCACAATATCTCAAATGCATTGATTTTCCTCCTATCTTCTTTCTTGACTGTCCAGCTCTCACATCCATACATGGTAATAGGGAATACAATGGCTTGTACGATTCTGACCTTTGTGCTGAGTTGTATGTCTTTGCATTTTAGGATCTTCTCTAGTTGTTTCATAGCCGCCCACCCCATTCTTAGTCTTCTTCTGATTTCCTGGCTGCAGTCCCCATTCCAATCAATGTTCGATCCCAGATATGAAAGCTCTTTTACTATTTCTATTTCCTCATTGTCTAGTTTGAATGTGTGTAAGTTCTCTGTGGCCATTATTTTTGTTTTCTTTATGTTCAACAGTAAGCCTTCCTTTGCAGTTTCTTCTTTGATCTTCATTAGTACGGTAGTTCCAGGTCTGTGAGGTTTTCTGCTAATACTATGGTGTCATCTGCATATCTCAGATTGTTGATATTTCTTCCTCCTATTTTCACTCCTCGTTAATAATAATAATAATAATAATAATAATAATTTATATACCGCCCGGTGGCGAACCAATCTAGGCGGTTCTTCTGGGTCCAAGCCTGCCTTTCTTATAATATGTTCTGTATACAAGCTGAACTGATAAGATGAAAGGATGCAGACTTGTCTGACCCCTTTGCCAATTGGGAACCATTCTGTTTCTCTATGTTCTGTCCTGACAGTAGCCTCTTGTCTTGAGTACAGATTCCTTATCAGGACTATCAGATGTGTTGGCACTCCCATGTCTTTAAGGGCATTCCATAGCCTTTCATGATCTATGCAATCAAAGGCTTTGCTATAGTCTATAAAGCACATGCTGATTTTCTTTTGGAATCCCCTGGTGCGCTCCATTAGCCATCGTATGTTTGCAATATGGTCCCTCGTGCCTCTTCCTTTCCTGAACCCCGCTTGGACCTCTGGGATTTCTCTCTCCATGTATGGTTGGAGCCTATGTTGAAGAATTGTGAGCATGATTTTGCTTGCATGGGAGATTAGTGCTATGGTTCTATAGTTCTTGCAGTCTCTTGTGCCTTCTTTTTTGTGGATGGGAAATGTATATTGATTGCTTCCAATCTGTTGGTCACGTTTTGTTTTCCATATCTGTTGACATATGTTGGTTAGCACTAGAGTTGACCGTGGATTACAACAGGAAGAGGAAGGGAAAAGCCAGCCAGGTGAGTCCATCTCATCCCTGGCACAGACCCCATCACATACCCACGTGTTTTGCATTTCTATTGCAATTCACACTCCCCTCTCCCCCCTTGTTATAAATGTCTGTTCTTATAGGTGCTGCTCCATGCATCTGATAAAGTGGACAGGAGTTTACAAAAGCCTGCACTAAAAATTTCTTCTCTTCCATCAATCTTAAAGGTGCTATATTTCTTTATGATGAAACAGACTAACACAGTTAGGTCTTTTAATACTACTACAGTGCTGTACAGTGGGGTGGATCCTGGATTAATCCCACTAAGAATGTGTGTGTGTGTGCCTTCAGGTTGCCTGTCAACGTAAGGCGACTCCATGAATTTCATAGGGTTTTCTTAGGCAAGGAATATGCAGAGATGATTCTGCCAGCTCCTTCCTCTTAAATATAGACCGCAGCATCTGGTTTTCGATGGTGGTCTCCCACTCAATTACTAACCAAGGCTGACCCTGCTTAGCTTCTAAGATTTGGTGTCTTTGGGGTTATTTAGGCCCTACCACACAGAAAGTAGAACACCTGAAATCAATATAGGACAGAAGTTAATTGCGACTGACTTTGGTCTTGATTGCAATGGGTCTACTCTGTGTTGTTTGTCTTCAAGTAATTTCCTACTTACGGCAACCCTAAGGTGAATCTATCACAGGGTTTTCTTGGCATTTTTTCTTCAGAGGGGGTTTGCCATTGCCATCCTCTGAAGCTGAGAGTGTGTGATTTCCCCAAGGTCACCCAGTGAATCTCCTTAGCCAAGTGGGGATTGGAACCCTGCTCTCCAGATGCATATCTGAATGCCACACCAGCTCTAAGGATTAGTTACTTATCTGTTGAATTTATACCCCATTTTTCTCTAGAGTGGGAACCAAGATGAGTTACAGTGGTTTAAAGCAAGATAAAGCTAAAATCTTAATTTCCAAAGGTTAAAAAAATTAAAGAAGAATATTATTAAAAATCCATGGTTAAATACAAACAAATTTAAAGCGTAACTGCTAATAAAAGATTGAGAAAAATAAAATACAGCACACTGCTTTACACATACTACTGCTACATCTATTTAAATCTCAAAGGTTTGCCTCGATAAAAAGGTCTTCAACCGCTGGTTAAAAAAGACCAGGGAAGGTCATAATCAGATCTCCTGTGGAAGGGAGTTCCACAGCTATGGGAAAGACTTTCTCTTGCATCCTCACCAAATTCACCTGGGAAGGATTTTGGGACCAAGATAAAAGTCTCCCCTTCAGATCTTAAAACTTAAACTGCTTTGTACGAGTGACAGAAATTTGGATTTAACCTATGGTCTTTTTATTTCTTGAGATAATTATATTGTTTTACTGCCTGTTAAGAAGAATTTTCCAAAGCTCTTCTACAAGACCATCAAGATAAGTAAGACAAGAGTAGCCAGAATGAAGGTGTGAGATCCTCTCCCCTATCTTTGAAAAATTATCATCCACAAGTTTAGATAAGTTTCCAAGCAGCTGAGCTATAAGGCTTCAGGAAAGAACTGCTGGCAAGGCAAGAGAGCTGAGCTGCTACATGAATCCCCCAATTCTTTCAACAGCTTCTCTGCCAGTTAATTGAAATTAGTGTGATAAGCTTGGCAAGCAGCCGATCGCATGATAGTTATGAGACAAACTCACGAACAGAGAGATACAAAAGAAGGCTTCAGTCAACGGTTAGCCATTAACAGCTGGTGATATGATGTGTTAATGGTTTGGCTTCTTTCCTTTTTTTTTTTTTTTTTGGTAAGGTATCTTTAGGAATGTGATGCTCTAACATTAAAACACTTACCCTGGGTTGTATTGCCTTGGTTGGCTGGTTGAATGAAAGGGTGAGGGTAAAATAGAGACCCTATTACCAATTACCATGCATGGATGTGAGAGCTGGACAGCCAAGAAAGAAGATAGGAGGAAAATCAACACATTTGAGATAATGTGGTGCTGGAGAAGAGTGCTGAGGATCCCATGGACAGCCAAAAGGACAAATAAATGGGTCCTAGAGCAGATCAAGCCAGAAATATCCCTAGAAGCTAAGATGACCAGGCATAGGACGTTATCACACGGGGAGTTGCGGGGAGAAAGTGGAAATAAACGGGCACGAGCGGAAGTCTTTAATTTACGGGATTTGTCCTGTTCCGTCTCGTCTGATAACTAAATTTGAATTTAAAAGGGGGTTAATTCGAACGAAAACCTGATCTTTTCATTTTTGGGATTTTTGGGGATTTGAAAAGATCAGGTTTTTGTTCGAATTAACTCCCTTTTAAATTCGAATTTAGTTATCAGACGAGGCGGAACAGGACAAATCCCGTAAATTAAAGTCTTCCGCTTGTCCGGTTTATTTTCAGTTTTCGGCGGCAGATCCCCGTGTGATAACATCCTTAGACTGTCGTACTTTGTACACATCATGAGAAGGCATGAATCATTGGGAAAGAGACCATGAATATGAGTTTGCAGGAACTGGGCAGAGCAGTAGAGGACAGGAAGGACTGGAGATGTCTCATCCATAGGGTTGTCATGGGTCGAGACTGACGTGAAGGCAGTTAACAACAACAAAGGATAGAGGTCAGGATTTTAAACAGGTGCCAGATATCAGGACCTGGCCCTGAGTCTCTAGTTTTCATAGGTTATCTTCAGGAGGGAGATGAGGGTACAAATTCTCCACTTTTGGTGGACTTGGCTCTGAACAAGAGAAAAGTGCTATGTGCACATTTCCAGAATCAGTTAGTGGAGCAACAGCTTGCTGGGATTTGGAACGTTTTGGATTGATTTGTTGCTGCAATTTGCAAAGACTTTCCAAGAGGGGCTCTATATATTTATTTAGATTCATAGAGTTGGAAGAGATCTCAAGGGCCATCAGGGCCAAACCTGACATGCAGGAATATACAATTAAAATACTCCTGACAGATGGCCATCCAGCCTCTGTTTAAAAACCTCCAAAGAAGGAGGTTAACTTCCTCCTTCCCTCCCAGTTGCTGTGGTGCCAGGGTTCATCCTCCACGTTTCTCTGCAACCACCTGGCTAGAAGTAAGGGGACCAGACAGTGTTCCTTATCCTACCTCCCTAATTCCCTAAGACTATTTAAAAGACCACATCTCCTCAGAGAACCCAGGAAATATATTGGGGTAGCTGTATTGGCCATATAGCAAAGTACAATAACATCCAAAATCCACAAAACAGTGATACCTTTAATCAGCCAATCAAAATGCACAAAATACATGATGCTTCAAGGATGCTTTGATTTTGAGTTCCTACATGGCAGGCAGTTGGACTGGATGTCCCTTGGGGTCTCTTCCAACTCTATGATTCTATGATTCAAAAGCGTGCATCATGTATTTTGTGCACTTTGTTGGCTGATTAAAAGTATCATTCTTTTATGGATTTTGGATGTTAGAGAACCCAGTCCATGTTTTAAGATCTTCAGGGAAGGGCTTTCTCTCAGTCCTACTAACTTGGAAGGTGCGTTTAATGGGGAGGTGGGGGACATTCTTCCCAATGGCTGTTCCCACGCTGTGGAACTCACTTCCACAGCCTAGGAGCTAATATCCCTTGTTAGTAGCAGCTATGAGTCTTCAAGACAACTTCACTTTATAATGCACCTATCATGGGGTTTTCTTGGAAAGAATTGTTCAGAGGAATTTTTTCCTATGGTCTTACTCTGAGGCTGAGAGAGTCTGACTTGCCCAAAGTCAGTACTGTGCAGAAGGTAGCAATGGTGAACCACTCCTTTTACCTTGAAAATCTTGTGATGATGACCTAATCAGACTGTGTAGAGCTAATATATTTTGAGCCATTGACAAACAATAAAGAGAGATACAGGAATTAAGGCGTTCCCAATATATATGTGTGTGTGTGTGTGTATTCTTTTTTGCTTGTGGGTTTGACTCCTGGTACAGACAATATTAAAGGGAGCCAGCTTGGTTTAGTGGTTTGAACACTGGATGATTCTGGAGACCAGGGTTCAAATCCTTGCTTGGCCATGTAAACCCACTGGGTGACCTTGGGCAAGTTACAGTCTCTCAGCCTCAGAGGATGGCAATGGCAAGTTCGCTCTGAACAAATTGTGTCAAAATCCCGTGATAGGTTTGCCTTAGGGTCACCATAAGTCAGAAATGACTTGAAGGCACAAAACAATAACAACATAGACAATATTGGCTCAGATGAACCAGTCACTGGACTTAGTACAAGGCCCCTGTGACTTCATGTTGGTCTGCACAGCACCAGCCAGTATAGAGTTTAAGAAAGACACTTTTTAACTGTTTTCCAGAACCTACTTTTTCAAGTCCAAAAAATTTAACTTTCCCAAGGTCTCACCCCAGAATGGTACATGTACGAGGTTTTCAAAGCAGTCCGGTATTGAGCTGCTACTGGTACCAGATCCAGCCCTGCTTAGCTTGAGCAAGGGCTCTTCCATCACATGTCTTCAGACCTGGACTTAAATCTGCATGATGAGCAGAAACAGGCAACATGATGCCATTTGTCTGAATTTGCTTAACTTGTAAACAGGTTGCTCATTCCAGTTCTTCTTGGCATAGAGTCTGAATTCTCTAGCTGGCAGTGGCACATCATATGTTTTTCAGCGCACTGCTTGTACAGTTCTGCTCTGTTCCTATTGGGTTTTTGTCAATGGAAGCAGGAAGAGGTGCCAGATGCTGCAGCTACCCATGGGGCAGATTCCTTGATCGTTCTCCCTCCTTAGAACATAGTTAAAACGATGACAGAATCTAAAAACATTACTTTTTTTTAGGACTACCATAGTGTACCTCAAGCTACTGAACTTGGGAGACCTATACGTGCCAAGATACATCTGCTTCCTCCTTTCCTGGAAACTCATCAGGACCTGGCAGGCAATGGCTCAGAGACCAGCACTAGTCTATGAACCACTGTTTTGAGTAGCACCAGACATGGTTATGCTGGCTGAGGGGCTGCATTCACACGGCAGAAATAATCCATTTTGGCATTACTTTAACTATCATGGCTCATTGCTATGGAATTCTGGGAACTGTAGTTTTGTGAGACAGTTAGCCTTCTCTGTCAGAGAGTTTTGGTGCCACAACAAACCACAATTCCCAGGATTCCCTAGGATGGAGCCATGGCAGAAAGTGGCATCAACCTGGATTATTTCTGCTGTGTGGATGCAGACTGGGAGCCTGGAAGTTGTAACATTAAAAAGTAAATTTTATCAGCTCTGCTTAGGACACACACAAAAGAATTATACCGAACAAACTAGGGCCTTGTCTGAATTGGCCAGGATACTCCAGGGGCAGCCCAGAGTATCCTGGTCCCACAGCTGCCCCAACCTGCCCTTGTTGACCTGGCCCTCCATTCCCACATGGCAGTGGTTGTCAGCATGTGTGTCCTGCTGAGTTGCCTGGCATGTCCATCATCACCATGGGTTGCTTGTCTGAGGTCAGAACCAGGTGCCCAGCGATTGTCACATGCTGGGCACCTTGTTCTAATGTCAGAACATGCAAGCTATGGCAGTGGCAGATGCTCTGGGCAGCCCAGCGGCTCCCATACAGACAGCTGCTGTGGTGCAGGAATGGAGGGCTCCAGATCTTCGCAGAACATTCACAAGTGTAAAGTAAGGTTTGGGGTTTTTTCAAACTCAGTTTTAACCTTGTTATGCCCCAATTCTGTTGCAGGACGTTCTGGAGGTTGTCTGGACTGCTAGCACCAGAAGTGGAAGTCGGTCCGTGCATTGTCCGAACAGGATGACACCAGAATTTGGGGTGAGGGGGAGGAAACAGACCTTTTGGCACATATAGACAAGGTCTAGGTTCCTTATGAATGGCTACCAAGACAACTCTTCTATGAGTATGGTCAACAGGGGCATTTAAAAAATGGGCCCTTGGTATTGCTGGGGTTTGGTTCCAGCACGCCCCTGTGCATACCAAAATCCGTGAATGTTCAAGTCCCATTATATACAGTGCACAGTCAAATGGTGTCCACTATGCACAAGGCAAAATCAAAGTTAGCTTTTTGCAATGTATACATTTTTAAAAATATAATCAAACCATGGATGGATAAAAAAAATCTGTGGATATGGAGGGCCAATTTGATGGTTCCATTTTCCCGATTAAAAGGCTCATGAATGGAAGCTTCTCCATTGCACACAATTCTGATATTCAGATCGTTTTGAAAGTTCATTTGTTTTTGTTTTAAAGAGGAGGTTTATACAGAGCTGCAAATACATTTACACACATCAATGCCTATTTTTATGATCCTGCCTAGCACCAGAAAATCCCTGCATTAAAAAAAACAGGAGAAATATCTAGAACTCTTCTCAAAGCTTAGAAAAATTGGTTTAAAACACAACTGATCTGGGATTGCAAAAGATATATACGTGGGGATAATTTTTATTTGTGGTTTGCAGGAGGCTCTGGAACGTGTGTGTGTGTGTGTGCGTGCAGATTGTACAGTTCATTGATTAAACTGTATGTGCCTATTTGTCCCCATTGGGTATCCAAAAGCCAAAGCTAGGTGTCCTTTTGGACACACAAGTATTGCTATAAAATGCCTTGTGGCCAGCCCTTATGCTAGGTAGCCACCTCAGACAGCAGATGCTGGGGAGTGAGGTATGGCAGTAAGATGCTGAAAAACAGTACCATGTGGCTTGTCCTGCACCCTACTCTTCTTTCCAGCCTGCACAAATGCAGTGGAAGATGCTGACCCACTGCTGATATCACTGTATGATATATTTCGTCTCTTAGTACTTTAGGTTGTCCTTCTATATAAGGTGGCCACTTAGGCATCACCTCTGAAAAACAGATCCTGGGGGCTTGTCTATACTAAGGATATACATTGGACTCATCCTGGTCCTGGTGCAATCTGTTTGGTGATTCTCAAATGTTGATCCCCCGGGTATTTTGGACTTCAGTCTCCAGAAGCCCCAATTAGCTGGGTCAACAGTCAGGAATTCTGGGAGATGAAGGCCAAAACATCTGGAAGACCAAAGTTTGGGAATCACTGATCTAGACACTGCATGGCCACATTCAAAGGAAAACCACTGTTTTAAGATGTCAATCCAGTTTAAGACCTGCGGTACTCTAGCCTGGAGTGCCTCCGGTCCTCTTGGGAAAAGGAGATATCAATAGTGGTGTCAGGATCAGCCCCGTCATTAAGCAGAGTGAGGTAAACTCCTCAGGTGGCAGATGTTGGGAGACAGCAGCAAGTTACTAGAAGAGTGTTACATGGCATCCACTAAGCCTGGGGCCCTTTCATACTACAGGTATAGCACTCTTATTCCATTGTAACTGCCATGGTTCTATCCCATGGTATCCTGGGATTTGTTGTAGGGAGGGGATTGCTGGAGAAAAGTCTCCTGTCCCTTAAATGGTTGGGTAGAAGCAGGAATTTCAACCCTTGTTGCTTATCAGGAACACTTTCTGACATCCAATACCTGCTGAAAGTCCTTCCTCTATGCAACCGTTAAAGGAATAGGAGCCCTATCCATTATTTCACATGGCAGCTTTGTGGGGAGTGGGCAGTAGAATTCTCTGCCAGAGAGCTCTAGTCCCTCTGACCAAACTACAAATCCCAGGGTTCTATAGGATGCAACCATCACAGTAAAAGTGGAATCATAGTGTTATCAATGAGTAGTATTAAGAGACTCCTTTTGCCTTCAGGTGTAGTGGAGGATGTCTGACCACCAACAGCGAAGGAAAATTCAGTTGCCAGTTTAGCCAGATTTTGGGAGGAATGGAAGGAGGCACCATCTTGTTTTTCACCTCAGGGCTGACAGCAGGCATGGGACAGGCTTGAGACATTTAACAAGAAGTCCTTTCCAGACCTTCCTCAGAGATGTTAAGGACCAAAAGGCAAAATGAAAAAGCTCTTAGCTCTGCAGCACTTACTATCATAGAACCATTGTATATAGAAATATCTAGTGTAGAAATATTTTTGAGGAATATTTGGTCCCAGCATGTGGTTTCAGGCTATCTGATGCAGCCACTTTGCTAAATATTCATTAAATAAATATGTAAAGTTAGCTAGATAGCAAGCCGAGCAAGTCTGAGGTGGGCACTCTCTGCAGACCACCTTCAGTTTTATGAAAGAAAAAAAGTGAAAAGTATATGTGCTTATTAAATAAATAAATGCTATAATATAATATAATATAATAGTAGCAAAGGCACATATTTGAAATAAATTTAAACTTGTTAAAAATAATTTAAACAGATGCAACTTCCACTAAACAACTTTGAGGAGCTTTTTTGTATGAAGATGCAATATATTCTTTGATCAAAGGTTTCCCACACCCATCTTACAGCAAATAGGATCAAAGAATACACTGTATCTTCATACAAAAAAGCTCTTCAAAGTTGTTTAGTGGATGTTTTACCTGTTTAAATTAGTTTTAAACCAGTTGAAATTTCAAGTTTAAATGCATTTCAGTCACGTACTCCTTTCCTCTATTAAAAAAAAAAAACTCTATAAAAATTCATGGTGTTACCATACGTTGACAGTGATATTTCGTCCCTTTTGTGTGTGACTACATACCTGTCATGGCTGGTTGCCAACCAAGTGATTCTGGTAACTGTAGTTCAGTTAAGGGTTTAGAGTTGAGGTAGGGAACCATTTGTCCTCCAGATGTTTTAGACTACAGCTCTCACAATCACTTATCACTGGCCATACTGGTTTTGAATTTCTGCAAGCTGAGATCCAAAGAACTCGATCTTTGACCCTATTTTGCATTTTTTTTAAAACATACTTTTTTAAAATAGAAAAAGCCTCTCTGTTATTCTCCTACTGAGCCTTGCCCCCCCCCTCGCACCCCTCTTCAGCATTTTAAAGGGATGCAGATGAACTTCATAGCCTGCTTCTGCCCAAAGGCAGATGTTTGGGGAGCAGTGGTGTCACCCTCCCTTAGAGTGTCCCCTGGTGAGGTCTACATCCCTGCCAATGATGCCCTTGATTTAGGGGTGATTTTGCCAATTCCTTCCTCAGAAATATAATCTACAGCACCTAGTGTTCTTTGGCAGTCTCCCATCTAACTACTAACCAGGGCTGACCCTGCTAAGCTTCCAAGTTCAGACAGGATCTGGTGCCTTTAGGGTATTTAGGCCCTAAAGCAAATCTGCTAGGAAAGTATAAAAAGGTAAGTGGGAGAGAAGGAATCTAGCAGCACCTTTACTGGTTTATATCAACATGAGCTTTTATGGAATTTCAGTCCACTTCTTCAGATGCACTGATAGTGTACACAATTAATGCCAGAGGCTTTTAAGCAGTTATGGGAAGTGTTGTGGGAATGAGACCAGAGTGTAATGGGATCTAGAAGGATGCAAATTGCAGCACTGGGCAAAAACTTTCAATGGGTTCTGTAAGATGATGTCAAGCGGATGACTTGTTAGTCCTGAGATGTGAAAGCAATAACATCTGGTTACTCTCAAATAGTTTTCCTTGAAGTCAGAAACTTTCCTAAGGAAAATGCTTTTGATACATGCATAGCTGTGATGGAAACCCACACATTAATATATTGTTGTGCGAAGAAACCACTGTCTCCATTTATACCTCTGCAGATGGATGGGAATTTATGAATATATCCTAATTCAACTTTTTCTCTTTTCAGTTTTCACTTGACATTTTGATGATGCAACTTTTGGCATTGGCCATAAACCTTCTGTAAGGTGAGACAGGTTTGTCCACTGGATGGTCTGCTAGTCCTGGGGGTGCAGAAGCAATCGATTCTGTTTACCTGAAAATCAAGGGCAGCGGTTCTTAACCTTTGGCTGGCCAGATATTTTGGACTTCGTATTCCAGAATCCCTGGCCATGATGGCTAGAGTGTTTGGCAGCTGAACTCCAAAACATCTGAAGGACCAAAGGCTGAAGACCAGAACCTGCACTTCTCATTGCTGTGTGTAGGAGAGATTATTTCAGAAACTGTAGCCTCTCCTGGAACCTGAAATCCCCTTTCTCTTTTGCAGCAAATAAAAGTGCATGAGCTCTCCAGTTTCATAACTAGTCAGCTGAACATCTCCCCAGAAGTAAGTCCAGCCAAGTTCTTTGATCCTTAATTCTCTCAAATAGCCTTCCCTCATCCACTGCCCTCCAAACTAAAACGTCTATCATCCACAGCCCCCAAAGCGACCACAACTCCCATCATCCACACCTCTCGCCCTGCAAGAGGCAGCAAATGACTGCTCTATTCCATATATTTAAAACATTTAGCCCAAACTTTTCACATGGATGAACCTTGCATACCTAATCAAGGAATGCAAGGGCCTTCTTCTTCCTTTCCTTTCTTTCTCTGAAAAGTGATCATCAGAATTTAATGTCCTAAAAAATAACAATAATCTCAGCAGCCCATCACTCACTTCCCCCAAGACCCATAACTTAAATCACATAATGAGACCATCTGCCAAAGGTAAATTATGTGGGCTCTCACATCTGAGAAGACACAGCATCTCCCCACATAATAAAGTTTCTTACAGATGAGAACTCAACAGGATGAGTTTCCACATATTTTCCTCAGCCCCACTCCCCAAGGCTCTTTTAAAAATCAGATTTCTTTTTTTCAGGTGAAACACTGTCAAGGCTGAACTTTTCCCGACTGAACACACAATCTGTCACAAGCACACGCACACGCACACCCAGAGACAAGTCACATTATATAAGGGTTAGGGTATTGGGGGCGGGAAAGCCAAACAGCATCTATGAAAAGATTTTACGCCGGATGCTAGGCGGAGGATTAGCTCTGGGGCCAGCTGTCTTATTCTCAGCAACTGCGCACAAAATGTTACAACAACCACAGGCCGGCAAGAGAGAGAAAGAGAGAGAGAAGAGTAGATCTTAACTGCTGAAAAATGAATGATACAACTTCAACCCTTTGGTTGACAGCATTCAGAGACATAGCTGTTTAGGCTGCATTTGCACGGGAGAATTTATGCAGTTTGACGCCGCTTTAACTGCCATGGCTCAATGCTAAGGAGTTGTGGGATTTGTAGTTTTGTGAGATATTTAATCTTCTCTGTCAGACAGCTCTGGTGCAACAACAATCTAAAAATCTAGGGATTCTATAGGATTGAGCCAAAACAGTTAAAGTGGAGCCAAACTGCATTAATTTTGCAGTCTGGAATATAATTGTGCAAAGGGATCTTGTAACACCTTTGAGACTGAAAGAAGATGTAGTAATAGCTTTCGTAGACTTTAATATACTTTTTCAGATACATGGAGGATGCATAGAGATCCATGCATCTGAGGAACTATACATAGACTGCTGCTACATTGCAGAATTAATACAGTTTGACACTGCTTTAACTGTCATGGCTTCATCCTGTGGAATCCTAGGATTTGTAGCTGACCCAAATGTCAATTCTGAAGCTGGCTGAATGAAAAGAAGAAGGATGAGGAAGCATGAGCGTGCACATCTTCTTCTTTGATGAAAGTGGCAACTTTTACAGCATTGATACTACATTTGTACTGGACCTATTGTTTTATTACATTTCATACTCCATCTTTCCCGCAGTGGACTTGAACCGCAGTCTCCCAAGTTCCAGTTTAATGCTGTAACCATTTCACTACACTGGCTGTGACAATGCAAGGGTTACTTTCCCTGGATTATGTGTGTTTATATTTTTCCATCTAATTTTAGAGAAGATGTTTGTATATACATACATTATAGCCAGTTCAAAATTTCAGAAATATGTAACAGGGAGGTGAAAGTAGCAAAAATTAATTAAATAAATAAAAGTTAGATGGCAAGAATGGGAAGAGAAAGAGAGATCAGGCAGACTGTCAGATGAGAAAGAGTACAGATAATATTGGTTTGGGTGGAAAGTTACATACAGGAGGAAGAAAAAGTGAATCATTTACATCTATGTATTGGTACCTGATACCCTCCAGGTATTTTGGATTGCAACTTCCATAAGCCCAGTGGGTAAGGGACGGGTTATGAGAGTTGTAGTCTAAACTGTCTGGAGGGAACCAGCTTGCCTTTCACTGGATAAAGGAAGGAAGGAAGGAAGGAAGGAAGGAAGGAAGGAAGGAAGGAAGTTGTAGTAGCTTGATATCACTTTGCCATGGCTCCATCCTAAGCAATCCTGACATTTGTAGCTTGGTGAGGTACTTTGAATCCTGTGCTTGAGGGAATTCTAGTCAGCTCCCGTGTACTATACCACTAGAAATTTTAATATAATTTAAGTTTAATCCTGTTTTAAGGGGTGTGGGAGGGAAGTGGGAGGAGGGATTAGGATTTGGATCGTTTTAACTGTTGTATTTTAATTGTTGTACGCCGCCCCGATTGCGACGCAGAGGGGCGGGTTAGAAATAAATTATTTTTATTTTATTTTTTTTTACAGTTCTTTGCACCAAGCCACAAATTCCTGAAAGGTCCACAGACACCTTTCCACTTCTCTGGCAGTGAAAACTCAATAGCATTAAATTAAGTAATAAAACATTTGCTGCTCTTTCATGACATCAAAATCAGCAGCCCAGTGGTGGCTGGTGAATCCCATGTTAAAGGGGGAGGCTGAACCCACTCTGTTTTTTAGCCTGAAATTTAGTGGCGGTGCTAAACCTGTTTTGAGGTTAGAGTTCAGTATCTTGGTTATCTCTTCCACAGTTTAGACTGAATCCCAGTTTGGATTTACCGGTACTATTCCACTAAACATGGGAGCCACCAGCCAAAAGAGGATTTAGTAAGTCTTAAATAGGGCAGACTCACTAAATGAATGGTTGAATGGTCAACACTCATGCAAATCCCATTAATGGGTTTATTCTAGTTGGGATGAAAATTCAGGCCAAAATATTTTTTATCTCCGTGTGGTGGTGGTGTTTGCCTTCAAGTTGCTTCTGACTTATGGCAACTCTAACGTGACCCTATCACAGGGTTTTCTTGGCATGTTTCTTCAGAGTAGGTTTGTCACTGTCGTCCTCTGAGGCTGAGAGAATGTGGCTTGCCCAAGTTCACCCAGTGGGTTTTCATGGCTGAGTGCGGGTTTGAACCCTGTTCTCCAAGGTCTTAGTCTAATGCTCAAACCACTATAGTACACAGGTTCATTTGCACTGTACTAATTATGGCTAATTTTGCATCTCAACATATAAATTAGCATATATAAATTTTATGTAAAGCCTAGTCTGCCACTAGCCTCCACTGCAGCTTCCAGAGGCAGTTGCATCATTTTGCCTATTGGAAGGGCTGGCGCTACTGATAAGGAATTGGAACTCAGGTCCTTCCAGTGATGCCATCTAGCACTTTATTATACCATGTTGGTTCATGAACAAATAGATGGAGATGCGTCAAGATACATTATGGGGAACAAAGACACAGGAATCCGAGTTCAGTTTGCTTGGGAAAACAGGCTGTGAGTGGGAGGGTTTGTGGAAGGAATCTGTGGATACCAGGCTCCGAGATACACAGAGGCATGAAAGGAAAATCAACACCCAGTGTTTCAGCTTCTCATCTTGTGACAAATATGCTTTCCCCTCAAAAAGCCAAGAGGTCACTGAGTGGTGCAAAATACATTTTTGAAATCTTAACAACTTTTAAAACATTAAATTGAATCTCAGTTGCATTTGAATCAAAACTGTATTGAATCCAGTTTCATCTACTCCCTGCAGTTCCCAGGTCAGGCTTCCAAAGGCTGCTCAGCTTAGTAAAACTGTCTCTTGTTGTTGCTGTGTGCCTAAGTAAAACTGTGTGCCTTCAAGTCATGTCCAATTTATGGTGACCCTAAGATGAACCAATCACAGGGTTTTCTTGGCAAGATTTGTTCAGAGAGAGTTTGCCTTTGCCTCCCTCTGAGGTTGAGAGAGTGTGACTTGCTCAAGGTTGCCCAGTGGGTTTCCATGGCTGAGCTGGGATCTGAACCCTGCTCTCCAGACTTATTGTACAGTTCTCAAACACTATACAATGTTGGCTGTAGTGAGACTGTCTAAGGCAGGGCCGGCAAGTTCCCCTTACCTGGGGCCGGGCTGGGGATCCCTGGGTCTTTCGCGGGGCGATGATGAGGGGAGGGAATGGTGGCGCGTGCGTGTGAGCGCACGCGCGGGGCCACTGCCGCCCCCCACCGCCCCCCCACCGCCACACGCTCTGCCTCCGTGCCGCCGCCACATGCGTCACAGCCACCATTTTGTTTTCCAAAATGGCGGCTGTGACTTGTTTGCGCATGCGCAGTACTCCTGTGCATGCGCAAACAAGCCACAGCCAACGGCGCATGCGCAAATGAGTCGCGGCCACCATTTTGTTTTCCAAAATGGCAGCCGCGGCTCGTTCGCGCATGCGCAAAAGTACTGCGCATGCACAAAAGAGTTGCAGCCGCCATTTTGGAAAACAACATGGCAACCGTGCCGCGCATGGCGGTGGCGCAACGGCAGCTCATGCGGCGGCAGGGGGCCGGCAGGGGCCGGTCCAAAGGCCTCGGGGGGCTGGACCCGGCCTGCGGGCCGTAGGTTGCCGACCCCTGGTCTAAGGACACCCTTTTTACTTGCCAGATCTTTCGCTCTGCCTTTTTACTTTGGTTAATTGTTTGCTTGTTCAGGATGTGGCTGGCACAGGACAAAGGCTTACCAGAAGTGCAATTTAGGTAATTTTAGATTCTGAGTCTAATGGTCTTATTAAACTTAAAAAAAAAAAAAAGGAACATGTAGGACTTCGTTTTCTTCAAAATGTGATCAAGTGAGCCCTTCTGCACTTGGGAGTGGGCTCTCTCTGCTCATTCTCATGAGTGGGACCCCTAGATTTCTGCCCCATATCCTTTCCTGATATCACCATAGGATTACTGGATCACACACCATATCTCCAGAGACACAGAACCCATAGCCTCCAACAGTCCCATTTTGGTAGGTACAGTCCCGATTAATCCTCTCTCATCCCACTTTTCCAGCTGCTTTTAAAATGTCCCAGTTTCTTTCTTTCTCCTCCCATTTGGCCCCACGGTCCTCAGCTTACTTCAGCTGCTGCAACTGAGTTCAAAGTGTAAAAGTACTTGTCACTCAATTAATTCATGGAGGGAGGGAAGAAGAAAGCAGGAGGTGGAATCGTGTCCTTCCCTGTAGATTCAGGCAAAAGCAAACTGCTGCAGCATCTCCTAGCTTATCTGTTCTTCCTCATTAATAACTTTTGCCGTCTTGACCAAACTCTGATATTGCTTGGCCATACGTATCCCAATTTCATCTATGAAATGTTGGAGGGCATGAGAATCTTTAGCCCTCTAGTTGTTCGGGACTACAATTTCGACTTTCCCTTTCCATATGGAGCTTGTAAGCACAAAGGTGAGGAGGTTGTAAAGGTTCTCCTTGACTAAGCCAACATGCTAATGCTGGCCAAGCCAGCCATCTTTGGGATTTAAAAAAAGCACCTCCCTCCCTGCATACCCAGAATATGATTATATTGGTAATACTAGATTAGGATTCCAGAATTGAAGGCATTTCCCTATCATTCTATCATTACTAGCTTGTATCATTTATTTCAATGGCTCTCCTCTAATTCTGGACTAAAACAAGACTGTCTTTTCACCTGCTTTTTTGGAGAAGGGGAAAATGCTCAAATAGGGCCATTTTTAAATCGTTCACACAGTCTCACAAGGGTATTTTGAGAAATATAGTTGTAGTGGTTTGACTGTTGGACTACAACTCTGGAAACCAGCATTCGATTCCCCGTTCAAGCATAAAAACCCACTGGGTAACCTTGGACAAGTCACACTCTCTCACCCTCAGAGGATAGCAATGACAAGCCCCCTCTGAAAAAACTTGCCAAGTAAACCCATGATAGGTTTGCCTTAGGGTTGCCAGAAGTCAAAATGAATTGGAGGCACACACCACCACCACCACCACAACAACAACAACAACGTCTCCTCCTAGCAACACCAGGTGACTCAGTTATGCAAAATATATCCTGAAATACTTGTTTTGCTGAATTTATTAGAGCTGCAGAATCTGGCTCTTTTTAAAAAGCAGAATTTGAGTGGTCTCCTTTGGAGAGAATGTATTCACACTAATCCACTGCATGCTGGGTTTTAAGCTACCACATAGGCACAAAAGTGTTTTGGATGGGCATCAGAGTGACACAGGACTGCAGGCTCTTACTACTAGGATATGTGCAAGGCTACTGACAGCTGCTACTCCTACCCATCATGCAGGGAGGTACTTGGAATCCTTCCTGGGCTGAACTATACCACTAAAGATTTCTAAAATCCTACATACTGCACCAAACTACAAATCCCAGAGAAGACCATAGGTGCCTTTCCAGTAGTGAAAATACAACAGCATTAAACCAACTGATTAAAAATGTGCTGTTCTTTCATGACAGCAAAATCAGCTGCCCAGGCTATTTGAAGGAAGAGATCTCCATTAAGCAAGACCAGTGTAAAAGACGGGCATTGGTGACGGCTCCAGCTGCACTGCAGAAATAATCCAGTTTGACACCACTTTAATTGCCATGGCTCAATGCTATGGAAGTCTGGGATGTGTAGTCTTGTGAGACATTTAGACTTTGCAGTCAAAGAGCTCTGATGCCACAGCAAACTACAGACCCCCAAATCCCATAGCACTGAGCCATGGCAGTTAAAGTCATGTCAAAATGAATTATTTCTGCAGTGTAGATGTAGCCAAGGAGGTGGAGATCACTAAGCACTGCTTCTTTCCTCCTCCTTCTCTCCCCACAATATCTGACTCAGACACTGTGAATCTGATTACTCACAAAGATTATCTTTGGAGACCTGCTTTTTGGGGGCAGGGGGTGACTAGGGACAGCTTTTTTGATGGCTGGGGATGCTGGGCGTTGTATTCCAAAAGGTAACTTCTCCAAGGCTTGCTCTCATTCTGGATCTCCCTCTTTGGAAACACACACTTCTTCCTCACTTGTTTGACATTTAGTGGCGAAGAAAAATATTTTTTTGTAGGCAGGGGATTTTGCCCAATGAAGCTGCTCTTTGCTTTCAAATTATTGTATATTTTCCTGTAGTACTTTCAGACATTTGAAGTAATTTGTTCCAGATAATACATTGTGTGCGGGTAGTCTGTGCCTTTTTTCAGTCAGAAGCATATAGGTAGTTGACCTTACAATTTTTCATCCCTAAATGAGGGATAAATTAATTCTTTTTGCTAAGTAACTGTAGTAACATTTTAGTTCCTTGAATCTTATTTCCTTGTAATAGTGAGGTAAACTCATGGTAGACATGTGCTGCTCAAATGGTTTATCTCTAAAAGTACATAAAATTAATTATTTTAGTTGCTCTTGAGAAATGGGAAAGTAAAGAGCTACTGTTTAAAAATTATAATAGCAAGCAACTAGTTTTGGTGACTAGGGAACTATACTGGAAACAAACTGCAGTTTTTTCACAAGCATATTTCCAAGCTCTGGTTGTTTTTATAGGGTTTTTTATAGGGTTCCTTTTTTTTTTAGTTTGACGCAAGGATCTGTTATAATGGAGAGCCCAAGAACAGAGAGAGAGAGAGAGAATTTTAAAATAAATAAATAAAGTAAATAAAAAGTCCTAGGAGAGTCTGGAAAAGTTACATGTTGGGGCAACAATGCCCAAAACTCTCAACCAACATGACAGCTAATGCTGGGGAGGAAACCTTTTCTTAAACTCTGTTCCTGGGTGATGATCAAAATGTTCCAGCTCTTGGACTTCTGTTGCCCAGCATTTTCTCTTAAAAGCAATTCCATAGGACAGCTATTGGAGAGGTTCTGCTTTTGCATGGGATAAAAGAGGTTTTAAAAATTGGTAGGAGATGATGCATAGTCCCTTTTTGCTTCATTATGATGCAATAGCTTTATTTATATCTATGACACACACATATCAGTTTTCAGTTAAGTGGCCACGGTTTCCACCAAAGAATCCTGAGAACTCTAGTTCAATGCTGATCATTCTGTGCCAAAGATCCCTACTCCCAGTCCTTTCATAGGACTACAGTTCCCATAGTTCTCTGGAGCACTGCTTCTCAGACTATCTGATGTGGGGGGTCAGCAGTTAATTTTTTCCTCCCAATATGCCAGAGATCAATGCCATATTCATCCCACTGGCTACAATTATTTCTTCCGTCCTTGGAAATTCATCAGGGACTAAGAGCTGATGGTTTGAGGACTGACATTGGTCAAACCATCACCACTTTTGAGTAACATTTCTCTAGGGACCCACAGAAGGGATAGTAAATCCATTTAAGCACTTGGCATAGGGAAACTGAATAAATTATAAGCCTTTGCTGGGGACAATAAAGAGTCAGTGTGGGGCAGTTGTTAGAATATTATAGGACTCAAGACATCCATATGCTAGTCCTCACTGAAAAGTGGCAACCACTGAATAATAATATTTGGCCAGTTGCTTCCTCTCAGCCTGGTCTACCTTACAGGGTTGTTGTGAGGATAAAATGGGAGGAGGACAGTGAGGGGATGCTGACTGTCAGGATTACACCAGACTGGCTCTCAGCAGGAGGCACGTCTCAGTAGGAGACATGCTATTATGGAGGTCCTATCCTCTAGAAGTCATGCTCAACTTTTGGAGAGCATTTAAGATTTTTAACAAATATTTAACAAGCCTAGTTCAGCAGCCTTCACTGTAAATCCAGTTGTTAGTCTTGACTACAGTAAACAGATTGAATCAATGGAGCTCACCTAAATGTCAATTTACCATGTCCCCATTGATTCAGTGGTTCTGCTGTAGTAGGGATTAACAGATTTATACCATAAGGTCTAGAAACCTGGTTTCCTTTAAATAAAAGAGGTTAGAGTCTCCACTTGCAGAGAAATTGAACTGGTTATATCTCTCTCTTTCAGTCAATTGGGGCTTCCCTAATCCTCATAATTCCTTAGAGACATGCCTTTCAAATCCTTCTTTTGTCAGCAGGTATCCATGTTTAGGGGGCAGAGGAAATTTCTGTTATCTGCGCAGATATCCAACTCTGCCAGAAACATCACTATATATATATATATATATATATATCCATGCAGATTTAAATATATATCTGGAGAGAGAGAGGAGAGAGAAGGAAGGAAAGGAGAGATGTCAGCGTAGCCACTTATAACTCTGGTGAATATTTTATGAAGTTCTGCTATGACGGTGCACATTTTGAACTGGAATTCATGCCAGTTATGTAAAGCAATTTCACCAGGGCTGCTGCCAACACCCCCACTGCCCTGCATCATCAAGGTGGGCTGGGGATTGATTTTGATTTTTCTTTGTTTGCCTATATATATATATATATATATATATATATATAAAAAACAACTGTCCTCACGCTACATCAACCAGAACCTCACATGACCTCCCTGAGCCTTGAAGAGCCTTAGTTTGATAAAATCCAGGGTGTGGGAAACTGAAAAACCCTATACAAAGGAGGGGTGATATTCTGGCCTACATCCCCCCTTCCAGAGTCTCTCCTTTACTGGGAGACTAGTCCCTTTAATTGTGCCTTTATAAACTACTTAGCTTCTGTTAGGCTTTCCTTGAGAAATTGAAGATCTGGTTACCAAAGCCTAGTACGTTCATAGTCTCTTCCCAAGATGTCCCACCATGGACCCTGGAACATGGGCTGGGGAAAGCTTAAGCCCTTCCTAGGATTGGATTTGGGGAGGGGGTGTGATTTTTCCCCCTCCCCAAAAAATCTTTTAGCAAAATTGGACTCCAATGTAATTGAGCCTTGTTTGGCATTATCAGTCAGAAGCACTAAGAAATATCAAGTGCTAAGAGGTATTAAGACAGCAATTGTCATTGAGTTCTCCCTGGAACAATAAAGGCTGCCTGCAACCTAACCTATGGATGTTTTCTTGGGAATAAGTTACACTGAGCAGAGGGAGAGGACTTTTAAGTACACATTGTGCTTGTAAGAAGCTTTCATATTTAAAGATATCTCAATGATAATGGATAATGGAGAGTAGTTTGCCCTCTCCCAGTGAATATCCTCAAGTAGACAAAATTAGTAACAATAAGTTTACCAATGTTGAGCCCCCTGCTCCTTAAAAACACACCAAAGGCCCTGTTTCCAACTCATTCCTCTTTCCACCAATCTCCCACTCTGGGACTTGGCACCCGGTTTGAATCTCACTCCTTAGCCTATATAGGCTTAAGGAGATAATATGAGTTTCACAAAATCATAATCACCACCATGGCTTCTACCCACCCACCTGCTCCTTCCTAGCCAAAATCTTCTATTGTTTTAAATCCATTCAAGGACTCTTTCCCCCTGGAACATCTCTGTTTTCCCTTGTGCTGGTGAGAGAAATTTAATCAAGAGAAATAATATATAATATTCATCCTAGAAGGGCTAAATATTCTAAATGCACCAGATCCTATCTGATCTTGGACGCTAACTAGGGTCAGCCCTGGTTAGTACTTGGATGGGGTGCCACCAATGAATACCAGCTGCTGTAAGCTATATTTCAGAGGAAGGAACTGGTAAAACCACCTCTGAGTCTTCCTTGCCTAAGAAAACCCTATGAAATTCACAGGGTTGTCATAAGTTCACAGATGACTTGGAGGCCCATACCCACTTTCAGGCTGGCAAAGCAATCTAGGTCCTTTGAATCATTGTGTGATATAGCGGGTAGCAGGCGATGACTGCCTGGGAGGAAGTGAAAATGAGGAGATGGAGATTAAAAAGGAAATATTCCTCTCCTTTTGTTCTTATTGTATTTACCTCTCTCCAATCTCTCCACCTTGCCAGGCCACCCCACTTTCCTGATCACCTTTAATAGACAATGGTTGGCTAAGTTCTAACAGCATAAAGCCAAAAGGATGGCCGGGGGAGGACAGTATAGTGGAGAGATTTTATTAAAGTGGAATTTAGATGGGCAAAACATTGCAAGCCAAAACATTTTGCCCATGTGTCTCATGCAAACAAGTATGGAAAAAAACACCCAGGTTCTCAGCTGAGAAGCTCCATCTGGCCAAAGAGTAAGACAGAGAGAGAGGATTGAAAGAGAGAGCGAGTTTTAAAAATAAACTGGATGGAAGGTGGATTGAAGAGAGGGAGGGCGAACTGGGCTGTGGTGGAGAAGAGGTATATGAAGAAGGGAGGAGACAGGGGGAGAGAAAAGATGTGTACTGTAATTTTGGTAGGAAAATGTTAGAAAATCTGTATCATATGGTGTGAAGAATGTGTATAAGTGTGGTTGTATTTATATGTATGAACGTTGATGTTTGGGTGTACGAGTCTGTGTGGGTTATGCAATGTTTTAACCCAAGCTTTCCTCCAAGGAGTTCAGGATGGCGTGACAATAGTCTCTTTTTCCTCCCCATTTTATTCCTCCCACAACAGCCCTGTGGGGTAGGTTAAAGTGTGAGCGACTAACTCAAGATCAGATGGTGAACCTCATGGCTGAGTGTAGAATTGGAACCCAAGTCTCTTCACGGTCTAAAATGCCACCTTCTAAATATCATACCACACCTTGGCTCCCACATCACTTAGCCTGAAACCATCTGTTCAGCACTAGACTTGCTAGGGTAAGACAGGGGGGTGACTCTGAGGCATTTCAAGGGGGTGTTTGGAAAAAACTGAGGTCATGCGCGGATACTTGTGAGCACCCCACTGTGTGTACGTGAGTGTGTGCAGGTGAGACCACAGCAGCTGTATTGGAATATGCGTACATAGGAACGACTGAGATCTTAAGTATGTAAGGACTGGATAGGTCCCATTGCAAATATGAGCCATTCTCACATGCACACCCCAGGCAAGGAAGTTTGCCCACCACCTCAGGAAAAATGAATAGGACCTGAAGTCTAAAATAATAATAATAATAATAATAACAACAACAACAACAACAGCAACAACAACAGCAACAACATTTACTTACAATGCCATTTCCACCAAAGGGCAGTACATCAGAACATATACAATAAAAAGCAAATGATAAAACACCACACTATAAAATACTAAAATATGAAAATAAATATACTAATATCCTAAAAATAAAAAAAAAAGTCCTTTCCCTCTCCTCCTCTTTCTTTTTTGTCACCCTGGTGCTAAACTTTGCTCCAACACAGAAAAATCTCATTCACACAACCACACAGTGTCCCAAGTGAGCTTCTCTCCACCAGAAATCTTATGCCCCCCCCCCAAAAAAAATCCTGTGAATCCTTGAACGAGTTGTCCATTTTTGCTACAACAGGCAAACATGGCTAACTCACCTCTTGCCCAGGGTGACCAGACATCCTCCTTTTCCAGGACATGCCCTACATTTCCATCTCCTGTCCAGGAGGAATTCCAAAACGTCCTCCATTTCGAGCCTGACTGAGTAAGCCCATTGAGTAAACATTTAAAAAAAAACTTTTAAAAACTATATTGTATACTGTAACATGCAATTTGTTTGAATATTGTGGTGATTTAATTGTGTTTTAATGGACTCTCTTGGTATGCTTTTAATTGTACTGTTTTTTAAAAAATATTGTAAGCCCCCTTGAGTCCCAGATTTGGGGAAAGGGTGGGATATCATCATCATCATCATCATCATCATCATCATCGCTATGTTTGCTGTTCCCCTTCAAGAAACAATACAGTATATCTAATATAGCTGTAAAAAGTAAACCAGATGAAATGAATGTATATTTATCTCAGTGTCTTTCTTTGATGTCCTCCCTTTTTCTGGGCTGTCCTCCTTTGTGGGGAGGCCACCTGGTCCCCTTGCCCTGGTCCTCCCTTCTCCATGCCCCCAGTGTCTGGGGAAAGGTCTCCTCACCTGTGGAGGTTTCCTAAGGTCCTCCCTGCCAACTTCTTCAACTCTTCTTTCCGAAACTCCATGGTGTCTGCCTGGGCTCCTTTAGTGCCAAGAAAGAAGAAGGGAAGAGGATCTCTCCTCCAGGTGAGGCGTCCCAGGATCCCCCTGAGAGAGGCGCAGGAGGGGAAACTACAGATTCCACCAGGAGGACATCTTCCTGAAGGCCAGGGGCTTGGAGGTCAGGGAAAGGGGCTTTTCTCCCTTCCTTTCTCTTCTCTGGGGGTTTAGTCTGCCCCTCTTTCTTTCTTTATGGTCTCTGGAGAGATGGTCTGCTCTTCCTTTCTTTAAGTCCTCCAGAGGTTTGGTCTGCCCCCCTTTCCTTCTGGTCTCTGGAGGTTTGGTGAGCCCCCCTTTTCCTTGGGATCTCTGGAGTTCTGACCTGCCCCTCTTTCTTTATGGTCTCCTCTGGAGAGATGGTCTGATCTTCCCTTCTTTCAGTCCTCTGGAGGTTTGTTCTGTCTGGTCTCTGGAGGTTTGGTGAGCTCCCTTTTCCTTCTAGTCTCTGGAGATATGGCCTGACCGACCACCCCTTTCTTGAAGTCCTCTGGAGGTTTGGTCTGCTCCCTTTCCTTCTGGTCCTAGAGATGTGGGGAGCCCCCTCCTTTCTTTTTTCCTTGGGGTCTCTGGAGGTCTAGTCTGCCCCCTTTTCCTTCTGGTCTCTGAAGATATAGTCTGATCTCCCTTTCTTGAAGTCCTCTGGAAGTTTGGTCTGCCCCCCTTTCCTTCTGGTCTCTGGAGACGTGGTGATCCCCCCCCCTTTTCCTTGGGGTCTCTGGAGTTCTGACCTGCCCCTCTTTCTTTATGGTCTCTGGAGAGATGGTCTCTCCCCCCCTTTTTTTTCCCTGGGGTCTCTGGAGGTTTGGTGAGCCCCCCTTTCCTTGAGGTCTCTGAAGATTTAATCTGCCCCCCCTTTTTTTTCCCCTTCTGATTTCTGAGGTTTGGGCTTCCCCCTTTTTTCTTTCTTCTTCCCTTTCTTCACTCCTCTGGCTTTCTCCTTCCTCTCCGCACCGTTCCTTCCTTCTTTTTCTTCTCCTCCTCTTCCACCTTGTTCTTCTTCCTCCTCCTCCTCTTCCTCTTCTTCCTCCTCTCTCAGCTCAGCCTCCCCTCCAGCTCTCTCTCTTTCCTTCTCTCTCTCTCTCTCTCAGGTGGAGGCAGGGCGCCTGAGGATCCTGCAGCCCTGTCCGGCTCTGCCCTGTGCCCGATCCACCAAGAGGGGCAGGATCCTCATGGGGGCCAGCCAGGCGTGGGACCCCTGGGGCTCCTTCAGCCTTCCTCCGAGGAAGAGGAGGAGGAGAGGTTGGCAGAGGCGCGCAGGGGACCAACTTTGGACTCCCAGGGACCGGGCGCTGTCCAGGGAGGCAGGGATTCAGCACCAGGGAGAGCTCCAGGCTGGGATTAAGAGAATGAGAGAGAGCGAGAGAGAAAGAGAGAGATGTGCCTGTGGAGGAGGGACGGGAGATTAGAGAGGTGGAGGGGAGGGAGGGAGAGATGGAGAGATGGAGGAAGAGAGCCTCCGGAGGGGGAAGCTTTGCTGGTCCCTCGCTGGAGCCCTGGAAGGTGGCTGGGAGGGAAGGGGAGGAAGAGAAGAGAAGAGAAGAGAAGAGAAGAGAAGAGAAGAGAAGAGAAGAAGGGAGCAGAAGAGGAGAGAAAGAGCAGAAGTTTTGCCAACTGGGAGAAAACTCCCCGAGATGGAAGCTGCGGAGAAAGAGAGCCAAAGGAGCCCAGAGACAGGAGAGCGGAGCAAGAGGTTAATAAAGAGGGGTTGGCTGGTAGGAATCTAGAGAGAGAAAAGGGTTTGGGGAGAAGGAAGGAAGGAAGGGAGGGAGGGAGGATAGATGGATGATAGGTAGGTAGATAGATGGATGGATAGATGGAGAGAGGGAGGGAGGGAGGGAGGGAAGAAGGGAGGAAGGAAGGAAGGGAAGAGAAAGAGCAAAAGAAGCCGAGAAAGGGAAGAGCGGAGCAAATGGTTAAGAGAGGCTGGCTGGTAGAAGTCTTGAGAGAGTTAGGAGAAAGGAGTTTGGGGAGAGGGAGGGAAGGAAGGAAGGAAGGAAGGATGATAGGTAGATAGAGGGAGGGTGGAGAAAGAGCAAAAGAAGCCGAGAAAAAGAAGATCGGAGCAAGTGTTAAGAGTAGTTGGCTGGTAGAAGAGAAAGTTGGAGATAGGGGTTTGGGAAGAGGGATGGATGGATAGATAGATAGATAGATAGGAGGAAGGAGAAAGAGAGCAAAAGAAGCCGAGAAAGAGAAGAGCAGAGCAAGTGGTTAAGGGTAGAACTGGTAAGTCTAGAGAGAGTTAGAAGAAAGGGGTTTAGGGAGGGGGAGGGAGGGAAGGAAGGAAGGAAGGAAGGGAGGATGGATGGATGGATAGATAGACAGATAGAGGGGGAAGGAAGGAGAAAGAGAACAAAAGAAGCCGAGAAAGAGAAGAATAGAGCAAGTTAAGATTGGTTGGGTGGTAGAAGTCTAGAGAGAGTTGAGTTTAGGAAGAGAGAAGGAAGGAAGGAAGGAAGGAAGGAGAAAGAGCGAAGAACAAGTGAAATAGGGTGTGCGTCTACATTGTAGAAACAATGCAGTTTGACACCACTTTAACTGCTGGAGTTTCATCCTTTGGTCTGCCCCTATTTCTTTATGGTTTCTGGAGGTTTGGTGTGCCTCCCCTTTAGTTTTACAAAGTCTTTAGCTTTCTCTGACAAATCATGCTGGTGCCTCACAAAAGTACAAATAACCAGGGTTGTGTAGGAAGGAGCCATGGGAGTTAAAGTGGTGCCAAACTACATTCTTCCTACAGTTCAGATGCACCATAGAGAGGTATATTGGGAGGGAAAAAATGGGGAGAAAGTGACTTTGGGAGAGGAAAGGAAGGTGGGAAATAGAAGGGGAGAAAGTCAAGCCTAATAGAGAGGTTTATTTGTGTTAAGCTAGAGAATTGTAAGAGATTTTGAGAAAGGGAAGAATTAGGAAAAATAAATACGGAATATTTGGTTTAAAAATTAGAGAGTTGGAGGGGAGGGATTTGGCAAAGGGAAAGCAGAAGAGAAGGGAAGAAAAGAGAAGAGGGCAAGAAATAGGAAAAGTGAGATGGGTGGAGAGAAGGAGGAAGGAAGGAAAATATGTTGGGTAGAAATGACCAGCCTTTATTTAGGGCAGAAGGAGGCAGAAGCTGCGCAAATGGATGGATGGATGTCCACTGCAGGATGGGTTGGGTTGGATTGGGGGGAGGCAAACTACAGCTTCTGGAAAACCAGAAACTAGAAAGTGTATTACTGGAGAGGGGGGCAGAAATCGTGAGGAGGTGAGTTCCCTGCAAGTCCCGTCTGCGTCCCCAGAGGAGGGCAGGAAAACAGCTCTGTCATTAATCTTTCAAAAGTACTTAACTAAGCAGAGACAGGAAGAAACAGGAAAGGGCTTAGGGAGGGAGGTAACTGCAGACCCAGCAGGACAACAGTACACACACACACACACACACAATCATAGAATCGGAGACTCACAGAGTTGGAAGAGACCCCCAAGGGTCATCCAGACCAACCCCTGCCATGGAGGAACACACAATCAAAGCACCCCCAATAGATGCCCATTCAGCCTTTGTTTAAAAACCTCCAAAGAAGGAGACTCCACCACCCTCTAAGGCTGCATAGTCTACTGTCAAACATCTCTTACTGCCAGGAAGGTCATCCTAATCATAGAATCACAGAGCTGGAAGAGACTCTCAAGGGTCATCCAGGCCAACCTCCTGCCATGCAGGAGCTCACAATCAAAGCACCCATAATAGGTGCTCATGAAGGTAAAGGTAAAGGTATTCCCCCATTGATAAGGTTGTCAAATCATGTCTGACTGTAGAGGACGGTGCTCATCTCCATTACTAAGCCAAAGAGCCAGCATTGTCAGAAACTACTCTGTGATCATGTGGCCAGCATGATTGCACAGAACGCTATTTACCTTCCCACCAAAGTGGTACCTATTTATCTACTTGCATTTGCATGCTTTCGAAGTGCTAGGTTGGCAGAAGCTGAGGCTAGTGACAGGAGCTCATCCCATCATGCAGCACCTGGGCCTTGAACTGCCAACCTGCCGATCTTGCAATCAACTGAGTCAGCGTCTTAACACTTGAGCCACTGCATCCCTAGATGCTCATACAGCCTTTGTTTAAAAACTTCAAAAGAAGGAGATTCCATCACCCTCCGAGGCTGCATATTCCACTGTGAAACAGCTCTTACTGTCAGGAAGTTGTTCCTGTTGTTAAGATGGAATTTCTTTTCCTGCAGTTTGAATCCATTACTCTGGGTCCTATCCTCTGGAGCAACAGAAAACAAGCTTGCTCCATCCTCAATGTGACATCCCTTCAAATATTTATTCAGGGCTGTCATATCACCTCTTAGCCTTCCCTTCTCCAGGCTAAACATACCCAGCTCCCTAAGTTGCTCCTCATAAGGCATTGTTTCCGGACCTTTCATCATTTTGGTTGCCCTCCTCTGGACATGCTCCAGCTTCTCAACATCCTTTGTGAATTGTGGTGCCCAGAACTGGATGCAGTATTCCAGGTGAGGCCTGATCAAAGCAGAATAGAGTGGCACTATTACTTTCCTCAATCTAGACACTATATTTCTATTGATGTAGCCTAGAATCATATTGGCTTTTTTAGCTTCAGCATCACATTGTTGACTCATGTTCAGCTTGTGGTCTGCTAAGACTCCTAGATGCTGTCCTACTGACCCAAACAAAAGACTTCAGAGTTTGGGTGGCTGAGGAAGCTAACCAATCTCCCCATCTCTCTCTGATACTGCCTTACTCTTAGTGAGAGTAAGGCTATGCCTCAGTATCAGCCAGATCTTTGAAAAAGTTGCTTTTTGGTGTCCAATGCCTAGAATCCCCATGAAGTATAATCCTAGTAGCTGGAGCTGGAATCAAATCAAATCAAAACAAAAGCAACTTTTTCCAAAGATCTGGCCTCAAGCAGGAGAATTTGCTACTTTTCTTGCTGCTCAGATATGTCTCTTGGCAGACATGATTGGCTCACAAGGAAGGGTTCTTGGTCCAACCAGAAGATGGAAACACCAAGAATCCTGATAGGATAGGATAGGATAGATTGGGGTTTTGTCCATTATAGCTGTTCTTGGACTCACTTGGATGGGAGAGAGCTCTTCCAAATAACATTACTAATAGCAGTTGGTGTTTTTCCATGTCAGTGGCCCAGTGACTCTGTACCAGGTTTTAATACAAATTTTAAAGGGGCTATGCAAAGTGCTGAAGCTATCTGGACAATAGATTCAACACCTTGGATAGTTCCTTTAAAAGTCTGTGCTGGAATTCAGAGGCTGATCTTCTATCCTACTGACATGGGAGACATCAGTTATCGATCAACATTAGAGCAACATGGTGTAGTGGTTTTAGCATTGGACTACAGCTCTGGAGACCTGGGTTCGATTCCCCACTCGGCCATGGAAACCCACTGGGTGACCTTGGGTAAGTCACATACTCTGAGCCCCAGAAAACCTGGGTGAAAGATGGCCTTAGGGTCACCATAAGTTGGAAACAATTTGAAGGCACACAACAACAACATGCAAGCCAAAGGACATGAAGTGACATGAAGTGACATGAGACTTTTTCAGAGACAATCCCATAAGTATTAAAGAAATCTTTGATCTTGTGCACAAGATCCTGCCAGAAATATTATCATTGCTAACCCACTCTGGCCAAGTACAACCACAAGTTCAATACAAGAGAGAAAGAGAGAGGACAGCAGAATCTGTCCTGGTCTGTAGGTCCAGATACCATTTATGGCCATTACAGAGAACACATGATATTAAAATATTAAAATCCATGCATTGTACTCAACCAACTTCCCTCCTATCAACCTCTAGATGTGTTGGACTACAATTTCCATTGCCACCAGAGCATATCTTGTTGATTTGATTTGATTTCATTTCATTTCTATGTCTCTTTTCTCCCAGAAGGAACCCAAGGCAGCTCATAGATTAAAAAATAAAATAAAAATCTGCTATGGATGATGGGACAAGCAATTTAGAACACCTAGAGGGCAATTTGCACCTCCATTTGTACATGTACTTCTTATTTCAAAGATCACATTCTCATTTTTGCTGACATCCAGATGATCATCCGATGAGTTACATTATGGTAAGAGTTGTTGTTCACTTACAGAATTGTTCATCAGAACTAAAGGTGAGCCATTGGGGACTGGGACAACAATTGAACTATAATTATAATTAGGATTGGTATTTGTGTGAAAGGAGATTCTGTTTATTCTAGCCTTAATCCAAATGCCAACAGAATTTTATAAAAATCAAGTTATCAAAAAGAAAAAGAATGGTATTGGATAATTGCCAGAGTTTTAGTTGGTCAATTAGTTGATTGATTAAAATCAGTCAACAAGATTCTGATTAATAAAATGAAGATTTCAAATGATAAATGGCCTTTTTATTAGAAAAAAAATGTGGATGCGTATATTCCAGGGGATAAATAGAATTGCATATCATGTTATAAAATAATATAAGAATTGCCTTTCTGGATGTGCATGTGCATTTGCATAGGCACAGATGTGCATTTGCATAGGCACACTCATGTGTACACACACACACACACACACACACATGCTATTCATTTCGTAGCATTCTCACCAACGCTTGGAAAAGTTGGTTGATGCCCTACATCACATTTATGTTTTGTAACTTTACAAATTTGTAGCTATGTTGCAGAAACACAATAAAACCCTCTTAGGAGTTTATCACATGGAGGACAATGGGAAGTATAAATGGTGATTCACCCATCACAATCCCACAATTGCGCTAATGGTTTTCACATGACGTTGTGTTCAAAGTGATAGTATCCCACGAATAACCCATTATTATCACGCAATTGCACTAATGGTTTTCACACGAAGTCAAGGTGAAACATGATTAAAGTGCCATTAACCCATGAATAACCAGGCAAGAAAAAGCAAATCATTCATGGGATTTTCTCGTGAATGACTTTGCTGTTTATTGCCTGGTTATTCCCTGGTTATTCACAGGATAATGGCTCTTGTGTTAATCTCATTTTAATTACGTTTTAATGTCAATTGTGCGATTTTCTCGAGTTAATCACTGTTTAAAGTCCCAATTTCCCCCGTGTGATAAACTCCTTCTTAAATTGCAGAGATATTCATCATGGCACTGGCAAGAGTGCTCCCGTGTGGATCAGGCCCTTCCGATGCATCTTGGGGATTTCTGGTGAGCTTTAGCACTTCATATCTGGGTGTGCTTTGGGAAGGACCCCAATGCACATCAGTGCCCATCGCTCATCAGGCCATGGCACATCATTCACTCTATCATTGCACAATGTCATCGCAGCACTTAAGGCCATTTGCAGAGATTTAAGTCCCAAGCACAATGCCAGTTATTTTTTTAAACAACACTCAGAATCCCCAGCCAACTAATGTTAAGCTCTGATTTTGTTTCCAAAACTAGCCATTTATAGACAACTTTGCAACTTCTCTCTCTCTCTCTCTCTCTCTCTCTCTCTCACACACACACACACACACCACCTTTCCAAAGAAAATCAGCAATGGTGACGCAGTATAGTACAATATTCTGCTCTCATATGTTTAAATGCCTGTAAGAACATGGTCAAACAGTTTACTGATACAGACGGGCCTCTATATTCACAGATTCCTTATTCACAGATTCAAGAATCCACAGCTTGAAAATATTTTTAAAAATATAAATTCCAAAAACCAAGGAATTTTGCCATTTTGTATAAGGGACAGTCATTGTAGATAATAGGACTTGAGCATCCTTAGAATTTGATATGCATGGGAGGTCCTGGAACCAAACCACAGCAGATACAAAGGGCCCACTATACTTGCAAACAATTGTACGTAATAGTTCTATCTGCATTTTTGTTGCATCTAAAATGTTCCCCTTCAGAACCTCATACTGTTCCCCAGAATTCAAAGAGATCTTCTAACCTTTGAAATGAACTGAGAGAAAGAAGTTTGTAGTATAACCTTTCATAGATTGAGTCTACTTCATCAGATGCTTCTTTCAATCTTAAAGGTGCTACAAGATCTTTTTACATACTGATAGATATAAACACAGCTGTGTTTTAAATATGCCATCCCCCAAAAGCCAATACACAAAAAGCAGGAAGCTCTTCTACCTTCAACCCTTAAGAGAACAGGTTTCCTAGAAACAAATTTTCTGGGTGCTCAAGTTTTCATGAAAGTGTTTCACACCTGTTCCACCACATCTGAGAATGGATCAGAATCTATTACTGACTTTATAAGGCTTGTCCCAACAAAATAATATGCTGAATCTTGCTAATTGTTATACTGACGTATGTGCATATGTGTGTACAACAATACATGTTTTAATCTGGTTTCAATTTTTTTCATTTTTTTCATTCATTTTGGATCTTGTGGATTTTTTAAAAATTATTTGTTGTAAGCTACTTTGAGTCCCCAACTGGGGAAAAGGAGAGATAGAAATAAATATAATAATAAGACCAGCAACAACAACTAACATTTGTAGAGCAAAGGAATCGAAAGCCAGAAGTTGAGAGTTTAGAAATCAGAGGAGAGGAAGGTTTCTGAAGGTCATGGGGTCTTCTGAGTTCTTCAGCGTCTGGTGGGTTTAACTGGGTGAGGAGCTGGGCTGCAAGAGCCTTCTCATCCCATAGACCGGAAGCACCTTTCCATCCCCCTGCAGTGCACAAAGCAGCTGAAATGTCTGTGTTGCCAAGGACTTTGTAATGAGATTAATCCATAATTCCAATCGCAGGCAGTGGCAGCAGTGTAGGGTGGATTTAGCCCAAGCCCTGAAAGCAGTGGCTGAGAGGAGGAGGGAAAGAGGGCTTGACGCAGCAAAATGGCAGGAATTAAACCTGCAACAGCCCTTGTTCTGGTTCAATTTTGTCATTCAGCTCACTGGAACTTCTCTTCCAGAAAGACACAGGAAACCTGTTTGCCAACAATGCCAGTGGCTGCTCTTGACCGTCAGGAATTGGGCCCCTGCTAAGACCCCTCACCACAGTCTAGCTGGAAGTCCAGAATTCATCTCCCCAAATAATGGTTGACTTGCACTTGGGCATATTACAAAAGCCTTTGGGTTTGCTGAGTTACCAAAACAAATAATACTGCATTCCATTTTGCAAGGTGTGTTCAGAAAGTAAATATTTAAAAAAGAAGGCCAGTATTCTGTTGGGGAGTTATGTCTTCATAAGTAGACTTCTGTCTGTGGCAATTAGAACTGGGCAATTCCATATATATATATATATATATAGGTTTCAAACACTTAAAAAGATTGACACACATACAAGTTGTGTACATCGTTCTTTATTTTAAATTACAATAATAGTACTTCCCACCATCAGCTGATCGGTGTTTAATATTTTTCTTTAACCAGCTTTTGTTTCCTTCTTCTCTATTCCTTTGGCCCCTATTTATTAATCTAATCCTATTTCCATCTGTTTATTTAAGACTACAGCAAGCTAAAAGAAAACTGCAACTCTAAATATATATTGATATTGTCACTTACTAACCTTACTATCTCTAACTTTATGCTATCTGTGCATTAACTTTACATTTATATTTAGCACATTATACTGTATATCTGTTACCTCTTATATATATGTACAGTATATATGTGTATGTGTGTGTGCATTCTAACTTTATTTATTTTCCTGACTCATGTTCTTCTGTGACCAACTTATATATGGTATAAATATTCACTCTTAATTATAATATACTATTATTAACTAAATCCAAAAGTATATATTCTCCCCCATTTTCTGTTTATATAATTTGTCAGTGGTTCCCATTCATTAACAAATTTGGATGTAGCTTGTTGTCTAAGCATGTAAGTCAGCTTATCCAATGGCAATTCCATAATGCATCCAGTACAGGGCTGTTGTTGCTACTACAGAGCCAGCCAAGTGACTGTTGTGCAATGGGACTGATGCACAACTGGATGCACATCACATAAGTTCTGATGCACATCACATCAGTCCTGATGTGAATCAGGCACTCTTGTTACTGTTGTGTTATGCATCTTTGCAATTCACTAACAGGGTTTCTTATTTATCTTTGGTATGTAGCTATGTATGTGTATAGCAGGGACAGGCAACCTTTTTGAGACCTGGGCCGGTCTCCTGTTGGCCAGGTCTCGGCTGGGCCGAGGGGGGGGGAATTGCGCTGCGCGTGTTTACGTGTGTGTGTGCACCCTCCTCCGCCGCGCGCAACCCCCCGGCGCACGCTGCCGCCGCAGCTGCTGCCGCAGCCGCCACGGCACATGTCGCGGCTGCCATTTTGGAAGTCAAAATGGCAGCCGCAACACGTTTGCACATGCACAAGAGTATTGCACATGCGCAAACGCGTCGCGGCTGCCATTTTGACTTCAAAAATGGCAGCCGCAGCAAGCGCAGCTGAAAACGCCCCCTGATGGTGGCGCGTGGCGGCGGTGGTGGCGGCAACCTATGGCCTGGGCCGGTAAGTCCAGGGCCCGGGGCCTTAACCGGCCCCCGGGCCGTAGGTTGCCGGTCCCTGGTGTATAGTTTTGTAATATAGATGGTGATACAGGATTCTGATTATGGCCTTCTGTTAGGTATGAGTGGAAAAGTCATTTTCTTTCCTTTTCTCCTCCCTCCCTTCCCTCTATAGGTTGTTTCTAAAAAGCAGAGTTACTTCTTGCTTTCTCTATGAACATCTGTTCCATCCCATATTCCCCTGCAGGCATTGCATAATTCCTGTCCACACAACCATGATGGGTAAGGTAGTACCAAAGTTGGGAAAATATCCTTTTTGGATTATCATTCTGAGGATCATTCTGCCAACATAGCCAGTGGTGTGCTGGCTGAGGGACTAGGAATCTACTCCAAAAATAAATAAATAAATAAATCACTTTTTTCAAATAAATCAGAACATTAATATCCATCAACAACCCAGGGAGTCTCCATAGCCCTTAATGTCTATAGGGTATGTTGGCAGGTGGGTTGGAGGGAAAGGTCATGATAGCTAAGATCCAAAATCACTGGACTCTCCATGATATACCTTACCCTGTGCTCATAGTTGCACAGCTCTGTGTGTCAGTAAAATATACAAAATGAGTAGAGCTATCTGGCAGAGTTACACTGGTTATGCCATCCCTACTTTGCCAGTGTAGAGCCAACAACAGCATCAAGAGAAAATGCTCACAGACTGGGTGAACAAAAATGCAGTTAAAGGGATGGGGCAAAATGAAGACATCCTTCCCAGTAAGATATCTACTTCCCCAAATGAAATTTTCTTCCAATTCCCTAATTTCTAGCATTGCAGTAAGTTAAAACTTCATTCAAGCATTTAGAAATACAGGTTAGGCATCCGGGGGAAAAAAGGGGCAGGCAAAGTTACCAAACGAAGGCAAACACAGCAAACAGAAGAGTTCTTTTGTTGTTGCTGCTGTTGTGTGCCTTCAAGTTGTTTCTGACTTCTGGAGACCCTAAGGCAAACCTATCATGGGGTTTTCTTGACAAGATTTGTTCAGATAAAGTTTGCCATTGACTTACTCTGAGGCTGAGAGCATATGTGACTTGCCCAAGGTCACCCAGTGAGTTTCATGGCCAAGGTGGGAAGCTAACCCTGATCTTGAGAGTTGTAGTCCAGCATTCAAAGTACTATGCCATACTGACTCTCAGAAGAGTTCTAGGTATGAACAATTTTCATTGTTTTATTCTCCGAAAATGCTAGAAATTTAGGGAAGGAAAGTTTGGAGGGGGGAGGAGGATAGAATTTTTATTTGGAGGGTAAGTGACCTTATTTTGCTCCTCTCACCATAGATATGCTCTTGGCTAGGTGGGAGCACTGAAAAGAATTAGAATAGGGTGAGCAGAGCAATGCAATGATCTGTCAACTGCATTGTGTAAACTTCACCTCCATTATAACCAAGGTGCTACAGAAACAAGGGTGTGGGAAAGAGATTTAGTATGGGCTCACCCACTGAATAGGAACTTTTGTCGGCTTCATACATTTTGTCATGCTTGGGTATCCTGAGTGGGTATCTTCACACTTTTGTGTGCACATATGTGTTCTTAATAAGGTTACTGTTTTGAAAAACTTGTCAGAAATACACACCCACACATATACCTACACAAACACACATGCATACATATCACTTGAGAGCCAGACAAATTAAAGACTTTGCCCATCATGGCTGGCCATCCAGGGGGGGGATGCATTGATGAGATTCCTTACGGATATCATCAATGCGTCCTTCAGGGAAGGACATGTTCCATCATGTTTAAAGGAAGCGGCAGTTAGGCCGCTCCTGAAAAAGCCTTCCCTGGACCCCCTCGATATGAAGAACTATAGGCCTGTATCCTTGTTGCCATTCTTGAGCAAGGTGATCGAGAGGGCGGTTGCTCTTCAGCTCCAAGCTGTCTTGGATGAAACCGATTATCTAGACCCATTTCAAACCGGCTTCAGGACAGGCTTTGGGGTTGAGACTGCCATGGTTGCCTTGACCGACGATCTGCGTCTGAGCATCGACAGGGGTAGTGTGACCCTGTTGGTGCTCTTAGACCTCTCAGCGGCTTTTGATACGATAGATCACGGCATCCTCTTGGACCGCCTGAGGGAGTTGGGTATCGGAGGCACTGCTCTCCAGTGGCTCCGGTCCTTCCTCTCGGGTCGGTCCCAGAGGGTGCTGCTCGGGGACTGTAGCTCCAGTAAGAGGGAACTCACTTGTGGGGTCCCTCAGGGAGCTATTTTGTCCCCGATGTTATTTAACATCTATATGAAGCCGCTGGGTGAGATTATACGGAGTTATGGTGCTGGGTGTTATCAGTACGCTGATGACACTCAAATCTATTTCTCCGTGTCTCGTTCGTCGGCCTTGAATTCCAATGGCACCTCTTCGCTCAATGAATGTCTTGGGGCGGTAATGGGCTGGATGAGGAAAAACAGATTGAAGTTGAATCCAGACAAGACGGAGGTGCTCACTGTCTCGGCCCCGAAACCAAGAATTGGGTTGCAACCTCCAGTCCTGGATGGGGTCACACTCTCCTCCAGTGACTGTGTTCGCAGTCTGGGGGTGCTCCTTGACTCGTCGCTCCTGATGACAAATCAGGTGAATGCGACGGTCAGGAGCGCCTGTTATCAGCTTCGGCTGATACGCCAGCTGCGCCCTTTTCTGGAAGTAAGGGACCTTGAGACGGTTGTCCACGCGTTGGTAACCTCACGCCTCGACTTCTGTAACGCACTCTACATGGGGCTACCCTTGTGCTTGGTTCGGAAACTACAACTGGTACAAAATATGGCGGCCAGGCTTGTTTCAGGAACATCTCGAAGGGACCGCATTACTCCGGTTCTGCGGTCCCTCCACTGGCTGCCTATAAGTTTCCGGTCCCAGTACAAGGTGTTGGTTATTACCTTTAAAGCCCTAAATGGCTTGGGTCCAAACTATCTCAGGGACCGCCTTCTCCCGTACAATCCTCCCCGCGCTCTTCGGTCCTCTGGGAGGAATTTGCTGCAGCCTCAGAATTCAAGGCTTGCGGCTACCTCCCGGAGGGCTTTTTCAGTTGTCGCCCCCAAACTCTGGAACGACCTGCCGGACGAGATCCGTCTTTTAACATCATTAGACAGCTTTAAAAAGGCCGTTAAGACGGATCTCTTCCGGCAGGCCTTTCCAGACCAATGAATCCCCACCTCAGATACAAACAATTCCACAATGGCAATCCTCTCGTGGCCCCATCTATTGATGGTGAGGATTGTTTTGAGGCTTTCTAAAATATACTGTATTGGGTTTTTAAAGTGCGTGTTTTAACTGTTATTGATTTAATATTATTTTAAGGGGGGAGGGGGTATATTGTATATATTGTCTTTGGGATTTTATCTGTATCTGACTGTTTTAATCTGTGAGCCGCCCGGATTGGACTACCAATGGGCGGGGTACAAATAAATTTTATTATTATTATTATTCTTTTTTAAGACAACTATATCTGTCTCTCATGTACCCCAAATGGATATCCTCACATATGTAAATGTGTTACATTTTGTACCTTGGAATTTAAGTGATGGTCAGTAATAGTTGGATCCTGTGTGTTTTAACTGTTGATAAAAGAGCTATACTCCAAGGTAAGAAAAATGAACATTAATCATCTATCAGTTATTGGCCACCAGAATATTTAACTGCTACAGTTACATATAAATGTGTATTTTACAAGTGCTGACTTCAAGAAAATGTCACCAGTGTGATATGGCAGCCAAAAAGGCCAGTGTAATTCTGGGCTACCTCAATAGGTGCATAGTGTCCAGATCATTGGGAAGTTGTAGTGCCACTGTATTCTGTTTGGTCAAATCTCACTTAGAATACTGTGTCCAGTTTTGGGCACCACAGTTCAAGAAAGATATTGACAAGCTGGAATATGGAGAAAGGTGACCAAGATAATCAAAGGTCTGGAAACCAAGCCTCATGAAGAATGATTTAGGAAGCTGAGGAGATTCAGCTTGAGGAAGAGAAGATTGAGAGGTGACATGATCACCATCTTCAAATAACTGAATGGATGTCATGTAGAAAATGGAGGGAGATTGTTTTCTGCTTCTCTAGAGGCTAGAACACAAACCAATGGATTCAAATTACGGTACAAGAAAAGAGAGTCCACCTAAACATTAGGAAGAACATATTTACTGTTTGACAGTGGAATAGAATGCCTGGAAGGATGATGGACTCACCATCTTTGGAGGTCTTTAAACAGAGGTTGGATGAGCAACTTTCAAGAGTGCTGTAGTTGTGTATTTCTGCATGGCAAGGGATTCAACTAGATGGCCATTGCAGACCTTTCCAGCTCTAAAATTCTATGCTTCTATTTTTTTATATATGGCCAGCTTGTATTTATATATATGCCTACTCGATGCTCATTATCTTATATATTCATTTTCTTTGTCTTCTCCCCCCTTTCTTTGTGTTAAACTTTAAAAATCAATAAAAAGTCATATGTAAATCTGCGAGTGTGTGTGTGTGTTTCACCACACCTATCAGTGGGCATGTTTTTTTGATAAATCTGATCAAAGCAGGAGGGAACCTACAAATATATTTATATATACAACCATAAAACAGCCAGATGAGACCATGACTTTAAAAAAGACTAGACTTAAACCAGCTGGCAATTGTAGTTCTGGGGCGAAAAAATCTGATCCTATGCTTGTTAATAGAGATATATACTCCATGGAGTTCAGGGAGGCACTTACTGTCATGTAAATGGATGCATAAGGATTGCGTCTGATGTCTGTGCAAACTGAGGCTCCAATGGACTGAGTTCAACAGATAATTTGATTAACTGAAGGTGAGGGGCTTTGCTTCAAGACTTCAGAAGCAAACACAGATAAGACACGCTAAGGTAGCAGAGGCAGGAACGTGTTAGGATTGTCCCAGGTTGGCTCAGCTCTCAGCCTCCGCTTTGGACTCTGGGGAGAGGCCAGCTGCCAGCTGAGTCACAGACGGTCAGGGAGTTGACTGCACTGCATGTGGAGTGTGACTTTGGAAGGGGACCCAAAGGGACCCAGATGGTGCTGCAAAGGGACAAAGATAGGACTGATGTACAGAAAGAGGAGAGGACAGCCAAGGGCAGAATGGAAATCAGTTGAACATGGGAACACGCCATGTACCAGGTTAGAACGGTCTGTCTAGCCCAATATTGTCTGCATAAACTACCACTAGGTTTTCCTGTCATCCTATTTGTTATTTTGCAAAGATTGCAGTACTGGGCATAAGAGAGGGAGAAAGTAAAGCTACGCAGGTAATCTACCTACACCGACAACCATTTCTGGTTTAGCCTGATGAATCTGTACAATCGCTGCAGTGCTTGGTGATCATGATTAATCCAGGATTATAGTTGGAAAATTGCTGGCTGGGAGGGATTCTGGGAGTCATAGTAATATTTTGTAACTTTACAAATCCATAGCTATGTTGCAGAAACACAACAAGACCCTGTTAGTAAATTACTAAAATGCAATTCTGGGCAAGAAAGCTCCACTGGCTCCCATTGCACAATCTTAGCCAGGACAGCCAATGGGAGGGAATGCTAGGAGCTGCAGTCCAATATGTAGAAGGGAGAAACATATGCTACCTCACTAATGTCAATGGAAAGCCTATCTATTCTAGCTCAATATGGTCTGCTCCAAAGATAGAAAACCCATGATCTCCAAATCTTGGATGTCCTCTCCTATAAGCCCCAGCCAGCCCCAGATTGGTGGTGACTCTCAGAGAGAAAAATTTCCCATCACTAGCTACCAGATTTATTTATTTTTAATGGGGTTATCAGGGATCAAATTTAGGACTGTCTGCATATGAGGCAACTTAAGAGTCTTGGATTCTGCATAAGAACACTGATGCCTAAATGAACGCAGATGGTGCCAGTAGGCACTGGTGGAACAAAAACACAGCTTGCATCCTTAACTCTCCCTATACAAAGAACTATGAAACTAGGATACAAGCAGAGTTTGGGAAAGTGACTCCTTTGCCCTACAGTTCCCAGAATCCCCCAGCCAGCCCTGCTGGCTGGGGGATTCTGGGAGCTGTAGGGCAAAGGAATCACTTTTTCAAGTTCTGGATATGAGACAAGCGCCTGGTGACATTGAACATCTCCCAGGACCCATGGATTTTGAAGGGTCCATTCTGGCCAGCCCCACAGCCGGCAGGTTCCTTCTCCCATCCCTCCTGTTGCTCTCCTAGTACTTCAGAAACCAGCAGGAAGGGTAGATTAAAGATCCTGGAAGTGAGACCAGGAATGTGAGCTCCCTGGCAGAAGAAATTTCAGATAGCAGCCACAAGCTGGATGAGGTACAAACCATGATGCACTTGAAGAAAGAAAAAAAATACCCTGCTGTCTTGTGAGGACGGGGAGGTGAAGTAGTGTCTGAGTTGAGAATATTTAAACAGCATTATTATTATTATTATTATTATTATTATTATTTTGCAACCCTAACATTCCTTTGATAATAACTCACCTTCTCAGATAAGTTTTCTCGGTTGTGTAAAAAACATATCACATTTTAGGTTTGAAATGTGTGTGTGTGTGTCTTTCAACTCTGTCTGGAAATATCTCTCACAAGGTGTTTTTCCCCCAATTGCAAATATGTTTAGCACTGCTTTTTTTTTTTAATGGCCCTATCTTGAAGGAGATTCTTCTGCACTCTTTATGAAAATATTTGGTGATTTAAAGAGTGGTCTTCCTTCCACTCACTATCAATTATCCTCCTTTGCCCACTGTGATGGCATCACCTCTGTTTGGTTACAAGGACCTACGTGGTATTTCCCAATTGTGGGTGATGCCATTCCTTCTGAGGTCATGTTGCAGTAATCCCAAATTAGATAGGACTATTCATGTGACCAATTCGAGAAAAAGGCAGAATAAGTAACATGGAATGTAACAAAATTAGGTGCATATGCATGTGTGAACCAGGCCTAAGTGAGAGAAGGGCATAATGCAAGGAAAGAGCAGAGGTTTTTCATAGAAAACATCCTAGCCTCAATTCCCAGCATTTTCAGTTGAAAGGACTTGGCTTTGGGGATGATGGGAGAGGCCTGTACATACCTTCTGATTTTTCTGATTTTGCAGTTAATCCTCTGTCATCCCAGGTTTTCAGCTCCTGTTAAAATGTCCCAGTTTCTCTCTCACCCCTAGTTCTCTTTGTCTTTCTTTAGTTGCTGCAAATTGAGTTCAAAGTGCAAAAGTAGTTTGCACTTCATTAACTTAGAAGGGGGACAGGAGAGGGGTGAAATCTTGTGCTTCCCCGTATACTCAGGAAAAAGCATCGCTGTAGCCCCTTGTAGTTTGTGTGTTACCTCAATAATAACTTTTGCCATTTTGATCATACTCTGATGTTGTTTGGCCATATGCATTCCGGTGTGAAACATTGGAGTGTATGCCTCAACAAAAGACCCATTGCCACTCAGAGTACAGTGCAAGTATCGAAATTTGCTCCCATAATGCTTATGACTACAACTCCCACAATCCCTTATTATTGGCTATGCTGGCTGGAGGATTCTGGAAGTTATAATCCCAGCTATGCTGACTGGGAGAATCTAGGATGTGTGCCCCCCCCCTCAAATCTTTCAAAACTGTGAACAAGATTGGCTGGATGGACAAATACAGCGGGCTCTTGGTATCCACTGGGATTTGATTCTAGGACCCCTGTGGATACCAAAATCAATGGGATGCTTAAGTCCCAATATATACAATTAAGTAGTAAAATTATGTCCCTTATATAAAATGGCAAAATCAAGGTTTGCCTTTTGAATAATTATGATTTTTAAAATATTTTCAAGCTGTGGATGGTTGAATTTGTGGATGCAGAATCTGTGGATGTGAAGGGCTGACTGTAGTCCTGATTTAGAATATGCTCAATTTTTTTAAAAAATAAGCAATTTAGAAAAATAAAATGTTGTGGCTTTCAGGGAGTTCCACAATCTGGAAGGTGGTCTGTGTTCCCCTAATGGTTACCTAACCTTGGGGTAAGACAACTTCCTGATTTTCAAAAGGGTCTTGGATCTCCTGCTTTTAACTCAGTATCTGTCCTATCTCTCCATTGCAGGGACATGAAGAATTCTTGCACACAGATGACAAATCACCAATGGAGATGGGTTTCTAGCAAAGCAACATTCTCCCCATGTGTGACACACTGATCCTCACGAAAAAGCAAATGGGGAAGGTGGGGAGGGAGGAGGTTGATGGTTTTGTGCTGGAATAATATCAGAGAACCTGCTCCCCCCTCCATTCTGTCCTCTGCTGGCACCACATCTACTCTGAATATATTTGCATCTTATTCTCACACATGCAGGCACACAGAGCCACACATTTTACACTATGGGGAGTCTTCTTTTCCCCTGCTGAGAACGATCTGCTAATTGCCACTTGGCAAGGAATCCTGGGATCTTTGGAAAGAGCAAAGGGCTGGAATAGTAGGTTCTCCATTTAAAGGAATTGGATTGATCGGTTTATGCCACTCAATCTCTCAGGGAAGGGGATTTAGTGAGAAAGAGCAAGGCAAGAGAAAGAGCATCTGGTGGGGTGGGCCTCTAAGTATAAGATGGGGGAGGAACAAGTGGTTTGTACCAGTCCCCACCAGTGCGGCTCTTTGGTGGAGAGAGTGCCAATTGTAGTTGACGTTCCACATGGCAAGGAGTGAGCAGAAGGTTAGCCAGGTTAGTCAGTGGTGAGGGAAGATGGGAACTGCAGTCCAATGATATTTGTCCACATCTGTTGATCCCAGCTATAGAGAGCAAAAATGACTGGGCTGGGCCAATGGCTATAATCCAAGCTCTTGGAAAAGAGGAATATGGATCATGGCACTTCAAGGAAGTGCTCACAGCATAGCCATAAGGCTACATATCTTGCTTGGTCCTCCTGTTCTGGATTTTGCAGTCCAGAGATTGGTAAAGTTGGTTTCAGGAACTACATCTCTCAGAATAACCCAGCCAGCCAGCATTTCTCATAACTTCACTACTGGACTTGAAGGCAGCAAATTCCACTGGTTGACCTAAGATTACCATCCAATTCCATCAGGAGAGAGTAATGCCCAGGCCTAAGGAAGAGGAAAGCTGAGGAGGGCAGCTGTGGCTGGTGCTTCTCCACCATCTTCTTCCTGAGTCAGGCACCTCACTCTGCCCAATAGCAGGGCTGGCCCTTCCACAACTCTCCATGCAAAATTGTGGTGTACACCCATCAATGGAAGTATAGTGTCTAGATTGAGGGAAGTAACAGTACCACTCAATTCTACTTTGGCCAAGCTTCAGCTAGAATACCGTGTCCAGTTCTGGACACCACAATTCAAAAAAGATGTTGACAAACTGGAGCATGTCCAGAGGAGGGTGACCAAAATGGTGAAGGGCCTGGGAACCGTGCCTTATGAGGAGTGACTTAAGGATGTTTAGCCTGGAGAAGGTTAAGAGGTGATATGATAGCCCTCTTTAAATATCTGAAAGGATGTCATATTGAAGATGGAGCAACTTTGTTTTCTGCAGCTCCAAAGAATAGGACCTGGAGTAATGGATTCAAACTGCAGGAAGAGATTCCACCTCATTATTAGGAAGAACTTCCTGACAGTAAACACTGTCCCAACAGTAGAATATGCTGCCTTGGAAATTGGTGGAGTCTCCTTCTTTGGAGGTTTTCAGAGGCTGAATGCCCATCTGTTGGGGGTACTTTGTGTTTTCCTGCATGGCAGGCAGTTGGATTTGATGACTCTTGAGGTCTCTTCCAACTCTATGATTCTATGTCCTGAAGTCTGCCTGACTGTATGATCTCATGTCATTTACAAAACTAAGATAGGTCAGGCTTGGCTAGTACTTAGATGGGAGACCACCAAGGAAGACCAGGGATTTCCCAGTAGAGATAGAAAGAATCCTGCCCCAAATCCTGGAGAGTCACAGACGGTTTCACAATACTGGGCTAGATGGACCAATGTACTGACTCAATACAAGGCAGCTTTCAGTTTTCCAAGAGTATCCCATACAGCCAGTTCAGTTATAGACCACCACCACCACCCCATGGGCATGCTCCCAAACAGATGGCTGCATGACAATTCTGGGTTCCTCTTGCAGGCCACAATACCCCATGGCAGATGTCATTTTGAACAACTAAGAGTGACATCACATTACTCCTGGTCATTTTTTGGAGCATTTTCAAGGTTTTTTGTTTCTTTAGGGCAGGGGTAGGCAACCTAAGGCCCAGGGGCTGGATGCAGTTCCTCAAGGCCTTTGGACCAGCCCCAGGCCGGTCCTGCTGCCACCGCCGCTGCCACTGCCGCCGCCCCCGCCCCCACCATGATGATATTATTATTGTTATTACTTGTTCTTGGGGTTTTCTTGGCAAAATCTCCACAGGGATTTTGCCATGGCTTTTCTGGGGCTGAGTGTGCATGCATATTTTTTTTAATTTTTAATTATATATATATATAAACAGCCGGTTTGCTGTCCCTCAGACAATTGAGGGGCCGAAGCACCATATATATATATATATATGGTGCTTCGGCCCCTCAATTGTCTGAGGGACAGCAAACCGGCCCCCAGCTCAAAAAGGTTGCCTACCCCTGCTTTAGGGTGCTCCCCATCAGATTATTTCAGAGAGAAGCCAGACCAGTGTGTCTTGAAGAACAGTTTTATTTAACTACAGAATACTCTTGTACAGGAGTAGAAGTACAGTACCTGCTTTAGAGTGGACACAGCACCACCTATCACTTATTAGTAACACTGCAGTTAAACTCCCCATCAGTGCTTTTGCAAGCTGTCTGATGTGGGAGATCAACAATTCATCTTCTTCTTCCCATTGTGCCAGGGACTGGTGCCTTATTTGTGTCTATTACTACAACTGTTTATTTCCTGGAATACATTCCAGAAAATATGCCAGGGACAGGCAGCTGATCGCTCAGGAACCAACATTGGTCCATGGACCACATTGAGTAGTACTGCTCTACAGTAAGCACCCCACAGCAGTATTTAGCTACACAAAAGTATTATAGGCCATATCTTAATGTTTGGAAGGCAGAAATTTGGTGAGGGGGAAGACTGGCCAGTTTTCTGGGGAACTAATGGCTTAGGAAATCAGTGGATGTTCCAAGGCCCATAGTGAACCTCACATGGCTTTAATCTGTGCTGCACAAATAATGTAGTTTGACATCACTTTAACTGACATGGCCCAATACTATGAAATTCTGAGATTTGTATTTTTGTGAGATATGAGTCCAACCCACCACTCAGTGCAAGAACTCCATCTACAGCATCCCCAGCAGGTATCTTGTCTGACCTCTTTCTGAAGATGTCCAGTGAAGGAAACCACACCACATCTTTAGGTAATTGGTTCCACTGCCCAAACACTCTTACCTTCAAGAAATTATTCCTAATATTCAAATGAAATCTGCCCTCTTGTAACTTAACATCATCAGACTTGTTCCTACCCTCTGGGGCAGCAGAGAACAAATCTGCACCCTCCTCTCTGTGCCAGCCCTTTAGATATTTAAAGAGTGCAACCATGTTACTCCTCAGTCTTCTCTTTAATGGGGTATACATGGCCAATTCCCTCACAAAGGACCACATGATGGCACACAGTTCCCACCACATCCTTAACCTAAAGATGTCTGCCCCAGCCCCCACGACACACCCTCTAACCTGCAACAAGAGCCCTTGAAAGACAAAGCCTCCTGCAGTCAACTTCATATACCCTAGAGCTCACTCCATTTCTCTCTTCCAGCCAAAGTGGATGCAAGAGAGAGCGACGGAACAAGTTGTATGAAGAAAAACGAAAAAGACAGAAGGCATGGAGGGAGGGTGCTGGCGGGGGTGGCAGTGATGGACATGTGCTTGTGGAACAGGCTGTACAGACGGGGGGGGTGCATGAGTAAAGAAGGGAACAGAGGAAGGAGACTTGGCACCTCTGTGTGTGTATGTGGGCACATGCACACAAGTGAGAAAAAAGAAGCCTCTGATTTTAAAAATGAAGGGAAGATTGGTGGCAATGCACACACTTTGCTTGCCAGAGGTTACAAATTCATGTCCTCACGTAGCCCCATAAAAAAAGATCTGTACTAAGACAGGTCAAGACCTAAACGAGTCACTGCTAGTCAAGATGCCAAGATTTGTCAAATTGGACTAGCAAAGTTTGGACTTTTTTTGGCATATGCCTGTTTTGTCCTTTCAGAATGTAAAACATAGAAATGAACAAGAAGGCAGAGAAATGTCTGGCAGAATGTTTGGAAGGACTCAAGTGTGAAGAGACTGGTAGTGAAAGATAGATGTTTGATCCAGGCCAGCTCTACCATTAGGTAAGACGAGGCAACTGTTTCAGGCAGCTGGCAATGGAAGTAGCTGACCTGCAGCCATTTGCCTCTCCTGGAAGAGAACTGTGTGCACAACCTACGCTGCATAGCATTAAACTAGCCTTGCTGCCTTTAGTTGTGGCACTTACCCTATAACAAGTGCTGACACAAGCTCCTGTTGCCAGTCCAGTTGGCTTCAGCATGTGAAGTCTCTTGTTCTGTGCCTCAGGCAACAAAATGTCTTGGGATAGCCGAATTATGAATAGCCTTCAAAAACTGCATGGTTTTCAAAGACTTTCTTGCAGCAGGAAAAAAAACCTGCTGAAATAATGTATTGCTTCGTTCAAGAAGAAACTTAGTGAATAATTACACTGCTACTTTTCAAAACACTCCGCTACAACCATTTGGTTGTTTCAGATATCCCATCACAAATCATAATGTCTAGGAACTTACTTTTTCGATTAAAAATTTAATTCAAAGTCTGCAAACAAAGACACCGAAAAAATGAGACTTTACAGTACTAGATAGCAACAGTGATGATGCAAACTAGACCACAATCATCTCAGCCCATCTCTCCACCCAAATAAAAAGACAGGCCGCCAGTGAGAAAGCAGTATGCTCTCCTCCCATGCAATCTCTTCCTTTCCTGCTCAGCCTGATTAGAGGATTCTGGAAGTTGTAGATTTTTTTAAAAAAAAGTTTTCCAGACATGATGAGCAAAACGTAAGCAAGATGGAGAAAAATCTACACCAAAAATTGGTGTTTTGGTTCAAGCACATTTGCTTCAAAGGCTACAGAGATCTGTATGTACAAAAAGGTGGATGAATGGGGGGGGGGGGGGGATGAAACAGAACATAAATGCCCCTTTTGTCTTCTTGCCGAAGAAGAGCTATGTTCCAAAGCTCCATTTGCTTTGGCACACTGCTGACATGTTAGTATACTGGCCTATTTAGAATCATAAGGGCTAGAAACCTTTCTAAAATGTCTATGGCAAGAAGGTTTATTGGTCTTAAACAAAGGGCTGGAATTCTACAATGCCTATTTAGTTATGTATAACTAAATTATATATGTGTGACTAAATAGGATTTTCTAACCCAACTCCCCCAACCTAATTTACTAGGCAGCTATTTGATCTAACCTGCAACCAGAGCCTGTTCCACAAGCACATGTCCATTCAGTTGGTGATCAGGACACAAAGAGGAGGATATTTTCACTTTTTCTCACCAACTGGTGAGGCTGTTACAATCAGGAGTAGGTCCTGTCCTAGGTCCTTGTCATTGCCTCACTGGCTGGTGCAAATATCTTCTTCCTCGCACCCCAATCACCAGCTGAACAGATCTTCTTCAACCAATCTGGCAATTGCCTAATAGATTTTGGAAAGGCATTCGTAATCATGGCAATAGTGCCATGATTGTAACTACAGTGTTCATGAACATCAATCAATTATGGATCCATAACTCAAGGTTACTCATTCGAAGCTGCAATCCTGAATTCCAGCCAATAAATCTAAAAACGAGGTTTCACAACTGTCTCAGAAGATGAAGGGACTCTACAAAGGTTTGGACATAACATACAAAAACCTACTCTGAAAAATAATATAGTATGTGAACATCCACTTTAGTAGGATGGGCATCACACCTGCAGGGGATCACTCAGCAAGAGCAACAGAGGTGGTAATGGTTGAGAGAGAGATGGAAGGTGATGACACAAGAGGATCTGAGAAAAGGAGGGAAGGCACAGAATTTGGGGACACAGTCAAGCTATACTTACCAGATAGTTAAGATCATAGAAAAGCACTTTGGCTAGACAAGTTTTTAATACAGCATATTAAAGTGTGCCTGTCAGGACTGGTCAACTGTAGACCAACTGGGGACCCCTCCCACCCCATTTCTCACCATCCCCTAGTCCTCTGTGGGCTGCAACTACCCCTTTCTTCAAAACCAGAAGCAACTAGACAGAACATTTTCATGGTCTGGGTGGGAAGCATGAAGCCAGCCTCCATGAAAGGGAAGAACCAGGCTCAACTGAACTGATAGAGAATGTAATTAAACCTGGAAGGAAACCACAGCACTATGGATGTTGCTGGACTTCACTTCCTGTCCATCCTAGCTAGCCTGGGTTGATGGTGCTATACATCCAGAGGGTCAAAGGTTGCTCACTCTTAGGTTATAAACTAATTGCTGAAGCAAATGGAAATGAGTAGCTTGTACATGTGGCTGAGAAACAGAAAGAGGAAAGAACAGCAGCTGTTGTGGGTGGAAGGGAAGTTGAGAACAGAACTCGTGGGAAGAAAAAGGAGGAAAGCTCTGGATCCCATCCAACACACATTATTTAGAACATGGAAAAGTTTTTTGGTTTTTTTTGGACTACCACTCCTTTCCCAGCCAGAATCCCTCAGTGTCTGGATGACTCTGCAAGTTGCATTTGAAACAAAGGAAACTTTTCCCAACTCTAGCTTTATTGCAAGTGCTTGGGTACAGAACCTGTACATTGTAGAGACTATCACCCTTGTCTACCTCCTCACAAGCCCAACACCACTGCTTTGACAAGCAGTTTCATCCTCCACATCCTTCCTGGATCTCTGCTCTTTTGCTTATCCACACAAGGCTGTGGGATCTAAGTCCCTGGGCTGACAAAACACTCTTTCTTCCAGCTTTTCTCCTAGGAGCTCATGGCAACAGTAATGGGCGTTGGACAGGCATCAAGACAGTGAGGATCTGGAAAGAGAAAGAATTGTGTTATTTGAGCATAGAGGATTCCCTGCTGCTGCAATCTGCTGAGTAGGATTTTATTGTTGATGTTGCAGAAGCTGATCAAGTTCAAGAACACAGTGTCAAGCAGAAAAAGTCAACTCACTGTCCATTTGTGGTTATAACTGTCTTGCATAATTCTGGATAGATTACAGGATTCAGATTCACCTTCTCCTGGTTACAAGCAAGGAAATTTGAAAGCAATGTGGTATAGTGGTTGCAGTATTCATACTAGGATCAGGGAGAACCAAGGACAAATTCCCTTTTCAGCTAGAATGTTCACAAGTAAATGACCTTAGATTGGTTGCCAACTCTTACCTAACCTACTTCACAGGGCTACTGTGAGGCTAAAACAAGGTTACTCCAAATTCCATGGAGGAAGGTGGAATAAAAAGAATACTAGTCTGGAGGGGAAAAATCACAAAGTAGTGATAAAACTAACATGCCAAATACTGCAAAACGTGATGCTCTTCAGTTTTACTGTCTCTAGCCAAAGGGTCTTCACATTTTACCACGAGGTGCCATCCCATTTATACATGTGGTTAAAAAGTTGTCACTCCTTTAATCAAAGTGCTCCTTGTAATTTTTTTAATGGAACACCTCCATTTTGGGGTTCTTTTAATAAATGCTCATCTACTGATGTAGCTGCATTTGGGATGAGATGTCTGATGATACTGGGTAACACCTTAGTAGCTGAGGAGGTACCCAGAATAAGTCTCCATTTCATTAGTGTAACTGCTGTACTAAGTTGTTTCTCTACAACTGAGTGGTAATAGAAGTGAACCTATATTGACCTGAAGCATCTCATCATCTCCCTGGCGTATCAGTAACTCAGATCTTACATTGAAGATACGTATTTGCAAAGAGAAAATTTCTGGAGTTAAACAGCTCCAAGTTCTTTGGGGTAGAAAAAGGCTGGTTTGGTTTGAAAGGAGGGGTGTGTTGTTTGAATGAATCTTGACAAATTCAGTCTTCACCAACCTAGACACTGCCAAATGTGTCAGACTACAACTCTTATTAGCCTCACACATCATAACTACAAGAATGATGTGGTGCTATAATCCAAATCATCTGAGGGTACTAACATGGGAGTATACTGCCTTGATCACTCACCTTGGTCTCTCTGTGGAACTGGGCCCTACTTTCTTCAGGAACAATGCTGTATGGGATGAAGATGTCCAAATGATAGAGTCTGGGATGTCCCTGTAACACAATTCGATCTTCACCCAAGTCCAGGTCGAGGGATTTCACTGAGGTCTGGAAAGGTAGGAGGAAAAATAAATTTAAAAAATGCATTTTAATGTCATCCATTTATGGGACAGGAGTGTTCAAAATAGCTTCCTAAAACCTATATGCTGCCAAGTTACCATTTTAGGGAGGCAGATTTTTGCTACTAGATGGTCAGGGTAACTGACAGAGGGCTCAGCAACTATCACGTATTCAGGAATGGTGGCAGAGCTGTGGAATAAGAGAGAAAGACTTAAATGAGAATATAATATAACTTGTCCTATTTGGTCTTATTCGCACCAGAATTGCCAGAGACCAGTTGAGATCAACTTGTTTCACCACACTGCTACTCAAAGTGGTTATCCCTGGACTGGTGCTCATCTACAAGCCACTGGCTGCTAGTCTCTAGTGAGTTTTCAAGCAAGAAAGAATCAATAGCAATTAGTGGTACCAGTCTCTGGCATGTTAGAAAAATTAATTTGCCAGTCATATAAATTAGAAAGCTGAACAAGCAGTTTTTTTAGCAGCATCAGCATGGGAGTATGGTAAAGGAGGGCTGGAGAAACAAAAACTTTCAATGCTGGGTTACAGTAGTGCACAGTAAACAGTGCAATAAAGCTTGAGCTGGGAAAGAGCAGGATTCTACTCTAGCTGATGCTACTGTAAGGTGTGTACTATATTGTTTAATTTATTTTGAAAAAATCGTTGCTTATAAAGCCAAAATTTACACCAGGCTGGGGAAGCCCCACAGTTCACAGAAGTACTAAATGTTTACAGTGGAGCACTAAGCAGGAGGAACTCCCCATAAGAGCCAAAAACAATCCCAAAACAAGACTGTGATCAATAACAACCGAATGCTGCCTGGCTGTTTCAGGAATGTGGAGGAGAACAGAAGAAAGGAAGGAAAATAGAAAGGAGTGGTTGGAATCCTCAAAATAATACTGCTGCAACACTCTGTTGCAGTTTTCACTTGTTATGTACTAACTGCAGTTTCTGTGGCAGTCCCATGTAAATTACTTTGGAACAGTCTAATCTATTTGTGATCACACACTGGTTTTTCTGATTCAGCAACAGTATCATATTCTTTCTCTGACCCCATCGCCATTCTAAGTGTCTCCTCCAATCATACCTTTCAGATACAGAAGACTGCCGAAAGTTACTAGTTTTCTCCTTGACTTCACTACAGGAAAAAGAAAAGACACACAACATTTTAGGAAACAATACTTATGGAATGAAACAAGTTAAAGCATTTGATCAGACAGGTTGCTCTTCTTAAAATCCCTACTGAGTTTGGGCCCACATCTCACTGTTGTTTCATCTGAGGAACCAACCACCCTGTGACAGGACTCCAAAGCAATGATGATTCCAATCAATGGGGAAGCATTTTTGTGGCTAAAAGAGCAATTGAAATTACATAAGCCTCCACCCACAGACTTGTTTCCCCTGTCTCAAATTACATGTGATATCAGAATTTGCATTTAGGAGCTGCCCAGTTAGCTTTTCTTCTTTAAAGTGATAATCACACAACCCTCCAGATGTCATTCTGTTGCAACTCCCACCGTTGCCAAAAGCTATGAATGTTGGGCCTTGCAGTTCAACAACATCTAGAAGACTAAATGATTTCCATTCCCATCTTAAAGGTATTCTATGCCAGCCATGGCCAACCTAGTAAAATATACTGGAGTGTTATACCTGTATTAGGTCACCAAGAGGAATCAGGCCATTACCTCATGGGAGTGGGGTGCGAGATGATCTTTTATTAATATCATCTCGCACATCACAAAATCCTTTAATGCCCCCTTCCTTGCCAATTGAAACAGACTACCTGATCCTGTTCCCAGATTTTAGGATAAGCATGATTGGCTCCTGGAATTAATTTCTCCTAGCCTGATCTTAGAGTCATTTATTTATTTATTTACTTGATTTATATCTTGTATTTATCCCATATGGGACCCAAACCAGCTGTCTGGGGGTAGGTGGGGGTGTAGCTATGTTTCAGAGTGTATGTCTAATATATGCCAAGGAAATGATCAATAAAAGGCAGACCAAGCAAAACTAACCTAAATCTCCCTGAAAATGAAATCTTAGGAACTAATATGCATTATACTTTTTAGGTTATACAACAGGCTGCATCCGCATGGCAGAAATAATCCAGTTTGACAGCACTTTAAATGCTATAGCTCAATGCTATGTCATTCTGGCAATTTTAGTTTTGTGAGACATTTGGCCATCTCTGTCAGAGAGCCCTGATGCCACAACAAACTACAATTCCCAGAATTCCATGGCATTAAGCCATGGCAGTTAAATGGTGTCAAACTGGATTATTTCTGCAGTGTGGATGCAACCACAGATATCATACATGAAAGGGGACTAACAAGAATTTTAAAATGCAACATTGTCTAATCCAAGATGTGGAATCAAATTAAAGGAGACAACACACGCAGACACATATAAAAGATGCACCTGCTCTCCACCTCCTGGATGACAGGTTTGGATTTGGTGCGGATGGTCTGCTCTGATATGGAGCCCATAAACTTCCTGTTCTTCAGAATTAGCCATTCTGAAAGGAAATATAAACAGCATCATTAGGTTGGGCTGCAGAGGCCCAAACTGTGCTCAAAACCCCAGGCATAGCAGGGGATCGGAACCTGTTTCAGGGTCCCTTTTAATCAAAGGTATTTCCCTGGAACTCAGTCAGGGAGCTGCCCTTATGAGAGATCAAGTGCCTTCCAGGAGCAAGGCTGACTCCTCATACCTTGGTTGCTGAGATCCATCTTATATTTCTCAGACAGTCCTTCCAAGGCAACCGTGATGAAAAACTCTTTGAGGAATTGGTTGCTCTTGAAGATGGGAGAGAACAGAGAGAAGATATGAGGAGCTGCTTCTCTGAGGTACAATCTAAGGCAGGAGTTCCCAACCTTTTTAACTTGCAGAGCCCTTTCTAGAATCAATTTCTATGGTGGAGCTTCTAAGAGGCCTACCTTATGTCTTACAAGTTAATGGTATTTAGGAGTAGTGTTACTTTTTGTTTCTTATTCTTTAATTTCATTAAATTTTTATTTCATTTTCTTGGAGAAGCTGCAAAGCACCTGGGAAGTGTACAAGCCCAGAGCATAGGTTGGGAATCCCTGATCTAAGAAGATATATACGCATGTGTGGTTACATAATAACACCACCACTACTCCCTAACTCAAGAATGAGGACTGTGCAGTCTCCAGATGTTACTGAATCCTATCATGGCTGGCTATACCAGTTTGGGCTCATGGGAGCTGTACTCAAACAACATCTGGAGGGACACAAGTTCCCAAGCTTTGATAGAAAGAGAGAAAGTATGAGTTGTGCATAACTAATTACCAACCACATCAAAATGCAAATTGTAGAGGTAAGGAGGGGGGTCACAGCTCAGTGGTAGAGCATACACCTTACATGCAGGAAATCTCAGGTGCCATTTCCAGCATCCTATTAAAAAAAAAAATCTGAGGGAATAGGAACCTCTGTCTTTTGCCTAGGAATTCTCTCCCAGGATTCCACATTATGAGAATGGGGAATATTGAATAAATTAATAAACAATAAAAATAAATAGAGATAGAGACAAATAACAGTTGGATTTTATATTTTAAAAATTGGGGGACAGGACCATTGTTTGTTTATTCTTCAGCCCAAAAGAGAACTCCAAGCAGATCCCTAAACTATCACAGCTAACACAGCAAAAACTGAATGTCTACAAAAACTCATCTGGTCCATCACTCACTACACTTCTCTGGCTTCAGCTTCAGCTAGTCTTCTCCACTATCACCACTGTCCCTTTTGTGGCCTTATTTATCACCAGATGAAGAACTGTGGAACACTTGAAAGTTGCACTCTATCTGGTACTCTTTGAGTTGGTCTTACAGGAGCATTCCCTAATATGACACAAATCTGACATCACATAAAACAGTTCTTAGGTACATGACTGGTCCTAAATGGGCATCAAAAAGAATCAATTAATCTGCTCGGAATGTGAAAGTATTGTACGGGGACTTGGGAAAGGCAGGTTCTAACTTCCACTAAGCTATGAAAGTACTTTGGGAGACCTTGGGCTAGTCCTTCTCTGTCAGCCTGAAATGTCCTACAGGGTTGTTGAGTAGAAGTACAGGAAAAGGAGAATCACTTATGCTGCCTTGGACTAATTCAAGGAAAAGGGAAGAGAAATGTAGTTAATAAATAACTAATGAAAAATACCCGTGTGATGGTATTGTGTAATTCACATATGGAACTACATTGCGGTAAGCCAGGTAGTGTAGTGGCTTGAACACTGGACAATGACTTGGGGTTTGAATCCCCATTCGGCCATGCAAACCCACTAAATGACCTTGGCCAAGTCACACACTCTCAACCTCAGAGGAAGACAAAGGCGATTCCCCTCTGAACAAATCTTGCCAGGAAAATCCTCATAAGGTTCATCTTATGGTTGCTATAAGTCAGAAACAACTTGAGGACACACAAAAACAACAATGAAGCAGCCCTTGTGCAATAGCATGTGCATGCACATGTAGGATGTTGTGGGCTCTTCTTGATTTAGACTGATGAGAAGGTGGAGGAAAAGCTCGGTACATGTGGCTAGTGGTGTCCATACTGGTGAGGCAGTGAATCTGCTCCAAATATTTGCTTGGCTTTTTAAAAGGATCATTTCGTTGAAATATATCCCCCAATAGATTCTACACCCTGGTTAACTCCTCTAAAGTTCAGACAGAAACTCAGAACAGATTCACTACCCCACTGATGCGGGAGACACTGACTTTCACAGGTATGAAATAAGGGATCGAGGGCACCTGCCCACCTTTCCTGCTGTTGGAATCACCTCCTCTCATTCCAATATTTTTCCTACTTTCTGAACAGCAAAATATACCCAGCTGTTCCTGGGCAGGAAAGGTTCCTCCCTGTGCTATCCTTGTACAAATGCTGCCCATGGCGGTACAGCAAATTTGGGGACAGAAAGGCTCCTGTTCAACAAGATGCTCACCTCCATCTTGTTGAAAAAGCTGGTGCTGATGCTGACATCGTAAGCAGTGCAACCATTACCACCTGGAGGTGAGAAAATAAGTGTTAGGAAGACGCACCTATTGCTAAACCAAGTCAAATAAATTGCCCTGGATTTTATGGTTGTTTTTGAACGTGTAAATTGAGACGAAGAGACGGCATGCTGTAGTGGTTCAGAGTTAAGTTATGACTCTGGAAACCAGGGTTCGATTTCTCACTTGGCTACAGAAATCCACTGGGTAACCTTTGGCAAGTCACGCTCTCTCAGCCTCAGAGGAAGGCAAAGGCAATCCCCCTCTGAATAAATCTTGCCAAGAAATCCCCATGATAGGTTTACTTTAGGGTCGCCATAAATCAGAAATGTGACTTAAAAGACATACAACAATTTCACATGATGCCATCTCAGTGTGAAGATACCAGTTCAAAGACATCCCATGTGAAAGATAAGGTTTCACAGCATTGATTTTCAAAACTTTTCCCTCTTTTGAGCATGATCATTAGAAACTTGTTTATTTTAAAATGAAGATGTTTAATTTGTAACACGTGGGATGTGCAAATACTGCCTGCTCAAAAATATAAACCCAGGCAAATGTGTTGAAGGGATCCACCGTTCCCAGTGTAAAGGGCCAGAGAGATTAAAAAGGGGGGTCTGATTGCAGAAGTCCTTCTCCTTATGCCACTGGGCCAGCTCTCAAGATTACTGCACCACATTCTTATAATGCTGCTATTCCACTTTTACTGCTCTGGCTGCCTTCTGTGATTCTGGGATTTGTAATTTAGGGCAGAAAACAATTCACCAGGAACAGATGATATTTCAATTGAACTACTGCAATCCACACTGATAGAGTCAACTCTAGTGCTAACCAACATATGTCAACAGATATGGAAAACAAAACAATGGCCAACATATTGGAAGCGATCAATATACATCCCCATCCACAAAAAGGGAGACATAAAAGACTGCAGCAACTATAGGACCATAGCACTGATCTCCCACACAAGCAAAATCATACTCACAATTCTGCAACATAGGCTCCAACCATACATGAGGAGAGAAATCCCAGAGGTCCAAGCGGGGTTCAAGAAAGAAAGAGGCACAAGGGACCACATTGCAAACATACAATGGCTAATGGAGGGCACCAAGGAATTCCAAAAGAATATGAGCATGTGCTCTATAGACTATAGCAAAGCATAGATCATGAAAGGCTATGGAATGCCCTTAAAGACATAAGAGTGCCAACACATCTGATAGTGTAAAGTTGTAGGCTTTCATGGCCGGCATCCATAGGTTTCTGTGGGTTTTTCAGGTTGTGTGGCCATGTTCTAGAAGAGTTTCTTTCTGACGTTTCGCCAGCATCTGTGGCTGGCATCTTCAGAGAATCTTCTGCAACATAGGCTCCATGAATCCCATGGAATCCCATGGACAAAAATGAATTCCATGGACAAAAGAACAAATAAATGGGTCTTAGAGCAGATCAAGCTGGAAACCTCCCTGGAAGCCAAAATGATCAAACTGAGGCTGTCATACTTCAGACACATAATGAGAAGGGAGGACTTTTTGGAAAAGACAATAATGCTGGGAAAGATGGAGGGAAGTAGGAAGAGAGGAAAGCCACATGATAAATGGATGGACACTCTTAAGGAGGCCAATGGTATTAAGGAGTTGCAGGAATTAAGCAGAATAGTGGAGGACAGAGGCTCTTGGAGATGTCTCATCCACAGGGTCACCACAGCGAGGAGGAACCCTTTAAAAAGGCTGCCTTTTCCACCTTGGGCAGCGAGGAGAGACCCTTTAAAAAGGCTGCCTTTTCCACCTTGGGCAGCGAGGAGGAACCCTTTAAAAAGGCTGCCTTTTCCACCTTGGGCAGCGAGGAGGAACCCCTTAAAAAGGCTGCCTTTTCCACCTTGGGCAGCGAGGAGGAACCCTTTAAAAAGGCTGCCTTTTCCACCTGGGGCAGCGAGGAGGAACCCTTTAAAAAGGCTGCCTTTTCCACCTGGGGCAGCGAGGAGAGACCCTTTAAAAAGGCTGCCTTTTCCACCTTGGGCAGCGAGGAGGAACCCCTTAAAAAGGCTGCCTTTTCCACCTTGGGCAGCGAGGAGGAACCCTTTAAAAAGGCTGCCTTTTCCACCTGGGGCAGCGAGGAGGAACCCTTTAAAAAGGCTGCCTTTTCCACCTGGGGCAGCGAGGAGAGACCCTTTAAAAAGGCTGCCTTTTCCACCTGGGGCAGCGAGGAGGGACCCTTCAAAAATTGCATTTAAATTGTATTTGCATTTTATATTGTATTTTGTATATTTTTAAAAAATGTTTTAATTTGCTTTGTTTGTTTTGTTTTTGAGGGGTGGGTATGGGTGGGGTTGGGAAGAAGGGATGGGCTCTGTATTGATGCTATTTGTTATTGTGATTGTTGTACGCCGCCCCGATTGCTTGGCAGAGGGGCGGGATATAAATAAAAACTATTATTATTATTATTAGGTAGAAATCGACTTGAAGCCAGTTAACAACAACAAAAGTTCCTGGCAGAGCATTTAGAATTCCCAGCCAGAGACCTCTTAGGCCTCACTGAACTACAAACCCCATAATGCTACAGGAGGCAGCCAGAGCAGTACAAGTGGAATAGCAGCACTATAAAAGTGTAGTGCAGTAATCTCCGCAGGCGCAGGTTGTTGCCCAAATTTCTGCTGTGCTGCAGCGCCACCCCAACACAATGTCAAGAGATAGAACTGCTGCTCTTCAGTCCAGACAGACCACCTAACCTCACAAACCAATAGAATCTTTGTTGACTCTATATAACTACAGGTTGAGTCTCCCTTATCCAAAATTATTGTATTAGATTTCAGATTTTTTAAATTTTATTTTGGAATATTTGCATATACATAACAAGATTTCTTGGAGACAGGATCCAAATCTAAACATGAAATTCATTTTTGTACATGTACCCTGCAGGTAATTTTATACATAATATTTTTAACCATTTTGGGCGTAAAACAATGTTTATGTACATTAAACCACAGAAAGCAAAAGCATCTATATCATCCACACATGTGGACAATTTTGGAGTATTTCGGAATTTTGGATAAGTAATAATAAAATTTATTTCTATCCTGCCCCTCTGCCGAAGAAACTGGGGCGGCTTACAGATTGCTTCGGCAGAGACTCAACCTGTACTAAGGGAGACTCAACCTGTACTAACAAACACAGAAGAGAAAGGTCTCAACCAGATATACACAAACCAACAAAGACCATAATAAATACATAAACAAAAGACCAAAGGGGACCATAATGAGAAAAAGGAAGTCAGTTCAGAATAATTAAACTGAGAAAGACCTATTATAAATGGTCGTACAAACCTCAAGAGTGGTGATATTGGGAGTGCTTAAAAGTTCTCTTTCACAAAATGTCACAAATAAGGTCCAAAACACACTGCAGAAATAATCCAGTTTGAGTCTGCTTTAACTGCCCTGGCTCAATGCTAGGAAATTCTGGGAATTGTAGATTGTTGTAGCACCAGAGCCCTGACAGAGAAGGCTAAATGTCTCACAAAACTACAATGCCCAGAATCCCTAGCATTGAGCCAGGGCAGTTAAAGTGGCCTCAAACTGGATTATTTCTGCAGTGTATTTTGGACCTAAATGGCCTACTATTACAGACTGTTTCAGAGTTGCCAGCAACTAGAGCATGTATTTTTACAGCTGCTTACTTGTTTTGCCCACAGCTGAAGTTTGTTTGTTGTAAGAAGACAGAGATTAGATTTTGTATGTCTGTAAATTGTTATAAACTTTATTCTGTACAGGTTGAGTCTGTTATCCGAAATGCTTGGGACCAGAAGTGTTTCGGATTTGATTTTTGATTTTTATTTTGAAAAACCTGTATTTGCAAATGTGTACAAAATGAAATATCTTGGAGATAGAACCCAACTCTAAACACAAAATTCATTTATGTTTCATATCCACCTTATACACATAGCTTGAAGGTAATTTTATACAATATATTTTTTAAAAAAATTGCATGAAGCCAGGTCTGTGTATACTCAACATCTGAAAGCAAAGGTGTCACTATCTCAGCCACTCATGAAAAAAGTTTTCGTTTTTGGAGTATGTTGGATTTTGAAATTCTGGATAAAGGAGACTCAAACTGTACTAACTTCTTTTATCTCATTATGTTCTAATCTAATGTTCTCAGCATCTTCATTTTTCTGTGGCAATGCTTCATGTATCTTTTGTTGTTAAGCTGTGGTGTTCCATTCAGTTCAGTGTTTTGTATTCTCATGTACCTGTTTTTCATTTTGGCTGTAAATAGTGTTCACTTGAATAATTGCTATTATACTTTTTGTATTCTTTGGCCTTTTGTTTATGTATTTACAATGATTTTTATTGGTTTCTATATAACCACTGCCCCAGAATTAATTCCTCTTAAAGAGCAACTCTTCTCATTGCTAACCAATTCTCTCCCTACCAATGAGCTGAACACTCACTTTTGTCCACTTCTGCATGAGGCTCTCCCAGGCTCATTGGGATGCGGAAGTTGGAAGCAGCTTCAGATTCAATGAGGCAGGCCAGCTCTTCATTGCTCAGATCAGGAGGGGGAGGGATGTGGGGGGACCTGCAGACATTAACAAATACCTTCTCACCAGAAACTGTGCGGGTTTTAAGACAGAATCCTGGAGAGGGAAAAAAGACGCAAGGTTAGGATGGGCTGTCTGCACTCTCATCTGGTACAAATTCCTACACAGGCCCAACTAGAAGCCTCCCCACTGCATGTCTCTTGCCTCTTGTAATGAGTTGGGCCTGTAATGAGTTGGCACAAAAGCTTTAGCTTGAATTAGTGATGTTGACTGCTGCCATGCTGCAGAATTAATGCAATTTGACACCACTTTAACTGCCATGGCTCCATCCTATGGAATCCTGGGACTTACAGTTTGTCGTGGTGCCATAGCTGTCTAACAGAGGCTAAATATCTCACAAAACTACAAATCCCAGGATTCCATATGATGGAGCTACAGCACTTAGTGGTGTCAAGCTGCATTAATTCTGCAGTATAGATGCAGCTGTTGTTGGGTACTTTTTGCTTTCGCTTCGCAGTTTGAGGCTGGGAAAAGGTATGAAGGCTAGGCACAGACTGGTGGAGTGAATTCTCCTCTGTTATTAACCTGCTTGCACAGTTCTTAGTGTCACAAGGGTAAAATGGGCCATGCTAGTGGAGCTACCTTTGGAAACTGTTCAGAAAATACATTGGTTTCAGAATGCTGCAGCCAGAATGCTGATCGGAGGATAGGGAGCATATAATTCCCTTGTAAAGACAACTTCACTAGCTACTGGTTCATTTCCAGACACAGTTCTGAGTACTGGTTATAACCTATAAATTCTTATACGGCTTAGATCAGATTATTTGAAAGACTGTATCTCCCCATACAAACATTTCAGAACTTTTAAGATCTTCAGGAGAAGGCTTTCACTGGGTCCCACCACCATAACAGGCTTGTGGTGAGGACACAAGACAGAGCCTTCTCAGTGGATGCTCCCACTGAAATTCCTTTCAAGCATGTTTTTAATATGTAAATGAGCTCAGGGAGGCTTCTTATTGGAGCGTTTGCTTTTGTATGTTTTTAATATGCTGGATTAGAACTCCCATCACACTACTCAGCATGATGTATGGAGATGATGGGGGCTTAGCCCAACACATCTGAGGAACTCAGATATGAGGAAAGCTGATCTAAGTCACTGCCCCAGGTACCTTGAAACTTTCTAGCATTCCTTCATATCACTGAGTAACTGTCACAGATTCTATATTCAAAATACTTTACCTGGGAGTGGACGGATGGGCTTGGACTCTGCCTGAGAAGGCATTGAGCTCTGGATTTTCTGGGTTGCCTAGGGACAGAGAGATTGGATACATTTATGACTCAGTCTTATCCAGGTTGTCAGAACTAATCTAGGATAGTGCTCCAATTAAGTTGCCATTGCAATTAAGTTTCAATGGGAACTTAATTCCCCACCTAAGAAACCTAGCTCTATTCTGGCTAGATCTAGACCAAGGTGAGAACTGCATAGTCCTTCAGACGGTGCTGGTCTGCAATGCCCAGCTGCCCAAGCCAATATATAGTTGAGGAGTGCTGAGGGTTGCAGTCCAACAACATCTGGGAGGTTGCATTATCACATCCCTGAACTAGACAGTCCAGAAGCCCCATATATTCTCCACAATGCCTGCCATGGCTAAGGTTACACAAATCACAGCATCTTCTCGCTACAAGTTTTACAGCCTTACCTTGTTAGCTGCTGCCTGCAGCTATAGGGGGAAATGAGAATGTGATGGTATTTGTGTGTTATGCATTCTGCATCCCTAGATATGATGGAAAGAGGGAAAGTGCTCTGCGGCTGCTCCAGGAAAATGAAAGAAATAAACACTGAATGAAATTAAAGAATAAGAATATATTCTTATATATACTCCTAAACACCATTAAGACATAGGGTAGGCCTCTTAGGGATTCCACCATAGAAATAAAGGCTCCGTGAGTCAAAAAGGTTGGGAATCCCTGAATAAGCACATGTCTTTTTATTTTTATTTTGCAAGAGACCCAAAATAGCTGCAATGGCAACTGCCAACCTTATACACAACCGGCTCTAGCCCTAAGGCTTTAGCACATGGACACACATGCTCACAGGCACACTGTCACTTTAAACATGCCCATTTCAGTCTGGCTGTAGAAGTGAGGCAGGGCTTCATAGAAGGAAAGGCTTTTTTTGCTGGTACCACAACTAAGGGCCTTTGCAGACTGCCAGAAATAGTGCACATTAAATTGAGGCACTGCCCTGGCTCAGTGCTAGGGAATCATGGGAACTGTAATTTATTGTGGCACCAGAGCTCTCTGACAGAGAAGGCTCAATGTCCCAGAAAAAAATACAATTCCCATCACTCCCTAGCACTGAGCCAGGGCAGTGCCTCAATTTAATGTGCACTATTTCTGGCAGTCTGCAAAGGCTCTAAGGAATAAAAGCTGAGCAGGGGCTGGGCTGACTGAGTCACTGCTTTCCTTTGGATGAACAAAGAAAACCTGATTATTCAGGAGGGCTAGGGATGTATTAATACTAGATTGTTGCAAGAGAAGAGTTGTAGTTATTTCTCTATTTTGTAAACTTTTTGTAACTAGACTGAATTTCCCCCCCCAAAAAATGCCCTTTATTAATAAAGAATCCACAGATATGGAGGGCAAACTGTGTATTACATCTGTTTATTCTTATCCCACTCTTTTTAAAAAAAAGCTCTCAAAGTGGCTTATAAAATTAAACATAACAAAATCAATAATACTAAATGCAGAAATAATAGCAGAACACAATAAAGCTAAATGATTTTAAGTCACATGTTCCAAAGTGAGCTGAATTTTAGATATTTTTAACAGACACCTAGGGCCTTTGCAGACTGACAGAAACAGTGCAGCTTGAGGCCACTTAACTGGGAATAATGGGAATTGTATTTTTTTTTCTGGGACATTGAGCCTTCTCTGTCAGAGAGCAATGGTGCCACAATAAACTACAGTTCCCATGATTCCTTAGCACTGAGCCAGGACAGTTAAAGTGGCCTCAAGCTGCACTATTTCTGACAGTCTGTAAAGGCCCCTAGTAGCCAGTCAGTCTGTAAGATGCCTTTCCATGACATCATTATAAAAACCCATCATGTATATTCACTGCCTCGTCTTATACCGCTTCTGCTTTGCTCTGATCCAGGCAAATAGCTTGTAGTCATCCAGATGTTTCTGGAATGCAACTCCCATCGTCCTTCACCACTAGCTATGCTGGCTGGGAAGAAGAAAGTTACAGTACCAACAACTAGCAGGCCTCAAGCTGCTTACTCCTTGTCTAATTTGACCCAACACTCTGTTCCAGAGAACCTGGCCCATACATTTCCAATACAAAAAGAGGTCCAATTAGATCCAAAACATACTGCAGAAATAATCCAGTTTGAGACCACTTTAACTGTCCTGGCTCAATGCTAGGGAATTCTGAGAACTGTAGTTTTGTGAAACATTTAGCCTTCTCTGTCAGAAAGCTCTAATGCCACAATAAACTGTAATTCTCAGGATTTCCTAGCACTGAGCCAGGGCTGTTGAAGCGGTCTCATACTGAATTATTTCTGCAGTATGTTTTGGGCCTCAGAAAAGGACTCAACCACAGCACACCTGGAGCAAAAGACGCTGGAACTCCTCTTCTTCCTCCTCCTTCTCAAGCTCAGCTGATAACAAGGACTTGTCTGTTATAGATGCCATGGTGGTGATGCTGGTGCAATCCTGCAAATGTTACAAAATGAAAGTGAGGGTTAAGAACAAGGCCCCAAGATGAAGGAAAGCCTCTAAAACTTGATGACACAGGACATCAAACTCAGACCCTGCCTGCGCTGCAGAAATAAAGCAGTTTGACGCCACTTTAATCGCCATGGTGCAACACTATGGAATTCTGGGATTTGTAATTGTGTGAAACATTTAGCCTTCTCTGTCAGAGAACTTTGGTGCCACAACAAACTACAAATCTCAGCATTCCAAGGGGATCCTGGCAGTTAAAGTGGTATCAAATTGCATTAATTCTGGAGTGTGGCAGCAGCCTATAACTCTGTGCTTTCTGACAGTGAAAGCTACCTCACAAAACTACAAATCCCAAATCCCATAGCATTGAGCCATGGTAGTCAAAGTGGTGTCAAACTACTTTATTTTTGCCGTGCAGATGCAGCCAGTGACTCTGTTGCCTGATGTTCTGAATTTTACTTAATTTGTAGGTCGCCTTGAGCACCTGTTAGATTCATAGCTTCTTAAATGAACAAACCACTCTTGACCTACCTTGTAGCATCATGGAGGTGGAGGAAATAACTCTAATGATTACACCTTTCCTAAAAGACTGGGAATTATTTTTACTTTTATCTAAGGAAGAATGAAAGGAAGATTATTGTTGCAGATTTGGAAGCTTGAAGCAACGTTGTTTCTTTGGTCAGAAGTGAAATAGAAATAAAAGAATACTATTGAGACTTGAGAGAGAGAGAGTGGAGAGCCAGCATGGTGACTGTAGTGGTTTAACCCTTGGACTACGACTTTGATTTCCATCCTGGCCATGGAAACCCACTGGGTGACCTTGGGCAAGTCACACTCTCTCAGCCTCAGGGGAAGGCAATGGCAAACCTTCTCTGACCAAATCTTGCCAAAGGGGGAAAAAAACATGGCAGGGTCATCATAAGTCAGAAATGATTTGAAGGCATGCAACAACTATAGTGTGTGTATGTATGTATGTATGTGTATGTATGTGTATGTATATATATATATATATATATATATACACACACACACACACACACACACAGAGAGAGCATTAAATCCTTAAATTTGGGAAGTCAATTATTCTTTGTGTTAGATTTATTTAGTAGGTTTGTGCCTATTATTTATAGTATTAATGGTTTTAATTTTTATATAAGGGGAATAAGTTGGGGGGGAGTGAGGGGATAGTTTAGTTTAGTTTGAGTTTAGGTTTTTAGATTAGACTTTTAAAATGTTTTTTTAAATGTTATGTGTATAATTAAGGTCCAGAAATAATCCACTCTGAGACTGCTTTAACTGCCCTTGCTGAGTGCTAGGGAATCCTGGGAAGGCTAAATGTCTCACACAATTACAGTTCCCAGAATTCCCTAGCACTGAGCCGGGGGGGGGGAAGTTAAATCGGTCTCAAAGTGGATTATTTCTGCAGTGTGTTGTGGACCTTTGCATTTGTATGGTTTTTAATCTTAAAATTAATAAAAATAATAATATTTTTAAAAGAGGAAATGACTTGGGGAACAATAAAATAAAAATGAGACGTTCTTTATCTCCAATCCTTTCACTTCCCAGCTTCTTTAATGCCACTCCTCATCATGGAACGTTATCTACCACAATTCCTAATTCTTGTTCTGGCCTGTATTTTAGCTTTCCTTAATTTTTACCTGGATTTTTCTACGATCTCCAGAGCCCTTATTGCTCTTCTGCTGCCGGAGCGACAACACGCAGTCTTTGCCCCTATTAGTTTACAGGGAAACGGGACCGGAAGTTGGGATCTCTCAGCCGCTCTACCAAAGACTTCCTATCTCTATGCTCTCCGTTTAGGATAAAGAGAGATTCCATAGAGAATGACTATAGAGGTAGGAAGGGTTAGAGGTAAGTTACACTTCCGGTTTAATTTTAATTTAATTTTTAATTTTATTTTTTTTAATTTAAAAATTAAAATTAATTTTCATTTTAAAAATTGGCCTTGGGTGCTATATTGTTTTAATGTATTTTAAATATTTTTTATCTCCTTAAAGTATTTGATATTTTAGCATGTAATTTGCTTTAATTATTGTAGTAATTTAATCCTGTTTTAATGTACTATTTTTGTATGTTTTTAATTGTATTTTTTAATGTTGTATGTCACCCTGAGTACAGTCCTCGGAGAAGGGCAGAATAATAATAATAATAATAATAATAATAATAATAATCTGGAGCCTCGGTTTAGAGTAAGGCTGGGTGGAAGAGAACCAGGAGACCTGCACTGAATTCCAAACTCTGGCCCTCCCAGAAGCCTCAGCCATCTTGGTCAATGGTGTGGTATTCAGGGAGCCAGAGTTCAAAACACCTGGAAAGCCAGAGTTTGGGAATCAATATTAAGAGTCAAGCTGTTGAACTCCGGTTCCTATCAGCCCCAGAAGAGGCGATTCATGAACTACAGTTCCCAAGGCCTGATTTAGGCTGCATCCACACTGTGGAAGTAATCCAAGATGACACCATTTTAACTGCCATAGCTCAATGATATGGCATTCTGGGAATTGTAGTTAGCAATGGCACCAGAGCTCTCTGACAGAGAAGTTAAATGTCTTACAAAGCTACAATTCCCTGCATTTCTCAGCACTGAGCCATGGCATTTAAAGTGATGTCAAACTGGATTATTTCTGCAGTGTGGATGCAGTTTTAGAGCTGCCTTTTCCACCAGAGCCTCACTGGAAGCCAGAATGGAATATATGTGAAACAAGAATAGGAATCCTGCATCCTACCAGATATTGTTGGACTGCAGCTCCCAGCATTCATCCTAGAGCTAGGGTGTATCCACACTGCAGAATAGAAGCAGTTTGACACCACTTTAACAGCCACGACTTTATCCTGGGATCTGAAGTTTGGTGAAATATTTGGTGAAGTATTCAGCCCGGTTCCTCAGAGAATTCTGATGCCTGTCCAAACTACAAATCCCAGAATTCGGTAGGATAGAGTCAATGGCAGTTAAAGTGGTGTCAGACTTTTAATTCCGCAGTGTGGCTACACCCAGCCAAGATCAGACAGAGATCAGAAATCTCCATCCACAATCTGAGGAGGCTTAAAAACTTTTAGTGGTTCTCTCAATATCCTGTCTCTAATAGCTGTATCAAAGAGCTCTGGTGCCACCACAAACTACAATTCCCCTAATTCCACAACGCTGAGCCAGTGGCAGCTAAAGTGGTGTCAAACTGGACTAAAGCCCAAAACACACAGCAGAAATAACCCAGTTTGAGACTGCTTTAACTGCCCTAGCTCAGTATCAGGGAATTTTGAGAACTGTAGTTTGTTGTGGCACCAGAGCTCTCTGACAGAGAAGGCTAAATGTCTCCTAAACGTCTTGAGCCAGGACAGTTAAAGAGGTTTCAAACTAGATTATTTCTGCAGTGTGTTTTGGCCCTCAGTCAGAGAGTTCTGGAGCCACAAGAAACTACAATTCCCAGGACTCCCTAGGACTGAACCAAGGACAGTTAAAGCAGTCTCAAACTGGGGACCAGGGTTTGCATTCCCACTTGGCCATGGAAACCCACTGGGGTGAAGTTGGTCAAGTCACACTCTCTCAGCCTCAGAGGAAAGCAAGGGCAAACCCCCTCTGAAGGAAACTTGCCCAGAAAACCCCAACAACACACAACAACAACAGGCAATACAATAGGTATACAACAACAACAACCGCCACAAAGGCCAGGGCCCAGTGATTCCCAAACTCTTGCCTTCCAGGGGTTTTGGACTTCAGTTCCCAGAATCCCAGACCGCTGGCCAAGATGGCTGAGGTTTCTGGGAGATGAAGTCTAAAAAATACCTGGAGAGAACCAAAGTTTGGGAACCACTGGCCTAGGCTTAGGGCCTGAGCCGTTCTCTCCTGTTTGGTCTCTATGGTCGCTCGGAGGCCGGACGTGCCTTTGAGTGGAAGGCTTCAGAGGAAGGCTGGAGAGCTGCAGCTGTCAGAGGCGGCGAGTGTCGGGGCTCCGATGGCTGTCTCAGGAGCCGGAAGGGCGAGGGGCAGTGGAGTCCCACCCGTGAGCGAGATCTTCGCCTCCATGGAGTATGGACCAGTGCCAGAGGGGACTGGGGCAGCCCAGGTAAGGGGGACCCAAGGTTGGAAGCCAGGGGTCCCTTCCAGCCTTTCTTCCCCCTCCTCTTGGTGGGGATCCATTATTGTTATTATTGTCATTACTATTATTATTATTATTATTATTATTATTATTATTATTGTGGACACAAGGTTGGAAGCCGGGGTCCCTTCCAGCCTTTCTTCCCCCTCTTCTTGGGGGGGGGGGGGGGAATCCATCATAATCATCATTATTATTATTATTATTATTGACACAAGATTGGAAACCAGGGGGTCCCTTCCAATCTTTCTTCCCCCTACTTTTGGTGGGCATCTATTATTATTATTATTATTATTATTAGGGAGGACACAAGGTTGGAAGTCAGGGATCCCTTCCAGCCTTTCTTCCCCCTCCAATTGGTGGGGATCCATTATTATTATTGTCATTATTATTATTATTATTGGGGACACAAGGTTGGAAGCCAGGGGTCCCTTCCAGCCTTTCTTCTCCCTCTTCTTGGAGGGGGATCCATCATAATCATTACTATTATTATTATTATTATTATTATTATTATCAGGGACACAAGGTTGGAAGCCAGGGGGTCCCTTCCAACCTTTCTTCCCCCTACTTTTGGTGGGCATCTATTATTATTATTATTATTATTAGGGAGGACACAAGGTTGGAAGTCAGGGGTCCCTTCCAGCCTTTCTTCCCCCTCCAATTGGTGGGGATCCATTATTGTTATTATTGTCATTATTATTATTATTATTATTGGGGACACAAGGTTGGAAGCCAGGGGTCCCTTCCAATCTTTCTTCCCCCTCTTCTTGGTGGGGGATCCATTATTATTATTATTATTATTATTATTATTATTAGGGACACAAGGTTGGAAGCCAGGGGGTCCCTTCCAACCTTTCTTCCCCCTACTTTTGGTGGGCATCTATTATTATTATTATTATTATTATTATTATTATTAGGGAGGACACAAGGTTGGAAGTCAGGGGTCCCTTCCAGCCTTTCTTCCCCCTCCAATTGGTGGGGGATCTATTATTAATTATTATTAGGGACACAAGGTTGGAAGCCAGGGAGTCCCTTCCAGCCTTTCTTCCCCCTGCTCTTGGTGGGGATCCATTATTATTATTATTATTATTATTATTAGGGACACAAGGTTGGAAGCCAGGGGTCCCTTCCAGCCTTTTTACCTCCTCCTCTTGGTGGGGATCTATTATTATTATTATTATTATTATTATTAGGGACACAAGGTTGGAAGCCAGGGAGTCCCTTCCAGCCTTTCTTCCCCCTGCTCTTGGTGGGGATCCATTATTATTATTATTATTATTATTAGGGACACAAGGTTGGAAGCCAGGGGTCCCTTCCAGCCTTTTTACCTCCTCCTCTTGGTGGGGATCTAATTATTATTATTATTATTATTATTATTATTATTATTATTATAATATTAGGGACACAAGGTTGGAAGCCAGGGCGTCCCTTCCAGCCTTTCTTTTTTTATTGAATTATTTTAATATACTAGATACACACAGTGCTACACATTATATTTATATGTGTCCCTCTTTTCCCCCAAAACTGGGACTCAGAGAGCCTTACAATCTAAACAAAAGCACAGTCGAATTAAAAAAGTACAATAGCGACCATTGAAATGTAATTAAACTACTGTATTATAATATTAAAAGAGGGTCATTTGTTTTAAAAAGGTTTAAGAAGACTGGGGGACTATGCAGGTTGTATGTGTGTGTGCTGGGTGCCTTTGACTCATTTCCCTAAAGCAATCTCCCCCATCATGGCAAATTGACAAATTTCTTCAGAGGGTGTTTGCTATTGCCATCCTCTGAGGTTGAGAGAGTGTGACTCGCCCAAGATCACCCAGTGGGTTTCATGGCTGAGCTGGAAATCAGATCCTGGTCTCGCAGAGTTATAGTCCAACACTCAAAACACAGTGCCACACTGGCTTATCAGGATATAGGTTGAGTCTCCCTTATTTGAAATACTTGGGACCAGAAAAGTTTGGGATTTTGGATTTTAGAATACCTGTGTTCTTGGAGATGGGTTGCTTCTGTTGTTGCGTGCCTTCAAAGTCCTATCCAGGGGTAGGCAACCTTTTTGAGCCGGGAGCTGGGTTGCTGTCCCTCAGACAATTGGGGGGGCCGAAGCACCAAAAATAAATAAATAAATAAATAAATAAATATTTTTTAAAAAATTAAAAAATTTAAAAATATGCATGCACTCTCTCTCAGCCCCAGAAAAGCCATGGCAAAACCCCTGTGGAGATTTTGCCAAGAAAACCCCAAGAACAAGTAATAACAACAATAATCAATATCATCATGGCGGGCAGCGGCGGCGGCGGCGGTGGCAGGACTGGCCTGGGGCCGGTCCAAAGGCCTTGGGGGGCCGCATCCAGCCCCCGGGGCTTAGGTTGCCTACCCCTGGTCCTATCCGACTTATGGCAACTCTAGGGATTTCTTGGCAAGATTTGGTCAGAGGAGGTTTGCCGTTGCCTTCCCCTGAGGCTGAGAGGGTGTGACTTGTCCAAGGTCACCCAGTGGGTTTCATGGTCAAGTTGGGATTCTAACCTTAGTCTCCAGAGTCATATTCCAGCACTCAAACCACTACACCACACTAGCTCAAGTCTAAACACAAAATTCATTTATTCAGAGATATAGCTGTGTTAATCTGTAGTTGTTGTTGTGTGCCTTCAAGTCGTTTCCAACGTATGATGACCCTAAGGCGAACCTATCACAGGGTTTTCTTGGCAAGTTTCTTCTTGCTGTTGCCATCCTTTGAAGTTGAGAGAGAGTGACTCGCCCAAGGTAACCCAGTGGCTTTTTATGCTCAAGTGGGGAATTGAACCTTGATTGCCAGAGTTGCAGTCCAACATTCATACCACTACATTAGGCTGGCTCTCACATATCAATACGCAAAGGGATCGTGTTGCGCCTTTGAGACTAACTGTGCAAAAGAAGTTGTAGCATGAACTTTCGTGGACTCTGGTCTACTTCCTGAGAGGCAGGGAGTGGACTGATTTCATTTGTTTATTTATTCATTTATTATTCCTTTCCTGTATGATTTTTAACACCTCTGCCTAATGAAGAAGCTGGTGGAGCTTGAAAAGCTTGTATCATGTATTTTGTGCATTTCGGTTGGTCCAATAAAGGTATCAGTGTGTTGTGGATTTTGGATGTTATTGTACTCTTAGCCATGGAACCTCACTGGGTGACCTTGGGCAAGTCATACTCTCTCAGCCTCAGAGGGTGGCAATGGCAAATACCCTCTGAAGAAACTTGCCACGAACACCCCATGATAGGTTCATCTTAGGGCCTCCCTAAGTTGGAAACGACTTTACGGCACACAACAACAACAACAAACAACATACGGTCAACACAGCTACCTCTGAATATAATTTGATTTATATTTTATATTCACCTTATATGCATATAGCCTGAAGGTAAATCTTATATAATCTTTTGAAAATAATTTTGTGCATGAAACCAAGTTTGTGTACACTGGAATGTTAGAAAGCAAAGTCACGATCTCAGCCACCCAGGAAAAAAGTTTTGGTTTTTAGAGTATTTTGTATTTCGGGATTCTGGACAAGGGAGACTCAACCTGTACTTGGAATTTTGGTTTTAGGTGGGATTTAGGTCCAAAGCACACTGCAGAAATAATCCAGTTTTAGGCTGCTTTAATTGCCCTGTCTGAATGCTAGGGAATTCTGGGAACTGTAGTTTTGTGAGACATTTAGCTTTCTCTGTGAGAGAGACTTGGTGCCACAGTAACCTACAATTCCCAGGATTTCCTAACACTGAGTCAGGGGCAGTTAAAGTGGTGTCAAACTGGATTATTTCTACAGTGTGTTTTGAATCCTAGTGGGTCAGAAAATCAGGGAGGGAGCAGGAAAGGATCACAAAATAAAGTGGGAACACTTTATTTCCCTATCCCACTCTGGCAGTGAATATACCCTTTGCTCCTGGTTGTACATTGTACTCACTGTACTTAAAATTGTACGTTGAATATAGCCTTTGCTTCTCATTGTACCCCTCCAAAAAATCTGGCTAACTCACTCCATCCCTGACCTTTGTTCCTTCCTCTGCTGAGGCAGCAGGTTTTGCTGGATGGACTCTGTTCCACTGCTCAGAAAACCTTCTGTTTTTCTCTTCATGGGGGAAAAAGTTCTTGTGATGCTCTAATCTCAATGTCTTTAACCAAATGTATGCAAAGAAAAGCCTATTTGTCGAAGTGGAGCGCCCTGAAGGAGCGTGAAAACTCAGGAGTCCTGCCTTTAATACTGAACACTGAGCATCTATCTCATTTTCAGTTTCTGACTTTTCATTTCACTGTAGAAATCAGGAGTCCTTTTGAGCTTCCCTATCCTTGGCTGCCTCCGCACTTAAGAAATAATCCGGTTTGACTCCACTCTAACTGCCATGGCTCAGCGCTATGGAATTGTGGAGAAAACCAACTACAATTCCCAGAATTCCATGGCATTCAGCCATGGCAGTTAAAGTGGCATCAAACCGGATTATTTCTGCAGTGCGGAGGCTCACAAACTCCATCTGTCCTGTACTAGAAGAATCTAGTATCCAATAGCCCAAAGAGTTTATATGGCAATGGTCTCAAATGGTGCGATGGGACTCTCAGTGGAAGTACGAGAGGAGTTGCTCAACGGGGACACGAGACTTGGAGGCTCTGATTCCTCCTCCTCCTCCTCTTTCCAAACTTTCTAGTGTACAAAATTTACACATGCATTGAGTTAAATATTGAATTTACTTAAATAAAACTGTTCTAATTTGAATGGTGTTATTTCTTTATAAAATGTTCAAATATGAATACACATGAATGTGCGAATGTAAATACGTATACTAAATAAACAAAATATTTGTATTCATACGCAACATTGAGTGGGCGAGTGTGCAATATCCACATGTAAAAAGGGTAAAAGGTTTGAGTACTACTGGTTTATGGGGGAGATTTGATGGGGTGGGGACACTGTTATTGCTCCCTATGAGTTTGTCTTTGTTTTGTTGTTGTGTACCTTTAAGTTGTTTCCGACTTATGGTGACCCTAAGGCGACACTATCATGCGGGTTTCTTGGCAAAGTTACTTCAGAGAAGGTTTCCCATTATCTTCTCATGAGGATGAGAGAGTGTGACTTGCCTTAACTAGTGGGTTTCATGGCTAAGCCAGGATTCGAACCCTGATCTCTCAATGTCCTCACACAACTCTCAAACCACTACTACATCATGCTGGCTGTATGAGTATCCATGAGTTATGTGAGGCTCTAGTTTTTGTTCAGAAGCATCCTGTTTTTCATTCTAAATGTACAACTGTTGCACCTGGCATCAGTATTAAAACCTCGAAACAAAAAAGTACAGCCAGCCTTCCATGTTTTACGGCTTTGACTTTTGTGGATTTGATGATTCATGGACTGATATCTAATATGTTCTCCCCAAGAATCTCTAGGTCCCCCAGCACAACTCTATAGTCAACATCTGCCAAAAGTTTTGCTGGAAGATCGAGGTCCTCCGGTGCAATTCTGTGATCAATTTCCAGCAGAAGTTGACCATAGAATTGCCCTGGAGGACCTAGAGATTCCAAGAGAAGTGATCTCTCACGTAAAGTAAGGTGCAAAACACACTGCAGAAATAATTTTAACCATTTTAATTGCCCTGTCTCGATGCTAGGGAATTGTGGGAACTAGTTTTGTGAGACATTTAGCCTTCTCTATCAGAGAGCTTTGGTGCCACAATAAACTACAAATCCCAGGGTTCCCTAGCACTGAGACAGGGCAGTTAAAGTGGTCTCAAACTGCAGTGTGTTTTGGACCCATGTCTTTATTTGCAGTTTTTCACAGAGGTCCTGTGCCCCTAACTCCAGCGAAATGTGGAGGGTCAACTGTATAGATTGAATCTTCCCTTATCCAGAATACCTAGAATCAGAAGTATTTTGAATTTTGGGGGTTTTTTTTGGGGGGGGGGGTTGGATCTTGGGATATCTGTATTTGCACATATGTACATAATAAGATACCTTGGAAATGGGACCAAAGTCTAAACACAAAATTCATTTGTTTCATATCCACCTTCTACACATAGCCTGAAAGTAATTTTGTACGATGTTTTTTTTTAAATTGTGCATGGAACCAAGTTTGTGTACATTGAGCCATCAGAAACCAGAGGTGTCACTGTCTCAGCCACCCATGAAAAATGTTTTGGTTTTTGGAATATTTTGGAATTCTGGATAAAGAAGATTCACCATGTAGACCTGGCAGTCATGGAGTCTGCCTGCTGCCCTGATAGGTCTTGGGTGCAAAATGAAGTTAGTACTTATTCTGAGTGGGGAAGAAGAATGAAGTGAGGGGTTATTCACATTGTAAAAATAATCCAGGATGAATCTGGGTTGAATCTCCGTTGTTTACACACATTGTAAATACACCCAATTAGATTTTTTGGGGACAGGGGCTGCTAAAAACCCCACAATCTGGGAAAATTGATATCGAAGTTTTCCCCAATTTTTTAAAAAGATCTGCATCATTGGTAGTGTGAATAACTGATGCGAATAGATCTGGGATAAAACACTGCATACCAAAAAAGGGGTTCAGAATGCATTTGCGTTGTCGACTCCATCTTTATCCGAACGCTTGCATGTGTGAGCAATCGAACTAGCAGAGATGTGTATTGATGTGGTTCCATAATGTGAGTAACCAACCCAGAATGTGTGAGTGAGATGATACATTATTGCGCTAAAAAGAAACGATGTCTGAATGACTCCTTAGAAGAAAAGCACAATTGGGAATTGAGAGAAGGGCCTCAGTTTTTCTCTGTGCCCTGATCACATTGTTTATGAGAACCCCGTACACCCATGGGTCTTTGTACTCCATGAAACTGAAGATTTAAGAGAAATAATTTTATTCTTGCTTGATATTGTGTTTCAAGTTACACTCCAACTTATTTTTTTTTAATTATTATTATTATATAAAATTTATCATACATATCATTCATACATCTAAACATTTCTGATCTTCCTACATTATCTATGCTTGGTATTCATACATCTTACTTGTACCGTTCCTTATCCAACACAGGTAATTTTTTATTCTATCTTAAATATTTCGATCAAACTGAGATTTAAGTAGATTTACAATATTAACTCTGGTTTAATCCTTAAAAACAATGATTGATGATTCTCCCCATATGTTACTCAGATATTTCATTATTGATTTTTCTCTACAAATTTACCTAAGCTTTCATATTTCATTAAGCATGTCTGTTTATCTAATTCAGCCCGCTCAAGTAATTTTAGTGACCATTCTTGTATCGAAGGGATTGAACTCTCTTTCCATTTCTGGGCTATTACTATTCTGGCTGCCGATGTCATGTAATGCAACATTCTAGCGTTTTTATAGTTTATTATTTCTTCATCTCCCATTAATTGCCCCTGCTTTCTTTTAATAATTAAAATGTACTTTTTATTGTGGATGGGAGGGTTTATGGGATATGATGTTTTACTGTATTTCAATGCTGTTTTATTACTTTTAGCCGCTTCGATCTGTTTAGAGAGGTGGGATATAAATAAATGTATTATTATTATTATTATTATTATTATTATTATTATTATTATTATTTTCTGTCATACCTGATAGTTATAGTTCTTGTTTCATTTTGATTTTCCTATTCATAATTTCTTCAATCAATTTGTGTATAGAATTCCAATAAAGTTGACTTCAACTTATAAGAGATCCTGTGATAGAGTTTTCTTGGCAAGTGGCCTCTGCATACAGAATATAGCACTACTGTTATAATTCCACCCTATGGAATCCTGGGATTTGCAGTTTAGGGAGGGTTACTAAGAATTCACAGATAGATCGACTGCCTCTTACAAACTACAAAACCCAGGTAAAGCTAAGGCAGTTAAAGTGGAATCATAGTGGTATAATTATGCAATGTGAAAGGTCCAAAGTTTTTACTTATAAGAGATTATTTTGCCACTGCCTTCCTCTTAGGCTGACAGAGCATGACAGAGTCATTGTGGCTGAATGGGGATCACGGAATCATAGACTTGGAAGGGATCACAAGGGTCATCTACTCCAACCCACTAATCCAAACCCTGGTCTCCTCCTAGTCCAACACTCAAACCACTATAGCCCAAGGTCTCGTTCCCACTATGATTTAAAGCAAATTGCTGATTGGGTTATATGACCGTCGTTCCCACTTGAAACCGGTTCCGATCCTATTGAGCTCAGTTTCAATCATGATGAAGCAAGGCAAACACAAAAAAAACACTGTTTCCTGACACTAATTTTTGGGCGGTTCTTTTGAAAAGAATCGATTCCAAAGCGTGTTCAACAAGTGGGAATGACGGATCTGAATCACATCATTCGGGAAGGGAGGGAGTAATGGCAGAGGGATGTTTAAAATCCTGACTCAGTTTTTGGGAAATCAGCCATTCCTCCCCATCCACCCCCCCCCCCAGTGCCTTTGTGCTTGTGGTGTGACCTATGGGCGCATTATATATATATATATATATATATATATATATATGATAGAATATATGATCCATTGTATTTGCAACTATTTGCAATTACGGGTGGACGGCAACTCAGCGAGGCAGGTACTTGCAAAACCAATCCTGTCAATTTTCAAATATATATATATATATATATATATATATAGTTCCCAAGCTGGGGTGGTCAAAGGGGAAATGGTGTGCTTGAGCAGCCTGGGTTGCTGGGGACAGAGGAAGGCTCAGTTGCTAAAGTCACTGCACTCAGCGCCTGGAACAGCCCCATCCTCACCGTGTTGCCGCTTGCATCACCAATGATGCGCAGATGATTGACATGCATTTTGCAGCGGTGCAAACTAGTGGGAGCGACAATTGTGCCAAAAAATAAGCGATTACAAGGGAATAATGAAAAGATCCACTTTCATAGTGGGAGCAACGGACCTTTTGGAACCAATTCACTGACACGGAGCGAAGGCGAATCGCAAACCTGTTTAAATGTAAGTGGAAATGTGCCCCAAAACACATTGCAGAAATAATCCAATTTGAGACCGCTTTAACTGCACTGGCTTGATGTTAGAGAATCTTGGGAACTGTAGTTTATTGTGGCATCAGAGCTCTCTGACAGAGAAGGCTAAATGTCTCAGTTCCCAGAATTCCTTAGCACTGAGCCAAGACAATTAAAGTGGTATCAAACTGGTTTATTTTTGCAGTGTATTTCTGGCCCTGAGCCAAGGCAGTTAAAGTGATGTCAAACCAGATTATTTCTACAATTATGTTTTGGACCTCAGTGCTAGGGAATCCTGGGAATTGGGAGTTTGTTGTGGCACCAGACCTCTCTGAAAGAGAAGGCTAAATGTTTCACAATTCCCAGAATTCCCTAGCACTGAGCCAGGGCAGTTAAAGCGGTGTCAGACCAGATTATTTCTACAGTTATGTTTTGGATCTCAATGCTAGGGAATCCTGGGAACTGGGAGTTTGTTGTGGCACCAGACCTCTTTGACAGAGAAGGCTCAATGTCTCACAATTCCCAGAATTCCCTAGCATTGAGCCAGGACACTTAAAGTGGTGTCAAACCGGTTTATTTCTGCAGTGTGTTTCTGGCCCTGAGCCAAGACAGTTAAAGCGATGTCAAACCAGATTATTTCTACAGTTGTGTTTTGGACCTCTCAGTGCTAGGGAATCCTGGGAATTGTAGCTCGTTGTGGCACCAGAGCTCTTTGTCTGACGGAGAAGTCTAAGTATTTCACAAAACTACAGTTCCCAGAAGCCCCTAGCAGTTAAAGCGGTCTCAAAGTGGCACACTGTAGTGTGCTTTTGGACCTGAACCAGGGCAGTCGAAGCGGTGTCATGCCGGATTATTTCTGCAGTGCGGATGCAGCCTGGGCCACTCCTGCTTGCGCTGCAACAGGCGGAACTGAGAGAAAGAGAGAAAGAGAGAGAGAGAGGGTAGACATTCCAGATTCCAATCAGAACGCGGGGAGCTCATTTACATACCAGGGGCGTCTTAACCAATGGCTGCGCGGCAAGCCCCACCTCGGGTTACGTGTTACCGCGGAGGTACCCGCCCCTCTTACCCCGCCTCGCTCAGTCTGCTGGGTTCAGCAGCATCAGGAGGAGGAGGAGGAGGAGGAGGAGGAATGGGGGAGGGCTGCTATCCCAGCATGCACCAGGGTTGAGCCCCTGGTTAAAGCGAGGTAAGGGGTGGGGACCCCGTTTTTGCTTACCCCGCAATTGCACCTGGTCCTGGACCCTCCCTCCCCTTCCCAGGATGTCTTCTTCTTCTCCATCTCCATCCTTCCTGGGCTGCAAAGGTGCTGCTGCTGCTGCTGCTGCTGCTGCAACCACGGACCGTCCCGGCAAGGTACCCCGGACCCGTGCCGCCACCTGGAGCCACCGGGAGACCCTGGATTTCCTGGCCCTTTGGGGGGAAGAGGGGATCCAGGCGCAGCTGAACCGGTGCCACCGCAACGCCGACGTCTACCAATGGATCTCGGAGCGGATGGCGGAGCGGGGCTACTCCCGCGACGAGGACCAGTGCCGCACCAAAGGCAAGGACCTCAAGAAGAGTTACAAGCAAGCCAAGCTCCAGGAGGATGGGGGCATCGCCAGGCAGAGATGCCGCTTCTTCCACGAACTGGACGCCATCCTCGGGGGTGGCAAGGCTGGCATTGGGCGAGGAGGAGGAGGAGGAGGGCGAAACAGCAGCATCCCAAAGGATCCCAATGGAGCTGGCCCTTGGTGCCAAGTGGTGATCAAAGAAGAGAGCGATCCGGAGCTGGATCCGGATCAAGAACACCAGGAGGAGGAGGAGGAAGGCTACACCTGGACCCAGGTGTCTGTCACTGATGGCAGTGATCTGGATGCCCCCCAATGTGAACCCAGTGCCCACCCTCCCTCTGCCACCGCCTCCTCCTCCTCTTCCTCCTTCTCCTCTTCCCAAACAGTGGGGGGTTTGGTTCCTCCTGAAGACCAGTATCAGCATCCCCATCATCCCCATCACCATCATGTCCCAGGTGGGATGGTCAAGGAAGAGGAGGAGGAGGAGGAGGAGGAGGGAGAAGAAGAGGAAGAGGGAAGGCTCCAAGATGACAGTCTTCATAGGGATGGCAGCCATGGAGGGTCTTATCTCTATGCCCAGGAAAATGCCCATGGGGAGACCCCCCGGGGAGAGATCTTGGGGTCCCAGGTGGTGGAGGAAGCTGGCCGCCATTGTCCGGAGGTGGAAGCCCCTTGGAGACCCCCAGTGAGTAGGAGAGGTGAGTAGAAAGAGATGTATTTGAATGGGACCAGGGTGACCTAACCGCAAAGGACGACAAGGTGCTGTAAAATGGAGGGCATTCAAGAATAATGGAGGACCTGACCCAATGAAAGTCTAAAGCACTCATATCTCATTATATACATATATGTGAATACGCTCGTTCCTCCACATCCTGTGGAGTTAGGGACATAGGGCCCCCGAAATAACAAAAACTCTTATGTTTTTGCCTGAGAGAACACCTCTCTAGGAATCTCTAGGTCCTCCAGTGCAAGTCTGTGGTCAACATCTGCCAGACATTGACCATAGAATTGTACTGGAGGTACAAAGGCCTAGTGGAACGTTCTTTCTAGGAATCTCTAGGTCATTCAGTGTGAATTTTGGTTAAAGTTGACCATGGAGTTGCGCTGGAGGACCTAGAGATTCCTAGAGAGAACATATTAATCAAAGCTGCAAAAGTCAAAGCTGCAAATGTGGAGGAACAAGTGTACAGATATCTCAAAATCCAAAATAAAATAAAATAAAATAAAATTCCAAAATCCAAACACTTCTGATATAGATTCATGCTTTTTAGTTATGCTCAAAATTTTGGAGGACATTTTGGATTTCTTCCAGGATAGAAGGTTGAGATAAAGGACATGTTCTGGAAAAGAAGAATGTCTGGGAAATGTGTCCATGTCCAGAGGATCTGGGAGTGACCTTTGCTAGCCCTCACAGTGTACTTCCTCATACTTGTCTCCTCTCTAACTTTGGACTGTGCTCTTAGTTGTTGTTGTTGTGTGCCTTCAGGTCCTTCCCAGTTTAGGGTGATCCTATTATAAGGTTTTCTTGACCAGTTTCGTTCAGAGGGGGTTTGCCATTGCCATCCTCTGAGGCTGAGAGAATGTGACTTGCCCAAGGTCACCCAGTGGGAGTCATGGCCAAGTGGGGATTTGAACCTTGTTCTCCAGAGTCATAGTCCAACAGTCAAACCAGTATACCACGCTCGCTAAGTATATCAATGCAGTATTCCTCAGTCCATCAACTACAGCCATTGTTCAGTATAGGCTTGTGAATTGTGTTTGGAAGCAATAAAGCAAATATAAGGAAGAAAAGTTGTAAGTCAAGATTTTCATGAATTTACTGGGTGTACACAAACTGGGACAGCATGGTGTAATTGTTTGAACATTGGACTAGGAGATCAGGATTTGAATTCTGGCTTGGTCATGGAAACCCACTAGCTGATCTTGGGCAACTCACACTCTCTCAGCCTTAGAAGATGGCAATGCCAAACCCCTTCTGAAGAAACAAGCCAAGAAAACCCTATTATAGGTTTGCCTTGTGGTCACTATGGGCCTATACAGACTGCCAGAAATAATCCCGCTTGAGGCCACTTTAACTGCCTTGGCTCTGTGCTAGGGAACCATGGGAATTGTAGTTTTTTCTGAGACATTGAGCCTTCTCTGTCAGAGAGCTCAGGTGCCACAATAAACTACAGTTCCCATGATCCCCTAGCATTGAGCCAGGACAGTTAAAGCAACCTCACACTGGATTATTTCTGCAGTGTGTTTTGGACCACAGGCAACATAACTTAGCACTTAAGTTCTTTGTTAATATATATTTGGCCCTCCATATCCATGAGCTCTACATCTACAGATTCAACCATCCATGGCTTTAAAATACCTTTTAAAAATCCATAATGAAAACCTTGATTTTTTAAATTTTATATAAGGGACCCCATTTTACTACCCTATAATATATAATGAGACTTGAGCATCCATAGATGTTGGTATCCATGGGAGGATCCTTGAACCAAACCCCAGCTGATATCAAAGGCCCACTGTATATAGGACAATATTACACAACACTGTTATAGCACTATTATTCCACTTTAACTACTATGGCAGCCTCCTGTGGAATTCTAGGATTTGTAGTTTAGTGAGGCTTTTAAGAGCTCTCTGGCTGAGTATTCTAAATACCCCTCCCTAAACTACAAATCCCAGGATTCCACAGGAGGTAGCCATAGCAGTTAAAGTAGAATAATAGCGTTATAACAGCGTACAGTGGGCCCTTGTTATCTGCTGGGGTTTGGTTCCAGGACCCCCCCTAGATACTAAAATCTGTGGATGCTCAAGTCCCATTCAATATAATGGCATAGAAAAATGGTATCCCTTATATAAAATGGATAGAAAAAAATCAAGGTTTGTTTTTTTGGAATTTCTATATTTTTAAAGTATTTTCAAGCCATGAATGCTTGAATCCGTGGATACGGAGGGCTGACTGTAGTGCGATATTGTCCATAATAGGTATCAATAAGAGATGATAGCTTCTGTGTCAGCAGGGTGATGAATCTCTCTGGATTTTAGCCTGAATTTTAAAGGAATTACCCAAAGTACTCAACCGACTTTAGGAGTAGGAATAGTATCTTGAGCAGCCCTGCTAAGGTTTGGACTAAAAGCCACAATGAATTTATCACCCCACTGACAAGTAACCAGTGTTTGTGTGTGTGTGTGTGTGAGAGAGAGAGAGAGAGAGAGGGAGGGAGAAATAAAATATTAACTTGGAGAAGTTACATTTGGACTAACTCCCAAAATCCTAGCCAGCAGGTCTGATCCCAAAAAGGTCACTTTTCCCAAGCTTGTGCTGTGTCTGCTCTTTCAACTGGTATGAGTTTAACACAGGGGTAGGCAACCTTTTTGAGCCGGGGGCCGGGTTGCTGTCCCTCAGACAATTGGGGGGCCGAAGCACCAAAAATAAAAAAATAAACAAATGAAATATTTTTTTAAAAAAAAATAAAAAAATAAAAAAAATATGCATACACACACTCTCAGCCCCAGAAAAGCCATGGCAAAACCCCTGTGGAGATTTTGCCAAGAAAACCCCAAGAACAAGTAATAACAATAATCAATATCATCATGGCGGGCGGCGGCGGCAGGACCGGCCTGGGGCCAGTCCAAAGGCCTCGGGGGGCCACATCCGGCCCCCAGGCCTTAGGTTGCCTACCCCTGGTTTAACATATACTGGGCCAGAACCTTCAGCCCACAGCTTATTTCTAAGTAGACATGGCATAGAAGTAAGCCATGTCTGCTTATATATGCTTAGTGAGGAAGTAATGTCCATTTTGTCTTGACTTATGCTTGACCAGGAAAATGTCCATTTTATCCTCGCCTTTAACTCCATCCACTACTAAAATGTTCCCTCCCTGAGACTCTTCCCAAATTAAAATTTGGCCCAGCAAAATTCCCCACACTTGTGCTGGAGCCTCGCGTGGGCATGAGGGGGTGGGGCCTAGTGTCAGCCATTTTGGAGGTTTGGGCCTAGTGTCAGCCATTTTGAATAACACTGTTTCTGCCTCCCAGCTTTTTCTAGGTCTCGGAGCTTGTTGAGTACGCGAGAGAAGTTGGTGCAGCTCCGCAACAGAAGGAAGAGACCCCGGGATGACAAATTTGATGAGCTCATCCGAGACATTCGAACTCATTTCCGAGAGAGGGAAAGGCTCTTCCAGGGCCTTTGGGAGGAAGAGAAAGCCCAGCGGGAGAAGGACCGGAGGCTTTGGGCTGCTGAGATGAATTGGATCCGGGAGATGTGGGCCAAGAGCCAGAAGGAAAAGGAGGCCACAACACCAGGAGAAGAGAAGGAGTTGAATGGACCTTGGCGTGTAAAGAAAGAGAACTGGAACAGGGACTTCTACAAAGACATTGGAGGGGCAACTGCCAAAGACACCCGTGTTCAGGAACCCCTTCTCTTAAAGGTTGCCTATACTAAGAGCAACCCCATGGGCCCTGCAATCCTTCCCCAGCAAGGTTCCCTCCAGATATTTTAGTCTACAACTCTCATAAGCCCCAGGCAACACAGCCATGTGGTTAGGGATGATAGGCATTACAGGTGCCTTGCAAAATCTGGAGGGACTCATACTGGAGGAGGTTGCCTGATTCCTTAGTCAGAAAGTCCAAAAGGATTTCCAAGCCATTTCACTGCCTTTTCTTAAGGTGCATCCACATTACAGAAATAATCCAGTTTCACACTACTTTAACTGTCATGGCTCAATGCTATGGAACTCTGGAATCTGTAGTTCGTTGTAGCACCAGAGCTCTCTGACAGGGGAGGCTAAATGTCTCACAGAACTACAGTTCCTAGAATTCCATAGCATTGAACCATGGCAGTTAAAGAGGTGTCAAACTGGATTATTTCTGCTGTGCAAATGCATCCTCTGAGAACTTCTGTTCCCTCTCTTGGCGCCTTTGTAAATGTTCCCTTGAGATAAGCTCTTCCTGAAACACATAAGCTTTAAACTCCTCAGTGATTTAAGCAAAGCTAGCCTAACATGATGCTCTCCAGATGTGGTAGGATACTGTTCCCTGTTGTTCCCAACCAACATGGACTTTATGGCTATATTGGTTGAGGATGATGGGAGTCATTATCCAACATACCACCAAAGCACCTGGTTAGGGAAGGCTGGTTTAAAAATGAAATCTAAGACCAATGCAAGCTTTTTCTTCTTTGCATGTTCGTAGTTTAAGGATGGGAAGCGGAAACAACTCAATCATGAGGTTCACTGTTTAGCGTTGTTGTTGTTGTTGTTGTTGTTGTTATTTTGGTCTGCAAGACCCAGAATCCAAACCCCTTCCCATCAGATGGCATTTCCATGCTGGCTGGGGAATTCTGGGACTTGTAGTTTGAAATATAACCTCCTCAGGCTCTGTGATTCTTTCCACTTCTCTTGATGTGATCTAGTTATTCATAGCATGGTTGAGTTCTGTCTCCGCTATGTAATAGGTAGGTGGAATTCAGACATTCCAGCAAGTGCATAGTGACTGAAACCAAGCAAGATAGGAAATATGTGTGTATAACTCCTTGGCAGGGTAAACAAAAGTTGTTGCTTCAGGATAACACCCCTAAATTTATGAACTTTCGGGTATGTCAGTGTTTTGGAGCATTGCATTAGAAACCCACTCCTCATTGTGGCCAGACTGGGGTAGGAAACAGCTGTAAATATTCAGTCAACAACCCTGATGGTAACCTCATTGCAGCCAGAGTCTAGAAAAGTGACTCGATTTGACAACTCTCAGATTTCCCCAGCTAACTGACCATGCGGTCAGGAGAGTTACAGTCCAACAGAATCACATTTCCCACTCTAATATGAACACAGGACATTGCCTTTATATAGCAGATCAGACATCTAGCACAATATTGTTTATTCTGAATGTTTCCCGCTGCCTGCTACCTTTTAGCTGCTGGCACTGGAGTTTAAACTGAGTCCTTTTTACTGAGCAGTATTCTCTTGCAAATTCTAGTACAGTTTATCCAACTAGAATATTTCCATGCATCCACGGTGCAAAATAGCCAATGAGGATGATAAAACAAAATTTTGTTGGCTTTAATTTAGTCATATTTAGAGTGTACCTGTTGAAATAAATGAGATTTAGTTTAATCACAGCTGATGCATCCCACAATGTCAGTGGGCCTACTCTAAGAAAGGCTAATTCTGGCTTTAACCCAGGGGTATGAACTATGCAGCCTTCCAAATGTTGGACATCAGTTTCCAAGAGCCAGAACCAACAGAGAATGCTGGGAGTTTCGGTCCAATATCTGGAGGGCTGCCTAATCCTTGCTCAGCTATGGAAATCCACCAGCTGACCTTGAGCAAATCACACACTCAGCCTAAGAGGAAAGCCATGGCAAAGCTTCCTCTGATTAAATCTTGCCAAGGAAACCTGATGATAGAGATAAGTTGAGATCAACTTGAAGGCATGTAACAACAAGAACAGCAGCTTCAACAACATATGCAAAATGAAGTAACCTTCTCACAAATCTCATCATAGCTGTGTATAGATAATCTCTTTCCAGAGGAAATTGTGAAACTTGATACTGATACTAACTTTGTCCCCCTAATAACTTTCCAGCAATATGATGAAACTGCATGCTGAATCCACTTTGCCCCTTGCAGTAATATTATAGAGATCCCTTAGGACTTTCTTGCTGGAAAAAGTTGGTTCAGTGTGTATACTGCTTTCCACACTTGGAGTTTGAATGTTGCCCTTTATGATAAGGTCTACCATTTCATAGTTAAAGGATGTACTTTGTAAAACTAAGGCACCAGATTCAGCTGCTGGCATTTCCAGATAGATCTTGAGTTGGGTACCAGGGAGAATGGGTGAAAATGCTAGCACTGAGATTTCTGGTATAAAGCATATGAGCCTTCCATTCCTAGACTGAGAAATGTCACTGCTGTTTCTAGTTGGAGATTCAAGCAATCAAATCTGTATTCTTTGTTCTGGTGAAGGGAAACATAGCTGTGTAGGTTATCTATCTGTTTCTCTTTTTAAGAGCCTGATCCTTCCTTGATTACAACTTATACCCCACCCCCCATTGCCCCTGAGGCTTTTGGCACAGTTGAATCCAGAGATGTGTAGCTCTCTGGCTTTAGCACCCAGACGTGTAGCTGTCTAGCCTTGGCACAGCCTCCACCAGCCTATTTTCCTCCAATTTCAAGTCTATGGGAAATTGGGAGCCCATGAACTGAAGCAGTGGCAAGACGTCTTCACCAGTACATGGGCTAATTTTGGTTTTTATGTTCTGAACTGTGTTGCATTATTTCAAGGGTGTAGGCCTTTTGTCTAGATTTGCTGGTGCGGGACTGTAACCCCTGCAAATATTGTTGGACTTGAACTTCCCAGACTATTAGCCATCCTGTCTAAAGCTGATGATGAAAATTGAAGTCCAACAACATCTGGAGGGCCTCAGTTTCCATATCTGTGATCTAGATTTTCTTTCTGTCTGCTAGATAATAGTTGCTGCTTAATACCTTCATTATATGAAAAAGAGTTTTGCATTATTTCAGATCAAATTTGTGCTTCTTTCCTTGGTGACACCTGGTGCAGTGTCGCTGGCCTGCCCCATTTCACCCTCCCATCCTGCTGCCTTGCTCACCTGCCACCCTCACCACTGCCTCGGCTACCACCCCAGGGAGATAGCCGGGCTGCAACAAACCCATGAGAGACACACTCATCTCTCCACTACAGCTGGAGTAGGGCCCCACTGAGTATTACCCCTCCTTTAGAGTGTCACCAGGTGCATTCTGCACTCCTCGCACCCACCCAGTGAAACCACTGCTTCTTTCTAAACACTGCCCTTCTTCTCTTCTCACACACTCACCATTTCCCTTTTTCTTTTCAGTCCTGGCTGGAATCACATGGCCGTAGCTTTGGGCATTTTGTGGATGGCAAGTGGCTGAAGCCAGATGGAAGGGAGATCTGTTCCATCAAGAACCCCAGCACAGGTAGAGAAAGAAAGATCATAAGAGAAGGAGATGGGGCAAACAATAAGAGTGACTAATATTCTGCACTTCTGTGATGTTCTGAAGCAGACTCAAACCTTGTCTGCCCTAGCCAGGATACCTTAGGGACAGCCTGGAGTATCCTGGTCTTGCAGCTGTCCCATTCTGCCCCTGTTACCTTGGCCTTCTTTTCTGCTCTGCTGCTACTGTTTGCACAGGACTCCCACTGGGCTGCATGGTGCATCTACCAGCACCACAAGCCTCTCACTTCTGAGGTCAGAATGAGGCATTCAGTGATGGTCACATGCTGGGAGCCTCCTTCTGACTTCAGAACAAGCGACCTGTGACAGTGGTGGATGCACCAGGTTGCTCAGTTGGATGCCCATGCAGACAGCCACCACAGTACAGAAATGGAGGTCTCCTGATCTTTCGGGAAGATCCGAAGCAATGAGCAAGTTGTTTTACTCCATGTTAACTCTGTTATTCCTCAGTTCTGGGAGGGCTGGGAGAAGCTCATATTATAGGCCTAACAGTAGTAAACTGATGCTAAATGGGTCATTGTCTGTCAGTGTGATATTCTTGAGGTCCAGTACAGTGGGCCCTCCTTATCTGCAGATTTGCCATTCACGGATCCCAGCATCCACAGATGGCAAGCTCCTGGTTGTCCCCAAAGTCCTACTCAGTGCTGTTGCAGCTGTTGCTGCCACTACCCTCCTCCTCCTCTTTGCAATTGCTCCCACTGCCTGAGAAGAGTAGCTTCTGCTGATGGCAGCACAACCTCTCAGTTCCCCATGGGCAGCTGCCCTGATCCGGAAGAAGGTGCTCTTCTCAGGCAGTGGGAGCAATTGTGAGGAGGAGGAGGATGACAAGGAGGACTGAGAGGAGGAGGAAGAGGATGACGAGGAGGACTGATAGAAGGGGGATGAGGAAGGTGTCAACTGCAACAGCATTGGATAGGAACTTGAGCATCCACAGATTTTGGTATCTATGGGGGGGAGGGGGTCCGGAACAGCTCCCTGGTGGATACCTAGGTCCCACTGTACTTCTCCAGTGGTGTTCCGGTAGCTGCGCTTTCCATCTAGGTTGTAGTCCCTTAACTTGAAATTATGGCAATGGTTTCAGCCTTCTCTAAAACATTAGAAAGCTGAAACCATCGCCACAACTTCAAACTAAGGACTTGAAGGGCTGGAATCCTTCCCTTCCTTCCTTCCTTCCTTCCTTCCTTCCTTCCTTCCTTCCCTGAATACAGTTACACCTACCAGATTTAGGTATAATTTAGAAGTTTCTGTATCCTTCATTCTATGTCATTGCAGTGGTGACTTGGTAGGTCTTGAGACTTGCTGCCAAATGAACCCTGTTTCCTTTCTCTTTCATCCTTCAGGGGATCTACTGGCTACTACCCTCCAGGGAAACAAAGAAGACATGAATGCAGCAGTTGATGCTGCCACAAAAGGTTTTGAAACTTGGAGCCAACTCCCTGGCCACATTCGAGCCCGGCACTTATACAAGTATGTGGTGACCATGAGATCTTCAGGCCCTATTCTGTTATTAGGCAAAGGGAGGCAATTGCCTCAGTCTACACATGCTGGGGAGATCAGAAAGAGCTGCTGTGGTGCTGAAGAATTGAGCTATGTGTTCCAATAGTTTGTCCCGTTAGCCTGTTTTCCTTGAGTTTGGTGAAGGATGCTGTCCTGGGCAAAATCCGATAGAATAGATCCATTGAATTAAAATAATTTATATAAATGTTGACTTACTAATTTCCCAATGATTGATGTGACTGGTTCAGCCCCAATTTCTAATATTGGCCTTGGCTGAACAGTCATTCTTTCTCCCCAAGGAACTCTAGGAACTATAATTCAGAGGTTAAGGACCCCTAAGAGAATACTCAGCCCATTCATCAAACTGAATTTTGTGGGATACTCTGAGGGAAGTATCAACTAATGTGTCAGTCACTAAAATGAAAATTAACTAAGTAGCAAACCAATACAGATTAGTAGGGTAGATCCCCTCAGAGGTGACTGCGTGCCAAAGCCTGTTTGTTTCCAGGCAGCATAGATTCTGGTAGTAGTCACTCAAAAATAAACTTTTCCCACACTCTGCTGTTTACATTCTAAAATGCCACAATCCACACATCTTCTGAACTGGGAGATGTCATTATGGAAAACACACAAATGGTTTAAGTTACTTTCTTACATCTCCCAAATTCCCTCAGTGGTTGGATTTCCAAAATCTGGAAGCAGATAGCCTCATCCAGGACACTTTGATCTCTTGCTCAATCTAGATATGATGTCTTTCCTACAGTGTGGCTAGAACCATCCAGAAACATCAGCGTCTTCTCAACCTTCTGGAGAGTCTAGACAGTGGGAAGCTAATTCGAGAAACCCGTGACACAGACCTGCCTTTGGTGGTCCGGCATTTTTACCACCATGCTGGCTGGGCCCAGCTGATGGATGTGGAGATGAAAGGCTGGAAGCCCCTTGGTGAGTTGGATAGGGTTTAAGGCCTAGTCCAGAGATTATCAGTCCCCCTCTCCGCTTCTTACCACAATTTTTTTCACAGTGTGCTCAACAACATTCTGCAGCAGTGTTAAAAAAAGGGGGTATTTTGTTCTTATATAAAGGTGGAGCTGTTCTTTCAGCCTGAAGGTCAAATTCAGCTTCAGAGAACTTTTGGGAGGGGTTGACTCAAGTGGTGGACAAGGCCAATGGATGGGACAAAAAATACTAGAGTATTCCTTAATGCTCTTTCAGCCATCACCAAAGCCTTAGGAGTGACATTTAAACATTTTTGTTTTGTTTTATTTCTATTCCACTATTTTCCAATTAGGGTTGACTGAAAACTGTACCTTTAATGGTTGCATAGAAGAGTATATTCATAGTCATTCCCAAAAGAGAGATCTCATTGTGGGGTTGATACTTTTTAGGGTTACCAGGGACTCTGGGAGACCAGGTTTTGACTCCCCACTTGGCCATGGAAAGCAACTCCCATTCTCTCAGTCTCAGAAAAAGGCAATGGCAAAACCTCCTCCAAACAAATCCTGCCAAAAAAAACCCATGATAGAGGTCACCATGAGGGGTCACCAGAAATAACTAGAAGGCACACAAGTCTGTTATTTAAGGGTTGGAAATGTCCTGTATGAGAATTGAATACAACTCCAAAAATCCTGCATTTTTTAGTATTAATTGAATACACAGTCTCCCAAATTACCAAATTTTGGGGAGGTGGCTCTCTTGTGAGGGCAGCTAGCACCTCCAGGCTGAGCAGTGTGTTTAACGTGATGATGGTAAAATTCCTCCCCTTGCAGCAGGCATTGGCTTGAGGGAATCTCACCAGATCTGAGATCTCACAGGAACCCAGATCTCTCATGAGACTCCCTCCTCTCACAAGACTTGAGGCCAGCCTTATATAGGTCTACCTCATGTGACCCAGCCAGTCTGGGCTATCTGTTACTGCCGCTTTGAAAACCTAATGTTTTTGGAAAGGCAGACAGCCATGCTTTACCTTAAACATCTCCTTTTCTTTTTGAGTTCAATGCAATGTAATTTATAGGTAAAGGTATTCTCCATTGACAAGGTTGTCAAGTCGTGTCCGACCGTAGGGGGTAGTGCTCATCTCTGTTACTAAGCCAAAGAGCCAGCATTGTCAGAGACTACAATCATGTGATCATGTGGCCAGCATGATTGCACAGAACACTGTTCACATTTATAAAAATTATAAATGTAATTTATACCTCACTTGTTATCCAGAGATGACACTTGGGGTGCATCAACAAAACCATAATACAGTGCAGATTAAAGAGCAAATAGTAAAGGAAGTATAACATAGATATCAAGCAAGCCATTCAGCAATAAAGGATATAATTCAATAGTCCTCACTTGCTTTCTTATTGACCCAGATATCTTTTTTGCTGCCCTTCCAGATCTGTTGGGGATGCTGGGAGTCAGAGTTCCATATATCTGTGAGGCAACATGATTGAGGATGGCTCCTTGGATTCTAATCTACCTGAAGATCTCTGGAATTTGACTTAAACCCTAATCTCTCTCCAATAGGTGTTGTTGCCACTCTCGTCCCTCGGAATTTTCCTTTGCTGACTCTGACATGGAAAGTGTGTCCAGCATTGGCTATGGGTAAGTGAAAAGGAGGAGTTATCTCTGTTGATCCAAACAAGAAACAACGAGCAGGTGCTGTAGTTAGTCTGTTGGACTAGGAGAGGAGAAATATAAGTTTAAATCTCCACACGATCTTGAAACTCAATGGATGGCTTCAAATCACTAGGCAGGGTGAGGCAGCTAGCTGAGGCAGCAGGTATGGGGTGTCAGAAAGCATCAGGAAACATATAGAATAAGTCAAAGAAGTGCAACATATTCTTCTCTCCCCAACCTATTTTATTTAAGCTAAGAAATTGTGTGTGACCACTCCCCAGAGCTGGCACAGGAAATTTGCTCCCTCAGATGGTGCCTCTGTTCACCCAAGTTAAAATGCATAGTATCCAAGCACCTGTCCCTTAGACTTGACAATATAGGGAGAGATGATTGTGATCTTTTTTGTCTCTGGTACTAGAACAACTTGCCTGGCTTTGGATACTATGCATTTTGACTTGGATGAACAGAGACACCATCTGCTGTGCTTCTTGAGGGAGCAAAATTTCCTGTGCCAGCTCTGTGGAGTGGTCACACACAATGTCTTAGCTTAATTTATTTCAAAAGGGCACTCTGAAAATGGGAGAGGAGAATATTTTGCACTTCCTTGACTTAACTTATTTATTTGGAGTATTTATACCCTGCTCTTCAGCCACAAAGCCTCTCAGAGCAGCTTTCAAATGGTTAATTAGACAGTTCCCTGTGGTCAGACTTATAATCTAAAAAGACATGACACAAAAGGAGAAGAGAATGGCAGTGGAGAAGGGGATCTTCTTCTATGTTTGTGTGTGCACACATGTGTAAAATATGAATTCACTAAGTAACAAATATATTTGAAAGGACATAGCCCGGGTGGTATGTGCAGGGCTTTTGTGTTCAGCCAGTACATACAGTAGATATCAAAAAATCCTCACACCATTCTCCAGTGTGGTGGAATTTAAGAGCCCAAGAATTGATCCATCAAACCAAATTTATCATTTATGAAATAATTGCTTGAGCCACTTGCCTTCTACTCTTCAGCCAAAGAAGGCTCCCAGTATGGCTTATGTAGGCCTAAATCCAATTTGCTTGTCCCACTTAAAGTAGGTCTATTGAATCAATTGCTGACTGGTAAATCAACACTTACATTATCCCACAGATTCAGTGTATCTACTCTGGCTGGAACTAGTAATTGGATTTAGTCAAAAGGTCAATAATAAGATAGTCCTTGCCTGCCTTTGTTTGAAACAGACAAGAAACAAGGGCAAAAGGATTGGGGAGGAAGAGGCAATCTAGTATAAACAGCCTGTGGGTGGGGATGATGGAAGCTAACCCACCACATTGAGAGGAGAACAGTGTGGAAAAGGCTTTCTGGAGCTCATGCAGGGGTCATAATGGCCACTGACCTTCCCTGTTGTGAGTCCCCAATATATTGTACTCAGAAGGGTATTGTCTTTGGATGTAGAAGATTTATTTAGCTATCATTTCTAATACCTGCTTAAAGATCTCTCCTTCATGAATTTCTCTAAATTCACAGCCACATAAGTCAGCAACTCCCTCCCTTCATCTTGTGGTGTAGAATTTCATGTATTAATGGTGTTTACATAGGGTTGCCATGGGTCGAGATCGATGCAAAGGCAGTTAACAACAACAAAATGTGCAAAATAACTTTCTTTTGTCTGTCCTGACCTACATCCTATCAATTTCATTGGCACATCCTGAGTTTTCTGGTGCTAAAATTGAGAAGAGTAGCTAGCTCTTCCCCTTTTCCACACCCTTCTTCATGTTTTGGATCATTGCTCACAAAGACAGGATAGCATTTTTCTTATGTTTTGCTCCTTTTCAATCAGTCATCTGCTGATTGTGAGCAGGGCTGTGGAACTACAGTAGGTTTGCAAGTCCTTTGATGAATTGAGATCCACCCTATCATATGCACACATGCACCCTCCCACAGCCTCCTACACCAACCTTCTGCCTGACAGGTGCTCTCCTGGAGCACTGAACTACATTTCCCATCATGTTACCCAGGTTGAGGATAATGGTCTTTATAGTCCAACACACCAGGAGGGTACAGGTTATGAAAAATTGATGTGTATCCATGTGTCACATGGCAGAGAAAATAATAAGCATATTTCTGTAGACAGAAATGGCAGAAAAAAGAGTAAGAATATTTCTGTAAACTTCTGTCCATCTCTTTTCTCTTTTCTGTCCTGTTTCCTTCTGTTTGCAATCACCACTTACCTTGCCAAACAGGGAACACTGTGGTCCTAAAACCAGCCAGCTCCACCCGCCTTACAGCTCTGTTCCTGGCTCAGCTCTGTTCCCAGGCTGGGCTACCTCCTGGGGTCTTCAATGTCATCACAGGGGATCAGGGGCTGGGAGAGGCCTTGGCTGACCATCCAGGCATCAACAAAGTGGCTTTCGCTGGTTCTGCTGAAGTAAGTGCTGTTCTCCATTCATAGGTGTGAAAAAGAGGCCTAGAATGGGCCCAACTCTTTTCAGTCAAGCTTGTTATTGTGTACCATCAAGTCATTTCCAACTCATGGCTACCTTAAGGTGAACCTATCATAGGGTTTTCTGGGGCTGAGAGTATGTGACTCAGACAAGATCACTCAGGTCCAAAACACACTGCAGAAATAATCCAGTTTGAGACCACTATCTGTCCTGTCTCAGTGCTAGGGAATCCTAGGAATAGTAGTTTATTGTGGCACCAGAGCTCTCTGACAGAGAAGGCTAAATGTCTCGCAAAACTACAGTCCCTTAGCATTGAGCCAGGGAAGTTAAAGCGGTCTCAAACTGGATTATTTCTGCAATGTCTTTTGGACTTCAGTGGATTTTTTTAGCTGAGTGGGAAATCAAACCCTGGTTTCCAGAATAATAGTTCAACTCTCAAACCACTATACCATGCTGGCTGTCTTCAGTTAAGCCTATAGCTGGCCAAAACTAGTACCTGCTGATGGGCCTGTATAGCTGGTTGCATTGACACTATGTATGGCACTAAGCTAATGTCTAAAGCCTTCAGTGTTTTGGGCTTCAACTCCACCATTCTTTATTTGGACCATGCAGGTTGGGAAATCAAAGGGCTGAGGGTTTAGGTCAAAAGTTTCCCACCTCTGTATGTTTTGCCTGAACATGGGCACCTGTCTTCATGTTGGGCTGTTTCTCATGGTGGCAATTCTGGGGCATGGTTTGGGGGGCTCAATCCACTTCTGTGTAGCAGCAGCTGCAGCAGCATAGAACTACAGAATCAGAGTTGGAAGAGACCACCAAGGCCATCCAGTCCTACTCCCTGCCATGCAGGGAAGACATAATCAAAGCACTCCCAACAGATGGCCACCTTGCCTCTGCTTTAAAAACCTTCAAAGGAAGAGACTCCACCACACTCTGAGGCAGCATATTTTGGTGGAGTCTCTTTCTTAATGGCATGGTAACATCCATGGTGATTTGCTTCCTACTTCTATGAGTGGAGCTAAATTAGGTGTTTTACAGTTATAGGAGGAGCTCCATATGATAGCTGTTCCAGTGGTGGCTGGTGGCTTCCATATCAGTGACATGGCGAACTTGCTCTAAAGTCTGGATTTTGAAGGTGTTGAATGTCATCCCCAAATTAGATTCAACACTTTGGTTGGCTTCTTTAAAGTTTGTGTTACAACCCAGAGCAGATCTATCATCCCACTGTCATGGAAGCTGTTGAATATTTTCCTAATTTATTTATTTAATTTGTATCCTGCCTTTATTTCAGCAGATTAAGCATTTGCAGGGAGACTCTCAACTCCACCTGAACTTTCATGAGCATTTGCCCTTTCATTTCCCCAGTCCCCCACTGTGGGATAGGCTTTTGAGCCTTTCACTCCTTTTTATGTAACCCCAGTCTTCCTGCAACCCAGGCCTCAACCTGTTTAGGACTGCAATACACAATACACAGCTGGCCATGGGGTCATGGGGGTTGCAGTTCAACACCTGTGAAAGGTGCCAAGAATGGGTTAATGCAAGGATACAGATTAAATAAAGCTTGGGTAACCACAGTTCCCACCAGAATTGGCATTTTAGCCTAGAGATTTTAGTTTTGGTAGTGTGAGGGTTCATTTTTCTGAGAAGGTGTGAGAGATACATCACTAAATATACTCCCTCTTGTTCATGAAATGATGTTGTTGCTACAGGTGGGCCGCAGCCTGCGCCGTGCCACTGCTGGGACTGGCAAGAAGCTTTCTCTCCAACTTGGAGGAAAATTTCCCTTCATTGTCTTTGATTCAGCAGACCTGGATAGCGCTGTTGATGGATTGGTAGATGCCATCTGGTTGAACCAGGGGCAGGTAGGCTGAGCCAGGGATGGGCGAAGTGGGTGTGGGTGTGGGTTGAGGATTTGGGGACCAAGAAAAGATACAGAAATTGGCATTCTTTCCCCATCTCTCCGTTTTGTTGTTACAGCAGTTAGCAACTGGCAGCCTGTATTTCTCTAGCCCTTCCATAGTTCTTCCAAAGTGTTAATTTTCAGTTAAATAAAATGATGGACAGTTGCAGTTGTTTGTGATTGAAAAGTATAAGAGTTGTTCTTGTTGTCATGTCAAGTCAACTCCAATGTATACTGCCTTTATCTAGGATTTTCTTAAGATTTATTCAGAGAGGATTTGCCATTGTCTTCCTATGAGGATTAGAGAGTGTAGCTTACCCAAGGTCACTTAGGGCCTAAGCAGACTGCCAGAAATAGTGCACATTAAATTGAGGCACTGCCCTGGCTCAGTGCTAGGGAATCATGGGAACTGTAATTTATTGTGGCACCAGAGCTCTCTCACAGAGAAGGCTCAATGTCCCAGAAAAAAATACAGTTCCCATGATTCCCTAGCACTGAGCCAGTGCAGTGCCTCAATTTAATGTGCACTATTTCTGGCAGTCTGCTTAGGCCTTTAGAGGGTTTCTGTGGCTGAGCAGGGATTCAAATCATGGTTTCCCAGAGTGCTAGAATGCATCTACACCAGGGTTAGGCAACCTTTCCCCTTTAAGGGCCGAGGGACTTCAGCTCCCAGAAGCCTCAGCCATGTTGGCCAATAGTCCCATGTTGGCCAATAGCTCCTGGGATTCTGGGAGCTGAAGTCCCTCGGCCCTTAAAGGGGAAAAGTTGTCTACCCCTGATCTACACTATAGAAATAATGCAATTTGACACCACTTTAAGTGCTGTAGCTCCATCCTATGGAATCCTGGGATTTGTAATTTTACAAGGTCTTTAGTTTTCTCTGTCAAAAAGTGCAGGTGCTTCACAAGACTACAAATCCCAGAAATCTGTAATATGGAGCCATGACACTTAAAGTGGTATCAAACTGCATTACTTTTACAGTATAGATGCATCCCTCATCCAGCATTACACCATACTGGCTTTAAAAGATTGGTGTAGTGTTTCATGCTTTGTTGGTAGGTGATGTAAACATTTGCAACTGCAGGCTTTGTCTAATGGCAGTGATGCCAAAGGAAAGGTAAGGAGGCGTCAATCACAAGGCTTAATGTGGCCCTTGGGATGCCCACTGACCACCCTAGAACCCATATCTCTTAAAAAAAAAAAAAAAAAAAGATCAGCCACACACTACTTATTTTTCAGACAACAACCACACCAAACTCAGATCAGAACAGTTCCAGGATGCATCAAAATGCTATTTTGGAGATCTCAACCTCAAAACAGTAACACACACACACAAATAGCCTCAAAGGGGCTTTGCAAACGGGTGGCCATGGGCCACCCTGGGAAGCAGAGGATCGGGGCCGATGCTGCCCCACGCCTCAGCCCCAATCCACCCTTTTGGTGCCTGGGAAAGGAGCGCCAAAATAGTACTCCTTCCTCAAGCGGCAAAAAGGGCACTGGAAGAGCTGTAGCACGGCTCTTCCGTGTCTCTTCCGGCATAGCGCATGCAGAGGCTGTGCTGGGAGGACGTCATCAGGGCACTCGGCGTGTGTAACGGCGCGTGCTCTGATGACATCTTTGGGAAGGGGTTGAGGCGGCTGCTGTGCGGCTGCACCTCTCCTTCCCTGACACACTGTGACACTTAAAGGTTCTGGAGTGGCTCAAAATTATGTGGGACAGTCATGTAGGCTCAGGAGCATGTTCATACTTGTGTGTGTGTGCGCGTGTGTGTTGTGTATAGGCACACATAGCACATACATACATGTTTGTGTTTTTTATAAATACACATATGCCCCTGTTGGCCAGTGAATCAGGGCACCTTTTAATTCAAACTGAAGAACAGATGTAAACAGTGCACTCCTACTTTTATTGAGTTAAAGTATGTTTACCTTTCCAGAACAGTGGTATGACAGTCCCTGCCCTCAGGCTCACAGTCTAAATGGCACAACATACAAGGAAAAAGGATGTGAAGGAGGGTGTAAAAGTAAACTCAGGTGCTAGTTTTTGAAGTGACTGTTCTTACAACAGACCACACTGAAGGGGAAACAATTCAGCTGGATGGAATGACTGCTGCTAAATTTAAGCAGAAGGAAGTTGAAAAAGCAAGTGGGCTTTCAGAAGAGACAATGGAGCAGGGTTAAAATGGCATCAGACACCCAGGTTGCTGCCAGTAGAACAGAGAGATAAGAATCGGACATTTATTTAGGGTTTTTTTTACTACATTTATAGCCTCCCTTTCTCCCACTATGGGACCCAAAGTGGCTTACAGTACAGTATGTTAAAACAAAAATTGCAAAACAGTTACTACATGGGTTTAAAAAACATTAGACAACAGTCCAATCAAAACAGGAATTTAAAACAGTTAAAAACAGTTCAACACATATAGGTTGAGTCTCCCTTATCCAGAAATCCAAAATACTCCAACAACCAAAACTTTTTTTTAATGGGTGGTTTGAGATAGTGGCACCATTGCATTCTGACGTGTCAGTATACACTAACTTTGTTTCATGCATAAAATTATTTAAAATATTGTATAAAATTACCTTCACAATATGTGTATAAGGTGTATATGAAACATAAATGAATTTTGCATTTAGAGTTGGGTCCCATCTCCAAGAAATATTATTAAGTGCATATGCAAATACAGGTATGCCAAAAAAAATTAAAAATCCAGAACACTTCTGTCCCAAGCAGTTTGGATATGGGAGACTCAAGCTTTATTACATGTTAAAAATTATGGGGCAGTCATTAGAATGCAGTAGTTTTATTTCGCCCCTCCCCATGTGCTTAGGTCCACAATGCTGGGTCTCAGCTGCTTCTGCAGGAATCCATTGCCAAAGATTTCATTCAACGCTTGAAGCACCGAATGGGACAGCTCCGCTTGGGGGACTTTCTGGACAAGGCTGTGGACGTGGTCGCCTTGGCTGATGAGAAGCAACGACAGGCCATTGAGAGTCTTGTGGAGGATGCACGGGCTGAAGGCGCAGAGGTAAGGAGTGACCTGCCAGTCCTTTCAGATTTTCTGGGTGAGACTGGGGTGGTCCTAAAGAAGAAGAAAAATGCTACTTCTGCTATCAAAGTGCCCTGGTATTTGATGCCAATTCACCTTCATGAGTTCCTCCACAGAATCTTGTTGATGTTTAAAATGGAGAAGCGGTTTAATTGGGCTCTTTCCACATCATTTATGATGCCTCTTGGTATTGAGGTCAGCCTGACTCTTTTTTCCCCCGCCTTTTTTGAAGAGAGAGACAATGTTTGTTCTTCTCCATTTCTCAGGCACCACTCTCATTCTCCAACATTTCCCAAGAATGATAACAATGTGAATCCCTTCAATAATCTGGAATGCAATTAATCTTTCCCTTTCCCAACAGAAAGACAGGATGTAAATTTTTGTAAAAAAGTAGATTATCTTTTTTTCTTCCCCCTTCAGATCTTCCAGGCCAGGGCATCTCTTCCATCAAGTGGTCTATTCTACCCTCCAACCTTAATCACTGGTGTGCACACTACTTCTCGTTGTGTTAGGGAAGAGGTAAGAAGATGCATGGAGGCTGGCTCTTAGAAATGCTTTACAAGTCAGGCCTTAGTATCCCCCTAGTTTTAAGTGTAATAGTAAGAAAGTATCTCTTAGCATATGCAGAGGGCTTTTCCCTCACCAATGGAAAAAAACAACAGCCTTATCCACACCCTTAGGGTCCAGTGGCTAGATGACATGGCTTTCAGGCTAGATGACATGGCTTTCAGACCCATCCTCTTTTCTTTTTAGATAGTGGGGAAGTAAAGGATAGTTGTTCTTATCTGTGTAGCCTAAGAAATAAATCTATTCCCACAGATAAGCCTGCCTTCTTGTGGTAGAAAAAATACTATTGTATAGATATTTCTTTATTAAAAAGAAAGAAAGCTGTGTTTTGTCTATTTAAAAAATTCTAAAAAGACTATACTGTACCTTTCTTTTGATTTACGAAATTCTTACACCCTAAGAACAAACGTTCAAATGTTTCACAACTTTTGTTCTTGCTAAAGGCTAAGCAGAGCTGGTACTAGGTATAGAAAATTGGAGAAGGTTGTTAACCTGTATATTAGAGAGCTGCAAAGTTTGCCTTCTCAGATTTTAGGACAAGTGGCCTAAATCTAGTTCATAATCTCAGCTAGAGTAGACCCAACAGAGCAATTACTCAGTGGAAAATCAACACGTATGTAAATCCCATTGGTTCAGCTAGTCTACTCTAGATGGGACTAGTTGTTTGATTTAAGCCAGAATGTAGAAAGAAATAGCAGACCTAATCGTACTGAGCTCTTGTTTGGAAAAGTTTAAATTATACTCAGTTTGAAAGGTATGTGGAAGAAATCCTTACTAGATTTTCTCATCTGAAAAGTCACAAAGAAATAAACAGACTTGGTGTGGTGACAGCTTTCTTGGATGTTCAATTTTAAATGACAGACAGTTCTCAAAATACAACTTTCTTGCTAGATTTGAAATATGATCTGCGTAGGAGACCTATAGGTGATTATACAAACACATTTTCTTTTTCTTTTTTTCTCTCTCCCACCCCCTGCCTGCTTCCTCCATCACTGAGTTAAATGCATTAAATGGGTTTAATGTATTTTATTCCAGATCTTTGGACCAGTGCTGGTATCACTGACTTTCAGGACAGCCAAGGAAGCAGTTGCTTTGGGGAACAACACCCCCTATGGGATGGTTGCCAGCCTGTGGACAGAGACCCTTCCCTTAGCTCTGGAAGTTGCCCGCAGGTAGTATTTTCAACCCAGAACAAACCTCTTTCTCAGAGTTTGGAAAATTTACCTTTCTGTACTACAATTCTGTTCTACAAAGGGATGCAGTGGCTCAAGTGGTTAAGATGCTGACTCTGTTGATTGCAAGATCAGCAGGTTAGCAGTTCGAGGCCCGGGTGCTGAGTGGTGGGGTGAGTTCCTTTCACTAGTCCCAGCTTCTGCCAACCTAGCAGTTCAAAAGCATGCAGATGGAAATAGATAAATAGGTACCACTTTGGTGGGAAGGTAAACAGCATTCTGTGCAATCATGCTGGCCACATGATCACAGAGTAGCCTCTGACAACACTGGCTCTTTGGCTTAGTAATGGAGATGGGCATCACCCCCTACAGTCAGACACAACTTGACAACCTTGTCAACGGGCAATACATTTACCTTTACCTACTACAATTAATAGAATCCCCAGGTTCTGGCCATTGATATCTAGGATAGCTGCCTTTCATGTTGTATTGGGAGAAGGGGGGAGGGCTAAATTAAGTAAGAAAATAAATACTTAAATAAATAACCCCCCAAAAGTAACCTGCCTAGGCTATACTGTTAAGGTATAATTTTCTGTTCCCCTGTGTTTTGTCCGTTCTTCCATCAGGCCTGTCTCAGGCAGCAGGGACAACCTAGCCATTCCTTCTGTGCCACTGGCCATTCCCTTCTCTTACAGTAATATCACACTACACTGTTATAATACAGTTATTCCACTCTAATTGCTACAACTGCCTCCTATGGAATTCTGGGGTTTGTCGTTTAGTAAGGCCTAAGATCTCTCTAACTGAGAGTTCTAAATGTCCCTCTCAAAACTACAAATTCCAGGATTCCACAGGAGGCAGCTGTAGTAGTTAAAGTGGAATAATAGTGCTATAATAGTGTATTGTGATATTCTGCTTAGAGAAGAGAGCAATGTATGCCACACAGTGTGGAGTAATCTGCTGCCCTCTGGCGGAGTGGAGACACATACGTTTTAGCTGCCAGTCTGGTGTGCATCTGAAAATGGCATAGAGAAGAGTGTGATCTTGCCCTTTTCTTTGGACTGTAAAATGTCCTGGGCCAGCTTTATTACCCAAAGGAGCAAAAAACATCTAATTGCTTGAATGATGCCACTGCTGATGCTTCATGCCTGACTTCCACTCCCATCCTACCCCTCCCCAATTCTTTCCTCTCAGTTTGCAAGTTGGAACTGTCTGGATCAATGGCCACAATATGTTAGATGCTGCATCTGCCTTTGGAGGATACAAGGAAAGTGGCTTCAGTCGGGATGGAGGAAAAGAGGTTAGTGGACAGCAGACTTGTTCCTGAGACTGATAGGCCTATAATCTGATCTTGGTTAGCCAGAGTGGCAGAGATACATAGTTTAGTATGTCTCTTTGACATCATAATGTTGGTCTGTTCAGACATGCTGGTGCATCATTCACCTGTTAATTTAAACAACTACTATATTTTGCGTGTCTGGCACCTATGTCTTGTTTGCCACATTATGGTTGGCATCATCTTAGTGGCATATACAAGTATAAGTCAACTTTATGCCAGCATATGTCCATGACACCAAGGTTGATATTCATTTCCCCTGCATCAACCAAAGCCCGAGCTGAGACTTACTGTACAGCTTTTGCACACACAACCCTCAGCCACTCTGTACCTGGTAGAAAGTGGTGGGTGGATCAGAGAAACATCTGGGTACATCCCCTTAGCAAGATGCAAAATGATTACTGAGACCTCTGGAGGACCCCACAGACCTCAAAGATGATGTTATTTCTGACTGCCCACCCCACTGGCTATGAAATGGCCATGGAGGGGGTGAAACAACTTTACAGTAAGCCCAAAAAGCAATGAATGGTCAACTGTAACATAGATCTGCATGTGGAACTACTATGCTACACTGAGGTATAAAAGATGCCAGCCTAAGAGAGTCAACACAATGTAGTGTATTGGACTGGAGTATGGGAAACCCAGGTTCTAGTCCCTATAAGGGATGAAACACATTGGGTGATGTTGGACCAACCATCTCACTCAATTTGGCCCACCTCACTGTGGTGTTGTGAGAATAAATAAGGAAAGAACACAGAAAAAAGTATGCCACCTTGAATTCACTGGAAGAGAGGCAGGATAGGAAAATAACTAAGAAATAAACTACTTCAACCTTTTAAACAGTAGTTGCTTCTTAGGGCCTTTGCAGACTGCCAGAAATAGTACAAATTGAGTCCACTTTAACTGCCCTGACTCAGTGCTAGGGAATCATGGGAACTGTAGTTTATTGTGGCACCAGAGCTCTCTGACAGAGAAGGCTCAATGTCTCAGAAAAAAATACAATTCCCATGATTCCCTAGCACTGAGCCAGGGCAGTTAAAGTGGACTCAATTTGCACTATTTCTAGCAGTCTGCAAAGGCCCTTAGTCTAACTCACATGATTATTGTGAGAATAAGTGAAGGAGAACCAGCAGAATTTGGAATGCTCCTTTAAAAAAGTATTTGATTATCATTATAGTTTCAAGACCCACAAAAGTAGTTACTACTTGTTACAATTACAATTTTTAAATGATATCCTTGAGAATATCCTGATCTACCTCACAGGATTGTTGTGATGATAAAAGGGGGAAGCAAAGAGCCATTTATGCCACCTTGAGCTCTTTGGAGGAAAAGTAGGCTATAACTGTAACTAGTAATTTTTTTTAAAAATCTGATTATTTTGAAATTTGTTTTTATTTCCTCACCTCTAGGGCCTGTATGAATACGTGAGACCAAATTGGGAGAACTGTCCACCGCCCTGTATCTTGGATCTGAATTATAAAACCTTTGCTACCTCACAGGGGTCTGAGCTTCCTCCAGTCATGACAGAAAACAGAGTCTCACACTTGATCAAATCTGAACCAGAAGGAAACATCCCAAGGTAAGAGCAGGCCACTGGGTTGAGAGGAACCCTCCATGGGGCCAAAGATAGGTCCTTTCAGGCCTAATGGATGGAGTGATTCTGGGCTTCCCCTTACCAGTGACCCAGCTGGCATACCCAAGGCCAGAGTCTCAAGTCTCTTACTACCCAGTTTTAATACTTTGATCCCACTGTAGTTGCAGTGACTGTATCCTGTGGGATTTGAAGTACGATGGGAAACTGGAGCTCTCTAGCATAGAATTACAAATATTTCATGAAACTCCAAACCTCAGAATTCCATAGGATATTGCCATGGCACTTAAAATAGAATAATAGTGCTATAATTGTGAATGTAGAGCTGACTTCAGGTGGCATACTCAACTTTTTACTCACTCCATAGCTGGGGCATTGCTGGACAGTAAATGCTAACAATCCCTTAGGTTGAAGTGGAGGAAGAGAGATCTACACCCCATCTCCCTGGGAGCATTTCTTTCTTAACAGCATTACAGTACAAGAAGTGTATGTCTTGTCTGAGAGTGTGAGTAGCTAGCAGTGACATTGGGCCCGTAGCCACTGAAATCCTTAACCTAGAGTGTTTACTGCAGTTGCACCGTTGGCAATTTAACCTTGCCTCTCCCAAAACGAAATTGGTATTAAGCTTTATGTGAAGAAGTTTTCCATCCCTAGCTTTGGTGAAGTTATACAGAGGTACAACAGAGTTCTTTCCCATAATTTCTCAGAAGCTCTCTCCACCTTCTGTTCTTCACTGCTAGTATTACTGCTAGAATTGGTGGCTTCATCTCTATATTTTTTTCTCACATCCCTCCCACCTCCTGTGCTGTAGGTGGGGCTAAGGCAGTGGCATCATATGGAGATGTGGCCCACACTGGGTGACACCTGCACTGGGTGACACTCTTGGTGCTGCTGTGTTGTTCTACTCATGAGGAGAATAATGTGGCAGCATTGAGGGAGGCCACGCGTACTTCTCACCTCAGTGCCATCACACCATTCTACTCATGAGGGACATGATGTGGCAGCAGCAAGGGAAGCTAAATGCGCTGTCCCGGAAGCCTCCAAACACACACACACCAGAAGCCCTGCCCCAGAAGCCCTGCTCCTTGAACTGGGTGACACCAGGGGTGGGGACACCACTGGGCTAAAGGAACAATGTCTGGTCAAGTTAGCAATCTTTAATTTATTATTTATATTTCTGTCCTGTTTTTTCCCCAGTGAGTTCAAGATAGCATAGCTGGCTTTGTTTTTTCGCACTTCATCCTCACCACAACCCCATGAAGATAGATCAGGCGAAGACAGATGTAAATCAGTGAGCTTCTTAGCGAAGTGGACATTTGAACCAGTCCCAGCCCAGTGGTGCCTATTGCACCACAATTGTTCTTCAGCTTCATGAACAAAGTCTTCCCAGTGTAAGCTAAACACTCTAGGCCTTCAGAGCTGTCTTACTGTTTTGTGTAGAGCCATTGCCAGATGCCGTTCAGCACAAACAGAGAGAAATTTCTGTCAGTAACCAGAACAAACACACCATCCTCCAAATATCTGAGTTCAGGAAAAAGAACTCCCTGGTCGGAGTGTTTGACTTTTGGGTAGAAGGGGGCAGTTGAGGAGGAAGAAACACTATGAATAAGTAGAGAAGGAGATATGTGCTCCCGTGTTGTTGGACAAATGCTGATAAGCCATGTTGATACAAAAAGGCTTTATTTGCATTGCTCAACACATTTCGGGGGAAACCCTTCTTCAAGAGCTATGAAATTATTGTGAGTATAAAAGATAGTGTAACATCAATAATATGTAAGGTTCGTGCAGGGTTTATTTGAGTTTATAAAATAAAGGTTTGCCAAACATTTTATATTTTTTCCTGAAAAAGAAAGATATTTTTAATGGCTGTGTATAAGTTTAGTATTTGTTCAAGACATGTATAAACATTATAATTTTATAATTTCAAAGCTTTTGAAGAAGGGTTTCCCCCAAAACACATCGAGCAATACAAATAAAGCCTTTTTGTATCAACAGGGCTTATCAGCATTTGTCTAACAACACCAGAGCACATCTCTCCTCCTCTACTTTTGGGTAGAAAGGACCAATACTGTTCCATTAATTAGTGATAATGATAACAGTAATGATGATGGTGTACACTGCCAAGAAGGACAGTGGTGGGTTTTTTCCACATTTTATACATGTCAAATCAGTTTCAAGTAAGCTAGTTGTAGTTTTCTGTTGAGAGAGTTTTTAAAATTAATTTTTAACCCAAACAATCTAGTTTACAATCAAAATCATATCAACGATTTTAAAAAACGGGAGTGGGAAGGAGGAGGGAAGGAAGGAAGGAAAAGAAAAGAAAAGAAAGTGAGAAAGAAAGAAAAAACAACTAATACACAGTAGGACTCTGACCACCACCACCCCAAGTCTTGACTGTGATGAAAATAAAAATAAAAAGGGAAAACAAATTATTCTACCATTACAAATCCAACTAAATAATCCAACTAAAATTACTAATAACCATAGATACAGATTATTGCATCACTGGATTTCTTATTGCTCAAAAAGTCCCTAAATGGTTTCCAATATTTCAAAAAGTCTTCAACTGCTTTCATCTTAATTTGACCATTTGGACTAACGTGGCAACCTTAACAATCAATTCTTCCATTGCCAGTGCTTCAGTCCATTTCCAAGTTTGAGCAAACAATATTCTTCTTGTTGTTCTCATATATCAAATAAGTGATCCATATTTACTATCCAGTCTTTAGCCATAAAGTCTTAACAAAAGCATTTCTGTTAACATTACAAAATCTAGATTTAAATTTTTTTGGATTGACATGTAAGTGTTGGACCAATAGGCTTTTAATCTTTTTACAAGTGCACCACATAAAAAAAAAAAAAAAAAGGAGCCATCCTTATCTTGACCTCCCCAACATGAATTTGAAACATTCTGGGCCATTTTCTACAGCTTATTTGGGGGCTGATACTATCTCTACATCATCTCATATAGGTTCTTTTTTAAATTACTGCATTTCTCTTGTCTTGATTAAATTTGTCCTGAAGTTGCATATGAACAAACCAATTAAGATCTTTGCCTTCCATAAGAATTATCTCTCTTAAACTTCTGTTGTTTAAAAAATGCTTTCTCTCATGAGATAGCTAATATTATCTTAGGAAAAAGTCTCTGTTTATTCTTATTCCAAACTTGTAGAAGTGCCTTTCTAATACAATGATTTTAAAATTTAGCATGTGCCTTATCTATATTGTACCAAAGATAACCATGTCAACTAAATTTTAAATGATAGCCTTCAAGTTCCAATACTCTCACAGTTCTAAGAATTATCCATTCCTTCAGCCATACTAAACAAGGCTTACGGTACAATTTAACATTAGGGACTCCCAAACTGCCCCTTTCTTTAGCATCATGTAGAGTTTTAAATTTTTATCTACATTTGTTTATCAGTCAGACAAATCTAGAAATCTCTTTACAAGCTGGTTGTAGTTTTCTGATAGCTAAAGCTCCCAAGAAATCTTTCACCACTTTCAGAATCCTTGCCAAATTACAGTTCCCAGAGTTCTTTGCAGAAAGCCTTTTAAAAACCTCTGTATGAAACTGTGTGTTGTGTTTTTCTTTAAAAAATGCTGCAAAAATCAAGAGGTTTCATCCTATTTTTTTTTTCTTCTTCTATGTGGTGACAGTGTGGACCGAACCTACAAGTTGTACTATGGAGGTGCTCAGAAGAGACCAGATTCCATGAGTTCCCAGCCTGTCTTTGATCACACTGGCAAAATTGTGGCATATGTGGCAGATGGCAGCATCAAAGATATCCGTAATGCTGTGGAAGCAGCTCATAAGGCTGCTCCAGGGTGAGTCTGGGCTGGGGAGATCCAGTACTTGTGTAGGATTCTGTTGGGGTGTTTTGTCACTGGGAGGAGAGAAAAAGAAAAGTCACTGACCTGTAGTTCTCATCAGCCCTCAGCTTTGAAGGCTGGTAGGAAATACCAGCATGCGTTCACCACATCTGATGTGAGAGAAGAAGAATCTTGTTGGGAGCTTATTTGGGGTAGCCATGTTGGCCATACAGCAAAATACAATAACCTCCAAAATTCATAAAACAGGGATACCATTATTGGGCTAGCCAAAGTGCATGAAATACATGATGCAAGTTTTTGAAGCTTCACTGGCTTCTTTATCAAGCAAAGGTGTTAAAAATCATACAGGAACTTATTGGAAACTGGGAACTTGTTGGGAAGCGTTAACCATGGTGTGTGAGTTATACATAAGATTGTGGAATTCAAGCAGGTCTTTTAGGCCAGCTTGACTTGATCCTCAACTTGGTACAGGCAACCTAGAGCGAAATGCTTCCAGAAAGTTTGAGCTGCGGAGAGGACACAGTGTCTCAGGTTCATAAACTTATGTGAATTAACATTGGGGTTGTTACAGGCCCCAGATACTATCCCCATGTCGTTGTTCCTCATTTCTCATACACAGTATGATAAAGAATGCAGTAATGACAAGATTATTTCTAAACAAATTTGGGAAGCTAGGTTAGATCAATCTGGTGAAATAATCTAGTACAGGAACCTCTTAGTTCAGAAATCCAGACTTCAGTAGTGAAAAAAACAGCAAACTTTTATTCAGAAAACTATAGATGTCCTCCATAGCCAACCTTGATTTTTCCATTTTATATTATATATGGAACACCATCTTACTATACCATTGTATATAATGGGACTTGAGCATCCATGGATTTTGATATTCATGGGGCATCCTGGGACCAAACTCCAGTGGATACCAAGGGCCACTGTAATTGGTATTTAATGTGTGTATTATTGCTTCGGTTATGTCAGTGGATATGCCATTCTTAGAAATGGCCATGTTCATGAGTAATTTTATTACTATGAAGTTTTAAGGTGTGTTTTTAATGCCGATTGTTTTATTTGAGGGTGTATTTATCTTTGCTTTTTGTATTTTAATCTGTGCTTCTTACAACTGTACTGCTGTACAGTTCTACTGTACTTTGTCATTTTTGCAATGGCCTATGGCTAAATGCAATAAAATACATCACTCATCCCTGACATTTTGCAGTCAGTTGCAATCCAAATCTCCATTTTTTAAAAAAATCACACACACTGTGACAAATATCTAATTGATGAAGTACTTTATAGAGTTCTTTGATACAAGAACATTGCTTTGATTGACTGATTACCTTTAATTACACTACTACAGGGAGAATATAACTAACTTGTTCAGTTTATAATAAGTATAAAGGTTGGCAGATCATGAGGACAATTAAGTTGCCTGAAGAGATATTGAAAGACAGAGTGGCACAGAGTTCTTTTTGTCACATGATTTTTTAAATGAATGATCAGTAGGGGACGTTAGAGACAAGCTAATCAACTGACACACTCTCTTATCCATCATTTAGCTTTACTAATGTTTGACCATGTGTCTATAATAAGCACTGGTTTTCAGATATCCTTTGATCCCCTGGATCTTGATAGTTGGAAAGAAAAAGTTATCACTGTCATTGGCCATATTTTCCCAGGATTGTTGACCTCCATAGCTTGTGGGGGGTTTTTCAGAGCCGTTTCCCCTTCTTCCTCACTCCCACCTGCCCCTGTCCACTCTCTCAAATACAGCTACCCTATGCTGAGTGAAATCCTTGGTTTATCTTACTTAGGGCCTTTGCAGACTGCCAAAAATAGTGCAAATTGAGTCCACTTTAAGGGTTAGGGTTAGTGCTAGGGAATCATGGGAACTTTTTTTTCTGAGACATTGAGCCTTCTCTGTCAGAGAGCTCTGGTGCCACAATAAACTACAGTTCCCATGATTCCCTAACCCTAACCCTAACCCTAAAAGTGGACTCAGTTTGCACTATTTCTGGCAGTCTGCAAAGGCCCTTAGTCTTCCACAACTTGGCATGCTCAAGATGTTGCTAGATTCCAGCTTCCATCCCACTTGCGATTCTTTGCTCATTGCCACATTACAACTGTGCATCAAAATTAGAGATACAATCTTTCCCTAATGATGTTCAGAAAGAAAACTGAATAATTCTAGCAGTTTTCTTCCCATTTCAAGAAAGTCTTCAAAAACTGTTTTTGAAACAGTTTTCGGATATTCTTCACAGTTCAGGACTCTCATGTGTGGGGGGTTTTTTTGCACAGGAAACAGTGTTTTCTGTGCAAAAGATAATATTTCTGAATTTTATATTCTGTGCAAAAAATACTGTTCCTTGTACAGAAAATCCTGCAGTTGGAGTCTTATTCAGTGCAAAATTCATGCATGAGTTTTTCTATCCAGGAAGTAGTTCTGAATTTTGCATAAAATAAATCCTGAACTGCAGAGATTCTCATCAGTCCAGGATTCTCCTTGTCAGGGTTTCCTAACACTTAAGGAACATGATGTGTGTTTTTTAACCATTTAAACAATATTATCAAATATTCCTTCCATCACTAATCTAAATACACTTCAGTTAGCAACTGAGCTTGCCACTGTCATAGCTGGCTCTGGTGCCTGGGGTTTATGGGTTTTGTAGTCCAAAACATTTAGAATGCACCAGGTTGGGAGAGGTTGATCCACACAACTCTTCCAGCTCTGATAACAAAAATCTTTGTGGATTTTAATTTTTTTTTTAAAAAATTAATGGGAGATGATGGGAACATAACCTTGGGGATGAGGGGTCCAAACTTCATAATTAGGGTAAGGAAAATGTGGCCCTTTAAATGTTTTTGGAGTGCAGTGCCTATCAGCTGTAGCCAACGTGGCCACTTGTCAGGGATGGTGGAAACTGTAGTCCAGCAGACCCTGGAGGGCTACATATTTTCCACCTCTGCTTTACAGTGTACTCCTATGCATACCTAAGCAGAAGTAGGGATGCTCTCAGGTTTCATTCAGTCCACATTTTTGAGAGAACCAGCCTAATTCTCACTTTTTGAATTAATATGCAGATGGGAATAAAACTTTTCAACATTTTATGATGGAAGAAAAGTAGGAAAATGTATGTCATAATGGATATTTTAGAAGGAAAGGCATGCAAAACAGTGCATTTTATGAACAAATATATTTCAAAATAATGCACATTTTGTGCAATTTTTTCCCTAAATTGTAGGGATGGAACAGGGCACAAACGGTCACGCTAAAGTAGGTAGCGACCTCCATTTCACATTTAGAATAAGTTCATTTCAATCCAGTGGACTTTACTTCAAATAAAATGTATACAGGTACTTGCATAAAGGAATTGTCTTTCTCACTGTTATGTCAAGAATGTACAAGGCCCAGCCTTTGTTGATAGTTTTCAGGAAAGCGGGGGTGAAGAATAAAGATATGGGACTGGGGGTGGTGTTTGATTAGGAACAAAACAGCTCAAAGTCCAGCAATGATCAAACTGGCAAAAGCCCAACATTGATCCAACTATTAATGTATTAGGATAAGGTGGAGGAGACATCATGCCGGGGGCGGGGGGAGGAATGTAGGCTGGTAATTTCCCAGCTCTCCTCAAGGCTCGAGGCAGGGTACAACATGTTAAAATACAAAACACAATTTAAAAACACATAGAACCAACAGCTAAGATACAGTACTATAAAACCATTAAAATACATTCCTATAATACATTCTTTAAAATATACCAATTAAAAGTCATGATTTAAAATGAGGGCAAATACCATATCCTCCAATGTTTTGAGAGAAAGGCAGGATATAAATCCGATAAATAAAAAAATATTCCGAGTTTGGCAGGGATAATCCCAATCAGTCTTCTGTCACCCCACTTTTTCTGTTCCTTTTAAAATGTCCCAGTTTCTCCATCATCCCCAGGGGCACCGAGGAGCAGCCACATGGTGCCAAGGAGCACCCACAAGGGGCACATCAGTGGCTGCATGGCTGAAATAGCACCCACAAGGGGTAGGGAGCCAACCTGGTGTCAGCCCCCCCTTCTTGGATGTCACTTCCCTTCTGGGGTGTCACCCTGTGCGGTCTGAACCCCTCGAACCCCCCCAAGTGATGCTACTGGTATAGGGGGAGTGTGTCAAAGCCTGCTGAGGCAGGAGGTTGTTTTAGAACTGCCAGGATATGCAGCTAGGATTAAATGGTTCAATCTGAGTGGGATTCAGACTCCAAGACCAGGAGAAGAACTTTAAAAGGGACAGAAGAAGTCCATATTAGACTGTGTGTTAGTATCTTGAGGGATTTATAGCTAGGAAGGCTGAGAAATATTAGAAACTGCTTGAGGAGCAGATTTATAAAAAGGGAGCTAAGGTGAGGGAGCTAAACTGTTTTTATTGTTAGTGTAACAAATAACCTGAGGTGTTAATGGATGGATAGCCTCCACATAAAGAATTGATGGCAGCTGGAAAGGATAGCCACCACGTATTATTTGGTGCAAAGCATTGGTATTTAAAAGACCCATTGTGCTGGCATCCACATATAAAGTGGTGGCAGCGGTGGCACACAGTGTAAAGGAGTTTAAGAGATTCAACAGTGTCACATTGTCACCACAGTGGTAATTTTGTAACTGGGGGAACAGGCTGGCCTATTTTAGGCCAAGGGTGGAGCTTTGTTTCAAAATTGGAAATGATTTCTGGTAATTTCCTGTTTTGAAAAAGCCCTCTCCTGGACTACTGCAGGTCCGAAAGATGTTTTCATCTTACCACTAACAACAGTTACAGTTAGAAGGCAAAAATGACATTTTTAGCTTTTAAAAAATATAAAAGTTGAGGGGGTAAAGAGTGGCAGATGTAGCCTTCTATGGGTCAGGTTTAGGTGAGGCATATCCAGCCCCTGGACTTCTGCAAATGACCCACTCTGCTCTTTCATCCTGAGGAACAAACACCAATTTCAAATAAGTTATTGAGAGGCATACTTCACTGGAGAATGGGGCCAAAAATGCCAACATATTTAGCTATAGGTGTATAAGTGTTTATTTATATTGCAATAAACAGATATTGCTAAATATGTTGGCATTTTTGGGCCCATTCTCCAGCAAAGTTTACTCTAGAAGAGACACAGAGAGTGGCTGAAGATCTTAGGCTGCACACTTTGAGTTGATGCAAACATGTTGTCCATCCTGGGCCCAGTGCTATTCAACATCTTTTTCAATGACTTGGATGATGGAAAATACAGGGCATGATTATCAGATTTCCAAATGATACTAAATTAGCAGGGGAGGCTAATCTCACAAAGGACAGGATCAGAATTCAAAATGATTTTAACAGATTAGAAGGCTGACCCAAAACTAACAAAAGGAGAACAGGCAGAAATGTAGAATACTACACTTAGGTAGTAAAAATGAAATGCACAGTACATACGAAAAGGATCTGGGAGGGCCTTTGCAGACTGCCAGAAATAGTGCAAATTGAGTCCACTTTAAGGGTTAGGGTTAGTGCTAGGGAATCATGGGAATTGTTGTTGTTTTTTCTGAGACATTGAGCCTTCTCTGTCAGAGAGCTCTGGTACCACAATAAAATACAGTTCCCATGATTGCCTAAGCCTAAGCCTAACCCTTAAAGTGGATTCAATTTGCGCTATTTCTGGCAGTCTGCAAAGGCCCATAGTGGATCACAAGCTGAACATGAGTCAGCAGCTAAGAAAACTAAAGCAATTCTAGGCTGCATCAATACAAGTATAGTGTCTAGATTGAGGGAAGTGATAGCATCACCCTATTCTGCTTTGATCAGACCTCTGGACACAACAATTCAAGAGGGATGTAGACAAGCTGGAGCATGTCCAGAAGAAGGCAACAAAAATGGTGAAAGATCTGGAAATTGTGCCCTGTGAGGAGCTGCTTAGAGAACTGGGTGTGTTTATCTGGGAAAAGAGAAGATTTAAGGGGCAACATGATAGCCATGTTTAAATATTTGAAAAGAAGTCATATTGCAGATGGAGCAGGTTTGTTTTCTGCTGCTCCACAGACTATGACATAAGCAATGGATGCAAGATACAGGAAAAGAGATTCTACCTAAACCTTAGGGATAACTTCCTGACAGTGGAACAGGCTCCCTTGGAGTATGGTGGAGTTTCCTTTTTTGGAGGTCTTTCAAAGGAGGCTGGGTGACCATCTGTTGGGGGCACTTTGATTGTGTATTCTGTATGGCACAGGGTTGGACTGGATGGTCCTTGTGGTCTCTTCCAAACTTTATGATTCTGTGATTCCTAAAAGCAAGGGTAGGCAACCTTTCCCCTTTAAGGGCCGAGGGACTTCAGCTCCCAGAAGCCTCAGCCATGTTGGCCAATAGCTCCTGGGATTCTGGGAGCTGAAGTCCCTCGGCCCTTAAAGGGGAAAGGTTGCCTACCCCTGCCTAAAAGTCTTTGAATCACCCTCCTTCATCTAGTCCAGGGGTTGGCAACCTTTCCCCTTTAAGGGCCAAGGGACTTCAGCTCCCAGAATGGGACTATTGGCCAACATGGCTGAGGCTTCTGGGAGCTGAAGTCCCTCGGCCCTTAAAGGAGAAAGGTTGCCTACCCCTGATCTAGTCTGTCATAAATAATGTATTTTTTTGCTGCTTAAGAACTAGATTTGTTTGCAAAATATTAAAATATTGTCAGCGAGATCTGCAGCTGTTGTGAGTCATTAATTTTATCTCGTGCCAAATTATGCAAAAGCTGTGATGATATAGGCACACTGATGATCCAAAAAGCCAATTTTGCAGCAACAAGAAAACACAAAGAAAGAAATTATTGTCTGTGCTCTTCTGGGTCATAATGATCTCTAACAGGGATGGGTGACAATTTAATTTCAGTCTGTTTTCAGATTTTTTTTCATATTCAGGATAGAAAACACAATAGATCCATGCAAAATCAATGTGGGCAAAATTTGCAAATTTATCCATATAGACTCAGGGCTTTAAGTGGTAACAAAAGGTCTGAACTTGTATTCAAGCACTGAATTAGAGGTCCCACCTCTTTCCTGAGAGGCTTCCCATCTAACAGGTGCCTGGCAGGCATAGACAACATGGTCTTCTTAGTTTTGGGAACAGCTGCTATTGAATTTGACTAGGACAGATGGATGAGAATTTTATTTTTATTCCTTTTGGAGGAAATGGCCAAAATCCACAGCTTGCATTTTTGACACAGAAAAGACTTGAGGTTTAGAAAATTCAGTTATGGGAGAAAGCAAACTGTAAATGATTTCTCCATCCCTAAAGATATCCTATGAAATGGATGACCTTTGGGATCTGTTGTATTGCTGCATCTCGTTAATTTGTATATTAAGTGGTGAGGAGAGATGTAGAGAAGTCTGGTGTGCTGATGATAACCAGTAATAAGGTGCCATTACATGTACAGTTGCCCCTCCCAATTTGTGGGGAATCCATTCTGGACTGCTTTGCGAAAATGGTGCAAATATTCAAGCCCCATTGAAACTAATGGCGCACGCACCCATGGTGTGCTCACAGGGCCGCATGCAGCCATTTTTTGTATAGCCGCTTGTCTCTCCCTGTGAAGAGTGAGACCATAGACTTGATGTCCGTGAATGGGGAGAGACAACTGTAGTTGCATTTTTAAGAGTTATTCTTTGCTTTCTTACTATTAAAAAGTAACAATTACTTCTGTTTACTTTTTTTTTAAAAGAAAAAGAATGCTACAAGCCACCAGTACATTACACACTTGAGTAGTGAGGCCAATCTACCCTGTTATTATAGTAATAACTAAAGCAGTTAATAGTTATACCACAAAAGGAGGTCCTGTTATTCCTTAAATTACAGTCATAATCTGATTTAATTATGTCTCGCTTGTAGGGAAAAGGTATCAATTAAAAACAATTCATTTGCAACTAATTACTTCCTAGCTCTGGTTCAGATAAGGCTGATATGTTGATGGTGGACTGTCTAGTTATTCCAGTATTACTATAAGTGTTCAGCCATTTCCATATAAATCACATTTTTTTCTGAAGGCGGAAGCTCATAGACTGGGTGTGCTCCTGGATCCAGCTTCACTAGACAATGGTCAGATAGTTATTTCTCAGAAGCCCTCACCCCAAACTATATGTAGTGCTATTAAACCAGCGAGTATGCATATTTCATCTCTTTTCTTATTCTTATATAAGGAACCAGGTTGACACATAATTTACCCCAGATCGACTGATGCCAATCTGTGTGTGTATGTGGTGTGTGCCTTTAACTCATTTCCTGCCTAAGACAAATCTAGTGGCCACTTATTAACTTAAAATACTGTAAACTCTCATGTATATTCTTAAACATGCAAGCCAAGTATCTCAATATATTTGCCAGTCTTTGCGTGATTTTAGGAAGCCCCAACTAGGCTGTCTAGTGAAATTCATGAATACCTGACAGAGTTCCCCTAAATTTTAGGGCCTAAAACTAAATGTGGCTTTTTTCTTTCAAACATGTCTGTACTGCTTTTCAACGTGGTTCACAAACTAAAAACATAAACAGTAAAATAGAAACTACAATTAAAGTAAAAATATAACATAGTTAAAGTGAAAATACAACATTTTAAACACCCACAGCAATGAAAATTACTGTAGGCCATTAAGGCCTACTTGAAGACCATAAGGGAAGGAAGCCTTGGGTACATGGAGTAAGCATGGACTCAGGTGTTATCCAGAACTCGTCATTGTTTTGTAATTGTCACTGCTTATATTTAAAAGTTTCATTGTGGGACGAAAGGAGTTCTGTAAGCACTCCCATTTTTCCTGCCTTAGGCTATAAAATAGGTAAGATTGCCTCTCATAGTAGGCAAAATAGGCATCTGTTTCACTTAGCAGAATGCCATGATTGGTAAATTGCACACTCTTCAATCTTCATCACAAGAGGCACCCCCCCCCCATGCTCCAAATGCCTTATTCTGAGGAAGGTTGTGCATGACTGTGAAAGCTGAACAGGGAAGAAAGCTGGAATTGGGGAAGAGAATCAGCTCCTTTGAAATGTGCTGGAAACAAGTTCTACAGAGACTGTGGTCTGCCAAAATGAACAATAAATAGGTCAGAGCCCAAAGGGACGAGATCCTGTCTAATCTTGGAAGCTAAGCAGCAAACCCAAGCAACAGGCATTTAATTCCATATCAGAGCTCAGCCACACCAAACAAAAACATTTCTCAAGTGCTTTTATTTTTTTTAATTCTAGTTTTAGCAGCTAGCTCACAGCAGAAGAAATAATCCTAAGGGAAAAAAATAACCACCAATACAATACTGCAAAGCAAGGAATTGTTCTAAAATAAATGGGGTTTGAACATGAATGTTTATTGTACATGTCTGCACATGCCCTTAAACACATAAACATGTAGACCTGTTGGTGTGAATCCTTTTCAGGATTCTTTAACACTGAATGCGGGTGGCTCAGTTGTTGACATTTCTGTTTTTAATTTTCACTAAGTACCCGTATTTTCCGGCGTATAAGACGACCCGCCTATAAGATGACCCCCCCATTTTTCCAGTCAAAATACAGTTTTAGCACCTCTACCTCATTATCCTTATATCCAGCGTATAAGATGACCCCCCCCCCCACTTTAGCCACAGATTTTGCAGGTAAAAAAGTAGTCTTATACACAGGAAAATATTTTGTGTACTCAGCTGCACTCATACAGTCACCTTAGTATCTTTCATACTACATAATTATAACACTTTTGTATATGATTAACTGTCTTAGATACATCCTGTGGAACTCTAGGAATTGTAATTTCAGAAGGCACTAGAGTTCTCTTGCAGTCAATTCTAAATATCTGATGAAACTCCAAATCCCAGGGTTCCACAGCATGGAGACATGGCAGCTACAGTGGTATCAAAGTGCTGTAATTGTGAAAAAGAAAGCTTTGTTTCTTTACAAGTACAGTGGCCAGTATTCAAAGACAATTTTCTAATGTCCAAGAGTACTTCACACAGGAAGGAGTCTTAGCTCAATGACATGGTACCTGGTTGGCAGGGAAAACGTCCTAGGTTTAGTCCCTGGAATTTTAGATAGAGCTCCGAAAGACCCCTGGCTGAAACTGGAGTAAGCCACTGCTAGTCAATGTAGACCAGGAATGGGCAGTGGCGTCACTAGGGGGGTGCAGACCACACCAGGTGACACCCCCAGAATGGGGTGTACATACAGTTGAGTAGTGGGAATGAGAAAGGGCATCATGTCCCTTTTTCGCTTGCCCAGCAGCCATGTCAGACCCCACATGGCCCTCCAGAGGCTTCAGTACTGCCCCCTCAAGATGCTACTGCTGTTGGGGGGGGGCAGTGCCTCCCATTTGGGCTCTGGCGTGGCTGGAGCCATGGCAGACAGCCTTCTGGAGGCTGTAGCAGTCCACCCCTCACCCACTGCCCACTCCCCCTTGGGTGACACCAACCCCAGGGATACCCCTGGGAATGGGCAACCATTTTTTAATGTAAAGATTGAATTGGTTCCTGGTAAGCATGCTGCAAAGTGTGTGCCAGCAGTAGATAAGGCCACAGTCAAAATAGGTGGGGTCACCCCATTGCTGTTTCGTCATCCCATAGATTGCATGGGCTCTATACATTCACTTCTATGCACTTGCTCTCACTTTATACACATTTGCTTGCATGTGCACACTTATTGCTCCTTTCCTACTGCAATGAGGTTTTTAAATCGGCTTATACCAGTGGAGGCTTTTATTTCTTTTAGCCTTAATTAATGTTAGTGGGGGCTTTCTAAAAAGGAGGCTATCTAATAGAAGCAAGAGAAGATTTTTTTCCAAGGAGGTGGTCACAGCATTTGCCCCTACCTCTCTAGCAATGAATCCCCAGAAAATGCTATGCACCCCATTCTACAATTGAGCTTTTTAAAGCTTCCATTGATACCAGTGGAGGTTTTTCTTTTAAGCCTCTTTAAACTGTGGGACAGAGGAAAGGAGATTTCTTGAACAGAGATATGTATGGAAAGAAGCAGGTGCATCAGATGTGAATTTCTTATAGGCCAGATGCTCCATATTCCTCATGTTGATGATACTGAGTTAGTGGTGTGACCTGGCAGCTTCCTGTGACCAGAATGTGAAATGATTAGTTTCAGGGACTATAGCTCCCAGAATCTCCTAGAAGTTCTGGAAGTTATAATCCTAGAATTTTGGGAGTTGTAGTCCCAAAGCAATGAGAGTCATCGTGGCATAGTGGTTTGAGTGTTGGATTATGACTCTGGAGACCAGGGTTTGATTCCCAGCTCCACCATGAAACCCACTGGGTGAACTTGGGAGAGTCACATTCTCTTAGTCTCAGAGGATGGCAGTGGCAAACCCCAAGTCAGAAACTACTTGAAGGCACACAACAACAACAAGTCCCAAAGCAGTAACTTTCCCAATGCCTGGACCTGTGTTTTTAAACATTAGCCCATCCATTTCTTGTAGCAAATCCCTCTAGGTTCTGAGATATCTTAAAAGCCAGGTGTTTTAATGTGAGGGTGGTGGACAGGGTTTCCTCTTCCAAGGAAAAACATCAAAAATCCCACTAGACACATTAAGAGATAGGAATTGGATCCCAGCCCCTAATGTTCATACCCCATTCATTTCTATGTTTATTTTTATTTTGAAAACCAGTTGGCTACCTCTAATTTTTAGAGCTTCAGATTAATAAGAGTGGACAGTTGCTGGTAAGTAGTCCAAAAGGAAAAATTCTAGTAAGTGTTCTGCAGTACTAAGCCATTATTAGTTCCCTTTTCCAAAATGATACATTACTGTTTGGGCTGATGGAGCTGTCCTTTGTTAGACCTTTCTGACCTATTTGTGCTGTTAATTATTTTGTCTCATATATTTGCCTTTATTAATCAGTTCCAGATTTCCAGTTGCTAAACATTCTCCCCTTCTTATTTGTTGTTTTTCATAAATAGCAGCTCATTTCTTTTACAGTCTGAATATCGTGTACAGTTATATTTCTTTACTTGTTCTCTTTTGTGTTTGTTGAGTTCTTTTTTCATGCAAGATGTTCAGTGTACTTTTTTAAAATGCTTCATGGTCCAAGCTGTTTCCAAATAGTGTTGTTATTGATGAGCTAATTTGTCTCAGAGGCATTCTGTTCTCTTTGACGATACTGCTATGCCAGAGGTGGCTCAAGACATTTTGTTGCCTGAGGCAAAAGCCATGATATACCCTCACTCCCATTTCTTGGGAAGAGAGCCAACATGGTATATTGAGATTTGAACAGGTGTTGTGTGTTACCTGATGTGGCAAGCAAAGCCTTCCAAAATTTCTTGTTCTAACCAACCTTTAAAGGTACAAGAGCTGTCCCCAGTTTTTAGTCTATTAACCCTAAATTTACATGAATCTCAGATGTACCAAAATGCATTGGTTGATTGGTTGACTTATTATAAAGAAATAAGACACCAAGCAATTCAAGCTTGTAAGCAGAAAAATAACCCATGGTGTTTGAAGGCCAGGTGAATGATATAGTATGAAGAAGTACTGACATCTTCCGCCACCCAGTTTTAGTGGATAACCCAGAATTTCTAGTGTTATGAGGGAGAGGGAGAGGCTTCTCCCTATCTACTATGTCTATTGTGTCTCCTCTTAAATGCTGTTTTAAAAAAAAGGAAAAGGTCCTACATATTGGAACCTTTTATCATTAGAGGTAGGTGTTGCTCTTTTTGCTGTTGTTGTATGCCTTCAGTCGTTTCCAACTTACGATGACCCTAAGATGAACTTATTATGGGTTTTTCCTGGCAAGATTTGTTCAAAGCTGGTTTGCCATTGCCTTCCCCTGAGGCTGAGAGTGTGTGACTTGCCTCTGGTTACCCACTGAGTTTCATGGCTGAGCTGGGGACCAAATCCTTGTCTTCAGAGTCATAGTCCAACACTCAAACCACTACAACCATGCTGGTTCTTGGGGGCGAGGGGGAACGGGATGGTATTGCTCTAGTTTCCCTTATCATGGCTGCCCTTTTCCAACTCTGCTAGCTGTTTAGGGCGTTTGCAGACTGCCAGAAATAATACAGCTTGAGGCCACTTTAACTGCCCTGGTTCAGTGCTAGGGAATCATGGGAACTGTAGTTTATTGTGCTACCAGAGCTCTCTGGCAGAGAAGGTTCAATGTCTCAGAAAAAAATACAATTCCCATGATTCCCTAGCACTGAACCAGGACAGTTAAAGTGGCCTCAAGCTGAATTATTTCTAGCAGTCTGTAAAGCCCCTCAGTGTCATGCAGCAAATTCTCTTTATGCTTTAGAACAGGGGTAGGCAACCTAAGGCCCGGGGGCTCGATGCGGCCCCCCGAGGCCTTTGGACCGGCCCCAAGCCAGTCCTGCCCCCGCCGCTGCCCCCCCCGCTATGATGATATTGATTATTGTTGTTATTACTTGTTCTTGGGGTATTCTTGGCAAAATCTCCACAGGGGTTTTGCCATGGCTTTTCTGGGCTGAGAGAGTGTGCATGCATATTTTTAATTTTTTAAATTTTTTAATTTTAATTTTTATTTATTTATTTATTTATTTTTGGTGCTTTGGCCCCCAATTGTCTGAGGGACAGCAACCCGGCCCCCGGCTCAAAAAGGTTGCTACCCCTGCTTTAGAAAAAGGTGGATGAAGCCTTCTGGGATCTTGTGAAGTCAGACTATAGAAAAGTAACTTTCTGGACTACAACCCCAAGAATCCCCCCACCCGTGTGAGAGTAGTCTGGAAATTGTTCAAAGGGTGGATTCTGGGAAATTTAAGCATCCTGGAAGTAACCCTAGAAACTGTAGTCCAAAAATGCCATTTTTCCAGGGAGTCATTAGGGATGTGCAGGGGATGTGGACCGTGCCAGGTGCACCTCAGAAGAGGATGAATACCCGGTGGGGCAGCCACTCTCCATTCATCCCACTCTCTACCCCCTTCTCCACCAGCCAGGATGTCTCTGCCCTCTGTCGGCTGTGACCACTAGGGAAGTGGTCTGCTGCTGCCTGCCAGCCAATTCTGAGCCCAGCAAGGCTGCTGGAATGGAAAGGAAGGTGACAGTGGTGGCGGCAGCAGAAATAGCCATAAATTCTCCCTTGGCCACCCCTGCCGCTATTGACTCCTTCTCCTGCCCAGCCAGCAGCCCTGCCAGGCCCACAAGGGGATGTCAAGTGGCAGCAGCACCCCACCTTCACCATGGCAGAGGCAGCCTGGCTGGCAGAGGGGGGATGACTGTGGGTTGTGCCAATTAGCCTGGGGGGGGGAACAGCATGAGATATCACACTGGGGTGACACCAATCCTAGTGATGCCTTTGGCACTTTTTCAAGCTCAGCTAGGAAGCCATGTTGCTACTAGAAAGGTTGGGGTCTGGACCCTGGATTGTTATATGGTGATCTAAGGTTGAATTGGTCTCTTCAGGTGGGCCAAACAGACAGCTCATGCCCGGGCACAGATCTTGTATTACCTCGCAGAGAACCTGGAAGTCCGTCGAGCTGAAATTGCATCGCAGCTGAAGGCACTGACAGGTGCCCAGGAAGAAATGGCTCTGCAGGAGGTGGATCTCAGTGTGCAGCGACTCTTCTACTGGGCAGCATACGCTGATAAATATGGTGGGGTTGTACAGGTAAGGATCCCACTAATGTATACACTTGGATATATTTGAAAGAACCCTATACTTTTTTGTGGAGGCTGGGTGCAAGAGTTTGGGAAAAGAGCATACCTTGGTGGCAAAGCAAAGATATTGCATGGAGACAGTTGCAGGTTCGATTTCTGAATCTGCAGTTATAAGGATCAGGGAGAAGGTGTGAAAAGGACCTGACACTACAAAGCCAGTGACAGTAAAAGAAGACAGTATCTGATCAATAAGCCTACAGTTTTATGGGTAATATAGCCCAGTCTTTGACTAAATTGTAGTTTCATCCGCACTGCAGAAATAATCCATTTTGACACCATTTTTAACTGCCGTGGCTCCATGCTATGGAATTCTGAGAGTTGTATTCTGGGAGAGCTCTGGTGCCACAACAAACTACAACTCCCAGATTTCCATAGCATGAAGCCATGGCAGTTAAAAGTGGTGTCAAAATGGATTATTTCTGTAGTTTGGATGCAGCTTGTGATTCCCCTTTTCCAGATATTTATTTGGGAAATATAATTATTTGATGGGGAGATGAAGGGGTTTTGTTACACTTTCTTTTCACCTTGTTTTTTAGTCTCAGTGATGAAGATCTTGTTGAGAAGTAGCATAACTCCATGATGGTTTGATCCTGTGGGATTGCAGAGGGAACTGAGGCAGCCAGACTGACAGAAGGAGGGCAGAGCTATTTCTGCACATTTTTCCATAAATGCTGTGGCCTGTCGCACAACATGGAAAAATCCTTGCTTAAGGCTATCTCAGTGACTTCCCTGTGCATGATGGTAAAAAGTCCAATTATTTGAGCAAATGACTGGTTATTCAAGCGTAAAACCTTAGCAGAATTAAATATATTTAATTAATGTTATTGAAAGTCAGCTTTTTGATAGATTAGGGAGGGTTTATATGAGGTGGAGGAGAGTGAAGGCAAAGGTGAGGAAGCAGGTGGAACTTTAAAGGCTTGAATTCAAAGGCAGGTTTTATTATCTTTCACAGTCTGTGCCAGTGGTTCTCAAACTTTGCTGTTCTAGGTGGTTTGGACTTCAGATCCCAGAAGCCCAAGCTAACTTGGCCAGAGGATCAGTGATTGAGAACCATTGGTCTATGCAACCTCAGATTTTTCTCACTTGTGACTGCTAATTGTCTCTCTACCTCTACTACAGGAGACATCTTTGTATGGGGCCTCACTCCTCTTCCGGGAACCTCTTGGTGTAGTGGGGATTGCCTGTCCTGATAAGCAGCCACTCCTTGCCTTTGTCAGCTTATTGGCTCCTGCCATTATCCGTGGCAACTGTGTGGTAATGATCCCCAGTGAGCGGTACCCATTACTTGCCCTGGATTTCTATCAGGTACAATTCTTCCTCATTTCTGGACTAACTTATAGATGGCATTGCTGTGCCTTCAAGTCATTTTTTATACTTATGTTAACTCTAAGGTGAACCTATCATGGGGTTTTCTTGGCAAGATTAGTTCAGAGGGGGTTTGACATTGCCTTCCCCTGAGGCTGAAGGGAGTGTGATTTACCCAAGGTCACCCAGTGGGTTTCATGACCAAGCAGAGAATCCAATCCTGATCTTCAGAGTTGTAGTCCAACACTCAAACCACTACACCACTCGGGCTCCCACACCAACTTATCAATAAGGGTGAGGAAATCTTTGGCCCTCCAGATGTTGTGGGGTTGGCCTACAACTCTCAGAAGCCTAGCCAGCATAGTCAGTGGGTAAGGGATTGTGGAAGTTGTAGTTCCAGATATTTGGCTAGCCAAAAATTCCCTGTCCTCTTTCAGATCAAGAAAATTGTACATCAGTTTAGGTGTGTCCATATGTATAGACCATCTGATCCAAGAAATCAATTGCCTGGTTGTCTTTTATATAAGTTTAGTGTTCTTGTTCATATTCACTGGTTTTATTAGCATGTGAATCTTAGAGCTTTTGACTCATGTACCAAAATAATTCCTTTTGGAGCATCCCTGATGTTCCCTCTCCACAACTATGTGCTTCCAGATTCTACTTCCCATTATGAGAGCCTTTCATCCTTCCCTACAGCTGCTTACTTTGCTGTTGCTCTAGCAGGCATCAGAAACCTGGGAAGACTACATTTCCCAGAACTTCCAGCACATGTTTGCAGCAATAGCCAGGGATAGGAAACAAGAAAGAAAGAAGCTGAACCCCACCCACCCCTTTTCTGAGGCCAGTGGCAGTGAAGCTGTAGCAGGAGTGGGGAACACATGAACTGATGTTGATGTTAGACTGCACCTCCCATCACCTCCTCTAGCCAGTGGTGAGCAGTCATAGGAGTTGAAATCCAGAGGCATCTGCAGTGCTATACTTCCTGGAATAAATCAAGCTGTTGCGGAAATTATTCCATTTACCTATTCCAATTACAAATCAAATTATAGTTGGCATTCACAGGTCACTAATTTGGAATAACAAATCAAACCACAGGATAGGTTGGTGGCATTGCTGCTATTTTGCTTCCACTTTGTTTATTCCCTGTTAGAACAAACCGATGGAGAAATGATTTTCCATCCTTGACACACCAGCAGAATGGAGGCATTTGCTTTCTATTATCTTTTTTCTCTTTGCCATTCCTCCCTCCCTCCCCACCAACCCCCTGCCAAAAAATGAAAAAGCTCACAGCTGAACTCTCAGCCTTCTGGAAACCCAGACAAAAGATATGGGTTTTTCTCCTTTTTTATTTTCTTTCTCAATTCTTGTTTTGTCCCAGCTATGGGTGACAGCTGGCCAAAGAGTTAGAACTTTTATTGTTTTCATTTGCCCAAGGAATTTCTGCATGATTTGTGGCTTCGCTGAGGCTTATGAGAAATGAAAATTCCCTCCTTTAGGGAAACCCAGAGTCACCTGTGTTCACTCACTGGCATAACTGAAGAGGGTTGATTGCATGCCCACAGTTGTGTGGTTAAGGCAGATTTTATCATTATGTAGAGTGTGTGTGTATGAGTGGAAAGAAATCAGGCAAAACAAAGAAATGGAAAAGAAGTAGGAGTTTATCATACAGGACAGATCCTGTGCAGAAACTGGATTTAGACTGGAAAAAATACCCCATAAAAGTGGGTAGTTTTTCAAACGACGTTGGGGGTTAACCTGAACAGAAACAGAAAAAGCCCGCAAAAGCGGGTTGTTTTTCAGTTGATGTTAGCATTAATGAGAATTAACGCAACAATAACCCAAACGGAAACTAGACAAAGCCCATTCCTTTTTACTTTCGGAAAATACCTAAAGTAAAAAGGGATGGGTTTTGCCACATTAACTCCATCGTGTGTGAAAAACTACCTGCTCTTGCAGGTTTTCCCAGTTTTTAAATCCTGTTTCTGCATGGGATTTTTGCAGTTTGTCCCTTTGTAATAAACTCCGTAGACACCCACTTATCTCATTTAAGGGACAAACAAGTCTTCCACTGCTGCCAACATGTTTGCCACTAGCTTAGTTCATGAACTTTTGATGATGCTTTGGGTACAAGAAAAAGAAACCGAAGAAATTTTGGGCGAAAGCCATCTCCTTTTCTTGACTCTGTTGTTTCACTAGAATAAACAAAGCATTTAAAAATATAGAATGAAAGGTGCATGTGGTTCTTTGCTTTCCATTTCTTGTTTCTGTATCGTTAATTCTTCTCCCTTAGCATTAAAGGGACAGTAAATGTACATGGCACCAGTGTGTGTTGTTTTTAATGTGAATGTGCAGGGTTTTTTGTAGATCAAACATACTTGGAATGGTGCTGCCTAATAAGTTTAGATTTTTAACAAGTAGTCACTTGCTATGAAGAAATCTCGGTCTCTTCATCACAATGGTATTGGTGGAAGGAGCAAAACAGAAGTTTATATTAGAGCTGAAGGGAGGCATACAAAGCTTGGAATAATTACTTTTTTGGACTGTGATTCTCAGAAACTGGCAACAAGTGTGACTAGTAGCTGGGGGATCCTGGGAGTTCTGGTCTTACCCACCCCACCCACCCCCAAAATAAAACCTTTGCACACTTTACAGACATCCAGTAAAAGTGATAGGATGAAGACTGAGAACAAACTAAAGAAAGTAACTTTTTCCATTGTAGAATTAATCTGGAATTCACTGCCACAAGATGCTGTGATGGTCACTGGCTTTGATAATGCTAAACGGGGACTGGACAGATTTACAAGAAATAGGTCTGCCAACAGCTATACATCATGAGGAATCAACTAAGTTCAGAAACCACTTGGCATGGGTTTACCAGATCTTGGGAAACAACAGCAGGAGAAAAATGTCTCTAGTTTATAAATTTCGCAGTATTTGTCTGACTGGCCACTGTAGGAATGCTGAACTGGATGGAACATTTCTTAAATTTGTTAAGATTCTTCTTGGGTCAGCCTTACCTTTAGGCAGAATAAGGCAGCTACTTCAAACAACGGGTCTGTGGTGTCATTATGAAAGAGCAGCAAGTTGTTTAGTGCTTTTAAAGCCACAATTTGAGAAAGGCTATTGTGGGATTTTTATCATCGGGTGCCAAAATAACTTGTCTAGTTCTGGATACTGCTGATCTTGACTAGGGACGTTATCACACGGGGGCAGATCTGCTGGTTAATCCAAACAAAATCCAGACCGAAACTGGATTAGTGCCCCGTGTTTTCACACGACGTCGCACAGAAATTGAACAGAAAGTGGACAGAAAGTGGACAGAAACGCGATCTTTTGAAATTCGGTTCTTTGGAGGAATTTCAATTGCGCAATTACGGTAATTTCGCATTTACCGTAATGTGATCGCCAAATGCGCATTGGGGAGCATTTCCCTGCTGTTGCCATGGTTCCAGCGAGCATTCCTCTATCTGCGCATGTGCAAGAGGCTCATTTCTACTACATTTATGGGATATTTTCGCTTGTGTGTGGACGTTCAATGCACTTACTGTAAATTCGCAATTAAGGTAATGACGTTTGCGGAAACAAGGTTTATTTCCCGTTTATTTTCGGGATGCCTCATTTCCACTTTATTTTCGCTTTCTGGCCCACGTGTGATAACGCCCTTAGGTGAGTGAGGGCTGCCATTTGTTCCTTTGCTTCTGGCAGCAAAATGTCTTGGGCTGGTGCTGGGTTAGATACTAAGAGGTCTTTTGATATTATTGGCAGGTTGGCTCTTGGGAATGCCCCTGGAGCTACTTGATGTCATTGCATCATTCTCACACAATTGTTCAATGGTAGAGTTAAACCATTGTTATGACAAGGTTTTGTCAAGCGGGTGATCACAACAATATGCTCGATGCCATATATAAACAGAAGTTTACTGGAATCAAATAGCAAGATAGAACAACCAAAAGACATGAAGAAACCAGTTAGGTTAGATCCCTATGAATTGGAAGAAAACAATGTCAGATATTGAGGAGAAGCTAAGAGAGACCTTTATTTTCTTTTGTCTGAAAGTAACCCAGAAAGAAAGATTTTAGCTATAGAGGGCCACTACCTACATAATATCAGGACAAGAACATGGGTCTACTCTAAATGTTAGCTGTGCTTTCCTCCCTCCACCCCCCCCCCCCCGACATCAATAAGCCATGACAAACTTACCACATTGATTTCCGTGGGAAGTAGATTAACTATCAGCGTTCCCAGACCCAACACCCTCCAGATGGGTTGTATTATAATTCACAGTGATTTATAGTTTTTTGTTATCCTTTATCTTCGTTATCTTTTATTTTTTGTTATCTTTTGTTATCTTTGTTATCATTTAGTGGCATTCTGGACAGAAAGTTGGGGAAGATATTGTATAAATAAATCACTGTGAGAATTTGAAGGCTTTTACAGCCGACATCCTTTTTTTTTTTTTTTTTGTGGGTTTTTTGGGCTGTGAGGCTGTGTTCTAGAAGAATGTATTCCTCACATTTCACCGGCATCTGTGGCTGGCATCTTCAAAGAACTGAAGAGAACAGAGAACTTATCTGACGATGCCAGCCACAGATGCAGGCGAAATGTCAGGAATACATTCTTCTAGAGATGGCCTCATAGCCCAAAAACCCCACAAAAACTTATGGATGCTGGCCGTGAAAGCCTTCAACTTCTCACAATGATTTAGTTATACAATATCTTCCCCAACTTTCTGTTCCGAAAGGCACTCTAGGCAACTAACACTAAAAAAGCACAGGTTAAAAGCAAAATCTTGATTAAAAGATAATATACAGCTGAGTAAAATACACAGATTAAAAATATAAAGCCAGACTGAATGCATTGGAGCCTCTTCAATAGGAGAGCAGCCTTTACAGGAAGAATTTGGCTCATGCTCCAGACATAACCAAGAATCCTCATTTGCGAATGTGTTGTCTGCTCCAACTCCAAATTTGACCAACGCTGCCAGATTGGCACACAAGCTAAGTAAGCAATAACTTGAAGCCTAAAAAAACCCCAAAAATCCTCGTACCACCCCCATGTTATATGGCATGTTGTACTTGGTATAGTTCAGGTCTTGAGTATGTGTCAGTGTGGCTTTACTGCCCAAGTTGAAGACTGCATATGGACAACAGCAGGCTCAATATGGGGGGTGAGGGGCTTTCCACACCCTTCAGCAATCCCATCCCCAAATCTATGTGGGCAGAAGGAGAAGAGATAAACCTCTTTGTTCTGAGACAAGGGAAGAGAAGTGCATGAAGGGAAATATGTGTGTGTATTTATGTGCCTCCATATGCATGGTATGAATGTGAGAGCTGGACAGTGAAGAAAGTGGATAAGAAGAAAATAACTATATTTGAGATATGGTGCTGGAGAAGAGTGGATGCAGTGGGTAGCCAAAAAAGACAAACAAATGGGTCCTTGGATAGATCACTCCTGAACACTCGCAGGAAGCCAAGATGATCAAACTTAGGCAGCCATATTTGATCACATCATGAGAAGGCACGACTCATGAGAAAAGACAAATAGAGAAATAAAAAAGGGAGGAAGACCATAAGCTAGATGGATAGACTTAATTAAGGAGGTCACAAATATGAATTTGCAAGACTTAAGCAAAGCAGTGGAAGACAGAGGATCTTGGAGAACATAATGTTAAGAGGTGACATGATAGCCATGTTTAAATATTTGAAGGGATGTCATATTGAGGATGGAGCAAGTTTGCTTTCAGGTGCTCCAGAAACTAGGACAATGGATGTAAACTAAAGGAAAAGAGATTCCAGCTAAACATTAGGAAGAACTTTCCAATGGTAAGACTCTTGGACAGCGGAATGCGTTTCCTTGGAGCGTGGTGGAATCTCCTCCTTTGGAGGTTTTTAAACAAGCTGGATGGCCGTCAGGAGTGCTTTGATTATGAGTTCCTGCATGGCAGGGGTTGGACTTGATGGCTCTTGGGGTCTCCTCCAACTCTATGATTCTATGGAGATGACTCATCCACAGGGTCACCATGAGTCAGGGTCGACTTAAGAGCAGTTAGCAACAACAGTATTCATGGCTATTACTGGCAATTCATGTGCCTCTTGATGCTAAAAGAGTTTTCAGTTCTGACTGTACAGTGGAGAACTGTACAAACCATTGGACTGCAATTAATTCTGTGACACTGCTGTTCTACTACATTGAGTTCTTTGTTTTTCTACTGCGCAGCTTTTGGGTCAATTGTGTCAGTTCAGGTCCTCTCATAGTGCTGTTTCACATCATCTCCAATACAATGGGACAAGTTCTCTTGGATGGTATGGATGATATATTCATACATTTTCCAGCCATCTCCACAGATTTAAAGTTATAATGAAAAATTAATAATAATAATAATAATAATAATAATAATAATAATAATAATGTATTTATACCCTGCTCTTCAGCCAAAAGGCTATCAGAGCGGCTTATAAATGGATTAATTAGACGGTTTTCTGCCCTCAGGCTTACAATCTAAAAAGACAAGACACAATAAGGAGAAGGGAATGGGGATGGGGAAGGGGAAAACGTCCAGCAGATCTTCTCTCCCTCTAAAGCAGGGGTAGGCAACTTTTCTCCTTTAAGGGCCGAGGGACTTCAGCTCCCAGAAGCCTCAGCCATGTTGGCCAATAGTCCCATGTTGGCCAATAGCTCCTGGGATTCTGGGAGCTGAAGTCCTTCGGCCCTTAAAGGGGAAAGGTTGCCTACCCCTGCTCTAAAGCCTGGACCAAAGCAGACGGACTGGAGGAAGGGCCCTTCTTCTTGTTCAGGCTAGGCCTGATGGAGCTGGCCTGCCTTCTCATAGAAAATAGGAGGGGGAGGAGGGTGAACCAGTCAAAAGCGGTTACATTACTTCTTCCATGCCATACTTGCATACTTATAGAGCAAATAATTTAAAACAGCATCTTAGGTACAATTAGTCAGAGTTTACCTTTAATTTGAGTTGTTGTGGACTGGACTAATAGATCTCCATATGTGTATTTTTTGAAGTTTGTGTCAAAGTCAGTTATGGTGTCCTGCAATGACAGCTTTCTTGTATGAGAATGTAAGATAAATGAGCATATAAATTATAAATTTTGCTTTGTTTTAGTTTACTCTCTCTTTCAATCTCAGTCTCTCTCTTTCTCTTTAATACATGATACCCTACTTTTACATTCCAAAAAATCTATTCCTTCCTCTTTGTTATTGGTTTTGAAAACAGAAACTTGACTGTATTTGGCAGTCTTTCAGATGTGTTTCCAGAATTCTGTCTGGAATTACAAAATATATATAAATTACAATTTGTACATATTTTGGAATTACAAAATAAGAGTTTAAAACTTTTGCCCAGTTAGTAAAGAACTCTTCTGTGGGAACCCAAATAATGTAGCTAGGAAAACCACAGCAAGAAGAAAGAGAAAAAAGAAAGGGAAGGAGGGAGGGAGATGTGATTTTTCGCTAAAGAAATTTTGCCTTTACTTGCTCTAAGCTGAATGGGTCAAGGCAACCCATTGCCAGGTAAGAACCTAACCATACTGTGCATTAGAGGTGTAGTGGTGTAGTTTTATTTGCCACACTAAATAGAAAATTTCCTTCAGTCCCCAAATTTCTAGCATTGCAGCGAATGAGATATGAGACAGGGAACTGTTCACATCTAGAACTCTGCTGTTTTTGCCTTCCCTTGATAACTCTCCCCCCCTTCCCCCCCCCCTTTGGATGCCTACACTGTATTCCTAAATGTTCACAAATTATTAAGTTACTGTAATGTTAACATTTGAGGACTGTAGGAAATTTTTATTTAGGGAGGCAGAATTCTTATTTGAACAACTGGCCTTGGTGCTAAAAGGGGCTTCTAAGCACTAGTGGTAAACCTCTGAGAAAGAGGCAAGGGAAATAATAAAGAACACTACGGGCTGAAACACTGTGCTCTGGCACCAGGAGCGTGGCAACCTCTCGGGCCACTCATGATCTGGGCTGTCACCGCAGTCCCTAACCCAGCTGCTAGCAGGAGTGGATTATATCTGCTCCTTTTTCTGCCAGCTTTTTTGGTTTGACACAGGTTTGGCGTGGCTTCCAGCCACATTTGGGGCATGTGTCATATAAACACCACATCTCCAATGCAGCCCGAAGCTGGATCTTTTTGCCCATCTGTTTCAGGCCAGTGTCACAGTCTGACTCCATATTGCCAAGTTGATTGATTAAGGTGTTTCAATCATGCTTTCAACCTCCTCCTCGCTCTTCTTCTTTTGTTCAACACACGTTCATATATATATATATATATATATGTAAACTACGTTTACTAACAACAAAAACCAAAGTAAAACAACAGAACACCATAAAATAAATTAATAAAAATAACCTACCGTAATTCCAATATCTACACAACAACTGACAATACACACATTACCAAAGAAAAACATTAACAAGAAGACAACTACAAACTGTGATGGCTATGGCAACATTTCTTTTTTTAATTGAATTTTATCATTACCTGCCTTGAACACTATTTTTTGTAGAAAAGTAGGATATATTTTGAATAAATAAATAAGTAAATAAAAATGATTAATGCAAGCAAAAGACAGCATGTCAGAGTGAGATATACTCCTGTACTGAGCCACTGTTATCATCTTCCTCGATCACTAAACTACAATAGACCAACCATTTATTGGTTCCCTCATTTTGTCTAACCATACGCAACTCCCAAATGTCATTCAGAAGTGGAAAAGTGAAGAGTCAAATGAAAATCTGGGGGCTTAACAGGCTTACATTTTCTAAGGCTTCTTGAATTAACTTGCTCAGTGTGTCCCGTCCCTCCTGTCAAGGCAGCCTTTCCAATGAAAACAATTCTCATAATCCTTTAGCATTCTCAGCAAGATTCAGGGCTATGGCTCCCTTGAATTATCCATTCTTCCTCTTTTCCTACTGTCATCTATCTTCCCTAGCATTATTCTCCATCCTAGTGAGTCATGTCTTCCCATGATGCATCCAAAGTATGATAGTCTCAGTTTAGTCATCTTGGCTTTTAGAGAGAGTTAAACTTTGGTTTGCATTAGGGCCTATTTATTTGTCTTTTTTGCAGTCCATGGTATCTGCCAAGTTCCACTAAGGTTCAGGTTAGGGGTTATCTGAGTAAATAAAAGTTAAAATTTCTTTCTGATAGACATAATGGAGATAACAAGCCAAAGCAAAACTGAGTGGACATTGTTTTGTTTATGAAGGGAAGGGGTTGGATTCCATGCTCATATCTGTAAGTTCAATTTGCAGATGAAATTTCCCACACATTCCTTAAAGAGACCAACTTGAAGAGCTCAGAGTTCAGAAAAGTAACATTTTTGAACTACAGTTCCCTAAATCCCCTAGTCAGCCTAGTGGTGTTGGCTAAGGGATTCTGGGAGTTGTAGTCCAAATGGACTTCCTCCAAGGTTTTGTAATTCCTCCAAGCTCTCCTTCAAGACTAGGGAATCTGTGTGGAATCACCATGCTTTAGTTGTAATGGAAATGTGCGTAGGGATTTCTTTCTTTTTTTTACAGGGCAGCAACACAACAACATCACCATTCAAACATTGTAGATTCATATTTATTTTATGGTTCTGATGTTTTAATCTCAGAAACTCCCAACTTCTCCAAGATTCCTTGTCCTCCACTGCTCTACTCAGTTCCTGCAAATTCATACCCATGACCTCTTTTATAGAGTCCGTCATCTCTTTCTGCTTTCCTCCACCTTTCCTAGCATTGTTTTCTCCAATGAGTCATGCCTTCTCATTATTTTTTTAAATAATTTTATTTTATTTCTTCATGCCTTCTCATGATGTGGCCAAAGTACAACAGCCTCAGTTTAGTCATCTTGGCTTCCAGAGAGATTTGATTTGTTCTACCAACCATTTGTTTGACTTCTTGTCTATCCATGATATCCCCAGCAATCTTCTCCAGCACCACATTTCAAATGAATTTATTTTCTTCCTATCTGCTTTCTTAACTGTCCAGCTCTCGCATCCATACATGGTAATAGGGAATACGATGACTTGTATGATTCTGACTTTTGTGCTGAGTTACATGTGTTTGCATTTTAGGATCTTTTCTAGTTCTTTCATAGCTGCCCTCCCCATTCTTAATCTTCTTCTGATTCCTGGCTGCAGCCCCTCCTCCGATCAATGTTTGATCCTAGGAATGAGAACTCTTTTATAGAATATAGAAATATTTCTATTTCCTCATTGTCTAGTTTGAATTTGTGTAAATACTCCATGGTCATTATCTTTGTTTTCTTTATGTTCAACAATAAGCTTCACTTTGCACTTTCTTCCTTGATCTGCCTTAGTTGCTCTAGGTCTGTGATGTTTTCTGCTAGTAGTATTGTGTCATCTGCATTAGATTGTTGATATTCCTTTCTCCTATTTTCACTCCGCCTGTTTCTGTGTTCAAGCCTGCATTTCATATACAGTGGTACCTCTACTTACGAAATTAATCCGTTCTGACAGCCATTTCGTAAGTAGAAAATTTCGTAAGTAGAAGCAAATTTAACATTGAAAAGGCCTGATCCGTTCCGCAGCGAGGCCGGGGTTAAAGGGACGCCGTGCGTCCCTTTAGTCCCGGCCTCTCTGCTCTATGGGCTTGGTTGCTGCTTCGGCGACCAGGCCCATAGAAGAGCGAGGCCGGGGTAAAAGGGACGCCGCGCGTCCCTTTAGTCCTGGCCTCGCTGCTCTATGGGCGACCAGGCCCATAGAGCAGCGAGGCCGAGGTAAAAGGGGAGCCGCGCGTCCCTTTAGTCCCGGACTCGCTGCTCTATGGGCCTGGTCGCCGAAGCGGCGACCAGGCCCATAGAGCAGCGAGGCCGGGGTAAAAGGGGGGCCGTGCGTCCCTTTAGTCCCGGACTCGCTGCTCTATAGTTCCACTCACATAGTTCCACTTTTCCCTGTTGTGCAAACAAACAAATACAGAAGGTTCCCCCACTCACCACCCACCGCAAAAGATACCAGATTAATGATGACACCTGTCTCTCGCTCCACCCACTCCATATCCTCTGTTTCTTCTTCGTGGTCTCTGCGAATGCACACAAATGGGTAAAGACTGCGCATGCGCAGCAACTTCGGAACCTTCTGGAATCACTAGGCAGAATAAAAGTTGCAACTTTTACCCGGGCTGGACTCAAGTTGCAACTTTTTGGCGGTAACTCCGCCCACCCCTATATAGGACCTCCGTCGGTACTGCCCCCTTCAGTTCCTTTCGTCCGCCGCGTTAGCAGCTTCGTAGGAACCTTCTTTGCTTCAGGCAAAAACTCTTGCTCATAGAATCACTCGGCTTTTGACCTCGGAACGGATTTTGACTCGTTTTAGCTCTCTTGATATTGTTGTTGCTCCTGGTGAACTTGGACTGTTTTTTTACTTCGGCTTCGCTTATTCCTTGTCTGATTTGGTGACCAGCTCCGTTTTGATATGGCATCTCGTTCCTTTAAGCAGTGTCCGAGATGTAACAATAAGATCCCTAGCTCGGATCCTCATTCATTGTGCTTGCTATGTCTTGGGCAAACTCATAACCCGAAGGCTTGCCCGGAATGTAGATCCATGACTTCGCAGGCTCTAAGGAACCGGGATAAGCGGCTGAAGGCCGTTCTTTATGAAGAGGCTCTCCGCCCACCTCCCAGAGTGTCTCCGGCTGTGGATGCACCTGTTGGTGTTGTGGATGCGCCTGCTGGTGACTCGGCCCCCAAATCGGCCCCAAAAAGCCGTCTGGGGACCCTGGGGCTCACCCTAAGAAAACATCGAAGAAAGCGTCTTCTGAGCGTGCCCGCTCTCCTGATCCGTCCAAAAAGACATCCAAAAGACGCCACTCGATTGAGAGGGAGGCTGCTAAGCCCAAGGACACGGCCGCCAAAAAGTCGCGACCCAGGCCTGAGAAGGCCAGGCACCAGCCTGAGCCCGAGAAGGAGCCCACGCCTCAACCTCGATCCAGGTCTCCTTCCCCGGTCCCGGGGCCGTCGGGGCTCTCTGTACCGCCTCCTTTGAAAATCATCTCCCCTCCGATTCGTGCTATCATCTCCGAATCGGACTCCGAGGGCGAGATCAGACAGCAGGTCCCGCTATTGGAAGCGGAGGAGACTCCTATACCGTCGAGGGATACCGCCACTTTGGGTGCGGAGGCTGATGAGATACCGCTGGAACCAGAAACGGAGCGTATTCTAAGAGAGAACCCGCACTTGATCTTCGATTCGCTCACGGGCCGCTTCCTTCAACAGGTCGATCCTAACAGCCTCTCCCGGCCTTCTGTTCCAGCACGACATCTATCCAAGGAGGATTCACCATCGCCTCCCAGATCGTCGGCTGACCGTTCCAGGCATCGCTCTCCAGGCAGGAGACGGGCTCGATCCCGTTCGGTCTCACCATCCAGGCGTCCACGCCCCAGACACCATCGATCCCGTCGTGAGGCATCTCGGTCCCGCTCCTCTTCTTCTAGGTCTCCTTCAGTGCTCTCCAGTGCCGCTTCGGCTTCACCATCTCCTTCTCCATCTCGCAGCCGGGTAGTGCTAGTGGAACATCATCCTGCCTCGCCAACTGATGATGTGAGATTCTTCACGGAGCAGGTTGTACGGATGGCAGAGGCTCTCGACCTCGAGCTCGTTCGATCGGAGACTGAGCCCAAAGATTCGGTAGAGAAGAGAGTCCATGGCAGAGTACCGACTCCTCCAGCCCTCGGTTTTCTTCCATCCCTCCAGGATATTGCGGAACGATCCTGGACTGCTCCAGCATCTGTGGCTTCCACCTCGAGGAAAATAGAAAATCTATATCGCATCGCTCCTTCCCAATCTGCATGGCTCTTCGAACATCCTAAGCCTAACTCGGACATTGTGGAGGGGGCCCAGACGGTGCAGGTTTCGAAATTCTCTTCGCCAGTGGACAAGGACGGCAAGAAGATCGACGGGCTGGCCAAGAAGTCGTATGCTGCTGCGGTGCTCAACATGAAGGTGGCTAACTATGCTGCCTGCATGGGAGCATACCAGCAGCACATCATGGAGAGGCTGCTACCTCTCCTTGATGATCTGCCAGACGACAAAAAAGCCTTGGCTGTGGCACTTCAGTCGGAAGCACACTCCATCGCGGGACACCAGATTGTGTCAGCCCGTCATTCAGCCGACTGCTCCGCTAAGCTCGTGGCAGGCGCTATAGCTTTGAGAAGGTTCGCCTGGCTCAGGTCATCAGACCTCACCTCGACGGCAAAGGACATGATTGAAGACCTACCCTTCGATGACTCCGGTCTCTTCAATAAGAGCACGGATGAGAAGTTGAATTTGAAGTATAAGATGAAGGTGGCTGCCAAGAGACATGGTACGTCTGTTGGTACACCACAGTACCGATGCCGTCGTTTTGGGGGAGCGAGGCCATGGTATCCCCAACAACGATATCAGTCTCGCTCTTCTTCCTCTTCGGGCCGCCGCTCGTTTCCGCAATCCCGATTCCGACAATTCAGGAAAAAGGAGGCTGACAGGCCCAAGAAATTATGATGTGTTGGAGCGTACTTCGCCGGTCCCCGTCTCTTTGGGGATAGACTGAGACCATTTGTCACCTCATGGTCTCAAATTACATCTGACTCGTGGGTCTTATCTATTATAGCCCATGGTTATGCCCTCGAGTTCTCTGAGTTGCCCCATACCGGGGTTTTCCTATCCACCCCCCCCCCCACACACCTTACTCGACGAAGTACGCTCTCTTTTGGACAAGGGCGCTATAGAGCCCGTGGACTCCTCCGCTTACGCTCGTTCCTTCTTCTCCCGATACTTCACGGTACCAAAGAAGGATGGTGGACTGAGACCTATTCTCGACCTACGACAGTTGAATAGATGCTTAGCGTATAAACGCTTCCGCATGGTAACCTTAGCATCTATTTTGCCTTTACTGCAGGACAATGTCTGGATGGCGACCCTAGACCTCAAGGACGCCTACTTCCATATTGGAATTCGAGAAGATCACAGACGTTTCTTAGCCTTCGCTGTCGATGATCAGGCGTTCTGTTACAGGGTCCTGCCCTTCGGCCTCTGCACCGCACCGAGAGTGTTCACGAAGTGCATGGCTCCGATAGTCGCATTTCTACACCAAAAGGCAATCTCCATCTATCCTTACCTCGACGACTGGCTTATAGTGGCTCCATCCCGGGACCAACTCCTGAGAGACATAGATTGCACACTGTCTGTCCTTCGCTCGCTGGGCCTTCTGATCAACCTGGAGAAGTCCAGCCTAGTTCCATCCCGAAGGTGCAGATTCATCGGCGCGGTCCTGGATTCAGCGCTTCTATGGCATTTCTACCACAAGATCGTTTTCAGGCCTTGAGGGAAGCAGTACTGGTATGTCTAGGGACGAGGCACGTCTCCGCACACGCCATCCAAGTGGCACTGGGCTACATGGCCTCGACTACGTTCATGACGGCCTGGGCTCGACTGCACTTCAGACCTCTGCAGTCGTGGTTCCTGTCCGTCTTCGACCCAGCTCGAGACTCCCAATCCCGAAAACTAGCGATACCGAGGGCAGTCGCTCGATCCCTGCAGTGGTGGTTAGATCCAGTCAACGTCTGCTCCGGCCTGCCATTCTCTCCTCCGCAACCTCAGCTGTCCTTGACAACGGATGCATCAATGGAGGGATGGGGAGCTCACGTCAACGATCTCGTCATACAAGGTCACTGGAACAACCAAGAAAAGCAGCTCCACATCAACGAGCTCGAGATGTTGGCAGTTCAGAAAGCTCTACGGGCGTTCGAGCCTGTGTTACGGGACAAGGTGGTGTTGTTGTCCACAGACAACACCACGGTGATGTATTATCTCAACAAGCAGGGAGGAACAAGATCCCCCCCGCTACTGCGGGCTTCTCTTCAAATCTGGGACTGGTGCATCACGAGAAACATTGCGCTGCAGGCCATCCACCTACCAGGGGAAGAAAACGAGCTAGCGGACCAACTCAGTTGCTCAGCAGACTCGTGCCACGAGTGGCGCCTTCATCCAGACATAGTACAACACCTGTTCCGGATGTGGGGAACTCCCAAGGCCGATGTGTTCGCAACTCACCTGAACACCCATTGCCACCGCTTCTGCTCCAGATTCAGAACCCCAGGTTCATTGGGGGACGCTTTCTTGTACCAATGGAAAGAAGACCTCCTTTACATGTTCCCGCCGTTTCCCCTCATCATCAGGGTGATAGCAAAAATCACGCGGGACCGAGCCAATGTAATTCTCATCACTCCTTGGTGGCCTCGACAGCCGTGTTTTGCACCCCTCTTGAACCTCTCCAGGAACGAGTTCTCCCAGCTCGAACCTCGACCGGACCTCCTGTCTCTCCACGGGGGCCAAGTTTTCCATCCCGACTTGGACACCCTGAGGTTGGTGGCCTGGAGGATTCGTCCCTGACTAATTTGTCGTCCCCGGTCCGGGCCGTCGTAGCAGCAGCATTGAAGCCTTCCACACAAAAGTCGTACGCCCTGAAGTGGGCTAAGTTTCAAGCCTTCTTGGACTCTAGGGGCTTGTCACCATCCCAAGCCTCGGTCGGCGTAGTGTTGGATTTCCTTATGTTTTTGTCAGACCAGGGTCTTGGACTACAATCCATAAAGTGTTATCTGGCAGCAATTTGCTCCCATTTTCAGTTTGAAGGATCTCCATCTCTATTCAAGGACCCGCTAGTAAAAGCTTTTCTCAAGGGGCTTTCCAACCTACATCCACCTATATCGGTTCCGACACCGGGATGGGACCTCGGTACCGTCCTCTCTAAGCTTGCCTCTCCTCCATTCGAACCCCTAGCCACAACAGACCTCAGACTCCTCTCTTTGAAGACGGCGTTCCTGGTGGCCATCACATCAGCTCGCAGGGTCAGCGAGCTCTGTGCTCTCAGAGTAGACCCTCCTTTCTTATTGTTTCACAAGGACAAGGTGGTGTTAAGACCAGACATCACTTTCCTACCCAAAGTGGTTTCTGCCTTTCACCTAAGACAGGACATTGTGCTCCCAACTCTGGCTCCGAACCCGACAACTACTGAAGAAAAGCGACTCCACTTACTAGATGTCCGCCGAGCTCTGGCCTTCTATGTGGACAGGACAGCAGCATACAGGCAATCTAACCGCCTTTTTCTGTGCTATGGCGAACCTAAGAAAGGCCTGCCAGTGTCCACTCAGAGGTTTTCCAAATGGATTACCTCCACCATCCATCTCTGCTACGAGCTCGCCGGTAGGGATCCACCCACAGGAGTGAAGGCACATTCTACCAGAGCTATGGCTGCATCCTCTGCCTTCTTGTCGGGTGTTCCACTGGAGGACATTTGTAAGGCTGCAGTATGGTCCCAGCCCTTGACTTTTGTCAAACATTACCGCATGGATGCGAGGGCCAGGCGTGAAGCGGCCTTTGGGAGAGCAGTACTGTTGTCAGGACTGCACTGAGAGCTCGACGCCAACTATACCAGGCGCAGTGAGTGTTGTGCATTCTTTACTATCTCACTTATGTGTTATTGGGTTGGTATTGGGTTGTGACGAGGCACGCCCTCCTCCACTGACCAAAGCTTGCCAGTCTTACCCATTTGTGTGCATTCGCAGAGACCACGAAGAAGAAGAACAGGTTGCTTACCTGTAACGATGTTTCTTCGAGTGGTCTTCTGCGAATTCACACAAATCCCGCCCGTCCTCCCCTCATCGTGCCTGTTATATGTTTCTGCTTACTTTACAGTACCGCGAGGCGAACTCAAGGAACTGAAGGGGGCGGTACCGACGGAGGTCCTATATAGGGGTGGGCGGAGTTACCGCCAAAAAGTTGCAACTTGAGTCCAGCCCGGGTAAAAGTTGCAACTTTTATTCTGCCTAGTGATTCCAGAAGGTTCCGAAGTTGCTGCGCATGCGCAGTCTTTACCCATTTGTGTGAATTCGCAGAAGACCACTCGAAGAAACATCGTTACAGGTAAGCAACCTGTTCTTCCTCTTAATGGCTTTGTTCTATAAGGACTTCCAAACCAAAATAGCAGGCATTTGAGGCACTGGTTTAGAGGAATGAGCTTCCAATTCCAGCAAAGGCTTCCCATGTGTTTGGAAATTCTGTAAATCTTGTTTGTTGTTCAACAACATCTTGTAAATAAAGCAAGAATGTGGGGGGGAAAATGACATGGCTGCTTTATTTGCAGTTAAGATTGTCCACTCTAGAAGGCTTGTATTACAGAGACGTGGCTGGCTGAAGCTTGCAGAAAGGTTAACTTCTCCTACTTTTGTCCTCCTGATTTCTCTGCGAAGCATCAGGCAAAGCCTGGGGGCAGAGTTGCTGTGGGCTACTGGGATTCCATCTCTTTTATCAGCTGCCTACCACCAATGCAGTCTGCTGGGTTTGAATGTGTGTATTTAAAGATGGGTAGCTGGGGCAGAACAAGGATTCTGTTGGTGTATTTCCTGAGCTGGCTGAGTTGGCAGTAGTAGAGTCCCCTCAGCTTGTTGTGCTGGTGGATTAGATGGAGCTACAGCATTTAAAGTGGTGTCATAACTTCATTATTTCTATAGTGTCAGTGCACCCAGAATCTACTTATCTGAAAGATACTTTTAAGATTCATGGAGACCTATCTCACAGAAAATGGGTTTAGCATTGCCAAAAGAGAATATGTAGAAACACCCAGAGTGCATCTTTGCATGAGCAGATGGAAAAAGTTGTTGACAAAATCAGACTCTTAAAAACAGAGATGCTACGATCTGAAGTAGTAGCCAAAGTTAGCAAGTTAGAAACCATGAAAGGGTGATGGGAAACTTTTCCCACATCACATCTTCTGCCACTGAACAGACGTGTTTTGCAAAGGATTCTCGGGCATGGAATGAGGCGCATGCTCAGTTCATGCAAGGATTGTATGGTGACTGTTCAAGAAAAGGCCTTCTGAACGCTTGCTCCTTGCCCAGCAATTTAGTCCATTCTCTGGTGACTGCAGTCTAGTTAAAACTGCTGATTAAAATATAAGTGATATAATTTAAAAAGAACAGCAGCCAGTTGACCAAATGCCAGCATTTAAAGTTACCATAATAACAACTGTTGAAGACAAAGGTCCTGCCTAAACATCTCTGCATAGGCAGGACTTTTGGATTCATCAGTTGTTGTTGTGGTAACTGTAAATGCTGGCATTTGGTCAACTGGCTGCTGTTCTTTTTAAATTATATCACGTATGTTTTAACCAGCCAATTTTGACGTTTTAATTGACAATTCTATACATTTACTGTTGTTAGTCCCCTTGAGGTGAAATATCAAACTTGGCAATGTAGAGATGCAGTGGAATTATTTACTGTAAGAAATGCTGCTCAGAACCTGAAAACTAACTATACAAGTTACTTTTTTAGACAGCAATTTCCAGAATCTGGATCTGCCATCTAAAAATGTAACGTGTCCAGTGCTCTGCCCAGAATAGCTGCATGCATACGGGCAGACATGATGGGTTGGATCCAGGATCTGCCTTCCACTGGCAAAGAAAGTATCTACTGCTGATTATCACCCCAACGCTATACAACAGCTCACCACATGCAGTAGATCTCTAGATTCATGAGTAGCATTTTCAGAGGGCCAGAAGAGGTTCTGGGTGGAAAGGGGGTGGGGAAATCCCTTGAAAGTGGTTGGAAATGCCTAATTTTGGATGTCACAATGAGTCTAGATCCTGCACTTGCTACAGACAATTGTAAGCCAAAGAGTGTGATGTCTGAAATCATTTCACATTCTTCCCCCTCTTTAACCTTTTCCTTTCTTGAGGCCTGCCTCTCCCTTGTTGAGAATCTCCCAGTGTTTTGGACTACAGTTTCTATTACTCTTGACAACTGGCCATGCTGGCTGGGGCTGATGGAAACTCAGATTCAAAGCTTCTACCTGGAGGGCAGTATTCTCTTCTGTAAAGCTGGTGGCACTATATGTCTATGAAGAAATTAAAAGTTATGAAATTCATTGAGTGTAAAAATGGCTAATGTTACCAAATAACAAAAATGTTTGGGATTGTTCCATTGTAAATCTCCTATTTATCTTATGTAGATGTATTCATTCTCTGTTTCCCCAAAACTGGATGTGGCTGCATTTTTATCTAGGTAGATAAAAGGATGAGCCAGGAAGGTGTAATGGTTTTAGTGCTGGACTAGGACTTTGGGAGACCAGGATTTGAACCCCTGGTCAACTATGGAAACCCACTGAGTGACTTCAGGCAAGTCACACTTTCTCAGTCTCAGTGGAAGACAATGGCAAACCTTCTCTGAACAAATCTCACCAAGAAAACCTTACGATAAAGTCACTACAAATCATAGTTGACATGAAGGCATATAACAATAACAGGTAACAGTTTCTGTCTCTTCAACTCTCTTGTGTCAGATACTGGACACCTCAGATGTCCCTGGTGGAGTGGTGAACATCATATCTGGGAACCGAGATTATTTGAGCCGGGGCTTAGCAGAGCACCAAGATGTGCAAGCTGTATGGTACTTTGGCTCTAAGGAGGTGAGTCTCCCTTGTAGGTATAACAGAAATTGCAGAGGCACACAAACTTTTCTTTTTATAATTAAAAATATAAAGCAAGTTCCTAGTCCTCATCACTTCAAAGATATCCCTCTCCCTATTGGAAAGTAAATGCATGAATACCACTATCTGTAGTCTACATTTTTTAAAAGAAGGAAGAAAATTAAAATTTAACATGAAATTGAATTTTGTACCATGAAGAGAACTTATTATGTATAAGGAAACTATGTATACTGAGCTATCAGTTGTTAAGTTACCAGAAATGGTATCTGATCTGAACCGTACAGCAAGATATCTGGGAAGATTTGTCTTATCTAGAGGTTGGCAAGTTACTTTTTTAAAGTAATTATGGTATATACTCATGTATAAGTCTAGAAATTTTAGTTTAAAAATTTACCCCCAAAAACTGAGCCAGAATATCCATGGGTCAATGTAAGTTAAAAGAAAGAACCATCCTCTGGTGAAAGGCAAGAGTGTGTGTAATCTATCCTGGAAGCACTGACACCCCTCTACTCTGTCATCCCTCCAATCTTGACTGTGAGCACAGTTATGCCTGCTGGAATTTTGTAAATTCTTTGGCATTGTTTCCCTTTGCTTCATCCTTTACAACCTTTGTTACATGCCCTAAGTTTTACCCTTGACTTATCCAAGGATCATATTAAAATCCATAATTTTGTCCCAAACCTACACTCGACTTATACATGATGTTGAATTATAGTTGAGTATATACGGTAATTGCAGTAAAAAATTTCAAGGCCTACTCTTTATTAGTTTCTATTAATTCAAATTTAAAAGTATCCTATGTTCTCAGGCAACTAGTTACTTTTAATTACTTTTGAAAATATCTCTGTGATACAAGTCACAGGTCTTTGATGCAAAATGCACACTTCTGTTCACCTTGCTGTTGCTTCAACACCCACAAAAGAGCAAGACATAGAATGAACTATCATGTGAACACCTGATATTCCTCCTCCATCATTCAGTGAAGCCACTCCTCTCCCCATAAGTAACTAAAAGGTTGGATATCTCATAGATGGTATGAGGATATCCTGAATTCTTGAAAACCTCTGCCATTGATCAATGAAGGTCCCTATTAAATCTTTTTAAAATTCCATATGTGTTTTTTCTTTAAAAAAAAAATATTATCTTTTCTTTATACACAGGGTTCTGCACTTGTGGAATGGGCCTCTGCTGGAAATCTGAAAAGGACTTGGGTGAACTGTGGAGCAGAACAGCGTTGCTGGAGTAACCCCCAGGAGGGTGCTGGGGAAGAGTTTCTCTACCAGGCCACACAGTGTAAAAGTGTCTGGATGCCCATGGGCGATATATTTGCCAACTGAGTCTCTAGAGCAGTGGGCTGAACTGCAAGGCAATCAATCAAGACTGGGGGCAGGAGTGGGGGAACAGGGTGGAAAACACTGTGCTTAAGAAATAAAGACCATTTGGTAGGTATTTTTTCAAAAAAAATCACTGCTGTGAAAATGTTTTTTCTCATTTATAGCTTGAGTTGGCAGACTGGCAATTCCTTCTTCCCATCACAGTGGAGCATAAATTCCTTTTTACCCAACTCACACAGCTCTGTTCCTTTCCAGACCACATAACCCCCCATCTTATATGTGTGTCTTCTGGGAACTGTAGTCCAAAGGACTAACTTTTCCAAGCTTCTGTATACAGTAGAAACAATGCCAGTCTTATGACCCAAAATAGATGCTCAAAGAGGTTGATTTGGTTGCCAGACATACGGTACATCCTTTATTCTAAGTATCTTGTTTTTCACTTCCCTTTTAACTGAAACTGCATCTGCACTGCAGGATCCATGCAGTTTGACACAACATTAAGTGCCATGGCTCAATGCTATGGAATTCTGCGATTTGTACTTTTGTGAGATATTTAGCCTTCCCTGTCAGAGAGCTATGGTGACACAACAAACTACAAATCCCAGGACTCCATAGCACAGAGCCATGGCAGTTAAAGCAGTGTCATTAATTTTGTAGTGTGGCAGCAGCCTGAGATAGCCATTTCCCAAGCAACCCACTACCAGTATATCTTTAAACAAGTAAATTCCAATTTCCCAGCTCATGGGAGAGGTAGTTAGCTTGTTCGTAGATAACTAGAACTGTCAAACATCTCTCCCCTCCCTGCAGTTCCCATCAATTACTACTTGGGACTCATAGTCCAAAACAAAAGTTCCCAATCTCTGTAAGCCATATAGAAGGTCACATTTATACCACATATCCTCAAATAATAAAAGGAACATACAGTGGGCCCTCAGTATCCACGGACTTGCCATCCACAGAGTTGAGCACCCACAGACAGCAAGCTTGCATTGTCCCCAGTGGCAGCACATGCACATGACTGTGCTGCCACTGGAGACAATGGGGGCTGTCCCTAATGGCAGTGCAGCCACATCCACACGCCACCATTGGGGACAATGTGGGCTTGAGCATTGGCAGATTTTGGGTTCTGCGGGGGATCTGTTCTGCCCCCCCCCCCCACGGACCTATACTGAGTCCCACTGTACTGCAAAGAACAATTCTGAAGGCCACTGCTGGTTATTGACCTGCTATAGGGTAGATTTTTTTTATGTACATAAATGCAAAGGGTGACCAAGTGGAATACATGTCATTTGTAAGGGAAGAGAGAGTCCATCCAAACAAACTGTGCTCCACAACCAGATACAGATTTGCCAGACAGAAAGGCATGACAGACCCTGGTGCCCCCTCTCTTTCAACTGATTTGGCTTTAACAGTAGAATCAGCATGATATAATGCAGGGGTAGGCAACCTTTCCCCTTTAAGGGCCGAGGGACTTCAGCTCCCAGAAGCCTCAGCCATGTTGGCCAATAGTCCCATGCTGGCCAATAGCTCCTGGGATTCTGGGAGCTGAAGTCCCTCGGCCCTTAAAGGGGAAAGGTTGCCTACCCCTGATATAATGGTTTGAAAATTGAACAAAGATTCTGGAGAGCAGGATTTGAATCTCTGCTAAGCTATGGAAACCCACTGAGTGACCTTGGGCATATAACACTCAGCCTCAGAGGAAGGCAGTGGCAAACCCACCCTGAAAAAATCTTGCTAGGATAGGTTCATCTTAAGACCACCATAAGTCAGAAATTACTTGAAGGCACACAACAGCAATAAATGCAAATACAAGGCTGTGGCTTAGTGATAAAGCATCTGCTATGGACACAGAAAGTCCCAGGTTAAATCCTGACCTTTTCAGGGCGGCTAGGAAAGAATTCTGTCTGAAACCATGAAGATCTGCTCTCGGCTGCAGTGAGTAATTCTAGGCAAGATGCACCAGTGATTTACGCTGCTTTGACTTGGTATAAAGGCAGTTTTCTATGCTCTTGAGTCACATCCTTGCATATTGTGGTACCTTCTCTGAATAAACAAATGGTCTTGCTGGACTATCCAAAAGGTTCCCATTAGTTCCAGCTTTCTGTTTCAAACGGTGGATAGTCAGAAGCTTCTAAGAGCCACTAGTAGCTTATAAAAGAGATAGACCTACAGTTGTTTACTTCTAGCATCAGATAATTTAGCATTGGATATTTTGCCCATATACCTATGTATAAACTCAGCATAGTGCTGTACTGTGGTTTGAGTGTTGGATAGGGACTCTGGGAGACTAGGATTTGAATATCCTCCGCCATAATTCCCTAGGGGATGTCCCTTGGGGAGGTCACACTCAGTCTCAGGGCGTTTTCACACGGGGCTTTAGGAGGACGCAATCCTACCTCCCTCCGGCCCCAGTCCGGCTCCTTTTCCAGTGTGTTCACACTCACGTCGCAGCAAACCCCGCCCCTTCCGGTGCCATCCCTGCGTCAGTCCGGCTCCTTGCTCCGTGTGTTCACACTCACATCGCAGCAAGTCCGGCCTCACTCCGGCCGATGCAGCGCTAACTCCGGACGTCCTCCGGCATCAGCCCCAGCAAGGTAATTCCTTTTTAAAAAAGGAATTAAGTTGCCGCCGCCGGAGCCATTCCAGAATGAGCGGCACGGTCGGCTCCAGGCGGCTTAGTGGGTCTAGTGTGAAAACGTCCTAAGAGAAAGGCAATGGCAAACCTCTGCATAAATCTTGCCAAGAAAGCCACATGATAGGGTTGCCTTAGGCCTAATATAAGCTGGGGAAGACATGGGGACACACAATAACAACATGAATTCACACACCACTTAAGCTACAATTCTAAGAAGTCTCACCCTGAACTCAATGAGATATACATTTGATCAGAGATGCATAGGATTACAGTGAATGGTCTTTTTACATTCTTCATCTAACATGGCTTTTGCTTGCTTTTGGCTTTTCATCTTTCCCCCCTTTACATTACCATTCTACTTCCCTACACTTCACTTGGTCCCTTACAAATTTTGGAGCACAGTTGGGAAAGCCGCAACTTCTAAAAATTTTAATGGCTTTCCACACCTTCCCCTGCACTGCGCTGATGAGAAAGAAAAGTAAAAGGCTGTGGTCTTTGCAAACCCTTGCTAAAAAAGATACAAAGGTCAAAATGTGGGTGGCTTAGGGTTGTGCAGGAAAAAAAAAACATTTTAAAATGTACCCTGGAGTTCTTTGTAACTCAGAAACAGAAAACCCTCCAACCTTTGCAGCAATTAGTGCTGCATGAGGGACTGCAAAAATTCCTTGCAAAGTAGCCAGTGCATGCAGGTGAATCCATTGTGGACCAAGGGTTGCAGCAGGCAAAAAGGAGCCCATTGTGGAAGTACAGCTGACTCACATGTTGAATGGGAAGTATGAGAGTTAGAGTTGCAATACCTGGAAGGCCCTGGGTTAGAGTTTTATAATCAAATTCCCACTCAGCCATGAAGCCAGTTGTGTGTGGGCACTGTCTTTCACCTAACCTACATCCCAGGGTTGTGGTGGTCAAAGTCCAGCCCTGGGATTGCATTGGCCCCGAGGAAATTTTTATGTCCCTTGATGTATTCAGAATCACCAGTCCAAGTTCCTTGTAGTCAAGAGTTAATTGCTGCTTCTGGAAGCTTCCAGGTGCCACAATTTACTTTTTAAAAATAAAGATTTTATTGATATTAATTCAATGTACTTGACACTCATAAGAAACTGGGGAGGGGGGGGGGGACAGAAAAAAACCCAGCATACACAAATACAAATATATCTAAAACTAAATTGAGACATCATACTAAACACTCTATCCAAAATTTAAACTACAAAAATAAACACAGATTAACTAATAACCTACCATAAATACTAACTGAAAAAAACAAAAGGACTCTGATTCCCCCATATGAGACTGTAATGAAAAACAAAAACTCAAGAGAAAAGATATATTGATCTACCATTACAAATCTAAGTAAATAAATTTATTACAGTTATTAATAACCAAATCCACAAATTATTACATTATTAGAATTCTTATTGCTCAAAAATGCAGAAATGGTTTTCAGAAAATCAGCAATTGGTTTATTTTTTAAATCCCACATTAACTGGGCAATTCGGTTTAACCTGACAATTATTATTATTATTATTATTATTATTAAAGTTTATTTCTAAAGCGCTGTCAATGTACACAGCGCTGTACAAAGAGACAAGCAAGCATAAAATAGAATAAAAACCTGCCAAAGGCGTACAATCTAAAATACAAAACAATAGGTAAAATAATAAAAGTCAATTAAAGCAAAAAACAATTACAACAATTAATTAGCAACATCCACTGTCTACCCAAATGATAGAAAAAGTAAATGTATATCAGACAATGCCTGACAACCATCCATTCTTCTGTCATCGGTGCTTCCACCCATTTCCATGTTTTAGCAAATAATGTTGTTGCTGCTGTTAACATATGTCTAAGAAGTAATTAATATTCACTATCAAATTCTTTACCCATAATGCACAACAAAAACTTTTCTGGTGTCATTGCAAACTGTACCTTTAAAAAATTTTGAATTAACATAAATATAGCTTTTTGCTTTCTTACATGTCCATCACATATGAAACAGGTGCCTTCCTTATCTTGACAGCCCCTACACTGATTTGAAGCATTCTTAGAAATTTTTGACAACTTCACATTTTCCACATATCTCTATTTGAAAATTGTGCCCAAAATTTTGTGTCCATGTTATCATATAATCTTTCACCAGTTCATCTTCCATCTCTAATTAGCTAGGGTATTAGTATTTAAACATATAGCTATGGTATAGTTAGTTTTTTATTGCATTATGTATTTTATATTATTGATTCACACTAATCAACACAATTCCAAGATGTACCGTAGCTATTGTTTCCTTATTGTAGCATAATGAGGTACAAAGGAATCCTATAGCAGGTCTGAGACTCATTGAGAAGAATAAATCTATAGTATAAACTTTTGTGGACTCTGACTGGAGTCCACGAAAACATACGCTAAGAATGTCTTCTTTTCCATGAGTCTCAAACTTTCTACAGGATTCCTTTGTATTCCGTTATGCAGCAACAGACTAACATGGCTATGTTTTGGAATTGTGTTGATTGGTGTGAATCAATAATATAAAATCAATAAAAACCCTAACTATACCATAGCTAATGGAATAATATAATTGTACTTGTAAAATTACAGTCTTATTTATGACCAGACAGGTTGTTACGTCTTAACGAAGTCAGAAAAAGTACTGAACATTCTTCAGTAATGCTTGGCGTGCCACCCTTTTGCTATGGCCAATTTTTCCCTCCTACTTGCGGCATCCTGTTCTTTATGACTGAAACTGAGAGGCTCTCAATACTGCAAACAAAAAACACAACCCTGAACTCTGCCTCCTGCATCTTCCCTCCTTTGAGGGTTTTCCCACTCTTGCTTTAGATCATTGCACTGTGACATTAATATAATTATTTTGATGTGATAAGCCAGATGGTATGTTAAGGGACTTTCCAGCAGACCAAGGGTATCTTGCCATCCTCCCTTTCCTTTTTTGCTCTTCTGGAGGCCTTTCCTTTCCCTGCTCAAATTGTAGAAATTATCAATTCTGAGCACTTTTTAAAAAGAAAATTCTGTTCTCACTCAGTAATGACTATGGGCCATTTCACAGTGCACAATTACAGTGTGCCCTTGGTATCCACTGGAGTCTGGTTCCATGCAAAATCCATGGATGCTCAAGTCCTATTACATACAGTGGCATACTAAAATAGTGTCCCTTGTATAAAATGGCAAACTCAGACTTGTTTGGGGGAATCTATATAGTTTTAAAATATTTTCACTCTGTGGAGGATTGAATGTGTGGATAAAGAATCCGTGGATACGGAGGGCCAACTGTATAGCACTGTGATGCCACATTGTCATGGCAATATCTTACTGAATCCTGGGATTTGTAGTTTGTTGAGATACTAGAAATCTCTGGCTGTATATCCCCCAACTATAACAATTTAAGAGGCTATGGATGTTATCACACGGGGATCCGCCGCCGAAAACTGAAAATAAACCGGACAAACGGAAGACTTTAATTTACGGGATTTGTCCCGTTCCACCTCGTCTGATAACTAAATTCAAATTTAAAAGGGGGTTAATTCGAACAAAAACCTGATCTTTTCAAATCCCCAAAAATCCCGAAAATGAAAAGATCAGGTTTTCGTTCGAATTAACCCCCTTTTAAATTCGAATTTAGTTATCAGACAAGGCGGAACGGGACAAATCCCGTAAATTAAAGACTTCCGCTCGTGCCCGTTTATTTCCACTTTCTCTCCGCAACTCCCCGTGTGATAACGTCCATAGTCCTGATTAATCTTCTGTTTCTCCACTTTTTCATCCACTTTTGAAGCGACTCACTTTCTTCCTCTTCCTCCCACTTCCCCCCTTGGTCTTTGGCTTATTTCCAATGCTGCAAACTGAGTTTCAAAGTGCAAAAGCAGTTTGCACTGTTAGGGGGAGTGGAGACAAGGGAGAAAAATCTTGTCCTTTGCAGGTGGCCAAAAGCAAACTGCTGCAGCCTCTCTTAGCATGTGTTTTCTTCCTCATTAATAGCTTTTGCCTTCTTAACCGCACTCCGAAGTTGCCTGGTTACACGTATCTCAGTTTTCTTCTGTGAAATGTTGGCAAGTATGTGGCTGGGAATTGTAAAAACCCTTCCCTAAACTGCAAATCACAGGATCCCACAGGATGGAGCCATGCCATTTGAAGTGGAATCATAGTGCCATAACTATATATTGTGTTAAGTGCCCTAAAAGAGGGTAGTCCTTCCATATGCTCACAATGGCTCTTCCGCCAGTATGCATGTAGGTAGAGCTGTCTCTCAAGCAGAGGGAGTGGAACTGGGCGACATGTCCTCCAATATTCAATACTCCATACTCAATATGGTGGTCGGTGGAGTAGTGATCAGTCACAAGCCATTGGCTGCCACTCTTGGCAAGTTTCCAGGAAAGAAACAAGTGTAGCCAATGGATACAAATATTAGTACCAGTCTCTTGTGCATTTAGGAGTAAGAATATGCCCAGCCTGAGAAGTGCTGCACCAATGAGACTTCCCTTCTCCCAGCTTGCCTGGCTGTAGTGGCCATATACTGGGTATATGGGGTAGAGTAGTGCAGTTAGGCAATTTTAGCCTGGTTGATGGTCACAACAAAACACTCCACTTCAGGCACTAATAAGTATAATTATTTCACTTAATTCAAAATTGCACCCCACAGTTGCATTTGCCCCCCCCCCCCACTCATCCTGTTGAGTGGGACCATAGATGTATACCCCAAGATCCTGTCGCCCTGGTGACTCACACTGCACAATTCAGCCCAGTGGTTCAATACAGCCTCTGGAGAAGAACCCAAGGTTGATATTTCCTTGACATCCACAGCTAATAAACCTCTACCTAACACCGGTCAAAGTAGACAACACTGACTGGATACAAGGCTGCCTCCTATGTTTCTAATGTGAAGCAGTGTAGGGCCAGTCTAAGACATTATATTGCCTGCAGCAACAAAATGGTGGCCCTCCTTCCCTCATGCAACCTAGGGTCAGCCTAAGACATTGTGTTGCCTGCAGCTTCAAAATGGTAGTCCTCCCTCCTTCATACAACCTAGAGCAAGCCTAAGACACTGTGTTGCCTGCAGCTACAAAATGGTGGCCTTCCCTCCTTCATGCAACCCAGGGCAAGCCTAAGACACTGTGTTGCCTGTAGTTACAAAATGGTGGTCTTCCTCATGCATTCTAGGGCCAACTTAAGACATTGTACTGCCTGCAGCTACAAAATGGTGTCCCTCCCTCATGCAAACCAAGGTACATTGCATCTAAAGGCAGCCATGTTATTTTGGTATAATGTAGCAAATGCCAGAAGTGCCACTCCTCATTGCTAGGAGTTTCTAAAAAAAAAAATCAATGATAGCAAAATCCATTAACTGTTTGCTATGCTTTGGGAATATACAAAATCTACTGCCTGAGGGAGAAGACTAAGGGCCTGAACAGACTGCCAGAAACCATCCAGCTTGAGACCACTTTAACTGCCCTGGTTCAGTGCTAGGGAATCATGGGAAGTGTAGTTTATTGTGGCACCAGAGCTCTCTGACAGAGAAGGCTAAATGTCTCAGAAAAAAAACTACAATTCCCATGATTCCCTAGCAATGAGCCAGGACAGTTAAAGTGGTCTCAAGATGATTTCTGGCAGTCTGTTCAGGCCCTAACTCTGACTAATGGCAGGATTGGTGCTGCTAAAGACTAATGTTGAGGTAAACTGTCCACAAGAAGATGTGAAGACCACAAAGGAGGGAATATGATCGCCTCTCATCCACAGGTAATATAAGCTTCCCCTTCCTGAATTCTAACTGTCAAACTTGACTTTTGTACCTTGTACATCTTTTGTACCACGATGGAAGCATGCAAATTTTTGTGGCATTTTGAATAGTGCTAATATTGACCAAGTGTGATTATTGTTTTGTTTTGGAGATGTTTTTGCCTTCATGGACCAGCATGAACTTGCTGGGTTTCTTTATTTTCCTGAGAGCTTCTTTCTTTTCCTTTCCAAAACGTACGTGTGAGTTTTAAAGTAACCTGTCCCACAATTTCCCCCAAGAACCAGCAAAGGTAGAGGCAACAAATAGGGCAAGGTTTTGGATTAGGACCAGGTGACTCATGGATCCTTACTAAGGTTACCAGGTGAAATTTGTCCCTTGAGTGGTTGTGTAGAAAAGGGGGAATTCAGCAGGGCTTCCTTATGTGACAAACAACTCCTGCTGAATTTCCTTCTTCTATACAACTATTAAAGAGATGAGAGCCCTGTTGTTTATTTGCCTGGCAACCCTGATCTCTGTTTAACCATGAAGTTCATAAGGTGACTATTTGCCTCACAGAGGCTGCATCTGAAGTACAGAAATAATCCAGTTTGACATCATTTATCATGGCTCAATTCTATGGAATTCTGGGAATTGTAGTTTTGGGAGACATTTAGCTTTCTCTGTCAGAGAGCTTTAGTGCCCCACCAAACAACAATTCCCAGGATTCCATAGCATTAGCCATGGTGGTTAAAGTGGTGTCAACTGGGATTATTTTTGCATTGTTGATGCAGCTTGGGTTGGGAGAATAAAAGAGGGAGGAGAACCTCTGAGGAAAAGTGAAATAAAAATGTAAAATAACAAATGAACATTATATATTGTTTACCTGTGTGGCCTTAGAGATACATTGGGCCCTTGTTGTCCAATGGGGTCTGGTTCCAGGACCCACCCACCCCCCACCCCCACCGCATGGATACCAAAATCCATGATACTTAAGTCCTTAAGGGGTAGGCAACCTTTTTGAGCCGGGGGTCGAATTGCTGTCCCTCAGCACCAAAAATAAATAAATAAATAAATAAAATAAAAATAAAAAAAAATTAAAAATTAAAAATATGCATGCACACTCTCTCAGCCCCAGAAAAGCCATGGCAAAACCCCTGTGGAGCTTTTGCAAGAAAACCCCAAGAACAAGTAATAACAACAATAATCAATATCATCACGGTGGGTGGGGTGGCGGCAGGACCGGCCTACGGCCGGTCCAAAGGCCTTGGGGGGCCACATCCGGCTCCCAGGCCTCAGGTTGCCTACCTCTGCTTAAGTCCCATTAAATACAATGGATAGTACTTTATATAAAATGCCAAAGTCAAAGTTTGTTTTATAGAATTTATACTTTTTAAAAATATTTTCAAATTGTGGATGCTTGAACCTGTGGATAAGGAATCAGTACATTAGGCGGCCTGACTGTATATTCCAGAATCTTCCCTGAATTCCCTCCACCTGTGAAGAAACACCATCACCAGATATAAAAGTACATTTGACTACAAAGGTTTGGGCAAAGTGATGAAATCTCTTGTGGACTAAGGTGGTTTCTCATCCATTCTACCTCTGAACGGATAAAGACTACACAGATAGAGGGGAATATTTTGGGTGATTAACTGGAATCATTTTCCTATAAAGTCTATTTTCCATTGAAAGCAATCTGGCAAAGGCCTTGTGCAATGGAAGGAGAGACACTGAAGCAGCCAGATGTGAGTATGACCATCCAAGGTGGTCAGTCATTTTCCTGTCGAGGTCTATCTTCCATTGAAAGTAATCTCGCAAAGGCCTTGTTCAATGGAAGGAGAAATATTGGAGCAGCCAGAGCCAAAGTGGGCATGACCATTCAAAAAAGGCTCTCGGGGTGACCAGAGGTCCTCATTTTTCCTACATTTCAATGTTATGTCTGGGGATCCAAGAAGAATATCTTCTATTCTGAGCAATAAAACCTGTCCTTGTGTCATCAGGTGGCACAGCAGGCAAGCAAGAGGTAACTCAACAAGATTTATTAGTGCCACTGCTGCTGCAAAGCGCTTGTTAGCTTTTGCCAAGCAATAAACATGACCAAAATATTTAGCCTGCAACAGTACATCCTAATGACTACAGAAAAACTGTTGGATGGCAAGATCCCAGCATATGGGAAGAAGGGAAGAGGTGAGAAGACTGCTGCTGACCATGTGGTGGTTCCGTTTATGTGTGTGTGTTTTCTGATGGAGGTGCGGAAAGGAAAGATGATCAGGGTTGTTGAAGCAGATCAGTGGCCCCAAGGGGAGGGGGGCTCCCTTGCTATAGCTCAATGCTATAGAATTCTGGGATTTGTAATTTGTTGTGGCACCAGAGCTCTCTGACAGAGAAGGCTGAGTATCTCACAAAACCACAAATCCCAGCATTCCGTGACATTGAGCCATGGCAGTTAAAGCAGTGTCAAACTGCATTATTTTCTGCTGTGCAGATGCAGCCTTCCAGTCCCCTATCTCTCTTAACCCCATTCTTCCTCCTTTCTAGGAGATTTTCACATGGGCAAAAGTGACAGGAGCATAATGTCACTTTTTATCCACAGGAAAGTCTCGTAAATAAAAAGCGATGGAAAAATTCCTCTTTATTCATGGGATAATGATGCAATTATTGCGACGTCATCTGATAATCTTCATGCAATTGCATGATAGTGACGGGGGAGGAGATGGGGGTGGACTAAAGGGGGAGGACACGAGGGAAGGGAAGGAGGGAAACACAGGGAAGCATAAGGGGATGGGTAGAAAAGCAAACAAACAACAACAGGAAGAATGGTACAGGGAGACAGCTACTGGGCAGCAGCAGTAGTGGTGAGTGTCACTGACCAGAGTGAATTGTAGTAACACCATACCTAACATTGGTTGGCACTGCGCACAGGGAGGTGTAAGTGTCCTCCTTGTGTGATTCCATCACCTAATAAACCCTATGATGAGACACCCCAACTGAGACACAGACAGGATGAGAGCATTAACAGAAAGGGAGGGAGGGAGAAATAAAAGGACAATAATGCTGGGAAATGTGGAGGGAAGTAGGAAGAGAGGAAGGTCACATGCCAGATGGATGGACTCTATTAAGGAGGTCACGGATATGGGGTTGAAGGAATTAAGCAGAGCAGTGGAGGACAGAGAGTCTTGGAGATGTCTCATCCATAGGGTCGCCATGGGTCAAGATCAACTTGAGGGCAGTTAACAAGAAACAACAGACAGGAACATCCTGCTATGCTCCCATCACTTTAACCCATGTGAAAATCTCTCTAGATGGCTTCTAGGGGAGGAAGAGACTGCTCCTCCAAAAGGCCCAAAGTAATTACTTCTATAAATCTTTTTAAGTTACGTGGAGGACCACCTGTTGTCCTAGGACCACAGCTTGCCTCCCCATCCTTAGAGATCAGCTAGACAGGCCCAATCCATGTGCATTTTGGTAGAGACTATTATGTTGGTGGACATAACAGACAAGGCCTACAGAGTGCCCCGTCTCATGACACATACATAGTTTTCTGCTTTCAACAAGCCTTAAAGTCCTAGATAGTCCAGCCTGTTTTTAACTGGGTTTGTGGGTTGTTTTTGTTTGTTTTCGCTTGCTTTTAGAGATTTTGCTAATAGTGCTTTGACTATTATGCTTTTGTTACTATTTAAAATGTCACTTTAACTAACTGTTGTTTATTTTAATGTTTTAAACCAGGGGTAGGCAACCTTTTTGAGCCGGGGGCCGGGTTGCTGTCCCTCAGACAATTGGGGGGCCGAAACACCAAAAATAAATAAATAAATAAATAAAAATTAAAATTAAAATAAAAAATAAAAATAAAAATATATATGCATACACACTCTCTCAGCCCCAGAAAAGCCATAGCAAAAACCCTATGGAGATTTTGCCAAGAAAACCCCAAGAACAAGTAATAACAACAATAATCAATATCATCATGGCAGGCGGCGGCGGCAGGACTGGCCTGGGGCCAGTCCAAAGGCCTCGGGGGGCCGCATCTGGCCCCCGGGCCTTAGGTTGCCTACCCCTGTTTTAAACGATAAAGTGTTTTATTCTGGGAACTAGTCTGGTGAGAATTTGGCTAGAAGCATAAAAGTATTTTAAATAGATGTTGTTGTGACCCTTCAATTACACCATGGCTGGATCTTTTCAAAACAGATGAAGATCATGAAGATGATGATATATTAGACAAGATAGTTTCAGTTACTAGGGCCATAGCCTAAGATCCCTTATTAAGGGCTATTGAAAGAATTTTTATTATAAAGGATTTTTGGGAAATGAATTTGGATGAAACTTAGTAAATAGTTTTTTGTGGGCTTTTCAGGCTGTGTGGCCATGTTCTAGAAGAGTTTCTGACGTTTTGCCAGCATCTGTGGCTGGCATCTAAACTGCTTCCTGGAGAAACACTCCATTCCATCCAAATTTCCCACCCTCCTTACCTGTAGGATAATGCTTGGGTGCTATGTTTGTGCATTGTGCTTCAACTTATATTTTTTCTGTCACAACTTTTGGTGGGCCAGGCATGGGGCCAAATAAAATTGGGGTTGGTGGCCATGGGGCACATTGAGTTCGGGTTTTGTGTGTCAGGCTATAATCACACCTGGCAGGAGACTCACACAGTGGCTTTTGCCAATGCATACTATGTTCCTTCCATAAGCTGGGCAGGTAGAGAGGTTGTTTATCAGTTGATGGACAGGTTGCCTGATTAATGGATCTGTGACCCCATGCCAAGCCAACCCTTTTCTGCTGCAACCAGTAAAAAATGTGGCCAGTTTTTCTTTCACATTAGACATTCCTGGGCCTTTAATGGAGCGTGAACTCATTGCTGAGAGATGAAAAAAACCATTCATAGTTAATTAATCCAGGAAAAAATTGGGATTTCACAGCAATCTTTTTTTTTAAATCAGCTTTTTAGATTTCCCCTACAACATGCTATCCAAGGGGGAAAGGGAGACATCCAGTCCTGGCTTGGAGCCTCCACTGATGAAATCTCAGCAGAAACCAACAAAGTGGAAAAGCCGCAGGAAAACACATGCTTGGTATGCGGAAGGTGACAAATTCAGTCACCCAGAATTAAAAGTGCCAGAATTCAACCTCTGATATCATCTTGTTAAAGGAAGGGCAGGAGGAGTGGCTGGAACATATCTCTATGGGGGGACCTTGGGAGAACTGCAGCCAATTACAAAAGCTGCCTGTATTTATGGCATTCCACTACCACCCCGTAACTCTTTATCAAGTTAGCATTAACATCACTGATGGCCTGGCTCCAGATACGTGTTTTGTATGCTCAGCAACAGGGGTTTTCCACTCCTTCTGATAATTCCAGAGGCTTTTCAGCTCATGGTCAACATGGTGTAACCTGAGTCCATATCTCACCCTTTCAGCTCCCATCTCCTAGCTGAAATTTACATCATGTTACAAATAGCAGGGAAATCCCAAGGAGCAGAGTAACTGGATTCCAGAAACGACAGCACTCTTGCATTGTCTCTAGTTGTGTTTGCTGCTGCTGCTGCTGCTAGCCTTCAAGCTGTTTCCAACTTATGGGGACTCTAAGATAAACCTATAATGGGGCTTTCTTGGCAAATTTCCCCAGAGGAGGGTTGCCATTACCATCCTCTGATGCTGAGAGTGTGTCACTTGCCCAAGGCCACCAGGGGTTTGTAGGGCTGTGTGGAGATTCAAACTCTGGTCTCCAGAGTCATAGTCCAACACTCAAATCACCATACCACACTGTGTGGTGTGGTGTGAAAAAGGACAATTAATAGTTTTGTAGAAAAGGACAATATAATCTGCTTTCACTTGCATGGCAATGCTATAAAGAGACAAAGCTGTTAAATCCAGTATGGGAGACCCATCCCTTTATTTATTTTTTTAAAATATTATTTTATTTCATTTGGAACTGAATACTCTATTCCTCAATAACATATAGCAGATATATCAGGATGTGTAATGATTAGGGCCTCTACAACCAGACAGAAGAGTTTTGGTGTCCCTGTTAACAGCTGTCTGGTAGTACTGAAAGTATGCGTGTGTATGAGTGACTATTTAAGCTTATTGCATGGCACTTACAAGAATGGGAATGGAACGGGGCAAAAACGCATGTTATTGGACAGGAGAACGCCACTGATGTTGCCAGGAGTCCCCAAGCTGTTCCCCAGCCGTTCCTGGCAGCCGATTTTGAAGGACGAACCTAAACTATCACCAGCCCAATTGTTTAGAAGCCCAGTTCCACCATTGGCTATGAAAGGATGCTGGACTGCACCAGTAAAAGGGCTGGAATGCTTCTCTGCATTATTTTACCACCAATAAAACTTAACTTATAGATATAACATGTGTCAGTGTTCAGCACTGAAGGAATTATTGGGGAAGCCTCAAACTACACCAATTTCTGGAACATATGAAAATGAAAGTTAGCTCCCAAGCTAACAAGTTAACTGCCAGATGCACAAGAGGACACCCTTAATAGTGCAGTGCTTGGAAGCAGGAATTTCAACAGGTGTAACTCATCCACATAAAGGGGGTGAAGAATAATATCTGCCACTCCTGATTTAGTCCCTTCACAGGAAGGGTAGCCTTTTCTCATGTAGAAATATAAGCCTATGTATAGAGAAAATGTTCTAACCAAGTGTAAACTACCAAATAATCTTGTCCCTTCCATTTTCTATTCTAATCAACAAATGCAGAAGCAGTAGCATTGTTGAGATAACTGACAAACATTAGTATGGGGCTGGGAATCAAGTGTCCCTCCAGATGTAGTCAAGCAGCAAGGACCAGCAACTCTAGCCAATGGTGAGGAATGCTGGAAGGTGCATTTCAGCAACATCTTGGGATTGTGCGTGGAGGGGGTACATGACTCGCACCCTTGCATTATTAGACTCTTACATTTCAGACATAGGTTGGCATTCTGCATTGCAAGCACAAATTTGCAATCTGGGCTTACAGATCTGTAGCTGCTCCATATTCACATATGCTGTGTAACGCTTTTCCATGATCATAGATACTTCCTGGAATCTACCTTAAATTTGATGGAGACTCTTAACTAACAGGGGTCTGTGGCACGGGCAAGTGGGGTGCTTTGGGATGAAACAGCTAGCCCCTTCCCACCCCTGATCCATGGTGTGATAGGGAGCACCACAGCTCAGGGGCAGAAGGGGACTCATTGCATTATGGTTTGGAGATGTGAGGGAGCTTGCCACATCATCTTGAAGCTTCTGCTTGCTCACACCACAAGCCTCCATCGCTCCACCTCCCTTGAATTTAAGTTACCCAACTTAACTGGGGATTGATCACTTAAGTCATTGCTAACTACAATTGCGTAGTTACAAATGCAGTATAGGACCTCAGCCAATATAATTAGTTCTTATTTGCCTTCAAGTCAACTCTGACTTATATTAACCTCATCATAGGGTTTTCTTGGCAAGATTCATTCAGATAAGGTTTCTCTAAGACTACATTTACACTGCAGAATTAATGCAATCTGACAATGCTTTAACTGCCATGGCTCAATGCTATGGAATTCTAGGATTTGTAGTTTTGTGAGATATTTATCCTTCTCTGTCAGAGAGCTCTGGTGCCACAACAAACAATTTTTAAATCCCAGAATTCCACAGGTAAGACTGAGAGAGTGTGACTTTTCCAAGGTCACCCAATGGGTTTCCATGGCTGAGATGATTTGAATTCTGGTCTCCTAGCGTCTTAGTCCAACACTCAAAACAGACTGTCTTATTATAATGACATTCAAATTCGAGGTGCATTTAATACTTCCAGTCAATAGCTGTTCAATGATGCTTTTCTGCCCCCTTTATAAGAGTCACCTCACCCCTAGATTTCTATGAGCTACTGTCCAACAGGCCTGATTGTGGGTTACACCCCGTTGTTAGTCCTAGAGGAGACCCATTAAATCAATGGGAACTTGCTAAGTAAACAGCTCCACAAGTCCTGTTGATTCAACAGATCTACCCTACAATGACGAGTAGGCAAAATGTGGCCCTTCAGATGCTGTTGGATTACATGTCCCATCTGACATAGCCAGCATGCTATTTGTGTGGAATGCTGGGAATTGCAGTCTAACAATACCCAGAGGACCTTATGTTGACCACTCCCCTTAAGAGGGTGAATGTAGCCCTGTGGCTTTGTAAGAAAAGCTATTGTTACAAATGATCTTCCTCCAGCTTTAGATTTGCCCTTTAGAACAAAACCCATGCACCCAAGATTTTCCACCTGGTGTATTGTGTTTTTCTGTGGGCTGCTTTGTTTCTGTTTGTCTTTGTGTTTTGTTTTGTTTTCCTTTATGGTTGCAAGATTCTGGCATCAGAGACAACTTTTACTTCAACCGCAACTATGCTAATATTTAATTAGCTTTCTGCTCTGTGTGGTGTCTGGTTTCTCACAGAGTGAGAGCATGGGAGAAATTAGTTGCTAGCTGTGGTTAATTTCTAAGAAGGGATGTGGCCCTAAGCTGAAGTTTACCAAGAACGGAAACTCTGTCCCATGACCTAGAAGCATCTTCTTCTGTGGCATGCACCATGTTAATGCTGCACCACTGGAGTGCTGGGAAGCCAGCCCACCTGTGGGCACCTGGGCAGCATGAATCTGGCTCCCAGCATCTTAATTTACAATTTCAACCATTTTTAAACCACTATATTCCACCTTAATTGCCACAGGAACACCCTATGGCTTTGTAGTTTATTGAGGATGTACCATCCTCTGGCTGAGAAGTCACACAACCTCAGCCTCAGGTAAAGACAATGGCAAATGTCCTCTGAACAAATCTTGCCAAGAAAACCCCAAGATAGATTTGCCTTATTAGTGTCTCCATAAGTCTGAAAATACTTGAAGGTACACAACAACAAGAACAACAATTGTGTAGAAGTACTCAGCTTATCCCTTGACACTTTATGAATAGCCTAGATTCAGTTGTTGATAATATGAATCAACAATGAATAAACTTGAAACTATGGCCAGTTCCATTTCTGGATGATTTCACATCAATAACATTATTACAATTGCTGTCCTATTTATTATTTGACAACAAAGAAATTGCTCAGAAAATTATGAGACAAGGGGGGAAAATAACTTTTATTTTCTGTGTGCAGTTCAGTACATGTACTACATTTAAGAGTGGTCAGATTCACTACTGCAGTGTTGAAGTTTAAGAAAGAATTCATGAAGGGTTAGCTGGATTGCCAAACTAATGATGTGTATTAAGACATATTGTTTTATACTGGACTTTTTGTATGAAGTGGGTTTTTCATTGTCTGTTACTGTTAATTATTAAAACTTCAAACCTTTTTTTGGTAACCAATAAATCAGTCAATTTGTCAGTGAGACAAGTTGATTGCACAATAAATGCCTTGCTTACAAGCAATGTGTATTTTTAGACTCTTGGATGAGGACTAGGGAGACCTAGGTTTAAATCCACACAAGGCCATGCAAACTATCACTGTTACACCAGCCCAGGCCTGATTTTGGAAGAGCAACAAGATGTAGAAGTGCAGAAGGAAAATAGATTAAGGGGTCCTCCACATGGAGCAAATATTTTGGGAGGCTGTTGTATTTGTTTCTATAATTCTTAGAAGGGGCTGTTAAAATATCCAAATTATATTTCTGTTGTGCTGGATTTTGTTGTTAACTGTCTTCGAGTCGATCTCAACTCTTGGTGGCCCTATGGATGAGACATCTCCAAGACTTTCTGTCCTCCACTGCTCTGCTTAATTCCTGCAACTCCTTAATACCCATGACCTCCTTAATAAGAGTCCATCCATCTAGCATGTGGCCTTCCTCTCTTCCTACTTCCCAGCATTATTGTCTTTCCCAGCATTATTGTCTTTTCCAATGAGTCATTCCTTTTCATGATGTGTCCAAAGTACAACAGCCTCAGTTTGGTCGTCTTGGCTTCTTCTTCGTGGTCTCTGTGAATCACACAAATGGGTTATTCTGCACCTGCGCAGCAAACTTCGGAACCTTCTTAGAGCTTTTAGAAGCGTTTTGGCGGTAGCCTCGCCCACTCTCCAACTGCCTTATTGGCCGGCTTCCCACCTAAACCCTCAGTTCCTTTTATCCGCCTCAGCAGCAGCATCTAGAGGAACTCTTCAGAGATTATTTTTTCCTGTCTCACTTTAAATTGCCTCTTGACAGGATCATTTTGCGTTTTGGTGGTATTTTTGTTTTAACATCGTCGTTCATATTTTAAGATGAGCGCTGCGATTTCTGTGAGAATCGCAGTCTGACATTCTAATTCTATTTCTGAGGTAAAAAAATTTCTAAATGGCCACTCGCACTTCTGGTGTGTTGGCAAACCTTGTTTATTCCCAAAATGGAGATAAAATTTCTTTTTGAAATACTCCTGAATGAAAGCTGTTTATACATCACCCGCCTCTTTGGCGTGTTTGACAAAGGCTATAAGGCCATTTTTACTGCTAAATATAGATATATATAAATATAGATATATAGATATAGATATCTATATATATATTAATATATAGATAGATATAGATAGATAGATATAAATATATCTTTTTGGCCGTTTGCCCTGCTTCATGCTCGGCTAAGGTCCATCCCTCCCTTCATATTTTAAGAGGAGCGCTGCAATTTCTGTAAGCAATTTCCAATTTAATTTCTGAGGTGGAGTTTTTTCCCCGACCGCTGAGGTAAAAAATTATTAAAATGGCCGCTCGCTTTCTTGGTGTGCTTGGCAAAGCTCCGTTATGCCCTATAGGGGGACAATTTTTCTTTCGGAGGGTACTCCTGGAGGAAAACTGTTTAAACTTCACCTGCCTTTCTAACTTGCTTTACAAAGGCTTTAAGGCCATTTTTACTGCTGGATGTATATCTATATATAGATATAGATATATAGATATATATAGATGTAGATACAGATAGATATGGATAGAGATAGATGGATCTCCCATGGCTGCTTGCACTGCCTCATGCTCGGCTAAGGTTCATCATACTTCTGAGAGTTTTTTCTCTGATCACTGTCCCCCAGACCCCTGGGGGTCAATCCGACTAGCTTGGAGCCCTGTGTGGACCCTCATCGGTCCCTGACTCTCCGGAGTCATATCAATTGGCTTGGAGCCCGACGTGGATTCTCCTCGGTCCCTGACTCTCCGGGGTCATACCGATTGGCTTAAAGCCCGATGTGGATACTCCTCGGTCCCTGACTCTCCGGGGTCACACTGATTGGCTTGGTGCCCGACGTGGATACTCCTCGGTCCCTGACTCCCCGAGGTCATACCGATTGGCTTGGAGCCCGACATGGATATTCCTCGGTCCCTGACTTTCCGGGGTCATACCGATTGGCTTGAAGCCCAACATGGATATTCCTCGGTCCCTGACTCTCCGGGGTCATACCGATTGGCTTGGAGCCTGACGTTGATATTCCTCGGTCCCTGATCCTCCGGGGTCATACTGATTGGCTTGGAGCCCGACGTGGATGCTCCTCGGTCCCTGACTCTCCGGGGTCATACCGATTGGCTGGACCCGATGGAGGTGCTCCTTGGTCCCTGACTCTCCGGGGTCATACCGATTGGCTTGGAGCCCGACATTGATATTCCTTGGTCCCTAATCCTCCAGGGTCATACCGATTGGCTTGGAGCCAGACGTGGATACTCCTCAGTCCCTGACTCTCTGGGGTCATACCGATTGGCTGGACCCGATGGAGATGCTCCTTGGTCCCTGACTCTCTGAGGTCAAACCAATTGGCTTGCAGCCCTATTTCAATGCTTCTCGGTCCCTGACTCTCCGGGGTCAAACCAGTTGGCTTGCAGCCCAGCTTCAATGCTCCTCGGTCCCTGACTCTCCAGAGTCGAACCAATTGGGTTACAGCCCAACTTCGATACTCCTCAGTCCCTGACTCTCCGGAGTCGAATCAGTCGGTTTGCAGCCCGACTTTGATGCTCCTCAGTCCCTAACTCTCCAGGGTCAAACCGATTGGCTTGCACCCCTGCATCGGTCTTCATCGGCCCCTGACTCTCCAGGGTCAATCTGATTGGCTTCCAGCCTGACCTCGATGCTCCTCGGTCCCTGACTCTTCAGGCTTGAACCGGATGGCTTCCAGTCCGATTTTCATCCTCGCCGGTCCCTGACTCCGTGTTCGGGCCGATTCCCTTGCAACCTGACTTCAATCCTTGTTGGTCCCTGACTCTCTGAGTTCAGATCGATTGGTTTGTGTCCCTTCATCGGTCGTCATCAGTTTCTGACTCTCTGAAGTCAAATGATTCAATTTGAGCCCTACATGGATACGCATTGGTCCCTGACTCTATGGAAGTAAACCGATTAGCTTGCAGCCCTGCAGCAATCCTTATCGGTCTCTGATTCTCTGAGGTCAAACCGAAAGCTGAAACCAAACAGTTTGTATGGTGTCTTCCCCTACTATTGGGTGATGGCCAGGTTGGCATCATGATGTAGCCACAATCTGGTTTGGATTCGAGGCTGTGGTTGCCCTCTCCGTACCGAAGCCAGCTACATCAAGCCTTCGGTTGGGACCATGATTATTCCCTCTGTATCGAGGTGCACTACTGGCTAGCGCTCCCCCTGAATTGGGACCATAGCGTTTCCCTCTGTACTAAGGACCACTACTCTGTCCAATTCAGAGACATGCTTGTCCCTCCCTCGGAGGCCCATTGCCGCTCTGACAAGGCCCATTGCAGCTCCTACAATTCATCCCTCGGGGGGCTGCTATTAATCACTCATTCAGCCTTCGGGCTCTGATCACCTTGGCACACGCTCGGTGGGACTTGAGGCTGTGATTACTGCTTCTATACCGAAATCTACAATTTCATGCTTCATCCTGCCTCTCATTTCATTCGAATTTGACTCAGGTTTAAAGTTGTTCCCTCGATGCCGAGGGATGGCAGAGTCAGCCGGATATTCACAATCGACTTTGTTTCCATGTCAAGACTTGGTATCAGGGCTATCTTATATAGCTGTTTTCTAAAATGTGGTGCTCCCTCCTTACTGAAGTGTGCACCACCATTTCCATGTTACATTCTTGTGATAATGTGCTTTGTCTCTGTTCACCAGAGCACCCTCGATACCAATGGTCCTCCACTCTCCACAGGACTGGAGGATCAGATTCAACAATTGGTTGCTTTTCTATACCTAGGGACACTACCATTATACACTTGTTACCACCACGGTTGGAATCGTCTTCTTTCCCTCTTTCGGAGACTTGGATACCATCACTCATCCTCTTAACACCAAACAATATTCTTGTATCACCCACTGATACAGATATATTCTGGGATGTGCTTTGTCTCCACATACTGGGACCAATGCCATTGCTTCCTTTAGACTACCAAGTCAAAGACATGATTAAGCTTCCATCCTGAGGGCCATTACCGTTCCAGGCCGGCTACAAATGATACTGGGGTGATCATACCCCCTTTTATTCCCAGTCTGACATTAATGCTTTCATTCCTCCCCATTGGTGGCTTTCAGAATGTACTTGTTCCCTCCGTCTCAAAAGAGGATTTTCACTTCCCCTGTACAAGTGTCAGTGAAAGCAATTGGTGTCTTCTTCAAAAGGCCACTACATAAGACAAATATTACAAGCCTTCGCTCCATACACACATCCCTTCCAAGGGGTTCTTATCGGTGTCACACTTATGAAATATGTGACAGGCTATTTACTGTTGGGTCTCTAGCTGGGATGAGCTCATCTCCTATACCAGGGGTCGGCAACCTACGGCCCGCGGGCCGGAAAAGGCCCCGTTCGCCAGACTTACCGGCCCAGGTCGTTGGTTGCCGCCGTTGCTTCCGCCGCGCGCCGCTGTCCGGGCGCGTTTTTGACCGCGCACTTGCTGCGGCCGCCATTTTGGATGTCAAAATGGCGGCCGTGACGCGTTTGCGCATGCGCAACTTTTGCGCATGCGCAAACGCGTCGCGGCCGCCAATTTGACATCCAAAATGGCGGCCGCAACATGCACCGTGGCGGCTGCGGCCGCGAGCGCTACAGAGGAGGGTCCTGTTTATCAATGTCATGGTTGGATCCTTAGGCGGGAGTGATTGGATCCTTAGGCGGGAGTGATCATGTCCTCCTCGAGTTTATTATACAGTGGAAAGGAGAAGCCAGGCATAGCCAGACACGCATCCTAGACTTTAGGAAAGCTAATTTTACTAGACTTAGAGAAATACTGGGGGTGATCCCATGGACAGGAATACTAAAAGAGAAGGGAGTTCAAGACGGATGGGAGTTTCTCAAAAGGGAGATACTGAAGGCACAATTTCAAACCGTGCCAACGAGGAGGAAAAATGGGAGGTGTCTCAAGAAACCAGGATGGATGACTAAGGAACTTGCAAGTGAACTATGTTTTAAACGGAACATGTATAAGAAATGGAAAAATGGGGAAATCACCAAAGAGGAATTCAAACAAATAGCTAGCACGTGTAGGGATAAAGTCAGAAAAGCTAAAGCACAGAATGAGCTCAGGCTTGCTAAAGGCATTAAGGACAATAAAAAGGGCTTTTGGGGGTATGTCCATAGCAAAAGAAAGAAGAAGGAAATGATAGGGCCACTGTGCAGAGAAGATGGAGAAATTCTAACAGGGGACAAAGAAAAGGCAGAATTACTCAACACCTTCTTTGCTTCAGTCTTCTCAGAAAAGACAAAGGGTGCTCAACCTGAGGATAATGGAGCAGAGGACAGAATAGGAGAATTTCAGCACAGAATAAGCAAAGAGATAGTACAGAAACATCTGGTTAATCTAAATGAATATAAGTCTCCAGGACCAGATGAATTACATCCAAGGGTATTAAAAGAACTGGCAAATATAATATCGGAACCATTGGCAATAATCTTTGAGAACTCCTGGAAAACAGGAGAAGTCCCAGTGGACTGGAGGAGGGCAAATGTTGTCCCCATCTTCAAAAAGGGGAAAAAAGAGGATCCCAACAATTATCGTCCAGTTAGTCTGACATCAATACCAGGAAAGATTCTGGAGCAGATAATTAAACAGAGAGTCTGTGAACATCTGGAAAGTAATTTCATAATAACAAAAAGTCAACATGGGTTTCAGAGAAACAGGTCATGCCAGACAAATCTGATCTCTTTTTTTGATAAAATTACCAGCTTGGTAGATGAAGGGAATGCTGTGGATATAGTATATCTTGATTTCAGTAAGGCCTTTGACAAGGTTCCCCATGACATTCTTGCAAACAAGCTGGTAAAATGTGGGCTGGACAAAGTAACTGTTACATGGATTTGTAATTGGTTGACTGGCCGAAACCAAAGGGTGCTCAACAATGGCTCCTTTTCAACTTGGAAAGAAGTGACCAGTGGGGTGCCACAGGGCTCTGTCCTGGGCCCAGTGCTATTCAATCTCTTTATCAATGACTTGGATGACGGTATTGGGGGCATAGTTATCAAATTTGCAGACGACACCAAATTAGCAGGAGTAGCTAATACTCCAGAGGACAGGATCAAAATTCAAAATGAATTGAATAGACTAGAAAGCTGGGCCGAAGCTAACAAAATGAAATTCAATGCGGAGAAATGTAAGGTACTGCACTTAGGGCGGAAAAATGAAAAGTACAGATATACGATGGGGAACACCTGGCTGAATGAGACTACGTGTGAAAGGGATCTAGGAGTCCAGGTAGACCACAAGTTGAACATGAGTCAACAGTGCGATGCAGCAGCTAAAAAGGCCAATGCAATTTTAGGCTGCATCAGTAGAAGTATAGTGTCTAGATCAAGAGAAGTAATAGTGCCACTCTATTCTGCTTTGGTCAGGCCTCACCTGGAATACTGTGTCCAGTTCTGGGCACCACAATTCAAAAAGGATGTGGAGAAACTGGAGCGTGTCCAAAGGAGGGCAACTAAAATGGTGAAAGGTCTGGAAACCAAGCCCTACGAGGAACGACTTAGGGAGCTGGGGATGTTTAGCCTGGAGAAGAGAAGACTGAGAGGTGATATGATAGCCGTGTTTAAATATTTGAAGGGATGTCATATTGAGGAGGGAACAAGCTTGTTTTCTGCTGCTCCAGAGACTAGGACCCGAAACAATGGATGCAAGCTGCAAGAAAAGAGATTCCACCTCAACATTAGGAGGAACTTCCTGACAGTAAGGGCTGTTCGACAGTGGAACACACTCCCTCGGAGAGTAGTGGAGTCTTCTTCCTTGGAGGTCTTTAAGCAGCGGCTGGATGGTCATCTGTCGGGGATGCTTTGATTGGGAGTTCCTGCATGGCAGGGGGTTGGACTGGATGGCCCTTGTGGTCTCTTCCAACTCTATGATTCTATGATTCTATGATTCTATGATTCTATGTCCTGGACAGCCTCGCATTGTTGCAAGTCTCTTGCCTTCGCATTGGTTTCCATTCATCTCCTATATCAGACAGAGTCTGTATACCTTCCTTCTTGTTGCACTTGTCCACTTGTAGTGAACTACTTTCACTACCTACTGGATAGCTTTGCCATTATTTCCATTGTTAGCAAACCTGTGCTGTTTAGGTTAGAGATTCTCCCTTGACCTTAGCCATACATCTGCCTTGTTATTACAGACCATCTAGGTCTATCAACAGATTGTGCAATGTATGGGTTAGCTGGCAAGCCTAATTTCCCTGCCACTGGGCATGTCTTACCTGCATTGGTGGCTGCTTCCATTATGTCTCATTATTACCATCTCAACTTCTCTTATAGGGTCATGATTTTAGCGGGACTATTCGTCCCTATATTTACATGCCTAGGGCTCAGATTCACAAATAATGACTTTGTTTTGAGGCAATGTGCCGTTTTATGTGGCATGGCACTCCCCCCCCATTGATTTTAGCTTGCTACTCTGATTAACCCATTTGTGTGATTCGCAGAGACCACGAAGAAGGAGGACAGGTTGCTTACCTGTAACAGTATTTCTTCAAGTGGTCATCTGCGAATTCACACAAATCCTGCCCGTCCTCCCCTCAAGTCGTGCCCTGCCTCTTCTTCAGTCCTGGGCTGCTGCTTTGGCGTCCATGGAACTGAGGGTTTAGGCGGGAAACCGGCCAATAAGGCAGTTGGAGAGTGGGTGGGGCTACCGCCAAAACGCTTCTAAAAGCTCTAAGAAGGTTCCGAAGTTTGCTGCGCAGGTGCAGAATAACCCATTTGTGTGAATTCGCAGATGACCACTTGAAGAAATACTGTTACAGGTAAGCAACCTGTCATTCCAGGGAGGTTTCCAGCTTGATCTGCTCTAGGACCCATTTGTTTGTCCATTTGGCTGTCCATGGGATCCTCAGCACTCTTCTCCAGCACATCTCAAATTTTCTTCCTATTGTGTTTCTTAGCTGTCCAGCTCTCACATCCATACATGGTAATAGGGAATACAATGGCTTGTATGATTCTAACTTTTGTGCTGAGTTGTACATCTTTGCATTTTAGAATCTTTTCTAGTTCTTTCACAGCCATCCTCCCCATTCTTAGTCTTCTGATTTCCTGACTGCAGTCCCCATTTCTATCAATGTTTGATCCCAGGTATGGGAATTCTTTTACCATTTCTATTTCTTCATTGTCTAGGTTGAACTTGTGAAGGTCCTCAGTGGTCATTATTTTTGTTTTCTTTATGTTCAACATTAAGCCTGCCTTAGCACTTTCTTCTTTGATCTTCCTTAGTAGTTGTTCCAGGTCTGTGAGGTTTTCTGCTAGTACTATGGTGTCATCTGCATATCTCAGATTGTTGATATTCCTTCCTCCTATTTTCACTCCTCCTTCTTCTGTGTTGAAGCCTCCTTTTCTTATAATATGTATGTTATGCATACAAGTCGAACAGATAGGGTGAAAGGATGCAGCCTTGTCTGACCCCTTTGCTAATTAGGAACCATTCTGTTTTTCCATGTTCTGTGCTGACAGTAGCCTCTTCTCCTGAGTACAGATTCCTAATCAGGACTATCAGATATGTTGGCATTCCCATGTCTTTAAGGGCATTCCATAGCCTTTCATGATCTATGCAGTCAAAGGCTTTGCTATAGTCTATAAAGCACATGCTGATTTTCTTTTGGAATCCCCTGGTGCGCTCCATTAGCTATCGTATGTTTGCAATATGGTCCCTCGTGCCTCTTCCTTTCCTGAACCCTGCTTAGATCTCTGGGATTTCTCTCTCCATGTATGGCTGGAGTCTATGTTGCAGAATTTTGAGCATGATTTTGCTTGCATGGGAGATCAGTGCTATGGTCCTATAGTTGTTGCAGTCTCTTGTGTTTCCCTTTTTGTGGATGGGGATGTATATTGATCGCTTCCAATCTGTTGGCCATTGTTTTGTTTTCCTTATCTGTTGACATATGTTGGTTAGCACTAGAGTTGACTCTGTCAGTGTGGATTGCAGCAGTTCAATTTGAATATCATCTGTTCCTGGTGATTTGTTTTTCGCTATTTTTCTTATTGCAATTTCCACCTCACTTTTTAGAATTTGGGATTCATCTTCATATGGCTTTTCGTTCCACGTTTCCTTCATTATGTCATCTCTTTTGTATGATCCCTCTGTGTATCGTATCCAATGTCTTTTTATTCCTTCCTGGTTTTGAATTATGTTATTTTTATTGTCATAGATCGTCCCAGTCCTTGGTTTGAATTTTCCTTTGATTTGCTGGATCTTGTGAAATAGATCTCTTGTTCTTCCCTTTTTGTTGTTGTCTTCTATTTCTCTGCATTGGTCGTTGTAGTAATTTTCTTTATCTTTCCACACAAGCCATTGTTATGCTGCATTAATAATTCTTAATTTGTTCCTATCTTCCTTTTGTTTTTCTTCTCTTCTTACCTTGCTTGTAGTGTTTTTTCTGTAATCCATGGTTTTTTCTCTTTCTTTTTGTTTACTGAAAATGTCTGTCTGCATTCTTCTTTTATGTCCCTGGCTTCAGACCATAGTTCCTTGGTTCTCAGTCTATTATGCTTAGTAATGCAAATCTGTTTCTTACGTTATCAGTAAATTCTGATGAGATATTACCATTTAGATCATATTTTGCTATAATCACTGGACTATTTTCTGGCAATTTCTGGCACCAACAGCAACATTTTATTTTGACCCTTGAGTTGGTTTCTTTTTAATTCTGAGAACTATAAGAATAATACATTCCATTCTTTTCTACTCCTTTCTTGTTTAAAATTGATTTTAGAAACTGTTATAGTGCATCAGTTAAATGACACTTTTGTACTTTAACTCAAAAAAAAAAAAAGGAGAAAATTGACCTTCAAACTTGAGGACTACCGCAGCAAATTGTGGGCCAGTTTTAATTTTTTTAAAACCTTTGGAAGAATCCTAGTGGAGATCGAAGAGATTACTACAGACATCCTCCAGAAAGAATGGAACAAGTTAATGTTGAGTCAACAACATCAGGCAAACCCAAGAAGTGATATTGTGAGAACTCATGCTTCTTTAGACTAAACTGGATGAGCCCTATGGGCAGGAACTGATACCTACGATTCCCACAGTAATGAAAAACAATGAGCAACACAACACATTACACAGAAAGTTACTTTCTAAACATTACAGTGAAGACAACAGGAGGTTACTTATCAATTGTTTTAACAAGTAATGTGGACAAAATATTTTATAAAAGTAACTTTCCAAGTTATAGATAACTAAAGACAGAACATAGGTGGCAACAGGAGTGGCTGGTGGTTTCCATGTCCATGAGATGGTGGATACATTTTGGATTTTAGTTTGCATTTCAAAGGAGCCATCCATGGTGATGGAGTCCAGTCTCCAAATGGATTGATTCAATCAAGGAAGCCACAGCCTTGAGTTTGCAAGACCTGAGCAGAGCAGCGGATGACCAGAGCTCTTGGAGATTTCTCATTCACAGAGCCTCCATAAGTTGAAGTCAAAATTATTATTATTATTATCCCACCCCTCTGCATAACACAACCAGGGCGGCTTACAGCATTAAAAAATAGACATTTCATATCCCACAATCCCACCCACCCCTTAAAATACAATTAAACAATGACAATTTAAAACACACTTAAAATAAAATACAAATAAGCAAATAACAATAACTTCAGCAAAGTCAGGGGAGCAGATTAGACTGTCTCTTGATAGTCAGGATATCTATTCAGGAAAGGCCTGCCGGAAGAGATCTGCCTTAACAGCCTTTTTAAAGCTGTTCAAGGTGGTAATATGACGGATCTCATCCGGCAGGCCATTCTATAATCTGGGAGCAGTTGCCGAAAAGGTCCTCTGGGTGGTTGCACCAACTTGACAGCAAATGACAACAAATTTGTAGATGAGAGATTCAGAGGATCATTGCCCCAATCTCTCCTGAGTAAAGAGGAGACAAATTCTACAAACAGTCCTTAGGAATGAGGTTTGCTATCAGCAGTGGCAATTTCCTCCTTTTTCTCTCTCTTGCAAACTGCTTTGCTTGCTTGCTGCTGCTGTTGTATGTGGGCACAGCAGGAACTTACTTTGTTCCTGGAAAACAGCAGAAGAAATTTTGCAATTTCATCTTTTTCTACTTGAGATTTCCTCTTTTTTCTAGGGGTAAGGAAAAAAAAGTCTAAACAGAAGTATGTCTACTGAAAAATTTCACCTCTTAAATCAGCATACTGAAAACAGATCACCAATATGTAATAGTGATGGGTGGTTTTGTGCATGAGAGTAGGAATCTTTGGGCAAAGAATTTTGGCGTAACAACTGGAGAGTTACATAAACTGCTCATTATCTATCTAATCTATCTTTCTTTCTTTCTATCTATCTATCATATTTGAAGAGCCAATGTGGTATAGCAATTTAAGCACAGGACTATGACCCTGGAGACCAGGGTTCAGTTTCTCAAAGCCATGGAAACCCACTGAGGGCCTTTGCAGACTGCCAGAAATAGTGCAAATTGAGTCCACTTTAAGGGTTAGGGTTAGGGAATCATGGGAACTGTATTTTATTGTGGCACCAGAGCTCTCTGACAGAGAAGGCTCAATGTTTCAGAGAAAAAACAATTCCCATGATTCCCTAGCACTAACCCTAACCCTTAAAGTGGACTCAATTTGCACTATTTCTGGCAGTCTGCAAAGGCCCTGAGTGACCTTTGGCAAGTGACACACTCTTAGCCCCAGAAAACCCTGTGATAGGTTGTTTTACAGTCATCACAGGTTGAAAACAACTTGAAGTCACACAACAACATCTGTCTGTCTGTCTGTTCATCTCTCTCTCTCTCTCTATGGCATTTCTAAACTAAACTGTCTGGGCAATGTACAGTCTGTGAAAAATATAAAACATAACAGAATATAATAAAACCATGACTAAGGAATCAGAATATAAAGCCGAGAGCAATTTGGTCCTACTGATGTCTGCAGAAAATTGGAAGGCATATGTTTGCTATTCATTGCTTGGTCTCATTATATAATAAACTATTTGTAGCAATGTTATACTCCTATAAAAGAAGAACCACAGTTCTGAGAAGTTCTTATTTTGAACTATAATTTCCAGAATCCCACAGCCAGGAGGGCCACTGAGCATACTAAGCTCAGTGTTCTTGGTGGTGCTGAAACTCTTATGTTGGAGCCTCCCCTCTACAGCACTTGTAGAATTAGCAATGTCTCACCTCCCCTGCTCCTTCCACACCCTTCTATGCATATCAGCAAATGGAAGAACTGAGAAAATGTTGGGATGTTACAGCTGATAAGTAATTTGCAGAGCCTTTACTTACTGTATGTACTTATGCACAAGTCTAGAAATTTTAGTAAAAAAATTGACTCCAAAAACCTGGGTCAACCTTTCCAGAGGTCAATGTAAGTCCTGTACATTAACTCTCTCTCTCTCTCTCTTTTTTTAAAGGAACCATCCTCTTCTCTGGCAAAAGGCAAGAGCCTAGTCTGTCCTGGGAGTACCTAAAACATGCACTGACTCTCTGTTCTTTCTGCTGCAGCACCACTTCTCACCTTTTTGAATGCCTAGGTAGGAAAATGGAGGTGCTTCCTTTCAAAGGAGCACTGAGAGGAATCAGGCTTTGAACAATTTGAAATGAGTGATTTGTGTAGGTTTGTCAGCTTTTCTGGGTTAAAATCAGGCAAAGTTATCACATTAAAGTTAAAGGCTATAACCACAATGAGCGTAATCATTCATTTCTTTGCTTTGCCTTTTTATCCGTTTTTGACATGTAAACATTTTCTTAGCCCCACCTGTGCCTGGTTGCCTCTCCCACGCATTGCAGCGACACAATTTACCATAGTTCTCTCCCCATCCATCCAGCCTTTACAGCCTGCCAAAAAATTCTAAGTTATTTCACATTGCTTTCCTTTGCTTCTCCTTTAAATTCTTTGTTATGTGCTGTTAAGTTTTACATTCAACTTATCCATGGATCATATCAAAATCCATAATTTTGGTCCCAAAACCTGTCCTTGAGTTATACATGAGTATAAGTCAATTTATAATCCAGTATATACTTAACCTTCCTGATAAGCAAATTCTCTTAGGACGTTATCACACGGGGAGTCGCGGGAAGAAAGTGGAAATAAACCGGACGAGAGGAAGACTTTAATTTTGGGATTTGTCCTGTTCTGCCTCGTCTGATAACTAAATTCGAATTTAAAAGGGGGTTAATTCGAACAAAAACCTGATCTTTTTATTTCCTCAAAAATCCCGAAAATGAAAAGATCAGGTTTTCGTTCGAATTAACCCCCTTTTAAATTCGAATTTAGTTATCAGATGAGGCGGAATGGGACAAATCCCGTAAATTAAAGTCTTCCGCTCATCCGGTTTATTTCCACTTTCTCCCCGCAACTCCCTGTGTGATAACGTCCTTAATCTTTCCAGTATAAATTAATGGCTCTGTACAGTGCTGCCTACCTGGGCTTCCTCTGTGATTCCCCTCAGAAACAATTAAAAAGTTACTGCAGATTTAAGAAGTTTTTCCTCAAGGGAAAAACAGTTTCTTCATAATCTTCACCTTATATTGTTACAGCAACTGGCTTCACATGTCTGAGCATGAGCCTCTCCCTGCTTCATAGCCAATGTTGATCTTTCCTCCAGCAACACCTGAGCCAAACACTGCCCGAACAATCCTGTCATCCCACTTTTTCATCTGCTTTTAAAACATCCCATTTTATTTCTCCTCCTCTCACTCCCCCCCCCCCCTTCATCCTTGCTATACTTCAGCTGGTGCAAGCTATGTTTAGAGTACAAAAGTAGTTGAGACTCAAATAACTCAGCAGGGAGGAGAGGTTGGAGCAGAATCTTGCCCTTCCCAGGAGGCTCGGAAAAAAGTAAACTGCTGCAGCCTCTCCTAGCTTGTGTGTCCTCTCTCATTAATAACATTTTGGATCTTGATCACACCTGGATTTGCTTGGCTACATGTCCCAGATTTCATCTGTGAAATGTTGGAGTTTCTGTTGGTTTGGGAATGGTGAGAGTTGAAGTCTTTGAAAAGTAACATTTCCAAGCTCTGTTCCTGTCCCTGCTTTGACACCTCTTACATACAATCTGTTGTTGTTGTTGTTGTTCACCTCCAAGTTGTTTCCAAGATATGGTGACCCTAAGACAAATCTATCCCAGGCTTTTCTAGGGCTGAGAGTATGTGACTCATCCAAGGTGACCCAGTGGTTTTCATGGCCAACTGGAGAATGGAACCCTGGTCTCCAGAGTTGTAGTCCAACATCCAAACCAATGCCTCTTATATGCAATTTAATGGCACTTATTTATCAGGAACAGTCTTTCATTTCTGGCTCACAGTGAATCATCGTCTTTATTTTTGTCTTGGGGGCATGCCATTTTACTAGTACAAGTTGCTTACAGGGTCATTCTTGCAAGTTCAAATTCCTCACCCAAATTCTGTTGAGGTTATATACATTGCTGAGAGCTTCTATTTTTTTTCTGTATGAATGATTTGAATGCTAGTGGTGTATATAAGTTTATTTGTTTGTTTAATTTATATCCCACCTGTCTCCCAGTATGGGACAAGGAGGCTCACAATGTAAGTTAAAACCAAATATAGTTAAAATAGTGGATAATACAAAAAGTAAAAATAAGTTAAACAGCCATTTCTTGTGTACCTTCAAGTTGCTTTGGGCAACCCTATCATAGGTTTTCTTTGCAAGATTTGTTCAGAGAGGTTCGCCTTTGCCTTCTTAGCCTGAGAGAGTGTAATTTGCCCAAGGTCACTCAGAGGGTTTTGGTGGCCAAGCAGGGATTCTAATTCTGGTCTCCTAGAATTCCAATCTAACACTCAAATCAGACTGGCTCTTACAACCATATTAAAACATTAATTTAAAAAAATTAAAAGTCCATTAAAACCTAATAATAATGATAGAAATACAGTACCTCCCAATTAAAAACTTTTACAATGGCACGTTAACAGTCATATGCCTGGGTAAATAAGAAGGTCTTTGCTTGCTGATGTGAAGAGAACAGGGGGGTGACAACCTACCTTTCCATGGGAGGTAATTCCCTAGCCAAAAGGCAGCTGTCTCCTCACCTGTGATGGTGGTGGGACCAAGACAAAGCTCTCTCCTGAGGAATTTGAAACTCAAGTAGGCTCTTATTGGGTGAGACTAAGGGCCTTTGCAGACTGCTAGAAATAGTGCAAATTGAGTCCACTTTAAGGGTTAGGGTTAGGGAATCATGGGAACTGTGTTTTATTGTGGCACCAGAGCTCTCTGACAGAGAAGGCTCAATGTCTCAGAAAAAAAACAAAAAAACAATTCCCATGATTCCCTAGCACTAACCCTAACCCTTAAAGTGGACTCAGTTTGCAGATAAGATGGACCTAATAAGGTACCATAAATGCACAGCCTGCCATTGTACATATTACAGCTGTTGATGTATATTTTGACTTGAAAACATTCCAACCAGGTATTCTCCCAGATACATAACAATCTCCCATAAATGGTCAGCTAGTATCCAAACTTGGAATTCTGTCTGTGGCATTATGGAAAATGTAGTCGAAACATTTGGAGAACACCAGTCTGAGATTGATCTTCTGGAGTGTGATCTTCTGAGTGTCGTGGAGTCTCCTTCTTTGGGGGTCTTTAAATAGAGGCTGGATGGCCATCTGTCGGGGATGGTTTGATTTTGAGTTCCTGCATGGCAGGTGGTTGGACTGTATGGCCCTTGTGGTCTCTTCCAACTCTATGATTTTATGATTCTATGAATTACTAATGCAAGAATTATTCACAAACTCAGTACAGTAGAGCTTTTGAACCTTCTGTTTTCAAGAGCCTCTAAATATTTTTTAAAATTTCTACATAATTGTAAAAATAATACACTTCACCCTAAATCCTATTGTTAGTTCTAACTAGAGCAAGCCTACTGAATCAACTGGAACATTATAGATCAACACTTCTGTACATTCTATTGATTCAATGGGTTTACTCTTATTAGAACTGACAATTTGAGTTAAGAGATTTTAGAAGTAATGTTATGAGCACCCCTAAATATCTCATAGGTTAAGAGCAGGGTTGGGAATCATATAGATCTCCTGAGATTACTAAACTGCAACTCCCATCAACCTTGGTCAGCAATGGTGAAGAATACTGGAAGGTGCAGTCCAACAGCATCTGGAGGCCACATAATTCCTGCCCCTGCTGAGAGTCTCAGCCTGTATTAGGCTGACCCAGATAATCACACTATTCTTTCATAACTTTAAACAAGGACACTCTTCCCCTCTCTTCTTGCTCTCACACACAGACACACTCTACTCCTTTGGCTTTTAAATCCACAGGGAACAAATTATTGCAGAGTAGACATATATAAGAGAAATAGTTAAGAGCTGCAGTATTTGTGAAAGTAGCTTGGACAAAAATGCTAAAAGCCACCATCACAACTGGGATGGCTGTATTTGTGTGTGCATGTGAGTTTCTGGACAGAGCCGATGTGATGTAGTAGTCGGAATGCTGGACTAGGACTCTGGGAGACCAGAGTTCAAATCCTGGTCCAGCCACTAGATGACCTAGGTCAAGTCACATTCTCTCTTTCAGCCTAAGAGGAAAGTATTGACATACTTCTTCCAGATAAATCCTGCTGAGAAAACCCTATGATTGGGTTGCCATATGTTTTAGAGATCCAGCGAGATGTAATGGTTTGAGTGTTAGACTAGGGCTGAATTTGCACTGCAGATATAATGCAGTTTGACACTGGTTTAACAATACTATGGTGTTTTGTAGTGTTGTGGGATATTTAACACTGTTTGTCAGAGAGCTCTAGTGCCACAACAAACTACAGATCCCAGGGATTCCATTGGATGGAGCAAGGCAGTTAAAGTGGTGTCAAGATGCATTCATTCTGCAGTGCAGATGCACCCTAGGACTCCAGGAAAGTATGGGCCTGAACAGATTGCCAGAAATAATCCAATTTGAGACCACTTTAACTGCCCTGGTTCAGTGCTAGGGAATCATGGGAACTGTAGTTTATTATGGCACCAGAGCTCTCTGACAGAGAAGGCTAAATGTCTCAGAAAAACTACAATTTCCATGATTCCCTAGCACTGAGCCAGGGCAGTTAAAGTGGTCTCAAACTGGATTATTTTTGGCATTCTGTTCAGGCCCTAAGATTCAAATCCCTGCTCAGCTCTGGAAACCCATAGGGTGACCTTGGGCAAGTCACATACGCTCAGCCTTAGAAGAAAGCAATGATAAATATCCTCTGAATAAATCCTGCCAAGAAACCCCATGACAGGATCACCATAAATTAGGAATAAAATTGAAGGCATATAATAGCATCAGCAAATTACAATGTCTAAAAAGTAATGGTCTGATGCAGGGGTGGGAATCATGTTTCCCCCTTGATACTGCTGGACTACAACTCCCAGTATTCTTCCCCATCAGTTAGGGATGCTAGGGCTTGCTATCTGACCATATTTGGAGGATCACAGATTCCCACTCCTTGTCAGTTATCTTAGCAATGTTACTGCTTTGCATTTGTTGGCCAGAAGGGAAAAAATAGACCAAGAATACTTGATAGTTAACACTTAAAAGATTACCTCCATTCATAGCTTTATGTTTCTACATGGTGAAAGTGAGGGCATGGCAAATCTCTTCTGACTAAATCTTGCCAAGAAATGCTGTGATATCATCGCCATAAGTGGGAGCCAACTTCAAGGTACATTAACAACTACAGCAGCATGTTTAGTATGTCATTATTACTATCCACAAGGCTGATATTGGTTCTCAATTCCATTTTTCTGCTAAATTTTGAAACACTGCTGAATAAGTAACCTATGTAACCGAATTTTATCTGCCCATGCACCTGAGAGTTTGGACTACTTATATCACATATACTTCCATGACATATGGGTGTGTGGGAGCAGAATAAATGCCTCAGTGAAAATAACCCTTCAAGCTTTTGTGGGCTGAAGAAATAATAAAAACCTGGGAATAGTTCCTTACTGAGCAATTCAGCCTCATAATCTTTGGTCTGAGAACATGATAGCAATCTAAGCATGTGTGTACTCTTACATGATAAGTGCCACCCTCAACCCCATATGTATAAACAGCGGAATTGGAATACAAGGCTTGGCCCAGAGGTTATCACATGAACACAAAAGGCTATCTTTGCATTTACGTAGGAAGTAACATAAGTCACACCCATTTTGCCCTGGGGACTCCCCAGGAAAATATATATAAAAAACCCCTGTCTGAACTCTCTCCTCCACCCACATAAAGAGCAAATATTTCCCTTGTAGATTTATTATTTATTAAAATATTTATTACCCATCCTTTTATCACAAGATATCATAATGGGAGTATGGTCAGGAAAGCACCATCAAACAATTCTAAAGACCTTTAAAACAGTTCAAAACAATGTAAAGCAATGTAGAAGAGTTTAAAACACATGCAACACAATTTTAAAATTACTTAAAACCATAAATATATGAATAATTCCATAATATAGTCAATATTCTTAGGCTCCAGCAACTTTGGTAAAGAGACATGTTTTAGCTTTGCATCTAAACATAATCAGTGTTGGTGCTAATTGGGTCTAATGTAGAAAGTATTTCATAGTTGGGGGGGGCACAGCAGAGAAGGCCCACTTCTGTGTTTCCATGTAGATTTTCACAGGGATGGCAGCCTAATTTTAATCCCTTATGCCCTAAATTTGGCAGAGTGAAAACTGGAGAAGGTTCATCTACCTTAATGGCTGTGTAGATTCCGGAATTTCAGCAGATGCTACATATTTATTACCCAGTTGCATGTCAAGAAAAATCTACTGAAATTTCCTCTTCTATACAACCATTAAAGGTACAAGAGTTATTTTCAGTTTTCATTCTGGCAACTGTAATCTGTCTAGGGACCTTATCACACGGGGCCCAAAGCAGTCAGAACCCAAACGAAATCCTGACCTGATAGTATTATTTTTCCATGTGTCCACACGACGTCGCTCAGAACCCTGACAGAACCCCGACAGAATGCGGCAAGAACTGAGATCTTTTGTATTTCGGTTTCTTCAGGAAGTACAAGTGCGCGACGGGAATCATTTCGCTTTTACCGTAAGGACCTTATCAGTTTGAAAAGACAATACGTATTGGGGAGCATTTCCCCGCCCCCGCCTGCGCTCCAAGGAGGACCCAAGCAGGGTCCGAGCTCCAAGGAGGACGTCCTCAGAGAGGGGCCTGAGCTCCGAGGACGTTCTGCTCGGAGCTCAGGCCCCACGCAGGGTCCGAGCTCCAAGGAGGACGTCCTCAGAGAGGGGCCTGAGCTCCGAGGATGTTCTGCTCGGAGCTCAGGCCCCGCACAGGATCCGAGCTCCAAGGAGGACGTCCTCAGAGAGGCGCCTCTCCGAGGACGTTCTGCTCGGAGCACGGACCCTGTGCCGGCTTGGGAAGGGGTTTGGGGGACAGCCGGCTTGGGAAGGGGTGTGTTTGACAGCCACGGCAAGTGACAGCCGCGGCTGTACTGAGCATGTGCAGGGCATCATTGCTTGGTTATGTCCGGGATTTTCTCACTTGTGTGCGAACAGCAAATACGGTTCCCGGGAGCGCTTCATCGTGCTTTCCTTAATTGCGCGATGATGCTAGTTGCGTCTGATAGCCATTTACATATTGTGGGGTTTCTTTCAGTTTATTCCTGGATTTATTCTTATTTCGCTTTCTTATCGCTTTGTGGCCCGCCTGTGATAAGGTCCTAAGGTAAGGAACGTAGCCAAGCAGCAAACAAAGAGGAGACAAGCTCCGTATGCTAAAAGATGGTCAACTGTTTATTAGTGTTTTTAAAAAGTCCAGTGTGTTTCGACCACACTAAGCCTTCCTCAGGGGCTGAAAACAAATATAAATACACTTAAGATATAATAGATACAAAGATAGGACAACAAACTGTGATACAAAAATATTCATATAGTTCTAAACAAAGTTATACATACCCTTCAAAAGAATTCACTGAAGTTGTGAACACTTTCCAAAATACAGGACCATAGAGATAAAGGGAACAGCTTTACAGCATTTCTGTATATATACATATTTCAGATGACCTTGGGAAGCTATACCAATGATATGTCTTGATGGGACATAGGGACATATGATGCAATCTCTCCAGACAATTGCTCATTCTAGTCATGTCATAATATTACAATTATATCCATACATATCTTCTAATATATACTTTCTCTATTACATTCAAATTAAAGGTTACAGGTCCAAATCTTCATTTAAACCTGCAAGCACCAAGGATTTCAGTCTTAGAATCCATTCTATCTCTTTTTTCTTTAAAATATATTCTTTATTATTATAAATTCTTTCTATTACTCAGAACCAGAAAGCAGCTGTAGAATGTTGCATTTCTACAAAAGACCAACTAAGGGAGCTCCCATTCTTCTGTTTTTTAGATTAGAGAGGTGTTCCCCTATTCTATGTTTTATCTGTCTAGCGGTCCTTCCCACATAAAGTTTCTTGCATGAACATTCAATAGCATAGATCACAAAACTAGTATTGCATGTGCTAAAGTGGGAATTTCAGCAGATGATACATATTCATTACCCGGTTGCATGTCAAGCAACATCTGCTGAAATTTTCTCTTCTATACAACCATTAAAGGTACAAGAGCCATCTCCAGTTTTCAGTCTGACAACCATAATCTATCCCTGGGTTTGGTTGATACAATCCTGTCACATATCCCCACACAACTTTCTTTATCCTGTGGAGTCACTACCAAAACCCATCAGTCTGTTTCCTCTCCCTGCTACTATACTCCCATGACTACCCACCTGAAATCCTAATTATCCACTTTCTCCACAGTTCCAAATACAGTTGTCCTGGATCATAGCATTGACATGCTCAAAGAACTGACGTAGCTAGCCATCTGCCAAGGCCACTAGGGCTGGCATCAGCCGGAGCAATAACTCATAGTCACACACATCCCATTGACCTTATCCCATATTGCACCATACAGCACCCTTAGTAATGTTTTTTGTACTACTGTTGTTCAAAATCGTAATTCCCATATATCACTGAATATAATTGCAATAGTTGTGACATAAACAACTAGCAAAATTAAAATTAGACTTTTAAATTACAATATCATATGCACAGCTTAAATGTATTTACATGTACATTGTTTCATGTGGTTAAAGTGAAAATTTGGTAAGATAACATTTTTTTAAAGAAAAAAATTAAAATAATAAAATATTTTAAAAATTAAATCTCCTCTCCTTTATCTTCCCAATATGCCTACACCATTCACATCATCTCTTAAGCATTTTAAAGGGATGCAAGAGAGTGCCACAATCAATTTGTGCCAAAAGGCAGCTGTTTGGGGAGCAGTGGTGTCACCTTCCCCTTACGGTGACACATGATGCAGTCTGTACTCCCAGCACTCCCATAGTGATGCCACTGGCCAAAACTCGTACATTTGCAAGGTAGTGGTACTAGTGGAGCCCCTGCCCAGGGTGTCACCCGGTGGGGGGAAGTGGGGCTTATGGGGGAGGGGCTTCTAGGGGTGGGGCCAAAAGGGCACATCCCCCACCTCACTGCCGCAGCACATAAAATCGTGTCATAGCAGTGAGGTGGGGGTACACTCGGCCCTTTCAGCGCTCCCCTGCCTTCCAGATGCCACATGGCCATGGCCGCATGGGAAGCAAAAGGCAGCCACCTCCCACCCCCAGTCTTCCAAGTCCCATGTGGCCATGGTTGTGCAGCACCTGGAAGGCAACCACCTCCCACCCCTGGCCTTCCGAGTCCTGCATGGCCATAGCTGTGTGGGACCCAGAAGGCAGCCATCTCCTCCCAGCCTTCCGAGTCCTGTGTGGCCATGGCCACATGGGGACCAGAAGGTGGCTGCCTGCTCCCCCTGGGGTGTCACCCCCCCGGGTGTCACCTAGTGTGGTCCGCACCATCACACCCCCTTAGTGGTGCTGCTGAGAAGTACTATTGCTGCTCCTTCTTGTTCTTGCTACCTTGTTCACTCATCATCTCTAGGCTAACAACCATCCACTCAGAGAAGTGAGGTGAAGGAGCACTGATCTCAGCATACTTTGTTTTCTTTACTTGAGAGGGTCTGTTGACCCCTTAGGGATAGAGGAATTAAGGGAGAATCACAAAGGTGGTGAGAAAAAGGTGTAGGTTCACTCCACCCTTCCCCAGACTACCTTGCAAAGAGGGGCCTTCAAAATCTACAACCAACACCAGTGGCTCCAGATAAGGTGTGCAAATTGAGTGGCCCTCCAGATGTCGTTGGACTGTAGTTTCCAGAAGCCCTAGCCAGCATAACCAGTGGTGAGGGATACTGGGTTTTATATTCCATTGACATAATTCCCATCCCTGCTTTGTATTCGCAGCAACAGCACTTTCATACCTTTCAGGCCAAATATTGTAAAGAAATGTGGCCTAGGAACAAACTAGGAGAGCAACAATAAATTTTGTGAAGCCAATATTTTGATCATTGCAAACATATTCTTCAGACAATTAAAGAAACACAAGACCCTGTGCTGAATGGGCATAAATTCCACTTAAAAAGAGCAGCCTAGCATTGTGAGGTTGTTCTCCCTTGAAAAGAAGGAAAACCTGGAGCCCATTCACACTACAGAATTGTACCACTGTTATTCCACTTTAATTGCCATAGTTTCACCCTCTGATTGTTAGAGAGGAGCATTTAGAGTTCTCAACCAGAGTGCTGCAGTGCCTTGCCAGACTTCATACCACAGGAGTCCATAGGATGGAACCTTGGTAGTTAAAGTGGAATAATAGTGCTATGACTGTATAGTGTGAACAAGCCCTGTGGATTCCATGGCAGTTTCTACCAGCATCTACAGGACAAACCATCCTGAGCTTTGACTCAGGATGGCAAGTAGCATAGTAAAGTGTATTACACCGTCACACAGACCCAGTTGCACCAAGAATGTGCTTCCCTTGCCTGAGGGTGGTCACTTTAAGGAAGGGAAGGATTTGAAGGGGAGAAGGACAGTATGCTTTCCAAAGACCTCAGATCAGCATCCCAAAGGTGGGATTTATCCAGGCTGTTTTCTTCTTCTTATTTGCCATCAAATCGTTTTTTTTTTAACTTATTTCAGCTCTGTGAATGAGACACCTCCAAGAATCTCATCATCAACAGTCCTGCTCAAGTCTTGTAATCTCAGGGCTGTGGTTTCCTTTATTTAATCAATGTGTGATGTGGTCTTCCGCTTTTCCTACTGCTTTCCACTTTGTTGAGCATTATTGTCTTTTACAATGAATGGCTCATGTTATCCCATGATGTATCCAAAATACAATAGCCTCAGTTTAATGATTTTGGCTTCTAGGGAGAGGTTAGGCTTAATTTGCTCTCAAACCCATTTATTGGTCTTTTAGCAGTTCATGGTATCTGCAGAACTCTCCTCCAACACCATAAATCAAAGAGTTGATTTTCTTCCTGTCAGATTTCTTCACTGTTCAACTTTTACAACAATACCCAGATACTGGTAATACTATAGCGTGGGTGATTCTGACTTTGGTGTTTAATGGTATATCTTTACACCTGACCAAGCTTTTTGTTTACTTCTTGTTAAACATTCACTCACAGTCCCTTGTCTTGGGCCTAACCTTTGCTATATGTAAATCATAGAGGGACATTTCATATGCCAGCTAGCATCATATACCTAAAATTATCAAGTATTTATTTCTGAGTGTTGCATTTATTATGGCAATTGCATAAGTATCTAACAGAAATGGGAAAATGCAAGAACTGTAACTTGGAAACACAATAGAACGGGGGTAACAGAACGTCACGTGGTCCAAGTACTGACTCAAACTACCGGTATATGACTTTTGCTGGTGTTTTGTGGCTCTCTTATAGCAGTGTTTCTCCATTATTTTCTGTCACGCCCCCCCTAGGAAAGAAGAAAACATTTCGCGCCCCCCCGCGCGATCACATGGGCGGGTTTGGCCAATCAGGATAGAGCTACTGGGGCTGTGCTGGGACAATCTCCCTCTCTCCAGCCGTAACGGGCCCCCCTTTATGGAGCCTCGCGCCCCCCCTGGGGGGCCCGCCCCACTATTTGAGAACCACTGTCTTATAGAGAGGTGGAAAGACAATGTATTTTGTATCATAGGCATGCAACTTGTAGCATTTAGGATTTTTTCTTAAAGGAATTAAGAGTATCTATTTCTATTACTTGTCAGAAATGGAAAAACAATATATATATATATATATTAGCAATTGTAACTAAAATAGTGGGGGCCTAAATATCTTAAAGGCACCAGATCCCATCTGATTTTGGAAGCTAAGCACAGTCAACCCTGCAAACGGATCTTGCAGCATTTTGTACGAAAGAAATTTTAGAATAAGCTTTCATAGATTTGGTTTACAATACATCTGAGGAAGTAGACCAAGTCTACAGTACAACTTCTTTTACATAATTAGTCTAAGGTTTTCAATTTGTGGGGTTTTCAATTTGTGGGACTCTCTGTTGGGAGGAAGAATTGCTTGGGGGGTGGGGCAAGATTTGGTCACCCTGATTCCTCCTCCTTTTCTTGCCAAGCAACTTTTATTTGTAAAATTTACACATATGTTGAGTTAAAATTGAATTTACTTAAATAAAACTGTTCTACCTGAACAATGTTTTTCCTTATAAAATGTTAAAATTTGAATATAGATGAATGTGCACATGAAAATACGCACACACACAAAAACAAAATATTTTTTATTCATATACTTATGTTAAGAGGGGGAACGCTATATCTGCATGCAGATGTAAAGGGAATCATAAGAGTAATAAGTTTGAGAGCCAATAGTCTAAGATCATAGAACCATAGATTTGGAAGAAGCCACAAGGGCCATCCAGTCCAACCCCCTGCCATGCAGGAACTCGAAATCAAAGCATCTCCGACAGATGGCCATCCAGCCTCTGCTTAAAGACCTCCAAAGAAGAAGACTCCACCACTCTCCGAGGGAGTGTGTTCCACTCTTGAATAGCTCTCACTGTCAGGAAGTGCCTCCTAATGTTGAGGTGGAATCTCTTCCTGTAGCTTGCATCTGTTGTTCCGGGTCCTGTTCTCTGGAGCAGCAGAAAACAAGCTAGCTCCCTCCTCAATATGATATCCCTTCAAATATTGAACCTGTGAAGGGGGTTATTTTGCAAGATTTTTTCAGAGGGAGATTGCCTTTGCCTTCCTCTGAGGCTCAGAAAGTGTGACTGGCCCTAGGTCACCCAGTGGGTTACCCTGATCAGTTTTTAGTCATAGTGCAATGCTCTAACCACTACACCACATTGGCTCTCTTTTTATCTCTGCCAGGCAAAATTTGTAAAGCTAAAGGGTCTCAATTTAAAACCAAGCCACCCCAAAACAATCTGCATTACAAGAGGAATAGCTCACAACAGTATACTGTTGGTGATGACATTTATGTTCTGTTCAGCTCCTGTGCCAATTGCAGCTAAACTCAAAGGAAACAGGGAAACTTTATGGGTGGGTTGGCAAATTACATCATTGTTCCTGCTATTCAACAAGTCCTGGCATCCAGGCCTTGTGAACCCTGGCTCCATCATACTCACAATAGCAATCTAGACTATTCTCACTCCATACTATACAACAGCACTTTGGAGACAGGAGGAGCAGATTGCTGGAACTGCACCTGAAACCACATGGAACAGTTATAGCTTCTGAGTCATTTTCAAAGACAGTTCCCACCACAGAGAACTCAAGAGTAATCCAGCTTTGTAGTAACTTATGGTGCTATAATTGAAAAAGGACTTGGCAGCAAGGGTCCAGGCTCCCACTCAACAGAGTGAACAGGGGGCCTCTCATGCTACACAGGTAAAGCGTTATGATTCCATTTGAACTGCTGGGGCAAAATCCTCCGGAATCCTGGGATCTGTAGTTTAGGGAGGGTGTTTACAATTCTCACTCAGGGAGCTCCTCTAATGCTTCATCAAACTACAAGATCCACCCAGAATTAATTAGCATGCAGCCATGGAAGTTAAAAGTGTGATCATAATGTTCTGTTTATATAAGTTTAAAGTATATACTTGGGATGCAGTAGCTCAAGTGGTTAAGACGCTGACCTTGTTGATTGCAAAATCGGCAGGTTAGCAGTTCAAGGCCTGGGTGCTGCATGATGGGGTGAGCTCCTGTCACTAGTCCCACCTTCTGCCAGCCTAGTAGTTCAAAAGCATGCAAATGCAAGTAGATAAATAGGTACCACTTCGGTGGGAAGGTAAACAGCATTCTGTGCAATCATGCTGGCCATATGATCACAGAGTAGTCTCTTACAATGCTGGCTCTTTGGCTGAGTAACGGAGACGAGTGCTGTCCCTTACAGTCAGACACGACTTGACAACCTTGTCAACGGGGAATACCTTTATATTTACCTTTATACTGTATATCTACATATACAAAACAAAGAACTAAAAACTATATATATATATATATATATATATATATATATATATTTCTAAGAAGCACCTGTTAAAAATGCAATTAGATTAGAACAGACTATTAAAAAGCAGAAAAGAGAAATATAGATTAGCAGAAATTAGAAAACTCAATACAACCCATAAGGAAGTTAAATGCACTAATAAATTAGATTTTTGAAAATATTAAACTCATTTGATTTTATTTAGAAATTGAGATAACTATGACAAGACAAGAATAAATGAAAGTATATGATTATGTATGATCATGTATAACTGTATATGAGCATAAATGTAACTTGGGTAGCAATGTCACAGTATCTAACTAATGAAGAGAATGTACAATATGATTTTTAAATGAAATAAAAAATATTAAATGAAGTTTATTTTAAAAATATAACCATGGTGCTATAATTGTGTAATGTGAAAGGCCCCCAGGAAGAGACCTCAAATGCAGCTAGACCAGTTAAACTTTTGAAGTAAGTGAATCATACGCATTGCCAATTAAAAGGGGTGAGGTGGAAACATTAGGTCCCCAAACCAAGTCCAAAAAAAAAATCACCTGACTTTCCAGTTGAAGTAACTAGGGAATGAATGACTGGGATTAGGCTCAGTTTCTCAAGTAACAACCAAACTGTTTAAAGAGCTCATCCTGGTCCCTTCTTGTCATCAGAATATCCAGAGATGGTGTCATGTTCAGTAGCATAACTACGCTGCACTCAGATATTTCGGGGGAGTACAACATTATCCAGAACAAGTTGTACACCTACTCCAATTCAGTGGAACCCAAAGCTCAAGCCTAGACAAAGATATTTTGCTGCCTGAAACAGAGGAATAATATGGTTCCTCCTCCCTTATTCCACATACAGAAACCTGAGCATCTGACAATGAATGTGCATCCTTCATGACAACATAAAGATCCCCATGAGAAATTGAAAATAACAAATTATACAATGGATTCTGCATCTATGGAAACAACCAACCAATTCCAAAAAGCAAACCTTGACACCCCACCCACCCCCAATTTTATATAAGGGCTACCATTCCATTGCATATAATATGACTTATGCGTCCAAAGATTTCGGTATCTACAGAGTGGTCCTGGAACCATACCCCAGCGGATACGGAGGGCCCACCACCATACAAGCAATGTGGTGTCATTACCTGCCACAAGTTACTTTCAGCAAGGTAAGGATAGTATTGCAAGGACATACTTCAAAAGCAGGATAACAAGTGGAGGCAAAGCTATTTACTGGTGTTACTCATAAAACTAGTTACTTCTAAAAGGAAGTTTCAAAAGGGCATTTCAACAGGATTTTTTTCAAGTTGCATTACATTTTTCTATCCATCTTAACTTTTGTTCTTTTCTTAAGTAATGGGAAATAATAAGAAAGTAAGGAGCAATGTGAGAAGCAACACAATAGGGTGGTTTTTAAAGAATGCAACCAGAAAGGGCAGTGAATTACCATGTTTAAAAGTAATATTCCAGGCTCAGCACCTGGTGGCAGCAGGGAATAGGACAGGCTCAGGGCACACAAAGCTCTGTTCTTCAACAGAAGGGAATGGTCAGGGTGTCATTGCTGACCCCCCAGCATTTTCTACCTGAGACAGTCATCTCACATTTACTTCATGGTAGAGCCAGCCCTGCCCAGGCTAAAAGTGCATCCAACCTTTGGGGGATTCATTTTTATTTTGTTTGTTGCTTCTATGGGGGCCCTAGGGTAAAGTTCCAGGACCCACCCACCCCCCAGATATCAAAATTTGTGGATGTTCAAGTCCCATTAAGTATAATGGAGAGTGAAATGGTGAGCTTTATATAAAGAGGCAAAATACAGCTTTGCTTGCTGGAATTTATATTTATTTTGTTAATATTTTCAAGCTGTGGATGGTTGAATCTGTGGATAAAAAAAATCTGTGGATATGGAGGGCTGACTGTATTAGAATGAATGTACATATGAACCAAGGCCTTTACTATACAAAGCTATACAAGCAGAATTTTAACAGGATAAAAGCACCTTTGGCTGGTACTTATCACACTATGTCATGTCCATCTTGCTACTGCCTTGCATTCCATTCATTACTGTGCTACACCTTTTCATTGACAGGCAAAATCCGTCAATAAGATCTCAATCTCACTGCTATTCCATTACTGCCTTGGCACGATAATTCCCTTTTGCGGCAGTTCCGCTTATCAGTCAGTCTCATGGTATGAGTGAGCATGATTCTGCTCCTTTCCCCCCTTCCAGCAATGGCTGCAGAATAGGACCCAGAACAAGAGATGCAAGCTACAGGAAAAGAGATTCCACCTAGACATTAGGAGGAACTTCCTGACAGTAAGAGCTGTTTGATAGTGGAACACACTCCCTCAGAGAGTGATGGAGTCTCCTTCTTTGAAACAGAGACTGGATGGCCATCTGCTGGGAGGTGCTTTGACTGTGAGTTCCTGCATGGCAGGGATTTGGACTGGATGGCCCTTATGGTCTCTTCCAACTCTTATGATTTTGTGATTCCTAAAAGTCTTTGAACCACCCTCCTTAATCTATGATTCTATGAATCTAACACCTTCCTGAAGCTGGCTTCTGTGTGCACATCACACAGAAGCCAACTTGAGGAAGCAGTTGGCTCCCATGATTACTCATTTCCACTTTTCCTCCCAAAAGCAGATTTTGGCAGTGCAGAAAAGAAAATCATGCAATCATGGATCACCAAAGTGCTATTGTGGAGAACAGTGTGATAAGAAATTATGCCAAACCAGTATGCTTCCATCCTTAAACTAGAGCCATTGTGGTGGGACAGCGAGCTGATATGATAAGGTCCCAAATCTACATTGTAAAAACTGGTTGGGTGCCACCATAGTCCCAGCAATTTCTCTGCTGCTTTCCTCCTCCTTTGTCAATATCTCTCTGTACAAACTGTTTGGCCCAATCTTTCCCCCTTCTGGATGCTTTGACCTTCTGGATGCCTTTCTTAAACTCCACTGGGGGCCCTGTGGTGAGACCAGAAAAAGAGAGAAAAAGGGGACAAGGAACTTTGCAACATATCCCGGGGGAAACCTCAGAAGTTAAAAATAAAGTATGTTTTGAAGCTGATGCTTGCTTTGTCCCCTTTTGAGAGAAGACTGGGGCCAGATGAGGAAAATGTGGGATGTTGGGAAGGAGTAGCAGCAGAGGTCTTGCAAAAGAAAACGAGAGATTCTTCCAGCTATTGTAGAATAGTGCCCTTGATCCTGAAGTATTCCTTGTTATTTAATTAACGGGTTGGGAAGGAAGGGATGTTTCTGCACAGATCCCCTGAATAAAGGAAGCAGGGGGCTTTGCCCCCCTACCCAAAGCTAGGCTGGTAGGGATTGAGCCCCCTAAAATGATCAGTCACCAAGGATTAGCACTGCCAAGGTTCCTGCACAGCTGAGCCCCATTTGCAGCTATCAAGCAGAAGAATCATTGTAACCATCTATGCAGTCACTTTATAGGAAGGTCTTAAATTTCCCCCCTTTCCTTAATATTTTAATATTTTAAATAATTTTTAAATACCTATTTCATTTATTATTTTGCCATTATCTGTATGGCATTCAAATAGAACACTGTAGCTGGTAGTATTGTTATTATTCACTGGATTCTGTGTTTTCACTGTTTTGTAAAAATATACAAAATTCATAATGATGTACCTGCAGATCTTGAGACATCCTATCATCACCTTACAAATAGTGCCAGGGTTGGTCCCTGTTTTGGTGGATGGTTTAGTTGGCACCATTGTTATACATCTTGGTAGGAGAAGGAGTAGGAATTCTTGAGGAAATGTAAGAAAGAATGGGGCTGGAGGGGGAGTAAAATAATAGGTGGAATATGCCATGAAACAGCTAGGAAACCTTGGGTGCATCTTCTATACTTTAGAAATAATGCAGCTTGAGACCACTTTAACTGTCATGGCTCCAACTTACAGACTCCTGGGATTTGTAGTTTTGTGAAGGACCAGTACTCTTTGGCACAGCATGCTAGAGACCTTGTAAAATGACAAATCCCAGGATTCCAAAAGGTGGAGCTAAAGCACTTAAAGTAGTGTCAAACTGCATTATTTCTACAGTGTGGCTGCACATTTATGAGGACGCTTGGATTAATGGGATCAATGTGGAGTTGAGGAAAGTTGTTTTTGTTTAAGTACAATTCTGAGGACTCTGGCTCAGTGAGTATGCTGGCTGAAGGGATTTGGGGGATTTTTTAAAAAGTAGCTTTATCCAGAATATAGGTGATAGCATGGGGTTGGGACAGGATACCAGAGATCACACCCCAAAGGATCATACATTTGGGTAGGCAATATAAGCCAGGAGCAATGGATAAATGCAATAGCAAGTACATTTCTATACCACTTACCGATGTACTAAATGGATTTCTTGAAATCTGATGTGCAGAGAAGTCTGGGGTGGGCCCCTGGGATTTTGGCATCGGGCGCATCTACCTAGCACTCATCTGGGGTTCACTGAGATTTTAGCCCAGGAGGAGACAATTCAGAGCCAGACATCCTGGCTTCAGTCTCTGTCCTGGCTTTCCAAATTGTCCCTAAACCCAGATGCTCTGGAAATTGGGGTAGAAGGAAGATAGCTCTCTGCACATTCTCAGAGGCATTCTCGATGCCTCCCTCCCTCCAAGGTCATTTGACCCATTTTATGTTCAGAGGAGGACAACCAAAATGGTAAAAATTCTGGAAACCAGGAGTGGTTTAGGGAGCTGGGTATGTTTGGCCTAGAGAAGAGAAGATTGAGGGGTGACATGATAGTCATGTATAACTACTTGAAAGGATGTCATGTTGAGAATGGATCAAGCTTGTTTTCTGCTACTCCAGAGACTTGGACTTTGCTCCAGACTCCAGAGACTAGGATGGAGCAATGGATTCAAATTACAGGAAAAGAAATGGCACCTAAACTTTAGGAAGAACTAACTTCCTGATGGTAACAGCTGTTCAAAAGTGGAATACACTCCCTTGGTGAGTGATGGACTCTCCTTCTTTGGAGATTTTAGGTTGGGAGTGCTTTGATGCTGTCTTCCTGCATGGTTGGGGGTTGGACTGGATGCTCTTTGGGGTCTCTTCCAAGTTAATAATTCTATGATTCTCTCCGAATCCAAATCTTCCTTCCAACCCAGAAGGTAGGGACAAACTGCTCCTCCAAAAGGCCTAAACTGAATGCTTCTTTTAAACTTAAATGGAGGACCATCTCCTGTCCTAGGGCAAAGTTTGCCTACCCAACCCTAAAAATCAGCTAGATGGGCCCAGCTCATGTGCATGCTGGTAGAGACCTTCCTGACAGTAAAAGCTGTTTGACAGTGGGACATGTTGCCTGAAAGTGTGGTGGAGTCTCCTTCTTTGGAGGTATTTAAACAGGGGCTGGATGGCCATGTTAGAATGATGGTTTGGTTACTTGTGGTTAAATCAGTTTAGCAACAGCAGCAAGTGTGTACTCCACAGGTATTTGGTAAAAACAACTAGATCTGAGCTTCTGGTAAATAAATAGGATACATTGGTAGATAAAAAGAAACTTACTTTATTGTTACATCTAGGCTCTAAAAAAACTAACTAATTAGTAGAGAAAACTATACTTTGGTACAGAGGTCCCTAGATAGCTGACCTCCATGGGTGCAAGTAAGAAGAAAAACATCTTTAGGAACACAGCATGGTTTCTGCACTCATGCTTGCAAGAGGACAGGCAGGCTCACTCACTGGAAAACAAAAAATCATAAAACTTTTATTACCCTGAGAAGAATCCCCCAGGAAGAGGACAGGTATGGGAAGTGAGCTCTTCACAAGCAACACTGACCAAGGGCCTTTGCAGACTGCCAGAAATAGTGCACATTAAATTGAGGCACTGCCCTGGCTCAGTGCTAGGGAATCATGGGAACTGTAGTTTATTGTGGCACCAGAACTCTCTGACAGAAAAGGCTCAATGTCTCAGAAAAAACTACAGTTCCCATGATTCCCTAACACTGAGCCAGGACAGTGAAAAGGACCTCAAGCTGGATTATTTCTGGCAGTCTGTAAAGGCCCCAAATGACCATAGAGATCAATCAGTGTTTCTGTGTAGAAGACACTGCCACTTCTCAAAGAAAAACATAGAGCTACAAAACAAGCATTGATACCAATACTCCAACAGGCCATCTGTTGGGAATGCTTTGACTGTGTATTCCTGCATGGCAGGGGTTTCGACTGGATGCCCTTTGGGGTCCAACTCAATGATTCTATTATTCCCCCTGAATCCCTCTTCCTCCTAACCCAGAAGGCATCTAGGGGAGGGACAGGCTGCTCCTCCAAAAGGCCTAAAACTGAATGCTTCTAGAGGTCTTTTAAACTTAAATGGAGCACCATCTCCTGTCCTAGCACCACAGCTTGCCTTCCCAACCCTAGAGCTCATGTCCATACTTGTAGAAAACTAATGGTAAAAGCTGACAGGTGGAACAGATTGCCTTGGAGTCTCCTTCTTTGGAGGTTTGCAAACAGAGGCTGGATAGCCATCTATTGGGAGTGCTTTGATGGTGTCTTCCTGCATGGCAGAGGGTTAGACTGGATGACCCTTGGGGATCCCTTCCAGTTCTATGATTCTTGGTGCCGGGGCTGAATGGCGCCAAAGTCCGGGGTTCAAGGGTTGCGCCTGGTACCCTGTGCAGCCACTTGCCTTTGCTTTGGCGTAAGGTCTGGTGATTGCGGTGCAGAGGAAGGGGGATTTGAATGGGCGTAAAGGGCAACAGCTAGCAAAGACTTTTTGGGGGGTGGGGGGGTTGAGGAGAGGAAAAGAAGAGGGGTGAGTCACTCCGAATCAAACCCCAGAGAGCACCAGGCCCCTCCCTCCTCCCCAGACAAGTGCTTTCGCTTTCGACCTTCTGCAGAAGAGGAGAAAGCGCGTTGCTTTCTTTCTATGTTTTCGGTGAATCTGGACAAACAGCTGTCTGGATCTGAACACGCAGCTCTTGCCTCTTGGAGGAGAGGGACTTAGATTTCTGCCTTTAGTTTCCCCCTCTCAACTTCACCTCTGCCACTACTTTTAACTCTCCTTCCTCTTCCTCCTCCGGAGCTCAACAGGGATCCACACAGGTAAGAATTTTATTTATTTATTTATTTATTTATTTATTGCTTCCAAGTAGATCCAACCTGGGCATTTGGAAAAGAAGCTTTGGGACTAGATCTCGCAGGATCTCTTCCTCTCCAGGATGGACAATTTAGTAATCCTGCTGGCTGGAAGAGTTGTAGTGTAGTTACTTTGGATCCCTTTCTGCCCAGGTGAGTTTCAGGTGGGATTCTTTCGCAGGTGGAAGTGCAGGCAGAGCTTTTTTGGGGTCCACCCTTCGCTACCAAGTTGGGGTGATTGTGGTCCCTAGATCTTTGTAACAGAGAAAAAAGGCAGCAGTGGAGCATAAATCAGAGGCTAAAGCTCCCACGTGGTTGGTCTCCACCCCAATAAATTTTGGAGACCCCAGACCATAGAGGCCTGCATTAGTGGAAGTAGTGAGATGGCTCAGCATCATTTGGAGATCTAAGATAGCCTCCTCCAACCTTGGGGCTCCCTTCCAGATGTTGAACTATGAATCCCATCACCCTCAGCTGGCAAATGTTAGCTGGTGATGAAAGTCATCCAAAGCATCTGGAAGGGACCCTCCCCTGAGTTAGAGGCTGCTTGGAAGGCTTTGTTGGCGTCTATTTCCAGATTTAGCCCCCCCCCCCAGACCAGTGGTTCCCAAACTTTTGTCCTCCAGATGTTTTGGACTTCAGCTCTCAGAATTCTTAACTGTCTGCCAAGTTGGTTAGGACTTCTGGGAGCTGAAGTCCCAAACATCTGAAGGACCAAAGTTTGGGAAGCGCTGCTCTAGACTGATGCCAGTTGGGGATGATGGGATTGGAAGTCCAGCACATGTGGAGAGTGGGTTGGGTTGGGGAAAGTAGATCCCCAGAGTTTGACCAGCCCTTTCACACTGGCTTTTTTTTTTTTTTTTTTTTTTTTTTTTTTTGGTAGGGGTAGTTTTTAGCTAGAGAGATGCCAAGGATTGGATCTAGAGCACCTGTCCACCTGAACTGATCCAACAACTTCTGCCAGCCATCCCTCCCTTCTACACCCGCTCCTATTCTTTCCCTTCCCACCTGGCTACTTATTACACCTAGGAAGAATCTCTACACTGAGGTCCCCCTCTTTTCCTGTAAATTTATCTATTATTTAATTTATTTAATTTATACCTCCCCAAACAGTGGACCCAAGGCAGCTTAAAACAACTTTAAAACACAATCCAGCCCCCTTCCCCAAACCCTGATGATACAAAAAAAAATTAAATGAGCTATTGTGTTAAAGCATCTCTGTTTGTGTGGTCCAAAACACACTGAATAATTAATTCAGTTTGAGACTGCTTTAATTGCCCTGGCTGAAGGTTAGGGAATTCTGGGAAATGTAGTCTGTCATAGAGCTCTGGTGCCACAATAAATTACAGTTCCCAGGATTCCCTAGCACTGAGTCAGGGCAGTTAAAGCGGTCTCAGACTGGATGATTTCTGCAGTGGGCCTGTACAGACTGCCAGAAATAATCCAGTTTGAGACCAACTGTCCTGGCTCAATGCTAGGGAATCATGGGAACTGTAGTTTATTGTGGCACCAGAGCTCTCTGACAGAAGGCTCAGTGTCTCAGAAAAAACTACAATTCCCATGCTTCCCTAGCATTGAGCCAGGACAGTTAAAGTGATCTCAAGCTGGATTATTTCTCGCAGTCTGTACAGGCCCTGTGTTTTGGACCTGTGTCTCATGTGCCTTCGAGTCATTTCCAATTTCTGGTGACCCTAAGGCAAACCTATCATGGGGTTTTCTTGGCAAGATTTGTTTGGAGGAGGTTTGCCATTGCCTTTCCCTTGAGAATAAGAGTGTGTGACTTGCCCAAGGTCACCTACAATTTTAAAATATGACTATGGGCTTTTGCAGACTGCCAGAAATAGTGCAAATTGAGTTCACTTTAACTGCCCTGGCTCAGTGCTAGGGAATCATGGGGATTGTATTTTTTCTGAGACATTGAGCCTTTTCTGTCAGAGAGCTTTGGTGCCATAATAAACTACAGTTCCCATGATTCCCTAGCACTGTGTCAGGGCAGTTAAAGTGGGCTCAATTTGCACTATTTCTAGCAGTCTGCAAAGGCCCTATAAAAAATTTTTAATGCAGGGGGGACCAATAGAAACTATGCCCGTTCCTAACTGTACTGTATCATAATGAATGCAGTTTCTTGGTGACACTGGTTTGTGACAGATTGTAAAACAGTGAAGCATCAGTTGTCCGCTCAGCTCTGTCTGCACAAGTGGGATATTCAACACAGATTGCACTTTGTTTTTAAAGTGTTTTTACTTTGTGAGCCACCTTGGGTCCCTTTTTGGAAGAGAGGTAACAATAAATAAATAAATAAATCATCCCTCCACCACGAGAATCCTTTCCATTCCCTTCTTCCATCTAAGTTCCCAACCTCAAGAATCAGTTAGCATTCCACAGTCACTGAACATTTCAGTTGTCAGTGAGCTTTTAGGGGAGTCAAGAGAAATCCCTGTGTGAATTTGCCATGAATCTGATAATACCTCCCTCTTGTTTGGGAATAGTGTTGCTTTGGCCACATACAACCAGCCACACTGCTCACACATAGACCTCAGAAATAGATATTTATGTGTACATGCATGTATCGCATCCTTCCTAGGAATTGGGTAATCAGTCAGTTTTGTCCTTGCCACAGCTGTTTTTAAAAACGTCACATTCTTCCTACTCTAAATATGAAGAAAAAATAACTTTCACCATCCTAATTCAGCACAAATATTGTGACAATCAAAATGAAGAGACTCTATTCCAATAAGCCAGGTGTGGTGATTTATTTATTCATTTTTGCCAAAAGTCACATTCCTAGAGCTGGAAAAGTTATTTTTCTGGACTATAGTTCACAGAATGTCCACAGTAGGGGATTCTGGGAGTAGCAGTTCAGAAAAAGTAACATATTCATGTGTGCAGACATCTGAAGAAGCAGGATCAAGTCTACGAAAGCTATTTCTACCAGCTTCTTTCTTTCAGTTAGTCTCCAAGTTGCTACTAGATCCTTTTGCATGCTGATTTTCTAGACTAACACGGCTATGTCTTTATATTCATGTTCTGTATATTCCCATGGGAGTAATTTCTTGAGGACTGCATGTTGACAGTGAGTAGGACCAGAATTCAAAGGGATTGGGGATACCTCATTTTGTTCCCTATCTGCCATCGCCTTCCCTCCCCTGCCTTTGTTCCTCACCCAGTGGACTGCCAGGCAAGGGTGCAGCAATGGCAGAGGCAAAATGAGGACATTGCTCTCCCAAATTCTGTTCCACCAAATGAAATTTTCTTTCAAGTTGCAGACACACTGAAGAAATAATCCAGTTTGACAACACTTTAAGTGCTATGGCTCAGTGCTATGGAATTCAGGGAATTCTGCAAGACATTTAGCCTTCTCTGTCAGAAAGCTCTGGTGCCACAACAAAGTACAATTTCCAGAATTCCATAGCATTGAACCATGACAGTCAAAGTGGTGTCAACCTGGATTATTTCTGCAGTGTGACTGCAGCCCTAGTCTCCAAATCTTTAGTATTGTATTGCAGAGTGAAACACTGAAAATAATTCAGACCTAGAACTCCTAGAACTACTTCCTGTGTTTGCATTCTCTTGCTAACTTTACCTGCCCTTTTCTTTTAAGGTTTTAAGTTACCACAATGCTAGAAATGTAAGGACTTGAAGGCGGGGCGGGGGGGGATTGGAGAGAGAGAATTCTTATTTGGCAGGGCCACGCCTTCATTTTGTCCCCCTCCCAATATCTACACAAATCACATTTTGCAGGGGTCTGAAATGATTACTTGTAGATGGCTTTGGAAATTACACAGAGGATCACAGGCTACCTGTCTCAGGTATAAGGTTCTTTTGCCTGGTTGATTCTAGAATGGTTGATTCTGGGAAGAGTCGACTAGCTTCCACATTCTAATACTATCATTAATAACTGCATGTCACCATTGTGGACTTAAATTTACACTAGAGGTGGTAAATGGTGGCCTTATGGACCACATCTGTCCCATAAACACCCTTTTTATGTCCTTCAGCTGCTGCTGAATTGACCACCAAAATCACAATGCAAAACACCTCTGCAGTATTATAGTCTGAGATAAAAGCCCATATATCTCTAGGGTGTAATACAAGGCACACTGGCTCTCTCTTAGAGTCATTCACATGTCTTTCTTTAATGCAATGATGCCAATCATCTCACTTATGCATTCTGGGTTTGCTGTTCACACTATGGAACCGCATCAATCCACATCTCTTTGAATAAAGATGGAGATGACAATGTGAATGAATTCAGAACCTCTTTTTTGGTATGCAGCATTTTATCCTGGGCCTATTCGGGTTTATTCACATTGGTTATTCACACTCCTGGAAATGTTGAAGGCGAACATAGATTGGTGGGGCCCCCTTCTAGCAAATCTGTTTTCCCATATTAACAACTTGGGTAAACTCCCTCTTACCTGGCTGGAGGCCATTGTCATACCAATTTTTTAAAAAGGAGATAGAGAAGAGCCATCAAACTGTAGGCCCATTAGTTTACTTTCAGTTGTGGGCAAATTGTATGCTAGTTATTTGAATCAAAGATTAGCCTTCTGGATAGAGGATGAAAATATTTTGGGAAATGAACAGACAGGTTTTAGAAAGGGCAGATCAACAATAGATCACTGTACTGTCTTAAACCATTTAGCAGAAAAATACAAGACCACTTATGGAAAGGGCCTTTATACCACCTTTATAGATTTAAAATACACCTTTGACTCAATACCAAGAGATAAATTATGGATGAGGTTACTCCTTACCACTATAGATAAAAGGCTATTATTTCCAACCAGTATTTAAATTTTGAATATCCTCACAGAGGTTCAGCAGTTTGCAGGTTTTGCAAAGTACTGATAAAAACTCTGTTGGCAGAAAAGCTGTTGCATGATTTCTGTGGTCTATTTTAAGTACAACCAAATCTTGATCCAACAGCTTTACTATGATGATTTGTAGTGTCTTAAACTTATGAAATACTCCTTTTGCATTGCATTCCATTTTGCTTGATGGTCTAACCAAATAGGCATTTGTTGTTATCAATCATCATTGTTTCAACACCAAATCATATGAACCAGGGCTAGGAATCGTGCACTCCTTCAGATATTGTTGGGTTGCAATTCCCATCCGACTGAGCCATCATACACAGTGGTGAGAAATGCTGGAGTTACAGTCCAACAATTTCTGGTGGGCTCATGATTCTCATATCCTCCAACTGTCCTGAGTTGTTAGGGACAGTCATGACTAATCTTTTGCTGTCTTGCGTTTTCATCTGTTTTTTAAATGTCCCAGTTTCTCCCTCTTCCTTACGCCTTCCCCATTTGTCTTCAGCGTACTTCAGTTGCTGCAAACTGAGGTCAAAGCACAGAAGTAGTTTGCCCTCGGTTAATTCACTGGGGTTGGGGAGAGAAGAGGATGAGGCAGAATCCTGCCTTTCCCAGTAAATTCAAGGAAAGCAAACTACTGCAGCTTCTCCTAGCTTGTGTATTCTTCCTCCTTAATACTTTTTGTCATCTTGACTAGACGCTGATGTTGCTTGGCCACACATGTCCCAGTTTTCATCTATGAAATGCTTGAGTGATGGATTCACAACTTCAATTTAGATCTATTCCAGCCTAGGTTCTAGAAGGAAATTGTTAATATTCCTTGCCATTTTACATAGAATTCTTTAGTTGGATGGCAGATGGGAAAGGGTACAGGAGGATGATACTAAGGGCCTGAACAGACTGCCAGAAATAATCAGCTTGAGACCACTTTAACTGTCCTGGCTCAATACTAGGGAATTATGGCAATTGTAGTTCTTCTGAGACATTGAGCCTGTAGATCAGGGGTAGGCAACCTTTTTGAGCCAGGGGCCGGGTTGCTGTTCCCTCAGATGATTGGGGGGCCGAAGCACCAAAAATAAATAAATAAATAAAATATATATTTTTTTAAAATTAAAAATTAAAAAAATATGCACGTACACTCTCTCAGCCCCAGAAAAGCCATGGCAAAACCCCTGTGGATATTTTGCCAAGAAAACCCCAAGAACAAGTAATAACAACAATAATCAATATCATCATGGTGGGCGGGCGGCAGGGGGAGGCCGGTCCAAAGGCCTCAGGGGGCCGCATCCGGCCCCCGGGCCTTAGGTTGCCTACCCCTGCTGTGGATTGTGGATTTGGGACTATGAAACTATCATACAGCCACAGCACCAGATTATTCCAAGAGCCAAAAAAGCCAAATCTGAATTCCTTCCTGAATCAAAAGAAGTTCAAAGACTTAACAACTAAAAGAAAGATTGTTGTTACCTCCAGCTTTACATCTTCCTGATCCTGATCAACCATTCATTCTACAAGTGTCAGAGAATGACCTGTCCATCAAAGTACTTGTTTACCTCAGCAAAACCCTAGATTCCACTGCAAAAGGGTGACCAGCTTGTCTTTGGGCAGTGGCTGCCGCAGTCCTAATGATCAAAGAAACCTTGAAGCTTATGTTTGGAGGTATCCCGATTGTATACTCCAGTCATGCCCTTAGAGCTATTTTGGAAACCCGAAGACCTACGTGGATGAGTTCAGATTGGCTCATAAAGCTTCAGGTCACCCTATTAGAAAAATCCGCCAGTCTTGATTCTTAGATCTGAGAGGACCAACCTATCCGTTCACTACTCAGCCTTCCTGTCCTTCCATGTGATTTGGACAATATTAATTTTTTGAAGTATTTAAAGTCCCCCACCAGTGCCTGGCTTTGGGTGTGCAGTACTGTTTGGTGATCTGTGACATCAACACCTTCCAAATCCTGCAGCTCATGACCTGCGTGAACTAAATCCAACACATCGAGTGGTCATCTGAAGGTACAGACAGGGGATTGTGCAGGTTTGGTCCATAGAACAGCCTGATTGACACTGCAGGATTAATAAAGGTTCAGCAGAACTGGTGGCTACTTGTTGAAGTCCAGATGGTTGGCACATTCACAAGAGTACACCTGTAGATAACTATCTGGTCCTTGTGTATAAAATCTGTATCTTATATCAAGTATTCCAAGGCCTGTCATCAGGAAATCTCATGTACAAAGAATGGACACTACATGGTCTTGGCAGAGAGGAGAGACTGCAAGGACTACATCAGTCGCTTTGTTTACAGCAGCTGGCAACTTTTAAGGCATTTTGCCCTTGGTTAACTGAAACTGAAACTCCTCACCCGGTGACACCAAGTTGGGGTATGCCACTGCAAACAGCCACACCAATTATGTCTGGAAAATGCCTCAGTCTCTGGAGAGACCAGAGGCTTACTTGGCCTTGGATGTGGCCATGTGAGTGGACCAGGCCAAGGACATAAAGGATGTTTGCCACTTACCTCAGAGGTACTGTTTGTAGTCAGCATCAGTGAGGACACACAGCAACAGAACATCATTCCATTTTGTCCCTGGCATGGTGTCTGTATAAACTACATTGCATGTGACATTGGAGTTTATCACATGGGAGGTTAAGTGGCCAAATCCCATGCAGAAACGGGATTTAAATCCCAGGAAAATCCCACAAAATCATGGTCAGTCAGTGGATGGGTGTATGTTCTGGTTTCCTCTTTATTTATTTATGACATTTGTTGTTGTTGTACGCCTTCAAGTTGTTTCTGACTTACAGCGACCTTATCATGGGGTTTTCTTGGCAGGTTTCTCCAGAGGGGGTTTGCCATTGCCATCCTCTGAGGAGGCTGAGAGCATGTGATTCACTCAAGGTCGTTCATTGGGTTTCCATGGCTAAGTTGGGACCACTTAACCCAGGATAATCAATTTTGCGGCTTCTTTCGGAGTTTTCCTAAAAGATTCGCATTGTTGGCTGTATGAATAACAAATGCGTATAAATGCAGGATAAAGTGGGTTAAAACTCGGCATGCCTTGAACATATTTTGAATACATCCGCATCATCAACTCCATCTTTATTTGCAATGCTGACACGTGTGAACAACAAAACACAGGGAGATGTGCAGAGGTGTGGTTCCAAAGGGAAAAAAATAGTGTGAACAACAAAACTGGAATGTGTGAGTGAGATTTTTCACACCACACTAAAACAACATCTGAATAACCTCTCATTGTTTTGGCAGAGTTTTCTGAGACAAGAGATGGGGATTCCCCCTTGCTTTCTCTTACTCACTCCCTTTTGATTCTAGAGAAAGTCCTTTTGCTTTCAAAGCCATCTCAATATGTCGCAGACATGAGGTGAGATGTGGTCATTGCCAAAGTACATATTACTCAAAGGCCTCTTTGTATCTAGAGTGTATGTGTGCACATAGTGAGTGGCGGGAGGACTTGCATAGAAATTACATTGGGTGAGAAGGAACTGATAGTGGGATTAAAGCACACATGACTGGAAAATGCGATTTCCCCCCTTCCTTGATGCAGTCATGAAATTTTCTTTTATTGAAGTTAACAGGTGTTTTTGTGGGGCATTAGGAGGTAAGGGAATCCTTGTCAAATTTGCAGATGATACAGAACTAGGAGGGGTAGCTGACACATTGCAAAATAGGAACAGAATTTAAATAAACTAGAAAATTGGGCTGAAACTTATAGAATGAAATTCAATAAAGAGAAATGCAAATTTTTACATTTTGCCCACAAAAATCAAATACATAGGTAAAGGATGCTGTACACTTGGCTTAGTGAAAAGGCCATTGGGGTTATTGTTGATCATAAGTTGAACATGACCCAGCGGTTTGATGCTGCAGCAAAGAAGGCAAATACAGAGGCCCTTGGTATCTGCTGGGATTCACTTCCAGGACTCTCATGGATATCAAAATCCATAGATGCTCAAGTCCCATTAAATACAATAGCATAGTAAAATGGTATCCATTATATAAGATCACAAAATCAGGGTTTGCTTTTTAGAATTTATTTTTAAAAAATATTTTCAAGCCATGGATGGTTGAATCCATGGGTAAAGAATCCGTAGATATGAAAGGCTGACTGTAATACTTTAACCTGTGTTACTAGGGCTGTAGTTTCCAAGTCAATGAACGCAGAATGACATGATTACACTCCTTAAATATCTAAAGGATTGCCACAGAAAGGAGGGTGTTCTCTGCTGCCCCAGGGAGTTGGACCAGGTGTAATGTTCTTAAGTTACATTAGAGTAGATTTTATTTGGAACATTAGAAGAAGCTTCTTGATTGTAAGAGCAGTTTGGCAATGGAATCAGTTACCTGGAGTAGTGGTGGGCATTGGAGTCACTAGAAGTGTGCAAGGCGTGCAAACCACACTAGATGACACCCTAAGAGAGGGTGACACCACTGCTCTTCAAACCTCTGGCAGAAACAGGCTGTGGCATTCATCTGCTTCCATTCAAAATGCTGAAGAAATAGTGTGAGTGGGGTGAGGCTCAGTGGGAGGAGAAAGGAGAGGTTCCAGAATGTGTGTTTTTTTAAATTAAAATTTCAAATTGCAACAAAATATTTTTTAAAAAAAATAATAAAATTAAAATATGTTTTGAACATTTCCTTAAAAACATCACATTTTACCAAATGTTCACTTTAAGCATATGAAACTATGTATATGCAAATACATTTAGCGTGTGCATATGATAATGATATAGAGCAGATCAAGGCAGAAACCTCCCTGGAAGCCAAGATGACCAAACTGAGGCTGCCATACTTTGGACACATCATGAGAAGAGAAGATTCATGAGAAAAGACAATAACGATGGGAAAAGTGGAGGGAAGTAGGAAGAGAGGAAGGCCACATGCCAGATGGATGGACTTTATTAAGGAGGTCACGGGTATTAAGAAGTTGCAGGATTTAAGCAGAACAGTGGAGGACAGAGGGTCTGAGAGATGTCTCATCCATAGAGCCTCCATGAGTCGAGATCCACTCGAGGGCAGTTAACAAATGATAGTGTAAAATATAATTTCAGTTGTGCCAGTTGTTTATGTCACAACTATTACCATTACATTCAGTGATATATGGGAATTTTATGATGTATGAGTAACATCAATACAAAAAAATTACTAAGGAGTCTGTATGGTGTGGTGAAATTCAAGAAATTCATCTATGTTTCATATAGCTCGAAGGTAATTTTATATACAATATTGTAAATAATTTTGTGCATAAAGCAAAGTTTTGCACCATTAGAAAGCAAAGCTGTCAGTCACTACCTCAGCCAGCCATGTGGACGATTTTGGATTTTGGAATAGTTTGGATTTCAGAATTCCAGATAAGGGAACCTCAATCTGTACTGTCAAAACTCTATTAAGGCTTTTCATGTAAGGGTCCCACAGTATTGTGATGAGTGTCATGCTTAGCATGCAGAAGATTTTGGTTCTTCCTGAAAGAACCAGTTTAAAAGGGGTCAAGAAGCAATGAACAAGAAAAACCTTTGGAAGTACTGTCTTCTCTCTTGGGGAAGAGCTAGACTGGTTTAGTATAAGGAAACCTTTAGTATCAGGAAATGCTTTTTGGAAATGTTCTTCCTTTTGTATGCTTCACAGGATCTCTAAATGTGCCCCTTTCCTGTCCAGTAAATTGTACATGGGATAGAAAGATGTCAGAGTTCATTCATGCAATTCCCGGTCTCAGCACCACAGGAAAAGGTTCTGATTGCAAACATGCACATACAGCAGCCACAACCATTCACCCATTATGCTGTTGCTGCTGTTCTGTGCCTTCAAGTCATTTCTGACTTATAGTGACCCTAAGGCGAAGCTATCATGGGGTTTTCTTGGCACAATTTGTTCAGAAGAGGTTTGCCATTGCCTTCCCCTGAAGCTGAAAAAGTGTGACTTGCCCAAAGTCACCCAATGGGTTTCATGGCTGAGCAGGCAATCAAACCATGGTCTCCAGAGTCGCAGTCCAATACTCAAACCACTACACCACACTGGCTATAATTACCCATTATATTCTGATTTTCAAAGTGTAGTAATTTATAGAAATCATGATGACACTTTAGAAACAAGGCATTAAATGGCTGTAATAGGGAGCCCTGGTGGCATGCCCGAACTGCAGCCACAAGGTTGTGAGTTCGATCCCAGGCAGGGCTCCAAGATCACTCAGCCTGGCATCCTTCTGTAGGTCACTAAAATGAGTACCCAGCTTGTTGGAAGCCATTAGCTTATACATCATAAATCACTAAGGGAGTGCTTAGTTCACTGATAAGCGGTATAGAAATGTATTTTGTATTGCTATTGCTAATAGTATTCAGTCCCAAATAATCGTCTTTGATGGGTCAAGATTATAAAGTTTGTATAAAATGAAAATCATGTGTGTTTAAAACCTGCAATTTAAAATATTTATGTTTAAAGACAAATACTTTAGAAAGTATTCACATTGTTGTGTGATGTACTGTAGAGATATAATATAAGTGTTCATTAAATGTTAAATGGCTCCCAGTTTTAAGACTACTAAACTTGTCTTAGATATAATACACAAACACTTCCTTTATAAAATGTCTAGCCATGCCAGTCTGGAATGAGATCTGCTGAACAAACCATACAACTTTGGTCCATGAGCATGATGGTGTCAGCCAGTGTTTTGTTTCTTTTCTCTCTCCCAATAAACCAAAGAAAGAATCCTAGGTTTATTCTTGGCTTCTTTCTCTGGCTTGTTAAGGAGGAAACCAGCCAGAACAACAGTTGTTTTCAGAATTGCATATTACACTAAACCAAGGGATAGGTGACAGATGGACTGTATATAGCCCCTCTCTCAAGGCTACCTTGAAAACTGCAATTCAGAAATTGCAGCAGCCCACTGTGTTGTTAAAATTCACTGACAAACTGTTGAAGACTATTAATACAAGATGAAAATACTTGCTTTAAAGTATTTTTCATGTTTTCTGCCCACACTGGGCAAACAGCCAGGAAAACTGGCATTGTAAAAAGCATCTCTTTGCATCTTTAAATGACCTGTTCTCCACTCTCACTCTTCAACAGGATTGTAATGACATTGTCTCCTTTCCCGTGACTAGAAAGTTTTGTTTAAATGATCCACGTTGGTGACATGTTTCTTTTGCTGCTCAATCTCATAATTGTGCTTTCTTTTAACCCTCTGCCCAGTCCCCCTCTTTTTAGAGGGATAATCTTCAGCATGCTGACCATCCACCAAACCATGTGGAAATGAATTGGAATCATGGAATCCCAAATTCATGTCTGGTAAGTAAAAAAAAAAAATTGGCTGAACTGAGGACAGGGCCTATGACCCACTTTGATTTCGTGTCAGCTTTGGCTTAGCAATACAGGCTATTTAGATTTCTCCTTACATTTCCTAGATTTTTCCATCATATCCTCATATGTCCAGTTCTGGGCTCCACATTGCAAAAAGGATGTTGACAAGCTGGAGTGTGTCTAGAGGAGGGCAACCAAAATGGTGATGGGTCTGGAAACTATGCCTTATGAGGAGAGGCTTAGGGAACTGGGTGTGTTTTGTATGGAGGAGAGATGGTTAAGAGGTGATATGATAGCCCTGTTTAAGTATTTGAAGGAGTATCATATTGAGGATGCAGCAGGCTTCAGAAAATAGGACCTGGAGCAGTGGTTGCAAGCTACAGGAAAAGAAATTCCACCTAAACTCTAGGAGGAACTTCCTGATAATAAGAGCTCTTCAACAGTGGAACACCTTCCTCAGAGAGTGGTGGAGTTTTCTTCCTTGGAGGTTTTAAACAGAAGCTGGATGGCCATCTGTCAGGGGTGCTTTGATTGTGAGTTCCTGCATGGCAGGGGGGTTGGATTGGATGGCCCTTGTGATCGCTTACAGCTCTAGGGGCTGCAGCCAAGTTGGGTGAGGCATTCTGAGAGTTGTAGGGCAGCTCTGTATAAGTTGGAGAGATAGGACATTGGCTGAGCCCCAGAGACTACCGAAAGCTACCACCATCATCCTCTGCCATCTTCTTTTCTAACGTGCTCATGTACATTATGGAACCCCCCCCCCCCAAAAAAAGTGCCCTCCAGATGTATTATATTACTGCTTCCATTATAGAAAGAGCATGACTGGGGAGGATGGGAGTTGCAATCCAATATGGTCAGGAAAGCAGTGGATTGGGGAAGGCTAGCTGACATAGCAGGTCAGATTCTAGTTAAGGAACCCCAAACTTTGGTGTGATCTGCAGATTTACAAAAGTTAAAGTAAAAGTGGTGTTATGTTATGCTTAAACTAAATAGCAAACTAAATAGCATTTATACAGAAATGTGGATATTTATTACACTTAACAATAAATTTACATTTAAATTTATATTATGTTACACACAAAAACCCTTCTAGAATGAAGGCAATAATTTCCAACCACAATTTTATTTTCTACCCCAGTTTATTTTGAGCTTGGGACAGACCAAAGGAATTGGGGAATTCTCAAATGTCTCTCTGACATTCAGATTCTGTTGTGTTCCTTTGTATTCTTCCATCAACACCTCCACCACCACCACCTCTCATCTGTCCATTCTTTAGTCATTCTTTCCTTCCTTCTCTGCATATCTCTCTTCTTCCACTCCTGCCATTTCTTCTTCCTCCTCTCATAGCCTCTGTGCATCCTCCTCCCCTAGTCTTCCACCTTCATACTGCAAGACTTGGCACCGCGGGCTTCCTCTTCTTCCCTCCCTCTCATTTCTTGCTGAAGTTTGTCCTGTGTAGTTCATACTGCTTATAGCTGCTGCCACTGCTAAGAACAGCAGGGGTGCTAGTGAATTTTCATTTCTTTGCAAATGAAAATGCTGTCCCCCATATCATTTTCAGGAAAATGTCTTAAAATTACATTTTGCATTTTGTCAGGGGCAAAAGGTACTTTATGTTTTGACTTGTAAAAATCCTTAACATAATATTAATGCATCGGCCTTATCATAGATTACATAAAGAACTCAAAAGGTGGAAGTACTACCTAGAAATAGTAACCTTTGCTCTGTGTAATACCTACTCTTATTTGCAGTGTTTTCAGGCTAGCTGTAGTTACACAGTTTTCCTTCCCCGCTCGCTCTGTGTGGGGGACAAGTGGCTATAGATAAAATGCTGCCGCTGCCGCGTACCAAATAATGGTGCGTGCCAGTGCGCACCATTATTTTCAATGGGTCTCGAATATTTGTGAGCCGCCATTTTCGCAGGGGGGTCCGGAGTGGATCCTCTGTGAATTGGAAGGGGCAACTGTACAGTGGTCAAAGGAAGTGCCTGCATATGTTTTTATTTTCAGTGTTAATCATTGTCATAAAAGATAAAGCAAATGCTATCAGAAACTCCAGTTTAAAAAATGTAAGGAAGGCTCAGTTGGATCAGACCAAAGGCCTGCATTTTAAAAGCAGCTGGAAAAGTGGGATGACAGAGGATTAATCAGGAATATTCTTGCCAAATCCAGTTGGGGAGTGTGCTGGAAATAATATACAGTCATAGTGATTCATGACAGGTAACAGCTTTGTCTTCCATTAATTTGTCTTGTCCGCTTTCTGGAAGACTGTATTGGCGCTGAACAAACTGATGGCTGATAAAATTCAGTCATTTGCTCTCTTGCTTCATTTCTTGATCCTAGGTCAAATTCTTCTACAGTCTTTGATACTACTGTTTCTTACTTTTGCATCCCAATCACCTGTGATTAATAACAAGTCTTGTTTTGATGTGCGATCAATTTCTTCCTGGACTCCAGCACAGAATCTTTCAATTTCTTCTGCTTCTGCCTCTATAGAGCAAACAGACTGAATCTTAATCCAGACAAGACAGGTGCTGGTCAGTTGTAAGGCAGATCAGGGAGTTTTGGGATTCTGGGAGCTGCAGTTCATCAAATGGGACTGATTCATCATGAGCATTTTATGCTTGCATCATGTGTTAGCTGTGAACTTCCAGAAACTAATGGCTGGGGTGTTTTTGAGTTTTGACTTGCATTTCATTTCCCCATATCCACCTAGGTCTTCCTTTTGCTGCTGTCATTTTCTACATCACCTAAGCCAAGCAAAGGTTGCATCTTTAAGGAGGTTCCTATTGATACTCGGAACTTTTCACGCATAGTTGAAAATCTGGTAAGTGTGTTGCACAGCCATGAATAGAGTAGGGTGTATGCTCTATGCTGAGAGTAAGGCAAACAGACAGAAGACTGGGACCCTTTGATAGACTTCTGGGAAATAGGCAAATATTTCAGACTCACAACAGTTTAATGATACAAGTTAAGTCTCTCTTATTTAGAATTCCAAAATCCAAAATACTCTAAAATCCAAAATTGTCTTCATAGGTGTCTGAAATAGTGACACTTTTGCTTTCTGATGGTTCAGTATACACAAACTTTGTTTCATGCTCAAAATTATTTACAATATTTATTTCTCCATGACCAAATCATCGTCTCAGACCTCTGATGGCATCTCTCCTCTCAATGACTGCCTTGGAGCGGTAATGGATTGGATGAGGGAAAACAAATTGAAGCTGAATCCAGACAAAACGGAGGTGCTCACGGTTACAGGTCCGAATCCGGGTCCGGGATTACAGCCCCCAGTCCTGGATGGGGTCACACTCTCCTCCAAGGACTGTGTGCGCAGTCTGGGGGTACTCCTTGACTCGTCGCTTCACATGACTAGCCAGGTGAGTGCGACAGTCAGGAGTGCCTGCTATCAGCTTCGGCTGATACGCCAGCTGCGTTCATACCTGGATAAGAAAGACCTGGAAACCGTTGTGCACGCACTGGTAACCTCACGTCTAGATTACTGCAATGCACTCTACATGGGGCTACCCTTGTGCCTAACTCGGAAACTTCAGTTGGTGCAAAATATGGCAGCCAGATTAATCACCGGAACATCCAGGAGGGAGCATATTACACCAGTGCTTAAATCCCTCCACTGGCTGCCAATTAGTTTCCGGGCGCAGTACAAGGTGTTGGTTTTGACCTTTAAAGCCCTACATGGCTTGGGTCCAACTTATCTTAGGGACCGCCTCTCCCCGTATGAGCCCCCCCGTGCTCTTCGGTCAGCTGGGAAGAACCTACTACTACAGCCGAGGTCAAAGTCTACACAGACCTCGCAGAGGGCATTTTCCGCCATTGCCCCTAAATTATGGAACGGCCTGCCGGATGAGATCCGTCTTACTACAACACTTACTGCCTTTAAGAAAGCAGTTAAGACGGACCTCTTCCGGCAGGCCTTCCCGGAATAACTCTCCTCAGAGAATGAACACTGGATTTCTCCTCCCCAAGCCTCCTGTTTGCTTGTAATTTTATATTGTCATGTATTTATTTGTTTTAATATTTTCAAGTTTAATTTTATTTTAAGGGGCGTGGGAGGGATGTGGGTGGAGGGATTGGGATATTGGACTGTCTTTTAACTATTGTATCTTTTAATTGTTGTAAGCCGCCCCGATTGCGATGCAGAGGGGCGGGTTAAAAATAAAATTTATTATTATTATTATTATTATTATTATTATTGTATATAAAATTACCTTCAGGCTGTGTGTATAAGGTGTATATGAACCATAAGTGCATTTCATGTTTAAACTTGGGTCCCATCCTCAAGATACCTCGTTATGTATATGCAAATATTCCAAAGCCTGAAAAACTCCGAAATCCAAAACACCTCTATTCCCAAGCATTTCAGATAAGGGAGACTCAATCTGTCACAACTGTTTTTTGAAAAAAGAAATCTACTGTGTTTAATTTGTGCAGCTCACTTCTTCATTCACTCTACTTGTTTGTCACCTGTGAAGTATGAATATTAATTGTTTGCCCTTTGATCAGGTCTTTGTACAGCTTTGCTTGCCAGCTTTAGAACTGGGAAGAGTCTTTGATCTCTAGGAGATCAGGTGCAGACTGGAATTTGTACATGTACTTTATCACCAGATATGCTTCATGGGCTATAGGGGTTCATGGGTTCTGCCAGATGCTGGTCCTGTCATTAGTCTGAACAAAGCAGCCACTTCAGGCGGCAGATTCGGGGTGTTATGAAAGGGCAGGAAATAATTATTTCATTTGTTATTGTTACTGTTTTGGTTTTTTTCTTGGCTAGGAAAGGGGATTTTTCTGCCTTTTGGGCCATAATGATACCTGGCTTTAGGTATAGTTTACTAGGTCCCTATGGTCGGACACGACTTGACAACCTTGTCAATGGGGAATACCTTTACCTCTTTTTTATTAGGGATATAAATCCTTAATTGTTTTATCCTTGCATATAGGACAAAATAATTGAGGATTTATGTACCTATTAAATGATTTCTAAACCCAGATATTATTATGGCCCACAAGGCAGGGGGGAAAATATCCCACAAGTGCTTCTGAAAACACAGCTTTCCCTTTTCTGTCAGATAAGTAGAAAACAGAAATAAAGAGCTTCTGAAAGCCATGTTGGCTGAGATATTATGGGAACTGTGGTCCAAACAAGTAATTTTTCCAAACTCTATTAGGAAGAGATTGCATGAGATAGAAGAAATTAAACAGGAAAACATGAGTTGAGAAAAAAAAATAGGAGGATAAAGTTGCATTGTTCAGCCAATAGGGAACCAGAGTATAATAATGACAGCACTTTCTGCTTTGTTTGCCCACTGTTGCTGTAAAAGAGAATTTCATTGAAAACATTGAGACCCATCTATTAGGAAACAGTCTTACCTCCCTCTTTATAAAGCGTTTTTCTTGTAGGCAATGTACTGGTTCTTGGCCCACTAGACAAAAAATTGCTGGTTGCTCACATCAGAGCTAGAGCGACATTGTTGTAACTGATCAATTTTAGCTGTCTTTTGTTTAAATTTATGCTGGAAGACATCTTAAGTCCTGTACTGAGAGTGGGGGAGATAATATTAATTCATTCATTAATTTATTAATGAAATGTTCTATTAATTCATGCAAGCTGTACAGAGCTTGTCAGTTTGAAATAAGTCTGTCTCGTCTTGTATCCTGTTTGCAGCATAGGCTATCAGATGTTTCTGAGGCACTCCTTAATTTTTTATTTTTGGAGGTATAGTGTTTAAAAGGCAAGATCACACATGCACATATACATAGGCACTCTCCTCCAGTGACTCAATTGGAGGAATGGGTGCATGGGTGTGTGTGATTTTTTCCCCCCCCCCAGGGAAACAAACACAAGACTAGAGCAATTTCAGTTGTACACTTTAGTGCTACAACTCCAGAGGATTTTAAAAAAATCTCTAGCACATTAGCACAAAAGCAGAAGGTCCCTGTGCTTGGATAAATCAACTCCATGTTGTTGTGTGTGCATTCAAGTCATTTCTGACTTATGGCAACCATAAGATGAATTTATCATGGGGTTTTCTGGAGCTCAGAGTGTCTGACTCGCCAACGGTCACCCAGGGGGTTTCCATGTCCAAGCGGGAGATCAGATCCTGGTTTCCATAGTTCTAGTCAGGGGTAGGCAACCTAAGGCCCGGGGGCTGGATGCGGCCCCCCGAGGCCTTTGGACCGGCCCCAGGCCAGTCCTGCCGCCACCGCCGCCCGCCATGATGATATTGATTATTGTTATTACTTGTTCTTGGGGTTTTCTTGGCAAAATCTCCACAGGGGTTTTGCCATGGCTTTTCTGGGGCTGAGAGAGTGTGCATGCATATTTTTTTTAAAAAAAATTAAAAATTATTTTTATTTATTTATTTATTTTTGGTGCTTCGGCCCCCCAGTTGTCTGAGGGACAACAACCCGGCCCTTGGCTCAAAAAGGTTGCCTACCCCTGTCCTAGTCCAACACTCAAACCACTACAACATGTTGGCTCTCTAAAGTCAGCCCCATAACACCCACAATGGTCAACCTCAGAGCTTAGGCAGAATAAATCTTCCAGCACTATTACCCCCTCCCCTAATCTTGCAGCTTTAACCTAAATTGAAATTGACTAAGCAAAGTCAGTTTTGCATCTTTGCGATTAACTGAGAGAAATAAGTTTGTAGCATTTTTTTCCTCTCAATCTCAGATGTGCTGCAAGATCCCTTTGCATACTGATACAGACTAACAAGGCTTTATATGTCTTTGAAACTCACTAGTTTGTGGAGTGGAATTTGAGTCTTTTGAGCACAGGAATCTAATGCTTCAGCAGTAAGGCAATGGAGTTTTTATGGCATGGTGAGGAAATGGGGAAGAAGATGAAAATATCCCCAAAATAGTGAGAGGATAAGAAACTGGACACATCTATATCCGTCATTTGAGCCAACATAGTGAAGTGGTTTGGGTGTTAGGCTAGGACTCTGGAGACCAGGGTTCACTTCCTTGCATGGACACAGAATCCCACTGGGTGACTTTGGAGAAGTCACACACTCTCAGCCTCAGACATAGACAACGGCAAGCCCCCTCTGAACAAATTTTACCAAGAAAAATCCCATGATAGGTCCTCCTTAGGGCCAATATAAGTCAGAAATGACTTGAAAGCACACAACAACAACTTCAGGTGTCACAATTCATTTGCACTGATTTATTTTAAAAGCAGCAGCAACTTTACTTTTTCAGACAGGAAGAAAATGCTTCAGAATATCTTGGGGGGAAGGGGGACATTCTCTGAAAGATTGCATGATTGGTAGAATGCTTTTGGATCTTTAAAAAATAATAATAATAAGTGGCACGTACAGCAACATGCATTACCACCTCCTGACACATTTGTCCTTTTGGGGGAATCTTTAGTCAGGCTCACAGCAAGACTGTTGGATTTAGTGGTTCTTTTCTAAATATGCCTACATCTGGATTGAACCCATTCTACAGATCCATTTTTTCTCCTTAGCTGTACTTTGTCTGATGCTTAAACCAGGCCTGTTTTTGTTTGTCTCTTTTTTTCACCCCCAGAAACTATACCTGCTCCTTGATTACCCAGTATCAGTGCCAGGCAACCTGAAAACGGTAAAGTCTTTTTTAAAAGGCTGATAATTAATGGGATAACGGGAAGTATGTATTATACCCTTGGATGAAAACACACAAATGTATTGCAAAAGATTATTGGTAGCTGTGATTTTGATCTAGGATTACATTTTCATGCAGTGGCAACAACCACACAGATTGCTTCTGGGGCCCCATTCACACTACAAAAATAATCCAGGATGAATCCAGGTTATTTCCTTGGTATTTACACTGCCAAATATGTGGATTGATGCATATCTTTCAGGAAAACCTGGGGAAAAACCCACTTTCGAATATCCTCAGTGCACTTTGGGGGAGGGGGCTACCAAAAAACCCACTTAATCTGGGATATTCGATACCAGGTTTTTCCCCAAGTTTTTCTGAAAGATCCACATCAATCCACGTCTTTGGCAGTGTAAATACACATCCAAATCAATTTGGATTGCTCTGTATCATTCAAGGGAATGGAGGTGGCTCCATTTTATCCCAAAATGATGGCATGTGTGAATAACACAAGGGTTAAAATGACTTGGAATGATTTGCAAATCCAAAATGTAATGGGAACAACAGTCATCATTGCACCATACATCAAAATATGAGTGTGAATGCCCTCTTGTTTTATAACAAGAACAGAATAGTTCACATTTACATTAGGCTTTCTTTCTTTTTGAGAATTCTTTCTGGTCCAGAATAACGAAATGTCATGGTGCTGTAGAAATGTGTATTTTCCTGGTTTTGATGTGTGAATCTTGGCATGCTTATAAACCTCACACAGTACAATTTGATACAACTTTAAATGCTGTAGCTCCATGGTACAGCTTCTCCTGGGATTTGTAGTTTGGTCAGGTGCAGAAAATTTTCTGCTGGAGCTGTCTACTGCCCTTCTCCTGAACTCACAGCTTGGATGCAATAAATTGAAAGAAACCTTGTGTGTCACAAAGTGTGACACAGTTTAATTTTAAAACGAACAAATAAGAGCAAAGTTACTTTATTGGTGTGATGAATAATACAGTATTTTCCATTTTCAAAAAATATTTTAAAGGCCAATTTAAGGGACATATTTACAAGAAGGTTTTTTTCTGCTATTTAGTATCAATCCTAAGGGCTTTTCCCCACCTCAAAAGAGTAACAGAAAATAATACAAAGGAACAAGGAGTGCAAGAAATAATGTTAACAAGGTATTATTTTATAATTCTAATGAGTAACAAGAAGTATGATGAGCAACAAACAGGACAATTAATTTTGAAAAATAACTCTCCAGCCTTTGCAGCAATACAGCTTCCTAGCTGAAGATTCCAAGTACCTTACTTAACTACAAATCCTGGGAGTCCCATTAAATGGAGCCATGACAATTAAAGTGGGATCAGACTATTAGAAAAGTGTAGTAGTATAGGCACATTCATGGGAGGATGGGGAAGGGGACTTACAGGTGGGAGAACTGGTGAAGTGGCATCAGTTTGGGCACAACAAGTTCTGAACTGGGATCAAAATTAGGCATGGAATCAGTGGAGTTGTTTAGGCTTGGAATATGCAGAAGCCAGTAAAATTGTTTGCTTGTTCTCCAGTTCCAAGATAGCACAAGGTGGAGAAAGGGTTTCCTGTCCCTCTACTCTCTAATTTTATTGTAGAGTGATCTTGTAGCACCTTTAGACTAACAAGTTAGCAGCATGAGTTTTCATAGACTTGAGTCTACTTCCTCAGATGCATTTGGGAGATTTGGCAAATGCATCTGAGCAAGTAGACTCAAGTCTATGAAAGCTCCTGCTGCCAACTTCTTTCTTTCAGTTAGTCTCAAAGGTGCTACAAGATCTCTCTGCATACTGATTCTATAGACCAGGGGTAGGCAACCTTTCCCCTTTAAGGGCCAAGGGACTTCAGCTCCCAGAAGCCTCAGCCATGTTGGCCAATAGTCCCATGTTGGCCAATAGCTCCTGGGATTCTGGGAGCTGAAGTCCCTCGGCCCTTAAAGGGGAAAGGTTGCCTACCCCTGCTATAGACTAACACGGATATATCTTTGAACTCTTAATTTTATTGTTGGCTTTTCCTGTCGTTAGTGCAATGGATATCTTGGTGACAGGTAGTCTGGTTAGAAATGTTTTAGTGTGGCAGTAGAACATCCTCATGTCCAGCAGTTCATTTCTTCCCCCAGACTATTTCCCAGTTTGAGAAAATAGGGAGGTGCATGCATTGCATTTGAAAGAGTCCTGGTTCAATCTTTGGTCTCCATGGAAATACTGGAAAGCCGCTGCAAGTCAGCATATGAGTAGTTGAGCCTTCCCCAACCCCAGCATCATCATGATATGTCTGGACTACAGCCCCCATCAACATTAGCCAGCCATAGGCCTTGTAGTCCAGCACCTCTGCAAGGTGCCAGTTCAGTCAGGTTATTACAAATAATACTGAAAGATCAGTGATCATCCAGAGTATCAAATACAGTCCTATGTTCTCAATTTATATTTTTGTTATAAACTACTGTCATCCATCTATTCATGTAATTCTTTCCTCATACCCATATCCCATTTCACTAATTTCCCCAGGATGGATTCTGCCTGGAATTATGGAAAATTCATCTCATCAACAGAAATTTGAAGCGCATGATCAACGTAGCTGGGAGTACACTAAAGGAACAGATCATGAAAATAACAACTCACACAAAATTTGTTGAGAAGTGTAACATTGATGTAGGTCACAGATTTGTTCCTTTTAAAGGGAATGCAAGTGTATTTAAATATAAATATGTGTGTGTAAAGGGAGTGCAGTTGTATTCAAATATAAATGTGTGTCCATATGTGTGTGCCTTCAGGTCATCTGCCAATTTATGGTGACCCTATGAATTTCATAATGTTTTCTTATGCAAGGAAAACTCACTTAGGCAAGATAAAATCATTTTTGTGCCATCAGGCTCTTTAAAATGATGAGGACTGGCCTTTTAAATGCTGTGCAAGTCAGAGTAAGGTTTGTATAGTTTTTAAATACATTTTAATATTTTAATCCATAATTGTTTTGATTTTTTTTAATTGTACTATTTTGATAGGCTCCCAGACTCTCTATACTGGGAGAAAGGTGGGATATAAATAAGCAAACTAATGATAATGATAATTAATAATACTCAAGAGGCAGTTTTGCCTCTGAAACATAGCCCACAGCATCAGGTATTAGTTGGTGCTCTTTCATCCATGTATTAACCAGAGCTGGCCCTGTTTAGCTTCCAAGATCAGACAGGATCTGGCTCCTTTAGGTATTTAGACAAAATATAAACATTGTCAATTTAAACTGGTTTCTTAATAGATGCCTAGTTTATGTAATTTCTGCTTATTATTCTTGTAGAGTTGGCCCTCCGTTTTCGCGGGGGATCATTCTGAAACCACCACCCCCACGAAAATGGAGACTCGCCACTATTCAAGTCCCCTTGGCTTGAATGGGTCGCACTCCAGTGGGTGTGTGCCCCATTAACTTCAACTGAGGTCGCCCCTCTGTGAATGCCAAACCGCGGACTTCAAATCCACGAGAATGGAGGGGCAACTATTGTAATTTTCTTGGGGGGAGGTTATTATAGCCTTGCCCTGTGCCATTAAAATCACCTCCACATGAACTACAACTCTTATCATGTTCAGCACTCATAAAAATGGGAATTGTAGTCAAACAAATCAGATGGGGAGCTGCTTTGACTGCTTTGAAAATATCACAAAGGGTACATGTCCAGGCGGATCACACCAGTGGGTCTGTACTTCCAATGTCCAATTCCCTGGTAATCTCTGAATATTTGGGACTGTAACTCCCATCAGCTCCAGTCCACGTGGCCTATTGTCAGGGGTGATGAAAGTTGTAGTTTCACACTTCTGGAGGGCCCATTTGTGCTATCCTACCCAACACAAACATTTCTGCACCATAGCATCCTTGACCTGTATCCCATCCTCATCCACTAGGAATAATTTGCTGCAACATGAAGAACAGCCAACAATCTTGTTCTCCCTCTCTTTTGTTTTGTTTGAGGAATTGAGCTTTCAGTGCCTTTTCCAATCCTCCACTATTTTCTGTTTTTCTCTTGGCCCTTATCAGGACAGTTGTGTTAATTTCACAATGACAAACATCTCTGAGTTTCTTGGGCCCATTCCCTCTCTACTCACTGACCTGAGAGACAAGATGGAAGAAGGACTTGGGGACTACAGTAATTGCACTGCCATTCAGTGCCAGCCAGGTAATTCTCATTCCCAGTTGATGCTTTTGTGTGTATATGTGGTTGGGTGTGTAAGATAGGATCTACAAAACCTTTTTCTGAGCTGGAGCTTGTCATAGCATGCAGGCAGTAAGTTGGTAAGGCAATTGTATGATCTTATACCAAGGCTGGGAAACTGTCAGGGATTTGAGGACTGCATTGGCCTCCAAGGAGACCTTGGCGCAGGGGTAGGCAACCTTTCCCCTTTAAGGGCCGAGGGACTTCAGCTCCAGAAGCCTCAGCTATGTTGGCCAATAGTCCCATGTTGGCCAATAGCTCCTGGGATTCTGGGAGCTGAAGTCCCTCGGCCCTTAAAGGGGAAAGGTTGCCTACCCCTGGTTTTACTCACCACCATGCCTGCTGTGCAAAAGGGGGAAAAATACCCTCTAGGGAGCTTGGGAAGTAATTTTGCTACATTTTTTGCTCTCTCTTGGCCAAAAAGTGACCAGAAGTTTGAAAATATGACAGAATTGCCCTCTGCAGCCTCTTGCCACCAGATATGCCCAAGGGCACAGGCTCACTTATAGAACACTCAGACATGGAGGTGTCCCTGTTTGTAACAACAGTATTCTTATCTCTGTGTTGTAAATAGGGAACAGAGACAAGAAGAGTGCCTTCCCTAACCCCACTTGGTGAATATGTGGCTGCTGAACATTCCTGTTTATAACTACTTCCCAGCTTATACTTCAGAGAGCAAAACACTATATCTTACACCAGCTCTCAATGGCATCTCATTATGTGTATTTTCTCAATATCCTCTGCTCTCTGTCCCACCTCCTTGCTACTAGAAAGTGTTCTATCTGCTCTTATAGGTCAGTCTTTCTCTGTACTACAGAGCCGTCTCCTACTGCAGCACCCCAAGTCACTGCACCAAAGAATGAAACGAACCAGTACCCCGAACACATTTCCCTTGGAGGACGCTACTGGGGGCTGCTTCTGATTCCAGTTCTCTTGTTCGTTGGGGTGTGTCTATTTAAGAAAAAAGGCCAGGTAAACAGCAATAACATCAAAAATAACAAAACCTTTCAAAGACCTCAGGCTGTTTTCTGAGTGGTAGAGCAGCATATGCTCTTTATGCAGAAAGTGCCAGTTTAGATCCTAAAGGTCTTGATTTAAAGGATCTTATGTCAGAGGCCTGGGAAAGACTTTTCTCACAAAAGACAGAAAGCCTTTGCCAGTCAAAGTAACAGGTAGACCAGTGGCTCTTAACCTGTAGCCTCTTCACAGAGAGTCCACAAAGGCTTGAGGAAATGTTATGAGCTTTTAACCATAAAAAGTGCATAACTTTTCTTAAGAGTCTAAGATAAAAGGAAGGAAGGTGAGAGAAATAAGGTGCTCGTACCTTTTTGGGGTGGAGGGGCATGAGCTTTTAGGGAAAGAAAATGGAGAAACTCGTCATTGGACTATGACTCTGGGGACCAAGGTTCGATTTCCAGCTCTGCCCCCCTCCTCTTCAGTCTCATGTGGTCACTCTAGCAATGCCACCACCAGATCCTGTCTGAGCCTTGAGTGGCACAAACAAAAAAAGAAGGGTGCATGAGCCTCTCCACTTTCCTCTCACCCTGCCCACAGCCCCAAAAAGACTAGGGGATTGAGAAGAGCATGGAAAGGATCGCACGAGCAAACAAAGAAGGCTGTGTGAGAAAGGAGGCACAATTATGCTTTGCAGGTTTAAAAAAAAAAAAAGGTAAAGGTAGTCCCTTGACATGAATGTCTAGTCTAGTCTAGGAGGCGGTGCTCATCTCTAAGCCGAAGAGCCAGCATTGTCAGAGGACTGCTCTGGTGGTCATGTGGCCAGCATGACTGCACCAAATGCTGTTACCTTCCCATCAAAGTGGTACCTATTTATCTACTTGTATTTGCATACTTTTGAACTTGTTAAGTTGAGAAAAGCTAGGACAAGTGACAGGAGCTCACCCCCTCATGCAGCACCCAGGCCTCGAACTGCCAACCTTCCCATCTTCCAATCGTCAGAATTAGTGTCTTAATCACTAAGGACAAGCAAAAAAGAAGGGTGTCCAAGCCCCTCTGCTCATATGAACTCTGTGCCAGAAGGGCTGTGAGATGAGAGGAGTGCGGAGAGGCCCATGTGAGCAAAAAAAGATGGGCACTCGAGAAAGGAGGCATAAGCCTCACAAGTAGCACATATACACCTTTTTTTGTTTTTCTTTTTGTGAGGTGCAGCTTGTGCCTGCTTTCTCATGTGCATTTTTCTTTCTTCTGTTTTCTACTCACGCAAGCCTCCCCACACTCCTCTCATGCTCCCAGCCCTTCTGAACCTGAGTCATATAAATTCTAGCCAGGAAGGGCTGTGGAGGGGTTAGAGGAGCTTATGGAAAGGGCTGGCCAACCCAACCAATCAAATGTTGATTTTACCAAACTGGAATAAAAATATTAAAATTTCCTGCAACAAAATTACAGCATTGTATCCTATGGAATCCTGGGACCAGTAGTTTAGCGAAGCACTAGAGCTCTTTGCCTGAGAATTCTGAGCACCCCTCCCTAAACTACAAATCCTAGGATTCCATAGTATGTTGCCATGATAGTTATAGTGTTATAATTGTGTGGTGTGAAAAGGCCTTTCCTCCAATGTCTTTACCACTCACACCAATAGATTACCTAAAGTGATCTTGGCTCTTTATTTCTTTCCCCAGCAATCCCAGAGGTATGAGGGAACAGAACTTGAGTCTATGGAGAGCCTTTAAGAAATAAAATGGCACGGCAGTGGTAAGACTTCCCAAAATTGCTGTGAGATGTGGCAGTAGTGCAGTGCCACTGAGTTTATTTGCATTGTTTTTCAAAGGTCTGTTGGCTGCATCCAATTCACTGATAGAGAGAAGGCAAGAGGCTATGCTAAAGATGTGAGCTTGTATAGCTGAATCCTTTGTGCCTTCAAATCAATTCTGACTTATAGTGACCCTAAGGCAAACCTATCATGGGGTTTTCTTGGTAGAATTTGTCCAGAACGAGTTTGCCATTGCCTTCCTCAAGTTGAGAGAATGTTTTTTTTAAATTATTTTTATTGAGTTTAATATTTTTCATACGTGCTTAAATAAAAATGGATATTATCATTCTTAGCATCCCCAGCATATTCAATCATAATATACCGGTACATATTATTCATGAAGAGAGCAAAATTCATTACATATCCTATTATTCACTCCACCTTTTATGCCAAATATTACTAAGTTCAGAATCCCATTTTCCTAATATAACCAAGATAAAGAAATTCAAGTTGAGAGAATGTGACTTGCCCAGGGTCACCCAAGGACTTTCCATGGCTGAATGGGGATTTGAGCCCTGGTTTTCCAGTGTCCTAGTCCAACACTCAAACCACTACACCACACTAGTTCAGTTGAAGAATCTCATTTTAGAAGAAAGGCGGGATATAAATCCTTAATATAATATAATATTCCCTATACAAAAAAACCTCCACTTTTCCCCACACATAGAAAACAAGCACATAGGAAGATGGTTAGACTACCAATGTAGATTCACATTGGTGAATTTCCTCTGTGTGAAGAAAAAATTCCTAAAGTTGCCCCACAACTTTAGCAGAGGTTAGAGGTGCAGAACCCCTGCAAAAGTGGGAAAAAATGAATATCTCCATACATACCCCAAGCCGTACTTAACACACACAAGGAAAGTACCTATACTGGTGAGGTGATTGGACCTGGCCATGCATGTGTTCCCTCACTCGCTCTCTCACTCAGGTAGAAGGAGGAGAAAGGGGACATCCATCCTACCCCCTTTCCTACCCTCATCTGCGCAGGTGAGCAAGGCAACATGCACCATTCTTCTTTGTATTCATCCCATCCCCCTGCCTGCTTGTGCAAATGAGCAAGCAAGCAAGCAAACATGTGCCCTCCATTCTCATGCTCCCTGATCCTATCCTCTTTTTCCAACCCATGTGAGCAAGCAATGAGGGAATATGCATATGATGACCACCCCTGGTTTGATTTCTTCCCAGCGACACCAGCATTATCAAAGCACCTGTGTAAAGTGGCAGAGGGCACTAACAGGGCCACAAATACAGTAATCTCCAAATAATGAAATCCACAAATGCATAACCCGCAGATGTGGAGGGATGACCATACATAGAAAACTAGCAATGTCAGGGAGAAAACTAAAATTTAGCTTACATGGCTATATCTTCCCCTATTAAAAATCCCTGCACATGTCAGCTATACTCTAATGTGGTGCTCATTTAGCTGAATCTCTTTCTAACCCCCCCCCGCCCCGCCCCTGCACTTGGAAAAATATTGTTTTGTGGAGAAGGATAGACTCTTCTGTTAGAAAGTATACAAGGGCAGGATGATTGCTTGTTTGTTTGTTTGTTTGTTTAATCCCTGCATATCGAAAATGAACATATCAGGGAGAAGGCTGCAGTGCAGTTGGGGGCTGATATGTCTAAAATGTTCCTCAGCAGAAAAGCACATTCCCTGCACATGAAAAGCTAATTTGTCAGGGCAAAGTTGAGGACCAACACTGCTCCTAAATGCACTTGAGGCTTCTTCCAGATTGTTGTAAAGAAGCATGAGTTCTCTTAATATAGTTCCATGTTTATTGCCAGTTTTTGCCATGTGTTGTTGTCTCTATATCCTCTTATTCTTTTCTTTTGTGCGGCTGTTTGCAGTGATATTTTTGAATCTAGTAGTGTGTGTGTGTGTGTGTGTGAGTGTAAAATCAGGGCATACTTTGTTATGGTGGTTTTATGCTTTGATGGCCAAATACTGCAACCTAAAGCGACCACCTGACCTATTAGCCTCCTCTAGAGGAGGCCTGAGTAATTGCCATTGTTATTTTTTATTACATGAGCGAGAATTAGACTTGCATGTGTTTTAGAATATTGCTCATTTACGTCTGTATTTTAGTATCTTTATTTATTTATTTTGCTCATTTATGTATGCATTCCAGGATCTTGATCACTTATATGTGCATTCTAGCATCTTGCTCACTTGTCTGTGCATTGTAGCATCTTGCTCACTTACGTGTACATTCTGTCATCTTTCACTTATGTGTGCATTCTAGGATCTTGCTCAGTTATGTGTGAATTCTACCATCTTGCTCGCATAATGGGAAATATTCTAGTAACTTAGCACCTCAACCAGCGTATCCTGACCTAGAATGTTTGTTTTTGTTTTTCAGGATGTCATCTTCAGCTGCAAATAATTTGAGGTGACGATTTCCTCCAAAACAAATGGGACAGTGTCCTTTCACCGGTTTATTGCCTGCAGCAGCACATTCCAGGCTCCCTGTTTTCTCCCTGAAAGACCGAACTTGCAGAACACATGGGCCTCCTGATGGAGTGGGAAAAGACTGCAGAATGTATTCCCTGGACCCATAGATTTCAGTTCTGCATTCTGCCACTGGGAGATGCTGTGCCATCATTTTTATACTGTATGTCTGTGTGTGAGAGAAGGAGATAATGTGTGTGAGAGATTTTTAATATATACGTGTATATATCTATATATATATTATTTTGTATAAATAAAAAACAGCTGTTTAGTAGACATGTGTTAAAGTGGCATTACAAAAACAAGCAATACCCAATGGGGATACTGTCAGTATGAGAACCTGGAAAAGTTCATTTTTTGCCCAGCCAGTATGACCATTATGGAATTGTGAGAATTGTAGATCAAAACCAGTTCTGCCCAACATCCAGTCTTGTACAGTTGGTGGGGGCCCAAGCAACCTAGCAAGGCTCAGTGGAAACACTGGCACCATGCCATTCATGGGTGGCAGGCAGCTGGGATTAAGAAGCACCTGGCACCCTGAAATTCTCATTAAGCCCCAGGAAAGGTGAGGTAATGTTGCTTGGGGCATTGTGGGAAATTAAAATTGGTGGTTCTCTATGTGGGAAATTTTAAAAAAAGGAATTCCCCACATTGCAAGAGTTCCTCAAACAAGTAGCCAGCCCTGATACCCAGGACTACTGTATTTACACACACCTAATATGAATAGAACAATTAGGGATTTTGTGGCTCTTTGGAGGCTGATGGATTTATTGTGATATAAACTTAATGCAGTCTGACATCACTTTAACTGTAAGCTGCATCCTATGGGTTGCTACGATTTGTAGTTTAGTAGAGTACCAGAACTCTCTAATGGAAGGCTAAATACCTCACAAAACTGCAAATCCCAGAATTCCATGGCACTGAGCTATGGCAATTAAGGCAGTGTCAAACTTCAGTATTGAGGAACTATACTTTTTTTTCTTTTGGTTTTGGTTTAAGTGTAAGAGGCCAACATGGATGACTGTGGAATATTTGATATATATTATATAACAGATATAAAAGAAACCTTAATTAAGAATAGTTGTGTTAGTGTTTTTCCATATAAAAAGAGAGGAATAAGGGAAAAAATACTTTGTGGCACCTTTAAGACTAACCAGCTGTCAGCATGGGGTGGTTTGAGTGTTGGACTATGACTCTGGAGATCAGGGTTCGATTCCCAGCTTGGCCATGAAAACTGCTGGGTGACACTGGGCAAGTCACATGTTCTCAACCTCAAGGAAGGGCAATGGCAAACCTTCTCTGAACAAATCTTGCCAAGAAAACCCCATGATAGGGTCCTCATAAATTAGAAGCAACTTGAAGGCACACAACAACAACAACAACAACAGCAAAACATTAATGAACTATAGCCTACAGTCATTAAAAGATGATTAAATAATTTGAGTAGTTTTAAAGATAACTTTTTTTCCTTTCTCCCCTCTTTCTAACTTCAGTTGTGTTACATGTGCCATATTAGAAAATGTCTTACTGCATATCTGTACCATAAAGGTAAAAGTTAAAGGTTTCCCCTTTGACAAGGTTGTCACACTGTGTTTTAAAAAAATAATTTACTATTTGGGACAATAACAAAGAGGCTAAAATGATGAGTGAAAGGGCCTCTAAACTAGTATATGTTGTACTATCTAGGTCTGCATGAGGGATATATAGTTACACACCACAAGCAGTTTCTGATACAGGCTACAGAGTTTTCTGTGCTGCTCATCCGTCCTGGGTTGTCTGAGTAGATAAAGGTAAAGTTATTCCCCATTGACAAGGTTGTCAAGTTGTGTCTGATCGTAGGGGCTGGTGCTCATCTCCGTTACTAAGACAAAGAGCCAACATTGTCAGAGATTACTCTGTGGTCATGTGGCCAGCAAGATTGCACAGAGCGCTGTTTACCTTCCCACCGAAGTGGTACCTGTTTATCTACTTGCATTTGCATGCTTTCGAACTGCTAGGTTGGCAGAAGCTGGGACTAGTGACAGGAGCTCACCCCGTCATGCAGCACCTGGGTTGTGAACTGCCAACCTGCCGATCTTGCAGTCAACAGAGTCAGTGTCTTAACCACTTGAGCCACCGTGTCCCTGGGTTGTTTGAGTACTGGATGCCAACAGCAGAGATCCAGGTTCAAATCCCCATTCACCTACAAGCCTGGGCCATTTGCTCTTTCTCAGCTTCATTTATCTCAACAGGAACATTGTGAGGATAACAAGGAGGATAACAAGGAATAGGTTTCCTTTCCTCAGTGTTTACCTATACCTTTTTCCCAGTGGTGGGGTAAAGTGTCACTATAATAATGCACAATGCCTCTAAGAGCACTTTTTAAAAGCAGTTATCAGTATGATACTACATTTCCACCACATCCTCTCTGCATCTACTCTGCAGAGAGTAGCTGCTGTAATTTGGGACTGGCTAGGTAGCTACTAAGAGAAGACTTGAATGTGAAGTGTTTGTGTATATTCTACTGCAGCCTTTTTCAGCCTGCTTTACCCTGGAGGAACCCTTCTCAGGGAAACCTTGTTTAAACATTATTATACCTACAGTTTGAAAAAACAAGTTTATTCAATTATGATCTCTCATGGAACCCCAGCAACCTCTTGTGAAATTAATGCAGTTTGATGCCATTTTAACTGCCATGGCTCAATGCTATGAAATCTCGGGATTTGTAGGTTGTTGTGGCATCAGAGTTCCCTGACAGAGAAAGCTAAATATCTCACAAAACTACAAATCCCTGAATTCCATAGCATTGAGCCATGGCAGTTAAAGCGGTGTCAAACTGCATTAATTCTGCAGCATGGCAGTGGTCTGTCTTTTAAGCTGGAAATCAGTTATCTTTCTGTTGAGCCTAGGGCTCTGTACAACACGAAAGTTTACTAATTTTTGTACTGGTCATATTCACCAGCTTAACCTTTCTTTATATGTGTGGAACCACTGCCTTGTTAATGAAGACAATGTTTGATTACCAACAACAGTGGATGGTCAGACTTGAAGGAGATAATAATCCTTGCAATTTATTTTATACTAATGGATGTAGCATTTATAGATGGGTACAACAAATGTTTCCAACTTGAATGATAGTAACTCTCTCTCTCTCTCTCTTTCTCTAGACAGATGGCATTTTGCTAAAAGGTTTCCTTGCCAGCATTGCATGCAAAACCTCAGAAGGACCAAGTCTCTCTTGTCTATCCTTCGTCATGGGTGCCCTCTCCAAACTGCCACCTCAAAGACACCCACTTGATTCCTCTTATTTAGTTATCTCACTCTATGCTTGCCTTTTTTAAAAAGAGGCCACTGATTAAACGCAGCCGTCTGCTCTGCCCTAAGTTAGGGGCATTATCTTCATGCTCATTTATTCTGTATGTTGCATGCTTTCTGCTCCTTTTCCTGGTTTATAATCTTTACCTCCTGCGTTTCTCCCTCCACCCTTTGCAACTACACTTGTTCTTTGACGTCGTCAAGTGACGGGGATACTAAGCTGCCGGAGTCTCCCCCTTTGCCGCTGGCCTTCTTCAGATCCCCCTTCGCCTCCTGCCGAGACACACTGTCCCCCCTCCCATTTGGGGTAAGGAGTTGTGGATGGGAGGGAAACCCATGATATGAGAGAGATGGGGTGCAGTCATGGGGTTGGGGCATTGCTGGACACAACTCATAGCCCAGTCTCTTCAAGGGCTGACCTCTTGCAGACCAAAGAAGAGAGGTGGCTGGTGGTAAGAAGTTATGGGGGACTGTCTCCTCTAGGGGGTGCTGCCTTCCTTATGGGATAAAATGGATCCTGGAGAGAAGGGGGAATGGATGTTCTCTGTGTGGGGTGGGGGCTTCAATTCAGAATTTGTGGGAATGGAGACTTGGGATACAGAGTTGTGTCATGCGTGCTTTATTCTTGATGCTTGGTAACTGTGTGTCTGTATATATCTGTGTACTTAGACAAGTAATGCTTCTTCCTTCTGTTGCATCTTCTTAAACTTTGCCTTGCCTATGAAAGAAAATCAGAAATTTAGCATATGAGGTTTTTCTTGATAGAGAAGCTGCATGCTTAATTGTGCATGTTAAAGATTGCAGTCAATGACACAAGACGAAGGAATTATTTTTCTTAAAGTTGGCAAACTGAATCCAGTCAGGGAGCTTGGATCATGATACGTGCTTGGATCATAACATGCACTCTCTTCCTTCCACAGCCGTTTTCCCTTGCCTCTTAAGCTACTGGTTCCAATCTAGCAGTAGTAACTGATGACTTCCATTTCAGTGCCATGGTCAATCCATTCCAGGTTTTCACCTGACCTTAGTGGAAACTTTAATGGAGTTTAAACCACACCTCAGAATAGATTCAACACCCTTCAAAATGGATTTATCATCCCACTGACATGGAATCCATCACCAGATGCTGTAATCTAGGTCTGACTGGCTAGCTACTAAGAGAGGACTTGAATCAATGTGAAGTTTTTGTGCATATTCTATAGCAGCCTTTTTCAACCTTTTTTTTTTTTTTACACCCTGGAGGAACCCTTGAAATAATATTCAGGTCTCAGAGAAATCTTGTTTAAAAGTTATAAGTACAACCTGGGGGGGGGGGGTTATTCTTTTCGATCATGACATCTCATGGAATCCCAAGGTAACCTCTTGTGAAATCGTAGGCTTCCAGAGATGTTATATAGGGAAGAGGGGAAATACTCTACTCTTTAAGGGCAGCTGTATATCTAAGCCTCCTTGGTATGTGGTCAGTTTGCAACAGGAAGCAGTTGAAATCTTTTTATTGGGCCAACATAATGCACCATTGAATTATGCATGTTTTTAAAGTTCCATAGGTCTCATTAAAATTGCCTGATGAAGAGTGAGGCACAAAAATGTAATACTGTTGTACCAAGCAAAGATGATCTGTCAATATATTATTTTATCTTTCTTGGCTTCAGCCCTAAATCAGGTTTGCCAAAAAGGAATGGAGGTTGGAGGAATGGTGTTTGAGAAAGTGCTGAATAGGGTTGCTGAATAGAAAAATTGGAACACTTTCCCCATTTTGATTGCATTTTTAAAAGGAGAGTGGATCAACTTTTTAAAATAAATGGCTCAGCTGTCCCCTGGTCAGTAAGGCTCCTATCACTTAATTGGGAATTTAAAACAAAGAAGATGGATATTTCTTCTTTTTTGTTCCTTCTTTGTATTTATTCTATATTTATTCTAAACCATCCAGAGATTCCAAATCCTGCAAGTTAATATGGATTAGGAGATACAACGTATGGACACAGCAGCTGGTTGATAAAGAAGTAAATACACAGACCAAAAGAACTTTATGCACTATAACAGAGCAGAAATGCCTCCCCTATCATTACACATTCATCCCGATCCTTGCTATAGTTATTTGTTATCACATTACAGGGTTCATTCAAGCTCTGTTGAACAGCCTGGATTCTTCTTTTGATATAGAATTATATCCCAATCCCAGTCATACCTTCAAACTTAAAATTAATTTCATAGCAGTTTGAGAGCTAACATGGTGTAGTAGTCAAAGCTTTGAAAAGTTGTGTTTTTTTTTTTGTTTTGTTTTTTGGATTCCAGCTCCCAAAGTCCCAACATCAATGGTCATGTTGACTGTGGGATTCTAGAAGGAGGAGTCCAAAAATCTAACTTTTCCAAGCTGCTAGTGGCTGGAGTGTTTGGCTGAAGCTTGGGAGAAACAGATTCAAGTCTCCATTGAGCCTTGAAACTCACTGGGTGACTCAAAGGCTGTTGCTCCCTCTTCATGTAATCTACCTTCCAGTATTTTCCTGAGGGAAAAAGTAGATAAGAGGAGATTCCACCTTGAGCTCACTGGGAAAAAGGTGAGATATAAACATAACTAAGAAATAAATATAAATAATCAGAAGACAGAGATTTGGAAGGCCAGCTATTAAGGAACTAGACAAGATCCTAGAAAAGACAATAATGCTTAGCAAAGTGGAAGGCAGCAGAAAAAGAGGAAGACCCTATTCCAGATGGATAGACTCAACAAAGGAAGCCATGGCCCTGTGTGCAAGATCTGAGCATGATGGTTGATGATAAGATGACTTGGTGGTCTTACATTCATTGGGTTGCCATATGTTAAAGTTGATGTGATGACAGCTAACAACAACAAAATTTAGCTTTTTGCATCCTATCCCTTACAGGCAAAGTAAAAATTTGGAGAGGGCTTCACATAAGAGGGAGTTTTGGCAGGTGCTGCTTGTTGCCTGGTTGTATGACAAGCAACACCTGCTGAAATTCCTTCTTCTACATGACCATTGAAGATACAGAAGCCTTCTCCATCTAGCAACTGCTGTAGGCTTTATTTTAGAAGAAAGAACTGTCAAAAACACCTCTCTGAGGAGTCTATTCCTAAGAAAACTGAAACCCATGGGGTTACCATACATTGATAGGCAACTTGAAGATGTACGTGTACACACATACACATGCCCTACCCTGCAAACAATCTTGGGAATTGTAGTTTGGGCTTTCCTTCTCACCAATCAGACCCAGAAGAACCACAGAAATCCTCAAAAAGTGTTTGTAGGAAATCAATCCAGCATGGAATTGTTTGGGCAAGACAAACGAAGGGGGGAATTGCCTTTTTAAAATGTGGGATTTATGGGGATTAAAGGCAACCTCCAGCAATTTTTTTCCTGTTTGGAAATACAGGAAACAGGAAGTACAGCTATGTTCATGCATGTATTTCTAAGATGCATCTCTCCTGGCCCCAAGACATTTCTTTTCTTCCCTCTGTCTCTGAGGATGAAAAAGAATAGAGGACAGACTGGCTGGGAGCAGAAGGTCAGAAGGTCAGGCATTGGCCATAAGCTCTGGCTTGGCCATGCTGGTAGCCTGCCCCAGGCAGCTGTTACTGAAATTGTTAGTTAATTTTATAAAGCATAAATAAATAGGATGAGGATAATGATTAATTTTACTGTCAGAGAGTGGCTGAGGCCCTTTGGGTGATTTTCTCCTCCAAATGTCAAAACAGTGCAGCCAGTTTTTGGCACTGTCCACCTTAACAGGAGAGGTATAGGGGAGGCATTTAGTGTCTAACTCAGGTAGCAAAATTTGGGTGGATTCCCTGCAAATAGAGATGATATTTTTTCACCTCTTCTCCTGTTACATCTTGTTATTTCTTCTTACCCTTTGATGTGTTAAACTTTTTTGAGGGGAAAGGGAGTTGTTGATATCATTTTTCTTGGGTTCATCTTTCCCTTTGGTGTCATGGGAAGTTGTATTTCTATGTGGAGATGATGATGATGATGATGGTGATGATGATGCCCTCCTTCCTCTCAGTATAGGGACTCAAGGTGGCTAACAAAATTTAAAACAGTACAAGGTAAAACAATACAAAGCATTAAAATATAAATACAGGGTTTAAAATATACTTAAACAATTTTTAAAATTGTTACTGTCTTACACTAGAGCTCCTGTCCCTGATGCTGCAACTCTGCCAAGCTACTGTTCATATGGCTTCTGTTATTGTTGTGCCTTATGTTTCATGCTTAGTACACATCAAACCTGTCTGATTAACTTTGCCACAAGTCTCTGGAGAGATTGCATTCCAAAATTTCTGGGAAAATCTAGTAGCAAAGAGCTCTGAGGAACGGGTTGGGTTGAAAGAGGGCATGACTCCTGTATCATGTGTGTGTGTATCACTAACTAATAACAACCAATAAAACTGCTAAATCGGTTTAAATCTGCATTTGAGCAGATAACGCCCACTAGCTTAGTTTGTCAGAGTTTTGTGAGCTAGTCAGATGTAGAGTTACCAAAATCCAATACTTTCATTTGATTATCCTTTAGCTGATTAACATTTTCCCCCTGAAGGCTCATCCACATCTCTTATCAGCCAAAGCCTAGATTGGGAAAAGGTGACCTATTATATCCTGTATTTTTTGTTAGTTCTTTGTTTTGAGTGGTGGCCAGCTTGAACATTCACCTGGTTATTCTCAAAGGCAGACCCCTCCCTTCCTGAATGACCACCTAGTATTTCATGATTTATTCAGTTTGGAAAAGGAATAGCTGCTTTGTGGGTAACATTTGGGGAAGTGATGCAAGGGAAGTAGACCAAATCTGTTCCCCAAAATCTCAAAACGACTGCCCTGTAATGCACACAGAGAAACACATGTCTCCTCTCCGTTGTTTAGTGCAGCTTTCTCCATTCTGGACTGTAACTCCCATCATAATGGGAATTGTGGTCCAATACATCCCAAGGTCACCAAGGGCCCATCTATGCTTGGCAGAATATAACGTGTTGCCCCCACAGCATTCTGGCCCCTGAATTTCCCCCCAAATTCACTCTCTATTCCCCCAGCGACAATGGATGGCTACCTTCCCACATGGTCCCTGTTTGTCACCTGGCACCACTGTTAAGGACCTTATCACACGGGGTCTAAAGCAGACCTAATCCAAAGGGTATCCGTAGCAAATACATATTATTTCCCCGTGTTTACACACAACGTTACACCGAAACTCGACAGAACCCGGAGCTAATCCGTATTGTTTCTCCGTGTTTACACACGACGTTGCACCGAAACTCGACAGAAACCAGAGCTAATCCGTAACGAATTGAGATCTTTTGACATTCGGTTTTTCGGGGAAGTACAAGGGAGCTTTCGGAATCATTGCACAATGGCCACGCAGGCGAAATTCAGTTCATTTTGGTATAGAACTGAATTTATTCTTATTTTGGTTACTTTTCACTTCGTGGCCAGCGTGTGATAAGGTCCTAAAGATTGGCATGAGGTGCCCAGCCATGCTATTGATGCTGGGTGTGTCGTTCTGATCTCAGAGTGACTTGCGCCCACAGCAGCAGCACCAGGCGATTAACAGGGACTGCAAGTGACAAAGCAGCCAATCGTCATTGCTGAAACCCACCAAAAACTCACAGCAAAAGGTCAGTTTTTAAAATGCAGGTTAGAGGGAGGAAGCCCTGAATCTGGTGTGAGCATCCTGAACACAGTCCGGACCCGATTTGGGGTTTTGGCCCTGGATCGTGTAAGCAGGACGCTATGAGCCTGGGGGGAACTCAGGGTAAAATGGCCATATAGAGAAGATTCAAGATGAAGAAAGCTGGTATAGTCAGTTGAATTTTGGCTAGAAATAAAGTGGACATGTCTAGGGCTGCCAGTTATCCAGTCCTAGCCCTTGGTTTCCATTTTTTGTGGACCATCTCCAGATAGGGGATGAAAGTGCAGATTCAGTTAGGGGAATTTGGGCAACAGCTTGATACAATTTGCAAGGAGTAATTGATTTCTTGCTGCAACTTGCAAAGACTCTCAAGGTGGATTTATGCTTTTACTTAGCTTCCTCCTTCCCTCCCAATAGTTGGTCCTCCAGAACTCACTCTCCATTCTGCTTTGTATCCACCTTCTGGCTAGAGTCAAGTAGGCTAGATTACATGTTCCTTATACCAGTCTCCCTAAGTAAATGAGAAGGAATAATTCCCTCGTTTCACCTTGATCTGGAAACAGCCCCTTTAGTTAAGTCTTACCATTTTCAAGCAGGAAATATGTTGTGTGTGTGTTTAAATGACAAACTATGAGCAACTGGTACTTAATACATAACCCTTAATGACATCCCCAGAGGCCATCCCCAGGTCTCAGGGTTTGGCCCAGAAACTTCAGGGCCTGGGACAATCCTGACTGGCAACTGTAGTCATATGTCATGCTTTCCAGGGGACAGCCTTCTGTTAGAAGACATCCTCTGTTTGGAGCGTTGTCCAGGTCAAGTCCAGTTTCAAGATCAAGAAGAATAAAAGGGGAGAGAAAGGCTCATTGACCATTAGCATCTGGATGAACTCAACAGGTGGGCCTGCAGGTCACCTGGTCACAGTCTTCCTCAGCATAGTGTGATGTATACTGTCTATATTTAAATTATAGCAGTTGTCTCTAAATTTGTGTGTATTTTTACATATTTATCTACACAAAGATGTTGTCCAAAGCCACATGCACTTTTTGGGGAGCAATGCTTAGGTCACCTAGTCCACACTTCAGAGAGGTGTTGGTGATCAGTTTATACAACCCAGTAACAAGGCTCTTAACACATGCCTGCAGCAGGATTTCTTCTGGTCCTCTGCATGGCCCTAAATCCCATTGAAGACTTGAGGATGAGGATTCTGGATCAAAGATGTGCCTTCTCAACTGGCCTTACCCCTCAGCATCTTGGGGGGGGGGGAATACAACCTTAGCTGAGATCTTGAATGATCAGACATAGCTATGACAATAGAATTCTGTCTTTATAACTACCCCCCCCCAAAAAAAACCTCTGCCTCTTAAAACAGATAGTGTCAAAACTGAAGGGTTTCTGGGGTCTGGGAAGTTATTTATTTATTTATTTAGACAATTTGTACTCTGCTCTTCAGCACAAAGGCTCTCAGAGCATTTACAGACTATTAGACAGTTCCCTGCTCTCAGGCATACAATCAAAAAAGACATGATACAAAAGGAGAAGGGAATGGCCATGGAGAAGGGGACCAAGTCCAGCAGATACTGCCAGTTTTTCTCTCCCTCCAAGGCCAAGGCAGGGGCAGTTGGAATGGAGGGTGGGTCCTCCATCAGCTTCTGGGGCTAGGTATGGTGGAGCTGTGCCTGCCTTTTCTCTCCCTCCAAGGCCAGGGTGGTAGCAGTTAAGATGGAGAGAGGGCCTTTCATCTACAATAATGTCTACAGCACTCTCCCAGTCACAGAATGGATCCCTGAGGGGATTCTCCTACTGCCTGTCTCAATGCACCATGAGGTCAGTGCTGCAGACATCATTTCCCTGATTTGCAGGGCCTCAGAAGCCCTTCAGTTGAGGCATTGCCTGGCTTAAGAAACAAGTTTTTGGGGTCATATTTGGTTATTTATTATTATAGACAGAAATCCCAAAAGTTGCAAGATTGTGCAGTACATCCAGCCTATAACCTCATGAATACTAAACAGGGTGCCGGTCATCAAATGTATGTATGTAAATAAGTAAGTATGTATGTATGTGTGTGTGTATTAAAATATTTTCATCTCACCATATATCAAAAGATCTCAGGTACAAGATCAACAGGTTAAAATATTTTAAAACAATAAAGGTAATTTAGACTAAAAATATGTTAAAACACAAGTTAAAACAGATTGAAAAGATTGAAAAGATTAAAGCAATTTTAAAACCTTGTGCATAGCATTTGAAGTCACTCAAGTTTGACCCAAGTTAACTTTTTTTTTCTTTCCTTCCCATCCCACTGCTCTCCTTGAGGCAAAACAAGGGGCATTAGGTGTGGCCCTGGAAATGACTAACCATGTGGAGGTCCCCATGGCAGATGGCCCCCACATCAGCTTGGAAGACTTGCCAAAGCCTTGCCTGGATAAATACTGTGGATGGCTTATGAGAAATGCACTGCTTACTCTCACTATCATAGGTAAGATGTGCTCATGTAATCAAGCCTACTGTCTTTCCTCTGTTTTGTGTATCTTGTGTCGTGTGCCTTCAAGTTGTTTCCAAATTATGGCAACTCTAAGGCGGACTTTTCATGGGGTTTTCTTGGCAAGATTTGTTCAGAGCAGGTTTGCCATTGCCATTGCCTTCCCCTGAGGCTGACAGCACATGACTTGCTCAAGATGGGTTTCATGGCCAAACAGGGAGTTGAGACACTTGCTCCATAATCATAGTCCAACTATGTCACACTGGCTCCTATATGGGATTTATTATTATTATTATTATTATTATTATTATTATTAGGTATTGTATTAACCCAGTCTCCCATATCTCTGTCTCCACCATCATCCTATACTTCAGGGAATGAGCTAATTGTATTTCATATTACAGACTTATTGTTATGTGCCTTCAAGTCATTTCTGATTTATGGTGTCCCTAAGGTGAACCTATCATTGGGTTTGCTTGGCAAGATTTGTTCGGAGAGTTTGCATTTGCCACCCCTAAGGCTGAGAGAGTATGACTTGCACAAGGTCACCCAGCAGGTTCCCACAGCCAAGTGGGTGTCTTCAGACTGAAACTGGAGAGTCATGCTCAGTCATGAAGCTTATTGCTAGGTAACCTGGAGTCATTATTTCTCTCCTCTGTGTCTGTCTCAGGACAGGTGTACAGCTGCCTAGGCTACTTCTGGAGTATTCTGGCCCTAGAGCTGCCCCAAATTCCCTGTTACCTCTGCACCCCAGAGCTATGCCAGGCAGCTGTCTACACAGACATCATGTTGTGCTGCATTTGTGGGGCTGCAACTCCTGTGTCCTCCACTCCACATGAACACTGCTGAATTCCCTAAATAGAAGAGATTATTATTAAATAGCAATAGCAATAACAAGTACATTTCTATATTGCTTATCAGTGAACTGACACTCCCTAAGCAGTTTACAATGTGTAAGCTAATTGCCCCCAACAAGCTGGGTACTCATTATACCAACCTACAACAGGATGGAAGGCTGAGTGGACCTTAAAAGAGCCCTGCCTGGGATCGAACTCACAACCTTGTGGCTGCAATACTGGCATTTCACCACTGCTCCATCAGGGCTCCTATCATGAAAAACATTATGGAGACTAGAAAAAGAGTGATATAAAGTACATTATGGGGGTGGGGGAGCAGAACTCAATCCCATTGTGGGGTAAAGTAAAAACTGGCCCCACAGAACTAAAAAGAATTTATCTGTACTGTGGCATATCTCCCTGCAGTTTAGTTTCTGTGATTGTCATGGTCCCAGAAGAGAGGGGGAATGATAGGATAATTTTTCTATCAATTAGGCTTTTCATAAAGGCCAATCTGGGCAGTAACATTCCACAGACCTTCATGTAATCTCCTATCTCTGGGCAGCCAGCCATATTTTTGCAGCTGTGTGCAGGTGTGTGTGTGTGTATATATGTATGTATGTATATATCTCCTCTGGTGACCTCTTCAGGGAAAGGCTGAAAGCTGAGAACCTCAAGAAGGAGGAGCATCAGTTTCTTAGAAATGAAGGGAATAGGATTTAGGGCGAAAAACCGAATAGGTCTGAAGCATGTCATTCAGGCATAGCAGCATTAAAAAAACTCATAGATCTCTTTCACCACGTCTTCCCTTGGCTGTGTTTAAAGTGTACAATTCTGTCTGTCTGCCTTCCTTCTTTCTTTCCTTATCTTAACATCTTCCTAAATAAATCAAACATTATGTGTAATTCTGTGTTGACTGTCATAAATGCATCTTGTTGCTGTTGTGTACCTTCAAATCATTTCCGACTTTTAGCAACGCTAAGGCAAACCTATCATGAGGTTTTCTTGGCAAGATTTCAGAGGTTTGCCATTGCCTTCCCTTGAGGCTGAGAGCACGTGACTTGTCCAAGGTCACCCAGTGGGTTTCATGGCCAAACTGGGAATCAACCCCTGGTGTCCAGACTCATAGTCCAACACTCAAACCACTACACCACACTGGCTCTCTAAATGTAACTTGTGTAGATTCAAATATGCCCTCCTCCTACACACACATTCTCTCTCTTTCTCTCTGTTACACATATAGCACACACACGTATATAGAAGTCACAAGCACTGGCAGAATCACAGGTTCATAGGGGAAAGGGCCAGGATTTCATTAGTCTCTCATTGTTTCTCTTACGTCATTGCCTGGGAGAAAGAAAATTAAACATGTGGTCTAATCCCTGCAGCTTCACCAGTCTCTCTCTCGCCCATGCTCACCCCCCATCACTGCCCACTGCCAGCTCCTAATCAGCTTGAACAAGAAGACCAAAGGGTACATAGGAGAGGACATCTGTATGCCATGTGTTGAAAGGGGCAGATAGCTTTGTGCCAGGGAGGATGTGAGCAGGAGGTGTGGAAGGCTAATTCTGCATTACTGTATTGACAGTGACTCCAAAGAGGAATCAAAGTATTTTGTGAATAATAATAATGTATTATGCCACCTTGGCTCCAGGCTTGGGAGAAAGGCAGCATATAAATAAAGTAAATTTTTAGAAGAAAATTAACTGAAAGAAATAATAAAGGGATAAAGGGGAACATGCAGTTTTCTGCAATATGAAATTTGAAGTTAATCGAAGGAGGTTTAAATATGAGAACAGAGTTTTGTTTTCTTTGAGGTATTGTATAAATTATAGATATATAACTGTATAAAGTTTTTAAAAAGCAGAATATAAAGTGAAAAATGAGACTCGATAATAGGAGGAGAAGATTAATTAAATGCAGAAAGACTACTTTCGGAGGACTGAAGAAAGGAAGTTGGGAAGGAGCTAAGTGGAAGAAGCAAAGGAGATCAACAAGAGAAGAATAAGAAGAAAAGACATCTAGAATAATAAAGCTGAGATGTATGAAGATATCATTAAGGAATATAATAGTGTATGAGATGTAGAAAGCTAGACATGTAAGAAATATGTAATGATGAAATAGAGTAAATAAATAAATATGTAGAGGGAATGGGTTAGAGCAGGGGTTCCCAACCTGTGCTTTGAGGAGCCCTTAGGGACCCAGGTGCACTTCCCAGGTGCTCTGCGGCCACTTCAGGAAAACGAAAGAAATAAACATTGAATGAAATGAACGAAGAATATATTCCTATATATACTCCTAAACACCGTTAACTTGTAAGACATAGGGTAGGCTTCTTAGCGGCTGTGCCATGGAAACAAGGGTTCTGCGAGTCAAAAAGGCTGGGATTCCCGGGATAGAGAGAAAGAAATGTCAAAGAAATCTCAAGTCACAGATATTTCACTCCATAAATCCTCTTTCCAGTACCCAAGCCACTGCTAAGGTCTAATCTTCACTGCAGAAATAATGCAGTTTGACACCACTTTAACTGCCATGGCTCAATGCTATGGGATTCTTGTGGCATCAGCACACTCTAATAGAGAAGGCTAAATAGCTCACAAAACTACAAATCCCAGAATGCCACAGCAATTGAGCCATGGCAGTCAAAGTGCTGTCAAACTGCTTTATTTCTGCAGTGCAGATCAGACCTAATTTACACTGCAGTTATGATGTAACAACTATAGCAAAGGATAACTTTGCCTTTTTTGTAGTATAACTGTAACTGGTTTTCGTTACATTTACAGTTGCATGGGATGGCCACTTCTTTTTGGCGCAGTTTGAAGTACGATAGACCAAAAACTCATAGCATTTTGAATTTTTTAAGCAATTAAAAGTAACAGCTTTGAAGTTACTTTTTATAAATGTATACAAAAATGTTACTTTATATAATTGTAACTATAATGACAACTAACTGAGAGGGGGACTTTGGATAGTAACTGTAACTAATTCCTTTTAAGAAGCAACTTTTCCAAGCTCTGGAGGGTGTGCGGTTTTGCATGATATTCAAATCATAGCCAGGTCAGCAACAAACATACAGTTGGTCCTCCACATTTACAACTTTGACTTTTGCTGATTTTATTAATAGATTTTATTAATGTCTTCTCTCTAAGAATCTCTAGGTCTTCCAGCATGACTCTGCCAGAGGTTGACCATAGAGTCACATTGGAGGACCTAGCAATTCCTAGAGAAAACACCTCTCTAGATATTTATAGGTCCTCCAGTGCAATTCTATGGTCAAATTGTGCCAGATGTTGGCCATACAATTGTCCTGGAGGACCAAGAGATTCCTAGAGAGGTGTACCCTCAGCGTTGTTTTTTTTTTTCCTAAAGTGTTTTTTATTTGTGTCCTTAACTCCAATGAATGTGGAGGACCCACTGTACTTCCCTGAGAAGACCATATCATAGGACTTTATCACACAGGGGAAATCTGTGCAGAAATGGGTTTTTAAACAGAAAACAACCAGCAAAAGCGGGTAGATTTTCAGATGATGTCACTTTTAAAGTGTGCTTAACCAGAACGGAAAGTAGTCAAAAGCCTCTTCTTTTTACTTTCGGAAAATTCCGAAAGTAAAAAGGAGCGGCTTTTGACTAGTTCCCATTCGGGTTAAGCACACATTAACAGCAATGTGTGTGAAAATCTACCTGCTTTTGGGGTTTCCCCCACCTTTTAAATCCCGTTTCTGCACAGGATTCCCCCTGTGTGATAAGGTATAGTTGGGCTGCCGTTACCAAAAAACGACCCTTTGTTATAAGAAATGTTGCATCTTATTTTGCAGTAAGTTTTCACACCATGAACCATAGCAGGAGGCCAAAGGGACTGGTTAAGTAACTGCAACCTTAAGGGATGCATCTCTAATAATGTTTCCATTTTATTCTAATGTATATTCTGCCTCTTACTAATTTTCTAACCAAAAATTCTCCATGTTCCTAATTCTAAAACATGTCTGGCTTGGAATTCAGACCCTTGGGCATTCATATTTAACTGTTGTTCTCACCATGGTTGCAAACAGTTTTGAAAAGTCTTCAGGGCTGGTGCATCCATCTTTTCTTGGCCTCACCTGAGTTCCCTCTGTTTAGAGCTTGGAAAAGTTTGCATCTGGACTATAACACCCCAAATCCCCCAGCCAGGATGGCCACTGTGAATGCTTTTTTGGAATATAGTTCCACTTATCTGTGAGTTGCAATCCAAAATGTAACATTTCCAAACTCTACTTTCCAAACTTTTCTCCTATATTTGTGCAAACTGTGGCCAAACTATTCACGCACTCCTAAGAAAACATTTGACATATAGTTGTTTAAAATAAAACATTGCTAAGATCATCTGATTTATGCAGTTTATACCAAATGAAGAATTTCGGTTTCATTGACAGAGATTGTGAGAATTTCAGAGGCAGGTAGACAGGCAGGCAAGCAGGCCCCATATATTTAATAAAGAGGGATCTCTAAAGCAATAAGAAGGATCAGCTGAATGTTGATTTTCACCCTCCTTTCTCCTCTATCTCAACTAAACTGCACACCCTGATTTTGCATTTTGCCCTGGTTGCCTCTAGCAATTTTCATTCCTGGATCTTTTCCCAGGGAGGATTCAGGGGCATGAACCCCTGTACCTTGGCTTTGCTCCAAGTAGGACAGCAGCTTCTCTGAACCGATCCCTTGAACAGATCCTGTTTCCACAAAACGGTTTAGATATCAGTAATATCATGATCCTGCCCCAGAAGGTTTGGATACAACCTCCCACACAGTGTCTAGAGCAACAGATTGACTTTCTGCAGGGCAAAATATCTGAAGCTGATAAGTTAGTGAGGGAAAGGGGGGACAGGGAATTTTTTCTGATTTCAAATACTTTCAGTTAAACAAATTTCCTGTTAAAGATCTTAAGGGAGAGGAATATTTACAAATATATATGTATATTATACATACACACACACACACACACACACACACACACAAATATATTGTCAGAGAAACACATGGTTTTACTAAGAAACACATGGCTAAGTTAACGGACATCAGTATTTTCCTTTGATATTTAGGTAAAAGGTTTGTTTGCTTCTTGGATGTCTGCCCTGAGCCTCATGAATTTTGAGTCCCTTATTACTGTTTTTGCTGTTTTTAAAACCTAGCAACATTAATAATGGGCCTAAAAATTCTTACCTGGTAATCTGTTTTTTAAAAATAAAATCTTATTTAGGCACATGAAAAATTTTGGAATATGAAAACTGGCTGCACCCTAGTATCGGGAACAGCCATTGAAGCTGTTCATATAGTTGGAAAAACATAGTGATTTCAGGAGGAAATTAAACTGAAAATAAATGGAATTATTTGGTATTTCATACCTACGTGAGCCACCTTGAGTCCCACTTTGGGAGAAAGGTGGCATATAAATAAAATTAATAAATAATAATGAATAATGAATAAATCCAGTCATGGAACTCCATGGGCAAATCTGGGCCAGTCACTTTTCCTAGCCAGACCTACCTCTTAGGGTTGTTGTGAAGTTAAAATGGCAAGAAGATCATTGCACAAGTAATCCAATTTGACACCACTTTAACTGTCATGGTTCAATGTTATGGAATTCTGAGAACTGTAGTTTGTTGTGGCACCAGAGCTCTCTGACCAAAAAGGCTAAATGTCTCACAAAACTAGAATTCCCAACATTTCTTAGGACGTTATCACACGGGGAGTTGCGGGGAGAAAGTGGAAATAAACAGGCACTAGCGGAAGTCTTTAATTTACGGGATTTGTCCCGGTCCGCCTCGTCTGATAACTAAATTTGAATTTAAAAGGGGGTTAATTCGAACGAAAACCTGATCTTTTCATTTTCAGGATTTTTGAGGATTTGAAAAGATCAGGTTTTTGTTCGAATTAACCCCCTTTTAAATTCAAATTTAGTTATCAGACGCAGAACGGGACAAATCCCGTAAATTAAAGTCTTCCGCTTGTCCCGTTTATTTCCACTTTCTCCCCGCGACTCCCCGTGTGATAACGTCCTTAGCATTGAACCATGGCAATTAATGTGGTGTCAAACTGGATTATTTCTGCAGTGTGGATGCAGCCTGTGAGCTCATTTCAAGAAGCACAGGATAGAAATGTAGATGACAACGGTGATTATGGCTCATGAAACTTTTTCAATAGGTTGGTAGCCTTTTCATGGTAGCAAAAATAGGAATCGCTACCAAATGAAAGCTAGAGAGTGCTCCTTCTTTGAAAGAATGACAACAGTCTAGCTTAGGAGGGCCAGGTTAGGTTTTGCGGCATAAACAGTGAAGTTCAAATACTGGTCACTGTTCCCATCCTGTCATATGAGTCTGCTTTGGCTTCCCTTGGAAAGTGTAGGGGCAGCAGGCTACTATAGAGGTGCTAAGGATGCCACTACTTTGCCACTTATCACCCTTCTCCCCCAGTCCACCCCATGTTTTGTGTCAGTTGACCCCACTTTTCCCTCTCTAAACTTGTGCTTGGTGACTTTGACAGAGGCAGCTTCTTCTGATGTAAACTAGGACCTTGTATTTTTCCTCTTCATTTCAGGAGTCATTTTAGGATCTCTGTTTGGGGGTTTGCTGAGGTTTCTTCCACCACTTGATAGTGACCTGATCATGCTCATTTCTTTTCCCGGAGACATCCTTATGCGCATGTTGAAGATGTTGATCCTGCCTCTTGTGATATCCAGTCTCATTTCAGGTAAGAGGGCAGGAAAAGAAGCAGAAGGTGTCCCACGCATTCCCAGGTCTAAACTCCACACCAGTCATTCTTAGGAGGCAGAATTGCTCCTGATGGATTGTGTGCATCAGAAGACATCAGAGTGTCACTGGCCACAGTCTTACATCATGTTTGCAGCCCATTCACTTCAGCTTTTACTCATTCCTTTGTAAATTTATACACCTGACGATTGAAATCATTTTGAGAGGCTGATCTCTGGGTGCTATCAAGGAAGATTCTGTTAATGACTATCAGAGGAAGGACCTTTTCAGTGGTTGCACACTAGTCATGGAATACATCATGGAATGCCATTACCTACAAACTGTGGTCTAATCTGCACTGCAGAAATAATGCAGTTTGACACTGGTTTAACTGCCATGGCCCAATGCTATGGAATTCTGAGATCTGTAGCTTTGTGAGATATTTATCCTCTTTTGTTAGAGAGCTTTGGTGCCACAACAAACTACAAATCCCAGAATTCCATAGCATTGAGCCATGGACTGTATTATTTCTGCAGTGCAGATTTGACTTGTGCTATAGCCTTTCAAGCACTAGGTGAACATTCTTCCAGATATTTAAAGAGCTATTAATATGATTTTGAAAATTTTTAATGGTTAACAGTGTTTCATTGACTTCAGTGGGTACTGCTGTTTTGTTGCTGATTTTATTTATTCATCTCTCTCCTTTAATGCAGTGTGTGTAGTATGTGTGTTTGTGTGCAATAAAAAATAAATAACTAGCAGTTTTCTGCCTTTTGTAGTATTGAAAATCTGCTGCCTAAGTCAAGAGCCTCATTCTACCTAATGATGGGTTTGGCACTGCCATGTGCAGAGAAGATACAACAAGCTCTGAATGCCTGTGTGTGAGAGATAGAAGCCAGTTTGGGAGGGCTCTCAGCAAACTGGTCTCTGGTGGGCCTGTTCTTACATATGCATTTTTTCCTAGCTGAATCTGAATACTGATTTGTAAGAATTCAGAGGAGGAGTGGGGAAGGGGAAGAGGAGGATTATTTATAGCAGGGGTAGGCAACCTAAGGCCCAGGGGCCGGATGCGGCCCCCCGAGGCCTTTGGACCGGCCCCAGGCCGGTCCTGCCACCGCCACTGCTGCCCCCCACCTCTGGCGGCGCCTGCCATGATGATATTGGTTATTGTTGTTATTACTTGTTCTTGGGGTTTTCTAGGCAAAATCTCCACAGGGGTTTTGCCACGGCTTTTCTGGGGCTGAGAGAGTGTGCATGCATATTTTTTAATTTTTTAATTTTATTTATTTATTTATTTATTTATTTATTTATTTTTGGTGCTTCAGCCCCCCAATTGTCTGAGGGACAGCAACCCGGCCCCCAACACAAAAAGGTTGCCTACCCCTGATTTATAGAGTGGGCCTTTGGTATCTGCTGAGGTTTGTTTCCAGGAACCCCTGTGGATAGCAAAATCTGTGGATGCTCAATGTCTGAGTGGAAAAATAGCTGCTTACTTTGACATAATTTCCCTTTCCTTCATCCTTTCCATCCTTTATTACATGCCCCCAATTTATACATGGGTTATATCAAAATCCATAGTTTTGGCCCCAAAACCTGCCCTCGACTTATACATTAGGTCAACTTATAGTCAAGTATATGTTAGTATTCATTAGGATTCCCATTTCAGGATTGTCCCAAGATCTGAGGTTTATGGACAAAAACCGGAGCCCTAGAGATGGCCCCAGTGATTTTAATAAGAGTTATGCATTAAGTGCCAACCACAGTTTAGAAATTTTCCTGTTTAGAAATGAAGACAGAAATCTTATTTAAATGAGTTGTTCCCAGATCAAGATGAAATCTTTCTTCTAGCCAGATGATGGAAGCAGAGCAGAATGGAGAGTAAAACTTGACACCACAATAGCTAAGAGATAAGGAGGAAGCTAACTTGGTAAATGTATAAGCCCCCTTGGAAGACTTTGCAAGTTGCACCAAGAAATCAGTGACTCTTTGTAAATTGTAGCAAGATGTTGCTGTAGTAAATGAGCTGGAGATTTGCACACAGCCTTTTCTTCTTTTCCAAAGCTGAAGAATCTGCATTGTCATCCCCTACCTGGAGATGACCCACAGAAACTGGAGACTTAGGGCCAGGCCCTGAAGTCTGGCAATCCTAGTGCTTATACAGATTATATTTATGGTTAATAGACCTGACGCTTCCCCCCCACCTCATTTTGCATCTGTAGTTGTCTGTGTTCTCTTTCTGCCATTGGTTTGTATATGTTTCTAGATGATAGATCTCAACATTATAGTAAAACAATTAAATCTGCCCACCTTCTACAACAGGGAGGAGTAGCTTGGACAAAGCAACTATATTTTTTCTTTGAACTTTTTGCTCCTGTAATGTCTGTGATATGTTTTGTGGACAGGTCTGGCTGGCCTGGATGCCAAATCGAGTGGGCGAATGGGTACTCGTGCCATGTTGTATTATATGTCAACTACAGTGGTGGCAGCCATATTGGGTGTCATTCTGGTCCTATCTATCCACCCTGGCAACCCAAAGCTCAAGAAGGCTCCTACAGTGGTATCCAAAAATGAGGATGTCTCCAGTTTGGATGCTTTTCTGGACTTGGTCAGGAACCTGTTCCCAGAAAACCTGGTGCAGGCCTGTTTCCAGCAGGTAACACGGCTGACAGGGACCATGTGTACCAGGGAGAAGAAGGCCAGGGAGGGCTTAATAGCAATGGATGCTTTCTTTCACATTGCCCTCTCCACTTACACTTACACCTCTTTCACATGCAGATCCAAACTGTCTCAATAAAGGTGCCTGTACCACCAGTGGTAGTACGTAAGGAAAACATCAGCCAGATAGTCCATGCCAATGGGACAGTGCTCAATGCTACCATCACAGAGGTCAATGTGGGTCCTAGCACTGTGACCCAGAAACACCTGGAGTTCAAGGCCGGAATGAATGTTTTGGGTGAGCCTGCTACTTTTGAAGAAATTTGTTTCCGACTTATGGTGACCCTATCACGCTTTGTTTTGGTTTTGGTTTTGGCAATATTGGTTCAGAGAAGGTTTGCTATTGCCTTCCCCTGAGGCTAAGAGTGTATGACTTGGCCAACGTCACAGAGTGGGTTTGCAAGGCCAAGCAAGGATTCAAACCCTATTCTCCAGAGTCATAATCCAAACCACTACGCTACGTTGGCTCTCAATAAACAATCACTCATTTTAACCCTATGCCTGAAATATGAACCTCAGATGCAGGTATTTGTTGTTGTGTGCTTTCAAGTCATTTCGACTTATGGCAATCCTGAGGCAAAACTATCACACCTTATTCTTGGCGTGATTTGTTCAGAGGGGTTTTTAGTTTAGCCTTCCTCCAAGGCGGTGAGAGCATGACTTGCCCAAGGTCACCCAATGGGTTTCATGGCCGAGCAGGGATTCAAACTCTGTTCTCCAGAGTCCTAGTCCAAAGTCAAACCACTATACCATGATGGCTTTCATTTATGTAACTATTAAAAGTAAAGGAGCCCTCTTCAGATTTCACTCTGACAATCCAATATGAATGAAAGCATTTTATTTTTGCCATGCTATAATGAGGGAAGAAAGCTCTGAGGAATTTGACAGGGCTGGAACTGGTGACCTTCTCTCAGATCCTTTCCTGCTTCACCCCACCAACAGGTTTGATTGGTTTCTTCATTGCCTTTGGCATCTCCATGGGGAAAATGGGGGAACAAGCCAAGCCCATGGCTGATTTCTTCAACATCCTCAATGAGATCATCATGAAGCTGGTTTCCATGATCATGTGGTGAGACACTCAGTAATTGAACCCAGAAACTCCTTTCTAATGTTACCTGGTAAAATAATTCTTTTTTATACAAAAGACTAGTTTATTGATAATAACTCCACACATTTATTTGACAGGTGCCAGGATTTCGGCAGGAAAGACTAGAAAAATTGGGGGGAGGGAGGTAACAGACGTTCTCTTCAGTTACCACATTGTGACATGGAGGAAAGATGTCTTGATTATTTTAGGTCACATATTTTAAGTGTTGTTTTATTGCTATTTTTAAAGCTCTATTTTTGTTTGTTTTCATGTATGTGTAGGATTTGGGCTTGTGTCTGTGAGAAAAACTTAGAAAAGTTACTTTTTAAAAAAACGTTACTCTTGTGCAGATTCTGGAAGTTGTCTAAAAAACCTTTCCAAGTTTGTGTATGTATGTGAGCATATAAACACACACACTTTGTCAAGGAGATATATGCTATCCAGCTGTTATTCTGTGTATAGTAGTTGTGGTTTGTTGACTGTAATACAGATGGTGATGGTGAATCTTGGAGTTAAGGATGCAATTCTATGCTTTTGAAGGGACCATAAGATTTTGCAAACCTCCTTCTTCACTGTCAGAGACAGAAGTCAGCCCACAGAGTGAGAGATCAGCTGATGGCTTTGGAGCTGGGAGCTGTAGTTCAGAAAAGTGGTTCTCATGCTATGTGATGTGGTGGACCAGTAATTCTTTCTCCACAGTATGACAAAGTACCATATTTGTGCCATAGCTACAAAATTTCCTGAAGACTAGGTGTGGACCTGCAACTAACTGATGGCTCACAAACTGGCACTGGTCTGCAAATCACCATTTGAGAAGGACTGGTCCAGCATATCTGATGGCCAATGAATTAAGAAAACAGTAAAGGATCCTCAGATGCTAAAATGACTCCATCAACCCATTAGCTCTTCTCAACAGGAAGCGATGCAAATAGCTTTCCTGCTGGTTGAAATTTTCCAGGAGCAATGAACTCCTTCATTGTCTCTCTGATCCTGCATTCCTGGCTTCCATTCCTGACTCAGCTCAGTCAGCACCTCCTCTTTCATATACCTGTTGTTGTTAACTGCCTTCGCGTTGATCTCGACCCATGGCAACATTATGATGAGACATCTCCAGGCCCCCCTGTCCTCTATTATTCTGCCCAGCTCCTGCAAACTCATATTCGTGGTCTCTTTAATAAAGTCCATCCATCTAGCATGTCGCCTTCCTCTCTTTCTACTTCCCTCCACCCTTCCTAACATTATTGTCTTTTCCAACAATTCATGCCTTCTCATAATGTGTCCAAAGTACGACAGTCTAAGTCTTATCATCTTGGCTTCTAGGGATATCTCTGGCTTGATCTCTTCTAGGACCCATTTGTTTGTCCTTTTGGCTGTCCATGGGATCCTCAACACTCTTCTCCAGCACCATATCTCAAATGCTTTGATTTTTTTCTTTCTTGACTGTCCAGCTCTCACATCCATACATGGTAATAGGGAATACGATGGCTTGTATGATTCTGACTTTTGTGCTGAGTTGTGTGTCTTTGCATTTTAGGATCTTTTCTAGTTCTTTCATAGCCGCCCTCCCCATTCTTAATCTTCTCCTGATTTCCTGGCTGCAGTCCCTATTCCGATCAATGTTTGATCCCAGATATGAGAACTCTTTTACTATCTCTATTTTTTCATTGTCTAGTTTGAATGTGTGTAAGTTCTCTGTGGCCATTATTTTTGTTTTCTTTACGTTCAACATTAAGCCTTCCTTTGCACTTTCTTCTTCAATCTTCCTTAGTAGGTATTCCAGGTCTGTGAGGTTTTCTGCTAGTATTATGGTGTTGTCAGCATATCTCAGATTGTTGATATTTCTTCCTCCTATTTTCACTCCTCCCTCTTCCATGTCCAAGCTTGCTTTCCTTACAATATGTTCTGCATATAAGTTGAACAGATAGGGTGATAGGATGCAGCCTTGTCTGACTCCTTTGCCAAATGGGAACCGTTTTGTTTCTCTATGTTCTGTTCTAATGGTAGCCTCTTGTCCTGGGTACAGATTCCTCATTAGGGCTATCAGATGTGTTGGCACTCCCATGTCTTTAAGGGCGTTCAACAGCTTTTCATGATCTATGCAGTCAAAGGCTTTGCTATAGTCTGATTTTCTTTTGGAACTCCCTGCTATGCTCTACACTCCTTGCATAGACCATACTCTATACTCCTTGCATACACTAGCCCAAGAAAATTGCTTGTTTCCATCAACAGCAAAATCTTCAGCTTCTGGCTACATTATAGTTTTCATTTCTTCCAGAGTTCCCAGGGTCTTTAAAAAACATTTTTCTAACCTCTGATTCCCTGGTCACTAGCCATCAAAAATCACTGAGGAAGCATCTTCTAGCTAATAATAATAATAATAATAATAATAATAATAATAATAATGCTTATTAAATAAGTATCCTTAGCATTTTACTGTGAAACATAGTAGGCAAAATGTCATCTTCCCACTTGACATCCGTAATAGCTGTTAAAACTCTCACTTTCCTTTACCTTTTGCAGGTATTCACCTTTTGGCATTGCTTCACTCATCTGTGGCAAGATTGCAGCTATCAAAGACCTAGAGATGGTGGCCCGGCAGCTGGGCATGTACATGGTGACTGTCATTGTGGGCTTGGTGATCCATGGTGCTGTGGTGCTGCCTCTCATCTTCTTTGTCATCACCCGGCAGAATCCCTTCATCTTCTATGCTGGCATATTCCAGGCTTGGCTTACTGCCCTTGGTACTGCCTCCAGGTGTGGGCAACTTTTTACCCCTATTATTTTCACATATACAATTTCTGTGTATGTGTGTGTGTACATGTATACATACATAGATATATATGAATGAGAAGGCAAGCAGGGCATCTGGCACAATACACAATTTTAGCACTATGATTCCACTTTAACTAATGTGCAACATCACATGAAATTCTGGGATTTGCAGTTTAGAGGGGGGTATTTAGAAGTCTCAGCCAAGGAACTCTAGTGCCTCACTAAACTACAAACTCCAGTGTCATTTGTCAGCCTTTGTAAACTTGAGCATATCACCATCTCTCAGTATGACTTTCCTTGTAAAGTTATTGTGAAAAGTTATGTGTGGAGGAAAACCATGGATGTTGTCCCGAACTTCTGGAGGGAGCATGAGGAAAATAGAGATGGCCAGAGAGCAGGCCAGTCACTCAAGTAGGACACACTTGTTGTTCTCATCAAGAAAAGTTGCATTTCCAACTTTAGTGCTCAAGTTAGATGTTAACTGGGCCTATAAGTCTTCCAGTTCAAGTATGTACAAATGTTACTGTTCCTATTACCTCCAGATATGAACATGCAACAGTGAGGAGGAATGTTCCTTGGATAGCTACATTATACACAGATTTTTAATCTCTTTTTCCTATATTCCAATCCCCATTTCTCCCATTGCTGCTTCATACCAGTGCTGGAACACTGCCTGTCACTTTCCGCTGCCTCGAAGAGAACCTTAAAATTGACAAACGGGTGACACGTTTTGTACTGCCTATTGGAGCCACCATCAACATGGATGGCACTGCCCTCTATGAGGCTGTGGCAGCCATCTTCATTGCACAGATGAACAGCATAAACTTGGATGGGGGACAGATTGCAACCGTCAGGTGAGATCTTGCAATTCTTGGTGGGTTGGTTTCTCTTGAAGCAATTGGGTCTGAATCAGATGTAGCAAGCCCAAGAAATGGGAGCATGGGCAGGGGAAAGACCCCTATTTTCCGTATAAAGCCACTCACATATTGAAATCTTCACCACAGACTCATGGTGGAGGTACTGGTATTTATTCATTCCTTTCTTATTCCTCCTTTATTAATTTTTACTCCTGTATTTTTGTCCCACATACAAAAAATACAGAACTTTTTCATATTGTGGTCAAGGAAAGCCTTCAAATAAGGGAAACTGCCAACCCTATAAATAATATCTCTTTTATTAAGAAATACCTGGAAATTCTACTCTCTGTGTAGTTGCATTTTATACTTATTTTTAAATTTGTGAGCTGCTTTGAAAGCCTGCAAGCATTTCTGTAATACTGTTATAAATATAAATACATTTATAAATACTGGGCAATATTCTGTATCAGTTACTTCTCCCTAGATTACCTAGATTTACTTATCCATAACTCTTCCATATTCATAATCAATAGTCATGATTGTGAAACTAACTCCTCCTGCCAACCTACTTTACCAGGCATCAACTGTATGAGGAGAAGGAGAACCATTCGGACAGAGAATGATGTTCCCATCGGATTTGCGATGACTAGGCTACCCCATATCCATGAATTTCATATCTGCAATTTCATTTCACCACATCTGAAAAAATATGTTCTCTCTAGGTATTTCTAGGTCCTCCAGTGTAATTCTGTGACCAGCTTCTGGTCCAAGCGTACCATAGAATTGTGCTGGAGGCCTTAGAAATGCCTAGCGAAGTGTATTCTCTAGGCATTTCCTGGTCCTCCAGTGTGATTCTTTAGTATACTTGGTTCAGAACTCATTCATCTCATTGAAAATAATGTTCCCTATTATCCATGGTTTCAAGTAAATGTAACTAAATACCAATATTGAATACTAGTCATTATGTTTTGTTTTCTTTCTATCTGTTTCCATAGCATGACAGCCACACTGGCTAGCGTGGGGGCAGCCAGTATACCCAGTGCTGGGTTAGTCACCATGCTTCTGATCCTGACAGCTGTGGGTCTCCCTACCCAGGACATCAGTCTCCTCGTCGCTGTGGACTGGCTACTGTGAGTGCCAACAAGAGTATATGTCGAGGAGTTTGGTCTGGGAAATGCCAAATGGTGGAGTAGTATATGTCCAAATCATGATAGTCATGATTATCTGCATTTTTTTTTTTTGGCTATTTATTTGCTTACTTCTCTTCTTCTTATACACCTCAAAATAGCTTGCAGAGTAATAGCAAAATAATAAAACAATATTCTCATAATGTACCCCATACAGTTGCCCCTCTGTTTTCTCAGGGGATCCATTCCAGACCCCCCGCAAAAATGGAAAACCATAAATATTCAAGCCTCATAGGCTTGAATGGGAGTGCGTGCCTGTGGGTGCCTGTAGGCATGTGCCACAGACACACGCCCCATTTTATTATCTCCGTTTCCCACCCGTGAACGGGCAAGGAACACAGACTTGAAGTCCATTAAAATGGAGGGGCAACTATAGATAGATAGATAGATAGATAGATAGATAGATATGGGAGCCAGAATGGCATAGTGGTTTAAGTGCTGGACTACAACTCTGGAGAGCAGGATTCAATACCCAGTTGACCATTAAACCCACTGGGTGACCTTGGGCAAGTCACTCTCTCAGCCTCAGGGGAAGGCAATGGCAAACCTCTGAAGAAGTCTTGCCAACAAAAACCCATGATAGGTTCACCTTAGGGTTGCCATAAGTTGGAAACAACTTGAAAGCATAACACACACACACACACACACACACACATTAAATAAATTTACTGAATTAATTAGTTTGCTCAGTGCAACAACTTTTCCCCTATATTTGGGAAGTTTCTTTTTCCGAAGAATATACCACCTTACAGGGCCTGGCAGGCTGAGAGATGTTAAATAAATATGTTAAATATTTATGTATTTATTTATTTGTATCCTACTTTTCTCTCAATATGAGAACCAAATCTCATTATTAAGTTAAAATAAAATAGCTAAAACAATATATAGTATGATTTTTAAAAAATACATTAAACAGCCAATCCTATTCAAACATTAATTTATAACAATTAAAAACACATTCAATACATATTAAAACATATTAAAAATCACAGCAGTCCCACTGAGCATCCTTCTGCCCCAAACAGTTAAAGGCCTATTTAAATAAAAAAAGTCTTGGCTGCTGGCAAAAAGAGAGCAATGAGGGGTGTCTTTAGGGTATTTAGGATGGATGGTACTGGAACCAATAAATAAATAATAAAAGCATGCAGAAGACATCCATGACTGAGCGAGAATTCTAATCATTCTTTGAAAAAGAAACTTTCCAAGCACTGGGGAAGTGAGATTAGACTTTTAAAGAGTATTTCATGATTTTCCAGAGACAGCTTTCTGTGGATATGTAATTCTGCCTCAAAGAGACACCAACAATCATATCTGTGGACTTTATCACACGGGGGAAATCTGTTGGTTAATCCACACAAATCCCAAACAAAAACTGAATTTGCGCCTCACGATTTCACACGACATCACACAGAAACTGGTCAGAAACTGGACAGAAACTGGTATTATCCGAGATCTTTTTAATTTCAGGAGTTTAGAGGAAATGCATTTGCGAAATTACAGTAATTTCGCATTTAGTGTAATGTGAAAAGCAAATACGCACGGACAATTCTCTTTTAAAACCTGGAGGAGGGCCAAGAGGAGGAGGAGGAGGGGCCTCCAGGGAGGGAGAGTCCCAGGCTCCTGCCATGCAAGGAAGGGAAGGCAAGGCAAGGCAAGGCAAGGAGAGGGAAGTTTGGGATGGAGGAGAAGTTTGGCATTTGGGATGGAGGGGAAAGGAGGGGAAAGAAGGCTTCCCTTGCAGCAGCTGTGGGTGGATGTGGATGCAAGTGTGGGGTGTGCTTGTGGAGCAACTTGGAGCTCCATCTCACCATGAAGTTCTGTCCTGCAGGTCCTACAAAGGGGAAAGGCTTATGGGGGGGGCATGGGAGCTACCTCCAGTTTCCTCCACTCCTGAGCATCATCCAAGGCTCTGGCTCTCCCCAGGGAACACCCAGCTCTTCCTTCCTTCCTTCCTTCCTTCCTTCCTTCCTTCCTTCCTTCCTTCCTTCCTTCCTTCCTTCCTTCCCTTTCCTCCTCCTCCTCCTCCTTCCCTGCCAGCTCTGCCTGTGATCCTACCCTCCTTGCTCATCTCCCCAGCAGCTGACAGCCTCCAATGCCAGGAAAGGAGAGAGAGAAAAGGGAGGCTGAGCCATCTCAATCCCTCCCTTGCCTCGGCTTGCCTTGCCTTGCCTTGCCTTTCCAGCCTCCTCCTCCTCCTCCTCCTCTGCTCTCTTGAGAGGTCCTAACCCCAACGGAAGGGGGTTAGGACCTGTGCAAGAGGACATGACCCCAAATGTAGGACAGTCTGACATTTACTCCTGGGAAATGCAGGACCCACCCTGGAAAAAGGAGGAGTCTGGTCACGAAACACACCCATTTCCAGTACATGTACGGGTTCTTTTCACTTGTGTATGAAAGTTAAAAACATATTTTTTTCGTTTTTAACTTAATTCCGTTATTACTGTAATTACGTGTGAAAAGCTTTTGCGCAATTAAGCTCTTTTTTCGCTTTCTTTTCGGGATGCTTCATTTCCACTTTATTATCTCTTTAACAACGAAACTGGCCCACGTGTGATAACGTCCTATGAAATCGCTGCTTTCTATTTCTAGAGGAGGCTGTCAAAATAGCAGGCTGCAGAAGGTTCCTGTAACAAGAAAGATGTAACAACTACAAACACAGGTCTTTACCACATACCTCTAATACCCTTTGCCTGTTTTTATTGCTTCCCTCTTGCAGAGATCGCATGAGAACCTCCATCAATGTGGTGGGCGACTCCTTTGGTGCTGGCATAGTCCATTACCTCTCCCTGAAAGAGCTGGAAGTCATTGATGCCAGAGCTGAAGGACGTGAGCCAGGCCCATCTGCCCTTAAACTTCAAGCGCTGGGCAATCACCAGGGACCCCTGGAAGGCTCCATTGGCTCTGGATACACTGTCCTGCCCAGCCAGGATGAGGAGGAGGTAAGGAGAATGTTTCTGCTCAGACAGCACATATGTCCATCATTTCACAGATGAAAACCAGAACATATATGGCCAAGCAACATCAGATTGTGGTCAAGATGGCAAAAGTTACTAATGAGGAAGGATAGACAAGCTAGGTGAGACTGCAGCAGTTTGCTTTTTCCTGAGCCTACAGAGAGCCAGTGCAGTGTAGTGGTTTGATATTGGACTATGACTGAAGGCCAAGATCCTATTTTCTGCTTGGCCTTGAAACCCACTGGGTGACCTTGGGCAAGTCACACCCTCTCAGCCTCAGGCAAAGGCAATGGCAAACCTCCTCTGAATAAATCTTGCCAAGAATACCCCATGATAGGGTTACCTTAGGGTCACCATAAGTCAGAATGAATTGAAGGCACACAACAACAACAACAACAACAACAGCCTGGGAAGAACTCCCTTCTCTTCCCTGTTAAGTACAATAGGTAAAAACTACTTTTGCCCTTTGAACTCAGTTTGCAGAAAGTCTTTGTAAGGAACAATCATCTTTAGGCATTGGTCCCTTACCATAGCTTTTAGTCACTTATCATGCCCTTAAATATTTGAGCCAAGAATCATAGTTATTACCAGAATTTACACCTAGTGGGCTACATGAAGTAACATTATCATAGAGTGAGCCTCTGATCATGTACAAAGATAATTTCTCTCACCAGTGAATAAACATATACACAATCTCTGTTCCAGGTCAATGCTATTTCATATAAAACTATTTCACCTCCAGATGGATGTTAGCCCTGGTACCATTTTAAAAGTTAACACTGTCCCTGATTCCTATTCTCCCATGTTGTTCAATGTCTAAATCCCATTATTTTTTGTGCACAAAAATCTAATGTGGTATATCTTTCCAGATTTTCAATCTCAGGGGAAGAATTTGAATTTGCTTCCTTAGAGTATCTTGCCACCTCTCTTCCTAGCAGAGGCTTCCCTAGCTTTGAGCAAACATAATCCAGGAAAGGAGGGAATTCATAGAATCACAGAATTGGAAGGAATCTCAAGGGCGATCTAATCCAACCCCCTGTCATGCAGGAATACATAACTAAAGTACTCCTGATGATGGCCATCCAATCTGTTTGTTGTTGTTAACTGCCTTCAAGTCGATCTCGACTCATGGTGACCTTATGGATGAGACACCTCCAAGACCCTCTGTCCTCCAATGCTCTACTTAATTCCTGCAACCCCTTAATACCTGTGACCTCCTTCATCGAGTCCATCCATCTGGCATGTGGCCTTCCTCTCTTCCTACTTCCCTCCACCTTTCCCAGCATTATTGTCTTTTCCAGTGAACCCTCTCTTCTCATGATGTGTCCGAAGTATGACAGTCTCAGTTTGGTCATCGTGGCTTCCAGGGATGTTTCCAGTTTGATGTGCTCTAGGACCCACTTGTTTGTCCTTTTGGCTGTCCATGGGATCCTCAGCACTCTTCTCCAGCACCAAATTCTCTCAAATTAATTGATTTTCTTCCTATCATCTTTCCTAATTGTCCAGCTCTCACATCCATACATGGTAATAGGGAATACAATGGCATGTATGATTCTAACTTTTGTGCTGAGTTGTATGTCTTTGCATTTTAGAATCTTTTCTAGTTCCTTCATAGCCATCCTCCCCATTCTTAGTCTTCTTCTGATTTCCTGACTGCAGTCCCCATTTCTATCAATGTTTGGTCCCAGGTATGGGAATTATTTTACTATTTCTATTTCTTCATTGTTTAGGTTGAAGTTGTGAAGGTCCTTGGTGGTCATTATTTTTGTTTTATTTATGAAAGACCTCCAAACAAAGATAGTCCACCACCCTCCAAGGCAATATATTCTGCTGTGAAACAGCTCTTACAGTCAAGAAGTTCTTCCTAATGCTAGGCAGAATCTCTTGTAATTTGAATCCATTAGTTTGGTTTTTTTGGGTACACACGAATTATAAGTAATAATTCAAGTATACAGTATTTTACTGGGACATTTCAGTGCCATCTCCCCCACTCCCATGTGAAGCTTGTGTTGTGGTTTTTTTTTTTAAATAAATCTTCATTTTTGCACAGATGTTAAAGACACAGGAGCCTCTGCCAGGGAAAGCCTCTGGAATCCTTGTTTTCTGATCATAGGATTTAGAAAGATTTTACCCTCAGAAGTCTAGACACAGAACACACACATGTCTGGAAAACAATAATAATCCATGCTGTCCTTGCTTCTAGATTCCAGAGAAAATGGATGCAGCATCGCAGTACAGTGAGAAGGATGAAGAGGACCCTTCCAATGATGAAGAGGAAGAAGAAAAGAAGAAAGAAGGCGAATAGATAACCATTCCCCCCCCTCACTCTATTCCCTCCTCCACACACACAGCACAATAGTTGTCGTCAGCCTCAGCAATATAGATGATGGGAGAGATGTGGAGGGGGCAATGTCACAATATTGATGTAATTATTATCTCTAGCACTGGGTGAAAAATCCCTGGTTAAAGTCCTACTGCCCCTTCCTCAAGGCAGCTACATCTTCATGCTGCTCTTGTACATGTGTATGTAGATACACACACACACACACACACACACACACACACACATATATATAAACACACATACATACATAGACTTGTATATATTTTTTGAATATACCTTTTATAGATTACTTGGGAATGGGAGGGTTGGGTTGTTTTTTTAAATGATATATGGCTTGTTTTGCCCTTGTGATTTTCATGAAAGAAGGGAAACTGATTTATATCAGGCCTGACAACACTAACCCAATATTATCTACTCTGGTTGGCAGCATCTCCCTAGGGTCTCAAGACTGCAAAGGTGTTTAGTTTCTTTCCATCTCCTGCTTCCTATGACCCTTTTAAATGGAGATGCAAGGATTAAACTTGAGGTCTTCTGCATGCGTTGCCAGGGTTGAGCCTACCCTGAGGCAGAATTAGGCAGATGCCTCAGGCAGCAGATGAAAATACGCAGGGATTCTGTGAGCTGTAGTCCAAAGAAGAAATGTTTCCTTTTCCCATCACCAGTGGGACTACTCCACTGTCCATGTGGCCACTTCAAAACACAGAATGTCAGAGGGGCGCCATCTTATCCTTTGCTTCAGACAGATGAATGCTTGGCCTGGCCCTGTGCTCTGCCACTGAATGATGGTCCTTCTCCAGTCCTCAAAATCACAGGCACCCCCCTTTACTATCTGGAGGATCAGAGGAATGGGATTATGATGTTATCTTCTGTTTTTCTTGCTTCAGAACATTAACTGTTCACTTGCCAGCTGCTTAACACTAAGTCTCAACACCTGCTTAACACAGATATAGCCATTTCCTTGAATGTAGACAACCATTTGCCAAGGGGGAATTTATCAACATGTGCATGCAACTTCCTGTCGACTTGGCATCAGTATTTTGCACCATATCTGGAATTTGAGGCCACACAAGGTATGGAAATATTCATGCTGTTTGGTAAAATGCTACAGCCTGTTGGCTTACCAAATATTTGCATGTGTGTAACTACCCCCTTTGTAAATTGTTATCTGTGTTAAACTCTCACCCTCCCATTAGTCTGTTTAGAGTTCTTCTTTAATAATAGGATTAATGGGAAGATGATGGTGAAATAGTTGCTAGAAGCTGTTGGCTTCTTCTAAAGACCCACAGGCATACTATTAATCTTCAATTAGCAAATTACAGAGAACATGGTGTCATGTTTTCCTCATGTGTCTTCTCCTGCCCCCAGCCATCTAGTCAATGAACATCATTGCCATTTTCTCTTCATCTATATAACCCACCACAACTCCCTCAAATTCTAAGAAATCTAGCCTACTCTGTTGATCCCTTTACCCATCCTTTTCTGTGCAGAAATTAATATGTCTGCATTGAAGTATTATTTTCCATGCAGAAAGTGCTGTTTCCTGAACAGAAAATGTGGTTTTCTGCACAAAACAACCATGTGTGAATTGTGTACAAAATAGGTTCTGAACAGCAAAGATTCTTGTCAGTCCAGATTCTTCTCATCAGGGTTTCTTGACACTAGAAAAACATGTCCTTCCACCATTTTTTCAATATTTTCAAATATTCTTCCCATCCTTGTGTGCTCTATACTTTTTCGGGTTCAGCTCTTGCATCCCTTTGTCTACGTTTGGGCTGCATCCAAGAGTATTGTGGGCTCAAATTCCACCCCCTTTACTGGCTGTGGGTTTTCAGCCAACAACTGGAGGCTACCTTTCCATGCAGTCCCTGTGAGCTGGCTGTTGTCATTGCTTTGGCCACAAGAATGAGGCTCCCAGCCATGGAATCAATGCTGCACACCTCTTTCTGACCTTACAGTGATTCGCACCCACAGAACGAACTTGGCAGGGATGCTCACAGGGACTCCATGGGAAGGGAGCAAACTATCATCACTGCATTTTGCTCTGGGTTTTCTGGAAATGTAGGACAAGGAGTGGAAATCCCAAATCAGGTCCGGGAATTGTGAAAACAGATCAAAACCATTTGGGGTTTGGGGCTTGCATAATGTAAATAGCACACAGCAACCCTGGAGGGAATTTAATGTTTATAAGTAAGTCCTCAGAATCAAACCATGACAAGTCCTCAGAATCAAACTATGTAGGGAGTTTATCACACGAGAATGATCCCATGAAAAAATAGGGTTTTAAATAGAAAAAAAATCTATTTAAAGTGGGTTGATTTTCACACAACGTCGTTGTTAATGTGTTGTTAACCTAAGCAATAAGTTGACAAAACCCACTCCTTTTTACTTTTGGAAAATCCCGAAAGTAAAAAGGAGCAGGTTTTGTCGACTTTCCGTTCAGGTTAACAACACATTAACCCTGATGTGTGTGAAAATCAACCTGCTTTTGCAAGTTTTTTTCTGGCTTTTAAATCCCATTTCAGCACGAGATTTCTGCACTTTCCCCTGTGTGATAAACTCCTATGAAGTTGTTCAGAACAAAGAGAAAGCCAAAAGATCAGATTTCACAATGGAAAGAAGCATGTTCAAACTACAAAAAGCTCTATAATCCCAGCAGGTTTGTGCCTGTCAACTAGGCTCCAGTCTCCTTGGTTCCCATGGTAGCTTCCTTAGTCCACAAATTGTGAGCCATCAATCCCATGGCAGCCGATGCCTCCCAGGAGCTAGTGAGGCAAAGCAAAGAAGTAATCATTTTCTACACATCTTCCTCCTTTCTTGCAAGATCTAGGAACAGCTTGTATAGCTGGCCCTCCATATGCATGGATTCTTTATCCATGGATTCAACTATCCACAGCTTGAAAATATTTCAAATATATATAAATTCCCAAAAGCGAACCTTGATTTTGCTATTTTATATAAGGGACACCCTTTTGCAGTGCCTTTGTATATAATGGAACTTGAGCAGCCATGGATTTTGGTATCCACAGAGGATATCTCTCTATTGGTTGGGAGGGGTATTGGGGGTTAGGTGGGCAGCACCTAATCTGCCCAAACAGGAAAACCACCCAACCAACGATCCTCGTCTTCACAGGTCTGTATGTTGTTTAGTTTGAGCTGGTGTCCCTTTCAGTTCTTGGCAGTGTGACTGACCATGCCTAGTTCCCTATGGCAAGGGTGCACAACATTTTGATTCGCAAGGGCCACACTTGGTATTGGCTGCTCACACATGTATATTTGCATATGCAAATGTATGCAAGTGCATACAAATGCAAATAAATCCACAGTCTAACTCCAAACACAGTTCTCAGCACTCTTCTTCACCTGCTCACCTTTATTGTCACATCTCAATGCACTCCTATCTTCCAGTAATCAGAGATTAGATTGCTACCAGCAGGTAAGCCAGAAGACTTTTTTTTCTTTGCAACTTAGATGATCTGATGATGGAGGGATGATTGTTGGCTGCAGTTGCTGTATAGAGAGCAGCTTATGGCTGGATAAGATGTCAGGGCTCTGTGTACCCCTACTTCATATCTTCCAACTGTCCTGATTTGGCACAGACAGTCCCAATTAATCTCACTTTTTCAAATGTCCCAGTTGCATTCTCTTTCTCCCACTTCCCATCTTCCTTCTCAGTTTACTTCAGTTGCTTCAAACGAGCCCAAACTGCAAAAGTAGTTTGTACTCAGTTAACGGGAGGAAAGGTGGCCGAATCCTGCCCTTTCCTGTACATTCAGGCAAAAGCAAACTGCTGTAGCTTGTGCATTCTTCCTCATCCATATTTTTTTCTATCGTGGCCACGTTCTGATATTACATGACCACATGTCTCAGTTTTCATCTGTAAAAAATTGGAGGGTATGCTACTTTACATGAGAATGTAAGAACTGCTGCATTAGATAGCCAGTGTTACCAATCATATCTATCTAGGAAAGAGTAGGCAAAGTGCAGCCCACTGCATATTGTTAGACTTTAGTTCTACAAGCATAACAAATGGTGAAGACTGCTAGGAGTAGCAATCTAACATCTGGAGGGTCCAGCTGTAGTCTAGGGCAATATACAACATTATTCTGAATTACTTTTCTTCCCATTTAACACTGATTATATTGGAATGCTTACGTATTTTACATTAACCCAAATTCATTTCTCACTGGTGGAAATGTAAGCCCAACAGTATCAGGGCTTTTTTGCCCTTTCTTACTTTTAGACAGTGGTTTTTAAAAACAGAGCAAGATGAACCATTGCCAGAGCTTTGTACTTCCTTGTTCCTGTGACTGGAACTGCATTTGGTGAGAGTCTGGCATAACATTTGCACATCTCACCATGGCACTGTAGCCACTTATGGGTTTATTCAGGACAGAGCTCTGGAACAGCTTCAACACATTGGTTCTTCTAATCTAATGCAGGAGGAGGTTGTGCCCATCCCTGAAGAGGTGGAAGAGAGAGACAGAACAGATTGAAGGGAGCTGAGGGAGGGAGGCAAAGAAGGAGATGCCGTCTGTCGGGCTTAAGAAGCCGAAAGCCAGGAATTTAATCAATGTCTAGGGACAGGCAGGAGGCAATGACGCAAAGGAGAGCTGCATCAATATGGAATCAAACTAGTCGGTGTAATCCTACACAATGGCTACTGGTTCTATGCTTTCCCTCTGCTAGCAATCTGGCGAAAGGAAGTCCGATCGTGTTTGCATGTGTGTACAAATGCAAAACTAAGCAAGAAGATTTTATGTGTGCACTTCTTTTTATCACAATGACGTTATGTGAACTTGCGTTCCATGAAGTCTCATTGGATCAAGATAAAGAAGTCTTGCTTAATTATGCCATACATAAAGGCAAGGAGTATTTACATTCCTAGGGATGTAAATCTTAGTTTCTTCTCAATCAAATGCATCTGAGAAAGTAGACCTACGAAAGCTCATGCTGCCAACTTCTTTCTTTCAGTTAGCCTCAAAGGTTGTTACAAGATCTCTCTAGATACTTTCTTCTTGAAGGTAGCAGCAAGTAATTTTAGCAATTTTCATCTCTCTGTGAGAAAGCCTTTAAGAACCTGATAGTTTTCAAAGGTATAAACATTTCAGGACATATTCTGTGCAAAATTCGCACATGGTTGTTTTGTGCAGAAAACATTTTCTGTGCTGGAAACAGCATTTTCTGCATGGAAAATAATATTTCAATGCAGAAATATTAATTCCTGCATAGGAAATGTTGTTTTCTGTGAAGAAAAAAAGGTGAGCTTGGGGATTTGTTCTCCGTAAAATTCATACATGGTTGATTTGCATAAACAGCAAGAAACAAAATGCTGTTTTCTATACAGATCAACCATTTGTGAATTTTATGTATGACAAATTACCAATTACAGCTTTTTTTCTGTGCAGGAAACATTTTTTTCTCCTTGGGAATTAGTACTTTTACACTGAAATATTATTTTCCATGCGCAAAATGCTGTTTTCTGCACAAAACAACTATGCGGGAATTTTGTGCAGAATAAATTCTCATCCGTTCAATAATAAGATTCTCATCAGTCCAGGATTCTTCTCATTGGGATTTCTTGACATTTGAAAAACATGTTTTTCAACCACTTTTTGAATCTTTCCAAATATTATTTCCATCCCTATGCATTCAATACTTTTTCAAGTTGAACTCTTGCATCTCCTTCTAAAGACTTGTCCTGAAATGTCAGAGTTCCCTAATTTTTCCATTAGACTAACTTTATTCTTCATCCCCATGTTTCCATCTGGTGTTCACACTGAGAATTACAAAAACTCTTGCTATATCGTTTTTATTATACTCACTGAATGAAGTAGATGTGTTTCTGGGCATTACTTCTTTGTCAGAAAATTGGGTACCAGAGGCATAAATAACATGGAAAGAATAGTAATGGTTACCTCCACCACAAAAGAAAGAGCATCTCAGCACATTTCAACAAACGTTTTATTGAAAACTAACAATATGCATGTGTGAAACAAAACATCCAGGTTAGGTAAGCCTTGAATAGTAAACAAAAACATTTTGAAACTTCTGGAGACCACTTGAGGCCTTCTTCCAAAATCCATCCAGAGAGAGCTTTTTCGTTCATTAACCTTCACTTTTCTAATGGTTTCTGTTTTGTTGGCCAGGCTTAAAGATATATGCTTTAGGAAGTAGCTGTTGAATCAGGCCTATCTGCTCTTCCCTTCTTTCTGTTTTGCTTTTTAATGCATGCTCAGTAAGTAAACCTATTACACACACACACACACACACACATAAAAAAATTGCCAGCAGGATTAAAATCAGTCACGCTTTTTAAAAATGTGTAATCTTGTTTTATAAAAAGCTATGAGATACAAATGTACATTTACATCAGAGATTTTTTTATCAATTAAGACCTCTAAAACCCCAAATTGCCATTGTTAGATATTAGTAACCCTTGTCAATCTACTGCAAATAATTCAAAAATCTATTAGTAGATCCTGATCTACCTTCAGCATATCCTGACCTGTGGATTCTACACTGAGATGGGGAAAGGAACTTACATGTAACCCAGATTTCTAGGGTCAGCTGAAAAGGAAAAGCATCTCAGATGAAATTTCCAGGGTGTAGGTTGTCTGGGGACAGACACTCTAACTTCATGGCATTTGCTTGGGAATGTTTGACATCTTGGACTTCCTCAGGATTTCCATGTTTTGTTGGTGGGTTCTCAAGGGCAGGGGGAGGTTGTTTGAGAGCAGGGACTGAGAGGGTCTGAATTGGCATAGGTTGGGTTTGGGAGGGCATTGGGTAAACATAGCCATCAGTCTCATAGAAAAACCAGTCGTAATCCTTTGGATTGTCCAGGAAGAGGGCTGGGAAAAAAGAGAGGGTGGGGGGACACAAAATAAATCAAGGACCATTTCAGCCCCATTGCCATACTTCATGGCAGTGGTTCCCAACCATTGGTCCTCCATATGATTTGGAGCTCCCATAATTCCTGGCTGTTGGCCAATATGGCTGCAGCTTCTGGAAGCTGAAGTCCAAAATAAATGGATGACCAAATTGGGAATCGCTGTCCTATGGCACATACAGTTTCCTCACTTTTAGTTACCCCATCTAGCCAAGTATGCCAGCCACAAATGCTGGCGAAACGTCAGAAAGCAACTCTTCTAGAACATGGCCACACAGCCCAAAAAACCCACAAAAAACTATGGATGCCGGCCATGGAAGCCTACGACTTCACATTAGCCAAGTATTGTTTGACCAGCAGTACCCTTTCTTAAAGTTCCTGCTAACCAAGCCCTTCACATAAACATTAAAGGATTGGATCTTCTGCATGTGCTCTGCCAATGAATTTTAGCCCATCCTGATAGAAATGCTTTACAATCCATGATAATTTTATTTAAATAACTACCACTCTGTCCTGTTTTCATATTCTTTCCAGGTGAATGAGCAATGGTTGGCACCCTGTTGAGCAGTTATAAATGCACAAGCTAGTCTTAACACATTTGTAACTGTTCCATATTCATGTTTACAATCATGGCCTATGGCCACAATCACAAATGCCCCCCCCTCCATAGTGGTATGTATGATTGCTGATCAGTGCGCATCAGGATGATGTTTCCAGTCCCTCCTGCAGTGCAACAATCAGAAGCAAGAACACTGTCGCAACTCCTCACCACACCACAGATTTTTGGCAGGAGGGGGCTGTAAACATCATCTTAATGTGTCATAACCACCAGCCAAACAGACTTCCATCACTTTGTGCAGCTGCTGGTTTTATAGGTAGGTTTGAGGATTTGGATCAGGAGATGATACATAATTAAGCATTTGTAATTATATCTGTGATGTAGCCATGATGATTTTGTATACCAGTGGTCAGACCAGTGATCTATTTAGCTCTATTATGCCTGCAGTGATTGACATTAGCACTTCAGAGTAATTTCCCAACCAGTCTAGTAATAACTAGTGATCAAACCTGGGACTTTCTGATAAAAACCATGTGCTCTCCAACTGTGAGGCAGCCTAAAGGAAAGGGGATCTCTGCAGACTTCCCTCCATTTCTTGTGTCAGCATGGGCCTTGAACCCACAGGGCTTGGCATTGTTAACATGCCACTTTGTCCATTTAATACTAATTGTGCTTCTGGGCAACTCCAGACGGTTTGTTGTATTGTTGTTGTGTGCCTTCAAATCATTTCTGACCTAAGACAATCCCATCACTGGGTTTTCTTGGCAAGATTTGTTCAGAGGGGGGTTAGCCTTTGCCTTCCTCTAAAGTTGAGAGAGTGTGACCGCTCAAAGTCACCCAGTGGGTTTCCATGGCTGAGTGATGATTTGAACCCTAGTCTCCAGAGTTGTAGCCAAGCGCACAAACCACTATGCCACACTGGCTCTTGGTATCCAGACAAGTTGTTGGAAATACTGTATATCTCACTTTTATTGAAGTAAGCAAAAGGCAATGAACCTTGTTTCTTAACAGCATAAGGAGGCAGTTTGTATCAATGCACTGTCCAACCAGCTGCCCTTCATTTGCCTCGTAATGCTAGTTCACTAGGCCATACTTCCCTTCCCAAAGGGCCAGAAGACCAGACTCACCAGGGTCATCAAATCCATCTTGATACAGGCGATGGTGAGAAAATGGTTCCTTCTTGGATCCCTGGCTGTAGGCGCAATAGACCCCAATGAAAAGGCATAGAATTAAACCACAGCCCCCAAGGAACAACCCCAAGGCATGGCTGGCTGCTCCATGAGGTTGCATTTCTCCCAGCTGCCCTGTATAACAGAGGAGAAAAGAATGTTTCACATCTTGAAATTTGGCATCAAGTTTCTACTTGCTACCATCTATCAGACCCTGCCTATTCCAACTTCTCCTGCCTGTGAGAAGCTGAAGAACCAAGTCAGGGCCATCCTAGGCTGAGGCAAAGCACAAGATGGTGCCTTCTCTCTCTCCCATCCCACCACAAACACTTACTGGGCCCATTGTTGAACTTTTCCTTAATACTGGTGACCAGAGAGTTTCCCCAACCCCAAATCTGTCTAGCTTAGAGGATGCAGGGAAAGCCACAAGGTGCACAGCAACCTCCGTGTTGCCGCTTGAAGCAGCTGCCTCACCTTGCCTAATGGTAGAGCAAACCTTGAACAAAGCTGTTTGCCTGGCATACCCCCAAAATCACCCCTTTCCTATATCCTTACTCCTAATCAACTCTTATGATCAATTCAAACCCTCCCGGTTCTAGTTACTCCTGCAGTATTTCCTGATTAGGCTTTTATTGTATAATTGCTATGTATTTGAATGTATGGGGTGCTCCAGAAGTCATTGTCTTCCATTTGCAACTCTCCTATTTTTCCACCTGGCTCCCCCCCCCCCTCGCCCAGTATAGGGCTTCCCAACCTGGGGTGCCCACATCCCCAGGGGGTGCAAGATGACATTTCAGGGGGTGCAACAAATGGTGGGCTGTGTCCTTGAGTGACAAGTCATGAGTCATCACTCTTTTTTTTCTGAATAAATTAGAATCTAATTGCTCAATTTAAATTTGCATTTCATGCACTGAGTTAAAAAGCTTTTTTTTTAAAGTTAAATTTGTTCAACCTGCAGAATTGTATGTGGATCAATTTGTTGTTCAAAATTAGAAATTAGATGTCTTCAACTTCAAATGTGATGTTACTTTTGTGTGTTGGGGGGGTTGAACATGCATCAAACATTTCCTAGGGGTGTGGAGCATAGAAAAGGTTGGGAACCACTGCCCTAGGGCAAAACATCTGTTGAAGTAGGAACAACACAACTGCTGCACACTGCTTTTTTATTAGGAGCTGTTCATCTGGAAGCACCCATAGATTGTACTCCTCTTTCAAAGGATCTACACAGAGCCCCCTTGGTTCCCAATGCTATCCTCCTTTTCTAGACAATCCATGGATTCAGAGTGAGCTCATTCATCAGAGAACCTGGAGTTTTGGCTTTCAGTTTTTCATGATAATGCAACCAAAAACATTGCCTCCATGCCCCCAGACTGTTTCAATATCAAGCTTTTTGGGAGGTGGGCAAAATGTAGCCTGCTGGAGGTTTTTGGACTGTAACTCCCAGTAGACTCAGCCAATATAGCCAGTGCTGAGAAATACTGGAGCTTGCAGCCCAACATCTGGAATATTACAGATCCTCCATCTTTTTATATTATTTTTGGTTTTTTTGTAAAATGCTGGCCATATGGCCGTAATAATAAAGATTGATTGAGATCCTCCATCTTTATTATACACCCTGAGTTCAAGTCAGTTGTGGACACCTGCCTTCTTCCACCAAAGCAAAATTGCACATTTTAAGGTCTGGATTTAAGGCCCTTCTTTATCCACTCAGATCTAGTATCTGCTTAAGTAGGTGTTTTGTTACAGAACAAAGTTTGGAGGGTCACATTTTGCCCATCTCGATTAATTCTTGCTGTATAATTTAGGGCTCATTCTCAGTGGCTATTTTGAAACACATTGCTTATATTTAAATAAAGTGTATATATTGCAACATCAAAATGAATGGATTGGTTTTGTTGAGAGTCCTAAGAGGAACTGAACTCCCTGTTCTATAAATGTGGGTAAGTGGTTGGTTGGGTTGGTTGGTTGGTTCTTTGTTTATTAGCCAAATTTGTATCTCACTGTTTCTCCAAGAAGCTCAGTATGGTAGTTCTTATCCTCCCTACATTAATCTCACAACCAATCTGTGATGTAAATCAGGCTGTGAGAATGCTATAAAGTTACCGAGTGATTTTTACAACTTAGTGAGGACTGGAACCTTGATCCTTGATCCTCCAAGATACCAATACTTTTCACTACACCACAGTATTGTCAGGTTCATTTAGCTTTATGTTTCTAGAAGAAAATCTGAAAAGTGTCTCCTCCCTAAAAAAAATTACTAACTTTTCATACTAGTTTTCCTTTCTATTCATAAATGGAAAGCCACATTCAAGTTCATTTTCTTTCTTTCTTTCTTTCTTGCACAGAGCTAAAAGAAGCATGTCTGTATGCAGGATGAATTCCAGTGTTTGCTTATTATCACCTCCTGGCCTCCAATTAACTGTGACCACTTTTTAATCAACTGCTAAAGTGTCTTAATTAACCACACACTTATTAACCATTTATTGCCTGCACCTCTAGTAATGAGCTTTGCATTATTGTTGAAAGTGATCTTTAGAAAAAGTCACAGGGTGATCAGATGTCCTAACCGCAAAGGAGGACAAGGCACCACAAAATGTAGGATGCTCGAGAAAAATGTAAGGCATTGCTAAATAAAAGCTAAAAAAACACTCGTACAAATATAAATTCATGCTTCTTAGTCATGCTCAAAATGGAGGAAAGTTTAAAATTCCTCCTGGACAGAAGGTGGAAATGCAGGGCATGTCCTGGAAAAGGAGGACATCTGGTCACCCTGTCACTGTCATTCTCCTTTCACAGACACAGCAACTGATGCTCCAAAAAATGTTTACCCAGTGTTGACCTAGACATCATCTACACTGCAGAATTAATACAGTGGCACTGCTTTAACTTCCACGGCTTGATGCTATGGAATTCTAGGATTTGTAGTTTTATGAGATATTTAGCCTTCCCTGAAGAGAGCTCTGGTGCCACAACAAATCCCAAGATTCCATAGGATGGCACCTTGACCATTAAAGCAGCATCAAACTGCATTAATTCTGCAGTGTGGCAGCAGCCCTAGATTTTGAATGTAATTCTCACATGTCCATTTTACATGAATATAAGAACAATTTGACCTTGCCAATGTTCTAGAGAAATTCTGGATTCACTGAAACATGCATAACAGTTTATTTAAAATCAAATTCAAACACCCAACTTTCCTTCCAAGAGAACCGGGAAGACTCAGCTTCCAGCTGCCTTCACCTTTTGGTTTCATCAGCACCTTGGCTACTCCTCCGGCTGCAGTTTCCCATTCTTGAACTCCATCCGAATCTTCCAGGCCCAGATCAGGAAACCTGAAAGGAGAAAAGCCTACCTTTCCTTTGGACAGTCGGGGTCTTGGGGTCTGTTGCTGCATAGAGACTGAGGGCTGAGTCTGGGTCTGGGTCTGGGTCTGCTGAGAAAATGAAGGGCTGGGCAGAGATGTAACATTTGACCTGGGATCAAAATGAAACTCAGGATTTTGTGTGGAAGACCAGGTGGTGGGAAGAGATGTAGGAGAGGAAAGAAGAGGTGTGCCAGGTGCTGGCTCAGTAGCAGCATAGCTTATGCCCAGGACCAACAGCAAGCAAACTGGAAGGCGGCACAGATCCATTTTCACACAGTTACCACACAGAATTTCTGCAAGGAAAGACAAAGTCAGCCCTCCTTATCCATGGATTCTTTATCCGTGGAGTCAACCATCCTCAGCATGAAAATTATGTGTGTGTGTGTTTGTGTGTTTGTGTGTATGTGTTTACACATACATACACTAAAAAGCAAAGCTTGATTTTGCCATTTTATATAAGGAGCACCATCTTACTATGTCATTGTATTAATGAGCCTTGAGCATCCATGGATTTTGGTATCCAAAGATTTTGAACCAAACCGCAGCAGATATCAAGAGTCCACTGTACAACACAATGCAAGTGAAAGATCTGCATTGTCATCTGCCAGAAGGCCCCCACTGAGCTTGGAAATGTTATTTTTGGACTACAGTTCCCAAAATCCCTCGGCCAATGGCCTGATATAATAAATAAAAGTAACTTTTCCAAGCTCCATGCATCTGAGACTCAAGTCTACAAAAGTTGATGCTACCTGCTACCTTTCTCAAAGGTCTCAAAGGTGCTACAAGAACCTTTTGCATATTGATTTTCCAGACTAACATGGCTAGGGACTTTATCACATGTGGGCCAGAAAGCGAAAATAAAGTGGAAATGAGGCATTCCGAAAATAAATGGGAAATAAACCTTAATTCCGCAAACGTCATTACCTTAATTGCGAATTTACAGTAAGCGCATTTAACGTCCACACACAAGCGAAAAAAGCCCGTAAATGTACTAGAAATGAGCATCTTGCACATGCGCAGATAGAGGAATGCTCGCTGGAACCATGGCAACAGCAGGGAAATGCTCCCAAATGCGCATTTGGTTATCACATTACGGTAAATGCGAAATTACCTTAATTGCGCATTTGCATTTCCTCCAAACAACCGAATTTCAAAAGATCTCGGTTAACACCAGTTTCTGTCCACTTTCTGTCCAGTTTCTGTGCGACGTCGTGTGAAAACACGGGGCAGTAATCCAGTTTCTGTTTGGTTTTTGTGTGGATTAACCAGCAGATTTGCCCCTGTGTGATAACGTACTAGGTCTTTGAATTCTTTCCAGGCTCTGTTGAACACTCACAACAAACCCACCAAGAGCCTTTGCACACAATTACACAGGAGCAAGCCTAGATTTGCCACTGGATCTGCTCAACAAAAGAGCCACAGTCAGATAAGCCCACTCTCCGTTGACTATGTATCTTTACACAGGCACCTTCATCTTTCCACAGAAACAAAGAACCAGCCTCCAAAGTACAATTGTTTGACAGAAGATGAAAGCCATAAACAGGAGTCCCTTGTGGCTTTTGTTGAGATGCAGGAGACTTGTTCCTTCAGTCAGTATCTAAGTTTGCACATATCTTTGGCAATGGTGCCCATGGAAGGGACTCTTTCATAAGCAGGGCAGTCTTTGACTGCAGCTGCACTGCAGAAATAATGCAGTTTGATACTGCTTTAACTGCCCTGGCTCAATGCTAAGGAATCCTGGGATTTGTAGTTTTGTGAGAGATTTGGCTTTGTCAAAGAGCACAACAAACTACAAATCCTGGGATTCCATCACATTGAGCCAGGGCAGTTAAAGCAGTGTCAAACTGCATTATTTTTACAGCACAGATGCAGTGCACAAGTCCTTTGAGGACTTGTGGGAATGCAACTGCTTGGCTTGGGAGGATATTGCACAGGGGAAAAATTCTGTGCATAGGCAGAGTGTTAGTTCCCTTAAGCTAGAAGCCTTTAATTATAGATAGATAGATAGATAGATAGATAGATAGATAGGGAGCCACCCCACAGGAATCTGTGAAACTGGAGACATGGGCCCATTCACACTACACAGTAATACAGTATGATTCCATTTTAACTACCTTGGTTTCATCCTATCAAGTCCTGGGATTTACAGTTTGGGAAGAGGCATTTAGAGCCCTCCAGGCTAGAAAATGCCAGGATTCCATAGGATCTTGCCATGGCACTAAAAGTGGAATCATAGAGGTATAACTGAAACTTCAAAGAAGTTAGGCAGGGTATATTCTTTTAATCAAAAGACTATCTATCCCTTTTAAAATTAGTATCTTTAGTAAGAAAATATATAAGAGGTGTAGCTATTGGATGGGGAGGAAATTAGAACATTGTCTGCCGAATAATAATTCTGTCCCTGAAATGAAATTTTTATTTATATCTCATATTTTTAGCATTGTTAAATTTCAGATGACCATTAGAAATAGATTTGAGGCCTTCAAAGAAAAGGGGCAGACAAAGTTATCCAGGGAATGCAAACACAGCAAATAGAAGAGTTCTGAGTGCAAATAATTTTCAATGTCTCACTTTTTTGCAATGCGAGAAATTTGGGGACTGAAGGAACATTTAATTTGGAGATGAATTTTTATTTAGGGCGGCAAATCTTCATTTTGCCTTCTGCCCCCCTCAAATAGCAACAGCTCACAAAAATTAAGTTACTGGCATACTTTGACATTATAGGGTTTCTAACCATTGTTAGAGGAATTCTAGAAAAAAAGTGTGGAGATATTATGAAAGGCTATTATGAAAGAAAATTATGAAAAATATTATGGTATTATGAAAGATATTACAAGGAAATTCTAAAAATTAGAGTATTACCTACCGTTAAGTAGGGTCTTTAATTTGAATGCTTGCCTTAGGGTGATATTTAAGAGGAATGGCATACAACCAAATGCAACAACGCAGAAAGAGGCCCTGCTCCAATCCACCGCCAAGGGAGAAGTAGCAGCTAGCAAAACATAAATCCTGGGAGATACCAGCTTGGCAACACAGTCCTGCTGATGCTCTAACTCTGTCGCCTTTTTACTAAGTGTTTTAAATAGCGAGTGCTGAAGCACAATTTGGGTTTCAAAATGGAAAACTTGCTTCCTTTATTCAGAAAATGAAGATCTAAACAATTCAAGACATGTAGATTTTGTTCTTAGACCCAGCTTGGCGTAGTAGACTTCTCGGGTAATCCAAATGGGATGCAAGTTACAGTAAATGGTGGTGTTCCTGCATTTAATCTTTATTCATATGATGCATGCAAGTATCCAAAGTTATCTGTAGCCATTCCCATAGTTTTGTGCCATCACCAGCATAAATGACATTTAAAGACAGCTTAAATTTGTTCTGACTGCAACCACTTCTTTGAGGTGTGTGTTGTTGTTGTTAGCTGCCTTTGAGCTGACCCTAAATTAAATTTAATCAAAAATTAATTTGCTGCCTTCAGTTGGCATCCAAAATCTGCCCCCTTGGAGTCTCTACTAAACAGGAATCAGGAATGATGAGAAGCGTCTTTATAAATGTGATGGCAGCCAGTGGATCTGACTGTCTTTGGAGATGTTTAAGCTGTATCCCTGCACCTAGCTAGGTTCAACCCAGAAATTTATAAATCAGGGTTTTTATATTTTAAATTTTAACTTTTAAAAAATATATTTTATGTTATTTTATTTTATTTAAAAACACCAAATTTACCAAATTTTCACTTTAGCCAAATGAAACTATGTACCTGTAAATACATTTGGGCTGTACATATGATATTGCAATTTGAGAGTATAATTTTACTTTTGCTAGTGTTTATGTCACAACTATTGCCATTACAGTAAGTGGTATATGGGAATTACAATATATGAGTAACAGTAGTACAAAAAAAAAATTACTAAGGATTCTGAATGGTGTGGTCTGGGAGGAGGTCAAGGGGGGTGTGTGACCGCACTGGGTGATGCCAACTCTAGTGATGCCACTTCCACATGCAAAGCATGGTTGGGGTTTATCTGGTTGTGGTGGCCCTTCTGTGATTCAAGGTGAACACAATGCTTCCAGACAAGTAAAAGGAACCAAACAAAAGGCACCAAAAAGTAAGAGAAATAACGCAAAAGTGTGGGGTGGGGGTGGAGACAGATACTAGAGTGTGTGGAGAATTAATTATGGTTTTGGAGGCTAGAGCTGAGTCTGCAGTGTGACCTGCCTGGCACACCCTAAGCCCCTCTATCCATCATAGCCAATAGTGAGGAATGCAGGGGGTCCTAATATAACCTGTTGCCCCAGGAGAACGTAGTGGAGAACACAATTTCCACAGCTGCCATGCTATGTTGGCACAGGAGGCATAAATCCTCTCAGCAAGAAAAACATATATGCAATTGCAAATTAAATGTGATCACAAATTAATTTGCTGCCTCCCGTTAGCATCCAAAATCTGCCCCTGTGACGTGGCTGCCTCTCTTTGCCTAATGGTAGGGCCAGCCCTGAAATTCCATTCAATAAAGAGAAACGATGAAGGTTACAAGACATGTTTATTGGGCTACCAAAGATATAGAAACAAAACCTTGATAATATTGGAACTGGGCAAAAATCACACAATCCAGATACAGAAACAAAACCTTAATAATATTGGAACTGGGCAAAAATCATACAACCCAGATACAGAAACAAAACCTTAATAATATTGGAACTGGGCAAAAATCATACAACCCAGATACAGAAACAAAATCTTGATAATATTGGAACTGGGCAAAAATCACACAACCCAGATACAGAAACAAAACCTTGATAATATTGAAACTGGGCAAAAATCACACAACCCAGATACAGAAACAAAACCTTGATAATATTGGCACTGGGCAAAAATCACATAATCCAGGTAGTGGTCCAGGATGTTTTTGAGCACAGATCCTTCACCGATGTACATCCAGTCAGCAAGGCTAGAAATGGTGGTTGTTGCTCCTCGTGGCCGACCAAGCAGCTGTCAGAAGTAGGAACACAGTAATGCTTAGTAGGACTATGATGGCCACTAGTCCTCCTGAGGTACCTCGAAAATCAGTCTCTATGGTTCGGAAGCTAATGGGTAGATCTAATAGGAAGGAAGGGATGATGAGAAACAAAAGGATGCATGTGATCTACATTTGGATAACATGTCTCCCATCATTAGAAAATCGAGCTGTCCTGTTCCCCCACAGCACCTTTCCTCCCCCTCTGCCATCTCACCTCGGGTACGGAAAGGCTGAGACCAATTGGTAGCAGCAAGGCGAGTCTGGGCTTGATCGCAGAGAACATAGCGGACGCTGTCCAAGTGAGGAGAAAAGAGGATCAGACTTGAGTTGGGAAGGCTATTTAACACTTTATAAGGCATAAACACACACATCCTCAACCACACTCTCTTCCCAGAAGTCTACATACCAGACTGTGGCTGCATCTACATTGCAGAAATAATTCATTTTGATACTGCTTTAACTGTCATGGCTCAATGCTATGGAATTCTGTGATTTGTACTTTTGTGTGATATTTAGCCTTCCCTGTTAGAGTGCTCTGGTGCCACAACAAACTACAAATCCCAGGTCTCCATAGCATTGAGCCATGGGAGTTAAAGTGGTGTCAAACTGCATTATTTCTGCAGTGCAGATGCTGCATGCATGACCTTACTAATATGCATAATGTGGCAATTACCTCTCATGGCAGACACTGACAAAGCCTCTCCTCCCACTCCAATTCTTCCTGAGTATTTTAACTGATCTCTGTCGGAGAACACAGCACTCAACATCATATGGCCAGTCCTGTAGTCCCTAAAGTGACTACTGCCCTTAGAAGCGGTGGAAGAAACTGGACTGTTGATTACTTATGCTGGCACAATGCCTAGTATTTATGCCAGCAAAAGCATTTGTTCGGGCATTGTGCAAGGAGATTATTTTGTACCTCCTTGTACAACACTTTGCTCTGGCTACACAACAGCAAGTGGACAGCTCTGTGGCACAGCCCCAGCAATGACTGGTAGTGTAGGAGTGCCTAGGTGACATTTAGCTTATGCCATTGAGAAGAAGAAAAATGTTTGCCGTTGTTGGGAGGAAAGGGACACAAAAACTCCTCCTGGCCCAAGCATCACTGCCAGTTTGGAAAAAAGATGTAACTTGGAATACACAGAATGGGATGACACCATCATGCCTTTTCTTTCTGGCAAATATTTGTAGAACTTTCTGTCCTTTGGTACCAGCCAGGGTGCACATGGCAAGTCTCTTCGTGGACATAACCACTGGGAGATATAAGAAACAGAAACACATAAAAATGGAAATAGAATCTGCTGAAAGAAGGCATGGCTGGGTGAATGGCAGGCAGGCATTTCAAACAGTAGCATTCTGTACTTCAACAGTTTGTTGCAGTTCTTGCTGGCATTACAAAAATGCTGTTTCACCCCAAATGAAAGCAATCCCAGATGATAGGTGCTATGCTGGGGACCTTTGACCACTCAGGGTGATGGATGTGCAGTGGAACAATGGCATCATTTCATCAGGAACAAGAGGTTTGCCTTATCCGTTACCAGCATGTGCCATTTAAAAAACCCTTACCTGTACCCATGGCCAGGAAGGACAGTTTTTGTGCAGCTGTCATTCAAGCAAACTAACATGGGTCCCACCTGATAAGCAACAGGCTCTTCCATCACGGGACTGCACTGGGGAACAGGGATCTGTAGACCGGTCTTGTAAGTGCTATTGGCCCCTAGAAAAGAAAAGAGTATGTTCCAAATGGTCTCTTCTCCTCTAAAGAATCTAACAGAGGTGTGTGGGAGGTTCATTTAAACACCACCTTCTACAATATGGTGCCCTCCAGATGTGTTTTATCACTACTTTCATCATCCTCAGACATTGGCCAGGTGGCTTAGGGTCAGTGGGATTTGAAGTCCAACATCTGGAAGGCAATCAATTCTTCCCCTCCCATACAGCATACACTCCAACATTTTGTAGATTAAAATCAGAACACATGTAGCCAAGCGTCATTAATGTGGGAAATGTTATTAATGAGGAAGACCAGGCAAGCTAGGAGAGGCTGTATCAGTTTGCTTTTTCCTGGGTCCACTGGGAAGCAGTGGGTTCCCACAGTGGGTGACACCCAGTGAGGGTCGGGGCTTCTGAAGGTGGGGCTTCAGAAGTTTCGGGAGTGGAGAGCAACCCCGCAGGCTGGAGGGGCACCCCCACGGCCCTAAGCAGCACCCACACGGGGCTGAGGAGACCCGGCGCAGCATCTAGAGCCCCCCCAGGTGGGCCATGGAGTGCCCACATAGGGCTGGGGAGACCCAGCGCGGCCCCAAAAAGCTCCCACAAGTGGCGGAGCAGCACCAGGAGGGGACAGGGAGTCAACCTGGTGTGACCCTCCCTTTTGGGGTTTCACCCCCCCCCTTCTGGGGTGTCACCCAGTGCAGCCCGCACCCCCTACATCCTACCAATGACGCTACTGCTGGGAAAGGCAGGATTTTACTCTCTTCCTCTCTTTGCTGCTGACGAGTACAAACCACTTTTGTACTTTGACTTCAGTTTGCAGTAACTGAAGTAAGCTGAGGACAAAGGGGGAAGCAGGAGGAGGAGAGAGAAACTGGGACATGTTAGAATGAACTGAAAACTGGGATGACAAAGGATTAATTGAGCCTGTTCTTGCCAACAAAAGAGTATGGTGCAGTTACAACACTTAAAGCAACTGAACAAGGAATCTCACACTAAAATGAGCAAGATCAAAACCAAGCAGAGATAACTTGCACTGGCCAGCTTCTCGTGTTATTCCACCCTCCTGCTCCCTCCACCACTTTCGAATACCTTCAAGCTTCACCTCCACCTGTATGGCTGCTGTCCACCAGGAAGCCTGGCTAGCATCTAAAGTCTCTCTGGTCCATTGCTCATATAGGCAATAGGCAGGACGGAGCCAAAGGAGAGTGGAGAGCCTGGAATCTGCGTGGTACAAGGATATGGGATAGTCTGATGCATAGGAGAGAAGAGAGAATTTTGTTTCAGTTTGTTTGCTTAAATAGACTTTACCAAAATGCACAGCATTCAAATTTGAGAAAAATACAGAGATGAACACTCGCCCATCTCTAATATATACAGTTAGATAGAAAACCCATGGATTAAGATAGGGGTCGGAAAGTTCCCCTTACCTGGGGCCAGTCCGGGGATCCCCTGGTCTTCCACGGGCCAATGGTGTGGGGGGAAATGGCGGCGCATGTGCTCACACGCATGCGTATGCGCATGCACAGTACTTTCAGAATACTGCGCATGCGCGAGCGAGTCATGGCCACCATTTTGGAAAACAAAATGGTGGCCACGACTCATTTGCACATGCGCAGTACGAGTTGCGCCTGCAGTGCACCAAAGACCTCGGGGGGGCAGACCCGGCCCGCGGGCCGTAGGTCGCCGACCCCTGGATTAAGAGGTCAAAGATGTTTAGAAATGGTGGTTCCGTTATCACTTTACTCTGTACAATCTGTATTTCCTCTTTACTCACCCACACATCTTCCAGAAGAAGTTACTTTTGGAAACTGAAATTTCCACAATTTCCCAATAGATCAATTGGGTTATTCTGAGAATTTTTGTTGAGAAAAGACATTTTTCCACGCTTTGCATTTATTTCCAACAGAGTGTGACTCTTGACATATTTTGCTCTAATGCACGATTCCCTACCCACTTCCCAGAATCCAACAGTCTCTACATGCATCATATAGGAGATATGAATAACTATAATTTCTTGTTTTCGGTGTCTATACCAGCGCAAACTGAGGTCAACATATGCACATATGCAAATTGCATATTTGTCACCAGCTAGGATACTTTCCCATACATTTTTGCTCAAGAGCTTTTTCCAAAACATGTCCTTTGTTCAAGAGTTCTGTCCAACATTAAGGGGAGAAGAAACTCCCAGTACAAAAATGTTTTCCTATTTCATGTATTCATTATTATTTTTATCCAATCCAAGGAGTTCAGAGTGACAGATATAGGTCTCGCATCACACTTTACTCTCACAACTCTTGTGCAAGGTAGGTCAGGATAAAAGAAAATAACTGGCCCAAGATTACCTAAAGAGCTACAAGGCAGAGCAAAAATTTGAACCTTGATTTCTTCAGTCATCTCCCAGCACCGATTAATCTGGGGTTGGAAATGCAGAGTCCCCAGCCAATATAACCAAGGATGAGTTGTATATCTTTGCATTTTAGAATCTTTTCTAGTTCTTTCATAGCCACCCTCCCCATTCTTAGTCTTCTGATTTCCTGACTACAGTCCCCATTTCTATCAATGTTTGATCCCAGGATTAGAAACTCTTTTACTATTTCTATTTCTTCATTGTCTAGGTTGAACTTGCGAAGGTCCTCAATGGTCATTATTTTTGTTTTCTTTATGTTCAACATTAAGCCTGCCTTAGCACTTTCTTCTTTGATCTTCTAGGTCTGTGAGGTTTTCTGCTAGTACTATGGTGTCATCTGCATATTTTATATTGTTGATATTCCTTCCTCCTATTTTCACTCCTCCTTCTTCTGTGTCCAAATTGGGTGCATTGATGGATTTATTTTTTATTAATTTATTTATTTATTATTTATTTATTTTACACTCTCAGTAAACACACTCAGTAAACACTCTCAGTAAAAGAGTGTTTCTCAAAAGAAAGGGAAAGAGGTTTTTTTAAACCTATATAATTAGCTTCATTCTAGTATTGCTTCCATATTCACGGGCTACATTCAGATATGTTTTGCTCTTTAATTCTTAACAGTATGCCTGCCCCACAAGTATGTACTTCAGTCCAGACTGTGGAAAAGAAAGAAAGAAAGAAAGAAAGAAAGGCATGACAAGCCCTGCCCACATCTCTAGGAAGGGAATAAAATGTATTTTTTATTATTTGTTAAAGATTATCAGAGATGCACTCTGAATCACTCACCAAGTACCAACAGGAAAGCACACCCTGAATGTAGCAAGCAGATTGCAAAAAATGGCAGCCTTAGCCATTGCATTTTTGAAAAAGGACAAGTGAACTCTTAACAAAGTTTGAGAATCTCCTTGTTATATAGGCAAGTCTACCAATAGCACAGGCATAGTGTGTGTTTTGGAGGCAAGGGTGGATAGGACAGGGCTAATAGTTAAAAGAAAGGCTAATTTAAAGGAGTAAAGACTTGTTGTAAGGGCCAACAACCAGAGATCAAAAATCAGCCAAACAGATGCTTATACTACATATGGTTGGAGGTGGAACTGCATATAGTGACATGAGAGAGGAATTAAATCAGAAAGTGCATTAATCAAACTGATAACTCAAATTTCATATTAGCTGATTAATACAAATAATGTGGATAAGAAACTATTATTCCAATTTTGTTTTCTCATACAGGTTATATAGGTTATAAACATATTAGTCTTTAAAGTGCCACAGTACTTTAAACTACACAGCACACCACAGTGTTGTTTTTGCTGCAGCTAAAATTTAATAAAACTATACCTTGGGATTATAAAATCAAATATGCTTACTCTGAAGTAATTCTCATTCAATTCAATGGCACTTGCTTCCTTGCCAAACAAGGACATTTGTGATACTGGTGATGGCTTGTGAGTTTGTTGATATTTGGAAATTAAGTTTGCAATCCTATGCTCCACTAAAGCCAATGGGATTTACTCTTGAGCAATCATATAAAGGATTACATTTTAAATCCTAAGTGAATTTAATTACGTTCAGTGAGACAATTAATTGTATATAGTATGGCAGCTGTACTTTTTATTTTATACAGAGTGCATGGTGTGTGGACATAGTAGAATTAATACAAATGCATTTGTCAACGAACACACAAATGTAAATCTAAAACAGTCTGGGTCAAAGTCAATACTAGGGAGTTTATCACATGTGGGGAAATTGGATGTATAAACAGTGATTAACCCGTGATTAATCCACAATTGTATGAATGGTTTTCACATGACATCAGTGCGCAAAGCACTGTTATCCTGTGCAGAATCCGTGATTAACCCACACTTGTGCACAATTGCACAAATGGTTTTCACACAACATTGAGACGAAACGTGATTAAAGTGCCACTATCCCATGAAGAACCAGGCAAGAAACAACAGTAACTCATTCACGGAATTTTCCCGTGAATGACTTTTTGCTGTTTCTTGCCTAGTTATTCCCTGGTTCTTCATGGGATAATGGCATTTGCGTTAATGTCATTTTAAGCACGTTTTAATGTCAATTACACGATTTTCACACATTAATCATTGTTTAAACTCCCAATTTCCCCCGTGTGATAAACTTCTAGGTTACATGAAAAACACACTAAAATCAACAGTCAAAACAGCAAAATAAATCAGGCATACTGGTTAAGATGAATAAAAATGATTCTGCTTGGTGCTGTGCTAAAAGGTTATGTTGTATTCCAGCAAGATTGAGAAGATCCAGGCTCAAATCCTCACCTTGCAATGAAGCTCACTGGGTGTACTTGGGACTTGTCACCCTTTCCTACCCTACCCTACTTCACATTTAACTCACATTTATTGTTAAGGATAAAATGGGGACGAGGGTAATTTGAAAATCCAAAACAGCCATATGCCAATAATATTTGAATAGAAAGAGCAAGAAGTACATTATCATGAAGTGTGTGACTTCAAACAGTAATATATTTTCTTTTTTGAAATGTATTTATTTGTAACATTATAAAATAATCCTCATATAACTTTTCCCCCCTAGCATGTTGGTTTTACCATAATTGATATATCCTATATTCTAAAATGAGGGACAGCACTTTTCTTCTGCCTGTGAATTGCCTCTGTTAGTTTTATTTGTGTGTGTTTGAACATTATTTCAGATCTCCCCATCTTTAAAGGTAGGTGTGTGTGTGTGTGTGTGTGTGTGTGGAGATGTGGGTGTGCTGGGCTATATGTCAAGCGCCCACTCTCCCAGGACCAGCGACATCTCAGCATCTCTGAAGGTTGTAGCCGGATCCATTAATTTATGAAAGTAATTTAGCATTTGGCTCTGCGTGTCTGATCCCAAAACCCAATTAATTGCATTGGGGTCAGGCACTGGTATCTGAGTTGCTATTGATATATTTAAGGATGCTGCTGCCTGTCTTTGCTCCTTTCAGTGAAGTTGCCATCTGAATGTCTGATTAAAAGATTAACCAAAAATACTGAATTCATTTCCTCTCAAATGGGGGGGGGGGAATGTGAGGTGGGAGACCTTGGACACCTCATGTTCCCTATGCCAGACCACAAGATACCTTCCCAGAGGACCCAGAGGCCTTGGCTTCCAGGTAGGAATGCCTCCTTCTTCCTCAGCTTCCAGATCCTAACCTTAGGTAGACATCTTGGGGCAACTGCTAGAGCCCCAATGCCTGGGCAAAAGTCAACACTGGGCCCCTTTTTAAAAAATCTAGCTTACTACTCCAAATTCACCAGTTGAACTGTCTTTTTAATTTTCTACAAAGACCCCAGGATAGCCCCTACCTAGTGTTCTCTTCCCTATTCTCTAGATATGTTGGAATACAACTCCCACCATCTTCTGCCATCAAGGCTGGGGATGCTGGAAGTTGTTTCTCCTAATCAAGCATATCTAGATGGCACCAGCTTGGGGAAGGAAACTCCAAGAACTCATTCACACAACACAATTATAGTTCTATATTTCACTTTAACTGCCATGGCAACATTCTATGGAATCCTGGGATGTATAGTTTGTTGAGACCCAAGAGCTCTCTGGCTGATATTTCTAAATTCCTCTCCCTAAACTGCTTATAAGAACCAGTGTGGTGTAGTGGTTTAAGCGTTGGACTATGACTCTGGAAATCAGGATTCAATTCCCTGCTCAGCCATGGAAATCCACTGGGTGATGTTAGCATACCCTACATCCGTCTTGCTGAATATGGGGTTTTATCTAGCATCTGGTGTGTTTTTAAGAGGTCATGATGACCTCTGGAAACTGGGTAAGGGGTCACACTCACATGTGGGAGACCCTAGCTAGGATTGAAATAAATGCTAAATGTGTTTGCTGATCTACTCCAGACCCCCAACCCCACCCCAGCTCTTTACATATCTTCTCTCAATGGAAACTATGGGCTGATGCAGATCAGCCTAAAGGGGCGTCACAGAGCCGCCCCAGGGAGCAGCAGATTGGGGCCGCAGCAACCCCACACCGCGACCCCAATCCTCCCTTTTGCCGCCCTCAAAAGAGCAGCAAAATGCCACTCCTTTTAGGGGGTGGCAAAAGGCTGCCCTAACAGCCAGCACCGCAGCTCTTCCATGCCCTTTTGGCGCAGCGTGTCTGCACACTGCTCCAGGAGGGCATCCGGACGCCGCGCATCATGCAAATAGGGGTGCAGCATCAGGACAGCATCAGAGTACAGTTGGGGCAGCTGGCATGTGGCTGCCCCGTCCCAACTCCATCCCTGGCCAGCCCTTTGGACCGGTCTGCAAAGACCCTTAGAGTCCCATCAAAAAGCAGTTAAAGATCATTTTCTACCTCACCACATCCTGTGTTCCTAATCACTCTTCTTGTCCAACTATCTCGATGCTGTCCCTGATCCAATCACTATTTTGTCACTCCAAAGTTAAAGCCATCAGCCAATTTGACCCCTTTTGTCAATTCCATGAGAAACCCATCGAGCCTTTGTTACATGGTGTAGTAGCATCAAGCACCCCTCAAGGCTATGAAATAGGCTATAAATATCAGTCCCAGCTCTAGTCTCATGTGTGCACAGAGGGTCCCTCTCACTCACACTCTGAGCCACTCTCCGTCTTCTGTGGACCCCTCTCTTCAGGATTCATGATTTCTCGCTATCCAACCTTTTAATACTTTTCTTTCTGTTAGCCTTGTATGGCTCTTAAGGTTGCATTGCTTTGTTTGTTTGAGTGGATCTTTGCACATTTCTAAATAAAATCATTACATTCATTGAAACCAGAGTGTCTGTGCAGTTAGTACTGGTATACATAGGTGAAAAGATCTCCAAAGTTATCCTCCTCTCTTAGCATTTGGCTCTGCGTGTCTTGGTTCCCCAAAAATACCAAGGGGGTGACACTGTTGGTGGGGAACCCCTAGTCCCCCTCTCAACTGACCTTTTAAGGCAACAGTTAACCTTCGGTGAGTCACACACTCTCAGCCCCAGAAAACCCTATGATAGGTTTGTCTTAGGGCCGCCATAAGTTGGAAACAACATAAAGGCACACACCAACAAAAACTGCATATCCCAGGATTCCACAGCAGTTAAACACTATGACGCCTAAATTATCTAGCCACGGAGGAACATGGTCCTAGATTCTTTTGGATAGGTCAGATTCCCTGGTTCTTGCTGAGGACCAATTTCGTAACTCTGCTGCAAAATAATTATTCTTCTGATACATACCCTTGCCCTGTAGTTAATTGTTGTTGCTGCTGTTTTTATCCTGTTATGCAAACTTTATGTTAATGCAAAAACTCAATAAAAATTTATTTTTTTTTTAAAAAAAGTTACTGTCCCTAACTCTATCAAGATGTCTTGTGTATCATAGAATCATACGTTATCACACGGGGCCAAATCCACACAAAATCCCGACCGAAACCGGATTAGTGGCCCATGTTTTCACACGACGTCGCACAGAAACTGGACAGAAAGTGGACAGAAACGAGATCTTTTGAAATTCGGTTCTTTGGAGGAAATGCAAATGCGCAATTAAGGTAATTTCGAATTTACCGTAATGTGATAACCAAATGCGCATTTGGGAGCATTTCCCTGCTGTTGCCATGGTTCCAGTGAGCATTCTTCTATCTGCGCATGTGCAAGAGGCTCATTTCTAGTACATTTATGGGCTTTTTTCGCTTGTGTGTGGACGTTTAATGCGATTACTGTAAATTCGCAATTAAGGTAATGACGTTTGCGGAATTATTGTTTATTTCCCGTTTATTTTCGGAATGCCTCATTTCCACTTTATTTTCGCTTTCTGTCCCACGTGTGATAACGTCCATAGAGTTGGAAGAGACCTCAAGAGCTATCATCACCCCAACTCCACATGCTCCCTGGATATGCACTGGTTCTGGAGCATATTGAAAGCTATTTGTGTCTCAGATCCTGGTTTAGGGGGTGTTTTTTAGATTCGCTCACCTCTTGAAAAACTGACGCAGTGTAGGATATGTTTTTCCAACTACTGGAGAGAAAGTTTCAACTTCCTGCCCTAGCCCTGGTTGAATCAATGGTGGCTTGTTAGTATGTGCCTACTAACAAAGCCAATGTTAATGAGTCCTGGAGAGACATGAGACCACCCAGCCACCCACCCTCCATCGACAAGCATGCGGTGAATCACTCTACAATGCGCTAGAGGTTTTCATTAGTGACGGTGTCTGCCAAGACCTTTCAATCAGGGTCGAGGGGAATCCGATAGCCATTGTTTAATAATGAGAAACAAGGCGGAAAAGAGCAATCTAATTTCCACTGCTTGTTAACATTTGGGCCATCTCCTCCTTCCATGCATATACACAAACTTTTAAAACCTGCGTACTTTTCAATCTGACTTCTGCGCTCATGTTCCTTTCTGCCTATGCTTCCGATGACCTTTTAACCTCACTATATGTTATCTGTACCTCACCATTTCTTTGCATTTTAACCATTCCTATTTGACTTTTCCTTTTGCTTCTTTATGCAGGACCTTTATCCTACTGCCATGAGGCTGAACAAAATGGTTGCTTCAGGATCCTGTGTGGTGTAGTGGTTTGCGTATTGGACTGAGACTCTGGAAACCAAGGTTCGAATCCTACTCAGCCATGAAGCCCACCTTGGGCAAGTCACACTCTTTCACCCTCGGGAGAAGCCAGTGGCAAACCTCCTCTGAACAAATCTTGCCAAGAAAACCCCATGAAATGTTCTCCTTAGGGTCACCATAAGTCAGAAACGATTTGAAGGCACACAACAACAACAACAACTGGTGACAAATCCAGGGTGCTGTTGAAAGTGATGATGCAGAAAATGCAGACAATTACATTTGCTCTTCTGGGTAGATGTTTGTGACTTGTGGGCATTGTTTGGGGAGGGGGGGGGCTCACAATGGGATTTTTTTTTGTCTCAGGATATCTTTGCAACCAGAATTAAAGGCAGTTATTTCATCACAGGTTCTTATGCCGTGCATCCATGTCTCACACAAAGGAAAATCTTCCATATAACTTGGCAGGACGATACAGATAGGCAAAACTACTCCAGGCTGAGAATTAGTATCCTGGAACTGTGACACCTGTATGGGATGAACAGTATCAGATTCCAGACAAGTAGCCATGTTAATCTGATACAGTGAAAACAGCAATTGGTCTTGGGGCATTATACATAGAAATATATATATTGGTATTCATTTCTATGGGCCAGTACCATTTTATTGGCATGTAGGGAACAGCTATTAGGTGATCTTGGGCAAGTCATACTCTCTCATCCTCAGAGAAACCTCTGTTCAAATCTTGCCAAGAAAAATACATGGTAAGGTCGCCTAAGGACCATCATACATCGGAAATTACTTGAAGGCACACAATAACAAAGGAACAGCTACACATGTGGCAGTGGCAGATCATTCCCTAAGATGAGCATGTCTAGTCTTCAATCCTTTTATTTACATTGTTGTATTTATTAGAACATTTCCTTCCCCTTAGTTTCAAGGCAGTCTTCATTTTACAGAACTAACCAACTTCCTTCCTTCCTTCCTTCCTTCCTTCCTTTATATTTTATTTTATTTTTTAGGGATGTATCCATCTTTCAGTGTCCCCTCTGTCTGTCCGTCTATCAATCCATATATGTCTGTCTATTCTTCTGTTCACTTCTGTATTTCATCATCTAACCTTTCTCTTTCACGTTTTTTTATGCTTCACATTTTCCTCTGACATTCACTATCAATCTATCACCCATATACACAGGGTCCCTCCTTAATCTGCCTCATTATTTTATTTATCAGAATGACATGGGCAATCTATTGCCATCTGATCCATTCCATCTTTTCCTTCTTCGAGATGATGCTGACATGCCTTCCCATTGATCTGGACCCCAACGCCTCCATATAGTTCCAGTGCTGCTTGCATCACAAATAGAGACAGAGGGGCTATAAATCCCCCAGAAACAGGGAGCTGAAGAATTAAACAGAACTTGGCTACAAGAAACCTGGGCTGTATCAGCAACACACCTAGGTAAGAATCCAGTGGCCGTACCAAAGGCAGGGAAGTGCCCTTAAGAAAGGAGAGGGAATGTTATATGTAGACATGCCCTGAAGGAGCCAACATTGGGTCCTTTCCAGGACAAGTTTCTTCCCTTTCTTCCCCCCCCCTCCTTTTTTCCTGATTTCAACAGCAATGAAACAGGCAACTGGGACTCACAAGGGTCTGTGGACCATCATAGTTGTTCTCAGCTCAAGTTGGCTGCTGACTTCAGGGGCCTTGCTCCCTAAGCTGCATAATTCAGGCAGGTAAGTGGACGTTTTTGTGTCGGCATTTGTCTTTCCAACCTGGATTTACCCATTCTAGATCTGCTAACTTTATGAGTAATTCTTTATCCAGACTTGGGTTGCCTGACTGAAAACTGAAGATGGCTTTTGTACCTTTAATTATTGTGTGATAGAGGAAAGTTCAGCAGGTGTTGCTTGTTACCTAGTTGTGTAGGCTGAAATTTCCTCTTCTTCACAGTTACAATCCATTTGAGCATTGGAGTACAAGTCACACTCAAAGTCAGCCTCAAAAGAAGAGAAAGGCAATCCCTTCAGAACAAATCTTACCAAGAAAACCCCATTATAGGCTCACCTATCATAGGTTACCATAAATCAGAAATGACTTGAAAGCAAACAACAACAACAAAATCATCTCCAATTTTCAGCTGGCAATCTGAATCGAGACCAAATTTACCTAGAATGATTTGGGGAGGTGTATGATAGTGTTAAAATGCAAATTAAGTAAGGGCCTTTGCAGACTGCTAGAAATAGTGCAAATTGAGTCCACTTTAACTATCCTGGCTCAGTGCTAGGGAATCATGGGAACTGTATTTTTTTCTGAGACATTGAGCCTTCTCTGTCAGAGAGCTCTGGTGCCACAATAAACTACAGTTTCCATGATTCCCTAGCACTGAGCTAGAGCAGTTAAAATGGACTCAATCTGCACTATTTCTGGCAGTCTGCAAAGGCCCTAACTAACTTAACAAGATCCAGCAAGAACAGCATGTGGCAGAAAAAGGATGTGGGAAAAGAAAAAGGGAAATGTTAACCTGGTTAGATGTTACGATAATGTAGGCTGCTGGAGTTTGTATGGGAATGCCCTGCTTCCCAACACTGACATCATCATTACAGTATTATTATTATTATTATTATTATTATTATTATTATTATTATTTACAATCTCCTATGTCACTTTTCTGTCTGCTGGTTGCTCCTTCCTCTCCCAAAAGAAATCAACCTTGAAAAATAAAATATTCATTTAAGGAAGCTCACATTCTGGGTTACAACACATGGAAATTTCCAGTCTCATTTTGCAGGGTATCTTAGCTAGTGCTACCACAAGATATAGTGGTGGTGACCAATTTAGATGGCTCTAGAAGGAGGAGTGATGGGAACTAATTAAAATCAACTTACATTATCAATGATCTTTGACATTTTCTAAGAAGCAGAGGTAACTTGATTTAATATGTTTTTAATTAATTTAGGGGGGTTGCAGACTGCTAGAAATAGTGCAAATTGAGTCCACTTTTAGGGTTAGGGTTAGAGTTAGGGAATCATGGGAACTGTAGTTTATTGTGGCACCAGAGCTCTCTGACAGAGAAGGCTCAATGTCTCAGGAAAAAAAAACAATTCCCATGATTCCCTAACCCTAACCCTAACCCTAAAAGTGGACTCAATTTGCACTATTTCTGGCAGTCTGCAACCCCCCTTACTTAATTTGGACTTTCAGCATTCACAATTCCAGAGTTTTGATTCTTATTAGGTAGTTCCTATCATTGCTGAGAAAGCCAGCATGGTATAAACTGTAGTGGACTGACACTGTAATCTACACTGTAGAGGACAGAGGACCTCTACAGAGGACAGAGGATAAGGCTAAAAAGCAGAATTTTAACAGGATAAAAGTGTCTTTGGCTGGTACTTATCACAAGACATTGTGTCTGTCCTGCTGCTGCCTTGCATTCCATTTGTTACTATAGTGCACCTTTTTATTTCCAGGCAAAACCCATCACGAACTCTCAATCTCAGTGCTATTCCATTACTGTCTTTGAAGATTATCACATGGGGTAAAAAGTGTTAGAGAAGAGCATTGATACCGTCATGGTCGTGCAATTGGGGGAAAGATTTTCACATGACATTGTCCTCCTATCATCTTGTAACATCCTGGAAGTGTCGTGCTACTGGAATAACTCATAGACGATAAAAAACTGTAAACAGCTTGCCAATCATGATTCATTTGCTCTATTGCAAAACGTATGAAAGGCAATCACGTTTCAATAGCAATATTGAAAATTTCATTTTCAGAAGAGTAGATTACTGCACTACACTCTAAAAATGGGGCTCAAAAACTCTTACTGCTCTGGCTGCCTCCTGCTGCTTTTTTGGGTTTATAGTTGAGGCTTAAGAGCTCTCTGGCTGAATATTCTAAATGGCCCTTCCTAAACTACAAGCACCAGAATGCAACAGGAGGATAATCTCCTAAATTGAATCCCCCAGTTTGAGTTCCTCCATGGGGAGAGAGAGAGACCCATTTTTCTCTCTGCTAAACAACCCGACGTGTGGAATGCAAAAGTACTTTCTTACTGCTTGTGAATAGTTAATGCCCATTTTTGTGACCAGTGTGAAAGTAAGAGTTTTAATATCGGCATTGTATCGTTCTTGCTTAATAATGTTAGAATAAGTTTTTAAACTGTAATAGCCCTCATGTGATAATAATAGGTCCCTTCTGTTGCAGTTCTGCTTCTCAGGTAGTCACGTAGTGGCAGTTGGTGGATTCTGCTCCTCTTCCTGCTGTAAGCTGCCACGATTGCTTGGCAGAGGGGCAGGATATAAATAAAATTTATTATTATTATTATTATTATTATTATTATTATCTTCCTTGCAGCTACCATGTTAGCCAACACCTTCCCAAAGCCGGCTGCTGTGTGCACATTTTTGTGGGGAGAACCTTCAGGGTAGGGTGATTCACAGATGGTTTTCTTCTCCCAATTATTTGCCCATTACTTAAACTTCTATTGTTCTGCATCAGCTGCAGAGCTTTATTGATCCCTAGCAAGAAACAGTGACTGCTTCACTTTCAATGGCAGAAAATTAAAAAAAAAATTACAACAAATATTGTGTAACTGTATAATACACTACAGTGGACCATTGGTATCCACCGGTATTTGGTTCCAAGAGCCCCGGTGGAGACCAAAATCTGTGGATGCTCAAGTTCTATTGTATACAATAGCATAGGAAAATGGTGTCCCTTATATAAAATGGCAAAATCAAGGTTTACTTTTTGGAATTTATATTTTTTCCAATATTTTCAGGCCATGGATGCTTGAATCTGTGGATAAAGAATTTGTGAATATGGAGGGCCACCTATATTGTGTGTTGAAACCCTTAATGATATTTGCTTAGATAAAATCTGGAAAATCTTGTTCTCCAGTTCCCTCAGAATGAAATTCCCCTTTGTTTTAACATCTGCTGTTGTAATTTGTTAAAATTGTTTTATTGTTGTTCAATTGTTTTAATTTCATGATGTTTAATACTGTTTTAAGGGGAGGGTGGGTTTGGGTCTAGGAGGGTTTACTGTGAGATTTTATTGTTGTAAGCTGCCCCGATTGCTTCGGGAGAAATTACTATATGATGATGATGATGATGATGATGATGATGATGATGATGATGATGTTTGAACCCACCAGATCTTCTCCATACTTTCTCTCCCATCAGGCTTTGGAAGCGTGAAGCATCTCAGTATATTCCACCAGGTGACAGTGATGACATCAAAGTATCCCTCTTTCCCTGGAATATCCACATCCCTTCCACCACTCTGCGTGACTGGGGCCTCAAGTGGATGTCTTCTGATGTTTCGGCACCCCAAGATGAGGACAACAAAGGTCATGGGCAAAACCGGAAGTCCCACCTATGGGAAGAGGAGAGAGGGGAAGCTCCATCTCCTGGGGGCCAAAAGGTGGTGCTATACCCAGCAGGCTGGGTTCCAGGTTGGGGTGGGAAGCGAAGTACTGTGGTAGGAGATGACGTAGCCTTCCGGGAGCAAAGCAAAATGTTGACAGATATGGAAAGGCAGAAGTGGCTCAACTACTATATGCAAAAATTTTTGGTAGTGAAGTCTGATTAAGATGGGGTTGTGAATTGGCAAGGGGTGAAGTAATGGCAGGTGGCATGAAAGTCAAGTTAGCTGTATGGCACTACTCACAGAAACCCTTTAAGAAATATAGTAAATGTATCCATCAATAACATACTGGCCAGGTAGGATCCTATATAACAGTGATGGTGAACCTTTTAGGGATGGGTGCCCAAAGTAAAAGGCCTTCCAGCACCAGGTGTTACCTGTTGCCGGGGGTGGGACATCCACCCTCCAGGAGTGGGACTTCTGAGGCTGACTTTTTTCCTCACCCTCCCAGGCCTTCAGCTGCCTCTTGAGACAGCTGAAGGTGAGGGGGGAAGACCATGCCATCCCCAGCCTTCAGATGCCTCCAGAGAGGCAATTGGAAGTCTGGGATGGTCAGGAAGGAGAGGAACAGGTAAACGCCACTTCCTCCTCCTCCCCACCCTCCACATGCCGGGGGAAATGGCTTCATGTGCCATCTCTGGCACACGTGCCATAGGTTCACCATCTCAGCTATATAACCTACAGTCCTGGATCCCAGTTTATGTACTTCAGTGACATTTCACAAGGAGGTATCCAGAACCTCCCTCTGCAACAATCATTGGCCCTGGTGTGCAAGAGCAGCTAGGGAGCTTCCAGGCATGGTTGCATTTTCCTAGTCATACCTGTACCAGGTATTTTCTGCTGCCATCGAGTACTTAATGAAGCGACAGCAGCAGCAAATGGAATACAATTGAGCATAGCCCTGCACTAAAACAGTAACCAGAAGAATGCAGTTGCAGGCTGTATTTCCACTGCAGAAAGTTTGACTCCACTTTAACTGCCATGGCTCAATGCTGTGGAATTCTAGGATTTGTAGTTTTGTGAGATATTTAACCTTCCCTGTCAGAGACCTTTGGTGTCACAACAACCGACAAATTCCATGATTCCATAGCATTGAACCATGGTAGTTAAAGTGGTTTCAAACTGAATTAATTCTGCAGTGCAGATGCAGCCACACCTAGAAACCCCCCGGCTGCTCTTGTGCCCTGGGAATAAAATGAAGACAAGAACACATTTACACTAGTGGAGATTTACCGTATTTTCCGGCATATAAGACGACCAGGCATATAAGACGACCCCCAACTTTTCCAGTCAAAATATAGAGTTTGGGATATACTCGCTGTATATGACCCCCCCTTCCAACGCACACCAAATAAAAATTAAAAAACAAAACATCAGATTTAATTTCAGTATGGTAATTTTAATTCAAATGCATTGCAGAAATTTATTAAAGCAGTTTGACACCTCTTTAACTGCCCTGGCTCAAGGCTATGGAATTCTGGGATTTGCAGTTTTGTGAGATATTTAGCCTTTTCTGTCAGAGAGCTCTGGTACCACAAAGCAAACTGCAGATCCTAGGAGTCCATAGGATGGAGCCATGGCAGTTAAAGCAGTATCAAACTGCATTATTTCTGCAGTGCAGACTCAGGCTGCATCCATACTGCAGAACTGATGCAGTTTGACACAGCTTTAACTGCCATGGCTCCATATTATGAGAGCTCTTGGATTTGTAGTTCAATGGGCTACTTAGGGGGGTTGCAGACTGCCAGAAATAGTGCAAATTGAGTCCACTTTTAGGGTTAGGGTTAGTGCTAGGGAATCATGGGAATTGTTTTTTTCCTGAGACATTGAGCCTACTCTGTCAGAGAGCTCTGGTGCCACAATAAAATACAGTTCCCATGATTCCCTAACCCTAACCCTAACCCTTAAAGTGGACTCAAATTGCACTATTTCTGGCAGTCTGCATCCCCCCCTTAGCCTCCTCTTTTCCAGGACATGCCCTCCATGTCAACCCTCTCTCCAGGAGGAATTCCAAAACGTCCTCCATTTTGAGCACAGCGCAAGAAGCATTACATTTATGTTTTTAGCTTTCTCTACATTTTTTTCTTGTGTGTCCTACATTTTTTGTAGTGAGTCATCCTCCTTTGCATTTAAGACATTTGGTCACCCTGTTTGAGTATCAGAGTATGACTCTGGAGGCCAGGGTTTGAGTCCCCACTTGGCCATGAAACCCACTGAGTGACCTTGGGAAAGTCACACACTCTCAGCCTCAGGAGAAGGCAACAAACTCCCCTCTGAAGAAACCTTGCCAAGCAAACACCATGATAAAGCCGCCTTAGGGTTGCCATAAGTCGGAAATGACTCAAAGGCATACAACAATAACAACAACAACAATCTTAGAAGTGGCTTCCTTCTTTTCTCCCCCCCCCCCCCCGCATCCTTTTCCTCCTCTTGCCTGGATTCTTCCATTTTCTCTCCTCTTTCTCATCCCCTTTTCTTGCTGGATTCCTCTGTTTTCTCTCCCCTTTTGCAACCCCTTCTCTTGCCTTCATTGCTCCATTTTCTCTCCTCTTTTGCAACCCCTTCTCTTCCTAGGATCCCTCCGTTTTCTCTCTCCTTTTGCAACCCCTTCTCTTGCCTTCATTGCTCCATTTTCTCTCTCCTTTTGTAACCCCTTCTCTTGCTTTCATTGCTCCATTTTCTTTCCTCTTCTGCAACCCCTTCTCTTCCTAGGATCCCTCCATTTTCTCTCCTTTTGCAACCCTTTCTCTTGCTTTCATTGCTCCATTTTCTTTCCTCTTTTTCAACCCCTTCTCTTCCTGGGATCCCTCCGTTTTCTCTCCTTTTGCAACTCTTTCTCTTGCCTTCATTGCTCCATTTTCTCCGTTTTCTCTCCTCTTTTGCAACCCCTTCTCTTCCTGGGATCCTTCCGTTTCCTCCCCTCTTTCTCATCCTCTTCCTCCCTTCTACTCCCTCCCCCCTGGTTCTCCTCCTCCTCTACCTGGCGTATAAGACGACCCCAACTTTTGAGACCCTTTTCTAGGGTCAAAAAGTCGTCTTATACGTTGGAAAATACGGTATATTCCACCAGATGGATTAAGGCAGGGGTAGGCAACCTTTTTGAGCCAGGGGCCGGTCCGCCGAAGTCGTCCCTCCCACCAGGCCAAGGGGGGGGAATGGCGGCGCGCGTTCTCAGTGCGCACCCCGCTGCCGCGTGCGACCTGCGTGCGCTGCCGCTGCCACCGCCACTATGCGCACTGCCGCCTCCGCCTCCGCACATGTCGCGGTTGCCATTTTGTTTTCCAAAATGGCGGCCGCGACTCGATTGCGCATGCGCAGTACTCCTTGATTGCGCATGGCGTCGTGGCCGCCATTTTGGAAATCAAAATGGCGGCCACAGCGCGCGCGGCCCCACGGCAGCCAAAATGCGCGGCGGCGGCGGCAGGAGTCTGCCTGGGCTGGTAAGTGCGGTGACCTGGGCCGGAACCGGCCCGCGGGCCGTAGGTTGCCGGCCCCTGGATTAAGGTAACAGACAACCAGAGACCCAGGCTGTGTCCGCACTGCAGAAATAATTGAGGTTAACATCACTTTAACTGCCATGGCTCAATGCTGTGGAATCCTGGGATTTGTTGTTTGTTGTGGCACCAGAGCTCTCTGACATATGAGGCTGAACATCTCAGAAAACTATAAACTCCACAATCCCATAGCATTTGAGTCATGGCAGTTAAATCAGTGTCAACCTGAATTATTTCTGCAGTGCAGATACAGCCCCAAGGACTAAATCTGCACCTCCCAACAGCTTTCTGCCTGTCCCCCTCCTCGCAACAACATCCTAAGGTTATCCTGCACTCAAAACACATTACTACATGCTCCTCAGGCACTTTCTCCTTAGCTCAGATGCTGGCAAAGTTCTTTCATCCTAACAATGTGAACAGCGATGGAGCCTTTTTCAAATAAATGCATTTGAGTTGTCCTCTGTGGTAGCCGTAACATGCTTTTTGTCAGGCTGCCTTTGAAAAGAATCCAGAAACAACAGCTAGGGAGGCAATATGCTCCAGGACTGGAGCAGAGTGTTTTGAACATATTATGCTTGTCCTCTTTGATTCAAACTGTCTGCAAATTTGTTTCTGGGCTCAACTCAAAACAAGTCCCTACAGCCTAAAAACTGAAACTACAAGGAATGATGGATATATCATTCCCTTTAGTTCAGAATCAGCGTGCTGAAGAGGAAAAGCAGGTGAGAGCTAGTGCCTCTCTACCTTGTTTGCAGGCTTCTTCTAGCCATTTGGACACTGTAGAAGACAGGCTAATGGACCAGATCATCCTTTGGTCTAATCCAGCTGGACTCTCCTGCTATTTTGAAGCAGCCACTGCAACTAACTCTTTACAGCAGCTGAAATGGCAGCAATTGCTAGGTTGCAGGCTACCAAGGAATACCAGGTGCTGTAGACCATATTTCAGAGGAAGGAACTAGCAAAGCCATCTGTGAGAATTCCTTGCCTAAGAAAACCCTATTAAATTAGTTGAGTTGCCATAAGTCAATAGGCCACTTGAAGGTGCGCGCACACACACACACAATTTCGCTCATGGCCATAAGAAGCTTCACTAGCTGGTTTCTGCATGGCACATTTCTGTTAGCAATTCCATGCTGTCCATATCATACACACGTATGCCTACAAAGATCTAGTGGGTATTGGTTAAAGCAGGGGTGGGCAACATCCCGTGTTCAGGGTCCATCTTGGAGTCCTTGAAACTCTGCAATTCTCCGTACTGCGGGATGGTGCTAGAGCATCCTCTGGCACCATAGGGCTCTTGTAAGACTGATGGGCAGAATGTCTACTGTTCCCAAAAGACAGAAAAGGAAAACACAAGAAGAAACTGTGGCGAACCACATTTACAGACAACCCTCCCAGCCTTGAATACTGCCTCTGCATCTGGTTATTTTACTTATCCAGAGTTGTTGTGAGGGCAAAATTGGTGTGAGCAGGGATAAACCATGATGCTGACTTGAGTTTCTTGTAGAGAAAGGTGGTCTGTAGAGCTACTAAATAAATATATGAGGTTTCCAGTTTTGATCCGCCTCAAGCCAAGTGCATTTGGCTATATTGCCAGGAAAAACTCACTAATTTCTGTATAGCAATTCTCAATTAAAGGGACACAAGCATTAAGGCTTCTGTTGTTTTCCTGAACCTGTTCCTGTCCTAAATCCATAAATTATTGTCACTGATGCTACCTTGGGGCCCTTTCACACTACACAATTATAGCACTATGATCTCACTTTAACTGCCATGACTGCATCCTGTGGAATCCTGGGGTTTGTAGTTTGGTGTGGTAGTGGAGCTCTCTGATTGAGAATTCTAAATATGATACATCTGGCTCCATTTTGCTCCCTAAAACTGTTATCATTCAGACATATCAATACTGGAGACAAGCAGTTTCAAAAAGTTTATTCAGTCATTCTTCAAGGCTTCTCCCGCTTTTGAGTTTCTGAGGCACAAGCTCAGCCACAAATCTCTCCATACCATAAGCAGAAAGAAATTAAGTAAAAATGCTGCAGCAAGGGATAAAGAGACCACTTCAGCAGGGCAGTGTGTGTGTATGTGTCTGTCTCTTCCAGGCCTTAGAAAAGTTATCTTTTGCCCTTCAACTCTCGAAATATCCCAGCCAGCAGTGGCCAGGGGGATTTGGGGAGTTGTAGTCTAAATAAGGAACTTCTTTAAAGCTGCATGGTTAATCAAGAGAGTGCAAACATTAGGGGGTATAAGTTTTATACCAGATCAGACTATGTGTCCATCTAGCCAAGTATTGTGTACTCTGGTAACAGCTTTCCAGAGTCTCAGCCAAAGGTAATTCCCATCACTTGCTACCTGATTTATCCAAATGGAGACACCAGCAATTAAAAGTGGGGCTTTCTGCTTGTAAAGTATAAGCCCTACTCCTAAGCCATGGCTGCTCCCAGAAAGGCTTACAGGCTTGGTATGGCCAACTTTGCAAATGTTGTTGTGAGTTCACATAGACTTCCCCTCTTTTTAAGAACAAGTGTTCCTTCATCCAAATTCAAGCCTGTAGTAGGCAATGCACATGACAATTAAGAGGCATTGGGAGGACAAATAATAACAGGGAGGACGAATAAGCATTGTTAATCATCTGTCTTTGGAAAATGAGGCAAAAGACTTGTGCACACAGATGCACAAATCTCTGAACAAGAGTGAAGTGGTTGGAAAAATTACTACAGGCCTAAGCAGACTGCCAGAAATAGTGCACATTAAATTGAGGCACTGCCCTGGCTCAGTGCTAGGGAATCATGGGAACTGTAATTTATTGTGGCACCAGAGCTCTCTGACAGAGAAGGCTCAATGTCTCAGAAAAAAATACAATTCCCATGATTCCCTAGCATTGAGCCAGGGCAGTGCCTCAATTTAATGTGCACTATTTCTGGCAGTCTGCTTAGGCCTGTACGACTCCCAGAGCCATGCTGGTTAAGAATTCTAAATATGGTTCATTTGACTCCATTTTGCTCCCTAAAACTGTCAATCATTCAGATACATCAATACTGGAGACAAGCAATTTAGAAACGTTTATTCAGGCAGTCTACAAGGCTTCTCCCACTTTTGAGTTTCTGAGGCACAAGTGCAGCCCCAAGTTCTAGTTTCTCCGTACCATAAACAGGAGGAAATTAGTTTACTTAAGTGAAAATGTTGCAGCAAGGGATAAAGAGACCACTTTAGCAGGGAAGTCTCTTCTCCCCCAAAATGTAACTTTTCCCTGAAAGAGTGTAAATTTGAGAAGGGGTGAAGACATGGGGCGGGAGATGAAGGTGGACAACAGTTTTGCCAAGTGGACAGGTGGGAGGGCAGTTTCTAGCAATTGTTGGAGGGCTGGTCAATGGGGTATAGCAGTAGAATATATTAACTCAGGAAGGTGTCAGAATAAAGCAAGAGAAAAAGAGAGAGAGAGTATGTGTGAGGGGCGGAAGAGAAAGGAGGAACTATGACACTAGCAAGCACAGATCAGAGGCCACTACTGTTGCATTGACTCTTCTGGAAGGGGCAGGCGCGAAACAGCTCTTTGGTCTGTAAAAAGAAACACAAGAGTTTTAAAGTTCTTATCTGCACCAGTTCTTTTTTCTTTTACAAATATTTTGCCTATATAAAGTGTGGCCATACCTCACTCCCAAGCAAAACATGGGGCTGGAAACCTATCATGAGGTTTTCTTGGCAAGATTGGTTCAGAGGAGGTTTGCCATTGTCTTTGTCTGAGGCTGAGAGAGTGTGACATGCCTAAGGTCATCCAGTGGGTTTCAAAGTCGAACAGAGAATCGGACTCTGGTCTCCAGAGTCATAGTCAAACACTCAAAATACTATGCCATTCTGAGGTTACCCCAAACCATATCCTCACACATCTAAGAAGTATTATATTTGAAATGGCAGGGATTAAAACCTTGGTATCCAGAGTCATAATGCTCAAACCCCTACACCATACTGGATCTTTTTTTTTTTTTATCATACATGAATATATGATATAACTTGTCTGAGAATGACAAACCAAAAACTAATGTTCACATGTGTGATACCAAGTTTTTGATTCCTGGTTTGCTTCACCCACTTCAATGAAGTATAGAGTGAAGCTGAAAGGTTCCAATCTGAGAACTGGGAAAGTTGTTAGGTATGAACTGACAGTCTAAAATTTGTATAGGGCAGCTTCTTATGTTCCAGGACTTCTCCAGAGTGGCAATTTGTGCATATTTGTCCCACTTCTTTTCATGTCTCTTCTTCCCTCTTCCCCTCTGTCCAGATTCATCCATTCTCTCCCTCTCTCAACTGAGATTATCATACATTTTTTTGGATTGAAAGACAATTGGAGACTGGCAAGGAAGAAATTATGTAAATGACATAGGCTGCTGCAATCACACATCCTCTCAAAGGAGTGAAAATATCCACATGCGGAGATACACTACATGAGCACTATCCAACCTCCATGCAGAATAACAACATTGTGCAACACATATCAATGATGAAGTGCCATTACGCAATGCACAATACATGATGCATAACCACAATGCAAAGTATAGGATTATGTGCACAACATGTACTGCACAGTGCACAACTTGTAAAGAGAAGACACAGATTAACATGCTGTCGGCATGACTCCACATCCACCGCTATCAGCACAATATATCTGTTGCGCAATGGTGAGTTTTTGGCCCTGCACGCATAGCATGATATAAGGACGTGTCTGTCCCTAACAGAATTCCTGCCAGCCTGTGAAGGAGAGGTCCTGGTAAAGATAAAGGAAGATGGAAAGAGGTGGTTCCATCACTTTTGTCCAAATGATTGCTTATATTAATAAAGGGTATCACTGTGATGTTAGAAGCTGGTTTTAAGACACACTTAACTTCAGAGCAAATAAGTGAACCCTTATTTAGCACAAGTGGAACAAGATTAGATATTAAAACATCATGTAAAAATTTCCTGGTACAAACATACCCCTAAGTATAGCTTGGAAAACATATTTTGGGGACTACAGCTTCCATGTTGTATGGGGGGGGGACTCTGAAGGTTGTAGTCCAAACAAATAATGCATTGAAGCTTTGTTCTTCAGTCCATCTATTTCAGGATTACCTACTTTGACTAGTGGAAGGTGTTAGCCATCATCAACTTATTCTATGAAGTCCTAACTAACTGGAGTTGCTGGGGACTGAATCTGTGACCTTTTGCATGCAACATATGTGCTTTCTTGTAGAGGTAACTTCTCTTTGAGGAGGTGTAGAGGTCTAGCGGTTTCTCATCTTTCTGTCCCTTAGCAGGTGTGTACATATACACACCTTGTTCTTTTCTCAAAGATATTGCCCTCTAAACCCACCTCGAAGGTTTAAGTAAGAGAGAAAATCCATCATGCTTTGGAGGTTGCTGTCCTCTCCAGGGTGCACAATATGCTCTGAAATGCAGAGAAAACAAAGCTGAAGGGGTCAGTGCAAAGGAATGGAGTACACAAGGACAGGACAGAGGAATCAGGCAAAGGTGCTTACTCACCAAAGGGATCTTGCCCTAGAGAATACAAGTCCTCCATAGTATCTCGCTTACCAGCCAGGCCTCCTTTGTCAGGCAGAGTCTGGTGGGCATCTGCTTTGGGGACAGGAGAGTAGAAGGGGAGAAGTGCTGCAGCGGTTAAATAAAAAAAGAAGACAAATTACAGCAAAGATACAAAATAATTGCCTATTGCCTCATTTGTCTGGAAAATGTTCATCAGTTTGAAGAGAATGGATCCTTTCCCCTTATGCCAGCAGGGGGCAACTATGTAAGGGCAACCATGCATTAGCCTTCCAGGAGACCATGGAGGGCCACACTCCTCCACTGCACCTGACCCCACCAAAAAAGAAGGGGGTTTTTTGCATCCAAAGGGCTTCTAAGAGGCAAGGAGGCATTTTCACTGTGTTTTGGAGGGTGTCCTGGGCCATTTTTGGCCCAGAGGAACATGTTTTAACCAGAAGAAATGAGCAGAAATCACCACCTGTTCACTTTCTGCTTCAAATAAGGTCTCACCTGGGCCATATTTATCAATGAAGACTGCAAAAGTCCCCCCAGGTCCCCTAGAAAGCATTTGGGGGCAAAAAACAAGTTTTTGAAAAATTTTGCTAGTATTGTTTTCACACAGAAACACACACAAGAGAGTGCAAGGGGCTTCCTAATGTGGTGGAAATGTGTTCCACACCCCTAGAGTGAATTTAGTGACATTTTGGAGCAAACCAAAAAAAAATTTGCAAAAGAAATGTTGATCCTGAGGGTCCCTGGGGGGCACAAAAATGGCCCTGGGGCCACATGTGGTCCATGGGCTGCAACCCCTTCCCACTATAGGCCAGCAATGTGCTACAAACAAATAATACAAGAACTATTGATTATTCTGTAACTTAAGAAAATTTAACCCTCAATGCTGGCTGGATTACCTTGTGGAACAGAGGTGGCGAGCATTTGGCCTCCAGCTATTTCTGGGCTGCAACTTCCAGCGTCCCTCACTATGGTCAGGGTTGTTGGGAGCTGCAGTCCAACAATTTCTGGAGGCCACAGCTTCACATCATAGAAATAAACATAAAAATTCAGTACATGTTATGGATGAGCATAGTTGCCTGTAGTGTACACATTGATTTCCTTTCTCCACCTCCCCTTTCTGGTGATCAAACAGATTTTGCAGGTTTCAGAAGCACCAGGAAGGAGCTGTAAAAAGTCATTTTAGCAGAACACAGTGGTACAAATACAATCAATGTGTACTCCAAAAGCAATGATGGCTATCATCTGCCTTTAAAACATTATTATCCTCTATCACCAAAGAAGCTGTGTGTATCCCATGAAACTATCGGTACCTTGTATTGGACCACAGCCAGAAGAGGCAATGGTGAAGGATTATGGAAGTTGCTGTTCAACAGCATATGGAGGTTCTCACTTTGTCCACCTCTGCCATAAAGCAAAGTAGCAGATCTCTTATCACATAATCCTATAATCCTGCTTAGAACTCCTACTGAATTCATTGGGACATGCTCTTCAGTAAGTGTATGTACAGCCTTCAAGATTATTTTGGAGGGATGGGGGATATAAAGTTCCCCAGATGTTGTTGGACCACAATTATTCTTCATCACTAGCTAGGGCTGATGGAAGTGGCTGTCCAAAAACATCTGGAGACCAGAAGTTGCCCACCCCTGCTTTACATTTTGGCTGTTACCTTTCTTACGTCACCCAAAACCTGAATTAACTTACGGGGTCCCAGCAGATAGCCAGCACTGTTCAGGGTCCAGCCACGCTTGTCCTTGGGCTATGGAAGCAACAATAGCAATGTTATACTAAACTTGGGGTTTGCCATCATCACTTAGACCAGTGTTACTGAAGGTGGTAGCCCATGGATTGGTGCCAGTCTATAATCATCTGCTAGTGCCTGGGGAGTTTTCAGGAAAGAAAGAAACAGTTGTAGACAGTAGGTATAAATCCCATTGTATGATCCCTGGCATACTGGGGGGAGGGAATGTGATCCCCAACATCAAACAGCTTAAGTACGTTATCACACGGGGAGTCGCAGGGAGAAAGTGGAAATAAACGGGCACGAGCGGAAGTCTTTAATTTACGGGATTTGTCCCATTCCGCCTCGTCTGATAACTAAATTCGAATTTAAAAGGGGGTTAATTTGAACGAAAACCTGATCTTTTCATTTTCGGGATTTTTGAGGATTTGAAAAGATCAGGTTTTTGTTCGAATTAACCCCCTTTTAAATTCGAATTTAGTTATCAGACGAGGCGGAATGTGACAAATCCCGTAAATTAAAGTCTTCCGCTCATCCCGTTTATTTCCACTTTCTCCCCGCAACTCCCCGTGTGATAACATCCTAAGAAAAACTAATCTAGTCTGTCCTACATACAGTATATGCCATTACTTCCAATAGGCACAGATCAGCTAAGACTGCCACAGCCTGTCTTCTGCATTTCCAGATTCTCAGCTGGTCTTAAAGAGTACATTTTAAAGTATGTTGCTCTCATTTAGCCGAGAAAGAAGGAGTCTGCACTCCTACAGAGAGGAGATGAGGAGATGGAGTTTTGCCCTTCCCAGTATGGTCAGCAATAGGAAGAAGTGCTACAGCCACTTGGAAGTTTTCAGGGCTTTAACAGACTGTGTAACCCCAGTACCTTATTCAGCAAGCAAAAAGAATCAACACAACATACAAAATGAAAGTGGAAAGGCCTGCCTTGAAGGGATCTCCTTTGAATTATAGCATGTCTAGAACTGAACACCAGGCTGTCTCTGAGTCTCTCTCTGACATGCAGATTAATGGATTTTATATTTCCCTGTCCATCTCTTTCCTAAAATAGGATCAGTACTGCATTGAATTGTTCCTGATTTGAAAGTCTTTTTCTACTCTTTCAGTTCTGTCTGTAGCTTTGTTCTTGAGATTTGCATAAACTTTTTATGTTTTAAGGCTTAGTTTTACTGGTTTTCTTCTCTCTACCCCTTCCCTCTAATTTACTAACCCTGTGTGTGTGTTTGTACATGCACACAAAGGCTCCCTAGCGTCATAGAAAAGAAAAGGCAACTTGTAATGGTCCATTACTGGGAGAGATTTACTAGATACTGATTTTAAGAGAATCGTCTGCAGAACAATATTCTATTCACAATGAGCAGATTCTATTCACAATCAAGCAGGAATTTATTCAGAAGTAAACCCCAATCAATTTTCCAATGATTTCTTATTTCTTAAGGTGGAAAAGCATGCACAACTGGAATCTCTCACCTGTGATCAAACATATTGTGGTCCATGCTGCCACCACAACCTTCTACAACCATACTTCTTCTGCATGTACAGATCGGACTATACCATAACCAATGAGGATGGGATGTGTAGAGACCTGATGTCTGTTTAGCAAGTAGGTTTGACAGGTTGGTCTGGAGATATCTACTCACCACAAGTGCAATTCCAATGCATTCCCCAAGCAGTCCACAGAAGATCAAAGAGAGGCAGAACATGGTCCGAAAGCTCCACATCTAAAGCAAGAAAAGAGTAGAAACTAAAGAGGAAATCCTGGTGTCCAATCCCACTCTTCTCTTATGTTCTATCCAGGAAAACAGGATAGAGACAGACATAACTTTCTGAGAGTCCAAAGCAGGGGTAGGCAACCTAAGGCCTGGGGGCCGCCCCCACCGCCCGCCATGATGATATTGATTATTGTTGTTATTACTTGTTCTTGCGGTTTTCTTGGCAAAATCTCCACAGGGGTTTTGCCATGGCTTTTCTGGGGCTGAGAGAGTGTGCATGCATATTTTTAAAATATTTTTTAAATTATATTTATTTATTTATTTATTTATTTTTGGTGCTTCATCCCCCCAATTGTCTGAGGAACAGCAATCCGGGCCCCAGCTCAAAAAGGTTGCCTACCCCTGGTCTAAAGTCATATAAAAGTAGCATTGGTGTTTTTAGTATCTATACAATGTCTCCTATTGGAGTTTTCTTGTCAAGCAGATTTTTCAGGCACTAAGGACTTTATCACATGAGGCTGCCAAAGCAGAATTACAATGAAATAATAGAGTCTGTGGGCATACCTTATCACATGATGCCATGTCTATCCTGTAGCTGCTGCTTCTTCCACGCCTTCCCGGGCTGCTCCTTTTCATTGATGTGTGAACCCCATCAATGCCTCCCAATCATGATGCTGTTTTTCCACTATTGATTTACGTGTGATAAGTTCCTCCCACTGCAGTTCCAATAGTCAGGCAGCCACATAGTGCAAGTGAGCATAAATATGCTCTTCTCTCCCTCTCCCTCTCCCCCTCACTATTCTCAAGCAATCTCTTTTTCTTTTCCTTGTGTTTTTTACTTACCGTATGTACTCAACTATAAGTTGACCTCACGTATAAGTCAAGGGCAGGTGCCAGAATTGGGCCAGAATTATGGATTTTGATAAGACCTGTGGATAAGTCAAGGGTAAAACCTAGGGACTTATAAGAGCCTTTGCAGACTGCTAGAAATAGTGCAAATTGAGTCCACTTTAACTGCCCTGACTCAGTGCTAGGGAATCATGGGAATTGTATTTTTTTCTGAGACATTGAGCCTTCTCTGTCAGAGAGCTCTGGTGCCACAATAAACTACAGTTCCCATGATTTCCTAGCACTGAGGGCCTTGGCAGACAGCTAATAGAGCCGTCTCCGAGGCAGGGAAGAGGAGGGGCAGCCGCACGCTCGGCGCCCCTTCCTCCTCCTGAGGTTGTCCTCGGAGCCGCCGGCCCTCCGCATGGCCGGCGCTCCGAGGGCAACCTCCCGCCGCAGCGTCCACACACACTGCGGTGGATAAGTCAGTGAAAGTGCTCCCTACGCTTTTGGGGCGCACTTTCACTGACATCTGAAAGGAGCACTGATTTAGCGCTCTTTTCAGGGGCGCCGACGGTGCGCCGCAGTGCGGATGCCTCGGTCCCGCGGCGCACCGTCCCGCAGCGTCCCAGAGGCCCTCGTCTGCTTCCCCCCTGAGTCAGGGCAGTTAAAGTGGACTCAGTTTGCACTATTTCTGGCAGTCTGCAAATGCTCTTATAACAAAAGATTTAAAGGATGAAGCAAAGGAATACAATGCCAAAGAACTTACAAAATCCCAGCAGCCATAAATGTTTGTGCTCACCCTAAAGGCTGGATGGATGAGAGAGTAAAGTGGGGTCAGTGCTTCCAGGACAGATTACACTCTTGCCTTGCTGCAAGGGATGGTTCCTTTTAAAATAAGAGTTAAAGTACACTACTTACATTGAACCCTGGATAAGTTGACTCAGGGTTTTTGGGTCACTTTTTTGACTATAATTTCTAGACTTATACATGAGCATATACAATAATCAATTACTGTGACCACGCAATTAAAATTTAAGAAATACAGACCAAAAGGCATGCTGGGAAGGGCATAGGGCAGGAATGCAGTTTTATGAAGACTGGTGTGTGGAAAACAGAGCTCGGATATGTGGAAAACAGAGCACTTTTGAAGAGCTGTGCAAAAATTACTGTCCCCAAAACAGTATGCTTGTATTTTCTACATTAATGTGATTGTGGCATCTTAGCAGCCTGATGTGATAAAGTCCTAAGATATCTGCAAAACCTTGGACCACAAGCAGTGTGTAAGGCAGGGGTAGGCAACCTTTCCCCTTTAAGGGCCGAGGGACTTCAGCTCCCAGAAGCCTCAGCCATGTTGGCCAATAGTCCCATGTTGGCCAATAGTTCCTGGGATTCTGGGAGCTGAAGTCCCTCGGCCCTTAAAGGGGAAAGGTTGCCTACCCCTGGTGTAAGGTATAGTAAGGAGTATAGTGTTTATACCTGTGGTGTCTGTTATGTTCCCGTGTCATCGGGGCAGCAAATCCACTCTGGGTTAATCTAAACTTTAAAGGAGCTATCTGAGGTTCCAAAGCTATTTATGTGTGTGTTGTGTGCCTTCAAGTTGTTTCTAATAATAAATAAATAAATAAATAAATAAATTTTATTTCTATCCAGCCCCTCTGCATAAGTTTCTAACTTATAGTAACCCTAAGAAGATCCTATCATGGGGTTTTCTTGGCAAGATTTATTCAGAGGAGGTCTACCATTGCCTTCCCCTGTTTAAGATATGTAATTCAGCTGCTTAAAAGATCAAACTAAAAAACAGAGCAGATTCACTGACCAACCAATATGGAAGAGCCACCACTACTCTGAAAATAATTGTGTCTGCTAAGTATATATACAAAACTCCAGACCTGAGATCCACTGACAATCAAAGTAAAAAAACATGAGGCTAGGCAAACAAACATAAACCAAGCTGGTATAAGGTACCACATTCTGTATGGAAGCCACATATTTTACCACAAACTATGGTACTGTACTCACCTGTGTGTTAGGCAAGTGGAGGTTCAGGTCTCTCTTTATCCCAGAACCCTTATGAGTCTTGACTTTTCAATCTCTTAGAACTTACCAGCCACCTTTTGGACCACTTCTAACATCATTCATTTAATGTTCATTTTTATATTTCATCTTTTCTCCAGTTAGTTCATTGCTCCCTTCGTCCCCACTTTATCTTCACAACAACTTGTGAGGTAGGTCAGGCTGAGAGAGAATAACTGACTCAAGGTCATACAGTGAAGTCTCCCAAATGCCAGTTCAACCCTCTCACCCAGCCTTTCTCAACCTTTTTACCCTGGAAGAACCTTTGAAGTGATTTTTAGGTCTTAGGGAACCCCTACCTAGAAAAAAAATATATCTAATGCTCAGAAAAAAATATTTTTTAAAAAAAAATCACAATATCTTGTGAATATTAACAGTATCACTGATGCGGGGAATGGAATAGAGAAGTTAAGGAAAAGGTAATTCAAGTAGGAAGAAGGTAAGAGTAAACAAAATAGGTAGATTGATTGGTAGAAGAGGTTAGGGAGGAAGAGAAAGGGAAGGAAAGAGGGAAAGGAAGGAAGAATAAATAAGTAGAAGGGAAGATATAAACATGAGGCAAGAGTAAAAGTAGAAGAGAGAAACAGAGAAAGATTGGAAGATAGGTTAGATGATAAGTGAAATTGAAACCAGGTCAGTGATCTACATGTTTAAATGTATAAGCGTTTAGTGGTTAGGTTGTGATTATTGTTTGTCTTGTTTTTATATATGTGTATATGTTCAATAAATACAGTCATCCCTTCCAATTTGTGGGAATCGGGAAAATCTGCAATATTGGGGTCCCATTTGTTTTAATGGCTGTGTGTGTCATGGGTACGCGCACCATTTTGTCCCTCGGCACTTGCCGTCCACGAAAGGCTGAGGAATGCAAACGGCAAGTCCATGAACAGCAAGGAACAAGTGTATATTAATTTTTTTAAGGAAAAATATTTATTTTTTTAAATCACAGTATCTTGTGGAACCCCTAGAGACCTCTTGCAGAGCACCACAGGGTTCTGGGGAACCCTGGCTGAGAAACCCTGCTCTAACCCCTGCAGCAGCCTGCTTCTGAACTGTGGTTGTTGTTGTTGCTGTTTGCCTCCAAGGACTTTATCACATGGGGGCCAGTTTCATCTTTAAAAAGGTAATAAAGCACAAATAGACCATCCCGAAAAGTGAAAATAGAGCTTGATCACGCAAATGAATTTCACAAGTAATAAGGATAAAGGCGAAATAATGCAAAAAGCGATAAAAAGGTGTTTTTACATTTCATACAGAAGTGAAAGAAATCCGTAAATGTACTAGAAATGGTACACTAGCACATGCACAGAAAGAGAAAGCAGAGAGGCTCATGTCTGCCTGGCATGTTTGTCGCCCAAGCAAAACAGGAAGTAAAAGAGTTATTGTGTGAATAAACCGAATTTGACTTTCACACTAGAGTAAATGCACAATTACAGTAATATCGAAAATGCATTTTCACTAAAATCCCGAAAGTAAAAAGATCTGGGATAACACCACTTTCTGACCCCTTTAATAGCAGTTTTTGTTTGACGTCGTGTGAAATCGTTGCGTGTAATTATGCATTTTTTTGGGGATTTGTATGGGATAAACTATAGATTTCCCCTGTGTGATAAAGTCCCAAGTCATAGGCTTTTCTTGGCACATTTCTTTAGACAAGGTTTGCCATTGCCATCTGAGGCTGAAAAACTATGACTTGCCCAAGATCACCCGGTAGGTTTTTATGCTCAAGTGAGGAATCTAGCCCTGATCTCCACAGTCCAACACTCAAACCACTACACCATCCAGGTTATCTGTGAAATGTGGATGCACCTGCAATGTTACAAGATATTCCACATTTTTACTGATAGAGCCCAGGCACTTTAACAATATATTCCATAGGTGAAGCCTTTTCCATCAGTACTTTATGTCACAAAAAGGTGTGCCTTTCTGAATATCTGCCTACTCAGAGTAACATTCTGTAAGCTCACTTCCTAACCCCATCACTTAACTGATATCCTTAAAGCCCTCAAACCTCCGCACTTGTTTGAGGAATACATACCTTGCAATCTGTCTTGAGTTGCTGGACCTGTTGATCCATGAAACAGCAGGGAACCCAGGTTTTATAGAATGAGGAAATATAGATTTTGGTGCGTCATTACTCCACAGACAAAAGCACGTAGGGATAGCTACATAATTGACTGTAATAGTCCCTTGAGACTCAATGGGATGGAGTGGGGGAAGATGCTCCAGTCGCTTTTAATGTGTAATTTATTTTCATTCTTTGTCAGAAAATGGCTGGGAAATTGGGGGTAATTAGCCCTAATTGACTCCTCAAGAAGAACTAGAGGAGAGCTGCTGAAAATAGGATTCCACATTGCCTTACTGGTGTCCCCCCCCCTCCCCAGTCCAAGTAGGAGAAATGGAGAGATAATAGCTCCCTGTTTACCAGGCTCAATAGTCTCCCTGAGTAGCCAGGTACTCAGAGCCAGTGTTCTATAATGGTTTGAACAATAGGCTACAACTCTGGAGACTATAGTTCAAATCCCACTTGGCCATGGAACTCACTGGGGACCCTTGGGCAGGGCACACTTTCTCAGACTCAGAGGAAGCCAAAGGCATAACAAATCTTGCCAAGAACACCCTGTGATAAGAGTCAACATGCCAAAAACTACAGAGCAACAACAACAATCCAAGTCTTTGGTCTAGTTTGTATGTTATATGAAACACATATAATGTGAAGTTCATCCAAGCGTAGTTCCCTGTATGGACTTGCATAAGACCCCAAAGCCACAAATGTTTCCAGCTTCCCAGCACAACATGCACCCTATTTACTTGCAATGAAATTAAGGCTGCTTCACCAAACATATTCCTTAATTTCATGGTCCCCATCCCCAAACATGGCTCCACTTTTTGAAGTGTGTACCGAGTCCCATGTTCATGATGCCTCACTGACTCCATTTACCTACATGGTTCTGGAGTTTATCACACCTCTGAAAAAAACCTGGCTTACCTCTCCTGAGTTCTAATTCAGGAGGCAGATGGATTCTATTCCACGAGTTTTGCCGCCGAAATTGCCAGCGGAATACAGCCCAGCGGCATCCGGGGTCCCAGGTGCACTCAGCAAGCCACTTTTCAAAGTCGGGAGTTTTCTGACTCTGAAAAGTGGCTTGCTGAGTGCTCCTGGAATCTGGGCTGCAGCCAGGCTGTATTCACCAGCGGATTCAGCGGCAAAACTCATGCAGTAGGACCCAGCTGCCTTCTAAATTAGAATTCAACTCGGGAGAGGTAAGCCAAGTTTTTTAGCGGTGCAATAAGCTCCTGTTTCCTAGAGGGTGAAAAAATAATGATAGCAACCTTAGATTCCATCCCAGGAGAAAGTGAGGTATAAATGCAATAAATAAATAAATAAATTTGTACCTCATTAAGTTGCATCAATCTGCTTATTGTATGTTGTCAGATATTATATAAACAGCCTTCCACAATGCACTAACTTCCAGTAATGCTGGCTCTGGGATTATGGGAGTTGCAGTCCACTACATTTGAAGACCACCTGTGAGGAAGGTTGGTGCCCCTGTTCCCAGTTACCCCTGTTCCTCTGGGCAACCTTGGCTTCAGCGTTACAGTGTAATCCTAGATTAGAAACTCAGAAGCAAGTCCAGCTTAGTTTAGCAGGGCTCACTAAATGGATATGGAATTGTAACTTTAATAATGGAAGTAACACAAAATCCCAGTAGTTGGGGAAAGTGGTGTTTTAAGCTGAAGCCTAAACACTAACACGTTGTGATTTGCTCTAGGGACAAAATTCCACTGTTGGGACATTAACATGAAGAAGACCTTTCATGCATCCGCACTGTTGAAATAATGCAATTTGACACCACTTTAATCTCCCTGGCTCCATGCTATGGAAGTCTGGGAACTGAAATTGGTTGTGGCACCAGAGCTCCACAACCTATCCTGAATCTTGTGTTGTTCAACTTTAATTTATGGTTTCGCTGAAAGACTAGAGAAAATGCTTATCAAATTTGGAAATGACACTAAACTGGAAAGGAGAGCTAATTCCACAGAAGGCAGGAACACAGCTCAGCATGTCTTTGACATACTGGAGAACTAGGGGCCTTTGCAGACTGGCAGAAATAGTGCAAATTGAGTCCACTTTAACTGCCCTGACTCAGTGCTAGGGAATCATGGGAAGTGTAGTTTATTGTGGCACCAGAGCTCTCTGACAGAGAAAGCTCAATGTCTCAGAAAAAAATTCAATTCCCATTATTCCCTAGCACTGAGCCAGGGCAGTTAAAGTGGACTCAATTTGCACTATTTCTAGCAGTCTGCAAAGGCCCTAGGTTAAAATAAATTACATTTCAATAGAGATAAATGAACATGTTTTACAATTAGCTAGGAGAAATCAGATGCACAAAAATAGAATAGGTGACAGCTGGCTTGGCAGCAGTACATGTTGTAAGGTCTAGGGATCTTAGCAGATTGCAAGCTAAACATGCATTAACAGTGTGATGATCTGCAACAAAAAGAGACTAATGCAATTGTGTACTGGAACATAATGTCCAAATCAAGAAATGCTAGCACTCTGTTCTCCTCTAGTCATATTGTACATGGGAGTACAGTGCCTAGGGACATTATTAAACATTATTATTGAATAAAATTGTTTTTTTATAAGTGTTACTTATCACATGATGTCATGGCTGTCCTGCTGCTGCCTTGCATTCCATTCATTACTGTAGCACACCTTTTCACTGATGGGCAAAACCTATCAATAGGCTCTCAGTCTTGCTGCTCTTCCATTACTGCCGTGGTGTGATAGGTCCCTTCTGCTGCATTTCTGCTTCTCAAGCCTTCACTTGGTGTGAGTGGGCATGATTCTGCTCCTCTCCTCCTGTACCTTTCCCCTTTGCAGCAGTCACGGCTGCCAGTAACTTCCCAAAGCTGGTTACTATGTGAATGTGATTTGTGGGGGAGGATTGGCCCCAGCCTACATTCTTCTTGAATGTCCTACATTTTGTGGTGCTTGTTCTTTACCTTTATAACATTTGGTCACCCTGGATGGGAGTCCTACAACTGGAACTGCGGAGTCAATCTGGAGAGGGGTCCATCACAACCAGCAACTGCAACTCTTGTAACTTGCTAAGCTGGGATTTCAGGTTCAGGGTGACCAGGAGTCCTCCTTTGCCAGGACATATCCTGCATTTCAACCTTCTGCCCATGAAGAATTCCAAAATGTCCTCCATTTTGAGCATGACTAAGAAGCATGAATTTATATTTCTCTTAGTATTTTTAGCTTTTATTTGGCCATGCTCTCCCTTTTTCTTGAATCTCCTATGTTTTATGGTGCTTTGTCCTTTTTTGCAGTTATGACATCTGGTTTCTCTGTCTCAGCTTCTATTTCCATTTCCTTCAACTGCTTTTCCCTATCACTGAATCCGTGAACCCCATTCCTGATCCGAGGTTGTTTTTCACTGTGTTCTGTGACATGACATCATTCCAGTGTCCATCACTTGGATCTAATTGGCATCCGGCTTCATTAAGCACAAAAGCTTTCATCTTTCTTTGGTTTGCTTTAAGTACATGTGAATTCTTCGCCTTAATATCACAGCGCTGTTAGAACCCTAGTGTGACCCCACCAGTCCAAAGACCTAGAGATGATCTCTGACAGCCTTGTGAAGAGCTTTCGGGAATGAAGAAGCTGCTAGGATTTCAGGCTGATCTGGGAGGGGAGCAGGACCTAATCAAATGCAACTGGTCTATCAGAAGCTAAAAGGCTCTTGAGAGTCTAAAAAGGCACTTGAGGCCTCTCCTGGTAACATGCAAAAAGCATGTTATCACTCTTCGCAAGGCTGTCAGAGATCATCTCTAGGTCTTTGGACTGGTGGGGTCACACTAGGGTTCTAACAGCGCTGTGACATATCCAATTTGCGCTACTTGCTGTCATAATCAGTAGTTTCGGAAAGGGCTGTAAGCCAGATGTTCAGGATACCCAGAGAGATGCCTGTCGGTGAGTTGGCATCCTGGACTACAGGAATACAATTAAGACTATGGGACTACAGGAATTGAATTTAAAATTTAACCTAGGAGTTTATCACATGAGAGGGATCCTGTGCAAAAAAGAGATTTAAACTGGGGAAAAACCACAAAAGCAGATTGATTTTCAGATAACGTCTGCCATTAACCTGGACAGAAATGGAAAAAACCCGCAAAAGCGGATTGATTTTCAGATGATGTCAGGGTTAATGACCCAGACAGAAAGTTGACAAAATGAGCCGCTTTTTACTTTTGGAATATCCTGAAAATAAAAAGCAACACATTTTTTCGACTTTCTGTCTGGGTTAATGTTGTGTTAATGCTCATTAACCCCGATGTATCTGAAAACCAATCTGCTTTTGTGTGATTTTCCCGGGTTTTGAATCCCGTTTCTGCACGGGATTTGGACACTTCGCCTCATGTGTGAAAAACTCCCTAGACAATGAAGAAATAGAAATTGTAAAAGAATTCTCCTACCTGGGATCAAACATTGATAGGAATGGGGACTGCAGCCAGGAAATCAGGAGAAGACTAAGAATGGGGAGGGTGGCTATGAAAGAACTAGAAAAGATCCTAAAATGCAAAGATATACACAAAAGTTAGACTCATACAACCCATTGTACTCCCTGTCACCATGAGAGCTGGACAGTTAAGAAAGTAGTTAGGAAGAAAATCAATTCATTCAAGATGCAGCGCTGGAGAAGAGTGCTGATGATCCCATGGGCAGCAAAAAAGACAAACCAATGGGTCCTAGAGATCAAGCTAGAAATCTCTATGGAAGCCAAGATGACAAAACTGAAGCTGCTGTAGTTTGGACACATCATGAGAAGGGAGGACTCTTTGGAAAAAGCAATAATGCTTTCCAATGAGCGAAATAACTCTTCATATGATCAAACGTAGTACTTTGCCTGAAGGCAACTTGAGACAGTGTGCTGTATTGGTTTGAGTGCTGGACTATGATCTGGAGATCAGGGTTCAAATCCCAGCTCAGCCATGTAAACCCACTGGGTGACCTTGGGCAAGTCATATGCTCTCAACCTCAGGGGAAGGCAATGGCAAACCCCCTCTGAAGAAACTTGCCAAGGAAACCCCATAGCAATAGCATTTACATTCTTATACTGCTTCATAGTGAACTCAGCACTGTCTAAGCAGTTTTCAATCTGTAAACTAATTGCCCCCAACATGCTAGGTACTAATTTTACTGACTTACAAAAGGATGGAAAGCTGAGTCAACTTTGGAGCCCTTGAATCAAATAAAGTTGTAGCATAAGTTTCCGTATACTTTATTTTGTAGACCATGGACGTTATCACACGGGGGCAAATCTGCTGGTTAATCCACACAAAACCCAAACAGAAACTGGATTAGTGCCTCGTGTTTTCACACGACGTCGCACAGAAACTGGACAGAAAGTGGACAGAAACTGGTGTTAACGGAGATCTCTTGAAATTCGGTTGTTTTGAGGAAATGCAAATGCGCAATTAAGATAATTTTGCATTTGCCGTAATGTGAAAAGCAAATGCGCATTTGGAAGCATTTCCCCGCATTTTCCCATAGTTCCGCGGGGTCCTCGAGGCAGCGTAAGCGTCTCCTTCCCCCTCAGCAGGCGGCTAATTGAGCCGTCTTGGGAGCAGGGAAGGGGAGGGGCAGCCGCACAATCGGTGCTCCAACCCCTTCCCCTGGTTGTCCTCGGAGCAGCCGGCCCTCCGCCCAGCCGGCGCTCCAGCGCTCCGAGGAGGACCTCCCAACGCAGCATTTGCACACGCTGCGGCGGAGTCGGCGAAGGTGCACCTTCGGCAGCTTGAAGGACGGGCGGACGTGGGCCGCCCTGGGAAGTTGTGCTGCAGGGCCGAGGTATCCCCACACCTCAGCCCCGCGGCGCAGCTTCGCCGCCCCTGAAAGGAGCGCTAAATTGCCGCTCCTTTCACAAGTCGCCGAAGGTGCGCCGCAAAAGGCTGCGGCGCACCTTAGGCGACTCTTCCGCTGCAGCGTGTGCGAACACTGCAGCGGGAGTTCCTCCTCGGAGCGCTGGCCGTGAGGAGGGTCGGCTGCTCCGAGGACGACCTGGGGAAGGGGTGACAGCTGCGGCGAATGACAGCCTCAGCGAGCATAGTGCGCAGGTGCTAGAAGATCATTTCTAGTACATGTACGGGATTTTCTCACTTGTGTGTGAACGTTAAATGCGGTTTCAGTGGGGGCTTCCCTTAATTGCGCAATTAAGGTAATTACGTGTGAAAATCATTTGCGAAATCAAGGCTTATTTTCGGTTTATTTTCGGAATTTGTCATTTCCAGTTTATTATTGCTTTGTGGCCCACATGTGATAACGTCCTATGTCTACAAAACCTTATACTGCTTCTTTTGCTCATTCTCAAAGGTGCTACAAAATCACTTTGCATACTGCTATTCCAAACTAACATAGCTATGTCTGTTTTTATTATACTAATTATTTATAAATGCACATATATGCATATAAAATAGGCACATTTTATGCATATCTGTGGCCTTTTTCTAACTGGAGCATCAGCGTCCTATTAACTTGTTGTTGTGTGCCTTCAAATCGTTTCCAACTTATGGCAACCCTATAATGGGGTTTTCTTGCCAAGGGGTTATTCACACCGTGAAAATAATCCAGGATTAATATGAGTTGAATCTCCGTTGTTCACACGCATCCTGAAAGCACCCCATTAATTTTGGGGGAAGGAGCTGCCAAAAAACCTATTTAATCTGGGATAATCGATATCGGGGCTCTACGCGAGTTGTTTTAAAAATCTGTGTTGTCAGTAGTGTGAATAACCAATGTGAATAGACCCAAATAGATCCGGGATAAAATGGTGCATATCAAAAAAGGGTTCCGAATGCATTTCCATCATCGACTCCACCTTTATTTCAATACTTGCATGTGTGAGAAACCGAACTCGCAGAGATGCAGATTGATGCAGTTCCACAGTGTGAATAACAAACCCAGAATGCATGAGTGAGATGATTCACACCATTGTGCTAAGAAAAAGACATCTGAGGAGGAATTCACACTCATATTTTTTGTCCTGAGGGGATGCAGATTGCCGCGCTGATGCACATCAGGTTTGATGTACATTGGATTTATGGTAAGCCCTTGAATTTCACAGGGTTTTCTTAGGCAAGGAATCCTCAGAGGTGATTTTGCCTCTGAAATAGAGCCTACAGTACCTGGTGCTCATTGGTGGTCTCCCTTCCATGTACTAACCAGGGCTGAGTCTACTTAGCTTCCAAGATCAGACAAGACCTGGTGCTTTTAGGGTATTTAGATTTATGTATAGATGTATATACAGCCTATTAACTTTGTTGATCATAGAATCATAGAATCATAGAGTTGGAAGAGACCACAAGGGCCATCCAGTCCAACCCCCTGCCATGCAGGAACTCCCAATCAAAGCATCCCTGACAGATGGCCATCCAGCCTCTGCTTAAAGACCTCCAAGGAAGGAGACTCCACTACTCTCCGAGGGAGTGTGTTCCACTGTCGAACCGCCCTTACTGTCAGGAAGTTCCTCCTAATGTTGAGGTGGAATCTCTTTTCTTGCAGCTTGCATCCATTGTTTCGGGTCCTAGTCTCTGGAGCAGCAGCAAACAAGCTTGCTCCATCCTCAATATGACATCCCTTCAAATATTTATACAGGGCTATCATCACATCACCTCTTAACTTTCTCTTCTCTAGGCTAAACATACCCAGTTCCCTAAGACGTTCCTTATAGGGCATTGTTTCCAGACCCTTCACCATTTTAGTTGCCCTCCTTTGGACACGCTCCAGTTTCTCCACATCCTTTTTGAATTGTGGTGCCCAGAACTGGACACAGTATTCCAGGTGAGGCCTGACCAAAGCAGAATAGAGTGGCACTATTACTTCTCTTGATCTAGACACTATACTTCTACTGATGCAGCCTAAAATTGCATTGGCCTTTTTAGCTGCTGCATCGCACTGTTGACTCATGTTCAACTTGTGGTCCACCTGGATTCCTAGATCCCTTTCACACGTAGTCTCATTCAGCCAGGTGTCCCCCATCGTATATCTGTACTTTTCGTTTTTCCGCCCTAAGTGCAGTACCTTACATTTCTCCGTGTTGAATTTCATTTTGTTAGCTTTGGCCCAACTTTCTAGTCTGTTCAAGTCATTTTTAATTTTGATCCTGTCCTCTGGGGTATTAGCTACTCCTCCTAATTTGGTGTCGTCTGCAAATTTGATAACTATGCCCCCAATACCGTTGTTGTTGTTGTGCAACCCTAAGGAGACCCTATGAGGGGTTTTCTTGGCAAGATTTACTCAGAGGAGGTTCGTCATTGCCTACTCCTGAGGCTGAGTGAGTGTGACTTCCCCAAGGTCAGCCAGTGGGTTTCTATGGCCCACTGGGGATTCGAACCCTAGTCTCCAGAGTCAGAGCCTAATACTCAGACCACTACACTATGATGCTTCCTATTACCTTCTGTAGTTGTTGTGTGCCTCCAAGTCATTTCTGACTTATGTCAACCCTATCACAGGGTTTTCTTGTCAAGTTTCTTCAAAAGGGGTTTGCCATTGCCTTCCTCTAAGGCTGAGAGAGTGTGACTTTCCCAAGGTTAACCAGTGGGTTTCATGGCCAAGCTGGGATTCGAACCCTGGCCTCCAGAGTCTTAGTCCAACACTTAAACCACTATGCCACACTAACTTACTCCCCTATAAACAGGAGTAAGCGACTCCACTACCAGAACAGCCACTTCCCAAATTAAGAAGATAAAAAGGAGCGCTGGCCCTTTAAAACCTCCCCTCCCCCTCAGCCACTTCCGGGTGCCGCTCTCTCCCTTCCCTCTCAGCTCCCCGCCCTAGTCCTCCCGCAATCCAGCATCCTCTCTAGCCTCCCCATTCCCCGTCTTCTCTATGGCTGCGGCTCCTCCGATTGGCCAGTCCGGGAGCCACTCGGCGTTCCCATTGGCTGGGCGGCCGTGCCTGGCGGAGTGCAAAGGGGAGCTGTCAGGCAGCCGAGGGAGGGGTTTTCCATTGCCGGCCCTGGGCCCTGGCCTTCGAAGGGAGAGGGTGCGCCCTGCTGCTGCTGCTGCTGCTGCTGCTGCTGCTGCTGCTGCTGCTGCTGCTGCTGCTGCTATACCGGCCCCTCCCGATGGGGGGCGCGTGAGACCCCGGCGCTCTCTCTGCCCTGGCCGGCGGGTGAGTGAATGCAGGGCAAGGGGAAGCAAGGCGGGTGGCATTGGGCTGAGTGGCAGCGGCAGCAGCAGCCCAGCAGGGGCTGGGCCTGGGAGGGGTGGGGCTCTTAGGCAGGGATGCAGGGGAGAGGGGAGGGGAGAGGAGGGGTGCATGGGAGAGGGAGAGGGGTGCAAGGGGAGGGGGGAAGAGGAGCGAAGGTAGGAGGGGGAGGGGAAGAGAAGAGGGGGAGGGATGCAGGGGGGAGGAGAGAGAAGGTGGGAGGGGGAGGAGTGCATGAGGGAGGGGAGGGGGAAAGGGAAGGGGAGTGGAAGAGGAAAGGGAGGAGTGCATGGGGAGGGGAAGAGGAGAGGGGTGCATGGGAGAAGAGAGTGGGAAGGGGAGAGGGAGGGGAAGAGGTGAGAAGGTGGGAGGGGGAGGAGTGCATGAGGGAGGGGAGGGGGAAAGGGAAGGGGAGTGGAAGAGGAAAGGGAGGAGTGCATGGGGAGGGGAAGAGGAGAGGGGTGCATGGGAGAAGAGAGTGGGAAGGGGAGAGGGAGGGGAAGAGGTGAGAAGGTGGGAGGGGGAGGAGTGCATGAGGGAGGGGAGGGGGAAAGGGAAGGGGAGTGGAAGAGGAGAGGGAGGAGTGCATGGGGAGGGGAAGAGGAGAGGGGGAGGGAGGGAGGGGAGAGGAGGGGTGCATGAGAGGGAGAGGGGTGCATGGGAGTGGAGAAAGGGAGGGGAAGAGTAGAGGAGGTGGGAGGGGGAGAGTGCATGGAAGAGGGGAGGCAGAGGGAGAGGGGAGAGGAGGGGTGCATGGGAGAAGAGAGTGGGAAGGGGAGTTAAGAGTGCATGGGGAGGGGAGGGGAGGGGAGGGGAAGAGGAGAGGGGGAGGGATGGGTGAGAGGGGTGCATGGGAGAAGAGAGTGGGAAAGGGAGGGAAAGAGGTGAGAAGGTGGGAGGGGGAGGGGTGCAGGAGTGAGGAGAAGATAGAAAAGGATAGAGGGGGAGGGGAGGGTGTATGAGAGAGGAAGAAAAGAGAGGGAGGGGTGCAAGGGGGAAAAGGGGGTGCCTGGCATGGATATTCCTTGGGATGGTGCTGTTAATCCCCTTTTCAGTCTTTCTAAACAGGCCCAGCCATGGAAGGGTTGCATTAGGGTTGGGCACCTGTTTGGGGCAAGGGGGGTTGGAGAACTACCCTAAAACACAGAAAGGTGTGTTCTCTGTGTGTGCGTGCGCATGCAGCTAGGGTATGGTTACTGGAGGGGCCAGTGCCATGATGGTGGAAGAAGGAGAGAAGGGTTGGGACTGAACAACAAAGGTGGTGTAATCAGGGTGACCAGGTGTCCTTCATTTCCAGGCTGTGTCCTACATTTCAACCTTCAATTTTAAAATAACACACCCACACCTACACACTTCAGCTGCCTCCACATTGCAGAAGTAATCCAGGTTGACACCACTTTGACTGCCATGCCTCAATCTGGGAACTGTAATTTTCTGTGGCACCAGAGCTCTCCCAAAGAGAAGGCCAAATGTCTCACAAAACTACAATTCCCAGAATTCCTTGGCATTGAGCCATGGCAGTTAAAGCAGTGTCAGCCTGGATTCTTTCTGCAGTGCAGATGCAGCCTTGAGAAGCTCTGCTGTAAAGCACTAAACTGAAGTAGAGAACTGTAACTGTACTGCATAACTTGAGCTGCGCTGTAAAAGGGCAAGTTCAGTGAGACTATTGGTTTTGGCATTTCTGTTGGAACTAGTAGCAGACATGCAGTACAAAGCTTTTATGGCGTTACTTCTGTGTGTGGCTTGGGTTTACTAGGTGCTTTGATTAAGCAGCCAGAGGCAGGCTAACCAGCCAGTAAACCATTCAAACAAGCATGGTTGGGGTGGATAGGTCAGAATATCTTAAATTTACGTTCTATCTAAACCCTACATAAATTACTCCAGATTTCACCCATATTCTAGTTTTTCCAGAGCACAAATCATAGTTCCCATACCTTTCCGTAATCAAGCTGAAGTATATATAATTGAAGGGTTTCTTTTCATGCCTCAAAATTCCCTCCTCTTATGTAATGGGATTTACTTTGCAGCCTCTTTGAAGCTAGCAAATTTCTCCTAAATTAAAGTGTTAGGTGGCATTTAAAATGTGTACTAATAATGCTATCCTAGTTTTCTCTCAGACCACTAGATTTCTCTTGAGTTATGTTGCTATTTGTTGCAGAATTTGTTAATTACTTTTTGGATTGAAACCCCCAGAACTGACACCCTTGTCATGGACAGTAATAATAATAATAATAATAATAATAATAATAATAATAATAATTAGTATCCCTCCTCTGTAAACACAACCGGGGCGGCTTACACGATAAAACATACAGACCTGTTTCCCAATAGCCCACCGCCCCAAAATACAGTTAAACAATCATAATTTAAAATATACTTAAAATAACATAAACAACAGATGATAAATAAATTAAAATAACAGTAGCAGAAATCAGGGTCAGGCATAACTTTTTCAGTGGCTGGTTGTCTACTCAGGAAAGCATGCTGGCAGGGATTCTGGGACTTTAATCCAAAAATAACTTTCCCAAGATTTGTGGTGTTCCTTCCTAGTTTCCCCCAGATCACCAGTTGTTGTTGTTTTAAATCAGAACCTGAGAGCCATAACCATGTCTGATGTTTGGAATCCTATGGAGAATGAGACAATGAATACCAGTCTCGGGGCCTGAGCAGATAGGGCAGGATAGCATGGGCTGAGCCTGTGCTATCTTGCCCCCAGTGCTCACCCAGGTTAGGCCCTGGGTCGGCGCAGGGGTAGGTGGGTGCAATGGTATCACTAGGGGTGTAGGGGTGTGCGGACCACACCAGGTGACACCCTAAGCGGGATGACCCCACTGCTCCTCAGACATCTGCATTTTATCAGAAATGGGCTGTGGCATTCGCCTGTATCTCTTTAATAATAATAATAAATTTTATTTTTAACCCGCCCCTCTGCTCAGCAGTCGGGGCAGCGTACAACCTTATAAAAACAGTAAGCAATTAAAACATTCCCAGATCCCGCACCCTAACCCTCCCACCCTTTAAAACTAGATTAAACCAAGAAAGAATTAAAATTAATTTAAAACATGAATACAAATGAAACAATTTTTGGGGCAGTATACAAACAGTGGCAGATTAAGGGGCGGGTAGCTGAAAAGATGGTGTGAGTGGGTTGAGGTTCAATAGGAGGAGAAAAGAGAGGCCTCTGAGTGTTTTTTTTTAAATTAAAATGTCAAATTTTAATTTTAGATTTTTTAAAAAAATTAAATATTTTAAAAAATTCTTTAACATCACATTTTACCAAATTTTTACCTTAACCACATGAAACTATGTATATATAAACACATTTATTATGTGTGCATGATATCATAATTTAAAGGTGTAAACTTAATTTTGCTAGTTGTTTATGTCGCAACTATTATACATTCAGTGTTATATGGGAAATACGATTTATAAGTAAATTAGTAAAAAAAAAATGACTTAAGGAGTCTGTATGATGTGGTATGGGAGAAGTTCAATGGGGAGGTGACACCAACCCTAGTGACGCCACGTTCACACACCTATCCCAGACCCAACCTTGGTTCACTTCTTACCATGCCATTGTGCAAAGCATCTGAGAAGCCCCATAGTTGCCCCATCTGATGCTGAAACGGGACATCTGGCTGCATCCATATGGCCAGGTGCCCCATTTCTGTATCAGACAGGGTGATAATAATAATAATAATAATAATAATAATAATAATTATTTATACCCCGCCCAATGGGAACCCAAGCAGGGCGGCTTACAAGTTAAAACAAGAATCAGATAAACATATAGTGCAGAGAAACCCCCCCCCCTTAAAACAGTATTAAATCAAGCAAATTTACAATTAACACAAAATTAAAAACTAAAAACCTACACAGAAAAACTAATGCGCAACTGAATGATCCCCTCCATCAAAGGGTGACGAGGGCTTCTCAGTTTGTACACCAGCAAGGTAAGGAGCTCAGGTGGGGGGCTGTCAGAACAGCCCAGTTTTGCCGCAGAGTTTCTTAGAATTTTATTTTACCCCAGGATAAAAGCTCTTCACCCCAGGGTCAGGCCAGTCTGTACTTGGGCCCAATCCCACCACGGGGATTTTGGCCTACATCGTCAAAACTATATAACATGAGGCCGGGGAAACTTGGCCCATGCAGACAACACCTCAGTGTTCCGACATGCACTTTTTTCTTAGAAGTTCAAGAATCCTATTTAGGCTCTTTACTGTAAAAAATTTACATATTTTTGGGGAACAAACTCTAAATAAAAAATCCTAAATAAAAAAAAATCTGAATCAAAGGCATATTCATTTGCCATGGTGGCTAGCATGAAACATTTAGAACTTTATCACATGCAGGTTTTAAACTGCTTTTAAAGTTCAAAAATAACACCTTTGGCTTACTTCCCACATCGCCATCGCCATCTCGTTGCTGGGTTACCATCCAACTGTAGTTACAATGCACCTTGTGATTGATGGGGAAACCATCAATAAGTTTCCAAACACACAGCTGTCCCATTAGTTCCCAGGTGTGATAAGTTCTTTGTGTCACATTTCTGGAATTTTGCAGTCAAATGTTGTCAGTGTCCCCTCCTCTTCCCCTGTCCCCTTCCCCCTCGCTATTCCCAGGTTTTCCCAATTAAAGATGTTTTTAAATTTATTTTTTGCTTTTTTTAAAAAATTGTTTTCACATACTCCTGGGATAGCATTAAAACTTTAAAAAAAAGCCCATTTAAAAACCCTGAAAGGCATGCTGGGTAGGGTATAGGGCAGGGGTGGGGAGGAGTGCGGAAGAGAGTGCGAGGGCCCGTTTGCGCTATTCCAAAGACACGTGAGAGGGAATGCTTCAAAACCAGTATGTATCTGGTTTCCCCTTACTAGTGTGATTGCGGTGAGAAGAGCTCCTGTCCTTAGAAAAAATTAGCAGAAAAGAGGGCTACGCTCTCATGAATTTTTGGACAGGAGGGACTAGAATCTACTGCATGTCTTCTCTAAATTGATCCTATTTCTTTTTCCTTTGTTCAGCTTGCCCTAGAACCCAGTGGAGATGACAGAATACAAACTGGTGGTGGTGGGTGCTGGTGGTGTTGGGAAGAGTGCACTGACTATACAACTGATCCAGAATCACTTTGTGGATGAATATGACCCTACTATAGAGGTAGGCAGTCTTCACAGTGTTGGAAACATCTTCTATGTGGCCCAGTCAATCCAGAGTCTCTTCTTTATCCGTTCTTTGCTTTATTTGTCTGTGATCTTCATTTTTTAAAAAATGGCCACTTCTTCAAAATTTTTCCCATGGTTTAAACAATCTGTTCTGTTCCCCTCATTCTGCCTTACTGTGCGCTCTTCTGTGTCTTTGAAAACAGAGTTATATGTTAAATTTGCAGTTCTGTTTACCAGATGAAAAGTAAATATTTTTAAATAATGTTGGATTTGCTGTCTTCTTGCCGTGGTTATTTTCTTGCCTCTTTTTCTTTCTTCTAAATTAGATTTAGCATTTGACTATTGCACTAACAATTGAGTTTGAGAGATACATGTGCAATGAGCAAAAGAAAAAAGTAACCTCTGCTCCACAGTGACTTCTTCCTGTTACAGTTTCATTTTTACTTTTCTCCTGTTGGTGTTTCTGAACCCAGGATTCATACCGGAAGCAGGTGGTAATCGATGGAGAGACATGTCTCCTGGATATCTTGGACACAGCTGGCCAGGAAGAGTACAGTGCTATGCGTGACCAGTATATGAGGACAGGAGAAGGCTTCCTGTGTGTCTTTGCAATCAACAACACAAAGTCTTTTGAAGATGTTCACCACTACAGGTAAGCGGACAGTTAAGTGTGGGTGGCCCATCTGTCAAGCCTCTAACCAGCCAACTGAGATATTGGTTCGGATACCAAAGAAGCAAGCCAAAGACAACCTTAGGAGATGGAAATGGGAGAAATGGGAAGATCAGCAGGGGTTTTCAGTTACTGTATTTCAGTTCTGGCTCTTTTTACTTAAAAGAGCCTTTCCAAATGTTTTATCCACTAGAGAAAAATAGCTGGTTGTGTGAAATTTAAAGCCGCAAAAGGCTCAAAAGAAAAGTGGGATAAAGAGTTTCACCGTATCAGACATTTTTCTGTCCAACTTTACTGCGTTCTGAACGTCTTTAAACAAACACGAAATTGGGAGTACACTTTTTCACTGTACATGCCTTTCCTTCGGTGTAATTCCAGAGAACAGATCAATCGTGTGAAAGACTCTGATGATGTTCCTATGGTGCTTGTCGGCAATAAGTGTGATCTGCCCTCTCGGACGGTCGATACTAAACAGGCTCAGGAGCTTGCCAGAAGTTACGGAATCCCTTTTGTAGAGACTTCTGCCAAAACCAGACAGGTAGGATACTGTGCATTTAATGGGAGATGAATGGTCCTTGGATTGCTGCCTTTACACTCAGGCATTGGGCTAAATACAACATTCCACTGTTGGTGGAATTCTCCCACCTTCTTTCTGTTTCCCATTTAGCCCTGCAAGTTGCCAAAAACAGCTCCTGGAGTGCTTTTCAGGGTGCATGGGAAACTGCAGTTTAGGAAAGGATCAATACCTCCCAATTCCACTGGATTCTGTCATTCGTCCAGCAGAAAACTGCCCAATTCCTCTAGTGGTATTGGGTGCAGATTTTGGTGACTTGTGTACAGTCATAATTGTTGTGACCTGCTCAGTCTGATTTCCCGACATGAATCTTGGATTTGTTTAAATATTAAACACCTCATAACAATTATTATAATAAAACCATATGCTATCAATCAAACTCAACAAAGAAAAAGCCAAAAAATGAATCAGCAAATACAGTAAAATAGAAGACAGATTATAAAAGCCAAAAACAGTTACTAGAACCAGCAGTTTAAGCACAAACTATGGGAAGCTAACATGCAGTATTAAAAAGCATTTATTGACATGTGGGACCAAAGGTATAGTTTTGCTCTAAACTGGTTGTCATGTTTACTCCATGAAGCAGCGCAGTTGCTGTGTTCATATTTTAATGGGACTGGAAGTGATGTTGGTGCTTTGCTACCACTGTAACTTGAGAGATGTGATATAATTCATGAACTTTGCAGCATGATGACAGATACCTATCAGATAGCTATGTGGTGTAGTGCTGTCACCACCATCCAGGTGCCAAAAGCTTTCTGATACAAGAGGTGGATGTTAATATGTGGATCATCTACTGCAGGGGTAGGCAACCTTTCCCCTTTAAGGGCTGAGGGACTTCAGCTCCCAGAATCCCAGGAGCTATTGGCCAACATGGGACTATTGGCCAACATGGCTGAGGCTTCTGGGAGCTGAAGTCCCTCGGCCCTTAAAGGGGAAAGGTTGCCTACCCCTGATGTACTGGATTTTAAGCACTGAGTTAGGGCCCTTGCAGACTGCTAGAAATAGTGCAAATTGAGTCCATTTTAAGGGTTAGAGTTAGGGAATCATGGGAACTGTATTTTATTGTGGCACCAGAGCTCTCTGACAGAGAAGGCTCAATGTCTCAGAAAAAAAACAATTCCCATGATTCCCTAGCACTAATCCTAACCCTTAAAGTGAACTCAATTTGCACTATTTCTGGCAGTCTGCAAAGGCCCTTAGTATAGTGGTTCTCAAACTGTGGAGCAGGACCCCTGGGGGAGAGTTGCAAGAATTGCTCAAGGGGGGCATTGAGACTGGAGGCCCTGATCCCTTCTCCTCCTTCTCTTCCCAAACTTTTTCTGTCCTGGAGAGGAAGAGAAAGGCAAGGAGGGGATTTGGAGTCTCTGCCAGGGCGCGAGGCGGGGGGAGCCATTTTCTTATAAAATGTTAAAATATTAATATACATAAATGTGTGAACAAAAATACGAACATTAAACAAAATATTTGTATTCATATAATATGTTGAGCAGCGGGCACAATGTCTTTATGTAGGCATAAGAAGGGGCCCCAAGGATAAGATAATTTTGATAGCCAATGAGTTAGTGGTATAAATATGAAAGGGCAGCATGGGGAGGCTTTTATAGGTAATATCTGCATAATAACATCTACCTACCCTATTTTTCTGCCTGTTGATGACTGGCTAGAAGAAATTAGGCTCAACTCTAAACCCTGTTCACCGTCTATCACAGTGTTTCCTAAACTTTGGTCTTCCAGGTGTTTTGGACTTCAGCTCCCAGAAGCCCTAGCCAATTTAGCCAACAATCAGGAATTCTGGAAGATGAAGTCCAAAATATCTGGCGGACCAAAATTTGAGGAACACTGGTCTATCACATTGTGGTTGCCCTTAAAAAGGCACTGCCCAGCTGTCGACTTTGGGATCTAACTACATAAAAATCCTAGTCCCTCAATAATATTTAATTAAGTCAACTAACCATGTCTTTGGTCTCCTTTCCTTAAAGGGAGTGGAGGATGCTTTCTACACTCTGGTGCGAGAAATCCGAAAACACAAGGAGAAGATCAGCAATGGGCGCAAGAAGAAATCTTCCAAAAGGAAGTGTATTATCCTCTGAAGGAGAGACACTATTGCACTGTTGGGAGTGCGAAAAACCCTTTTAAGTTTGGGGATTTGCCCAAGCTGCTGAATAAATTCTGATGGCCATGCCCCTCACCCTTTACAGCAAGATGGCAAAGGTGGTGGAGTTCTCAAAATGTCAATTATTTTACTATTTTAAAATGAGACATTGCAGCCAACATGGAGGATTTGTAACTATATTTGATCCTGTTGTTCTTCCCCCTTCATTTAAAAAAGAATGATTATCATGTTTTGGGTCCTTAGAATTATAGAGGTCATTGCTAAAAAGTGGCCTAATGTTGCCTGATCCTCAGGTTAGATGGAAGTGATAGCACGAACAGTGTCTCAGAACCTTAGGGGGAGCCTTTCTCATGTTTGTAGCAATTTCCCTACTTTGGTTCTTTGCAGGACTGAAAAGCCACATAGTCTTGTGCCACCTTCTGTGTTAGCAAGAACAGAGAAGTGATTTATTTGAAGGTGGCAGTGAGAAATGCCAAGAGAGCAAATGTGGAAAGCCAAAACTCTCTCTGTAGCTGAATTTTTCATCCCACTATGTTAAAATAGATGGTGCTCAGTTCTTATTCTTTTAGGTTGTTGAATTCTATATTTAGTTTCTTTCCCCCCCCCCCCCTCCTGGTTTCACTTGGGGTATTTTAAATTCAAAGCAAAGGCTCATTGCTTTCAAATGATAGAACTTGGTGAGTAGGGGGACCATTTCTGTCTATCAGAAATGTCTGTTGATGTGGCCATGTTAACAATTTGAGAGAGAAATAGGTTGGGGTAACTAATATAAACAGTTTCGTCAAAATGAAGGTAGTGGCATCTGTTAGCTGTGCATTGAGAAAATATTCTTTTTCCAAAGGTAGTTGAATATCAGTACCATAGAATCATAGAGTTGGAAGAGACCACAAGGGCCACCCAGTCCAAACCCCTGCCATGCAGGAACTCACAATCAAAGCATCCCCAACAGATGGCTATCCAGCCTCTGTTTAAAAACCTCCAAAGAAGGAGACTACTGAGTAAAACATTTTAATATAATCTGCCATTGTTGCAGCCTCTACTAAATGGTTATTCAGGTTTTGGGAGTATAGTGACACTTTTTTTTTAAAAAAGGAGACAAATGATCCAAAGGTCACTTAGCTCCCTCTCTACCTTAATCTCTTAGTCCTGGAAATGAACTTTCCTCCTAGCCATGGTGGTAGGAATGGGATTGGCAGGAAGAGAATACCAGAAGTATGAGTTATGACTATAATAGTAGTTAAAAGTATTAGATTCTGTTCAGTTGTGTATTTGACATATTCCTTCGTTTCCTCCTGCCCCTCTCCAACCCCTTCAAATCCATTGCTAACTTAATTTGATCTTTTTTCCATGGTCCTGAGGAATTGTACAATAAATGCCACCACTTGGAATAAACCTGTGAATAAGCTACCTGATATAAGATCTGACATCTTTTTCTAAAGGGGATATGAATTTTAGAGTGATGAAACATTCCTTCCTAAGATTTGTAGTAACAGCTCATTTTTCCTACTCTCTTTCCTGGAAATGTTGTTATGGGAAGTTATGCAATCTGGGGGCTTTAAAGGAAATGATGGATGGTTCAGAATGGTGCCAAGATTTGCAAATGCTTCCCTCAAAGCATGGTCCATTTCGGTCAGAAGAGATTAATATCAGATTTGGTTTTGTTCAGCTTAACTTCCAGTTGGTGTGGATCTCCCTCCCTGCTCCCCCGCTAGCTATATGCTTACTCTGAAACTCTTAATAATCTACCTTTTTCCCCTGTCGTTTTTGGAAAATGCTCTAAACAGATACAAACTGGGCTTCTCCTGGATACTTTCAAGAATATCAACTGTGTATATTACGCATGATTTGGAAGAGGTGGGTTCTGTTGCTTTTGAAACACAGTCTTTTAACTAGTGCATAAACAGAGTACTGTGCATGCGCTGAGTACCATGCATGCGTGAACGAGTCGCGGCTGCCATTTGTTTTCCAAAATGGCTGCTGCAACTCGCTCGCGCATGCGCAGTACTCTGGAAGTAATGCACATGCACAAGCAAGCAAGCGCGCCGCCATTTCCCACCACCACCACCATCAGCCCGCAGAAGACCAGGGGATCCCTGGACCAGCCCCAGATAAGGGGAACTTGCTGACCCCTGGTCTAAACACATCTGTGCTCAATAAGTAATATAGAATTTAACATTAGAGTGTTCTCTGTTTTCCATTAAAGTATAAACATAACCAAAAAAGCACCAAATGAGTTGTTTTCAAAAGTAAGGAGTCATAAAATGGTGGCAAACAGATATGGTACTGAGAATTTGTGCTGAACTTTAACTGGCTAATGCTGAACACAGCAGAATATAAACTGCAATACCTCTGACTGTCTGGACATTCAATTACTTGTTTAGCTTACAATGGAAAAGAAAGCATGGAATAGCACTAGGAGCTACCAGTCTGGAGGTAAACCAGGATCCCATGATTAAAGAGTTTTTTCTGTAAACTGCATAGCAGTCAATCTACCAGGAAAGCGAGTGTCTTTTTCTGAATGAAAGTGGTTGACCTCAGGACTTCAAATGAAGCTGAGGTCAGGAAAAAGCCCTTAAAAGTGTTTTTAGGCCCCCCACAGACCCTTCCCTTTGGTTATTTTTTTAAAAAACTTTCCTCACATCCCCAATGGATTTGGAGGACAATTTTATCACATCGGGAGCATCATGTTAACTCTCTGGTTAAAGGTCTCTGCTCTAAAATAACCCAAGTGACTGGCAAAGTACAGTGAAAAATTGCATCACTGTGAGGGGATTTTTAGTTTAAAAATTAAATTTTGAAATTCTGAAGGGGGAGAATGACCCTCTAAAATCCTACACTGAGCCATTATAGTTCCCAAAACATTACCAGCTACTCACTTACTGTACAAGATACATGCAAAAACATGTTAATTAAATTCAAAATTACCAGTAGCAACAGGCACAAAAAACCTATGAAACTTAAGACCAACATCTCAGAGACTCAGTTTTAGAAGTATATAGCATTCACTTGTTTCTGATCATTATTGCAATTTTTAAATTTATTTTTGTAATAAATAACACTTTCCAGACATCATCTTTGTGCTGCACAAATTGAGAAAGGAAGTAGGATTAGACAGGTGGTGGCCGTAAGTACTGTAACTGTAACTGAGCCCAAGGGTTTGGTCCCTTAGTTTCAATCCAGATAGGATGTTGGTCATAGGGTAGAACTAAGAATATTGCAAGCAATGAAACACACATAAGGAATCCAGGGAGCAGTAATTTCTGCAAGATGTGTAATAAGCCACGTAATGGGATATCACCGAACCTGTGTAGAGAGAGGACATTATCCTGGGTTAACTACAATAAATTCATGCCCCCAAATTCAATAAAGGCACAAGTTGCGCAGATTAAACCCATTTGTGTGACTCGCAGAGACCACGAAGAAGAAAAGCATCTGGGAAGAGTATAAGGAAGTCAGTTGGAAGCATATGTGGATTTCAGATTAAGCAACATTGTTGCAAAATTGGGAGGGAATATGGGTTACACTGGGTTTTCACAAAATGGGTACAGCTAGGAGGCTCCTCTTAGGTGGCAGTAAGGGCTGTGTCTTGTGTTTTTCTTACACCATAGTGTTGGTGTTCAAGTTCAACATGTGTAGAGTGCATTCATTTTAGGAAAGATGTGCATATAGGGATAATGATTTCCCCTTTCAAAATGTATTTAAGTTGGAAATAATTCAGATCCCACTTGTGTCCCTTTAAATGGGAATGAAATGAGTTGTATACATGCTCCAGCCTTCAGAATTAATTTGCATTGCCTGTATTCTTCGCTCTGTTGTCTGACCTTGAGTGCACAAACTATAGTCCTGTTTCACTAACAGTGCAGGGAAAGTTCTTTTGTCCTTCCAGGCTCAAACTAAATATTCATTGGGAAGTCAGCAAATGGATTGGGGGGGGGGGCTGTAGTATTCCTCTCTGTTGACTATTACTGAATTTTCCCTTTAGGTAATTTCCATTTAAAAAAACCCTCAAAATTATTTGCCAAATGCACACATACTATTGACTTGGTTTACCTGGTAGGTAGAAAATGGAGCTGCAGAAGTGTTACTAACACTGTGTTCATGTTCCCCAACCATCACCAATACCCATTGCTAGCTGTTAAGTCTAACCAGTGCTTGCCTGGAAAGCAACACTATCTCTCCTAGGAATGCTTAATTCTAATTCCAGATGTGCAACACTAGTTATGGCCCTAAATACCCTAGGGTAGGGTTCCCCACACTTTGGTCCTCCAGGTGTTTTGGACTTCAGCTACCAGAAGCCCTAACCAGTTTGGCCAACAATCAAGCATTCTGGAATCTGAAGTCCAAAACATCTGGAGGACCAAAGTTTGGAAAACACTGCCCTAGAGCCTAAAGGTACCAGTACCTGTCTGCTCTTGGAAGCTAAGCAGGGTCAGCCCTATTTAGTACTTGTATGGGAAACCACCAATTAATACCAGGAGCTGTAGGCTATATTTCAGAGGAAGTTTCCCTTGCCTAAGAAACCCCTACGACAAGCAACTTGAAACTAGTTATGATTATTGAATAATAAAGGAAAAGCACTCTGTGCTTATGTGACTCTGTTCTTATCCTGATAGTGGCAGCAAGTAATTTGCTAGGGAAGGAAAGAAAATGAAAAACAAGTGAAACTACTTTGGGCAGACAAGTATGTGAAAAAAGTGAAACCACAACCTGGTGGGACAAAAAGAAATACTGTATATGCCTTCTAGTCTCTGTGAAGATCTGAGTAACAATATTGTCAAAAGTATACATCTAACAAGTGGGGCTTCTCACCATTGAAGCAGGATTTCAAATAAGGTGCCATCTAGATTCTCAATAGCTGGGGTTACTTCACCATGCACAGGGACTAACGCTTGTTCCTCCAAGGCTGTTTCAGAACTTCTGTAATGAAAAGCCAGACATATCACAGCTTTTCATATGCTGAAATGCTCATTTGCTATGCCAGCTACCATTTATAACACCAAATTTTGGAAGTAGATGCTATAAACTGAATAACCCATCTCATCCAGGTCATGGTGTTCCAATTCCCTTCTGCTACTGTGAATCTGGTAGTAAATCACTTGGAGTCTGGAGGGAACGATACTCTAAAATATATTTATTTCCCCATAAAATTAGGACTAATCCAAGAAATTAAAATTGTAAATATATTCCAACTTCATGTAATTCTCAAGACAGTGCTAAAAAGCCATGGTTCAAGAGCACATACAGAATGTGTGCTCCTTATCTAGAAATCCAAAATACCGGTACCTCAAATCCAAAATTGTCCACACTGGTGGCTGCCATAGTGACACCTTGGCTTTCTGATGGTTCAGTGTACACAAACTTTCTTTCATATTTTGCATTATTATTATTATTATTATTATTATTATTATTATTTACAAATATTGCATATAAAATTACCTTCAGACTATGTGTATAAGATATGAAACAAATTAATTTTGTGCAATAAATCCAACACTTCTGGTCACAAGCAATTTAGATAAGGGATACTAAACCTGTATTATAATATGTGATACTGAAAAGAAAATCTCAGCATGTTGAAAAAAAAGAGAATTTATTATTGAAAATGAACTATTTTTAAAAATAAAATAATCTCTTGGACTATTTTCAATAATAAAATACCTATTTTTTCAATATCCTAAAACTGTCACGTTTTGACACCACATCTATTGCAGGTTAACAGATGTGCAAAGTCCTCTTTGGTTTTCATTTATTAAATCAGTTATATTCATATTCGTCACCAACTTGACCAACTGAAGATGGACTCTCTCTGAAGACGTGCTCATATTCTGCTGGTTAAAAATCCCATTTCACAGCTTAGTATTGTTGCGTATTGTTTTGTGCCTTCAAGTCATTTCTGACTGATGACGGGTTTCTTGGTAAGATTTCTTCAGCTGGGATTTGACATTGCCTTCCTCTGAGGCTGAGAGAAGCCCAAGGTCACCCAGTGGGTTTCCATGGCTGAGTGTGGTCCTGTTCCAACACTCAACCACTACACCATGCAGACTCATCCTATTATGGTATAGATCATCCTAAAAGTTAGTATGTTTTTGTTGCCCTTTTAATTGCAAAGTCTGCCACCTGAGCTATACCACCTCTTCTGCTTTTAATAGCTGAAACAATTTGAACACTTACCGTTCTGTTGAGCTGGGTACTGTGATTTCTGGAAAAGTAGAAAATGCCACCTTTAGGGGAATAAAATTGATTGACATGATCAAAATGCTTTAAGGCCAGTTAAAGCTGTAATCTCCCTGTTGCTTTATAACAGGGGTAGGCAACCTTTTTGAGCCGGGGGCCGGGTTGCTGTCCCTCAGACAATTGGGGGGCCGAAACGCCATAAATAAATAAATATATTTTTTAAAAAATAAAAAAATATGCATGCACATTCTCTCAGCCCCAGAAAAGCCATGGCAAACCCCCTGTGGAGATTTTGCCAAGAAAACCCCAAGAACAAGTAATAATAATATCATGGTAGGCAGCGGTGGTGGCGGGGGGGGGGGGGCGGCGCATTCGGCCCCTGGGCCTTAGGTTGCCTACCCCTGCTTTATAACTTTAGTTTTTTTGTTCCTGATTGCCTTTGAAGTACATTTTGATAAAACCTTAAATACCCTGTATATTTTCAAATAATTGCTCTATTTTTTTCATGTAGTTTATTTTAAAAAAATAGGCCAGAATTAATTCTACATGGAACTAAATCCTGCACACAAAACTTATATTAATTCATCCATGTTATAGTGGCTTTCAACTATCACTGTCCTTCACATGTCAATTTTTATACAGAAGAGTCCTTAATGTGCTTGTCACAGCACATAAAGTACCTAACACAACACATCAAATGTTCAAGTAGCTATCTATGTGGGTGAAACAAGACAATGCTTGAGACTACTAATAAGCATACATAGGAGATGTTATTTTTAAAAAATGCTTCTTGAGTAAACATTAATTCTGACACAAATTTCTTATCCTTTCTCTAAAATGCCTTATAAAATGTTTAAAATAACATATTTACATTCAATCATCATCAAGCTAATTTCTACCATCTTAAAACTTCCTGGTCTTTATCACCTATTTTGTTTACAGCTTTCCTGAGATATTCATTCCGTTTGCTACTTCCTAGCCCAACATAATTCAACTTAGACTCCCCAAAACCCCAATGAGACCCCAATAGATTTCCTCCCTCTTAGAATCTGAATCATGCATTTAACAAATAGAGTGTTACTGAATCTCTGTAATTATCACATTACAGACTCCAAGTGTGGACAGCATGTTTCAATGCCCCCTTTCCAGTGCAGAGAAATCTCCCTGTATATAGAAGTAGTAACTAATGGAAAATGCTAAACCATTTTCAACTGTGTGTTACTATCTATATCCACAGCATTTTTGCAATATTCAAATATTATACAAATACCCTCACTGTGCAGCCTGAAGTCCAGGAAAACATTCAGACACCAATTACCTGCCCATTTTTGTGAAAGAAGAGCTTCTTGTCTTTGAAGCATGGGGACATGGAGAACAGTTAGCCCTAGCAAAAACAGTGCACATTCCCAACATTTTGCAGTGGTGCTGTAAATATGTACGGGGAAGACAGGAATTGATTCATTTTGAATGGCTGTAATCCACAAAGGAGTATCAGAATATAAATTCCCTTTTATCCAAGAAAAAGAGGGTTTCCTGGATCATAGGGTGGAAACACACAACCTTCTTGGTCCTGAAAGCTGCATATGATGCTGGCTTAGTCAGTGATTTCATGCACAACCACATACTAGAACTTTTTATTTGTTCAGTGATCTTGATGCAGTTTGTTATTCCTTTGTTATTAGCAGCAGGAGAAAGATTAGCATATATAAAATTGGCAGGAGAGATTTTGACAGCTGTGGAGGGAGCTACAATTAAGGGGTGTTGTGTACCAGTCCAATTTCAATTGCTTGATCCCAAGGGCAGAATAATCAAATGGTGAATGTTGCCTCCCAAATACTTTATATCTCACTTTTCCTTCCCAAAACATATTTAAGCTAGCTAACAGTTATAAAATATACATTAAAAACACAATATTAATTAAAACATGATTTTTTAAAAAACTACAACAATAAAAGTTATGCTAAAGACTCCAACTACCATTCAGCTTTATACGTCAAAGGCCTGTCTTCTGGCAGGAGTACAGATGAAGGGAAAATACTTCCCAAGCCTTGTAAATTTCAGTTTTTGCCAAATTCCATTATGCAGAAGGGTAGCTGCAAGTCGAATCAACTATAATTGGGGTTATGGAAGCGCAATGTGTCATCTTTTCAAACAAAATGTCTGTATTGCTTTCCTAAATTTTTGGCTTTCTTTAGCATTATACAGAAAAGGAAAATTCTGCATTTGGCTTTTCTTTCAATGAAAACCCTGGCGCAATCAAACAAGTGAGATGATGATAATCAGGTGGTGGCTCTTATGAAAAGTAAGCCCATTTGCAGTAAATAACCCTGTTTGGTAGTAATTGCGAATTGCATAAATGGCATTAGACATAGATAAGAGTGTGTTTTTCTACTTTGTTTTGTCTTTTGCTCTTGTAATAGAAAATCAATTACCTTTCTTCAAGGACAAAGCTATCTACCTGCATTTGTGCAGATGGGAAAAAAGTCTTTTACCTAGGAAAAGGATAATTTACAAATACAATAGTAGGGACATTATCTCATTGTAAAAAAAAACCAAAAAACACAATTTCCATTAGACTTAACAGAATGGGAAACCAAAAAGACAGCTGTACCAAACAAAAAAGTAAGACCAGGATGCTCAAGTTCTCACACATCCACCCACTTTCCCCTCGGCAGGATTGTTCATGCCCTGCACCAAGGAACCTAATCTGGACACTAAATTAGAAAAATCAATACATGCAAATTTGCTATTTTGAATGTATTTGCTTGGTTTCCAGGTTTTATTTAGAACTTGGTGTTTGGACAGAATTCAGAGGACCAAAACACACTGCAGAAATAATCCAGTTTGAGACCGCTTTAACTGCCCTGGCTCAATGCTAAGGAATTTTGGGAAATGAAGTTTTAAGAGACATTTAGGGCCTCTACAGACAGGCCCTTTGGGCCCTCCTGGAGGCAGGGACGGGGAGGGGCAGCAACACACCGGCCACCTCAACCCCTCCCCGAAGACATCCTGACGCCATGCGCCGTCAGGACGTCCTTCCAGCACAGCCTTTTGATGTGCTGCACCAGAAGGGGCACCAAAGAGCCGCACAGCAGCTCTTAGGGCACCCTTTTGCCGGTTCTGAAAGGAGTGGCATTTTTCCACTCTTTTCTGGGCCGGCAAAAGGAAGGATTGAGGCCAACATGTCCGGCAGCCTCGGCTCCGATCCTCTGCTTCCCGGGGCGGCCCAGGGCCACCCGTCTTTATCCCCCTTAGTCTTCTCCGTCAAGAGAGCTCTAGTGCCACAACAAACTGCATTTCTCAGAATTCCCTAGAATTGAGCAAGGACAGTAAAGTGGTGTTGAATTTTTACACTGTGTTTTGGCCCAAAGACCTAGCCATGTTAGGCTGGAATATCAGTATGCAAAGGATCCTGTAGTACCTTTGAAACAAAATGAGCAAAAGACATTGTAGGATAAGCAGAAGTTGTAGCAGGATTTGGCTGTCCCAGCCTCTTATCTGAGAGATAATGTACTAAAGGCTAAAAGGCTACCACAGAGTACCCTCCATATAGAAACCTTTGCCGGTCAACCGAGAATAATTTCAAAACAGACATCCAAAGAAACAAACTTTAGTTTAGTTTTAGAAACTTTAGTTTTCAGATTAAAGAGTCTCAGATTCAGAGCAACAAGAGTGGCAGAATATGGACTCTGACATTAGGGTGACAAGCAGGAAAGGACCTGAAACAGGACTGTTTTGTACTTAGGTATTATGAGAGACAAAAGCTGCTTAACAGTTGTTTGTAATACAATTATTTACACTGGAGCATGCAGACAACATTTGGGTTTTTGGAGTCAGGCTGTTTTTGACAGGAAACTACTTGTTTTCTTTTACTTTACATTTGTTACTCATCACTACCTATTCTAGAGTATTTAACAAATTCTCAGGATTGTTGCTCTGGCCCTAGAATGGAGCTCTCCTATGTGAACAATTCTTCTAATACCAAGAAAGAAAACCATGCTTTTCTGCATTCTGCTATGTTAAGAGGATATGTGGGAACCTGAACATCCCTTTTTGACAAACAAAAGTACAATATAACAGAGCAGCCTGTGGCTTTTGAGGGCCACAGACTCAGAGGCTACAATGTGACCCATAGTCCACACTTTGCCCATCCCTATGAAATTTATCTTAATAATCTTGAAAAAACCAAAGATTGATCTTTGAAAAATGTACTTTTGTTTCAAATGAGAGCTCAGTCTTCAAGTTCCAAACTGTTGGAAGATCTTTGCATTCTCTTTTCCCCTCCTTAGATAGATAGGGATTCCTGCTTGGAAACTCCTCCCTTTTCTCTCTCGTATTCAAATTAACATTGTGACTTAGCTCACTCCCTCTTTGGGACTAACTGACTTTCTCTCAAAATTCTCAACTGAGCTGTACCATCTTCCTGCTCTCTTGAAAGATGGTGAGATAAAGATTTTTTTTAACCTGAAACATCACTAGTTAATTTAGGATTTAGTTTTTTTATGTAAATATAGATTAAAGCTATTGTTTTAAACTACAAGCTACGTGTTTGTTGCTTTTTAAGTCAATATCAGTTCTTAGAGAAGCATAGGGCCTTTGCAGACTGCCTGAAATAGTGCAAATTGAGGCCACTTTAACTGCCCTGGCTCAGTGCTAGGGAATCATGGGAACTGTAGTTTATTGTGGCACCAGAGCTCTCTGACAGAGATGGCTCAATGTCTCAGAAAAAATACAATTCTCATGATTCCCTAGCACTGAGCCAGAGCAGTTAAAGTGGACTCAATTTGCACTATTTCTGGCAGTCTGCAAAGGCCCATAGTTAGGCAAAGTCACTCTTCTGCTACTCTGCTGTTTTAAAACCAGACTCTAACAGGCTTGGGTTTTTTATTTTGATATTTAAATATTTTTGTTTCCTTAAAAAGGCTGAAGCCTTGGGAAACTAAATTACCTCATACAAACAGTAATACAAGTAAGTTCAAGAGATGTGTAACATTGGCAATAATTCATGTTGATTTTCCTACAAAAATAGCATTTCAAATCATTTACTAATGTTACTATATGCTTCCAGGATGGAGTAGATAAAACTGTCTCCACTAATGCAGATCATTAACTCGAGAATGATTATTTTGTTCAAAATGTCACCTGCTTTCTGAGGTGTTAAGTGGCTAATATTGTGTTGTTAGCATTCATCATATTAAATTTCCCTTTTGTTAATAATGTCCCTGTTAGGTGGTGCCTATTTAATAACTGGGCACATACTATGTGGTCTGTAGGCACCACTGGGAAGTTAATGGCCCTTTCTTTTCTTTTCCTACTTCTAATGTCAGTGTTTCGCTTTCAAGTAGGTTGATGGCCATTTGTCTCTTTTTACATTTTCAGTAAGGACGAAGGGGTGAAGCAGCCTGCCCCAATGGAGTGGCTCTGCGTAGCCCCTTTGAGCACCGATCAGGGCTGTGGCAACCACACACCATGGCCCTGATCCGGCATTTTTCTGAGCCAAAATGAAGCAGCAAAATGCTGCTTCTTTTTGGCCTGGAAAAAGGGTGGCCTTGCCGCTGCAGCTGCACTTTTCCACGCTCCTTTTGCTGTGTGGCATGTGGACACTACGCCAAAGGAACACCGTAACACCATCCATCATGCCAATCTGTACAGCCCGCTAATTTCTTTTACTGCCATAGCATAAGCATATGTTTATATCAGGGGTAGGCAACCTAAGGCCCGGGGGCCGGATGCAGCCCCCCGAGGCCTTTGGACCGGCCCCAGGCTGGTCCTGTTGCTGCCGCCGCCGCCACCTGTCATGATGACATTGATTATTGTTGTTATTACTTGTTCTTGGGGTTTTCTTGGCAAAATCTCCACAGGAGTTTTGCCATAGCGTTTGTGGGGCTGAGAGAGTGTGCATGCATATTTATTTTATTTTATAATATGCAAATATATATATATTTGGTGCCCCCCCCCCCCCAATTGTCTGAGGAACAGCAACCCGGCCCCCGGCTCAAAAGGTTGCTTACCCCTGGTTTATATCATCAGGATCTGCTACATTCATAAGGATTATGGGAATAGGAAGTTGGACTTCACTTCCTCTATAACATGACAAAATGTTTCTTTCCTTCAATGAATTTGGAATAGCTTGGAAGATGACTTACTGCAACAGCGGCTGTGCTGCTGGCTTAACTATTGCTATTACTACTGTCTATAGCAATGCTGAGGAGTCAAGGAAGATACTGACAGGGTGTCTGTCTGACCTCAACTGAGACCAAATTGGTGGTGTTTTGGTAGGCATTTTTATAGGACAAAAAGTATCCTGGGGCGGTTTTGGGATTAAGGTGAAATTTAAAGGAGGGAAGAAAAGAACTGTATGTCTAGAAATGGCTGGACAATCACCATGAATGTTCCTTGAGAAAGGAGTCTTACTCCCAGAAAGTGGCAAGCTTGGACTTCTGTTCATGTGTAAGACTAAATTCTATCATCCACCATCACTCCTGTCAGTGAAGGGATTATGCAGATTCTGATCTTAATTGATCTATCCTGGTTAAGTGCCCTGGCTTCTCCCATGCAGAGCCAGCAGGATCTCCAAATATGGCATGGCTAGTTTTCCTGTATTGGGGTGCCCTTCTCAGCTACCTGCCTAAAACATCCCTTTAACATAAAACGTATCAAAAAGAGGGTGTATGAAGGGAAGCTAGACCTTGGGGTAACAATGCAGTTTGAAGCCACAGCCCTTGCTGAATTTGCTTTTTTTTTTTTTTTTTTTTTTTTTTTGAATTTGCAGTTTATAGAAAGTGGGATACTTTCAGCTCTAAAGCTGTTACCTAAATATGAATACACTACTGTATGTAATGGAGATTTGAATAATTGGAAAACTAATTAAGGTACTGAATTATACAGAAATAAGATCATGGGAAATAGAATAGAACTCTGATGTAAGTATGATTCAAATTAGGCAAACAGTGACTTCATAAAAAGAGAATCCACAGCTATGTAGCTATTTATACATTGAGAAACTGTCTCATCCCTTATAGACCGATTCAGTCTTTGAAATAATCTGCAGGAGCCCTCTTAGTAGTGCCACATGTTTCTAATGTCCACTCAGCAGTTGTTTGGAACAGGGCATTTAGTGTGGTAATACTTACCATATAGAATGCTCTTCCATCACAATTTTGACATGTTCCATCTATTCTTAGTTTCTGACAGGACTTAAAAATATAATTGTTTAAGCAAGCCTTCCTTGTTTAATCCAATCATGTATTCTTGTTTTCAACCTTAGTGTGTGTTATGGATGTACATTGCTTTGAAATTCTTAGTTTTAAGCAGTATATAAGCATTTCTAAATAAATAATCTATTCATCCCTTTTCTTAACCATTCTTCATGTCTACACAAATAACACATTATACATGTGTATCATCTGCTCATGCAATGTGAGTTTCCTTCCCTCTCCAGTGCTCCAATCTCTGGAGCAGTTGGGTGGTTTGCAGGAAGGAGAGGAATTTGATCCACTGGTGGTAACACTGGTGGAAAAACATGCTCAGAAGGAACCCAGAGTATAAAGTTCATAGATTCAAAATTTTGTGTCTGTCACACAGATACTTTTTAACTTCAAGTAATGAGAAGAGCTGTTCTCATTACTTGAAGAGCTGTTAAGAAATAGGGTGAAAATCAGGCCCCCGTAGAACATCTGATGCTTCTCCCCACCTTTGAAAATTCTTGTATTGAGTTGGCACTCAATGAACTATTTAATATTGTCAATCATATGCTATGACAGAGCTATTATTACATTAATTTGTTCACCATTCACAATTTTCACCTAATATAAAGACAGATACCGACTTCAGAAGAATTTTGTTCTCAAATGGGTGTTTATGTTTCAACGCAATGTAGGTTTTTAATATATGATGCCTTAATCATTTTTCTATTCTATGTGATGTACATTTTAAATATACAGTGCTGTAAACATTTTTGTATCATTGTGCATTATACAGGACACAGCAGCATACTTGTATTTATAACAGATGAGTGCCTGAGTGCATCTCACTATTCCTACTAGATAAATCGGGAAGGGGGGAAAGCACAGTGCTTATTTTAGTTGTACAGTTGGCCCTTCCCAACTATGAGCTTGCCATCCATGACTGGAGCATCCACTGGCGGTGCAGTGGGGAGGGGGAAGACTTGACATTGTGACAACAGGGACATACAGTCTCTAAACTACTAAAGAAATTATAAAGGTAAAAATTATGCTTTATGGAGTGGAAGGAGAAAAGAGATCACCAATGACTTCACAACCCCTAATGAAATGTTACCTAAGATTCTAGCCCAACTATAATCCTTTCACTTTTTGCTATAGGCAAATTATTCTGGTGAAACTTGTATTTACCCAGCAACAAAACTGAGTGCTAGAAAAATACAATATCTCTTCCCAATAGAAGTGTTTCCTTCTGAGATCTCTGTATCCTATGCAACATATCATGCATGTCTTTTACACAAAAACCTTTAGATAATCTGGAAAAGCCCTCAGTTAACTGTTTGTGGGTACTTTCAAATGATGTTTTCATTGTGCAGCTGCCCTGCTTCATTGATTTACAGAGTGAGTGAGAAAAATATGCCTTCCATTATTAACCCTGCCTCCTGCAAGTGCTCCTGCTGCTTCTTCCATCTTTTTTCTTCTACCAAAAAAAAAAAAAATGTTAAGGAGGAAAAGATGGAAGAGCTGTATGGTGTCTTTTAACTGATCGTGCTAGGAGCCATCATTTGGAAGCACCTCTTCTCTGGGTAAAACAAAGTGGCTTAATTGCCTGGCATTTCTTCTCCAGGGTAAAAAAGCACCTGAGTCTCCTTATTAGATGAGCAGGTCCAAATCTCATTGCTGTTTGGAGTCACCCCAATCTGTTTTGGTTTTTCTTTGCTAGGTTGAAAGAGAGAGATTAAGTTTATTAATGCTGAAAACAAATAAGCAAAACCATTTCCACTAATAGAAACAGACAAATAGGAACTTTCTCAAAATATGGAAATAAATGTTTGTCGTCTCCTGAAGTAATGTCATAATTGTACACAAACATTTTCATGAGTAAATGAAAATAATGGGAAAGCAATCTCTTTAAGCAGTGAGGCAACCAATAAGCAAAGCTGTAAAATTATTATGAGGCAGAAGCACAGAAGAGATCAATCACAATATGAGAAGGCTAAAACATACTCTATGTCAGGGGTAGGCAACCTTTTTGAGCCGGGGACCGGGTTGCTGTCCCTCAGACAGTTGGGGGGCTGAAGCACCAAAAATAAATAAATAAATAAATAAATAAATAAATAAATAAAATATTTTTTAAAAACAAAATTTAAAAAAATTAAAAAATATATGCATGCACACTCTCTCAGCCCCAGAAAAGTCATGGCAAAACCCCTGTGGAGATTTTGCCAAGAAAACTCCAAGAACAAGTAATAACAACAATAATTGTCATGGCGGGCTAGGGCTGGGCCTAGGGCCGGTCCAAAGGCCTCAGGGAGCCACATCCGGACCCCGGGCCTTAGGTGCCTACCCCTGCTCTATGTACATACAAAATGAATAAAACCAAATGACTTTTTTAAAAAATCAAGTAGTTCTCCATCTAAGGAGGTTATTTTTACATGAGACATAAACATTTTATTTTTATATGAATCAACAAGCTGAACATGAGTCAACAGTACAATGCGGTAGTTTAAAAGGCCAATGCAACTTTAGGCTGCATCAAGTATAGTGTCTAGATCAAGGGAAGTAACAGTGCCACTGTATTCTACTTTGGTCAGACCCCACCTGGAATACTGTGTCCAGTTCTGGGCACCACAATTCAAAAAGGATGTTGAGAAACTGGAGCAAGTCCAAAGGAGGGCGACTAAAATGGTGAAGGGTCTGGAAACCATGCCCTATGAGGAACGACTTAGGGAACTGGATATGTTTAGCCTGGAGAAGAGATGGTTAACAGGTAATATGATAGCCTTGTTTAAGTATTTGAAGGGATGTCATAGTGAGAAGGGATCAAACTTGTTTTCTGCTGCTCCAGAGAACAGGACCTGGAATAATGGATGCAAGCTAGAAAAAGAGATTCCATCTCAACATGAGGAGGAGCTTCCTGACAATAAGGGCTGTTCAACAGTGGAACACAGTCCCTCGGAGAGTGGTGGAATCTCCTCCTTTGGATGTCTTTAAACAGATGCTGGATGACCATCTGTCAGGTATGCTTTGATAGGGAGTTCCTGCATGGCAGGGGGTTGGACTGGATGGTCCTTGTGGTCTCTTCCAACTCTATGATTCTATGATTCAATTTTTGCCTGTGGAAAATTCACCCAAAGGGTAATCAGTAGCAGTATTTTGGGCTCTGTGTTTCATGCCATATTTCTGTCAGGATTCCAGAAGGGTAAGTAGCTGTGTCCATCTATTTCAAACAAACACAGAAGATAACTGACTCCTTAAAAACCAACTGATTTATTGTGTATATGCGTTTGTGGTTCCAGTTCAGGTGTCATAATTGTGTAGCCTTCCAGCTGTGATTTGCTGGCAGCTCCCAGTATTCCTTACTATAGTGTTTCCAGCTGCTGGGAGCTGCAGTCCTACAACATCTGGAGACCTCATGATTCTTACACCTGCTATAATTCATAGAACCTTATGCCTCAACTAATCAGTTAGCAATTAATGTACTAATTTTTATGTGAACTACAGAGAGCACCATAAGAAGTACATAGCTTGTACTGTAATTATCTCACAAACACTCAGGCAAGCAAGGTCTCATACAAGTGAAGTCTCTGTTGTCTCTACCTTCCCACCATCTCTGAAGAAAAGTACTGTTGCTGCTGGTTATGTTCCTTGTTCTTCAATATTAGTTTAGCATCTGTCACAAAGGTTAGGTTAGATAAACTATGGGTCCTCTGCAGTAATGCTCTGGGACCATCTGCTCTTGATCTGTCCACTACCTGGAGAGAAATTGTATTTGGAATATTATGTTGATGGAAAAGTTTATGAACAACAAAAAAACAACCAAGATTATTCTAAGTATCAGTTTATTAGCTTGCTGTGAATCAGACTGCTGTCTTTCTGTCTTTCATCACTAGCAGAAGAATAGTCATTATGTGAACTGGAAGGAGAGACATGAAATCCAAATCCTCAGAAGTTGTATGTTTGTGTACAATCACATCTTTTGGAATTGGTGAAGGACAAGTTGCTTACCTGTAACATTATTTCTTCGAGTGGTCATCTGAGAATTCACACAAATGGATTTTATCTGCGCATGCACAGCAACTTCGGAAACTTCTGGAATCGCTAGGCAGAACTTTAGTTGCAACTTTTTGGTGGTAGCTTCGCCCATCCCTATAAAGTCCCCTAGCGGTCCCGCTCTTCTCCAGTTCCGGTACGTTCACTGCAAGCTGCGACAGCAGGAATTAAATAATGAGCAGGACATGATAGTGGGGAGGATGGGCGGGATTTGTGTGAATTCGCAGATGACCACGCGAAGAAATACTGTTACAGGTACGCAACCTGTCCTTCTTCTTCATGGTCTCTGCAAATCACACAAATGGGTTAGACTGACAAGCTTAAGTCAGTGGAGGAGGGAGTGTCCTAGGAGCAAATAAATTATAATAATTGCATTGATCAAGAACATAAAGCTAACAATATTATTATTCAAATGTAGTCATCTTAATTAATTCAAGCAAACGAGTAAGTATTATCACCTTAGTGCAAATCGGCCAGTTTCACTGCCCTCCCGAAGGCTGCATCCCGTCTGGCCCTCGAGTTCAGTCTGTAGTGTTTCACGAATGTCAAGGGCTGGGACCAGACAGCAGCCTTGCACACATCCTCCAAAGGGACCCCAGACAAAAAGGCAGAGAATGCATCTACTGCCCTCATTGAGTGAGCTCGTACCCTGGCTGGTGGGTCTTTCCCTGAAAGTTCATAGCAAAGGTGAATGGTATTGGTAACCCATTTGGAAAATCTCTGGGGAGAAACGGGCAGACCTTTTTTGGCTTTCGAATAGCAGATGAATAAGCGCTTGGATTGTCTTGAGCCCGATGTTCTGTCGACATAAAAGGCTAGAGCTGGACAGACATCCAATAGGTGTAGGCGGCACTCAGCATCAGTAGTCGGATTCGGGGCCAGGGTAGGGAGCACAATGTCCTGGTTCAGGTGAAATGCCGATACCACCTTGGGTAAAAAGGTGATATCGGGACGGAGCTCAACCTTGTCCTTTTGGAAACACAGAAAGGGTTGGTCCACTCAAAGGGCGCACCGTTCATTCACGCAACGGGCTAAGGTAATGGCGACCAAGAAGGCTGTCTTCCAAGACAGTAATCTCAGGTCCGTGGTAGCCATTGGTTCTAATGGTTTGGAAGAAAGGCTGGACAAAATGATGTCGAGGCTCCATACCGCTGTCCGTACCGAGACAGGTGGGTGCAGGTTAGCCAAACCCTTGAAGAAACTCCTCACTAGAGGCTCCTTAAAGAAGGAGGGTCTGTCTTGAAACTGATAAGGTGAGCAGATGGCCGACAGGTAACACTATTGTTAGGTAACACTTGACAGACTGGAGACCGGCATCGACCAGAGTCATAAGAAATTCCAAAACAGTCGGTACCGACACTCGGGATGGATGAAGGTTCCTGGTAATCAGGAAATCCACAAATTTTGCCCCCTTGAGGGCATAAGACTTTTGCGTGGAGGGCTTAAGGGAGGCACGGATAATAGTCCTTACTGTGAGTGGAAGGCTGTCTAATGCTGAATCCTCCATGCTCCAGAGGCAAGTTGTCCAGATCTGGATGGTATACCCAGCCGTTGTGGAGCGACAGGAGATCAGGACGGGGCTCGAGGTGGAGAAACCTCCTCCTGGATAGGTTCAAGAGTGGTGCGAACCATGGCTGCCTCGGCCACCGAGGAGTAACAAGGATGGCATTGGAGAGATCTGCTCTGATCTTGGTGACCACCCTCGTGATGAGCGGAAACGGTGGGAACATGTAAACTTGTTTCCCGGACCACTGGAACAGGAACGCATCCCCTCAAGATCCCGGGGCTCTGAGCCTGGAACAGAATTGACGGCATTGGCTGTTCAGATGAGAGGCGAAGAGGTCGATCTCGGGTTCCCCCTGTTAGGCGTGGTAACGCAGCACGTGGAGACCACGTAACGTGAAGCACCAGGATCCAGACTTCTCCGATGAAGCAGGCTGCTTGTCAGCTGGAGAAACTCCTCTCTCCTTCCAGATAGAGCACAGAGACTCTACAGCCAGATGTCTCACAAATGAGGCTTTAATCTTTGTTGCTCTATATACAGATATGTACAGCATACACCAATGCAACAGCAATATGCAATCCACCATCAACAATCCACAACCCACACTCCACAATCCACAGTCACATGTGTGTCCAGAGGCTTGGCCTTATATAGCCTGTGCTCCACATGGCTCTCTGGCCCTGCCTCTTCCTCCTGGACACCTGTCACTCACCTGAATGACACTGCAGTTTTGCAGTGCTTTCTGTGCTTTCCAGCACCAGGTGACTACCTCCATGATGTCATGTCTTGTGACATCAGCATGAGGCTGCATGACTCAGCTGTGGCCAACTGCTGTGTCATCATGGCTGCTGCACTATCCCACAATGTACATTTTCCTTTGGGACCCAATCCTAACATCCCCCACATCTCGAACAAGTGTGAAACTGTGTCAGGATGGAGGCACCACTGGTGGCACAAGCTTGTGGACCTGCTGAGTTGATCCACCAGCTCATTCTCCTCTCCGGGCAGGTGGATCGCCTGAAGGGTGATGCCTCTCAGTATGCACCAGTTCCAGATTCACAACGTGATCTCGAGGAGCGATGGAGATCTTGCCCCCCCCCCCCCGTTTGTTGATATAGTACATTACTGTGGTGTTGTTTGTTGACAGGAGCACCACCTTGGACAGGAGCAGGGGCTCGAAAGCTCGCAGTGCCTTCTCCACGGCCAACATCTCCAGCTTGTTGATATGGAGCTGCTGTTCCTGAGAGAGCCAGTGATCTTTGATGGTGAGGTCGAGGACATGGGCCCCCCATCCTTCCATCGACACATCTGTTGTCAGAGATATCTGAGGTTGAGGTGATAGGAATGGCATGCCCAAACAAACATTGTCGGGATCAAGCCACTAGTGTAGGGACCGCGACACCGCTCTCGGTACCGTAAGCCAACGAGACAGAGGGTCGTGCGCGGGATCGAACACCGAGAGAAACCAGGGCTGGAGGGGTCTGAGATGTAGATGGGCCTGAGGCGTCACATAAGTCGTAGAGGCCATATAGCCCAATGCTACTTGGGTAGAATGAGCTGTGGTGCATCTTCGAGCCAGACACCCTCTTATTGCTTGCTTCAATGCTAAGAAGCCGTCTCTGGGTAGGTACGCCATGGAGGTCTATGAATCTAGGATGGCGCCGATGAACCTGGATCTCCTTGATGGAATAAAGTTGGACTTTTCAAGATTGACCACAAGACCCAAGGACTGTAGTAGAGTCATAGTGAAGTCGATGTGTTTGATCAAATGGTCTTGGGATGGAGCCACTAGGAGCCAGTTGTCCAGATAGGGAAAGACTGATATCGCCTGTTGATGGAGGTAGGTGATGATAGGAGCCATGCACTTTGTGAACACCCTCGGTGTGGTAGAGAGTCCAAAGGGTAACACTCTGTACTGGAATACCTGCTGGTCTACTGCAAAGGCTAGAAACCTCCTGTGGTCCTCCCAGATTCCGATGTGGAAGTAGGCATCCCTGAGATCAATGGTCGCCATCCAATGGTCCTCCTGCAGTAATGGTAGAATAGATGCAAGAGTTACCATCCGAAAGCGTCTATAGACCATGCATTTGTTCAATTCACAAAGGTCCAGAATGGGCCAGAGCCCTGAGTCCTTTTTAGGGACGGTAAAGCAGCGGGAAAAGAAACAAGACCTATAATTGGTGGGGTCCACAGGCTCTATAGTGCCCTTGGTCAATAAGGTGCACACTTCATCGAGTAGGGTGTTTGGGGTGGTGGTGGAGATGAAGCCCCGGTGGCAGGGAGCTCAGAAAACTCCAGGACATATCCATTAACAATGATGGAGAGTACCCAGGAGTCCGATGTTATACAAGACCAGGAATTGATAAAAGGTCTCAATCTATCTCTATAGGCAAGGAAAGAGACAAAGTGCGCGGCCACACTTCATAAATTCTTTTTGGGTCGGTCTGTCCTTCTTGCGGTAGCCCTGCCGGTACCCAGATTGATGAGGGTGTCGACCCAAGGATGAAGAAGACCCAGAGGGGTGTCTCTGTCTAGGTGGATCGGGCTGAAATTGTCTATCCTGCTGGTAGTAATGCCTGTGGTGTTGCTGAGGAAACCACGGTCGCTGACCCCCAAACCTTCAGCGTTGATGTTGAGAAGAACCTGAGGACATACCATACTTTCTCACTACAGTCTTCATCCTGTAGAGGAAATTAAGACGTTCATCTGTGCCTTTGTTAAATAGCCCAGAGTCATCAAACGGCATGTCCTCAATCAGATTCTTCGCATGGGGGTCAGATCCGAGGATCTGAGTCAAGCATACCTCCGGAATGCAATGGAACCTGAGATGAGTTTTGCTGCGCAGTTGGTAGAGTGTCAAGCCGAGATGATCTGTTGCCCATTGACAGAATGAGTCTCGGACTGGAGAGCTAAGGCTAGAGGTTTTTTATCATCCGGAAGAGCATCTAGCAAAGGCAGCATCCATTCCATAAGATGTTGTTGATAGGCTCCCATGCATGCCGCATAGTTGGCTATTTTCATGTCCAACACCGCTGAGGCATAACATTTCTTAGCCAGTCCATCCACTTTCTTGCCATCTCTATCCACAGGGGAGGTTGAAGTCTTAGGAGTAGAGAGGGTCTGAGCACCTTCAAGAATCGCCAAGTTTGGTTTAGGGTGCTCAAACAGCCATAGGGCCTGTGATGGGGCTATCCTATAGAGATTTTCAATCTTCCTGGATGTGGATGGTACCGAGGCCAGGGCAGCCAAGAACGCTGGGCAATGTTTTGTAATGACGGGAGAAACCCCAATGCTGGAGGAATGGGAACTTTCCCGTGCACCCTTCACTCAATGGCATCCGCTGCATCTTTATCAGTTTTAACCACCTCAATCTCCAAAGCATTGTCCATAAGGAGAATCTGCTCCGAAAAGGATTTGACATCATTCGTCGGGGTTGCAGGAAGGTGTTCAGTTAAAACGACAGAGTCATGAGCAGAATCAGGTGAAGGGGAACGTGATGACGAAGAATGTCGAGATTCTCACGAACATGGAGATGGTGAGCGGGATCATGAAGCCCTCAAGTGGGATCGAGATGCCCTTGGCGGATCCAGAAGAGTCCTGTCTTTGAGAGACTGGAAACGAGGCAGAGGAGTAGGAGGTTGAGAGGACCTGACGAGGTGACACCTCATATGGTGGAAGAGTGTCAGGATCGACAGGCATGAGGTATTGACATGATACCGTATCATACACCAGATCGGGATGAGTTTTCAAGACACGATCGGTCTCCGCTTCCTGCTCAGAATTGTCAGCTTCGGTACCGAGGACGCCAAGATCCCAATGGACGGCTGGTTCTTGAGGGATCAAAACAGGGATGTCCTCCCTGATTTCTCCTTCAGACTCCAAGTCAGAGACGAAATGTGGCTCCTGCAGAGGAGGCAGAGATCTGTTGGTTGACACGCCCCGAGCTGGGGGTGATCTCGGTGCCAAGGAAGATGGTCCTGCAATTGGAGGAGATGGAGGCCTCTAAATAGATAGAGATCGAGCTCTGGACTCAGACAAACACGAATCCTTAGGCTTATGCCCTTCAGAAGACGAAGTACGGGGCTTCTTCGAGACTAATTCTCTGGACCTCTCTCTATCCGAGGAGCAGCATTTTTTGGAAGCCTTTTTTCCCCTCTGGTCATTAGGAGAGTGACCCCGATCAGAATGAGCCTTCCTGGGTTTATCACGGCTCTTATCCACATCTCCATTGGATTTCAAAGACTTCTTTCTAGGACTAGTCTTCGAAGGTCCTTGAGCCCCTTTTCCCACAGAAGTCTTAGGAGCAGGAGTAGAAGAGGGCCTTAAAGCCTGTTCGTAAAGAGCAGCCTTCAATCTTTTATCCCTGTTTCTCAAGGCCTGCGAGGTCATCAACTTGCACAAGGAGCAAGACTGAGTATTATGGGCTTCACCCAGGCATAACAGGCATAGGGAGTGGGGATCTGATCCCAGGATCTTATTATTGCAATTCTCACATTGCTTGAATGATCTGGAGGCCATCACAGAATCCAAACACAATCCAAAACTAAAGTCAGACAGACCAAATCATACGGACAGCAACAGACAGCAGTAGGGAAATCCAAAGAACAGTCGTTAAACAAGCCGAGGTCAAAGAACGAGTTCAATTATTTTAAGAGAAAGCGATTGCCAACAACAAGCTCGGATGAAAGGAACTGGAGAAGAGCAGGACCGCTAGGGGACTTTATAGGGATGGGTGGAGCTACCGCCAAAAAGTTGCAACTAAAGTTCTGCCTAGCGATTCCAGAAGTTTCCAAAGTTGCTGCGCATGTGCAGATAAAACCCATTTGTGTGGTTCGCAGAGACCATGAAGAATTTTGTGTATCTCCAAAAGGAATTCTCAGCTGCTACTTGAGAAAGCTAACTACAGTCCTAGAAACTGAGGTCCTACAACATGAGTACATGAGTTTAATCAGTCCATAGAAGGCTATGCCAAAGTTAATCAATTCACAATTATGATCAAGGGAGTTGAGACAGGTGCTTAAAAATGGTCATCAGATGTTGACAGTAGTCAAAACGTATAAGCTAGTGGAAGGAGCCTCTGCTAAGAAACAACAGCTGCTGGCAAGTGAGGACTTTGTGCAGGGAACCAAGACTTCAACCACAAGATTAATCTAAACTGCTCCCTTAGTAAGTGGCTCCAAACTGTCTTGGAGTAAAGCATTATCAGCAGCCTCTACTTCCATTATGTCCACCTCCCCCTCAGACTATTTCCCCTTACATATTATCAAACTCTGGAATTCAGCTGCAGATGATTACCACTCCTACTAGCACCAGCCATGAAGGAGGGTGTGGCAATAAACTCTGTAGTGTCAGAAGTGGATGTTGAAGCAACATTGAGGATGATGGACTTCCATGGACCCTTACAACTCCCTGAGGAGGCTATTAGGCAACCATTCAGTGTGGATAGTCTCCTAGTATAAATGAAGTTTGTTGACAAACTTAGCTAAAGCTTCTTCTGTAAATTCGAAGGGCAACTAAGAGTTCAAACATAAAAAGATTAACAGATCACCATGCTGTAACAGATGTGGAGGAGAAAGGTAGGGGCATGGAGGGCAAAGTATAACAGTGAGACAAAAATCCTCAGCACGAGTCTAGCAGAAATGATGTTCTCAGTGGGGCCCAAATCCAATTATTAATCCTCTTTCTCAGATGCTCTGAGACTGAGCCATACTAGATACATGGGCATCTTGTTAACAAAGAGTCTACATCAGATTCTACATCTGAGGAATGGAGAAAAGTGTGAAATCGAAGGCTTTCATGGCTGGCATCCATAGGTTTTTGTGGGTTTTTTGGGCTGTGAGGCCATGTTCTAGAAGAATGTATTCCTGACGTTTCAACTGCATCTGTGGCTGGCATCTTCAGAGAATGGTGGCATGGAGGTGTGTGGGGTATATATACTGTGTGACTCTTGGTTGAGAGGATTAGCCTGTAAATCTGTGTATTGTTCTGTTGAGGGAAGGCCTCTGGGTGGGAGGATATGTGAGGGGATTAGTGTCTAATATGGACTTCTAGAGAAAAGATTTCCTCTTATGTGGCTGAATGTAAGAACCAGAATTCTAATTTGAACTCTGCTTGCTTACTGGCCCCTCTTTTACAGTCACTCTAGGGCTCACCACTGGTTTGGGCTGGAGCCAACTGGGCACTAGCAATGGAGATAGAAAGAAGAAGCAGTATAATCAAAACTGTCTTTGGCCAGAACGTTTGCACTGATGTTTCTAAGGAAATTAAATCTCTCACCTAAGTAAAAGCAAACTTAGCATTCTAGTTACCATCTGGCCCACAAGCACAAAGATGACCTAGCTCCAGATATCTGCAGGGAAGCAATGTTTACATAACAGTAGGACTCACAACTGTTGCATAAATTATAGTAGGCTTCCCAAAAGTTGTGTGTGTTATGAGACAGCTTTGCCAGATGAACTTTTGGGATAATTTCCTATCATTAAAGCAGGAGTCAATAGCTTAAAGTACTGCATATGTCTATTCTGTTTATTCCTAACAGCATACAGTAGGCCCTTGGTATCAGCTGGGGTTTGATTCCAGGACTCCTTGTGCATACCAAAATCCGTGGATGTCCAAGTCCCATTAAATACAATGGCATAGTAAAATGGTGTCCCTCATGTAAAATGGCAAAATCAAATTTGCTTTTTAGAATATATATATATATATATATATATATATATATATATATATATTAATGGATGGTTGAATCCATGGATACAAAAGATGGGCTGTACTAGTGGTTTAATTCTGCAGGTATATTCCTAGAAGTGAAAAAAAATGTTTTCTTTAGTTCTCTTCTCTTTGTGATTTTTGTGATTTTTACACTCACCAGTTCTTCTGTTGAGGAGCTAATGTTCTCCAAGATCACTGGATGCTTCATGAAAGATGGCAACATCCCACACAAAGGGCTAGGCAAACCCTCATTCTCACCAAACTCCTGCTGAAGACAGTAAGGATATCTTATAGCTCAGTCAATGTTATACAGACTTAGGGTATCTTACCTTAAAGTAGCATTTTTATTGTACACATACAGCGTTTCTCCAATATTTTATTGTTGGGAAGATGGCATTCATCTCACAGTCGTATATGTGTAACTATTGTAAGAGTATTATACAACACTAAGAGTATTGCAGACTGCTATCAGAAAGTATCTGTGACATCACAACATTGAAGGATGTAAGGAATGTTCTAAAAAAATTTAATCAAGTATGGTTTTTCATGTTTTGGGACATTTTGCAAAAATTGCACAGATAACAAGGTTTTTGCAGATTTTATGCACAAAATTTAATTTTAATATTTTAAAAAACATGAAATGTGAAAAAACCTTCAAAAAATAAATGCTGGGAAGGGGTAGAGTCCCCGCTAGCTACTCAATTCTACAACATTCTGATCAATGCTCTATGCACATACAAGACACATTTGTGTCACACAGACCATGAAGAAGTAATGAAGATTTCCATTCCTAACACAGCTTCCTAAATCATGCCCATGTCATTACCTGATTTTAGGTTTACCATTAAAAGTCTATCCTTAGTGATTCTGTGCTACTTCTTTGTATTAACACCATCCAACTATTATTAAAACATTATTTTAAACACAATATTGATATCCCCTTTGCTTGCACTAAAATTTCTATGTGATTTTTTTTCACTGTCCTTTTCTAAGAGCAGGGGTAGGCAACCTTTCCCCTTTAAGGACCGAGGGACTTCAGTTCCCAGAATCCCAGGAGCTATTGGCCAACATGGGACTATTGGCCAACATGGCTGAGGCTTCTGGGAGCTGAAGTCCCTCGGCCCTTAAAGGGGAAAGGTTGCCTACCCCGTCTAAGGGACTACAGTCACCCCTCCATTTTCGCAGACTTCAAGTCTGTGTCCCTTGCCCGTTCACACGCAGTGAATGGAGGGAGCCTCCATTCAACCAACAGGACTTGAATATCCACAATTTTCCAGGAGGGGGGGGGTTCTGGGGGGGGTTCCAGATAATTTGCAAATTATCCATTTCCATCCATTCCAGGGTAATGGGATATTCTGCTGCTGGGGTTTGACTGGGGTTAATCAAGAAGCACGTTTGATAAATTCTGGTCTTCCTTTATCACCTGACAAGGCTCCTATATGTTCAAATTATTAAAATATAAACTCTGTACAGTTACCACCTACACAGATCTATATAGGCTGAGTCTGGATCTGTTTCCTCTTTATGGCTACAAGGACATAAAACTCCAAAAAGAACTACTAATATACATAGCTACTTCTTACTTTTTGTGATTCTTCAATCTCCATGCAGAGTGGCTGCATAGGAGCCTGTAAGCAAGCCTTCATGTTTTGTAGGGAATCTCTCAGATTCCTGCATCAGAAAGACAAGTATCACAACATTCATAACAGGGGTATATACAACAGTGAGGTGTTCTTTTTTTCATCTGTATCTGATGGCAGGCATCCTGTCAAATATACAAAATTGCTTTAAATCTATTTGGTATCAGAAAATATTGGAGAGCACAGATAAGTCTTGTGTTGTACGTCGCAAACAGAAACTAGACGCAACTTTCTAATATATATATATATATACACACACACATGCATACAAATAAACTAACTCTCTGCATACCAATAGGCTGTCATTTTATGCTTCTTGCTTTCTTCAAAGTTGATGCTATGCTGAGTTGCACATTTACCGTTCGTTCGTTTGTTTATATTTTCCATAAGAACACAATTCCCACAGTAAAATTACACTTTATGTTGTCAAAGAGTATCACAATTAGTGCTGGACCATGACTACTACCACAAGTAGAGAAGAGGGGGAGTTCATTATCTGTAAAGATTTGTGCTTGCTGTTCCAATGGTAATTAAGCAGTATATCCAAAAGTTTTGGATGATGGAAACCTTTGAATACAACCTGTAATTTAAGAATTATTGGGAAAGAGGTTACTTATGGAATTACCGTATAGACTCAACTATAAGTTGACCTCATGTATAAATCGAGAGCAGGTTTTGGGGCCAAAATTATGGATAAGTCGAGGGTAAAACTTAGGAGCATGTAACAAAAAATCAAAAGGATGAAGCAAAGGAAAACAATGGCAAATAAGTTACAAAATTCCAGCAGGCATAACTCTGCTCACACTGAAGGGTGGATGAATGAGAGAGTAGAGGAGGGTCAATGCTTTCAGGACAGATTACGCTCTTGCTTTTCATCCTTTTTTAATAAGAGTTAAAGTACAGAACTTACATCTGTTGGATGAGTCGATTCAGGATTTTTGGGTCAATTTTTTACTAAAATTTATAGACTTATACATGAATATATACAATATACTTTTCTAGACTTTTAAAGAAAGAGATAAGAGTGTGTATGTGTAAAAGAGAGACAGATGTGGAAAGGAATTGTCCAGATAAACCTTTTTAAAAAAAAAGAAAATAAGGGGTTTTTCACCCTCAATGTTTCTTCACCAGCTTTGAGTTTAAAATTCTAAAGATTCCTCCCTACCAAGTTTGTTCATATCTCACTGGTGTGCAAAACAAAATTATGCATATTCCTAAGCACCTAGACTTGACCTCAGTGACTCTCAACAAGTCAGAAAGAATTACTGCAGATTCTTAGTGCCAGTTACACAGAAGTGGGTCACAGGGCATGATGTGCATGCATAAGAAAGAGAGATGGATAGGTCTCACAGAGGACAAAACTAATTTCTCTAGAGACAGCAAATTAAACTACATCTGTTCTTTTGCTTGAGCACTCACAAGTCCAGTTACCTGATATAGAAGAAATAGCTCCTTATATTTTCCAGCTTGGACAGAAAAATCTGTTGGTTTTGGTTTCACTTGGTTTCTTAATCTGGCCCATTCTATATCAGATTTCTATATCAGGTTATCATTTTTCAAGTTTATACAAAAAGAATCACGTACATTTATATGTACATTTATTTTAAAATACATTTTAATGTATATTTTTAATAATGCAATTATTCTACATTATTTTCATTAATTATTCATTTGTGTAGTTTTCCAAATGTATTAGTGTGTGTGTGTGAACACATGTGCGTATGCATGTGTGTATGCATATAATCCAAGTATATGCATACACACATATTGTTGGAAAACTACACAAGAAAATTTGAAAAAATGGAGATCTACATGTCAGTTTGAAAAGTGGTTAAAGTATAAGTCAGTTAGCTCTATATTTAAAATGCAAATTGAACCAATTTCTTCCCCATCCCTATAGGTTTCTGTGCAAATTGCACTGTAGACTCATGGTACTTTGCAAGACCTATGTTAATATTCATGCAAAATAAATAACTTCTTATATTAGTGCAAAATAAATATGTTCTTAGATTTATGATACAGCTGTGAACGTTTCAAGAAAAAATATATTATCATTTTAATATATTAAAAATATATTATCATTTTTGCTAATTATGTGCCACCTTAAAGTTTAAAGTGTTTCAGATGTATTAAATATTATTGAGAAAACAATACATCACTTTTATTGCTACTACCAAGAATAATTTTTATCTTTCTATAATTCCAAAAACTGTACCTTAAACCATTAAAGCTCATGATGGGCTCCCACAGTTTAAAAGAAAGAGATCTAAATTTAGTCTTGCAACTAAAACAAGACAAGTGAAAATATATCCATTAAAGTTTAATTCTGTGGCCACAAAATGAAAATATCTTACAAACCTTTAAACAATATTCAAGAATGCAATAACTAAGTTTGTGGTGTTTTCTTAGTGTGTGCATTCTGTCAGAGGACACAACCTGCTGTCTTCCAGCTGTTTTACACTACAGCTACCATTATTCCTACCACTAGTCATGTTACCTGTCATAGTCCACAACATCTGGAGGATACTGGGATGCTCACCCCTGCATTATAGTATAAATGGGATTTAACTGATATATTCAAAATCACTTCCCTGTCCTAAAAGGATTATTCTTAGTTCAAGACATGATAGTAATTCTATGAGCAACTGTGACAAAAATCATACATATTGGTAGCTGGACATCCCAGTTTGTACTGGACTTAGCTGGGTTCACTCTCACTAACCACTGAACAAAACGAAAACAACTAATTCTGACAGCACTTACATGTCTGGGTGTTGATAAGACTGACACAAATGGTCTTGAAGCCTACTGATTTCCAATTTCAATTCCTACATAGAGATCATAAAGAGAAACTAATGTAAATGTATGCTAGCTCTTAACATAGCACAAAGGAAACAAAGAAAGTCAGCAGGAATCTAACTTTCTAACATTGGCCCAAAACACACTGCAGAAATAATCCAGTTCAAGGCCACTTTAACTGCCCTGATTCAGTGCTAGGGAATCCTGGGAATTGTAGTTTGTTGTGGTGCCAGAGCTCTCTGACAAAGAAGGCTAAATGGCTCACATAACTATAGTTCCCAGAATTCCCAAGCATTGAGCCAGAGCAGTTAAAGCGATCTCAAACTGGATTATTTGTATTGTTTGTTTTGGACCATTGTTTAATTTCACAGCAATTTTAATTTACATTTTTTTAAAAAACGAAATTAGTGTTGTTAGCACTTTTTGCATGGTGTAACTACTGCTCTCATCCATAAACCCAGGGGTGGGCAACCTTTCCCCTTTAAGGGCCAAGGGACTTCAGCTCCCAGAATCCCAGGAGCTATTGGCCAACATAGGACTATTGGCCAACATGGCTGAGGCTTCTGGGAGCTGAAGTCCCTCAGCCCTTAAAGGGGAAAGGTTGCTTACCTCTGCGAACCTATATATTTCCTCATTAAGATTTCTATATTCCTTCCCTGGAATAACCTTTAGATATCTGCCAGAAACTGAAAAATAGGTATCTTTGCAGTTTTGTTAATCACTCAGTCCATGTTATCAATTCTAATTTGGGATTCTGTGCTCATAGAATATGATGGGGGGGGATACCTGAGAATTTTATTATATGGTTATTTCCCAAAATTAATTCAAATCAGGTTTGAACAATACTAGAGATGTGAAAGCCAAGGGAACAAATGGAAAAATTCAGAAAAAAATAGTATTTTTCTCCAAAGCTTTATTTTTTGGAAAAACTGAAAGAATGGGTTGTGTAGCAGTCAGACTATAAACAGCAATACTACTCAAAATGATAGTCTATAGAAGAGTGTCAGTACATAAGCCATTGGATGCCAGTCATGGTTTTCTTCCCTCTTGCCTTTTTATTGGAATGAGTACTTTATGCCTGCCTGACACTACCAAGAACTGGAGAAGACTATTTTGTCTCTCTCTGGGCCTCGGCAGACGACTAACAGAGTCGTCTTCGAGGCCCGGAAGAGGAGAGGCAGCCGCACGAGCGGCGCCCCTTCCTCTTCCTGAGGTCGCCTTCGGAGTCGCCGGCCCTCCGCACGGCTGGCGCTCCGGGGATGACCTCACGCCGCAGCGACCGCATGCGCTGCAGCGGAAGAGTCAGGGAAAGTGCGCCCGCCGTTTTTAGGGCGCACTTTCCCTGACATCTAAAAGGAGCGCCAATTTGGAGCTCCTTTTAGGGACGCCGCAGGAGCGCCGTGGTGTGGAGGCTCTGCTCCGCCGGCGCTCCGTCCGGCGGTGTCCTGGAAGCAGTCGTCTGCTTCCCCCCTCTCTCTCTCTCACCAAGAGGCGTAGCAAGCAGCGCAAAAGATCTGTGCCATGATCACACCGCTGTCATTCGCGGCAGCCACACACACCTGGCCTCAATTTGGGCCACCACTGTGGTCCTGAACCAGGAGCCAAAAAGGAGGGGTATTTTACCACTCCTTTTTGGTTCAGTTCTTTGGGAAAGAGCTGCACCTGGGGCAGCTTCTGGCCACACGTCATCTGAACACCACACCCCCAACGCGGCCCAATTGTGGCCTTTTTAGGGAGTGCTAGTTCACTGATAAGCGGTGTAGAAATGTACTTGCTATTGCTATTGCTATGTACCTAAGGTAGCAAAGTGACTTTCAATCTGTAAAGGGCAATAATATTGCATTTTTTCATTTTTTTCCAAAAAATTCCCTTTTTTCCATGGCTTCAAACTTTCTAGAAATGGTATATCTCCATGCAATACATGTGCCATTCCAGTGGACCCCTGTCTGCCTGCAAATAAAATGTCCATTACCTCTACCACTGTTCGGTATTCATCCAGGATCACTGTCAGCTCTTCAGTTCGTTTTGTTTTCTATAAATAACAAGAACAAACAAGATCAAGCAATTAAGAATATAATTCAGCCTCATGTCAAAGCAAACTGTGATCTTACATGTTTAAAAATCTGTGATGTTTAAAACAGTTTCTTTTCATGGTCAAATTATGCCTGGCCATGAGGCTGTAGTGACACCTAGTGATCTGTTAATGAATATTTTACAACAGTATTTTACCTCCATATATAATGTAATTACATATATATGTAATGTCAGAGTAAGAATGCATAAAATAATTCAGAGAATACATACAAATAGAGCTGTAATGTTTAATCAATTACTTCTTATTAATTTTGTTTAACAGACTAAAGGCTGCTCAATTTTATTGTTTTTAATAGATGTACTTATAAAAGATACATCAGAGATGGCAAATACTCCCTTTTAAATACCCCTCATTCAAGACAGAAGAGAGGAAATACCACTATTATAATGTCTGGTGCAATACATTCATGCTAATTTTTTTGTACATATAGCGATCTCATCAGTTAGGGCCTTTGCAGACTGCCAGAAATAGAGCAAATTGAATCCACTTTAAGGGTTAAGGTTAGTGCTAGGGAATCATGGGAATTGTTGTTGTTTTTCTGAGACATTGAGCCTTCTCTGTCAGAGAGCTCTGGTGCCACAATAAAATACAGTTCCCATGATTCCCTAACCCTAACTCTGACCCTTAAAATGGACTCAATTTGCACTATTTCTAGCAGTCTGCAAAGGCCCTTAGTTAATCAATTAAAAGTCAACTTGAATTTATTCAACAAGGTGAAAACATGACATACAAACTAGCAACTTACAACAGTGGCATGCTAGTTATTCACACAGCTATTTTCCAAGTGGAAATAAAAATGGAAGCATTGTACACTATTTCCATTACAGAAGTGAATACTATACAAAATTTATTTACGGCACACAGCCAGCTCAAAAGAAGTGAATACTACAAATAACTGGCTCCCTACACACACTATGAAAATTACTATTCAGTAGATAGCCAACTATCTGAAAATGGTTCAGATAGTACCTTGCCATTAAACCAGTGTGGTAGAATATCAAAAATTTAGTTTTTCCTATTTAAAGTTCCAAGCAACTTGACACTTTATCGTCTTATAAATAATAGTTGGTGGTATTAACATCCACAGTGTTACAAAGCTAGATGTATACAGCATGTTTTTAAGAAAGGCTTCCTCATGTGACATTTGTCAAGGCACAAGCTTGTCCTTACCTACATATATTGCATTTAGCATGCTTTGTTTCTATTGGAAGGTAAATACATACTTAATTAGCAAATCTAGTTGCTAATGAGTTAATCTCTGAGGAAATCCCATTGTGAAAGCAAAAATGGGTTTATCACAGGCAATTGCATCCCCCTTAACAGCTAATTGGAAAACAGCTACTCTTAAACTGCATACAGCCACTACTGTATGCATGTGCCTTCAAGTCACCTGTCGATATGGCACCCCCATGAATTTTATAGGGTTTCCACGTTTTGCCAGTTCCTTCCTTGGAAATATAGCCTACAACACCTAATATTCACTGGTGGTCTCCCATCTAGGTACTAACCAGAGCTAAGTACTGATTCTACTTAGCTTCAAAGATCAAACAGGATTTTTGCCTTTAGGGCATTTAGGCCCCATACTCATCAGTGCCCTAATTTTACATATTAAACTTTTTTTGTTTCCTAGTTCCAGTTTACCTCATTAAGAGCAGCATCTTTGTAGGAAATAAGGTTTTCATATTCACAGAGTTGGGACTGTAGGGAAGCAAGAATACAAATAATTGTTCTGAAGGTACAAATCAAAGCTAGAAGAACAGTTATCTGCAAAACTACAACACTGCTATTTTAAGTATGCAGTGTATACTTTTCAGCTTATGAATACCTTCATTTTGGCCTTCTTTGTAAATAGTTCCTTGATTTTACACGTAGAGTTTTCTTTCTCCAGAAGCAACTTCTTGTTCTGTCAAAAATAAACAGACTCCTATTCTTATTATTTCTTAACGTGCTAAAGAAACCAGCTTTGTTGGTTGTACTTTAGTTAGCCTCTTGTTCAAATAAATGAGGATGATACCCATTGTGATGACATCCCACAATCTGTAATGCAATGAGACAGACATGTGATGGTATGGGTATGGGTAGCATGATTTTTTAAAATATAGATTTAAAATTTAATCTTGTGTGCAATGGTTCTTCACGTAATGGAATATTATTCTACATTTTGTATTGCAGCAGAGAGATCTCTTGTGCCTTAATGCCATAAATGCAGATGCAGCTACATTTAAGGAGCCACATAACTCACTATCTTGCATTTGCTTATCTTCTCCCACTTCTGACCTGGCTGATTTTACTTATTCACCATTGTATCTACTCACCTCCTCCTGAAGATTATCCACTTGAACAGATAGAAACTGTTGTTCTTTTTCCTAAAACACGGGGAAAGGTGACAGTTTAACTTGCCTTTAAAAGGGTCTAATATTTCAAGATTACATTTTGCAGCCAAAGGACAATTCTTGGAGTGTTTTTTGCATCCACAATAAATGCAAAACTACTGTAAATGAATCACACACTCAACTGCGTATAAACAAATCCCATGGACAACAATTTCCAGAAATCTAGCTACAGTTCATAGGTCCATCCCTGAAAAATCTGAATTACTGAACCTTTTGCATAACACATTAAATGATTGTGCAATTACCTGAAGCCCTCTAAAAGACTTGCTGTAATTTCAGAAATATGTAATAAGACAAAAACTCAGACTCCCCAATCAAAAATCCAAACATTACCATTTGAATAACTGAATATCAAATGAGACTAATATGCACACAAGAAGGAAGCTTATGAATCCATTCAACAAGTGAAAAATGAATGTTCAGAAGAACTTACTAGCTGTTGGACTTGTGTGTGCAATCTATTCTTTTCCTCTTCTAAAGTTTTGGAATAAAATTTCAGATCTTCTAATTCATTTGACACAGCTCTAGCTTGGTCCAGGGCTTGTTGGGTGCTATAATAAAGTGTGGTGAGTGTTCAGTTATTAATACTCTGTTTCCAAAATTCAGTATGATTATGTTACACAAGGAAGGACTGAGAAATCCAACAAGGAAAGGAGGTGAAAGAGTTGGCGATCAAACCATGGTATCAAAATTTGGATAAGAAAAACATAACCCAAGCCCACATATTTCAAGGAGCCGCCAATGAACTCAGAACACAACACTCATTAGAGATGAATGTTGAAGAGAAGGAAATACAGAGGGCAGACTCAACACATGTGCAAGGTGTTGGCTAAAAGGATCAGCACAGGTATCCATTTTATGAACTTTCATCACAACAAATTACATCTCACTACTGCAGACATTTCTGACAGATTATCTCTTTCTACTTCGTACAGCCCCTCTCCATATTACTAAGATAATCTTCCCAGCATGATACCCTCCAAAAGTATTGGGCAATAACTCTCATCATACTCATACTCAAGTCAGCATTGGAGCTTAGTCAAAGAGATATGGAAGATACCAGATGAGGAAGGCACCTACTGTTTTAATCTTTGAATTAGTTGGAAAGTCCTCATATTTACCTTTTCAACTTCCCTTTCAGTTCAGAGATCTCTTCAGAGAGTCTTGAATTGAGTTCTTCTGCAGTCTCAATAGTCCTCTGCAACTTGATATTCTGCACTGCTAACTGCTTGTTTCCTTGCTGCAAGTCTTTTATGCTGTTCATCAAGTCTGCAGCCTCTTCTCTATGATTAGGAAGAGACAGAAATGGCCAATGAGCCAGAAATTTATTTTTACCATACTGCTCCATAAAAAAGCTAATTACACAAGATGTATCACTTTGTTCTTTATGTACACAATTTGTTAGTTGCCCTTGTGTTGGTTCCGACTCATGGTGATCTTGTGATTGAGACATCTCCAAGAGTCCCTATCTTCCACTGCCTTGTCCAGATCCCGCAGACCCTTGCCCATAACCCGCCTGATTGAGTCTATCCACCTGGTTTATGGTCTTCCTTTCTTCTACCCTCCACCTTTCGTAGCATTAGTGTTTTTTTTCTAGTGATCCATGCCTTCTCATGATGTGGCCAAAGTACAATAGTCTCAACTTGATCATCTTAGCTTCCAAGGAGAACTCTGGTCTGATCTGTTCAAGAACCCATTTGTCTGTCGTCTTGGCTGTCCATGGTATCTTAAGTACTCTTCTCCAGCACCACATTTCAAATGAGTTTATTTTCTTTCTGTCTGCTTCCAAGCAATCTTGAGCACAAGTGAATGCACACACTACCAACATCCAGATCTTGTTAAAATTTCAAGGCCAAAAATCTGCTAGAACCAGTGAAAGCAAAGAACTAAAACTGTATTTTTGTCTCAGGAAATGTGAGAATTTTATACTTACCTCAAATCCCTTTTCTAAAGGGGGTCAGTCTTCATAAAGGCTTTTCACAAAAGAGGGAGAGATAAATCAGCAATTTTGGGATTTCCATTGTCACTATCCCAAGAAAACAGTGAAGCCAAAATGCAGTGGTCCATATTGTCATGCAGCTGAAGATTAATTTCAAAAATTAACCTTAACTTAAAGTGACTCTCAATTTTTTTAAAATCATTGGTTGGTAGACTTGATGTTATCATGAAATAATAATGTGAAGATCACAAATCCTAGCCATGTGCTCACACTAATATGTTATGGGCATCACCATTTTCTATGCTCTCTCCCTTCTCTCCCCTCCCTTAAGGTCTGGAGCCCAAACAAAAATTGGAAAACAATCTTTTTAAGCAATATGCTTATTCATTTCAAGTGAGGGGCCCTAGGTGTTTCCAGACAGGCAGCTTCTAAGTTTAATAAAACATTGTTCTTCTACAAGTGGAACCGTAGGTGAATAGCCATGTTACTAAGGGATACTGTGGAATTTCTCTATCCATATTGAGCAATGCAATCAAACTACAGGAAAAGAGATTCCACCTAAACAATAGGAGGAACTTCCTGACAATAAGAGCTGTTCAACAGTGGAACACACTTCCTTGGAGTGTGGTGGAGTCTCCTCCTTTGGAGATTTTTAAACACAGGCTGGATGGCCATCTGTTGGGGGTGCTTTGACTGTAAGTTTTTGCATGGCAGGGGGTTGGACTGGATGGCCCTTGCGGTCTCTTCCCACTTTACAATTCCATATGTGCCTTCAAGACAGATGTTGACTTATAGCAACTCCATGCATTTCGTAGGCTTTTCTTAGGCAAGGACTTCTCAAAGATAGTTTGCCATTGCCTTCCTGTGAAATACAGCTTACAATTGGTACAAGGCAACAGCAATGATTTTGTTTGTTTTTAAAAAGAGGAGGTTCTTCCACACTATTATATCTGAACATACATTTCCTCATGTGTCAGTCTACAATTACAAACTTTCAAATACCATGGCCCCCTGCTAAAGGCCTCTAACCAAAGGGAACTCCAAGTCTCTCAAAATGGAAAAATGATGATGTTGTAACTCTTTTGCATTAATGCCTGAACATCTTGTCTGTATGCAGAATCCAATCAAAATATGATTATTTTTACTTATTACTCAAAAATACAATTAACTTTTGCTTAATGTAGAGAAGTGTTCCTTTCAAAATCAGAAAAGAGATTTTAAACAGCTATGTGTCTGCCTAGAACAGAGGTGAGTAACATTATTTTTGAACTTCAGTTCCCAGAATCCACCAGACAGCATGGCCACTGGCTATGATGGATTAGGGATTTGGGGAGCTATAGTTCAAAACAGTAATTTACCAACTTTTGGCCTAAATTTCTTCCTTCCTGTTAGGTAAGAGGAAACTATGAATAGTTAACCCACTGTACCAAAATCTGCTGCAACTATATTTAGACATTCAAGGACACTGAACTCTCTTCATTCATTCCTTTTCTTTTTTCAGCACAAGATTTCACCAGATGGCAACATAAGAATATGGCCTATAAACTTATCTAGTTCCTGAGTACTGTCTAATCTCCTAGCTAAAATATAGATTAACAGCCACTGCTCCTGTCTTATTATTCTTCTGAAAAAGTAAATCAGTACTGCATGACCTTTTCTTCTTAGACACACTCTAGGGGCTCATTCCCACTTGCAATTAAACTGGTTTGTGAGTCGCATTGACACTGGGTCGCTGAATCAATTCAGGCCGATGCATACTTCCCATTATAGAAGCAAATTATTTCCTTATTCCATGGATTCATGTCTTTTTTGACACGATTGCCGTTCCCACTAGATTTGTGCCACTACAAAATGCATGCTCAGTATCAACTGTGATCGATCCATCCCGGATATATTTTTAAAAATGTCAATCATCTATGCGTCATCAGTGATGCAAGGGAGGAGGGGGGAGAGGGATGGGAGGGCTGGAAGGACCAGGCACCTCCCCCCAAAATGGAGGACCAGCCAGGGAAAAAAAATATGGAGGACGTCCCCAAATCAAAGGCCAAAACACTGCTGTGAATGTCAGTGCATGTCTCTTGGTCCTGCTCAAAATGGAGGACATTTCCAAACCAAATGCTGTTGAGGTGAGTGGCAAAGAGGTCGATCAGCGGCTCACCCCAAGTGGAGAATAGGTTAGAGACCATCTCGAGATGGAGGCGCCACTCATGGCACAGGTTCGAAGACCTGCTTAGCTGGTCTGCCAATTTGTTTTCCTCCCCTGGGAGGTGGACAGCTTGGAGAAGGATCTTTCTCAGGATGCACCAGTTCCAGATGCAACAGGTAACCTTGAGAAGTGTCTGAGACCTTGTTCCTCCCTGTTTGTTCAAGTAGTACATGACAGTGGTGTTGTCTGTCAAGAGAAGAACCACCTTGTTCTGGAAGAGAGGCTCGAAGGTGCAGAGTGCTTTTTCCACCGCCAACATCTCCAATGCGTTGATGTGGATTTGGCTGTCCGATGGTGACTTGTCCTTGACCATGAGGTTCGAGGTGTGGATGCCCCAGCTGTCCAGAGATGCATCTGTTGTTAAGGAGATCTGGGGTTGAGGGGTCAGAAATGGCAGTCTGGCACATATATTTTTGGGATCAAGCCACCAGCAGAGAGATCTGGCCATGAGCCTCAGTATCATGAGCCATTTTGTCAGAGGGGTCCTCCACAGGATCGAAAACCAAGAGGAACCATGTTTGAAATGACATAAGTCATCAATGCCATGTGTCCCAATGCCACTTGTGCAGTGTGAGCTGTGATTCGTCTGTGAAATAGGCAGTCCTGAATTGCTCTGGAAAGCATTTGAAACCTGTTTGATGGCAGGTAAGTGATGCAGTCTTCAGAGTCGAGGATGGTCCCAATGAACTTGACTCACTTGGATGGAGGTAAGTTGGATTTTTCCATGTTGACCATGAGATCAAGAGAGTCTAGGAGAGACAAAGGGGGGATGCAGACCAGGGTGTCGGGGACGCCCTGGTCCGGAGCGCCGCGGGACCTCGGCAGCCGGACCGCGGCGCTCCTGCGGCATCCCTGGAAGGAGCGCAAAATCAGCGCTCCTTCCACAAGACAGGGAAAGTGCGCCCTAAACGCGTAGGGTGCACTTTCCCTGTCTTTTCCGCTGCAGCGTGTGAGGACGCTGCGGCGGGAGGTTGCCCCGGAAGCGCCGGCCGTGCGGAGGGCCGGCAGGTCCCAGGGCGACCTCAGGAAGAGGAAGGAGCGCCGCTCGTGCGGTGGCTCCTCCTCTTCCGGGTCTCGCAGACAACTCTTTTAGTCATCTGCCGAGGCCCAAAGTGAACTCAACATTCCCCATGACCCTCTCAGGATGGAGCAGTCATTGAGATAGGGGAAGACCATGATGCCTTGTTAATGGAAGTAGGCCACCACAGGGGCCATGCACTTGGTGAACACTCTCGGAGCCATAAAAAGACCAAAGGGAAGCACCTCGGTCCCTATGGCAAAGGCAAGAAATTTTCTGTGATCTTGACGAATCCTGACATGAAAGTAAGTATCCTTGAGGTTGAGGGTCGCAAACCAGTGGTCCATCTGTAGTAGAGGCAAAAGAGAAGTAAGAGTTACCACGTGAAATCGGCGGTAGGATATGTAAGATTTCAGGCGACAGAGGTCCAAAATGGTTGGAGACCTCCATCACTTTTAGGGACAATAAAGTATTTGGAGAAGCAGCAGCAAGGAGCCCAAGTGAGGTCCATGGGTTCGATCACACCCTTCTTTAACAAAGTGCGCACTTCGTCGAGTAAGGTGTCTGAAGGGGGTAGAAATAACAGCCCCGGTGACTGGGAGCTTTTCAAACTTGAGAGCGTAACTCCTCCAAATGATGTCAAGGACCCACGAGTCAGAGGTGATCAAGGCCCAGATATTAAAGAAGGGCCAGATTGCATCCCCGAAAGGCGGACGGCAAAGTGCACTGCATCCCTTCAGAGCCTCTTTTTGCTCTGGTCAGCATCATTTTTGCGGTAGCCCTGCCGGTACTGAGGTTGGCTGGGTTGTCAGCAACGAGAGGAAGATGACTGGGAAGGTTGACGCTGGCAAGGCTGGTCATGGGGCTGGTATTGGCACTCCTACTGTCGATAATGGTATTCCCTCTGTTGTTGAGGATACCAAAGCCACTGTCCTCCGTAGTGACAGCATGAAGAGGATTGGAATAAAGAGGTTGACATACCACGTTTCTTGGCAGCCACCTTCATCCTGTATTTGTAGTTTAGCTTCTCATCCGTCTTTGTTTTTTATTTATTTATTTTTAATAATTTTATTTTCAATATGATATAGTTCATCAGAAGAAGGATATCTCTCATGATGATCTGTCTCTTTGATAAAGAGTTCGGAATCATCGAAGGGCATGTCCTCTATTGCAGCCCAAGCCTCTGGGGTGAGGTCCGATGCTCTGAGCCAGGTATGCCTACGAAGGGCAATGCACCCAGACAAAATCTTCGCTGCACAGTCTGCACAGTGGCGGGCCGAGGTGATTTGTTGGCCTCCAATTGCATGGGCCTTAGCCCAGAGTGCCTAAGCCAGGGGTAGGCAACCTTTTCCCTTTAAGGGCCGAGGGACTTCAGCTCCCAGAATCCCAGGAGCTATTGGCCAACATGGGACTATTGGCCAACATGGCTGAGGCTTCTGGGAGCTGAAGTCCCTCGGCCCTTAAAGGGGAAAGGTTGCCTACCCCTGGCCTAAGCCAAGGGTCACTTGTTGTCCAGAAGATCATCCAGGAGGGGCAACATGCACTCCATCAGGTGCTGCAGAGTACTTTATGACCTTGAGGTCCAGGACTGAAGCTGCATAGAATTTCTTTGCCAAGCCATCAACCTTTTTGCTTTCGTTAACCGTCAGTATGGAGGTCATCTTCAGGGTGAAAGCCAGGGGTAGGCAACCTTTCCCCTTTAAGGGCCGAGGGACTTCAGGTCCCAGAAGCCTCAGCCATGTTGGCCAATAGTCCCATGTTGGCCAATAGCTCCTGGGATTCTGGGAGATGAAGTCCCTCGGCCCTTAAAGGGGAAAGGTTCCCTACCCTTGGTGAAAGCCAATTGAGATCCCTTTGCAATGGCTGAGTTTGGCTTGGGGTGTTCAAATAGCCAAGACGCAGTTGCAGGAGAGATCCAGTAGAGGTTTTTTATTTTTTTGGAGGTCAGTGAAATGGTGGCGGGGTGATCCAGGAACGTTTGGCAATACGTTCCAATGAGGGCAGGGACCAAATGGAAGCCAGTATTGGTACCTTGCCATGAACCTGATGCTCGATAGCATCCAAGGCGTTGTCTTCGTTATGCGTGACCTCAATCTCTAGGGCATTTGCCATTCTCACTACTTACTCAGCAAAGGATTTTATGTTATCTGTAGGAGAGGCCAGGTCCCTCAGACAATTGGGGGCCGAAGCACCAAAAAAAAAAAAAAATTTATATATATATATATATATATATATATATATATTTTAAAAGAATTAAAAAAATTAAAAAAATATGCATGCACACTCTCTCAGCCCCAGAAAAGCCATGGCAAACCCCCTGTGGAGATTTTGCCAAGAAAACCCCAAGAACAAGTAATAACAATAATAATCAATATCATCATGGCGGGGGGCGGCGGTGGCAGGGGCAGCTGGACCAGCCTGGGGCCGGTCCAAAGCCCTCGGGGGGCCACAACCGGCCCCCGGACCTTAGGTTGCCTACCCCTGCTCTAAGATCTGAGTCCACAGAAGATGAGCGTGAGGACTGAGGAGACTCTTGTGGAGTTAGTGGCAAGGGATTATCCTTAATGGGTTCTCGCCATGGAGTGGTCTGAATTGGCATGGATTCCCAAATCACGTGGGCCTTGGTAGTGATAGTGGGAGCGGCAGGTTGTGCTGGAGAAGGAGACCAAGGCTTTGTGACCCACGACACTTCATGCGGCGGAGATAGTCAGTGTCGACCGGCATAAAATAGCGTTTGGTTTTGCTGCCATAGATGACTTCAGGGTTTTCAGAAGTGTCCAGAGTCTTGGAAGGTCTTTCAAGCTGTAAGTAAGTGAATCCTCGAAACCACAGGCATGAGGCTGAGGTATTGTCAATCGTCGTGCCCGAACGCACTGGGAAAACATAGAGACATCCAGGTTTGGGGTTAGAACCGATAGGTCGATGTCTCCAATCTCACCTTCCAATTTGAATTCAAGACCCACATGTACAATTCGGAGGTCGGGAGAGGTGTCTCGAGCCCAAGAAGTCATAGGAACGCATGCACGGGTTCGATCAGCGTATGTACCAAGGGCTTTCGACTGAGAAGATTGAGAATGCACTTTCTTGGAGAATGAGTGATCGGAGGGCTTTCTTTTTGGGGAAGAGGCCCTTTCTTTGGAATGCTATCATTTAGAGGCCTTCTTGGCCTTAGAGTCATCCGAACTCCAGGTGCAATCCGATTTATCAGCCATTTTGGGCTTATCTTTTCCAGAAGGTTTATCCTTCAGCACCTCTCTAGTTTTCTTCTTGCTCTGAGATTTTTCAGGGTCCAAGGTAGGAGATACAATGGCAGCCTGGGCAGCAGGAGCTGAGGCAGGGCGCAAGGCATGCACGTAGGGGGCTGCTTTAAGCCTCAAGTCTCAGTTTTTACGGGCCTGCAGGGTCATAGATTTGCAGAGGGCACAAGATTGAACATTGCTGCCCTTGCCCAGGCAAAGAAATCACGTAGTGTGTGGGTCCTGACAGGGGATCTTACCCCCATACTTGTTGCACCAGTTAAAGATGGTGGATTGAGTGGCCATTCCGGAGCCATTGGAAAGCAAGTCAAGGTCAGACAGTCCAGGTCGATCGATGTGCGTCTGTCGCCAAGCCCAAGTCCAAAGAGTAGTCAAAGTCCGAAAAGTAGTCAAAACCAAAATTTAGAGGTCAATCCAAAATAAGTGGTTAAGAAGAACGATTACAAATGAGCAAAATTCCTTCAAAGCTGCTAGCACGGCATATTCAAGGAACTGAAGAAAGAGTAGAAACGTTAGGGGCTTTATAAGGATGGGTGGAGCTACCTCCAATAAATTGCAAACAAATTTTGCCTAGTGATTCCAGAAGTTTTCGAGCTTACTGCGCAGGGGCAGAAGTAAGCCATTTGTGTGATTCACAGAGACCACAAAGAAGATAGATAGATAGATAGATAGATAGATAGATAGATAGATAGAGATATATATAAATGGAGGACGTTCCCAAATCAAAAACCCAAAAATCACTCCTAGGAATGTTAATGCAGGGCTTCTCTAAGTAATGCTCAGAATGGAGAACATTCAGGGGAGGACTTAACACATGGAGGGAATAGGTGGTACCCTCCCAGCCTTGCAGGACTTGGAGAACATGGGGGGCTTGAGGTGCTGTCCTCTCAGCCTTGCAGAACTTGGAGGACATAGGGAGTTGAGGTGCTGCCCTCCCAGCCTTGCAGGACTTGGAGGAATGGAGAGTTGAGGTGCTGCCCTCCCATCCTTGCAGGACGGGGGGGGGGGGGGGTTTGAAATTCCTCCTGGACAGGAGGAGGTTGAAATGGAGGACATGTCCTAGAGAAGGAGGCCATCGGGTCCCTCTGGACCTCTCCCCAGCATCCTAGTCCAACGCTCAAGGCACTACACCAGCCTGGCTCTCTACTCAGATGTAAATCCCCCTATTGTAATGGCACTTACTCACGGGTAAGTCACTATTATGACTGTGACCTTGGATGCTATAGGAACCCAGAGGGCTACAACCCTAACCTACACAACCACACCAGGGCGACATGTCCTTCTTTTCCAGGTCACAGCCCTCCGTTCTCTTGACAGAGAAGGCTCAGTATCTCACAAAGGGACAACGTGGCAGTGTTTCAAAATGAAAAATAATGCCACCATGGTAAAGACTTCACTCACAGCACGGGGGCGGGGGAGGGAATGGTGGATTTCCCAAAAACCTGGATGGGATGGGTTACACCTTCTGCCAACCCACTGCCATTTGTCCCTCCCCTCCAGTACAATGTGATTCAGATCCAAACGCCGTTCACACTTGTTGAACACACTTAGAAATCAATTCTTTTCTAAAGAACCACCAAAAAACTAGTCTTCGAATGTTGGATTTTTTTGGATTTGTTTCGCTGCAAATTGAGTCAGAACTATCACAATTGGATCTGAAAATGTTTCCAGTGTGAACAAGGCACATATAAAATGATCAGCAAATTGCTTTAAAACATAGTGAGAATGAGCCCTTATTTGTTTCCTCTGCTATGTGTTGGGGCAGCAACATTTGCCCTCTCTGTCATGCAAAGATGAACAAAGAAATTTTATTGTATTTGACTTTTGGTAAGCAGATTTATTGCTTTTACACATCAACACTGTCTACTGTGAAGAAATGCTATGGGTCTAAAAGACCTGCATCCCCTCATCCAGCCCTTTAAAAACTTAGGGCAAGGAACAGATTTGAATCTTTCTGGATTTTATTACATTCTATCTCACTCCCATATGCTTTACAACCTGAAGCTTTAATATCACTCTGTACTGCATCTGAATAAATGAGTTTATATTCAAGAAAGCTCATGCTAAAACAACAAAAAATTAGTCTTAGGGTGCTGCCACATTCCCTTTTCCCCCCATCCCTTCCTCCCTTTTAAGCTTCAAGGGGCTACTTCTTTGAAAATCACACTACTGTGTAAGGCAATATTTGAATATTAATATTACTAACCCTTCCTGTCGACAGTCTGCAATCCAATCTTTCATGACAGCATAAAAGGTAGAAAAATCAACAGTGATCCCTCTTTCTTCAGGGTCCAATCTCTTATAGAGTGACTGAAACCTCCAGTCTTCACAACTTTGCCCTGTCATCTCCTGTAAGTATTCAATGATTCGGAAAACAGATACCTCTCCTATGAACATATTGGAGATAAAGGAATTACTTAAATAAAAAGCCAAAAAGGAGAGTACAGTAGTTCTTTCCTCACTTAGCAGTACAGCCTATTACAATGTATTGTCTGTCACTGTTTTTTTCCATCTTGGATAAATAAAGGAAATTATACTTTTCCTGGCTGTAACTAATAATCAGTACATGAGTGGCTATTCTATTTGTCTGTATTATCTTAAAGTGTCCCATAGAAGCAGGTAATTTTAAACAAATTTCCAGTCCTTTGTTTCAAGCAAAATGGCTGCTGCATGAAGAACAAATCTGAAACTTCAAGAAAGGCAAGAGACATGGGGAGATGCTTTAAAAGCCACACTATTTTCACTATTCTTTAAATGTCTATTTTAAATATATATATTCTCCTTGCAACCCAATTTAATTCTTATTATTACTTATTTCTTCAATGTATTATTATTGCTGCTGTGTGCCTTTAAGTCATTTCTAACTTAAGGCAACTCTAAGGTGAACCTATCACAGAGTTTTTTTGGCAGAATTTGTTCAAGGATGTTTGCCTTTGCCTTCCTCGGAGGATGAAAAAAGGCTGACTTGCCCTTGGTCACCCAGTGGGTTTCCATGGCCAAACAAGGATTTGAACCCTGGTCTCCAAGTCCAACACTAAAACCACGACACCATGCTATGTATACCTTAAGTAAAATCAGTCTATATGTCACCTAGAACTACTTTCCGACCTTTCAGAAGAGCTAGCCCCAATCACTGTTTGCCAAAGGGGGGTTGATACGTTTTGCTTCCTTCCTAGAACTAGCCCTGAAGTAATTATGCTCTTTGAAGCTGTATTTTCTCCTCCACAAAGCATACAACAGATAAGCAACAGAGGTTTCCTCATCCCAGCCAGGTAAACAAATTTCAAAACAAGCTGTTAACCAAAATATTCTGCTCAGACTGGAAGAGGAGTTCCTATCTGATGAAAAGAGATCAAACAGAAAGTCACTTCATAACCCTATTTTGGAGTAGCTGGGTTGAATAACCTATTCCAGTGGTGGCAAACCTATGGCACGCGTGCAACTGGTGGAACTCAAAGCCCTCTCTGTGGACACGCACACTGTCGCCCCAGCACAGAGTTCGCCAGAGTTCATTACTAGAAAGCAGGAAGGACGTGGCATTTTGTGATAAATACCGAAGTGTGTTTTGGGTTGCAGTTTGACCACTTGGTCTTTAAAAGGTTTGCCATCGCTGATCTATTCCTATTCCTGGATAATCTCTGTTTTATAGGATAATGACAGTATAATTTTTGTATGTAATATAACATAATAAAAAAAAAGGGGGGGATTTTTCTCCTACAGTTTGTTCTCATTATAATTACACAGGATTTGCTTGTTTCTTTGTTTCCTCATTAATGTTTGAGTGCATTGCCAAAATAACATGACCACACAGCCAGAGTATGATACAAAAGAAGTCTGGTGCCATAGTACTCTAAAAGGTGCTTTTATCACCTTAAACAAAACAAAACAAAACAAAAAAACTAATTTCTCCATAGTTTTGAAGACTGTTTCCAAATGATGTTGGAAAATTTTCTACCTGATTGTTCAGGATCACAGGCCTTGAATGTGCATTTCAGAACATGTTCTTCAGAGCTCTGACCCATGTTGAGAATGATATTCTTGCTGTTGACGCCAGCACTGTCCCATGGCACTGCTAAGGAGGAAGTAACATTTAACATAAATGAGATTTTTTTTCCCCCTAAGCCTGGATTATCTGCAGAACAAGTCATCCTTTTTGGGCTGTTATGAAATGTATTTACAATGCCCATTATTGAAGGTGGATGTCTATAATACATGTGCCTTGGGAAAACTAGGTGAGCATTTTTATGAACTTGGTCTGTCATTCTCTTAAAACAGGGGTAGGCAACCTAAGGCCCCAGGCCGGTCCTGCCGCCGCCCCCCCGCCGCTGCCCGCCATGATGATACTGATTATTGTTGTTATTACTTGTACTTGGAGTTTTCTTAGCAAAATCTCCACAGGAGTTTTGCCATGGCTTTTCTGGGGCTGAGAGAGTGTGCATGCATATTTATTTATTTATTTATTTATTTTTGGTGCTTCGGCCCCCCAATTGTCTGAGGGACAGCAACCCGGCCCCCGGCTCAAAAAGGTTGCCTACCCCTGTCTTAAAAGAAGTAAAACTACCTGTGATATACAGTTTTTGTAGAGGCACTTCCACAGTAATTTTTATGAGGTGATATCTGTACTAGCTTTACAAAAAAAATCCACCATATTAATCAATTTCTGTATATGTGTTACGTCAAGGAAGATCTAAGCTCACTTGACTGAAAAAGAAGTACAGATATTAACTTTTCATTTGGGCAAATGACAACCTATTTCTCCAACCATCAAAATCCATCAATGTACCTTTCTCTTCATCTCTTCCATTCATAATTCCTCACTGTCCATTCTTTTTACTCAAGCTGCATCTCTCACATCTATCCAAAACTCATACGTCTAATAACTTTATCCTCAACAAGTTTTCTTCATTCATGCTTATCAACTTTTGCTAATCACTTAGGAGCATAAGGAGTCTAATTCCATAATTCTATTTTTCCCCTCAGCATAGCCCTAATTTGTTATATAAAACTAATTGTGCAGACAGAATAAAGCATTCAGGTAAACCAGAAATAATTTAATTGTGCAATTTGCATTACTCACAATCCACAGAACTAGATAAAGTACTACATCAACACAACATTAAGATAATTAGTACTAGTGACATAGTTAGAAGCCAAAATGGGAAACATGGTAAAGTAGATCAGTAACACCAGGCCAGTAGCCACTACCCAAGTACCAGAGACAGAGCAGTAATATTTGGCTATTTTATATCACAGAACTGAGTGAGAATGGAGAATGATAGGCATAGAGAAACCACCTGTACTGTGTATTAGAGATATTACAACAACTACAAAGCAAGCTTTAGTTAGATTTTGGACTAGAACTGGGGAATCAAATCCGTATCAGCCATAAAGTTCATTGTAGACCTGTCCATACATGGACCAGTCTATATATTTATTAATCATTTATATGTCAACCTAAGCTACCTTCTATTATAAGTCTATGATAACATGGTAAGAAAGAAACCTGTATACTACCACAAGTTTGTAAAATAATTGTTTGGGATTGCAGGTCAAAGCAAGGGAAGGTAGACTTGTCCCTCTAGTCTAGAGGGTTATTCACACAATGAAAATAATCCAGGATGAATTCAGAATGAATGTTTGTTGTTCACATGCATCCCAAATGCACTTGATTAAGTTGAGGGGGAGCTGCTAAAAAAACAACTACTTACCCCAGGATAATCAATATCGGGCTTTTTCTTGAGTTTTTAATTATTATTATTATTATTATTATTATTATTAATATCCCGCCCCTCTGCAGAGCAAAAGCTTTGTATCGTCACCTTTGTGAACAATGCAAATAGACCCGAATAGACTCGGAATAAAACTCTCCATGCCTTAAACAGGCTTCGAATGCATTTGCATCATCGACAGCCCAAGTGGTCGAGAAAGTGCTGCCCCTTCTCCAGCGTAACAGCTGCTGCTGGGGAGAAAAGAGGAAAAAGAGAGGAAAAAGGGGGAAGAGAAAAGGGGATGCGGACCAACCTCTGTCTGGCTGAGGGATGCCAGTGGGTGCGGGGACAAGGGAAGTGTGCCCGCACATGTGAGCAACCAAATTCGCATAGATGCAGAACAATACTGTTCCCAGAAAGGTGCGGTTCCATGGTCTGAATAACAAACCTGGAATGCATGAGTGATTCGCATTTTTCCAGTAAAAAAAATAAATGTAAATGAGGCCTAGGTTTCAAGAGAGTTAGTAATATGTGGTGGTGGTGGGGAAATGTTTCGATAAGCTAAACCTTGATTTGAAAAATATGGTGCAAACTTACATCCTTTTTTTGCTGAAGTCCCCATGAGCAGCTCCCCATGAGCAGCTTGAGTAAATGTTATGCATAGCTTAATATTGACAAGTAGTGCTTTTCCAGCACCAGCCCAGAGACTACCACATTGAGTAAAGCTGGACTAAAAGATTTTTTTCCTCCAGGTCAAAGAACTTAATCAATTGGTATCTGGCAATAACTTCCAAGTTAGTGCCAAATAACAATCTATAGCATTGCAACCAAAACTGTACTGTAAATTATGTGTGTTTTTTAATTTGCCTGAAGGGCAGGGTGGTTGTAAGATCCAACTCCAATAAAATATAAATAATTATAAGATTGAAAATTTGAAAAATGAGCAATACTTACTTTCTGTTGATAAGGCTGCATTTTCAAAAGACTTGTGGTAAATATCCTCCATTATCAGTGAAGTTCCTCTAAATCAGAGCTTTATTCCACAAGAAACATTATTTTCCAATTTCCATTTAAGATCAGTTCTTTACCTGCAGCAAACAAAGCAGAAACTCAGTTCCAGCCTTTACAAAGCATTAAGCTTTTTTGGATAATTATTTGCCAGGCTTTGTGAAAATAGTGAAACACCTTGTTGAGTTACCACCACTGGCATCACTAGGGGGTGCAGGGGTGTGGTCAACACTAGGTGACACCCTAAGGGGGGGTTGACACCACTGCCTCAAACAGCTATCTTTTGGCAGAAATGGGCTGTGGCAGTCACCTGCTTCCCTTTAAAATGCTTTAAGAGATGGGGGGACTGGGAGGAAACTCAGTGGGAGGAGAAAGGAGAGGACCCAGATTTTTTCAAAAAGAAAAATTTCAAAATTTTAATTTTTGAATTTTTTTTTGAAATTTTAAATTTGTTATTCATTTTAAATTTCCTTTAAAGACATCACATTTTAACCAAATCTTCACTATGCATATGTAAAGACATTTAAGTTGTGCATATGATATTGTAATTTGAAGGTATAATTTTAATTTTGCTAGTTGTCTGTCACAACTATTAGCATTACATTCAGTGGTATATGGGAATTATGATTTACGAGTAACATTACTGCAAAAAAGCATTGCTAAGGATTATGTATGGTATGAAATGGGAGGAGGTCAATGAGTGACCGCACCGGGTGACACCAATACTAGGGATGCCACTGATTACCGCTAATTAAATGTATTTGTAAACTGGACTCCCCAGTTCCCATCTGCTCAGAGATCTGTAAGCTAAACTGCTTAAAGTTGTAAGACTAGTTTGACATATTATAATTTAAAAAATCAATTATAAAATTAGGAATTATTTTCATGCCCTTTGTCATAGTTGAATGTACCATTAGTGTATTGGGACTGAAGTTTTTCTTGCTACTGTCACTGTTAGGAATGTATTGGAATTAAAACCTCAGACTGTTTGATTCACACTGAGGACATTATACCTCTAATAATTTATAAATTCTTGACATAGTAAGAAATCCCATTCAGCAATCAAACCAAAGTTTCTTTCCAACAGGATACTGTTCAATGTGGGCATGCTACTGTAGGAGATGAAATAATATAAAAGAAACTACAAAGCTCATGGCTAATTCAGGGCTGGATTGGATGACCCTTGGGGTCTCATGTTCTATGTTTAAAACTGTGCATTTGCAAAGCATTTGTAAAAAGCTTCTAGTTTCGGCTTCACTGGAAAAGATAGCAAGGAATGTTGTTGTTTTTCAGCCTTTTGAAGGCAGGCAGACTGTTTCACAGCCAAAGGTGATTAAGATTGATGGTATGAATTGACAGTAAAGGAAGAAAGCCAAATTCGTTCAAGCATGACAAGTAGAAGTGTAACGGGGTTGGAATTATATCTTGTAACCAATGAAAATGTTGAATTATGCGTGTGTTAATATAATTATAAACTAGCTGTGTAAGATGGTATATAAGGATCTTGATAAGCTGTGGGAGGGGCTCTCTCCAGTCACAGGGCTGACTGTCTGTGAGTCCCATCAACATAAAAATACTCTACTTTCTTGATTTCCAAAGGGTCTCCGTTCCTGTTTACCCACAACACTACAGATCCAGGTTACAGCTGTATGTTTTGACTGCAATCAAGAACAAACATACATTTATCATATCATAAGGGTAATATGACCCACATTTTCAAGTTTATTTAAATGTGATATAAGTTTGGGAGGAAGACTATTCACACAAAATTATTTGGGCAAATTATTGGGGGTAACTATCCTCCTGTGGACTGTATTCTGGCTTTTTCATCTAAATATTTAATTCAAAAGTAATTATGTATTTAGTAGGAGGATGTATATTCATGTTATATACTGGTTTAAGGAGAACATTTCTTAACTGGTGTTATGCATTTAATTGTTGTGTATTATTATTATTTTGTTTTTGTGCAAGTCGTTTCTGATTTATGGTGATTGTATCACAGGTCTTGGCAAGATTTGTTCAGAGGCGTTTGAGGTTTATTTTCCTCTGAGGCTGAGAGTGTGTGACTTGACTAAGGTCATCCAGTGGGTTTCCATGGCTGAGAGGGGATTCAGACCCTGGTCTGCAGACCACCATAGTCCAAACCTCAAAGCGCTATGCCACACTGACTCTCAAATGACTGCAGACTGCAGTACGTTTCTAGTTCCAACCATGAGTTCAGACTGCTCACATGTGGACTGAAAGTGGGAAGGGGAAATGGACAACCATACAAGTCCTGCCCTAAATTCCCTGCCTTTTCAGACCCTCATCTTTCCATGATGATGCAGAACTTCAACAGGGTTTCTATCCATTTTCTGGAACATAAGTAGCAGCAGCCTTGGCTGTATCCGCACGGCAGAAATAATCTGGTTTGACACCACTTTAATCGCTATGGCTCAATGCTATGGATTTCTGGGATCTGTAGTTGTGAGAGTTATTTAATCTTCATTGATACCGAGGCTGCTTCCATACTGCAGAAATAATCCAGTTTGACAACACTTTTAGCTGCCATGGCTCAAGGCTATGGAAGTCTGGGAACTGAAGTTTGTTGTGGCACCAGAACTCTCTGACAAAGAAAGCTAAATGTCTCACAAAACTACAATTTCCAGAATTCCATAGCACTGAGCCATGGCATTGGCTCTGGTGCCACAACCACAGTTCCCAGAATTCCATAGCATTGAGCCATGGCAGTTAAAATGGTGCCAAACTGGATTATTTCTGCAGTGCGGATGGGTCCCATGAGACTGGGACTTCTGCTTTAGGAGACGTTTTAAGATTGTAAACCTGAGGGCAGGGAAGTGTCAAATTAGTAATCTGTAAACTGCTCTGTGAGCCTTTGTGGCTAAGGAGTGGTGAATAAATACTATAAATAAATAGTAAAGTTTGTTGTGGCATCACAGCTCTCTGGAAGAGAAGTCTAAATAGCTCACAAAACTACACTTCCCAGAATTCCATAGCATAAAGCCATGGCAGTTAAAGCGCTGTCAGACTGCATGAATTCTACAGTGTAGATGCAGCCTACGGTATATATAAAGCTATTATTCATTTATTTATGGGAGGGGAGTTTTAAAAAAACAGGTTTTTTAAGTTTTACACTAATGTGTAAGGCTTTGAGAGCCTCTGTGGCTAAAGCGAGGGATATCATTACTCTAAATCAGGGGTAGGCAACCTTTCCCCTTTAAGGGCCGAGGGACTTCAGCTCCCAGAAGCCTCAGCCATGTTGGCCAATAGCTCCTGGGATTCTGGGAGCTGAAGTCCCTCGGCCCTTAAAGGGGAAAGGTTGCCTACCCCTGCTCTAAATAAATAAAGCTTATTTATTTATTTATTTGTTGGCAGGGAAGTTTTTAAAAAAAATCCTGAGGTTTGGAGTTTTGCATTAATGTGTAATGCTCTGAGAGCTTCTGTGGCTAAAGTGCAGGGTATAAATACTCTAAATAAGTATTCATTTATGGGGGGAACCAGTTTTTAAAAAATACAGGTTTGGAGTTTTGCATTACGCTCAGATCCTCCGTAGCTAAAGTGCAGGGTATAAATACTTTAAATAAATAAATTAAGCTTATTTATTTATTCATTTATTGGGAGGGGGCAATTAAAAAAAAGCAGGAATTTGGAGTTTTGCATTAATGTGTAGGACTACACCAGTATAGGCCTAAATCAGAAAATTAAGCAGAAAAATTCAGTTCAGGTGTTCTGCCCATTAGCTTAAATAATATAATGATCCTTTCAAAATATGCTTTTATTTTTATTTTTTTAAACTTTATTTTTATAGGGGGGAAAAAGAAATCTACAATATTCATTTCAAATTTACATTCAAATTTTCATATTCTTTTAATGACCTCTATTAATACCTCCTGTCTCATGTGTAATTCACCTTTAGTCTCACTTTTATTCCCAGTATTATTGTTATTAAAAGTTATTCAAATATCTATACCGTACCCACAGGATTTATCATCTCTTTCAACTATCTTTTATCCTTCTAATTTCCATTTCCCCACTCTTTTTGTTACTTGTATCAAAATATGCTGTTTTTAAAGTTGTTTTGGTTAATAATAAAGCTGTACTAGTCAGGAGATAGTATTTTAAACGTTATTGTGTTAAAACTATGGATAGCGGGGCTTCAAATGAAAGGGGCTGCTCCTTTTTCTGAGGCGCCATTATTATTACTCCTTTGAGGCTGAGGGAGGACAGTCAGGGACGTCGAAGGGATCACCTGGAAAAGGCGTCCCTGGCTCCTTGGCGAAGGAAGGAGAGACTAGGCTGGGAAACAAACTCCTCAAGCGGAGGAAGAAGGAAGGGAAAACCCCTCTGTCTGGACGGGAACAAGGGAACCAAAGCGCCTCCTTCCCTCTCTCAAGAAAAAGCAAAATGGAGGAGGAGGGCGCTGTGACTTTTCCCTCAAAAGGAAGCCACTCTGAGGGAAGGAGACGCCAGGAAAAAAGGGCGGGAAGACTGAGGAGAGTGTTCAATCTCTGTGGAGGATGGGTAACGGTTTTGGCTGCATCCGCTCTGCAGAAATAACCCAGTTTGGCACCACTTTAAATGCCCTGGCTCATTGTTCTAGGAAATGTAGTTCTGTGAGACATTTTTTTGGGCCAAAACACACTGCAGAAATTATCCAGTTTCATGCCACTTTAACTGTCCAGGCTCAGTGCGGTGGAATTCTGGGAAAGTAGTTCTGTGAGACATTTTTTCTGAGGCAAAATGCACTGCAGAAATAATCCAGTTTGGCACCACTTTAACTGCCAATGCTGTGGAGTTCTGGGAAATGTAGTTTTGTGAGACATTTAGCTTTTTTTAGTTCAAAACACACTGCAGAAATAACACAGTTTGACACCACTTTGGTCCAAAACACACTGCAGAAATAATCCAGTTTGAGACCACTTTAACCGTCCCGGCTCAATGCTAGGGAATTCTGGGAATGGTACTTTATTGTGGGGCCTGAGCTCCAGGCAATGAAAAGGTAAAGACAGTGTTATAATTCTGTATGTCTAGGGGCCTCTTCCAAGAAAACCCTTTGATAGGGTTTCTTATAAAAACACAATGTTTGAAAACACATTGCAGAAATAATCCAGTTTCTGCCCTGGCTCAATGCTAGGGAATTCTGGGAACAGTCATTTTGTGAGACATTTAGCCTTCTCTGTGAGAGAGCTCCGGTGCCACAATAAACTACAATTCCTAGGATTCCCTAGCACTCAGCCAGGGCAGTTAAAGTGGTCTCAAACTGGATGATTTCCGCAGTGTGTTTTGGACCGTTAATTGCTGTGACTCAGTGCTATGGAGTTGTGGGAAATGTAGTTTTGTGAGACATTTTTCTCTGCCAAAACACATTGGAAAAATAATCCAGTTTGACACCACTTTAACTGCCCTGGCTCAGTGTTGTGAAGCTTTGGGAAATGTAGTTTTGTGAGACATTTTTCTGAGCCAAAACACACTGCAGAAATAATCCACTTTTAGAGTACTTTAAATGCCCTGGCTAAGCTAAGGGATTCTAGGAACTGTTGTTTGAGGTGGCACCAGAGCTCTCTGACAGAAGGCTAAATATCTCATAAAACTGCCATTCCCTAGCATTGAGCCAGGGCAGTTAAAGCGATGTCAGACTGGATTATTTCTCCAGTGTGGATAAAGCCTTTGTTATAAGGGGTTACCTGGGATTACTCTGGCTGCATTCACACTGTTGAAATAATGCAGTTTGACACAGTTCTGATTGCCAAGACTCCATGCTAGGTAATCCTGGGACTTGTAATTTGCTGTGGCACCAGAGCTCTCTGATAGAGAAGGCTGTGTGTGTGTGTGTGTGTGTGTGTGTGTGGTATAGAGTTGTTTCTGATTTTTTCTTGGAAAGATTGTTTCAGAGGAGGTTTCCATTGCCTTCCTCTGAGGCTGAGAGAGTGTGACTTGCGCAAGGTCACCCTGTGAGTTCCACGGCTGAGCTGAGAATCCAATCCTGATCTCCAGAGTCGCAGTCCAACACTCAAACTACTATGTCACATCTACGCTACAGAAATAATGCAGTTTTAGATTGCTTTAGCTGCCATGGCTAAATGCTGTTGAATCCTGGAATTTGTACTTTTTCGCAGCACCAAGGCTCTCTGACGGAGAAGGCTAAATAGCTCACAAAACTACACATCCCATAATTCCACAGCATCGAGCCAAGGCAGTTAAAGCAGTATCAACCTGAATTATTTTTGTAGTGCGGATGCAGCCTCTGTTAAGCCACCAGCCCTTTTTGTAATGGTGGCTGGGTAAACATTTTGTTATAAGGGGTAAATAGGAATTACTCTGACTCTGTCTGCACTGCAGAAATAATGCAGTCTGACACTGCTTTAACTGCCATGGCTCAATGCTATAGAATCCTGGGATGTGTAGTTTGTTGTGGCACCAGGGCTCTCTGACGGAGAAGGCTAAACAGCTCACAAAACTACACATCCTAGAATACCACAGCATTTAGCCATGACAGTTAAAGCAATCTCAAACTGCATGAATTCTGCAGTGTAGATGCAGCCTGGGTTAAGCTTCCAACCCTTTCTCTTGTTGACTCATAATGCTTTCTCCACTCTACAGGGCTTTGCCCATACATTTTGCTGCCTGAGGCGAAGTGACCCATGACGCTGTCCATCCTTGGGCGTTGACATGACCAGGTGCCAGCCAGATTAACCAAACTGGGTGCAGTCCTGTTGTGCCAGTCTAGAGTGTTCAAAATACAAGAACAAGGTACGGTAATAATTTTGCTGCCGTTTCGCCAAGGCAGTCATTTCATCCTGCCTAATAATAGGACTGGCCCTGCCAAAAGCCCACCTGTCACCTCTGCTTTCTCGCCCTTCTTTGTACTACATTGGTCCCTCCACATCTGCTGGGGTTAAGGGTGAAAGACCCCCGTGAATGTGGCAAAATGCAAATTAAAAAACACTGTTCTTTTTACCAGAGAGAACACCTCTCTATGAATCTCCAGCTCCTCCAGTGCAACTCTATGGTCAACATCTGCCAGAAGTTGATCATAGAATCATGCTGGAGGACCTACAAATACCTAGAGAAGTGTTTTCTCTAGGAACTTCTAGGTCAGGGGTAGGCAACCTTTTTGAGCCAGGGGCCGGGTTGCTGTCCCTCAGACAATTGACGGGCCGAAGCACCAAAAATAAATAAATAAATAAATAAAAATTAAAATTAAAAAAGAATTAAAAAATTTTTAAAAAATGCATGCACACTCTCTCAGCCCCAGAAAAGCCATGGCAAAACCCCTGTGAAGATTTTGCCAAGAAAACCCCAAGAACAAGTAATAACAACAATAATATCATCATGGGGGGGGCGGCGGCGGTGGGGGGGGTGGCGGCGGCAGGACCGGTTTGGGGCCGGTCCAAAGGCCTTGCTGGGCCGCATCCGGCCCCCGGGCCTTAGGTTGCCTACCCCTGTTCTAGGTTCTCCAGCACAACTCTATGGTCAACCTCTGGCAGAGTTGCACTGGAGGACCTAGAGATTCCTAGAGAGAACATAAGAATCAAAACTGCAAATAATCACATCCGAAAAAATCAAAGCTGCAAATGTGGGGGGTCAACTGTACTCCTTTTTTCTCTCCACATTGCACACACCCATAATGCTAGGCAGCCCTGTCTCTGTACCAGGGTTGGGGGCAAAAACAGTTTTGTGTTGTTGTTTTTAAAGGAGTTTGGAGTTTAAACCAGTTTTTTCTTTTTGCATTAATGTGTAGACTACACCAATATAGGACTAAATCAGAAAATTAAATAGCAAAATGTACCGGTACTTCAGATGTTATGGCTACTAGCCAAAAAAAAAATTTAATTATAATTGCCCTTTTGAACAGTGCTCTTATAAAGCAAGTTGTTTATTGAACTTAGGTTAATTGAAGGATTTTATTTCTGAATGGCATTTCTTGCACTATAAAATAAATTAATTAAAACAACGCAAATGGCACTGGATATTGGTCTATTAATGAACAACTCCCAATATACTGTTAAAGTTAAAATATTTAAATCCAAACACTGTTGTTCCAGTAAGAGGGTTGGAAAATGGTAATACTAGACTTTTGAAAAATATGAATACCGTAATCGATTAAAAAACCAGGAGTGGTTTGTTTTATCCAGTTTGAGACCGCTTTAACTGTCCTTGATCAATGCTAGGGAATTCAGAGAACTGTAGCTTTGTGAGATTGGGAGGTTGCAGACTGCCAGAAATAGTGCAAATTGAGTCCACTTTTAGGGTTAGGGTTAGTGCTAGGGAATCATGGGAATTGTTTGTTTTTTCTGAGACATTGAACCTTCTCTGTCAGAGAGCTCTGGTGCCACAATAAAATGCAGTTCCCATGATTCCCTAACCCTAAAAGTGGACTCAATTTGCACTATTTCTGGCAGTCTGCAACCTCCCATATTTAGCCTTCCATGTCAGAGAGGTCTGACACCACAATAAACTACAATTCCCAGGATTCCCTAGCACTGAGCCAGGGCAATTGAAGCGGTTTCAAACTGGATGATTTCTGCAGTGAGTTTTGGATCCAAGAGTTTAACTTTAAACCAACCTGGTTTAAACCACACAACCCTGCTCTATATTCCCTGTTTTTTACCTACTGCTTTGTCAGCATCCAATAATTTCCTGACTTGACCCTCATCACTTAACTTGTTTCTCTTTCTTTTTACCTTATAACACTCTGCAACCTGTCTTTCACCTGGCTTGTATCTTCTAATACTATCATTCTACCCACTTTTTTCTTTGTGTGCCATGCTATTTCTAAGTTATCTCTTTTTTGTGTGCATCCCTGACTATCTCCTCTCACTGCCTCTCTTCATTTTACCTCTCCACTTCCTCATATGCTGAGTAATAACACGGCAACAAAGCTTTTCAATTATTCATGCTCTGAGGAAGTCTCAAATGGACCACTTAATATAGCTAGCTGGAAGACTTGACTGGAGAATACATACTGAAGGTGCCTAAATCACTTTCTTTCCAGAGCATCCAACTCCTCCTTAGCCTCTTTTTCTTTTTCTTTTTTTAAAAGCACTGAAATGTTGGCTTTAGGAGGCAAATAAATCTACAATGCTGCTGCTGAGGAAGACTTATATCTTGAGACACTACTTCTGTTCTGCCTATTTAGCCTGTCATATTTTACAGCCCCTTGCATTCTGCATGTAAGGGTATGATCAATGAAATTTATTGACACAAACTAAGATGATGGCCACTAGCAAATAGATGTATTCCACAAAAATCTACTAGTTACTACTGAACAAAAGCAAAATGGAAATAGTATCCTCAGGGATAGTGCCATACAGAATACTAGTTCTTGGGGCAGTATCAAAAGAGTATTAGTCTTCCTTACTTGTGGGCAACTGGCTGGTCATTGTGAGAATCAGGATTCTGGAGTAGATAGCCCTTGATATGATCCATTAGGGCTTTTATTTATAACTGGCCATGTTCCTCTACCCAAATCAGTAGGAAGATCAGTTCGTGAAAGAACCTGGAAACATGTATTGTGGACAAAGGCAAGACTAAAACAGGAAGTTTGCACTTCTCTGATAGACAAGTTTAATTTCCATAATTTTGTCTCTAAAATTGATAGCTAGAATTACTCATTCTAGGATGCTGTCCTTCACTGAGAAAGGGAGGCAATTTTCCATCCCTGCTTCACTAGTTTGGGCCAACCTTAGATGTTCCTGCAAAGTTGTAGAAAAGGTGTAATATGCAGTCAGGTTACGACTACCGGTACACGCAGTGAGTATTTAGAATGCCCCAGAGGCCAAACATGCCCCTTAGGTCTCATGTCATAGAGCCCTGTCTAAGAATTTCTTCCTGCCAATCTTAAGCCTGTCGCTGTCTTTAACTTCCCACTACCTTTATTGCTACAAGATGTCCACCAAATCAGAAAGCTTAAAAGATAGAACAACTGAAAGAAGATAAGGCTATCAACGGCTACTGGTCATGATGCCTATACTTGCTATAGGCATATGGCTTGCCCTGTGGAAATAGGATCTTGGCTTAGATGTGGTTTTAGGCTTGTTGATCAACCTTATGTTCTCTTGCCACTTATATCAGCTCTAACAGACTTCATGCTATGTAGCTTTCCAATAATACTTTGTATTCTGTGTTCATCTGCAGTTACATTTTTGTCCTTACATACTCAAGAAGATCCTTAGTACTCATATATTTTTTCTAAAACATTTTTTTCATAGCTCCAGCCCTAAAACATACAGTTCTTGAGCATAGTTCATAAAGTGAATACGTCTCAACATTCACATAAATAGTCTCTCGATTTGTTATTTGTACTATTAAAAAGTCTTTTAAAAAGTAATTATGCTTTGCCCACAAGTAAGGAAGACTAATACTCTTCTCTTGATACTGCTCCAAGAATTAGGCTGTGGGTTACCTTAAAAGTGTAAGGATTATGGGAATTTTAGAATAAATCTAAGTATTCTCCCTGGAACAAACTATTTAATAGTTCTTAGCACTAAATAAGTTGTAAGCACTGGACCATAGATATGCAGTATTTCAAAACAAGCCCAAGGTTTTATTGGAAGGAAGTTTATGAAATATGATCCACATCTTTCTTCACATTATAGAGTAAGTGGTATGTTCCCAGTATGAACAGAACAACATTTGCACAGCGAGTAGTTACTTAAGAAAAATAATTTTAAGTTTGCTGGACAGATTCTAGAAATTGGTGTATGAAGAAAAATAGATGAGGCAAGAGAAAGACATGGGAGGGAGGGGACTGGGTTGAGGAATTGTAACAAGCAATTAAAAGCAAAAGGCAAATGTATTTAATAAAAGCCAGGCCCCCAATACTGGCCCATTTCATCGGCCAATTCCTTGAGTTCCTGGAACTCTGGTTGGTTGAGATTTGTTATATCTTCCTCCCATGGTGATTGTCTTTTCGTAACATAGTCTTCACTCAGACCCTTGGATTGGTTAATATCTTCCATGGAAGATGCTCTTCTGGGCAGAGTGAGTATGTCCATTTGGCCATCTTGTCTAAAGTCATCATAGTAATCATCCTCTTTATTCCGACGCATCAAGATTGGTTGGAAGAAAGATATTTGTTGATCCGAGTTACTAATATCCAGTCTTTTCTCTGGCTTTTCACATGTAGAGATCATGGAATCCCTATGAGAGGAAAGAAGATGGGAGACAAGGCTGAATATGCACCCACTATGGCAACATATATAATCCTGTTCCTATCTAGATCCTCATCTGTTCTGGGGCTTCCCAAAAGCATCTGGTTGGTCACTGGAAGAATCAAGATGCTAGACAAGATGGCTTCTGATGTAACTGAGCAGCCCTTTTTATAGTTTTACATTCATTAAATGTTCAAACATATCTACTAATGCCCCATATTCCCATTTCTATCCTCACATAATGTCTCCTGTATCTGTGCTCAGGTTAATTTTCTTCATCTTTCCATCTCGATACTTACCAAAACTCTCATCCCACCTTTACACATATCCCCACCCATTTTCTCATACTTTGCCATCATCTCTTCCAGGCTGTCTTTTCACATTCGTTTTTACTGTCATGTTTCTGGCTTACATTGTTATGTACATAGACGCTGAAGAATCAGTAAAAAGTTATCTATAGCTGCTTCAGTTTTAGTTCTTGTTAATAAGCTGTGTGTCACCCCAGGCAATGGGTTGTAAGAAAGTTCTTTGGAGCTATTTTGCTTTTAGTCTTCTCAAGAACCCTGTGTGTGTCTCTCACATCACCAGTTCAGTTTACATCATTTTAACAACCCCATGTTTTCAAGAGATCCTTCTGTTGTCCCATTTGAGAGATTTAACATAGGCAAAATACTTCTTACCTTTTAGTTCTGCACTTCAGTCCCTGGGCACATGGACAGTACTCCTTTGGTTTGGCAAATGCTTCCAGGCTGCCCCAACCCATCAGTGCAAGAAAGGTGCCACTGGGGATTTGACATATTTCCCCTTCTTTTGGCTGAGGAGTGCAGATGGGGAATGGGTGATCTGTATTGGAGATAAAAGAGAAATTGGGAAAGTCTATGTATACAAAAAGTACAGAGGAAAATTAGCAAGGCATGTCTCCTGTGCAAAGTCTGTTGAAATTAATAAGGATGGCACAGGAGGTGTTCCCAGCAGATTCTGCCTCTGGTCAGCAAAGGAATATTAGCTTAAGATGAAGGAGAACATCCAGTTCAATCTTTAATATACAGTATAACATAGTTTGCATACATCTGTGTCCATATAATCTGTTCTGTTGATTTGTCTCTGTAAAAGTTCCTGGAACATCAGGTTTGCATTCACTCTGTGTCTATTTAGTGCTGCAAAAGTTTTATTTGCACAATTGGCTGCAAGTGGAATTAAAATGACAGTACCATATGGCATTTAATATAATGATATATTACTGGAAAATGCTATCCCCATAGCCACAATTTTTTTCTAATATTGGTACAGAGGTCAGCACAGGTTTCCTGTAACTTTAATTGGAAAGAAGTTTTCTTTTTGTGCTGCCTGCCCCATAACTGCTTTTCATTCAGTGTGGCAATAATATTAATTATGTATTTATCCCATAATTTCTGTTTAATTAATTAGTTATAGTTCCCATGGGGGATAGGTAATTATTGGATGCCTCTTGTTTTGTTCTGTTTTGTTTTTAATCATAAATGTTTGCAGTCTTTAAAAAATATGAACAACCTCTGCCTCACCCCCTGGGAAATGGAGATGACTAATTAAGAAACATCTCAGCCACACCATATTCTCAATGAGCAAGCAAGAAATATTGGTGCAGATGTTGCAAAGAGGAAGCTTCTAACTACAGGCACAATAGCTCTGCAAATGCTCAGTAATTCTTAACTGCTCCAGATAAGCTGCTGCTGCAAATGCATTTTAATTGAAAAATTACCAAAAATAAATCTGAAAAAATTATCTTAGACAACAATAGGAGCTTTTCATACCAGCCAAATTGCAACTTTTGTTACTACTATGGCACAGGATGTGTTAATTTCCCTTACTCAAGCACCATGATCCCTATCTTCAGTCAGTTCCCCTGCAGCTGCTATTTACTCTCTCTTTTTTTTTTAATCCCACAACACCCAAGTGATACAACAGTTTGAGCTGATCCAAAGTGAGGAGACAGGAAGCATGCAAGAGACAGAACTACAAAGAGATCATCTCACAGTTGCTGGAGGTACAACATAAGCCCTGAGCACACTCTTCTCTGTGTGGGTCACATCTTGTTCCGCTCTCACCATGGCTCACACCTTCTGTACACTTGCCCGACACACACAGGTAACCCAGGCAACATTCCCCATTATTCTGGCACATCTAGAAGATGAAAGTAGGTGAAACATGGTATATGACAACATGTATCTCAAAATTAGCAAATTCCTTCATGCAACAGGCTGTAGAACAGGAGTAAGCACAACTGTTGCACTGTGAGATTACTTCCTCCCACTCCAAAATTAATGAGAAAATCTTTGTCCCCAAATGCCCTCCAGTATCCCCTGAGGTCATAGGCAATTCTGTCACATTCCCTACTCCTTGGTGTTTTAAAGCCCACAAGAGGCATTTTTTAGTGATCCAGAAGTCAACCTTAGTGTTCTGGAGCAAAAAATAGGGAGACATTCTGAGGGCCACAAAAATGGCTGTTCTGCCACTTGCTTCACCTTGCTGTACAGGGAGTCTGCTGAAAATTGAATCATGTTAGACCACTGCAACTCTACCTCACTGGATCCAGCAGAAAACCACCAGTTTTGTGTACTCACTGTATCTTTGGCTTTACACTGCTGGCACCGTGAAGCAAGGAGAGACCAAAAACAGAACTGGTCTTTTTGGCAGTCGTTGTCATTCACACATTCCTGTTGGAGAGGAAGAATATGGTGCATATGTCCATCAGGGGGTATTAGTCTTAATAATAAGATAGAAAACTGTTCAGTGGGAGCATGCCTCTGAATACCAATTGCTGGGGGAGCTGGAGGGCTACTGCCTTCAAATGCAACTTGTAGGCTTCTCAGAAGCATCTTGCCAGCCAAGTAAGAATGGGGTACCAAACTATGTGGACTTTCAGAGTGTTCTAGTGGGGGCTCTTCTTCTATACTGAAGGCAGGTTGTGGGGTGAGGAGAAAGGAGCCAGAACAGTTTTCCCCTACCTGTTAACTTCTTGGCTGTAACTGTGTCACAAGTTGCTCCATGTGTCAGTGAGGGTGATGCTGTGCTCTTTCTTTCACAATATTATTGGGCATTGTAAACATTCAGTATTTGTTCTTACTAAATTTGCGTTGAAACATAACAATTCCATCTCCCTACTCTCCCTCCTGGCAGGAAAAAAAGACAATCCTCATACTGTCAAATGAGTTGTATTCAAGCAGCATGAATTCAGTTGTACAGTTTTCTTAAACAGAACAGTCTCCTCACCGTTGCATCCTTTGGGCTAGGAGTCCTGCTACATCCTTGTATGAAGAACCCTGCCAGACCACTTAGAGCACAACCTTTTACCATAGTTTTGTATGTGGAACATCTCCCTGTTCTCCTCCAGAACAAATCTCAAGCCATTCACATGCACAAGAGTTTCGCTGTCAATGCTCTCATCGGTAAGTCCTCAAAACTAATTCTGCAGTCTACATCAGACATAAGGAATGGCTAATATGCACTGTTAGTTTTATTTTAAATAAAACTACTTACTTTTCAAATTTGCTTGCTCTTGAATTATTTAATAAAATTTCTTGAAATTGAGGCCTGCAGTTGATTGACTTGACTCAAGCTTGTACCTCTAGCATTGACTGGGGTGGGGAATTACTGGCCTTCAAGAAGTTGTTGGACTTCAGCTTCCATCAGCTCCACTATCTAGACAGCATGGCCAATGTTTGGGGTGATGGGAGCTGTAGTCCAGCATTATCTGGAGTTGTACTCAAACAGCATCTGAAAAGCATTCTTGCTACAGATTTGTCAGGAGTAGTGAAGGAAAATAAGAGTTAAGTGCTGCTGCTGGTGACTAGAAGTTTTCAAAGCATTACTTCCTTTTCATGATGTCCTGCAGCTCTGATGTACCTTCAATTTCAAAGTGAAAGAGATCACAGAGGTGGCATCATAGAAGCAGATTACAAAGGAGTCACTGTGATGTTGGAGCGTTTATCTCATCATTGGACCTTGGCAAAGTTTCTGAGAACCAACATGGTGTAGTTTGAGTATTGGATTAGGACTCTGTGAGGCCAATTCAAATCCTCACTTGTCTATGGAAACCTGCTGGGTGACCACGAGCAAGTCACAACCTCTCACCTTCAGAAGAAGCCAATGGCAATTCCCCTCTGAACAAATCTTGCCAAGGAAATTACATGATAGTCACTTTAAGTCAGAAATGACTTGAAGGCACACAAGTATAGGCCAGGGATAGGCAACCTTTCCCCTTTAAGGGCCGAGGGACTTCAGCTCCCAGAATCCCAGGAGCTATTGGCCAACATGGCTGAGGCTTCTGGGAGCTGAAGTCCCTCGGCCCTTAAAGGGGAAAGGTTGCCTACCCCTGGTATAGGCAGACTAGAGGCCTTTGCAGACTGCCAGAAATAGTGCAAATTGAGTCCACTTTAAATTGAGGCACTGCCCTGGCTCAGTGCTAGGGAATCATGGGAATTGTATTTTTTTTCTAAGACATTGAGCCTTCTCTGTCAGAGAGCTCTGGTGCCACAATAAATTACAGTTCCCATAATTCCCTAGCACTGAGCCAGGGCAGTGCCTCAATTTAAAGTGGACTCAATATTTCTGGCAGTCTGCAAAGGCCCTAGAACACAACAACCCAGCTTTTAGGTTTCACCAACAATTTCATGCTGGCTACAAAATGAGAGTGCCAAAAGAGCTGCATATTTCCTGCCCTCTTCCTCTCCACAAGTGCCATTCTGGTCTAGGTCATTTTTTTCTGAACAGCAGTGGCTATAAGTCAACATGAAGTGCACTGAAGCTCTGTTGATTTCAGTGAGAGAGTTAAGCACGTGCTTTAGGCATCTAATTGAGACCAAGGGAATGCTGATGTGTTTGGTCATTATGTACAGCCCTGTTTATAGTTCCTTTCTCTTTGTAGCTGATGGATGAGGGGTAGGAGCAACTAGGGCAAGACTGGGCAATGCTCAGCCTTCAGGATGCATGTGAGTCCCTTGCCTGTTTGTTTATTTTTTCTTTCAGTGGCATGACACCTAATTTTGCTCCTTTCATGAAATAAAGCTTTTTTTGGCCTTCTGTATGGGGACACTGCCCTGCCAAACTACAAGACTCTATGATATGGGTGGCACTCTGACACCCCTCTACACCATAGAAAACTACTTTTGTAACTTTAGGGTCTATAGTGGATGGCGAAGGGAATCCAATGTTGCCCCTGCCACCAGGAAGTTGCCCACCTATCAATTAGGGCAGGAATAATTGTACATAGGGCTCCCATCCTTCGATATCCAACTTTTCCCCATGGCCTTTGACTTGTCCTAATTCTTGGCCCCACTCTGTTGTTTCCCATATGATTATTTCAGACTGTTAGTTCCTTAAGAGCAGAGATCTGTCTTTGTTGCTTATTATTTGGCCATTTATCCTTCTTTTTTTTTCTTTTTTTACAGAGGAGAATCCTCTGAAGGGTTGCCAGAAGATAGTCCTCTTCTTGAAGGTGTCCTCTATTGCAAGGCCTATACAGTCCAGGCTAATTTAAAGATAAAGAACCACAAGGATGAAAATCAGAGACTTGTGAGTTGCCTATCTGCACTTAGCATCTGGACAACAGATCACCTGGTCAGTGTGTCTTGGCAGATGAGATGTATTGTAATTCTTTTAAAATTATTAACCCATGTTATCATTTTGCAGTTTTACATATAAATTAGCATATGAAATTTAATCTACACCAGTATCTCTTTTGTTCTCTTTGTTGGTAATGTGATTCTGCCTTTTTTGTTCTCTTTTTCAATTATGTATATCTGCTTTTTTAGTGATGTGTATGTGACCAACTAGTAACCCAGGTAAGGTGCTATGTGCATGGATGGTACAGTAACACTACTACTAAGCATTTGGAATAAATACTTTCACAAGCTCTACTATTGCTACTGCTTCTTCAGCTGCAATCAGGCTGCAGTAGATTCAAAACAAGTTCCCAGTTCTATAACTTATCTAAAATAAAACACAGTTACCAATTGTTCATATTCAGGATTTTGCTCTGAATTAATATTTATTTCAAGATTTTGAGAGGAACAGTTTTCCCCTTTTAGTAGGAGCCCCCACCCTGACCCATCTCCATCCCTCAGATATGACAAGAACTAACTGAGTCAGACTCCATGACCCACATAAGTGCCTTTCTTGTGCCTTATATTTTCCGCCAGAAGAAAAAGAAGTGACGCTTTCGAGGGATGAATGTATGAGTTGGGGTGACAAGCAGTGCCTTCTTCTTGATGGGACGGGGAGCAGCTAAGAGCCCATTTCGAATGGCCAGCAGCCTGTGCCTCCTATCACTGACTGGCTCTTCCTTTAACCAGTTGGTTTCAGGTACCTGCGGCTCACTCTTAAGATGCTGAGGCAAGTGGAAGATCAGAAAGGTCAGCTGAGGCCGAGGCTGGGGGACACCCAACTTTAGGAACCTGAGCCCAGTATCCTCTCTGTCTGCCTCAAGACCTTTTTCTTCCTGACTAGCCTCTGGCACTTTCTCCTAGAAAGACAGAGATAAAATACAGTAGGGGAATGTGAATATTATTTGTGATTTTTCTTTTTACTGTTGGTAGGAAAAGAAACATATTTACAGGAGTGGACAGCTGTCTGGGGTTAGGGGGCTTCCCCCCTCTACAAAAAATTCAGAAAAATTTGTTGCCTCTCAATGGCCACTTAGCAATAGCATTAGCTATTTCTATACCACTTATCAGTACACTTAAGAACTGCCTAAGCCAGGGGTCAGCAACGTTAACCTACCTGGGGCCGGTTGCTGGTCCCCAGGTCTTCCGCCGGGCTGGGGGGGGAAATGGCGGCGCGAGAATGATGGGGCGAGAAGAGTACTCCTGCACATGCGCAAATGAGTCGCAGCCGCCATTTTGGCAAACAAAATGGCGGCGGCAGCGGGGGCCGGTTGGTGGGAGTCAGTGGGCCGGGTGCGGCCCCTGGGCCGTAGGTTGCCAATCCCTGGCCTAAGCGGTTTACAAAGTGTAAGCTAATTGCCTCCAACAAGCTGGGCACTCATTTTAGCGATCTCGGAAGGATACTAAGCTAAGTCGCCCCTGGCTGGTACTGAACTCACAAATTGTTCATATGTCCATTGCCCTCGTGGCACAGGGGTTAAATGCCTGTACTGCAGCCACTCACTCACAAACCAGTGAGTGGCTGCAGTACAGGCATTTAACCCCTGTGCCACGAGGGCAATGGACATATGAACCATTGTGGACATAAGAACAATTTTGGCATATGTTGGAGGCCCTGGAGACACAGTAGGTACAGAACAGGCCTTTTTCACAACACCATGATCCAGTAGTCAATTTCTGGTTCAACTTCCTTAGAAATATAAGGCCTTCCCTGGGCCCCCTGAAAACAGAAAAATTGATCACTCATCCCTTGAAGGGCATTTGGAAACAAAAAAAACCCCAAGAGATTCTGGGAGTTTTGGTCAAAAAGGCCAGTTTCTCTGCCCTCTGCCCGCCAAAGGAGATGAAGAGACTCTCACATTTCTTCTTTGGCAGGCTAGGGGAAAGAGTAGCAGCTTCACTCCCCACCAAGAGAGAAATTACAGTCTCCTCATAAGGAGAGAATCTTAAATTATCCTTTGGCAGGCAGGAGGGGAGAGGAGAAAAAAAAGTTTTAAAATATAGGAATAGGGAAGGATGATGGGGCAAGAAGAGACACTGATATCACATAACTGCCCAATATCAGAAATGCCACCCAAGGAAGTTATTACACTTGATAAAAAGCTACAGGTGTGTGTTTAGGATCTTATTGGTGGGTGTCCCCCTTCAATTAATAGGGATGCTCTAAAAACAAAGCAGCAACAAAACGGCCACGACCTTGGGCAATAAGTATTGCCAAAGGTGCTATTCTCTAGCTTTAACAGCAGATTTAAAGCTTCGTATGATAAAGTCCTCTGTTTTCATTTGTGAGTTCTCTCGGTGTAGAAAATGGTTAAGATAGTCTTTCCCAACCTGGTGCTTTCCAGATGAACTGGGCTATTAATCTCAAAGTCCCCCAGCTAGATGGTCATTGCCCTTTCTGGTTAGGGGGAAATGGGACTTATACCCCAATATATCTGGAGGACAACAGAGTAGGAAAAACTGGATTAGGGGGATAATACTTTACTGGGTCACAACAAGAGAAATTTGGGTGGTTTGGGGATTCTAATTGTAGAAAATATAGTCTAGCTGTTTACTTTTCTGGGGTGGGTGGCTCCAAGATGGATTGGGAACAGCTTGTCCAATCTGCTACACCTCATGGCTCTTGTACCATTATGCTTCAGGTTCTGGTTTTGAGAAGCCAGTATCTCATTAAATAGATATTTAGTGCTGAACAACACATGACAGTAAATGTGGGTTTTAATCCAAAAATTAGGATTCTCACTTCCTATCTCATTTTAAAAAAAATTAAATCAGCAGCCACAAAAACTGATGGAGCTTCGAAGTAAGTAAAATAATTAAAATAATCTTAAGGAAGGAAATAGCTTTTAAACCTGAACTTTTTTTGCTTAATATGTGGAGTAAAGAATTGGAAAGGGAAGTAGGAAAAGTGTTATTCTATCTTGTTACTACTGCAAGGATAACTTTGTGTCAATTTTGGAAAAAGAACTATGTGCCCAAGTTGAATGATTGGATTATAAAATTCTACGATGCAATCGAAATGGACATAATGACTGAATATTTAAGAGGAAATAACTCAGAAAATAATTTGGATGAATGGGGACCAGTAATAAAATATCTGGAACAATATTGGGGGAAGTCAGCAATAATTGCCTTTTAAGTTCCTTCATAGGGTGATAGGGAGACGAGGGAGTAGCAAAATTACTTGTGTATATATATTCATATGTACAAAAGGGTAGCTACGATTGAATTTTATGAGATATGATTGAATATCAAGAGAGGTACTTAGCTTTAAAGAATAAAAAATGCAACAATTATTGTGAGAATATTGCCAAAATATATGGAGATTCACACAAGGTACAACAACAAGAAGGCTGCTATATATGAGGGAAGATTTACACCATGTAATGATTATGCTAGAATTAACAGGGAAAGAGGAATTTAATATTAGGGATAAGGAGGTCAATATTAACAATTCGCATCCAGTGAAGTAAGGTACATAGGAAGTTTATAATGGGGTGAATGTAAGGAGAGGAGAGAAGGAGGGAAGGAGGAAAGAGAGATAAAGGGAGAAGGTAGAGAAGATTGGTAGGAGATAAGTATAGGGTAGAAAGAAAAGGTATGTAGTGGAAGGTAAGAGGATGTTGAGAAGGAGGAGAAGGTAGGAAAGAGGAGAGAGGAATTGAGTAGAGGAACAGATAAAGAGGATGGGTAGAAGATATGAAAGCAATGAAAGGAAGGGTGTATGTAGAGGATGTAAGAAAGAGATAAAGGAGTGGAAATAGGATGTCAATGAGCTAAAAGAAGAACTTGATTACATCCTTAACTGAGTGTGTAGAAAATATGAACTATGTACAAGAACTCTTTTTGTAAGCTTTTTTATGTATATGTGTGTAAATATGTTTGTATGTTGTTGTTTTTTAATTAATAAAATTTAAAAAATTAAAAAAAAAACTGATGGAGCTTGTTCATACCAGGAGCATGGCTGCAGGGTAAAAGGTGATATTTTGGGGGGGGGGGGGTTGCTTGTTTGTTTTGCTAGCTTCTGTCAATGCCACCACAGATACAAATAGCAGCACACAGGAATACATTATAGAATAACATAGAATATCTGTTATAAAATAGGTGATGGCGAGATATTACAAATAATCCAATAATCTATAATGACTCAGTCTAAATCTGGGGGTGAAAGATGAGGAGGTACATCAGCCTCCTGCATTTGTACTGACCTTCTCATCTGCATGGGTGTCTACCTGTTCAATGGAGGTCACAGTTTTCTCCGAGAACATCATATCACCTGTACGGTTATCAGTCACCTGCAGATATTAAGAGAACAGCATGAAGAATGAGTGAGGTCATGGGATGAATAGATGACTATTGGGGCTTTTAGTCCCAGTCCAGCATTTTGGGATGAAGGGCAGGAACCACAGCTGCTGACAAGTACTCCCTTGTAGCTAAGATATCATGGCTGTGGGGACTGATGATTTGGCTTTCCATGAAGGATTCAATAGCACTGTAACTCCAACTTTGGAAAATTGTTTTTTTACATTCCTCAACCAGTTTGGCCATTATAGATTCCCACAGTGTTGTGTAAACCAAGGCATGGAGATGTCATTTTTTGTAGCAACTATACCACCACCAGATCATTTGAATCATCTCTTAGGCCTACCGTAGTTTCCACCACAGCCACTTCCAAGCCCTCAACAAAGGGCTGAAGAGATCAAACAGACTTGTATAATTTCAGAGTGCAGAGAGTTATCACATTATTGAATGTTGACCTATGGTTAAAAGTACTTTGCAGATAGAAAGGCATCCTAGAAGGCAGAATTCTAAAATAATTCTCCCTGGTGAGCTATGTTTTTCAATTAGATTTTTTTAAATTGGAGGAGCATTCAAAAGTGGTTATCTCCAACTTGTTAAAGTAATGCAGTCCATTCTGCCAAGTTATTCTGATTCACATACAAGTATACCTCAGTTAACAAAGCCTCTGGGAGCTCCTTTTTACAAAGTCTTTTTACAGGAACCCAGTCCTCCCCACTTTCTTGTCATTTGTTTTCCTCAAAGTTTTGTTTGTTTGTCTGTTTTGCAGCATTGGCATTGGAAGAATAGTGAGGGAGGGCTAGACAGACCTTCAGTGCTGGGTCTGAGCAGCATGCCTGAAGTAAACAATGCAATAAAGCTTGAACTGGGAAAGAATGGGATCCTACTCTGTATGATCCTACTGTACCTATGTATGCTTCTGTACACATATGCTTTCATACACATGTGTTTGGTAGTTGCTCAAATATATTAGAAATGCAGAATGCAGTTACAAATGATGGAATAGCTCTGTGTGGAAGGGGAACAAGAACAGAAGTGTTAGTTGTGTGTAATATAACATGGGCGCATAAAAAAGACCCTTCTGACACCATTAAGTCCAGAGTCTGACATTACCTATCTGCATGGCTGGGGCTGGGGGAGAGAAATCCTAACAGTAAGATAAACAAGTATACAGAGCCTTATTTACACCACCACCACCATCATCTTAAACCCTAACTTCATATTTTGGTCATACAAGCATGTCTCCCAGAGTGACTAACAATATTTAAAAAAACACACATTAGAAACCATTTTAAAAAAAACAGGTTAAAGCCACCAAGAAAAACAAAGCAAAAAGCAAAGCAATTCAACACATTTTTCAATAGTCAGACAACAGCACACCCAAACCCAACCTTTCCCACCTCTCATTGCTCACTCACTTTGTTGATTTCATGGTGGCTGTACACAGTGGCATTCCCCACCTTCCGGTGGTGCTTCTCCTCGTTGTGGTAGTTTAAGGGCAGCTTGCTGATGTCCACAGAAGTCTCAAACTTGTCTTTCCCTAGAATTTCCTATAAAGAGTGATGTTTCCTTATGGTGAAGAATAGAAAGTGGGCAGAGAAAAATATTTTCTTTTCTTTTTCTCCCTGTCTCATAATCATAGAACCCAGGTCACTTAATTAAAATGCTGGGCATCAGTTTCAGTACTGACAAAAGACAGTACTTCATCACACAAAAGTCATGTTTGTGCATCACAGGAAGGCATAATTTATGTTAGCCATGAATAGTCATATAGATAACCAAATAAATTAGTATGTTTTTCATGACTCATTTCTTTCTCTCCTGCTGCCTTTGTCAGCTTCTCTTTCAAAGTGGACAGCTGGAGAAACAAACCAGAAAAAACACAGTTCTAGGTTGAGATAACAGCATATGGTGGTTTAAAAGAGTCGGTGTGTACAAGCCAATGACATATATAACTTTTAATCATGTTTTGCTATGGCTTGCTTGCAAATCATGTTTTGTTTGCAGGGAGGAATTTAGATATAACAAGATGCCAGAAAGCAACAAAACATGACTTCATGTTGTTAAAGCCTGATTGAGTTGTTTATCAAATGTATGGTTGCATTTTAAATCATTGGAATTTTTGTGTGTATGCTAAATAGCAGCCCTAATGGGTCTTCTTCACAGGACTGGGACAATGGAATTGCAGGACTGGGACTTTGAATTGTAAGGAGAGGTTTTAACTTGTTCCTCTATGCTGCTCCACACCTCTATTTGTTATGGCTATTTTCTGCTTATTCCAATTGCAGCTTCCCTCATGAGCGAGACAGCAATATTTGTCAGGTGTGCAGGATTAAAATCTAACAAAATTATTTAAAAATTCAACAACACAATACATTTACACTCTTGTTATTCTCCCATGGAAAATTTTTCATATCTCTACAAATACGTAAGTGTTTTATCTTTATTGATTACACTTATACCCCACCTTTCCTCCAGTAAACTCAAAGGCTTCTCTCACCACTTTATCCTCACAACAGCCCTATGATATAGGTTTGTTAGACTGACAACAAAGTGACTGATTCAGGTCTCTCAGGGTCAGGGATAGCTCAGTAGAGACCTGAACATGGGTCTCACAGGTTCCAGTCCAACAGGGTAACCACACTAGCTTAAGAAATAAATTTTGAAAGAACCCATGCAAACACATTTGAAGATTAGCCACCAAGAATGTCAGTTAATGAAGCTCTGCAGTCCTAATAACATACACATAGCTATAAATTGCATCAGAGGGCAGCCCAAAAACATAAGAGGTAGGAAGAAGAGTCCCTTGAACATAAAGATATCTCTCAAAAGTACAACTGGCCTAGAGCTTATCTGCAGTTTCCCTGAGAAACATGACAGTTAAATTTACAACCAGAGTGACTTCTGCAGCATTCAGGCTGCAGGTAAAATAAACTGCAAGACAAAAAGCCATATGCTACATCTCCAAAGAAGAGCAGGTTTGATGCAGTTTTTAAATTTTACATCATAGTCGTCATTAGGTAATTCGTGAATAGTATATGTCCCAACATATATGGGTTCTTTAAGAGGAGAGATTCGTTTGTGAATAAATTGGAGAAATCAAAATGTTATGTTTGTAGCTGAACCCTGAGAATCAGTCCTGTTCTGAATGCCCATAACAGTCAGTGCTTGGATGCTCTTACATGCACCTCCCTTTCCAAGGGTCAATAAATACCACCTATGTACCAAAACACAGAACTGTCTGCTATGCAAAGGAAAGAGAACAAAAAAGTTATACTGGGTGGAGGGAGGAGGAGAAAATAACTACAGGAAAGATGCTAATATGGAAGGGCTGAAGATATAAATTCTGTTACGCATATATCAATCAAGCAATTCTTTATTACGGCCATTTGGCCAGCACAACATATATTATATTAACTTGAATGTAAAAAGAAAATCAATGCATTCCCCCTAGGCTAGCCAGGAGTGTTGTTTCTCACAAGTCCCCCCCTTCTTTTAAAATATATATTCCTTTCTTATATAAGACCTTAGCTTTCTAGAACATTACTGATGTCTGTATAATTTGTGAGCATGTCTTCTATTTATTGGAGTGGAGAGGATCTGACCGTTCCTTACCTGGCTCTTCGCAATGATATTGCTAAAGTCCTGGAACAGTCTCTCCACGCTGGAGGGCAAAAAGGCAGCAGATGCAGTGCCCCCCTCCTGCAGAGCTGTCAAGCACCATAACCCCCAAACCAGTGGCAGCAGCAGCATCTTGGCCCGGTCTCTGTGGCTGCCTGAGCCAGACCTGCGCAAAAGACAGAAGCCGAAGGAAAGATCATCAGAGTGCTAGGGAGGCTGGAAGCACTGCCTCTGCTGGCAGATTTCCATGCCTTCCTCCTGCTCAGACAACCCCAAAAAGCATCCCTCCATCCTTTCATCCCAACATGATGCAGCTAGATCATTTTAGATCCTTGCCTTAATAGCATTTCAGGCAAAGGTATGCTTTCAGCTGTATAGCACACAATTACCATTCCACTTATCTCCTACTCCCCCATTTCATGTCTTAACACTGACTTTTACATTTCTGATATATTAAACAACACCAATTTTGTTAAAAATAAAAACTAACTGCACCTGAATCAAAGCATCATAGAACTGAGGTCTCTTCCAATTCTATGATTCAATGATTCATGTACTGTTTTACTTTGTAAATGAATTGAAATCATAGCACCATTAATAATAATAATAATAATAATAATAATAATTTTTATTTATAGCCCGCCTCTCTGCCCAACAATCGAGGCGGGTTACAACAATTAAAAACAGAACAATGTAAAAACAACCCCAGCCCTAAATCCCACCTCCCAACCCCTTAAAACAGTATTAAACAGAGGAAAAGTTAAAAACATTATGAGAACATTATGAGAACAAGAGGAATAAAAAGGAGTTCTGCTGCCCTGATGCTAAACGCATCTAAAGAGCAAAAGCTGGTGCTGGCTCTGTTTTCTTTCTTGTGACAAATCAAAACATTCCAGACCATCTTTGTTGTTGTGTGCCTTCAAGTTCTTTCTGACTTACTGCAACCCTAAGGCAAACTCTATTATGGGGTTTTCTTGGCAAGGTTTGTTCAGAGGGGGTTTGCCATTGCTTTCTCCTGAGGCTGAGAGAGTGTGACTTGCCCAAGGTCACCCAGTGGGTTTCATGGCAAAGCAGGGAATCTAACTCTGGTCTCCAGAGACATAGATCAACACTCAAACTACTACGCTACCAACTCACACTGGCTGTCTTCTTTCCAGTGACAAATTAAAACATTCCCGACTATCTGACAACAAAAACATCTTGACAAAATGTAGGCCTGTGACACTAACATTTTTCTTTTCTTTTTCTTCTCCTATAAGATTTTCAACAACTTTAGGTATCACTGATTTGTGGATTTTGGATGTTATTGTAAAACATTCATGTTTGCTTAGGGCCTTTACAGACTGCCAGAAATAATGCAGATTGAGGCCACTTTAACTACCCTGGCTCAGTGCTAGGGAATCATGGGAACTGTATTTTTTTCTGAGACATTGAGCCTTCTCTGTCAGAGAGCTCTGGTGCCACAATAAACTACAATTCCCATGATTCCTTAGCACTGAGCCAGGGCAGTTAAAGTGACCTCAATCTGCATTATTTCTGGCAGTCTGTAAAGGCCCTTAGATAACTTGGGGAGAATTCTGATATTTTGAGATTGAAATAAATTTATAGTCTAGCCTATTATTAGACTGACTGCTCTTTATTTTCTCACTTTAATTATGTTTATGGTTCTGCTTAATTTTTGCTTGGGGAGGTTTAGAATAGTTTATGTTCCATGTATTGAGATGAAGGAGCCGTACAGAAAAAATGTAATAAAATAGCTATTTTGTATGGGAATAGCTGAAGACCCATGGTAGAAATAGTTTATTATATTTTACAGGTGACAATGGACATCTCTAATAATGTTACATGCTTTCTTGGCCACCTGCTAGGTTTTTGTTTAAATAAGAAGAGGGTAATACTGTAGCAAAAAGTGTCAGCCCCATGGCAATGCAGGTGGGCCTGTTTGCTATTGACTCCATCACCTGCCCACACTCTGAGTGGTCATTTGAGGATATGCCAACAATCCAGTCCCCATTGCACCACTTTGTAATCTTGCTCCATGATAATCCATTTATCAGGATTTAAACTCATTTGAGATGTGGTGCTGGAGACAAGTGCTGAAGATGCCATGGATGGTCAAAAACGACAAACAAATGGGTCTTAGAACAGATCAATCCTGAAATCTCCCTGGAAGCTAAGATGACTAAATTGAGGCTATCATACTTTGGCCACAACATAAGAAGGCATGAATCCTTGGGAAAGATAATACTAGGAAAGGTAGAAGGCCATAGAAAGAGTGGAAGCCCCCGAAACCCATCAAGTAGATCATGGGTCTGAACCTGCAAAAGCTGAGCAGAGAGGTTGAGGATAGGGAGACTTGGAGATGTCTCATCCACAGGATCACCATGATTTGAGGTTGACTTGGAGGCAGTTAACAAATTAATAGAGGAAACTTTGCCCATAATCTACCCAAACTGGATTTTGTAACCACCACCCCTCCACTCACAGTGGTTTCTCATGCACCACAGCCCCTTTTCCACACCTTGCTCAAGTGTGTCCCTTCTTACACCTCCAGTTTGCTGACCAGCCTATAGCCTCCACACCAGAACACTAGTCAGTCTGTTTCTACCAAGGTGCTGATTTGAAAAAAAGGTTCTTATTCTAGAACCTGCAGGCATCACTGTGTAGCTGTTTCTACACAGAACCATACTGCTGAGAAAGGGAGAGAATTTCCAGTCCCAAATATTCTAGGAATTGATTTTCCCAGCACAACCAAGAAGAAAGGGCACATCCAGACTGATTGAAAAGTCTCAGTTCACCCAGTGGGTTTACATGGCCAAGTTGGAATTCAAACCCTGGTCTCCAGAGTCATAGTTAAACACTCAAGCCACTACACCACACTGGCTCAGTCGCCACCATAATAATTACTATGATTCCTCTGAGGAACAACCAGCTTGATGGAAAGTGTTGGTAGAAAGTTCAAAATCCACAGTAAAGCAAACTCTCTTGAGATGTAAACATTAAACAGTTTATAAAGAAAACAAAAATAATGACTACAGAAGATCTACACAGATTCAAACTAGACTATGGGGAAACCGAAATAGCAAAAGAGTTCCTGTATCTTGGGTCAAATATTGATCACAATGGGGACTGCAGTCACGAAATAAGAAGAAGAAAAGAAGGAATGGGGAGGCGAGCTATAAAAGAATTAGAAAAGATCCTAAAAGGTAAAGATATCTAACTGAGCAAGAAAGTTAGACTTGCACATGTCATTGTTTTCCCTATTACCATGTATGGTTGCAAGAGCTGGACCATGAGAAAGGCAGATAAAGAGGAAAATGAATTCATTTGAGGTGTGCTGGAGAAGTGTGCTGAGGATACTATGAATAGCCAAAAAGACAAACAAATGGGTCCTAGAACAGATCAAGCGTGAAATCTCCTTGGAACCCAAAATGATAAAGTTGAGGCTGTCATACTTTGGTCATGTTATGAGAAAGAATGACTCACTGGAAAAGACAATAATGCTAGGAAAGGGGGGGGGATGTAGAAAGAGAAGAAGGCTGCATGCTAGATAGATGGACTCTATTAAGTAGGTCACGGGTATGGATTTGCAGGAACTAAGCAGAACAGTGGGAAATAGGGAGTCTTGGAGATGTCTCATCTACAGAGTCACCATGAGTCGGGATTGTCTCAAGGGTAGTTAACAACAACAAATGTTTCTCAGGGGGCATTCACACATTTTTTTAATTTTTTTTTTTGTCCCAAGGAAATGTGGATTGTCACATTGATGCATATTTGGTTTGTTGTTCCCATTATGTTTTGGGTTCGCAAATCTCTTCGAGTCATTTTAGCCCTTATGTTATTCACACATGCCATCATTATGGGTTAAAATGGAGCTGCCCTCCTTTCCTTTAACAATACAGAGTGATCCAAATCGATTCGGAAGTGTATTCACACTGCCAACAATGCAGATTGATGCGGATCTTTCAGGAAAACTTCGGGGGGACAGGACGGTATCAAATATCCCTGAAATCGACACATGTGTGAACACCAAGGATTCAAACCAAATTCATCCCATATTATTTTCATAGTGTAAATGGGGTCTCAGGAAGTTAACTACTTCCACTACTAGAACAATGACAAAAAGTGTAATTCTCTCATGTCACCATTAGGTGGTGGCCTAGGAGTGGGGTGAAAAAGTTATTATTGTTTCAACCATCCACTACATTTTAAATGCCAGGAAATAATTGTTCCCTCCCCCGGAAAGTTTGTGTATGCATATATGAGAGGAAGAGAGAGAAAGATTACGTCATTCAAAATTGTTGTGGTAATATTCACATAGTAGATCACTAGCCAAAGAATGAAAATACTCATATTGGTCTTGTAGGGAAACTTCTAGATCACTTGTCATTTCACTTGCCAAGCTCTTTATTGTCCAAATTCTCAAAGAGTCAGCTTGAGTGTCTCTGAATATGTACAACGTCTCCTTTCACAAAGAACAAAAGCTCAAGGAATTTCTCTTGTTAAACATGTAACAAAAGTGTCCTCGAATACGTGCAGACTGTTCCACCTTTCCAACAGTATGTTTTCTTTATTTTGACTTTATTTAACATAGCAGTTTGGGTGTTGGACTATGACTCTGGAAACCAGGGTTCATGTCCCAGCTTGGCCATGAAACCCACTGGGTGACCTTTGGCAAGTCACATGCTCTCAGCCTTGGGAAGACAATGGCAAACCTCCTCTGGACAAATCTTGCCAAGAAAACCCCATGATAGGGTCACCGTAGGATTGCCATAAGTTGGAAACAACTTGGAGGCACACAGCAGCAACAACAGAATATATGGAAACAGGAGTAAAAATCACAGACCATGATATTTTGATTAGCAAACTGATTAAATAGGTTGGAAACCCATGTTCAAGGAGACATCATCAATGGCTGTGCTTCAGACTAGAGGGAAGTCTCAGGTGGAATGCCACAGAGTTTTGTCCTGGAGCTGACACTTTGCAATATTTTTGTCAATTACTTGGATGATGAGATAGAGGAAATCCTTACCACATTTGCAGATGATACGAAACTGGGAGGGATAGTTAACACATTGGAAAATAGGAACAGAATTCAAAAGGACCTTGATAACCTTAGAAAAATTGGACTGAAACTAATAGAATAAAATTCAACAGAAGCAAATGCAAAATTCTACATTTAGGCCACAAAAACCAAACAAACACTTATAGAATGAGGGATACTTGGCTTAGCAGCAGAACATATGAAAAGACCCTAGGATTACTGTCAATCATAAATTGAACATGACCCAGCAATGTGACTTTGCAGCAAAGAAGGCAAATAATATTTTAGCCTGCATTAACAGAACCATAGTTTCCAAGCAAGGGAAACTAGATTCTGCACTAGTCAGGCCTCATCTTGAGTACTGAAATCAGTTATGGACTCCTCATTTTAGGAAGAATATAGACAAGTTGGAGCTGGTACAGAAAACAATAACAAGGAGAATAAGATCCAAGCAATGATACCTTTATTTGGATGTTATTGGATTTGCTATATGGCCAACACAGCTGCCCCTAGATGTTTTAAGGAGAATAAGAGATATGGAGAACAAAATGTATGAGGAAAAGTTGAGGGAGTAGGGTATGTTCAACCTTGTGAAGGGAAGACTGAGGGGCGCACTCTTTAAATACCCAAAGGACAGTAAGAGAGGAGGGTGCAGGATTGTTTTCTGCTGCCCCAGAGGGTACAGGAACTACATTGAACATTAGAAGGAACCTCTTAACAGTAAAAGCTGATCAGCAGTGAAACCAGTTATGAAGAGAGGTGATGGAATCTCTTTCTTCTCAGGTATCTTCAGAAAAATGCCAGACAGCTACTTACTGGGGGATGCTGTAGCTGTATTTTTTACAATGAGCAGAGAAGTGGAGTTGATGGATTATGGAGTCCTTTCCAACTATACGATTCAATGTTAAAGCAGTTTTTTTAAATTAGTTTACAAAATTAGCTTACAAAAAATTACAATTAGCTTACAAAACCCTTTGCAGTTTCATTTCTGGGATCTCTACCATAACAACATTTATAGATAGTGTGCCTGGGAGGACTTTCAAAGCATTTTGTTCTTGCTTTTACTCTAAGCCAGGGGTAGGCAACCTTTTTGAGCCGGGGGCTGGGTTGCTGTCCCTCAGACAATTGGGGGGCCGAGGCACCAAAAATAAATAAATAAATATAAAAATATTTTTTAAAAAAAAAATTAAATTAAAAAAATATGCATGCACACTCTCTCCGCCCCAGAAAAGCCATGGCAAAACCCCTGTGGAGATTTTGCCAAGAAAACCCCAAGAACAAGTAATAACAACAATAATAAATATCATAATGGTGGGCAGCGGCGGCAGGATCGGCCTGGGGCCGGTCCAAATGCCTTGGAGGGCCGTATCTGGCCCCCGGGCCTTAGGTTGCCTACCCCTGCTCTAAGCCTTCATTCCTAAATTAATTCCTTCTCTGTTGTAACTCCTACCCTGTGGAATAGTTTCCTCATTGAAATTAGGCTGCCAGCATTTAGTGTTTCCGCCACTGGCATTTTCCTGTTCATTTTTCTAACTGTTAACTCCATCAGTTTCCCCTGATTTTTAATGATGAGATTTTTTAAAACTGCTTTTATTTTTTTATTATTTTATCCTTTTAGCTACTCTTTTATTGTATTTGATTTTAATGTGAACTACTTTGGGATTTTTAAAAATGAAGAAATATATAAGAAAAATGTAGAGGTGGATGAGAAATATGGTTTTGAAAAATTCAAGCAACTATTTTCCTTCTCTCCCAAGCTGGAATACAATAAATTGAATTTTTCAGTGCCAACTGGTAAAGCTTGTAATACAAACAGTTAAGTTAAATTGTCATTTAATATCAACAACACTTGTGTTTTTTCTTTCTTCTAACTTTAATGCAATTGGATTTGATTTTTTAAAAAATAATAAACACATTCACACTTTCCTGGTGATTTCCTGCCTTTTTGGGTAAACAGTGCACAACTAGCTTCTGCTATTTGTTTCTACAGAATGGTTTTATAAAAAGGGGCTCAGGCAAATTTATGGAGGACAATTTTATCAACAAGAACTGGTCAAGCTTAGCCTTACCATTAGGGGATCCCTGATGGTGCAGTGGTTAAATGCCAGTACTGCAGCCATACGGTTGTGAGTTCAACCCCAGGGCTCCAAGGTTGACTCAGCCTTCCATCCTTTTGTAGGTTGGTAAAATGAATACCCAGCTTGTTGGGGGCAATTGTCTTACAGACTGTTAACTACTTAGAGAGTGCTTAGTTTCTCTGAAAAGTGGTATAGAAATGTACATGCTATTGCTTTTGCTACCATTAGATAGAGCCAGGAAGCAGCCTTTTGTAGATCTTGGATGTCATGAAAGGGGAGATGGTATGGAGGAGCATATCTCACAGGCTGGCACCTCCTTCTTCTGGCCATGTGGCTACCAGGAGATTCGCAAAGTCAGGAAATTAAGATCCATTTGCAACACAAAAAGATATTTCCTTAGGGAAGGGGTCGGCAACCTACGGCCTGCGGGCCAGCCCCGGCCCCCTGAGGCCTTTGGACCGGCCCCCGCCGACCCCCACGCGCGTCGTGGCCACCATTTTGTTTTCCAAAATGGCAGCCTTGACTCGTTTGCGCATGAGCAAACGAGTCACAGCTGCCATTTTGGAAAACAAAATGGTGGCTGCGACACGTGCGGCAGCGGCGTGGCAGCGGCATGCGTGGCGGGGGCGGCCGCACACGCGCATCAGTGCACGCGCCGCCATTCCCCCCCCCCCTCGGCCCGCAGAAGACTTGGAGGCCAGCGGACCGGCCCCAGGTAAGAAAAACTTGCCGGCCCCTGCCTTAGTGGGTTGTTGGGAGCTGCAGTCCAACAACACGAGAAGAGCTTAGCACTTCCACTCCTATGTTACTTGGTCTCAAGAGCTGCATCTGCACTGTTGCAATAATCCAGTCTGAGTCCACTTTATTTTTTTTAATAATTTTGATTATTATTATTAATATTAATAATAATATTGATTAAAAAAGAACACTATTCACAAACATACAATCACACAATATCAATTGCAAATTATACATTTCTAAAAAAAATCAATCAAGTAATATCCAAAAAGCAAAGAGAATTAGTCTAACATATAAAGCCTAGTATAGTTGTATAATTACACTGTCTTCAATTTGACCTTTGACATTTTGTATTCTAAAATAAATGAACAAGCATTTGTTATTTTTCTCTGAGTCCACTTTAACTGCCATTGGTCCATGCTATCGAATTCTGGTAACTGCAGTTTGTTGTGGCACCAGAGCAGAGCCTAACCCTTCCACTCCTATGTTACTTAGTCTCAAGGGTCGCATCTGCACTGGAGCAATAATCCAGTTTGAGCCCACTTTAACCGCCATGGGTCCATGCTATGGAATTCTAGGAATTGCAGTTTGTTGTGGCACCATCCCAGATTTCCATAGCATGGATCCATGGCGGTTAAAGTGGGCTCAAACTGGATTCTTGCTCCAGTGCAGATGCAGCCAATGAAGGCCTGCTCCTTCTTTCCTGGTCCACCTTTTCCTGAGGGTGATGGTGTGGCCTGTTGCAAGGGCCCTCCCTTTCCTCCCCCTTCCTGCAAAACTGAGTCACTGCTGCTAATTTAATTCCTCTGCCTCATTCCAAGGATTCCAGAGGAAAACTGTCACCCTTCCAAAATACCAGGCAGGCCTCTTGCGCCTTTTTGCGCATTCCGCCGCTTCCCAGAGCTTCCCATTTCAAATCCCAACCAGGGGGCAGGAACCTTTTGGAGGAACCAAAATTAACCCTGGAGGTGGAGAGTTTGAATCCACTCTTTCTCTCTAACCCCCCCCCTTTTTTTCTCCACCACTTCCCCCCTCCTCCTTTTCTCTAAAGCAAAGTTCAGGAAAACTTTCCTTTTTGACTTCCACTAGCGTCTTATCAAAGTAAGTACAATAAATTTTATATATATATATATATATATATATATATATATATATATATATGTATATATTCTTTCCTTCTCCTTTCTCAAGAGTTTGTTCTGTTTCTCCCTTAAATTATTTACAGTTTCCTTCTCAAGGTAGATTTGGAGCAACAATGTATTTTTGTACAATATATATTTTTACTCTGATTTCCCCTTTTTTGTTATTGCTTTTCTTGTTTTATTGGATTGCCTTTTAATTGCAGGGAGGGAAAAATGTTTACCACTTAATTTTCCTGGTTGGAAACTCTTTAACTTGTTTTATTTATTTAAAAAGGGATAGTGGATTGAGTTGGAGGGTTTGTGGATGGATTGTGAGTCTCTAAGACTGCATACTGGTTTAAAAATATTTTTAAAGAAGTAATAGTCAGTTTCTTCCTAACTTAACCTGAGTTTTCAAAAGTTCTCTGAAATACAAAAAAGATCCATTGCGCACATGTGTTAGTTTCAGTCTTATGGTTAAGAAAAGAGTTTTTACAACAACAAAAATTCTCCCCCTCTTGACTTTTATCAAGGTTTCTGTATCTGAAGACCTGAAACAAAAAGTGATGAGGATACCACACCTTTAAAAAAAAGAATTTGTGATTGTGTGATTGGGATTTTCTTTGTTTGGAAAAAAAAAAGCCCAGAGGCAAACAGTGTGGGTTTCATTTTGTGCAATAGTTTATGGGGGTATTGTGTGAATGGGGGCTGGCTTTGTTACTGAACTTTCAGTAAAGGGTGTGAATGGATTTTATTTATTTATTTATTGCTGAATTGTATTTTGCTAAATTCTGGGAAACTTGGTTGTACTACTGGAAGGGAGGTGACTCCTTGATTTTCTCCTCCCTAATTTCCTTCACCAAAGGAAAGGCTTTAAAAAACATTCCCACCCTTTTCAAGAGCCAACAAACTCTCTCCCAGGTTAACCTCTTTAGGAACAAACCCATCCAACACAATGGGTTGCCCATCTGCAAAATGAGTAGGATCATGAGGAAGAGAAGGAGTCCAGTTCTGTTACTGCATGGAAGGATTTGGAGATTTATTAACAAGGGAAAGGCTAAATCAGTGAGGAACCATCCAGACCCACACAGGCTAAAATAAGTCCCTTTTTTTGTTTTGTTTTGTGGATGGTCTGGAATAGGCTACTCTATTTTGTTGGGCCAAGGTCTATAAGGGTCCTCACACCAGATCAGGAGTATATTATTGTTGGGTGCCTTCAAGTCATTCTGATTTAAGGCCATCAAAGTTTTCTTGGCAAGATTTGTGCAGAGGAGGTTTGCCATTCATTGCCTTCCCCTGAGGCCGAGAATGTGTGACTTGCGCAAGGTCACACAGTGGGTTTTGTGGCTGAGCAGGGAATCAAACCCAGGGTCTCCAGAGTCATAGTCCAACACTCAAACTACTACGCCATGCTGGAGCATATAAATGCACAAAATGCCTTACATCAGCAAACGTGTTGTGGTTACAAAACACGAATACAAAAACCTATTCATACAAAAGACCCAAAAGCATTGTGTATAAAAGCTTCTAAGTTGTGTATATGGGACTTCAAATTGTCTGCTAACTTATCGTGACCCCATGAATTTCACAGGGTTTTCTTAGGCAAGGAATACTCAGAGGTGCTTTTGCCAGTTCCTTCCTCTGAAGTAGAGCCTACAGCAGTTGGAATTAACTACTGGTTTCCCATCCAAGTACTAACCAGGGATGACCCTGCTTAGCTTACAATAGCAGACAGGAGCTGGTGTCTTTTGTGTATTTAGGTCCTGTGCTATAGTGCGTATTATATTTCTGTGCCTTCAAGTTAGGTGTGCTCAGACTTTACTCTTTAGGGATCTACAGGTATACCTCAGCTAAGGGCCTTTGTAGACTGCTAGAAATAGTCAAATTGAGTCCATTTTAACTGCCCTGGCTTAGTGCTAGGGACTCATGGGAATCATATTTTTTTTCTGAGACATTGAGCCTTTTCTGTCAGCTTTGGTGCCATAATAAACTACAGTTCCCATGATTCCCTAGCACTGTGTCAGGGCAGTTAAAGTGGCCTCAATTTGCACTATTTCTGGCAGTCTGCAAAGGCCCAAAGTACATCTTTAAGGTACCAGAAGCAGAAATAACATGGAAAAAATAGGGATAAGTTCCTATACCACAAAAAAGAAGAGTAGTCTGACATGTTTCAGCAAACCTTATATCCCAGACTCACTTTATGCACATATAAAATGAATCAGTCCGGTCAGGTAAACCTTGCATAAGTAAACAAAATAAAAATAAAAATAAAAAAATGACCCTATAGACTAGAGATAAATTCTTCATTCACCAGACCATACTTTTCTTATGATTTTTATTTTTAATTTGGTGGCCTAACTAAAAGATCTGTGATTTGCTTTTGTTTTGTTTTTTTAACATGCTAGGGTTAGCTAGCGAGGCAGGTTTGTCTACTTTCCCCATTTCTCTATGTTTTACTAGACAGCAGCTGTTTACCTTGCCTGTTATACATAACTACAGTAGAATGGGTTAAAGGAGAATCCCATTTGTTCTGTTATAGGCAGGAATAAAGAAGTACAATAGAATGGGTTAATTTTGTTATAGGCAGGCATACATAACTACAGTAGGATGGGTTAAAATAGAAATACAACTCAAGCTTTATTGTACTGTCTATTGCAGACATGTTGCTGCAATCTGACACCATGTCTATGTTTGTCCTGTCCTCCTTCACTATCATCCCAATCTTGATGCTGCTAAAAATCTGCCAGCTAGACAGAGGAAAAGGAGATTGGGCAGATGTAAAAAGACTTTTTATCATGGGGTTTGTTAACTATGGGGCTGTACAGACTGGCCACAAGGGCTGACCTGGGGGTGGAGGGGGGGTGGCGACTGCACACCTGCCACCCTGACTCTGCCCCCCACGTCATTCTCATGCTGCCCACCCAAACAGACGGCGGGCGGCGTCAGGGTGCTCTCTTGGTGCAGTGTTCATACACACTGTGCCAAAAGAGCGCCGAAAAGCCACTGTGGCAAGGGCGGCTTTTTGCCACTCTAAAAAGGAGTGGCATTTGCCAGCCCTTTTTAGAGCGGCAAAGCGCTGAATCGGGGCTGCAGCGTGCGGTTGCCGTGGCCCCAATCCGGCGCTCCCAGAGGTGGCACGGACACCCCTTTCGGACAGTCTGTAGAGCCCCTAAGCTATGGCTGTACTTTCTATACTACACAGTTATAGCAATTTGATATCACTTAATGTTGTGGCTGTGTTCTATGGAATACCAGGATTTGTAATTTAATGAGGTACTTAGAGAATCTTCTCTAGAGATCTCCCTGAACTAGAGCACTAGACTCTGTAGCAGAGGCTGAGTATCTCACCAAACTACAAGTCCCAGGATTCCAAAGGATGGAGCTGTCACAGTTAAGGTCATGTCAGACTGCAGTAACTAGCAGCGAATCTTAAGTACCTTGCCCACTACAAATCCTAGGATTCTGTAGGGTTGGCTTATGGCCGTTTGAGTGGTAGAGCTAGCATGGCGTAGTGGTTTGAGTGTTGGGCTACAACTCTGGAGACTGGGGTTTGATTCTCTGCTTGGCCATGAAACCCCCTGGGTGACCTTAGCCAAGTCACACTCTCTCAGCCTCAGAGGACGGCCATGGCAAAACCCCTCTGAAGAAATGTGTCAAGAAAACCCCATAATAGGTTCGCCTTAGGGTCTCCATAAATAGGAAACGACTTAAAGGCACACAACAACACAGTGTTCAAGTGGTATTAAACTGATGTAGTATAGATACATGGTTATAGAAACCCTTACCTTCCAGTATTTGGAACCAAATACAAAATTGTGGTTGAGGGAGTGGAGCCAACTCTCTTGGATCCAGGGGGGTACATATTCAGATATGCATATGAATTAGTATAGATCATGAATTCTAGCACCTACTTGTGAAATGGGTCTGCAGAACTGCCCTGAGAAGTGGTTAAAGGACCTTTTATATTGAAAACTTAGAAGCTAGTAACTCAAACCAAGACATGATAGTGCAATGTTCCTTTTACTTGCAGTTTTAAAGAACAGGGAAAATCACACACTCTCAGCCTTAGGGGGAGGCAATGACAAACCTCCTCTGAACAAATCTTGGCCAAGAAAACCCCATTATAAATTCACCTTAGGGTTGCCATAAATGAGAAATGACTTGAAGGCACACAACACACAATCTGAAGTAGGATCCCATTTTGTACTTGAGAAACACTGAGGCTAGGGAGAGAAATATGGTCAGTCCAAGCAAATTTGCTTACTGGGGTGAAGGGCAAGATGGTGACTGCTCCCCATTCCATGAATTGAAGTCAACTGAACTGGTTACTTCAGGTCTGCAAATGCGGAAGTCCCTTCCATTGCAGGCTAGGGAGAATGAGAGAATGAATGCCTGTGATATATACTGTTCTGTTCTCCTTCAGAGAGGAAAAGCCATAGTTTTAGGAGGAATAGCTGGAGGGCCACCAGTCTTGCCTTCTGATATCAGATACTAAGGCAATCTACCTCTGCCTAATGATAGGGCTAGTCTGGACAGAGAATTGGCATGTAAACTGCATCCACACTGCAGAAATAATCCAGTCTGATACCACTTTAACCGCCATGGCTCATTGCTATGGAATTCTTGGAACTGTAGTTTTGTGAGACACTTAGCCTTCTCTGTCAGAGAGCTCTAGTGCCACAATAAACTACAAACCCCAGAATTTCTTCTCATTGAGTCATGGCAGTTAAAGCGGGTGAGACTGGATTATTTCTGCAGTGTGGATGCAGCCTCAGAGAGGTAAGTGTGTGTAGGACGGCCGCCTTTGTGTTATTGGTGTTCAGCAACCGAGAGTGAGAAACCCCTGCAGATCTACTGCAAACCCTTGAGGATCTACATCAGGGGTAGGCAACCTTTTTGAGCCGTGGGCCAGGTTGCTGTCCCTCAGACAATTGAAGGGCCGAAGCACCCAAAATAAATAAATAAATAAATTTTAAAATATATATATATATTTAAAATATATACATGCACACTCTCTCAGCCCCAGAAAAGCCATGACAAAACCCCTGTTGTGATTTTGCCAAGAAAAGCCCAAGAACAAGTAACAACAACAATAATCAATATCATCATGGTGGGCGGCGGTGGGGGGCCGGTCCAAAGACCTTGGGGGGCCGCATTCGGCCACTGGGCCTTGGGTTGCCTACCCCTGATCTACATAGTAGTCTGCCAGTAGATCCTGATCTGTTTTCTGCCTGTCCTTGTTTGTTCCATTTCTTTTCACATCCATTTCATCCAAGGCCTTTCAAGTAGAGGTAGGGAAAAAGTTTTACAAGAGTCATTTTCCTGCTTAGAATTACTGGAGACAAAAGGATCTTTTATTTTGAGATGATTGCATTACTTAATTTGTTATAAAAATAAACAACCCCCCAAAAAAAACCTGGTTTGTATTAGGTTGTTGCTGGTGGGGCTGGTACCTCAGATCTCCCCCTTGCTAACAAGTAACATCTGGAGAGTAGATGATGTTATTGGGGATACCCTGGTAGTCTTTGTGAGTGTTGTGTAGATGTGAAAATGGATGGGCAGGTTTTGTAAGGTGAATGTGCTGTAGCTTTTTTTGCATTTGTAGTGTCTGTATGCAAGGGAATATATTAATTAATTAAGGCGGGGGGGAGAAGAGAGAAACAGAGAGAGACTTGGATATAGCAGTCTACATTTGCACAAGACCTTGATGTGACTTGTTCCAAAAACAAACATGACCTTTCACATGGGTGCATGTGTTACTCAGATTACAGGATAAAGTTGGGGCCCATTACTGCTTTGTGGAGGGCAGAAGGAACTAGTTTTTCTTAACCTATGCAACTTATCTTTTAAAAAAACTTTTAAAAAGGGAGAAAACAAATCAAAACACTGCGGCAGAGAGATTTCAGAAACTCTTACATAGCCATCTGTGACTGATCTTTCTTGCCTCCAGTCTGCAACATGTCTAACTTGCATGATCTTAGCTTTTTGAACTGAAAAGCCCAAAATCCCATAAAAAGAGGCACCTTTTCACATCTGTACATCAGGGCTTTCAAAAAAAAATTCTCTCAGATTTGCAGGAGCATATCTATGTTGCTATTTCTTCAGATCAGACCAGGCAAAAGCCAGCTGTACTGAGTAAGTTTTATCGCCAGGTTAGCTTGTTTTGAAAACAATCTAAAAGAGACAGCCTTGGGATTTTGTTTTGTTTTGCTATTTATTAAAATACTTCGCTCCAGCAATAATTGTTGGAACTTAAATGTTGTGCATTTTTTAAAAAGTTTTTTAAGCCCTTTACAGAGGCTTAATCAGAACTTGAATGTCTTCTCTTTTGGATTGCAGTCCCCATACTCCACTAACCATTATGGCCAGCGGATGTGCCTGCTGGGGAATTCTGAGAATAGTAGGCCACCTTTCCAACTTGTGGGTTTAGCCAAGATTCTAATTTTTAGAGTCTGTTAGAATTGTCTCTGAACTGTTTATGGATTTTAAAATTTGCCAGCCAATTATTTGCTAAGTGGAAAGTAAAATTTGGCGTTCTCCCAGTCAGGTCTGCATAGGACCTGAGCCATGCAAGCATGTGAGTGTAGTAAAGTGTCCCAGGAGGATTAGATTGGGAAGACACAAGTTCTAAATCCCACAAATTTTGCTGTCATTTTAGTCAAATCACCACTCATCTCCCTTTCACGGCTGTCTGAATGTAAAGGAATCTTACAAGCTGGGATGCAAATAAAATAAAAGCTCTACTCAAAAAAGTAAATCTCACAAAAATTAGTGAGGAGAACAAGATGTACTCCCTTCTTAATATACTGTGGACTGCAATTTTCATTCCCTAATCATAGGCTTATCCTAAATATATAATCAAGTAGTGTAGTGCTGCAAAACCACAATACTGTCAACACAAAACAGAAAGAAATGAAGGATGCTTGGAAATGTGAAAAGTAACCACTGCCTCTCACACACTTCAACTGTTGTTGTGTGCCTTCAACTTGTTTCCGACTTATGGAGGTTCTAAGGTGAACTTGTCAAGGGGTTTGTTCAGAGGAGTTCTGCCATTGTCTTCCCCTGAGGCTGAGAGCATGTGACTAGCCCACGTGGGTTTCATGGCTGAATCGAACCCTGGTCTCCAGATTTGTAGTCCAACACTCAAACCACAACGTGATGCTGACTCTCTTAACTTGTATAGCTGCTTCTAAACAAATCCACTGAAGATACTGGTCCACAAGACATTTTACTCACATGTCTAGCTTTCTATAACTGTGTTAACTTTCCTTGTATCACCTTAATAGTACAAAAATAAAAGATAGACCAACTCTACTTTGCCAAAGAGTCTAGTTGCAGTATAAAAATGATTTTTTTTCTCTTGTCATATGCAGCTACCATTACAACAGCCTCTGGAACTGCTGATAAATATACAGTGGGCCCTTGGTGTCCACTGTATATTTGGCTTGGTTTGGTTTGGTTCCAGGAAACCCCCCCCCTCCCATGGATACCAAAATCCATAGATGCTCAAGTCCCATTAAATACAATGGCACAGCAAGATGGTGTACCTTGTATAAAATGGCAAAATTAAGGGGTGTTTTTGGAACTTAACTGTTTTAAAGATATTTTCAAACCGTGGATGCTTGAATCCATGGATAAAGAATCCGTGGCTATGGAGGGCTGGCTGTATCTTGCAAGATTCATTTCTTTCTCTATCACATAGGCTTTTAGTTGTTGTGTGCCTTCAAGTCCTTTCAAGACTTACGGCAACCATAAGGCAAGCCTATCATGAGGTTTTCTGGGGCTGAGAGTGTGTGACTCACCCAAGGTCACCCAGTGGGTTTCATCTTTCCAGTTCTGCAGTACCAGTTCCCCTCTTGTGTTCTGTACTTCTGCAGAGATACAGCAAAGCAACAGATTTAGGCCTGTCTGTTTAATTGGGATGTCAAGTTAAAGGTACACTCAGAATGGCTCTTATTTCTTAATCAAAGCCAGCTTTGTTTTGTCCAGACAATTATTGTTCTTAACCTAGACCAGGGGTAGGCAACCTTTTTGAGTCGGGGGCCGGGTTGCTGTCCCCCAGACAATTGGGGGGGGGGGGGAAGCACCATAAATAAATAAATAAATAAATAAATATAATTTTTTTTAAAAAAATCAAAAAAATATGCATGCTCACTCTCTCAGCCACAGAAAAGCCATGGCAAAACTCCTGTGGAGATTTTGTCAAGAAAACCCCAAGAACAATAACAACAATAATGAATATCATCATGGCGGGGTGTGTGTGGCGGCGGTAGCGGCAGGACGGGCCGCATCTGGCCCCTGGGCCTTAGGTTGCTTACCCCTGACCTAGACATTCATGAAGATGATTCTCATGATAGATTAAGTTCTGTTATGTCATATTACCTACCTCCCTATCATTAGTTCTGGTAATGCTTGTTGTTTTTGTTGTGCTACTATTTGGAAAACATTTGCCTTTAAGAGCACAAATCTATGCATTTAGAGTATCTGTGTGTCTTTCAAATGTTTGCAAGGCATCTTTTTCATTTCATTTTTATTTATTTATTTATTTTGCCATACAATGTACAATTGCTTTTGTTCCAGATCTTTCTGTGGCTTGCTTTCCCAAAACTAGGCTGTGGTCTGAAAATCACTTATGTCTAAGTAGTTTCAAGATTGCAGTGGCAGAAACAGGAAATCCCAACAAGGTGGGAAACACTCCCAGGAAGAGTGCAACCTGAAGGAAGCTGTTCCCTATGGGCTTTTCTTTTCTTTTCTTTTCTTTTTTTGGTAGAAGAAGGAAGTTGGTCAAAAGAACATTTGCCCAGCTGTTTTAAAATCAGTATCAAAAGCAAAGGAAAACCTCAGAGCCCAAGCAAAACAAAAATCAGTTGTTTTAACTTCCACAGTTGCTTGTCCTTGGCTCGGCTCTGAGGAAGCTGGAGGTTGTGATTAATCTTACGCCAGGGAAGTGTCTTTCTGCGTGCAAAATCCGTCTGGATAGGCTGCAGCTGTTTGGAAGTCTTTTGGCCCTGGGGAAAAGGAAACCCAAGGCCTACAATTTGCTTGAGGGGGGAGGGAAGGGGGGGAATCTGATCACAGATTAAAAGAGCCAACCCCCTTCCTGTCTTTAATGCAAGATATAATCCATGCTGGAAGGTTTCTTTGTCTCACTGCTGAACTGTGTTCCCAGGGGTCACTGGAACTGGAGTAACCAGGCAAAGAAACTAGGTTTCGACTTGACAGGGAGCAGTGAAGTGGGGCAAGACAGAGAGAAAAAAGACCTGTGGTTTTTCTTTTCATTTTTTCCTTTGAGCCATTTTCTCTAGAGGAAACTTAATGGTTGCATGCGGGATTTTCCACTGGGGGTGTTTTGTTCTTTGCAAAAGTTTGAGCTTCTAAAACTACAGTCAACCCGCTGTATCCACAGATTCAAGCATCCATGACTTGAAAATATTATATATATATATATATATATATATTCCCAAAAGCATTCCAAAAGTCAAAAAGCCTGATGTTGCCATTTTATAAAGTAAAGCAGCTTCATTTATATACTGCTTCATATCGCGCTATGGGATGTCTAAGCGGTTTACAACTGTAAGCTCATTGCCCCCCAACAGCTGGGTACTCATTTTAGCGACCTCGGAAGGATTTTATGTAAGGATCACCATGTTACCATCCTTTATATTTCATGTGACTTAAACATCCACGGATTTTGGTATCCATAGAGGTTCCTGGAATCAAACCCCAGTGGATACCAAGTTCCCACTGTACTTTTTGCTGGTCTCCAAACTTTATACTTTTCCGAATGTTGTACCCTGCCCACACTAGTGATAGGTAGTGGACAATCTGTGGCCTTTTTTTCATCTTCCTTTTGACCTTCCTAAAGAAACCTTGGGTTAGCCTTGCACTGTAAATTGGTGGCTTTTACAAATAAATGCTATTGCTTTCATCAGCAACTTTTGCCATTGGTTTCCACAGTTCCTTTCTTTTCTCCATAAGCAGGACTGTTACCTCCCTTCCCTGCTTATGTTTATTTTTTTTAAAAAATCATGCACCTCTTAGCTGCCTTTCACAAATGGGGGCTTATAATAGACAAATCCAGTTCTATATGAATTTTAACAGGTTCATAAAAGCATGAACTAATTGTACACAAATATTAAACCAGTAAAAACAAAAACATAAGAGATACTTGACCAGTCCTCTCTCAGCATAGTTCTTGATACCAAGGAACTGATACCCTCCAAATGATGGCTCTAGGTACCCCAGCCTCTTCCTCCCCAAACAAGAAAAGCTTCCTTCTTTCTCTCCATCCATGAATGCAACTCAGGCTGCATCTGCACTGCAAAAATAATCTGGTTAGACACCACTTTAACTACCCTGGCTCAGTGCTGTGGAATTTTGGGAGTGATAGGTGGTTGTGCTAGTGCCACAATCAACTACCATTCCCAAAATCCCGTAGCATTGAGCCAGGGCACTTAAACTGGTGTTAAACCTGATTATTTCTTCAGTGCAGATGAGACATCAGTTGATTATGATTTTTCCTTTGGTGGGGTGAGCCAAATCACAGACATATAGTAGTGACTAGCTGCAATGCCTACTAAGAGAATAATTCAAACAGTGGTTTATGTTCATCCTGTCAAGGCAAGCAAAGGATGTGTTTATGTGTGCTAAAGAACCCTTTTCCTGTCTCTGGTAGTGTGGAAGGACTCATAATTGCTAGCAGCTACAGTTGTTGGTCATTTCAAAATATGGCTGAGCAGGGGCCTATACACAGAAAGTGTCAGGGCAGTATGGAGCCAGAGCAGAGCTTGAAAAAGTTACTCTTTTGAACAACAGCTCCAGCAAACCCACTCAGCCAGCAATACCAGTGGCTTCTCCAAGCTCTGATGTGGATATTGCTGAGAAGGAGGTGTTTTTTTTTTTTAATTTTTAACTTATTCCTGCGGTCCATCAGATGGATCCAGTTGCAAAATAATTTTTCAGAGACTAGACGTATGCTCAGAATTAAGGAATAGGGTGTTTGAGCATATGCTCTGCACAAGATTGTTTTACGTACTAACACTATTGGGCTACCTCTAGTTAGTTACTTGGTCAATTCCCAGGTTCCTCCATGCCTACAAGACCATCTGAAGCAATAGTGCAACAAGAAGTAACTTTGGGGCCACCTCTAGTACCATGTTCTGCATTCTAACTGGCAGTGGCTTTGGAAGGATGCATGCAGGCCAAGATCTTTCCAGATCAACTATCTAAGACAGAGGTAAGCAACCTTTCCCCTTTAAGGGCCTAGGGACTTCAGCTCCCAGAAGCCTCAGCCATGTTGGCCAATAGTCCCATGTTGGCCAATAGCTCCTAGGATTCTGGGAGCTGAAGTCCCTCGGCCCTTAAAGGGGAAAGGTTGCCTACCCCTGACTCTAAGACCCTGTTACCCAGTAGTTTATGATCTCCTGATTCCAAATAGGGTTGGACTGAAACATCTGCCATCTTGAGGCATCATGACCAGCAAACAGGGAAGATGAGAAATGTGGCTGGACGAGAGCTGAGGACCCAAGGTTGTGTGCTGCCACCTGGGTATATGAATAATGGGATATGAGGCCTTGTCTTACAGTCTGTTGAAATCAGCTCCACTAAATCATGCCTCAATGTAATATTTTCCTTTTTCTTTGCTTTCTCCTCAGATACTTCTCTTGACATCATAGAGCCTGGCAGTTGAGCACAGGCGACCAGCCCCTCCAGGGAGATGGGGGATGCTGGGGAGAAGGGTCTGGATAATGATGCAGAAGGAGTCTGGAGCCCTGACATAGAACAGAGTTTCCAAGAGGCACTGGCAATCTATCCACCCTGTGGGAGGCGCAAGATCATTCTTTCCGATGAGGGGAAGATGTATGGTAAGTGGGACTTTTCTGGGGCAGATTGGCTGCTTCCTCCCTATTACATCCTTCATTCTCTTGGAGGATTTATCCTGAGTACTATAGGATATGCTGAGAAGTATTGGGCTAAAATACATGAAGACAGGGTTAATTCTAAACATTTAGGAAGATGCTTTGAAGCTCTCAGGAGATGAATTAATATTGAAGATATGATAGTTTTCTGTGGCATCTGCTCCATGAGAGCTCTGAGGAAGGGAGAAGACTGCTAACAGATGTAGTCTATGTAGCACTTAGATGATTTAAATTGGGCTCTACCACAGTTGTTAATCAAAATGGAGACCGTGGTCAGGAAATAAGAAGAAGACTAAGACTAGAAGGACACTTATAAAGGAACTAGATATTAAAGGTAGATCAGTAGATAGCAAGGTCTGAATCATCAGTGCCATCCTCAGCAATAGGGAACAAAGCACACAATACATGTGAATGATACATGTAGGAAGAAGTGGTCAAATGCTTATTCAGCGTTGAAAATATTTGTTGATCCAGAGTCCCAATTATTTGGAATTTATAGGAATTATGACTGTATGTGTGGACTTTGGGAATCTTTTTATTTTGTTGTGTGCCTTCAAGTCATTTCCAACTTATGGCGACCCTAAGGCAAACCTATCATAGGGTTTTCTTGGCAAGATTTATTCAGAGGGGTTGCCTTCACCTTCCTCTGGGGCTGAGAGACTATGACTTGCCTAAGACCACCCAGTACATTTCCATGGCTGAGCATTGACTCAAATCCTGATATCCACACAGTTGTCATCCAATGCTTAAACCACATCACCACACTTGGAATACAACCTCAGAATATTTCTAATCAGCCAGTGTGGCAAATTAGTTTGTTGACTGTTACGAGTGGCACCTTGGTTGGATGATTGTACTTTTGATTTGTTGCTTCTTGTTCCTCAGGCCGCAATGAACTTATCGCCCGCTACATCAAATTGAGGACAGGGAAAACACGGACAAGAAAGCAGGTGAGCCTAAAGGGCTTGGTCTGGGAGACGTAGGGGCTTTGCAGACGGCGCAAAGTGCCATCTTCGAGCCAAGGAACAGGAGGACATCATCGGAGTGGCCGGCATTGCACACGGCGAGCGCTCTGATGACGTCCTTCCATCGCAGAGTCCAGACACGCTGTGACGGAAGAGACGCAGAAGAGGTGCGCACGCTGTCTCTTCCGGCGCCCTTTCCGCGTCTTGAGGAAGGAGCGCTATTTTAGTGTTCCTTCCAGGACCAGCCGAACAGTGGATTGGGGCCGAGGAGTGGGGCACCTTCGGCCCCAATTCTCGGCTTCTCAGGGCGGTCCATGGCTGCCTGTCTGTAGAGGCCCTTGGGCTCATAGGAACAACTTTTGAATGATGGGGTTGAGGGAATCATATTTGTCCAGCCCTCCCTTAAGACTATCCTGTTTGTAAAGAGATCTTGTAGCACCTTTGAGACTAACTGAAAGAAAGAAGTTGCAACTTCCTCAGATGCATTTCATCTATCCTTAAGATTATCCTGTTTATCTCTCATCAACTCCTTTCACAGGTTTCCAGCCACATCCAGGTGTTGGCTCGGCGGAAAACCCGCGAGATTCAGGCCAAGCTCAAGGTGAGATCCTTTACTGCTGCCCCTGACTTGTTGATGCCAAGACTTGCCACCCATCCTATTGTAAGTGAAAGTTTGCGAGAGTTTACCTTTGAAGGCAGCATATAAATCTCCAAATCTCCAAAGGAGTAGGAAAGAGTAGAACATACATTTTGACCAAATTCCCTTAGTGCTTCCTCAACACTCTAAACTAGGTGATGAAATGTCACAAGATCATTACATTTTGTCAGTATTCTGTATTTGTATCTGCCCAGGTAGGAAATGACCAAAAGGACTGTGTGGGTGTATGGGACTGAATGCTTCTCTATACATGTTCCTGAAACATGTGCCTGGCTGAGGAGAAGGGAATTCCAAAAGTTGGTTTCTGTACGTTTGAATGATGTTTGGTAGTTAGTAGAAAAAGAAAGGATTCCTGGTTTCATTGGGAAGTGATTTTAGTAGGAACCATTTTTGTGGTTTTGGGGTGGGGTGGGGTGGGGAAATTGTATTACAATCCAAGACTGGGTGGGTGGAGGACCTTTGGCCCTTCAGATGTTTTGGACCACAGTCCCACAATCCCATTGGCTGTACTGGGTAGTGAAATCCAAAATCCCTGAAGGGTCAAAGGTTTACCACACATGCCCTGAAGTTATGGTTTCAAAAGTACTCAAATAAGATGTCATCTTGAGGGCACCTGAATCAGATGGCTTTCTAAGACTAAGTAGGTCAGTACCTGAATGGGAGACCACTGGGAAGCCCATGTAGGCTACTTTGACTTTGATGTGTATGGGGGGGGGGAGAATAATAGACAGTTGTTTGTATCCTACAAGTTAATCCAAGTGACCCAAGGCACTCTGGGAATCTTTGGAACCTGTTACACACCTTCTCAATGAGATGGCTGAGGAGGGCTGACAGACTTCATGATAGGCATCTTGATTGATTCAGATGTCTACCAATGAGTGTCATCAAGCCCACCATGATCAGGCAACCACTAGGGCCCATCTGAGGCAATTGTCCTGCTTGCTGTGGCCCCACTAGCCTCTTGCCTCATCTGGTGGATTGGCTTCCCTTCCAGTAGTGCTGTAACAAACTAAGGATGAACTGAAGAGATTCTTGGCTCTACTTAGGCCTAGGACTGTCATTCCCCCACCATTTTTATGAGCCAGCCATTGCACTGAAGAGGCTAACAGTGAGTTCAGAAGCATGCCGGGGGATGCCAGCAAAAAATGGCACCAAGTTACTGTGAAGGGAGGCATTAGGCTTGGTGCAGACCCTGCATGTCATGGGTAGAATGACAGTCCCAAAATGAATTCCAGGGTCTTCCATGATCAGAGTGTGTACTTTAACTATGCATCCCAAAATCCTTTGCAACATACACACAGGCCTTTGCCAGTCACTGTCAGGCCTTCATAAGTAAGGTAACAGTGTAGAAACAATGCCTTGAAGGTAGGCTACTCCCAAAAGCCTTGGGCGAGAAAAACCGGTTCTTTAAAAGCAAGGTTTGTCTTTTCCTTTTCCCCCCTCAGGACCAGGTAGCAAAAGACAAAGCCCTTCAGACTATGGCAGCCATGTCTTCTGCTCAGCTCGTGTCTGCTACTGTCCTTCAGGAAAAACTGGGCCTGTCAGAACCCCACTATCCACCCAGTGCCACCGTAAGCATACATAAAGGAGAAGCTGTGAAGTGGGATTTCTGTGGGACTGCCTGTTAGGGCGCTTTTGTTGGAAGAATTTTGCATTTTTCCTCCTCCTTAGATAGGGATTTTCTGCATGCAAATTCTCTTTTCTCTCTCTCATTTAAACTAACAATGTGGTTTAGGTCACTCCCCCTTTTGGAAAGAGCTCATACCAACTCACACACTCTCACAAATTATTTTTTTCTGAACTGTTGGTTTTCTATCTATCTTCTCTCTCAACTTTCTTTGGAAAAATGGTGAGATAAAGATTTCTTTTTACCTGAACTATTTACTAGCTAGATTAGGATATAGCCTCTATGTATATATAGATTAAAGCCATTAGTAAACTTTTGTTTAAACTACAAGCAACTTGTGTTGTTTTTGGGTCAGTCTCAGTTCATAGGGAAGACAAAGGCACATTTCTGTTACTCTGCTGATTTAAAGCTAGACCCTAACAGGCTTGGCTTCGATATTTTTGATATTAAATGTTTTTGTTTCCTTTACAAAGACTGAAGCCTTAGGAAACTTAAATTACACTACAACTTTTATACAATATGTTTTAGATTGGAGTTTGTGCCAGTTTATGTTTCTCATCCCTCCAGATGTGTTGGACTACAACTTTCCATAATTCTCAGACAGCATTACTACGTTGCCTGGAGATTATGGAAGTTGAATTTATCATGTATGGAGAGAACACCAGGTTGTAGGAAGCCTATGTCAGTTCAATTTTTTTAACTTTCTGCAATGAAATCCTGGGAGTTTTAGTTTGTTGACAAGCTAAGCATTCTCTGTTCATAGATCTCTAGTTCCATGGGGAGACAGAATGGTTATGGGAACAGCTGAAATATCCAATTAAGGAAACATTTGCTGAATTAAATTTCAGTAGGCTAATCATGCAGATATTCATCATCAGTAGGATAAAACCTACTTTTGAAGCTAGAAGCATCTTTTCTTTGTTTTTTTGATGCACACACCATTTAAATCTCAAAGCAGGTTATATTTTAAGAGGAGATGTTCCCTTCAGGAGGGGACAATGTTTCTCTTAAAATGGTACTTGCTGTCTGTAGCTTTTATAGGTGCTGACATTTTTTTTTAAAAGGATGCCCAATTTGCAGCTTTTGGGAAAGTTACTTTTTTTGAATTACAAACCCAGGAATCCTCCAGACAGTGGCCTTTCTGGCTGGGTTATTCCTTGAGTTAGTCTGGACCTAACTGATTAAACTGATTGATTGCTGTAGCCCTAATTGAAGTATGTGGGTGACCATAATTGATTGTCCTTCTGGTTTTTCCAGTCCACAGAGTTCTTCCAGTTCTGGGCAGGTGATGCGAATCAATCCCGAGCCACTCCAGAGTAAGTTCCTGCTGTTAATAGGTTCTCCCTCCCCTTTGTCCCTCCTTTGGCATTCCCATAGACCTTGGGAATAGCATTTACCTAGTCCTTCTGTAACTAACTATCATATATACAAAAATCAGTGTGAGTCATATCTTTACTTGACCAGCGAGTTCAATAATACCTCTATGTTGTCATAAATGTTAGTTTGTGATAGTTTAGTGGTCCTAATAAAGGTGTGACCCAGTTCTGTTTACTCAAGGATCACACAGCTACTTTTGTCAATCGCATGTATACCTACAGCTTGCAGCACCATCTGTTAAAGACCTCTTTGTTAATTCTGTTCTTTATCTCCCTTATCTACTAGCATCAAGCCAGTCCTCCAGGCACCTTATCCTCTCCCACCAATCACAACGCCCTCTGCTGCCCCAGGTAAACCACTGCATTCATTACTTACTGGTATACAGCTAAACATAGAGAAAGTTGGCCTCAACATCTTCTTGACTTTGCTTGGCAGGCTACCACACACCCCCAGGGAGAATTCCTCATCTCCCCACAACTACCTCTTGGCATGGAAGCCACATTGGTACAGAAACCCTTCGACTGGTGGAGTTCACCGCTTTTGTGGAGCAACAGAGTGAACAGGATGCGGTGAGATGAGTGTGTGCATATGAGAAGGCAGTGAGATGAGGGTATGCGTGGGACAAAATGGTATAAGCATATGTGAGAAATGTGATTAGTGTTGGGTATGTACCCCATACTCACATGCTTCGTGTCCCCTGCCATCTCAGCATAGAGTCAGCATAGTGTAAACCTGTGCTACTCAAAGTGAGGGGCCATGGACCAGTGCCAGTCTGCAAGGTATTGGCTGCTGGGCTGCTGAGATTTTCCGGGAAAGAAACAGTTATAGCTAGTGGGCACAAATAGGGTACCATTCCCTGGCATATTAAGGAGAAAACCCAGCTGATCCCCTAGATCAGATGGTTTAAACACATAAACAACCTGCTGAGCTATGGATGTTTTGGAAATAATTCCCATAAAACCCAGCCCAGCATGGGTATTAATGGGAGTGGTGATAGGAACAGAATTCTGGAGGGCATGGGATTGACCATCTCTGAGTACCAGGATTAACGATAACTGAGTAGGCAGCTTTTGGCCAGTCATAGTCTTGCTACCTCATTTGTCCTTTCAAGGTATTGGAATGATAAAAATGAGATAAACTTATTTCCTTCATGCAATGTTTCTTGAAAAAAAAAGGACAAGAAGCTGCAATCTGTATAGGCCTTTGGTTCTCTAGGTGTTTTGGACTGTATTCCCCATGATCCCTTAAAGTTGGCTGTATTTACTGGGGCATCTGGGAGTAGGAATTCAGAGTGTGCAAAGAAAAAGTTCCCCAAGCGTGGGATCCAGGTAGGCGAACTGAAGGATCAGTATAAGAAACTGGATCCTGTGCGGTGGAATGGAATGGTAGGATCTTTAGGCTCAAGGGATAGCAGGCTGGGGTGGTGCTGTGTCCAAGGGCAGGAAATGTACAGAGCAGGAAATCTAGAGTTGAAATCTCACTTTGTCCATGAACTTACTATATTTATATTTACTTTATATTTTATTATTTTATTATTCTATTACCAGTAGTTTATTTTGTAATGCTCAACATTATGTTTATATGTGAAATGGTCTGAAGACTTATTCAGTAAAGATGATTGATTGATGAACTTACTAGGTGCCCTTAAGTAAGTTTCTGTCTCTCAGTCTTCCTTTGCAATATGAGGATCACGTAAACCTACATTACAGTGTCATTGGAAAGTACTGTTGCAACCATGTTTATAGAGTTTGTCATATGCTATATTTAGTTAATGATTGATTGAGACTTCTCCCAAGATTGAGACTCAAAGTGGCTCCCAACATTGTTAAAAACATATACAATTAAAAATATATCAAACTATTAATGAATTAATAATTAACAAATTAAAATATTGAAACACTGTTAAACTGATTATCACATTAATATAACCATTGAATTAAAAGCAATTTAAAAAACTCATGGTGAAAGGAGTATAGTTTACTGTTATTTTGTGCCTCCAAGTTGTTTCCAGCTTATGGCAACCTAAGGCACATCTATCACAGGACTTTCTTGGCAAGATTTGGTCAGAGGGGGCTTCCCATTGCCTCTTTCAGGCTGAGAGAGTGTGACTTGCCCAAGATCATACAGTGGGTTTCCATGGCTGAATGGCGATTCAAACCCTCATCTCCCAGATTCTTAGTCCACCATCAAACCACTACACCACACTGGCTCAGTGAACACAGAACTACCTGTGTTAATAACTCCTTCTGCAGCACTCAGTTCCCAAAAGCCTAGATATATAAATTCTGAATGCTAATCAGAACTTGTTGTTTTTGTGGTGTAGTAGGGTGATTATGGGAGTTGTTGTCCAAAATAGCAACATTTTAAAAGTCTGAGTGGTGCTGTCAATCCTTTCAATGAAGTACAAAATTTAGGCTACTGGTCCTGATGTGGGCAATCTGTATAGATGCTGTATAGATGGGTCTATGCACATTTGTCTTATGTATTAAGAGGTCCATGCCTGACTTCCTATCTCTTGTCCCCACAATGTAAGCAGCAACACCGTTTTGTGCACATCGACCCAACACCCACCACGGAGCCACCTCTGGAGGTGGTGGATGTGCGCCAAATCTACGACAAATTCCCTGAGCGGGGAGGCGGACTACGAGATCTGTATGACCAAGGGCCTCCCCATGCCTTCTTCTTGGTCAAGTTCTGGGTGAGAATTGCTCTCCTCTTCTACATGTGACTGCACAGCTTGGAAAAATACTTTGGAGATGACAACTCACTGAAATCCCATCCCTTTCACCTTTGTAGTCCTAGAAAGCAACATTTTTATGTTTTCCACATATATTCACATACTGAGCAAGCTGAGGTCAGCAGATTGATTTTTGAGGGCCAGAGCAGATGAACCTGGTACAGATTCTGAAAGCAGTTTTGCCAGATCTCCCCAGAATGCTTGGGAGTTTGTAACACTTGCTGGTTTGGTGGCAGTGGTGGACAAGTCTTTTAAAAACTGAGGTAATTAATGAAAGAGGTATTGTTGTTTGGCCTTGGACCAGATTTCAACTCCCTTTTCAGCTGCAGATGATAGCTACCCTCAGTCTCTTGATAAAATAAGAGCAAGATAGTCCAATCCAGCTAAACTGTTGCAAGCAAGATCTGGATTCTGGCCCTGGCTAGTTGAAAGTTGCTTTGGGCAGCTTTACAACAGAAGGAAAGACACGATGAAGCAAAATATCATTGTCCGTATTACATGCCCACTTCCCCAATACACCCATCCATTATCATTGCCACTACCACTCCAATAGTTGTCCAAAGACCAGTCCAAATAAAGCATAGGTATTAAGTAACATAGCAAAAGAATTGCTTTGAAAGATTAGAGTGTAATTTTTATCTAGTCTAACCAGGCATACCTGGGAGAATTACAGTGAGCCATAATGATAATGGCTTGTTTTCTCTGCTTCTCAGCTACTGATTGTTCCTCCTAGCAACTGATTTACAGGTATACTGCTCCTGTACATGGAGGTTATACTTAGCCATTGTGGTCAAATAACTGTTAAGAGGTTTTGTAATGCACCTGAAATACTATATTGTGTATCAATCATAAAAAATGTTATCATTTCTCTCTTTTCCTCCTGTGCCATAGGCTGATCTGAGCTTTCCCCTCCCTGAAGAAGAACCAGGGGGCACAGGAGGGGCCTTCTATGGGGTGAGCAGCCGATACGAGGGCCCACGGGCTCTGACTCTCAGTTGCACCTCCAAGGTCTGCTCGTTTGGCAAACAGGTGGTGGAAAAGCTGGAGGTGGGTGCGGGCGGAGGGAAGGGAGGGAACCGTGGGACTGAAGGGCAGAGAAGAGGGTGGCCATACTGGGTTGAGATGGTTAGCAGAATGTCAGGATGCACCATGTGAAAAAAGAGCTGCATGGAGAAACATGGGGACAGAGATTTAGCAATACATACGTACAAGTGTCCATTGTGACAACCCCTGTGACCATATCCTCCCTCCCTGAGATTCCACAACTGCAGGGAATTGCTTGCTCTGTATAACAAACCAGTGCTAGCAGTTTTCAATTCTACCAGAAGCAAGCTTTCTATAAAGCTAATGAGTCTTAATTACTCATTCAAGACCCAACCCAAATACTTGATTTATAGTAACAAGAGCTTGCAACAGTATATCTTCACTAAGAATGTCTATCCCACCCATGCAGTACCCTACTCTGCTCTACTCTCCATTACTCTAAGGACTCCAACTAAGCTTAGAGCAGGGGTAAGAAACCTTTGGCCTTCCAGAAGTTTAGGACCTCAACTCCCAGAAGTCCAATCAGCATGGTTATTGATAACAGATTATGGCAGCTGAGGTCTGAAAGATCTAGAGCCCATGGTTCACCACTGTTTCCATGGAATAGGAAATTCTGAGCAGAATGGCATATATGATGATTTCATCCCAGCCTATAAAAACGTCCCATCACATTGACACTGCAATCCCAGGCTCTGCTATATCACTGGGCAGGATCCATTTTAGACTATTTGAGATTCTATCTAGCTCAGTACTGTCTCTGTTGACTTTGTTTTCCTAGTTTGCTTGGCAATAAATAGCTGAATGCTTACTTAAGGAGAAGCAAAGGCATTTAGAGAGGACAGTAGATGAGCACATGAAAATATGGGAACTTTTGTCTTTCTTTCTCCCTCTTTTCATTGGCCAGCGTTCCCTGCCACTCCCAAAACTGCGTAGTAGAATAAATCTGTTTCTTTCTGCAATTGCCTGCAGTTCCCTCCACTTGTCTCTGCCTTTCTTTAGGAGAACATTTGGGTTTCTCCACTGGTAGAGTGTGACTATGCATGACTACTTCTCACACAGCAAGCACAAGGTTGTAGGCAGAGGAGAAGCCAAAGTTGTTACAGTTGTAAAGAACCAGGACTTTGTTGTGGAAACTCAGCCATGGAGTTTGTGATAATAAGAATACCTCTCCCTTCCTGTAAAGTAACTACACCCCACATATTGCCCTTCCTGGGGTTTAGTTGGGCAGGCCATTTCAGGGCAGAGTTAATTTTTTTCCATGGTTTGAGTAAGAAAAATCTGATTAATAAGTTTAGACTTCATTGACACATGTTGCAGAATTGTTTCAGCCTTCCAGAGCAGGTTTTTAGGATGCACAGAAGGCTGCAGGAGCAAGAGAGAATAGACAGTTCTGGCAGAAGTAGTGGGGTCCAGCATAAGAACACCATTAGTTTCTGACTCAGGTGTTGGATTACAGCTCCCATCATTCCTCACTATTGACAAAGGCTGATGGGAGTTGCATTCGAAGAACATCTGGAGGGCAACAGGTTGCCCACCCTAGTAGATTCTGAATTGTGGTCAAGGATCACAAGAAGTAAATATGTGGAAAATCAGCACAGAAGGGATTTGGATGGGCTAGAACTTTTCTCTTTGAGGTGTTGGGTTTTAAAACAAAACTAACAGGAATATTTTACCCACTTCCATTTTAGAAGCTATTCAGAAATGGTGTAAAGTACTCACTGATTCTACTTCATTTTATTGTATTTGTAGGCTAATCTATAACTCTTTAACTTTTAGGAGAGACCAGTTGGCATTTAGGGCAGTGGAGAAGTTGACCATTGAATCTGCAGACTTCAGCAGCATTAGGCCATTTGGGAATTTAAGAATGAGGCATGGGGATTTAAAGTTAGATGATTTAAGATGATGGAGGAGGTTGTAGTTCAGCAAGATTAGTAAGAAGTGAGATGTCAAGACCCAACAGATTCAAGGTGCTGTATGTAAAGAGAGTTAAGCCAATTTTGTCCCAATTGGACATGGTGAGATTATGTATTCTACATCACATCTGGAAAATAAATAGTCACCTTAATTTCAGTGGCACTCACTTTTACATATTTTTGTTTAGGATCATGTGCCTTTCTCTTTTGGGAAAGGTTCCCTTGTAGGAAGAAGTGACTTCTCCAGACTTGTGTGAGTGTAAGATTAGGGCTTCTCTCTATATACCCAGCTTGCCATTAACCATACCATTTCACACACTCTCCACAGACGGCTGAGCCTCCCCACTGGGAAGATGGGCGCTTTGTTTTCCAGTTGCAGCGCTCACCGCTCTGCGAGTACCTCATCAATTTTATCCGCAAACTGCGAACACTGCCGGAAAAACCAATGATGGATAGTGTGCTTGAAAACTTTACCATCCTGCAGGTATTTTGGAGGAAGAGTCTCAGGATCTCTTATTCCAAAGCAACTACTCTGGGGAAGGGATAGGGAGATGGATCAAGCTGTATTTCCAAAATCTGATTTCTGTGTAAACAGAAACAAGCCTAGAGTCACCATGTTGCCCCCTTGGACGATTGTCAGGATTTCAGCTGTGCCCCACAGATGCCCTGGGAGGAGCAATTCTGCTTCAGGTCCCTTAGGCAGTTGAGTTCCAGAATAACAAAAATACAGCCAGCCCTGCCAAATCTTCATCTCCCAGGATTCCTGACTACTAGGGTTGATGGGAGTTGGAGTCTAAAACATCTCCACAGGAGGGCACCAGAGGCTGAAGAAAGCTGTTTTGCTTTAGTGTCCGCTGACAGACAGGATGATGTCTGCTCCCTTCATCCCCAGCATCACAAAACAGATAGAGGACAATTAAAGTTAAATTTAAAGTATTTAATCAGTTAGGTTATCCATGACTGAAAAAGTGCCTGTAATGTAATAAAGCAGGTTCAGAACCAAAAGAACCTTTGTTTTTAAGGGATTGAGTAAGTACCCTTTATCTGAAATGCTTGGGAACAGAAGCTTGAGAACAAGAATTGGATTTTTTTTTTTAAATTACTGTATTTGCAAGGAGGGGCAGGAATCTGTTAAATGGAAGGAATCCAAGCTTCACATGAATCCACAGCTCCTGCCATTTCATAGATCCTTCTTTCCAGTCTGGCAAATACAGTACAAGTATGTATTAAGCTATTTGTACAGTGTATTACAAAATATTCAGGAAATGAAACTTTGGTGCTCAAAAAGTTTCAAATTTTGAAGGATTTCAGATTTCTGGATAAGGGATGCTCAACATGTAGTAGTATTTATAAAATGTGCAAATGATAAGCTCCTTCATAGAAAAGGCATTCATTTCAGTGTCAAGAGCAGAAAAGGAATGCCTGCTGTGATCAATGTATGTACCACCAAAAAGTATGCTCTTTGGAGCTATATATTCACATATATGCACATGTTTCATGCTTTTGCATGTGTTTCACAAAGGGAAATGCTTTACTCTGTTATATCTGCATATGGTTAACTGACTTAATTTAGATTTAAATTTCTTCAACTCAATCAGACAGAGTCTGGAATATTGATTTTAAAAAAAAGTTACCATAACAAGCTGTCGCCCCCATAGTAGCTAATTTCTGTTATAGGCAGAGCTTTCAGAAAGTAATTTTGCTTTCCTATTTCTTACAATGAACTAAAAGTTACATTTTAGTTGATTTTTTACAACATTAGAATGGTACACAGTGCTGGCTTGTGGGACAAAATACTCTCTCATCTAATGCATTATTACCCCAATATCAACAACAGATCAGGAGTCAGTAGCACATACCAGTACTTGAATCAGGGGAGATTCCTTTTCCACCATTTAATGTGGCAACAATCATGGAACTATAAAAGTAACTGAGGGCCTTTGCAGACTGCCAGAAATAATCCATCTTGAGTCCACTATAACTGACCTGGCTCAGTGCTAGGGAATCATGGGAACTGTAGTTTTTTCTGAGACATTGAGCCTTCTCTGTCAGAGAGCTCTGGTGCCACAATAAACTACAATTCCCATGATTCCCTAGCACTGAGCCAGGGCAGTTAAAGTGGACTCAAGTTGCATTATTTCTGCCAGTCTGCAAAGACCCTAAGTCATTATCACACTATAAAGAGTCAAATTATGCCTTAATAACAAACATCTTCTTATGTATTTGTTGTTGGAAAAACAAATTCAGTACAGTCAGCTAGTTATTTGTAAGTAGTTACTTAAAATCTCTGGTTCTTACTATCAGCACAATAACTGCTATGCTGTGATCTAACCATTGAGGGAAAAGGTTTAATAAACCAATTGAGGCGAAAGATCTGATAAACCAGTATCCCTTATCAGAAATGCTTGGGACCAGAAGTATTTCAGAGTTTGGATTCAGAAGGTGGAAGCATCACAACTCAGTAAATTCTTGGTAGCTTTTGTGAAATAAAGAGTTGGGGGACATCAGAAGCATTGAAATTACTATATGGGTTGCAATAATTTTTTTGTGGGGAAGATGCTTAATATATCCTCCAGGAAATGCTTGTTCACCTGTGAAGCAACTCTTGCAATGTATCTCAACAGGTTTTGCGAGATCAAGAAACTCAGGAATTACTACTATGTGTGGCATTTGTATTTGAAGTGTCCGCCAGCGAACGGGGGGCACAGCATCATATCTACCGGCTGGGCCGGGACTGATGAACAGTTTGTACCTTACTGCCCTCAGAATCAAGCCACTCCCCTTCCTCTCCAAATACTCAGGCTGTGGCCTCTTCTCAACTGGTTGGATGAGCTACTATGAGACCTTCTCTGAGAATGGTTGTTTCTGTCCCCTGACAACTGTTGGGCTATCAACTGCTGGTTTGCCAGTGATGTTCACCTTGGAAGAGATTTGGGCTTCATCTACATCTACTTACACAGACTTCTTCACGGCTGACAAGAACAGGTTCTAGGTCCAAACCTTAACTGCTGCTATTATTGAGTAGCCAGTTGTATCCAGAGCAACATGGTAGTCACCATGATCATTCATTCAGAGCAGCCATGCTCATGAAATGAGTTTTCTCTCATCGGTTGACCCCTGTATGTGGAACAGTAGTTGACCTCATACTCTGCAGCTGCCATTACTTCTCAAGATCATGGGCCTGGGCTTTTAACCACTCCATTGTAACAAACTGGAGCATTTCCTGGCACCCCGTTTTAGAAACTGGCTAAAGAAGAATGTTTCTGAGTTAATTCTCATAAAACAGGAGATAAGGCAGTAAGTCTGTCATGGCAAAGTGCAGGTGAAGGAAGATTCATCAGGGTAGGCAACATTACTGTGGTGTAATGGTTTGAGTGTTGGACTAGGACTCCCAGGACCAGAGTTTGATTTCCTGCTCAGTCATGGAAACCCACTGGGTGACCTAGAGCAAGTAACTCCTTCACCCTAAGAGGAAGGTAGTGGCAAACTTCCTCTGAATAAATCTTGCCAAGAAAACCCTATGAGAGGGTTACCATAAGTCTGTATCTACTTGGATGCACACAACAGTTATCATTGCCACTGGCTGGGGCTGATGGAATTTATAGTCCAGCAACATGAAGAGGGCCACAGGTTCCCCACCCCTGGTTGACACTACAAAGTAGTGAAAACCAGGCTTAACCATGAGCAGAGATATTCACCTTGGAAGAAATTTAAGTTTCATCTGCTTATGTGTGATGGTGATGTTACCTGAGCAGCTTCTGAGTGCAGTTGTGTTGGGCTATATTTTGTTATGGATACTGATAACAATGCCACACAGAGTGGCAAGTAGAACTTGGATAAAGGTTCTGTTCTAGCCTTCATCTTGCTCTGCTGGCTTTCTACCTACAGGGGATTTTATATCAAGGGGAACATTACAAGAAATTATCTCCTCAGCCTATTCTGTGAACGTCTCCTGCTGCAGAGATGGAGACCCATTCTAAAAAAGCAAAGTGTAAGAAGGAGGGAGTGTTGCTCTAAAGTGCATAAGTCTCATCCGGACTCTATGTACTTTCTACTTTATGAACCCCTTCTCTGTGACATACAGGAGGCTGTAACAGACTCCCACCTCTTTGGGAAAGGGTAAAAAACAAGCTGATCTTGAATAAAATTTATTTTGACATAATATGGATATTTGGTGTTTGGCTACACAGCAATGAAACAGAACTGAGATACACATCCTGCCAGGTTCTCTTGGAATAGTGCCAATGTCAAGCTTTAGGTATGGCATCATCAGTGGCCCTGTCCAGCAAGAAAATGTAGGACATGCAACCTCCATACCTGCACATTTTGGATAGACTGTACAAAGTGAAGATAAGCTCTGGCCCCTGGCAAACGCTCATCCTTGCCACCTCCTGGAGGTAACCCTCCATTGAAACAAACCCAGTGAAGGTGTAGCATAGACAACTGTGGAAGTTCAGAGTGGGGGTATATTTACTCCATTTCCCTTCAGGATCCTGGATATTCATGGACTCCATCTGCCCATTTTGTTTTGGAAACCATAAGTGATTGATCACTTCCAATTTTTTTTTCTGAAAAGGCTATTGGAAGCTCAAAAAAAAAAAAAAGAGATGAAATGTCATTAAAGTGGACAATTGTACCCTTCCCCCAAGACCTATGGGGGATACTGTTAGCCATTTTAAGCTGGGGTGTGGAAGGCCTCTGGGGCTTGTACAGGAGAATTGTGGCAGGTCACTACACTACCATTTCTCTATTGCAATGATTGCCAAACTTTGGCCTTCAAGGTTATTGGACATCAGCTTCCAGAATCCCAGACTATTGGCCAAGATAGCTGAGGCTTCTGGGAGCTGAAGCCCAAAACACCTGGAGGACCAGAGTTTGGGAATCACTGCTCTACTGCAACGTTAACTAGGGTGGAGAAATTCGCAAAGCAGAACCAAAGCAATTAACATGGAAACTTAAGTAGCAAGATTGCAGCAGTCAAATGAAAGTTGGATAAGGAAAGACCAGTCAAAAGATGATTGCTGCACTTACCGCTTGTGAAAGAGTTCAAACCCAGCAGTTGAAGGATTCTGAATAAAAAAAGGAGTTTAACACAGACTGGTCTTGGCCAAGGTAGCAGTTGCTAAGAGCCAACTAAAGTGCAACCTGCTAGGAACTCAGCTGTGTCTCAGGCTCCTTTATGACTCAAAAGCAACCAATTAGAATAGACACTCCCATTGGTGCATGGGGGTGTGGCTAAGCATACACAGAAAGCCACACCCCCTGCAATGATTGGCTGATCTTTTTTCATGTCGCGACAAACCAGACATTGGCTTCTGCCATGTTGGGTTTGAGCGTTTGGTGATTGCTTGCTCTTTGGTCTATGGTTATTACATCACAATGTCTTAACCCAGCCAAAGCTTGGAAAAGTTACTTTTGGTGGACTACAACTCTTGAGAGCCCCCCAGGCAGTAGTCTTAAAACAGTAACTTTTAAAAGCTCTGGAGTTGGAACTCTAGCTTTTTATTCCCTATCAAGACAGGAAGGGGAAAGCCCAAAACCCTGAGTTTTCTCGCTGGCTTTTTAGTTTTGATGTCACATGTGGATGCTGGTTTAGCCACTTGCTCTGCAAGCAGAAATTACTGGGAAGTGGGAGCCAGCATACTAGCTTAAGATAAGTCAGGGTTCCTGCAAAGTTTGTGATGTTTGAATGTCTGGTTAGCTAGCCTTTCTAGCTGCCAAGGTATTAGGGTTTTGTTTTTGATACTTCACAAGTGCAATGAACCAAAAAGGACTGTTGATGGAATCTAGTTTTTTTTTTATTTATTTACAAAATGGGAGAATTAAAAAAGAACACACAGTTCCCCCCCCCCCCATGTTAAGAACAAAAGGTGACAAGATGAGGAGATAAGTGAAATTGTATGCGTACCTCATTCCACCTACCTGCTCCTCTTGGCATGTTTTCCCTCCCCATTCTACTGTATCAAACATCCATGTAGAATATATACATAAATACACACATACAGCAAAGGTTAAAAGTAGGTTTCTCCATCCATTGTTCTACAAGATTAGACATGCAGGACAGAACGTAAATCCATGACAATTGGTTACACTGGTCTTTGAGCAGAATATAATTATTTCGTACGGTTACCAAACTCAGAACGATGGCAGGGATTGCAGCTCCATCCAAATCTTCAGAAAGCAGCATCAATGCATGAGTGTCCAATGCGAGCAAAGGCTTTGTCTTTTACTTCCAGGTCAGTTTTAAGAGTTGAAAAACCAACCTGGTTGCTGACCCCTCTGCAAGTGATCTGGGAGAAAAGCCTTTTGCAGCTCTTCCTAGAGGCACTGGAATTTCTATACAAAGACATGTCTAAACTGTGAGGAAAGTATCTTCAAGCTGTAGGAGCTATCTGGAAGTTCAGAGCGCAGGACTAGTGGCAGACTTCCATCCCTGTTAAATAGGGCTTTTCAAGCTAAACACAAGTGGGTTACAAGCAACGGAAAAGTTGTTTTTTGTACTATAACTCCCAGTTGCCAAACATGGCATATGACCGTTCTGGCTGGGAGATTCTGAGAGTTGCAATCCAAAGGAGCCTCTTTTCCAAGTTCTGATTACAAAAATGTCATAGGATATATGAATGCCAGGCCTGGACACATAGAATATTTGGACCAGTGCCTCCCTAGCATTGCAGGCTGGGTGGATTCAGCAAGGTGCACCCAAAAGGTATTGCTCAAAAACCAGTCCGACAGCCAAGGTGTCACTACCCTTCAAATTTTGCTGTCATAGTTAACGGAATTATTTTGAATTTAAATTTTAATTGTAGGTATATTTTGGTATTAGTAAGGACAAAAACTTCTAGTCTTAATACCCACACCATCCAATTTAGGAAATTTAATACAGAGGTAAACTTTTTCCCCTTTTTTAAAAATAGAAAACAAAATTAGTTTGTACGTTATCTTTTGAGACCTGTCAGATTCAGTGTATGGGTAATTTCCTGTCAAACAGCTCTGATTATACTGAAGCAGATTCTAGGGCTGGTATTAACAGTTTGAACATCCTAGTGATATAAAAACATAGGAATGGCATCTTACTTTGGAGATTTGCTGCACCTTTTGTAAAGGCAAATGGCAGTATGGTTGTGGCTTTTGGAGATGAGCTAAGATATAAATAATCCATTTAGCTGCATGAAGCTGAATACTCTTGTGGAGTAGAGCACTTTCCATTTCTTTGTTGGTGCCTGAAGGATTAGTTTCATTTACCAAGATAAGGTTAAGAAAGTTAGGTACAGAACCTCCCAAGGCACCATGCAGAATGGTCATTTAAATCCCTGAAGTGGAATGGTTGCATTCGAGGGAATGATTTCTGACTTTGGGAACTGGTGATTCACCTTCTAGGAATAACGTGTGAGCTTGTCATAGTTGGGGCCAATGGTCCTACACAGAAACATCGACAGGGTCATGAGGCAGAGCTGTAGAAATAGAGAGATTTTGTTAAAGGATATGATGTTGCTGTCATGTTAAAAAGGCATGCTAGGGATTGTGCAGAGAGGGATCCAAAATAAAGCAGACACTGTCTTTATTATTTTCACCAAACCCAAGCCCTGGAATCTAGAAAAATTGCTAAATGTTAGACCTGGCTTTTAATCATTAAATCAGCTTTCTCTAATCTGCAACCTTCCAGATGTTTTGGACAAAAAGTGCCAGAATCTGACCATCAGCCCCAATGAGTGGGGTTAACGGGAATTGTTATCCAAAACATCTGGAGGGTGCCAGGTTGGGGAAGGCTGTTTTAAACAGATAAGGAAGAAAGGAAGCACAGAAGAGAATTACACAGTATACATCTTTGAAGGAGAGGGAGTAGTAATTCAAGATGTAAAGAGTCTCCCGTTTTCTTACTCCCCAGAAATAACCACTCTTTGCTGTAAACTCCCTGTTGCATTTCAATGTTTTAACATTCTTTATTGCTCTTTGTTGTGTGCTCACTCTCTAGCTCTCCTGTCGGCTGCTCAGATTCACTTCTAATTAGATCCAGGGACTAGACACATGGCACACTTCCTCTCCTTTCCCTTTGGGGCTGCCAAAGTTCTTTTCACCAAACAGCAGACAAGACAGAAAGAGGCCCTTTACCTGCAAACAGGAAATGGGAGTAGTGGGGGAAAGAGGAGGTGCTGATAACAGACAGCTATTCAACAGCTAAATCCCCATTTTTGCAGAGGAGAGAAAGTTCAGCCTCCTGCTTTGCCTGGAGTCATTACCTTGCCAGTACTCCAAGTAGAAATCCCTGTGCAGCCCGGAAGGATTTTAAAAATGGTAATTAAAAAGGAGATAGAACAAGTATGGGAGAGTTAGTATGTGGGAGCAAAGGAGTCAACAAGAAGAAGGATAAAACATGCATATTCTGGCTCTGGTGAGCATCATTTTTGGTAGCTCATTGGACCAAAAGAGGTTCATAGACCAGTCTAGACATACATGGCAGGCATGTGCTAAAAAGCACAAGACAAGCGGCTATATGTATGATGGCAGCAGTTCACGCACCATACACAAACACATGCTTTTTTGCATCATGCACAAATCTAAACCCTGTAGCTAGGTTTAGCACAACTACCCTAAAAAGCACGAGCTGCAAACAAGCCACCCACCAGATGCTGTTGTACTACAACTGCCAGCAGCTCTTTCACCATCCCTAGACATGGTGAGGAAAAATGGGAGTTGCAGTCAAACAACATTTGAAAGGCCACACTCAAAAAGGACAGCTGCTGCTGTGAGAAAAGGAGGAAGAATGGCAGAGCCAGAATCTCTCCTTCCCAGCCTGGGTGCCTAGGAAGTATTCAGACAAGAGAAGGAACTTTAAATTCTCCCCCTTTTTTTGAATTTAGATCCATGCCATCAATCCATGCTACATAGACCTTCCAAATACAAACCTAATTTAGCCTACAATAGTCAGACATATTGGCTGGGTTCCCCCCGCCCCAGATCCCATAGTGAGTAATTCAAGCAACACTAGGCTTTCTTAGTTAATACCCAGACCTTAATCATATGCCATGCATTCAGGTTTTCTACACTGATAGCTGACTTAGCTGTAGTGTTTGTAGCTGATTTTCATAAAACCAATGGAAAGCAGCAGAGCAAAGCAATATCTTCCAAATTAACTGCTCCCTAGAGAAACAAGCCACAATTGCTATAATAAAGCAATCTAGATTGCTATAGCAAATCCAGATTGCTAAAGCAAAGAGGACTCCCTCGTGCCCAGGAAGACAAAATTTCCAAATACAGCCCATGCTGGTTGGGGACAATGGGAATCGTAGTGCAACTCATCTGGAAAGCACACAAGAACTCCAAGAATCACACACCTACAACAAACACTGGTGGATTTCTGAGGCACACAAGCCACACAAATGCAAGTCACACAAATGAAGCATGGAGTAATGCAACCCTCCCATCATGCTGGCAGACACAAATGCATATAAAAAAGGCATTCCAGAAAGCAGAATACATTCATGCAAGTATACAAATGCACTCCTAAGTGCCACCTGCTGGAGAAGTAGAGGATCTCCTCAGAGCCACCACTATGCAAGTCCCTATGCTCTATGACACTGATCAGTAATCTGCACAGCAGCTGGAGGAACTACAACAGAGTTTAGGATGAGGACAGGAAACTTCAGATCCCATTTTTTCACACATTCATTCATACAATTCTGCAGTCAAAGAGCAGCACTTTAGAGGCCATGATTAGAGCTACAATGGACACTGCCTGTGGATTTACTCATGAGAATCTTCTGAGGGTACATTTTTCATGTTGCAGAATTGTCACATTTGCCCTCCTATTTAATACTAAAACACCCTTGGTTATTTACTAACTATAGCAAACAAACACAGGAAGTGTCTGTGCTTCTGAAAGACCAGGGCTGGCCCTACCATGAGGTAGTGAGACAAGACACCAGTTTGGAGTGTCGTGTGGCACTTAATTTGTTATTTAATTCTGTGTTGTATTTTTACTGCCAGATGGGGAAAGAGCGGTGTTTAGAATTTCCATTGCAGAAACATCCTTCCATTGCAAAAACAACAAAAAACAACCAGGACTGGACTTGGAATCCTCAGCAAACAAGCTAGTAAAATAGGGGCTAGACAAGGTAACTGTTACATGGATTTGTAATTGGATGACTGGTCAAACCCAAAGGGTGCTCAACAATGGTTCCTCTTCATCCTGGAGAGAAGTGACCAGTGGGGTACCACAGGGTTCTGTCCTGGGCCCAGTGCTCTTCAACATCTTTATCAATGACTTGGATGAAAGAATAGGGGGCATACTTATCAAATTTCCAGATTAGGAGGATTAGCTAATACCCCAGAGGACAGGGTGAAAATTCAAAATGACCATAATAGATTAGAAAGCTGAGCCAAAGCTAACAAAGGGGGGTTGCAGACTGCCAGAAATAGTGCAAATTGAGTCCACTTTTAGGGTTAGGGTTAGTGCTAGGGAATAATGGGAATTGGTTTTTTTCTGAGACATTGAGCCTTCTCTGTCAGAGAGCTCTGGTGCCACAATAAAATACAGTTCCCATGATTCCCTAACCCTAAAAGTGGACTCAATTTGCACTATTTCTGGCAGTTTGCAACCCCCCCAAAGTGAATTTCAACATGGAGAAATGTAAGGTACTGCACTTAGGGCGGAAAAATCAAATGCAGATATATAAGATGGGGGACCCCTGGCTTAATGAGACTACATGTGAAAGGGATCTTGGAGTCCTAGTAGACCACAAGTTGAACATGAGTCAACAGTGTGATGCAGCAGCTAAAAAGGCCAATGTGATTTTAGGCTGCATCAATAGAAGTATAGTATCTAGATCAAGGGAAGTAATAGTGCCAGTGTATTCTGCTCTGGTCAGGCCTCACCTGGAATACTGTGCTCAATTTTGGGCACCACAATTCAAAAAGGAATTTGGAGCGTGTCCAAAGGAGGGCGACTAAAATGGTGAAGGGTCTGGAAACCATGCCCTATGAGGAACGACTTAGGGAGCTGGGGATGTTTAGCCTATAGAAGAGGTGGTTAAGAAGTGATATAGCTCTTTTTAAGTATTTGAAAGGGTCTCATATTGAGGAGGGAGCAAACTTGTTTTCTGCTGTTCCAGAGAACAGGACCCAGAGCAATGGATGCAAGCTACAGGAAAAGAGATTCCACCTCAACATTAGGAGGAACTTAATGACAGTAAGGGCTCTACGACAGTGGAACACTCTCCCTTGGAGAGTGGTGGGGTCTCCTTCTTTGGAGATCTTTAAACAGAGGCTGGGTGGCCATCTGTCGGGTATGCTTTGATTGAGAGTTCCTGCATGGCAGAGGGTTGGACTGGATGGCCCTTGTGGTCTCTTTTAACTATGATTCTATGATTCAGCTCTCCTTGAAGCTGCATCTGGAAAAAAAAAACTCTTCCAAGCTCTGAACCCCAGCTGTGGTTCTGCAACTGCACCAGCTTATATGCCTTGCTAGTCAAGATCTCTTACCTCAAGGAGGGCAATCCCAAGGCAGATCCCCACAATGGTGATGATATTATTGGTCAGCCAAACTTCAACGCTATCTATGCAGCCCTACAATAGGACAAAAGCTGGTTTTAAAAGTGGAGAACAAGAGCACTGTCAGATGAAACCTGGCATCCTGCTTCCAATAGCGGGCGATCCGATTTATCCATGAAGCCCACAAGAAGGCAGCATAGGGGCTGAACAGATGGCGCCTAAGAAGAGGCGTTCTGCCACCCCTTTCCTTGCCAGATCAGGGCCACAGCAACTGCACGCCACAGCCCCAATCAGGTACTTTGCCTCTCCAAAAAGAGCTGCAAATGCTGCTCCTTTTTAGAGCAGCAAATAGCCACCCTTGCCACCATAGTGGCAGCTTTTGGGCACTCCTTTGGCGCAGCGTGTGTAAACGCTGCACCAAGGGAGCAACCTGATGCCGCCCGCCATCTGTTGTGTGGGCAGTGTGACGGTGGCATCGGGGCAGAGTCAGGGTGGTCACCACTCCCCCACTCCACCCCCAAGCCAACCTTTTGGCCAGTCTGTACAGCCCCACAGTCCTCTTAACCCCAGATTCCAACCCCAAACCTCTGAACAGGGAAGCCCCATACAATTAATACGAGTAATAGCCACTGGTAGTCCTATCCTCCTTGTAGCCCTCTCCCTGTGCTTTTAAAGCCACCCATGCCAATAGAGATAGCTGTATCATGTGGCAGTGAATTCCATAAACTCATTATGCACTGTGTGAAGAGCTGCTGTTTCTGGTCTGTCCTTAATGCACTGCCAATTAATTTAACTGGTCAAACAGAGGTTCTAGGAGAGAATGTGTGTTCTCCTTTCCTCCTTCCCTCTTTCTTTCCCTCTCCCTCTCTCTGTTTGTAGAGAAAACACAGCTCTCTTCACCCACTTCTACTCTCAACAGCATTTCCTAAACTTCTGTCATGCTTCCCCATCACTTAATCATGAAAAAAGAAAATGAAAAAAGCTTAGCACTGGAAGTTCAATACAGTTGTGAGTTTTCTTCTCTTCCCCACTCAGCTACTCACCTCCTGATAGACTGGCCATGCTCCCAGAGCCTTGCAGAAGCCTGGAGGCTCAATGCTTGCTGTGTGGTTGGTCTCCGGGAGGCCAGATTGAGAGACGTTATAGCAGGAACAGGGATAGAGGTCAGAGGCATTTTTGACTTTGCCATTCTCCTTCCAGTCCCTGTAGGACATCCATCCGCAACAGTGGAGCTAGGATAAAAGAGGTAGTGGGTTGAGCACAATGAGGAGGAGCAGGTAGAGTAGGGGAGCTAATGGAGTATTACACCAGCTGAGAGGTGTCAGAGTCATCCCTTGTGCAGGATCTGTTACCTCTTGTCTTCTCACAACAGAGAAAGCCACTGCAGGGAAAGAACCAAGATATGGCCAGTGATGCTGCTGAATGGCTGAAGCTAAGCAGGACTGGATCAGGTCAGTATGTGGATGGAAGATCTCTATTTCAGGTTCCATTGTGGAAGAGGTTATAAATACAAATAATGATAATGGGTTGGATCTAGACCTCATCTTATTTAGTATTAGAAAGGATCCAGCCCAGTTAAAATACTTATGGTGATAGTGAGTGACTTCTAGCAGCTTGAGAATCACATTCACTTCATCCCAGAGGAAAACATCCCCCCAGACCCCTTCAGACTCTCCCATATATACACCACAGTTTGGAGGCTCCAAGCAACCCCAGATGTTAAATACTATCCTTTAGGGCAGTGGTTCCCAATCTTTTCTATGCCCCACACCCCAAGGAAATGTTTGGTTAATGTTCACACCCTATACAAAACTAATATCACATTTGAAGATGAAGAGATCTAATTTCTATCTTTTACTCCGCAAATTGAACCACATACAATACTGCGGATGAACAAACTGAACTTTTAAAAAAAACACCTTTTAATTCAGTGCATAATTTTACCTGCTTTTGCACAAAATCCCAGCTCTCATCATGATCTGAGTATTCTTTTGTTCCATAAGTTTTAATTATGCCATTTACATATTCTCCAACTGTTTTCCTGAGCTGAAGAGGGACAGAAGAGAAAGAATAAATGAAGCACTCCATTATTGCAAAAGTAGGCATAGTTACGTTCAAGTCACATGCTCTCAGCCTCAGGGGAAACAATGGCAAACCTTATCTGAACAAATTTTGCTAAGACAACTCCATAATAGGCTCGCCTTAGGGACACCACAAGTCAGAAATGACTTGAAGGTACACAGCAACCACAATCATCAGGCAAGTCCCAGTTTCCCATGTTGGCATGATGACACTGGCCTGAGTCTAGGACAGAGTTTGGAAAAAGTTACTTTTCTGGATTACAACTCCAACAATCCCCCAGCCAAGATGGCAAATGACTATGTAGCCAATAGCCATGCCATGCTAGCTGGAGTTTTTTAGGAGTTGTAGTTTGAAAACACACTAATCTCTGGTGTTGGTTGTTTCTGTGTTAGCTGCCCAGTTTCAAGCAAAGAAAGCCCCTGCAAGTAAAATTGTAAAGATTCCAGATGCTCACTTTCAACCAGTTTCTTATCATTCAAACCAGGAGTAAAGGTGGCAGCTAACTTTCTTGAATAGCAATCTTGCCTTGGATCCACATTCACTGCATGAGCATCCAAACAGAGTTCATCACAAGAGCAACCATTTTGCCCTCTTCCAAGAGGCACCAGCTCTGTATAGCACTGATTACGACAATCACAAAACCACATCTTCCCCACCCTCCCATCAGACTGTGCAGAGTGCACAGTTGTTTTTTGTGGTGATCACACAATTATGTCTCACACCCTGGAAAAGTTTAAGCTTAAAGACAAAGGAAGTGAACATGGGAGCCCCCAGATGTTGCTGCACTAGCTCCCATGATCCCTCCCAAGTTCTGCTAGTTACATCTGAGTTTTACCTGTACAAGGTCAGGAGTCACAATTACCCCACCTAACTGAGGTGGATAGCTTGTTTGGGAGGGTTTGTCTTGCAATGACTCCCAACACCTTCACATTTTAGGCACACAAATGGCATTTTACCCAATCTGAGGGGGAAGAAAGGTGATAAAACTGTCCCTGCACCTACCAAAAATTGGGTTCCCAAGGGGCCACAAAACAGCCTTGAGGCTCCATGCAGTCCATGACCAGTAGTTTTTCTACCCCTGCATCAAATGGCAGAGCTCAGGAAAGATACCAAACACCAAACAGTAAGATCACTGGTTGTATTTGTTGTATTTTTTTAACTATAAGCCTAAATACCCTAAAGACACTGTCTGATCTTGGAAGCTAAGCAGGCTCAGCCCTGGTTAGTACTTGGATAGGAGACTGCCAATGAATACCAGTTGCTGTAGGCTATATTTCAAAGGAAGGAACTGGAAAAACCACCTCTGAGTATACTTTGCCTAAGAAAACTATATTAAATTAATGGGATTACATAAATCCACAGGCGACTTAAAGGCACATACACCCATACATATGATCTGAAGAAGGCTTGCATGCTCCAGACCTACAATGCTTTGAGACAGACAGAGGATGATCAAAGCCTCATCTGAGGAGACAACCAATTGTTGATTGCTTGGGTGTTTTTTTTTATTCATTATTTAATGCCTAATAAATGAACTGCATTACTATATCGGGTGCCTGAGGAAAAAGTTTAAAACAAATCTAAAACCTGTTTGAAGCCTGGGAGGGAGAAAGAAAATCTGCACTGGAGTCAGGGCCAGAGGAACAAGGATGAATAGAAGCCCCATGCCCCTCCAGCCAAAATAAATCTCACACCCATTCCTGGAGGGAGACACACCTATCTTCTTCATTACTTTCCTCCTTCCCCCCTCGCTGATTAATCTCCCAGGTGAGTCACAATCACAAGGAGAAGGAGACCAAGAGATCACCTGGCCTGAACAGTCTCTTCAACTTCACATGGCTGGGTCATTCTTTCTCCACCCAGTTTCTTAAGCTAGGCAGGGCAGAAACTGAGGCTTGGTCTACACCAGGGGTAGGCAACCTTTCCCCTTTAAGGGCCGAGGGACTTCAGTTCCCAGATTCCCAGGAGCTATTGGCCAACATGGGACTATTGGCCAACATGGCTGAGGCTTCTGGGAGCTGAAGTCCCTCGGCCCTTAAAGGGGAAAGGTTGCCTACCCCTGGTCTACACCAAGGGTAGGCAAAATGCAGCTCACAGGTTTACTGCATAAAGCTGTTTCTAAAGTCCCTGGGGATTCCTAGCACCCACTTTCTAATAACATGTTTTAAATTAGAGAGAGAATATTTGCCCCAACCCCACAAAGAATACAAGAGCAATTCCACTCCATTTTCAAGCTAGGGGTTCAACCTGGTGAAACTGCCTTCATGTTAAACGGAGGCACTTTGGGTCCAAAATTTTTGATTAAAATTCTTCAGCGCCAAAGAAGGTGTGTGACCTTCCAGAGTCACCTGGTGAGACCAATGGAGCTTTCCAAAGTCCCAATAGTTGCCTCCTGCAAAAACATTTTTATCCTTGTAAATGATATTTTCCTTCAGTCCCCCAATATCTAGCACTGCAGAGAATGAGACACTGAAAATCACTGACTCCCAGAATTCTTATATTTGCTGTCTTCACGTTCCCTTGGAAACTTTGTTTGCCCTTTTTGGATATCTAAACTGCTGAAGTTTTGAAAGTTACTGCATACTCCCTAACTGTCCTGATTTGGCAGAGACGGTCATGACTAATCCTCTGCCATTTCACTTTTTCAGCTGTTATGTCCCACTTTCTCTCTCCTATTCCTTTGTGAAGTAGTAGTACAGAATGTTTAGCTTCATAAAACAGTGGTGGAGCACATTTTCGGAATACTTTCCCCTTTGTCAAGAGAAGACTTCCTGTCAGAGCAAAATCAGCCCACAGGAAATGCACTAGACTAGAACTTGGAAAATTATACAGTTAAACTTTCAGAGATGGTGCACAAGCACTGCAGACTGAGGGCATGAAAGATAGGAGATTGGTCTAACAACATCTAAAGGACTACGTGTTCCTCTTTGGGAGAAGGTTTTCTCTCAGTCCTATCACATTCCCTCCCGTGGGAAGCCATGCTGGCCCTTCTCTGCTCTCCTTCTGCTGGAACACAAAGCCTCTTTTATTTAAATTAACTTAAATCTAAGCTAATTTAACCATCAATTTATTGCTGTGGACAGTTTTAATGTGTATATGTGCTCAGTACCATTTTCTTCCCTTATGTTTTAAATGCTTTTAAACTCTTTTTATTCAGTGCTATTTTGATCTGATAATAAAAAGTAATTTTAAAAATTAAATTATTATATTTATATTAGCTGTATTCTCTTGCAGTCTATGATGTTAACCATTATGGGTTCCACGCTGTGGGATAGGCAGGATATGAAACATAAGAATAATAAATATGGAACAATTTATCTATTTATTTTTTTAAAAAAAATCAACTAAAGAAAAAAGACAGAATAGCTACTGTTTGGAGTTTAGCAGTAGAAGCTGCCATCTGAAAGAGGTAAAATGATGGACATCAGAGAGTTGGGAAGGGGAAGATAACACAAATGGTTTTATTTGTCCAGGTGAGGGGAAAAATACTTGGTGGTAAACTTTCCATCACACACAGATACCAAGGTTACATACTTTCTCCCCTAACTTGTGATACAAACTCACCGTGTTCTGCTGTGTATAGATTAGGATCCCAATGGTAATCTGAGCAACAAAAAGAAGGAGCAGGAAAGCGAAGTACTGTTGACACAGAAAACAAGAGAGATCAGCAAAACTCAGCTATCAGGTTTTACAAAGCTGCTACAACTTTCATACCAAATTTATTATTTAATTTTTACTACTGCCTTTCATTCCATCTATATATGTTTTTATGTATATGGATGAATAGGGATGTCTGTGTACAAACACACATTTCCCATAAATGTATACATAAATGTGCATGTAAACACACAAACACACTACTGAAAAAATGCCCCAGAGTGCTTCCAACTGCAGAAAAAACTGAAAACACTCTGTTTAAAAAGATGAGCAAGATCTTTCTGTGATTCATTTAATATAGCTCCCAACAATGAGAAAACTTTCAGGTTCCCCAGATCTCTTCAACCTAGATCTTGTAAGCTCTTCACAAATTGAAGTAACAGCACTTTGTTACTTCAAGGGCATGCAGCTGTCATCTTCCAGATGTTTTTGGCCTACAATTCCCATCAGCCCTAACCAGTGCACTAATGGTGAAGGATTACAGGAGCTGCAGTCCAAATATATTTGAAGGGCCAAAGAAAACATAAGCAGTAGGTGTGAACAGAATGGTATACAGTATTCCAAATGAGACTATAAGGATGTGTAGCAATATTGGCAGTTCTATTTTCAGTGAATTTTCTAATAATTCTTAACAAGAGATCCCTTTTTACAAAGAAGCTCTGGCTCCCAGGATTCCTTGCTCTAAACTCAATTTGGTTTTTCCTCAGAAAGTTCCAGAAATCAGGCTCCCCATATCTCCCCACATGATACTTACAAATCCCAGCATGCACTTGATTTCCTTGAGGGAGCCTAGGCATCCAAGGAAACCCATCAACATTGTGAGGATGCCAACGCCACAGAAAATATAGGACCAGACCTTTAGGGCATAATATGATGACCCTGTGGAAAAAGAAGCAGACAAATCAACCCAGACCAATTTGGAAGAGAACTCAAGATTGCAAAGGTTCATTCTTGTGTGCCTTCAAGTCATTTCTGACTTATAGTGACCCTATCATGGGACTTTCTGGGGCTGACAGTTGTGACTCATCCAAGGTCAACCAAGGGTTTCCATGGCTGAGCAGGTACTCAAACCCTGGTCTCCAGAGTCATAGTCCAACACTCAAACCACTACATCATGTTGGCAATGTAGATTATTTCAAAATAGTCCCTTTAAACAACCATTAAGGGATTTCCCAGAACTTAGAAAAGCTAATTTCTTGACTATAACATCCAGAATTTCCAACTAGCATGCTCATGTCCAGGAATTCCAGGAGTTACGGTCAAAAAACATTTTTTTCAGATCCTTTCTAAAGTACTTGAAATCTTCTGCAAGAACTGTCACATTCTTTCAGTGCTTAAAAGGAGAAGATGCAGGAGCTGACATGGGCCACAGAATGGGAAGTGGAAAATATGACAGATGTTTTGAAGGCCCATTTTTGGTCCCCCCAATGCTCTCCTAGTGGACCAAGAGGGCGAGGGTGCAGTAATGTTTAGGCCAGGAGTAGGCAACCTTTTTGAGCCGGGGGCCGGGTTGCTGTCCCTCAGACAATTGGGGGGCCGAAGCACCAAACATAAATAAATAAACAAATAAATAAACAAATAAATAATTTAAAAATAAAATAAAATAAAAAAATGCATGCACACTCTCTCAGCCCCAGAAAAGTCATGGCAAAACCCCTGTGGAGATTTTGCCAAGAAAACCCCAAGAACAAGTAACAACAATAATTAATATCATCATGGCGGCGGCGGCGATGGCAGGACTGGCCTGGGGCCGGTCCAAAGGCCTCGGGGGGCCGCACCCGGCCCCCGGGCCTTAGGTTGCCTACCCCTGGTTTAGGCCTTTAGGTGGAGTATTGTTTGGGAATATTAGCAAATCTAGGAAGAGAGGAAAAGAAAAGTATGTTTGATAGGACTGAGAACCCTCTAGAGACTTACCAAGAACAGAAGCAAAATTATTTCGATCAAAAAGGATCCACAAGCCAAAGCTGAAGAGGAGACTTCCAAGCATCTGGAGAGGAAGGAGAAAATGCTTTAACACAACAAATCTATGTTACAAGATACTGCTTCAACTTTTCTTTCATATTTCATCTTTCTCTCATTTATGTTTTCATTTATGTTATTAACCACCCTTGAGACGATCTCAACCCATGGCAACCCTGTGGATGAGACATCTCCAAGACTCCCTGTCCTCCACTGCTCTGCTTAGGTCCTGTAAATTCATACTTGTGACCTCTTTAATAGAGTCCATCCTTTCATCATGTGGACTTCCTCTCTTTTTACTTCCCTCCACCTTTTCAAGCATTTTTGGTTTGTTTTTTTCAAATGAATCATGCCTTCCCATGATGTCGCCAAAGTATGATAGACTCAGTTTAGTCATCTTTGCTTCCAGGGAGATTTCTGGCTGGATATGTTCTAGGACCCATTTGCGTGTCATTTTGGCTGTCCAAAGAGTCCTTAGCACTCTTCTCCATCACCACATCTCAAATAAATTGATTTTCTTCCTATATGCTTTCTTAACCATCCAGCTCTGGTATCCATGCATGGTTACAGGGAATACAATGGCTTGTATGATTCTAACTTTTGTGCTCAGTGGTATTGCTTTACATTTTAGGATCTTTTCTAGTTCTTTCATAGCTGCCCTTTTCATATCCTCCCACAAATGGGGCACTCTACGAGCACATAAGGACCATATCCATGGACCCATTTAACCTGGCCTCTGGCCTGCGCCAGACCAATTACTCACAAAGAAGAAGAGGTTGAAGATGAAGAGGAAGTACTTTATGACACTCAGACATCCTTTGTGGGACATGGTGACTTCCTGTAAGGAGAAGACGGAGAAGAGAGTTGCTGTAGAGAAACACAACATGCAAATTCTATTCAGTCTAGTTTAGCTGGGGCCCATTCCCATCCTGGCCTCATTGTACACCAACCCATCCTTTGTGATTTTCTTTTTAAAAATGCCTCCTAAAAAGATGGGGCCTGGGCCTTTATTGTCACACAGAAAACTTCTGGCATGAGGTCACAATCATGGCCCACACGGTTGCTGGGGAAACAAAGGGCCTTTACAGACTGCCAGAAATAATGTAGCTTGAGGCCACTTTAACTGTCCTGGCTCAGTGCTAGGGAATCATGGGAACTGTAGTTTTTCTGAGACACTGAGCCTTCTCTGTCAGAGAGCTCTGGTGCCACAATAAACTACAGTTCCCATGATTCCCTAGCACTGAGCCAAGACAGTTAAAGTGGCCTCAAGCTGCATTATTTCTGGCAGTCTGTAAAGGCCCAAAGTCTCTCATCTTTGGAGTGCCAGTTCCATTCCAGCACTTGAAATACAGCCTATGCCAGTTGGTATTCAAGTGCTACCTAGGGCTGACCCTGCTTAGCATCCAGGATCAGACAGCATTTGGTGCCTTTACAGCAGGGGTAGGCAACCTTTCCCCTTTAAGGGCCGAGGGACTTCAGCTCCCAGAATCCCAGGAGCTATTGGCCAACATGGGACTATTGGCCAACATGGCTGAGGCTTCTGGGAGCTGAAGTCCCTCGGCCCTTAAAGGGGAAAGGTTGCCTAACCCTGCTTTAGAGTATCTAGGTCCTCCAAAGCTGCTTTTGAAAACATAACCAGCCACTGTAGCCATGCCTTTAAAAGCAGCTCGAAGTACACATTAGCAAGTTGTTTGTTGTTGTTGTTTGCTTTCAAGTCGTTTCCGACTTATGGTGACCCTAAAGTGAACCTATCATTGGGTTTTCTTGGCAATTTTCTTCAGAGAGTTTGCCGTTGCCATCCTCTGAAGCTGAGAGAATGTGACTTGCCCAAGATAACCCAATGTATTTACATGGCCGAGCCTGGATTCAAATCCTAGCCTCCAGAATCCTAATCCAACACTCAAACCACACATGATCTTTATTACTATGTTGTGAAAAGCATCATTTGCTAATTATACACATCAAGTTGCAGTTAAAGGTCCAAGGCTGCTTTTTTCCCTGAGTCTATTCATTACACACACACACATACAACTACACACAGCACTCCTCCACAAAACCACAGTCTCTATCTGACTGCAAGAATCAAGACATGACATCTATAAGGGGCCTGTCATCTCTGCCTGTTGCCTCCTCCAAGACCTACAGCTACATTTATACTTCCTATATAAAATGGCTTTCCTCCTTCCAATGTTATTCTCACAACAGCCCTGCAAGATAGGTCAAGATGAATGAGAGCAACTGGTCCAAAATCACCCAGTGAGTTGCATGACTCAAGGAGGATGTGAAGCTGAATTTCCCAAGTCCCAAAAACTCTAAATACCATACCAGCTCTTTTAACAGTTTTGACCAAATGTTCAAAGCAAAGGCATCCAATATGAAGAACTACCCTGGAGTTTATTATAAAATGTCGTAGACCATAGGGGTAGAGATAGAGGTGCTTTCACAAGTCTTATGTCATTGTTTAATGAATTTTGTAAAAGGTCTATTGGTTTTCAAGCATTAGTCAGTCACGTATTTTGGCCTTCCCAGAATCCCTGGCTATAAGCCAAACAGGCTGGGGACTTGTTAATTGAAATTCAAAACACTTGTAGGACCAAAGTCTGAGGGGGGTTGCAGACTGCCAGAAACAGTGCAAATTGAGTCCACTTTTAGGGTTAGGGTTAGTGCTAGGGAAACATGGGAATTGATTTTTTTCTGAGACATTGAAACTTCTCTGTCAGAGAGCTCTGGTGCCACAATAAAATACAGTTCCCATGATTCCCTAACCCTAACCCTTAAAGTGGACTCAATTTGCACTATTTCTAGCAGTCTGCAAAGGCCCTAAGAATCCCAGGCCTAGCGGGTGCATCATATTCCACTTGTAACCTTCCTATTTTTTTCCCCACCACAATAAAATAAATCAATTAGGGAGAGAAATATGACATGCATTTTAAGAACATATGAAAGACCATGCTTGATCAGATCAGAGGCCTATCTAGTCCACCAAACTTTTGCATACAAAAGGCCAGCTTGTTGTCTATGGGAATCTCAGACAGGCCACAAATCCAACTGCTCCTTTATCTCACATTTTCAGCGACTGATATGCAGAGGCCTGCCACTCCTGATAGTAGAGATGATTTATAGCTGCCCTGATTAGTACTGTAGCCATTGATAAGCCCAAAACTCCATGAATTTATCCAGCCTCCTTTCAAATCTGTCCAAATTGGCAGCATCACTTATCTGAATTCCACAGTTTTGACTCTGCACCCTGTAAAAAGAAGTATTTTCTTTTGCACTACCCTGGGACATACGTCCCAAAAGTAACTTTCCCAAGCCCTCCTCTCCTACTATGTCACCAGTTTCTACATTCACAAAGAGGTTTCAAAACTGAGCCTTGGCAACAAAACAAGCTGACATGATCTCTAAAGAGAGCAGAAGAGGAAGAGGTGAGTTTCAAAGTTGCCAAGCATCACAGATTCTCAGAAAGACAGGCTCACTTCCTGGGGTCCTCTTGCAATTGATTTTAGTCGTTTTTCATGCAGCTTGACAAGCTGCCATCTTGCTCAACAGACCTAAGCACCAACTCCATGGTTGCTTCTGTTTAATTGCTTGCGCTAACACAATATTTCTCATGCATTCACTTACAGCCCCCACAACACACTGGTTTGCACAGTTATGTGTTTAATCTCCACCACCACCATTAGATAATACAGTGGACCCTTGGTATCTGCTGGGGTTTGGTTCCAGGATTCACTGTGGATATCAAAATGCGTGGATGATCAAGTCCCAATAAATACAGTGGCATAGTAAAATGGTGTCCCTTATATAAAATAGCAAATAACTTTTTGGAATTTATATCTTTTTGGAATATTTTAAAGCCATGGATGGTTGATAAAGAATCCATAAATATGGAGAGCTGACAGTATATGCAAATCTCACTTCTTTGCACACTTTCATTTATATAATTATTTTTCCATACATTTACTTTATGCAGACATTACAGAAACATTCAGCAGTATCTAGGTTTGTCCATACAGCTTTTTTCTGTCTGCGGTTAGTGAAGTGTTGTTTTTTGTTTTTTTGGTTTATTCACGCCCTAATTCAGACAAGACATTTGGAGCTATGCTCATCTCCATGCATACAAAGTAGGGTGTGCAATCTCTACCACTTATGTAACCCCTCCGTGACACATTTATATGCATGAGAACTTCTCAGGTTGCACAACAGTTTCTCAGATTGTGAGCACAAATGTGGTCTCTAACATGCATATTCACAACCGATACTTGCCCTCTTGCTAGCGCCAGCGCACACCAGCTTTCATCCACACACACTTTTATCTACTTGTTTCAAATATCTCTTTATTGCCTTTTGAGGCAAAGCCTCCCCAGTCTTTGAATTTTCTGTGCAGCAGTCATGCACACATTTAGACAAGGACACCTACAGAGTCTGAGAAAATGTTTTTTTCGGGGGGGGGGGGGGACGACAAAGACCCAGAATCCCCTAGCCAGCATCACCAGGGGCTATGCTGTCTGGGCAGTGGAAGTTATTGTCCCAAAGAGTAACTTTCCCAAATTCTGTTTAGCTTGTCTGAACATACAATCATTGACAAAAAGGCCATGCACACACAGATTAAGGCACTTTTATTAGGATCTCTTGTGTTCTCATATTGTGTCCATGTTCCCCATCTCTCCCCATACCCAAACCAAGACCATCTCTGACCCCCCCCTTACACTCCACATATCATCCAGCATCCAAAATTCTCAGTGTGCCAATTTCACCCTCAAACCCTTTTTCCCCTTACAGATCCATAATCAAACTCGCCTTACTTCAGGCTGCAACCAGAACACCCCGTATCGACACCCCATTATTCTCTTCTCCAGTATCCACAAGGGAACTTGAGGACATGGGTATTCATCTGTGGGGCACATCAATGGGGTAGACTTGGCTGGAAATCTGTTGAGAACTTTGGGGTCCCTACACACTGATCCAGCATGGCGTAGTGGTTTGAATGTTGGACTATGACTCTGGAGACCAGGGTTCAATTCCCCACTTGCCCATGAACACCTACTGGGTGACCTTGGGCAAGTCACACTCTCTCAGTCACAGAGGAAGGTCATGGCAACCTCCCTCTGAGCAATCCTTCCAAGAACCCCCCATGATCAGTTCACCATAGGGATCACCATAAGCCAGAAACAACTTGAAGGCACACAATAACAACACACAACACCCTAAAAAAACTTTTGTCAACACACGCTTCCAGCCAAGTCCTACCCCATGCATGGGCCCCACAGATAAATATTCATGTCCTCTTCAGCAGAGTGACCACGTGTCCTCCTTTTCCAGGACATCTCCTACATTGCAACCTTCTGTCCAGGAGGAATTCCAAAATGTCTTCCATTTTGCACATGACTAGGAAGCATGAATTTATTTGGAGATTTGAGCTTTTCTTTGGGAAATGTCCTCCATTTTTTTTTCTTGAATGCCCTACATTTGAGGTGCTTTGTCTTCCTTTTTTTTAAAAAAGCAATTAAGAATAAATTAAACAATATAAAATCATAAACAAACAACTCTTCATTGATTTCAATTATACCGTTTGCAAAAACCTGTTTAAATTCCTACAATTATTTATCTCTTCTTAATTGGTGCCTTGTCCTCCTTTGAGGTTAGGAGGACATCTGGTCACCTTATTCTTGGCTAAATTCCCTTGTGGATCCTGGAGAAGGGAATCTGGAAAATCTGGGGTAGGGAACCAAGAGTTGCTCCCCCAATCTATCCCACCCCAAATTGCTCAGAGATCACACCATCTCACCCCAACTCTATATAACCTTCTGCACTCCTGACTCTACATCTACACAACCTTCTCCTCTGGAGCTTCCCAGCCTTTTTCCTGGGGAAAAAAAGCATCAGATCTGAATGGCTTACCTGGATGATCAATTTCCAAGAGATCCCTTTTTCTGCCTCTGTTCTTTTGCTGGAGCTGCTCTTGCAGTGCAATTCACCCCCCCCCCCAACTCTCTCTTTTCTTTCCACTCCCTCCTCCTTTTTCTTTTGAAAGTACAAAGTTTCCAAACTTCACCCCAAAGGGCCCACCTCCTTGATGGCTCTTTCTCGTTCCTGATTGGTCCCTGGGGAAAAAAAAAGAAGAAGGAAAAGGAGGCGGGATGCATATATTAATAATTAATAGATGCCAAAGTTCCACCCACTGCTTAGAGTTTCCAGCCAAGCTCTCCAAAGCTGGGGTTTTCTTTTCTCATTAAGGTGGAACTTTTTCTTAAGGGTGTTTTTTTTTGGGGGGGGGGTACATGATGTTTCTTTCCAGGAAGGGGGTCACCTCCTTTATAAAAATTGGGTTAACACAGGGCCCATTATACACATGGGAGTAGTTTTTTTGTTTTTCAAAGGCTAAGATCTTCCTGTTCAGACAGGCATTTCAAACAAAAAAAAAAGTTTGTAAAGAATAGGCTGGGGGTGTTACATTTCTTTTTTTACATTTTTGAAAACTTGTTTACCTTTGTAACTGTACTGTATTTTACTCTTTTAATACGTAACTTGTTTTAATATTGTAATAATTTAATTCTGTTTGAATGTGCTTTTTTGGTATGCTTTTAATTGTACTGTTTTTTTAATATCGTAAGCCCCCCCTGAGTCCCAGTTTTGGGGAAAGGGTGGGATATAAATAAATACAGGTAAGGGTAAAGGTATTCCCCATTGACAAGGTTGTCAAGTTGTGTCCGACCGTAGGGGGCGCTATGCATCTCTGTTACTAAGCTGAAAAGCCAGCGTTGTCAGAGACCACTCTGTGATCATGGGGCCAGCATGACTGCACAGAATGCTGTTTACCTTCCCACCGAAGTGGTACCTATTACCGTAATCTACGCATTTGCATGCTTTCGAATTGCTAGGTTGGCAGAAGCTGGGACTAGTGATGGGAGCTCACCCCATCATGAAGCACCTGGATCTTGCAATCGACAGAGTCAACGTCTTAACCACTTGAGCCACTGCATTCCCATAATAAATATAATATACTGTATTAATAAATAGATAATAAATATACTGTAATAATAATATTTTTCCTTTTTGCAAGCATACCATCACCAGAATTGTGAAAAGAGGTGTGAAAATAGAAGGAAGGAATATCAATAGTCTAAGACCATGGTGGCGAACCTATGGCACGTGTGCCAGAGATGGCACAGGAAGCCATATTTTCTGGCACACGGAGGGCGGGGAAGATGAGGTTCAGGTATGCAGAGAAGGCTAAAGGCCTGGGAGGGTGTGGGGAGGGGAGGAGGAGAAAGAGGAGAGCACTTATTCCTCTTCTACCCCCCTTCACCCACTCCCAGCCTTCGGTTGCCTCTGGAGATAAAATAACCAATATATGCCTTCTGGTTTTGAGTTTGTTCAGCATTCAGTATGTAATTTAAATTCGGTACATCTTTTTGTATCTACATCTGTTAATAAGAAGCAGAAGCATTCATTCTGCTTTCCATAGGTATGTATGGTATCATCAACAAACTCTATCCACCACTGTACAGTTAAACTGGGAAAAACAGAGCTGTGATACCTCAAGGTGCAAGTGGGGATTGTAAGCTCTACAGATATTGTTGGACTCCAGCTCCCAGCATTCCTCACTAATAGGTTGGCTAGCTAGGACTGGTGGGAGATGGAGTCCCACAACCTCTTAAGATGTTGATAATGATTTCCAGCCTTATCTTAAAGATTAACACAGGTTGCAGCTATGCTGCAGAAATAATGCTCTTTGATTAGAATGGAGCGATGGCAGTTAAAATGATGATAAACTGCCACGGATCCATTCTAATTAATACTGGAATTTGTAGTTTTGTAAGGCACCAGTATTCTTTGGCAGAGAAGGCTAAAGACCTTGTAAAACCACAAATCCCAGGATTCCGTAGGATGGAGATACAGCACTTAAAGTGGCATCAAATTGCATTACTTCTACATTATAGATACACTGTAGATACAGAGCCAGCATGGTATAGTGGTTTGAGTGTCAGACTATGACTCTGGAGAGCAAAGTTTGATTCTCCATTCAAGCATAAAAACCCACTGGGTGACCTTGGGCAAGTCACACTCTCTCAGCCTCAGAGGATGGCAATGGCAAACCCATTGTGAAGAAACTTGCCAAGAAAACCGTGTGATAGGTTCACCTTAGGGTTGTCCTAAGTCAAAAATGACTTGGAGACGCATAACAACAATAACAGATACACTCACAGTTACTGTAGCATAGTTCTTGACTGACCAGGTTTCCCCCCCCCAAAAAAAAATATTTACCAGGAGTAATAAGTGACTCTTGAACTCCATAAGAATAACCTCTGACTCAGTTTGTGTTAAGGATAGTGTGTCATCTGCTTAGTTGTTGCCATCAACAAATTAACAAAGTATGAGACTGTTGTTAACCACAGTTAATTTTCCAGCTCATAGCCACTTTGGCTGAATCACTTAAGATTTGGAACATCTTAGCTCATGACAAACGTGTAATTCCATTTAGTATAACACAATTATTACAGAAATAGATTTGTTGGCTCATATTCTGACAGAAACACTCTCAACTGGGTGGCCTTCAGCTGTAGACTACAACTCCCATCACAACCCTGGAGATGGGAGTTGTAGTCCAAATTGTTTGGATTGTGCCAGGTTGGGGTCTCACTCAGCTTCTCGTCTCATTTCTCTTTCCTCTGTTGTCTTTCCTGCATCAACATTTAGTTTGTAATGGCCTTGGGATAGAGATTCTGTCCTCTCATACGTTTTAAAGCACCTCATCTATTACTGATGTTCTATTAATAATAAAATTAGATACATCATAGGTGATCTCATTTCACTAACTTAATGAGGAAGAGTGTAATTGGGAGAGAATTTAGCTGGTTATTGGGGAAATGGGTAAGAATTAAGTGGTAGAGAAGTAATATCAGTTTGGATGAGCAATCTGGAAGAAAAGGCAGGGAGGTTTTAGAGGGAATGAAAGCTGCAGTATGGGTTCTACTTTGAGCATACACTTCATATATACAGAATTGTTTTCATATTCCTCATTGGTCTCAAATATCCTGATGCTAATACCGGTAACTGTAAAATAAACTCAGCCCCCATTTCCAGGAAAGGTCAGAGCTTGCAAACTATGGTGGTAACGCTAATGATTGAACATTAAGCCATTAAATAAAAATTATCTGAGGTTAACCCATTGAGAGAGTTTGATGAAATTAATTTGTAAACAAATTAGTTCAACAGTTAGGTTGCAACAAATTTGTAAGAAAGGCCAATTACAAATTATTAACATTAACAATATCTGTTATTCCAAATAACATTAACATTATCTATTATTCCAAAATGTTGTTGTTTCTTTTACTTCTGTCCCCTCCCTTCCTCCAAATTGCTTAGAGCAGCTATTAATCTTACATTAAAATGCACAGTAAAAATTACAAATTCTAAGCACCTAAAATCATACCTCTAAAACTACAGATTACATATGCCTAAAACTACAAATATTTACAAATTATTAGAAGCAGTTTTCCAAGTTTACAAGTTTTTTTACAAGTACCTACAGTCATAATGTTAATGCTAAAAATTACATGTCTAAAACTACAAATATCTGAAATTGTTATAAGTAGTTACTAAAATAAAAATTTTTTAAATACATTACAGCATGAGTAAGAGCAGGCAAGGACAAATTCAATAGTTGTTTATTCCAGAAAAACGTGTACAAACAGATATGTTTTTCACTGGCATCTAAAAGACAAAACTGGGGGGGGGGGCAATTTAATTTCTGAAGGAAAGGAGTTATACAAACAGGGTCCTGCCATATGTGGCGGTCCTCTAGTCTACACCACACAAGGGTATAACCAACAGAGTGTCCTCAGCTGATCTTAAATCCCAAGTGGATTGGTACTGGATCAGGAAGCATATAATGATGTAAAAAATGAATTCTAACATCATTATTTGGAGGAAATAATAAATATGACTAATTTTAAGCCAATTAATGCCATGCTCTGGGAAAGGTTTGGGGTGTCCTGTTTTCTGTTCAAAACCCACAGGGTGAGATGTTTCATTCTTGTAGCATAGATATCTATGCCATCCTTCCTCTAGGTCGGCACCTTCCAATGTAAGTAGTCTTTTATTCTTTAGGTCAGGGGTAGGCAACCTTTCCCCTTTAAGGGCCAAGGGACTTCAGCTCCCAGAATCCCAGGAGCTATTGGCCAACATGGGACTATTGGCTAACATGGCTGAGGCTTCTGGGAGCTGAAGTCCCTCTGCCCTTAAAGGAGAAAGGTTGCCTACCCCTGCTTTAGGTCAATCCAGTCCTTTAACCATGTGAAAGCTGCTGTATTATAATATATTTGTAAATTCAATAAACCTAATCCTAAATTAACAATGATGATAAATGACAAATCCGAACAACATTATTCCGAGAAATGAGGGAAGATTAAAGAACTATGGCATTAAGCTGTCATTTATAAACGTTAATATAGATCCAAGAAATGATCTGTTTAGAAGTACTTTTGGTTGGTTTTCTTCTTCTTTGAAGGACATAAGCTCTTAATCCTCTTTCTGTATTGACACTATGCATGAATAGTGTTTTATATATATATATATATATATATATGTATATATATATTCTGCTTGTAATAAGAGGTTGATTGTATTTTAAGAAAACAATAATAAAAACGAATAAGACAAAAAAACCCACATAGTGAGATGAGAATACATCTGTATCCATTAATTTTTTATCCATGGATTCAACCATCCACAGCTAGAAAAGATTTAAAAATAATATAAATTCCAAAAGCAAACCTTGGTTTTGTCATTTTAGGTAAGGGGCGCCATTTCATTATGCTGCTGTATTTAATGGGACTTCAGAACGTGGATTTTGGTATCCAAGGCGGATTCTAGAACCAAACCACAACGGATACCGAGGACCTACTGTATAATTTTTTAGCCATACAGAGAACCATAAAAAGCATGGAGGGGGGTGGGAATTGCTATCAGTAATTCATGGTGCTGCCAGAGAAGGGGGATGAGAAAGAATAGGGCCAACCCTACCAGTTGGCAAAGATGGCAGGAGCTATGTGATGGTACCAAGCAACATTAAGAGGGTAGGGCCAATCTGCGTGGGCCACACATCCCATCCTGTGCCTGCTAAAAGTCAGCCGACAGTTCTGCCAGAAGTACTCAAGCAAAAATCACTTGGCTTCTGTGTGAGGAATGGTGTGTGTGCATGACATTTCCAATGGGCAGCAGAATCTCTTTGTTTAGGCTAGAAAGAAAGAGGGAGAGAGACAAGAAAGAGTGAGACTGGCTGATGGAAATATCTCTATTTCATATGCTCCAGATTTATTCTCCTCTGAGCAACTGGCAACTCAAGACCATCCAGCTTTCAAGCAGAGGTGCTGAGGCCTTTAGATTTGTCTTCACATGGGTTTCTTATTATATCATATACAAAAACAAATCTACTGTAACTATGTTGGTCTAGGAGTGTGTGCAATGGGGTTGAGGGGGGGGGAGATACAGTGGTAGGATGTGGCATTCCACCCCTGCTGAGACAATGGCCTTTTATTAGCACCAACTGAAATGCCACAAAAATGTGCAAGTTTCCAAGTTCTTCAGAACTCCTCATTAGGCTACATGGGTACCTTAAGGAACAGCCTTCTTCCTTATAGATCCACTTGGTTCTTCAGATCAGCTGGAAAGGCCTTGTGATGCCCCACACATGTAGGTTTAATCCATAGCCATTTATTTGCAAAGCATTTATTTAGCCTGGTGGCATCTTAATGTGGAACATACTTTGCTCTAATACAGGACAGGTACCAACATTTATTTTTCTTTTTAGACACATGTTGAAACTATTTTTGCAAGACCTCCATGAACAATAGAAGTACAGTGGGCCCTTGGTATCCACTGGGGTTTGGGTCCAGGACCCACTGTGGATACTAAAATCTGTGGCTTCTCAAGTCCCATTAAATGCAATGGCACAGTAAAATGGTGTCCGGCATATAAAAATGGCAAAACCAAGGTTTGCATATTGGAATTTATATATTTTTAAATATTTTAAAGACATGGATGCTTGAATCTGTGGATAAAAATCCATGCCATAGTATTGCCATTTTCTGTGTGTGTGTGTGTGTGTGTGTGAAAGCTGGACAGTGCAGAAAGCTAACCAGAAGCAAATCAACACATTTTAAATATGTTGCTAGAGACTGCTAAAAAGACAAATGAAAGGGTTTTAGAGAAAATCAGTCCTGAGCTCCTCTTGGAAGCAAAGATTACTAAACTGAGGCTGTTGTACTTTGAACATATAATGAGACAACATGACTCAATGGAAAAGATTATACAGTAAGGTTCTTCAAAGTGGAAGATTTTAGGAAAAGAGAAAGGTTGCATTATAAGGAGACTGATTCAATCAAGGAAGAGACTTGAGCAAGGCAATTGTCAGGTTCTCAGAGGTCTCATTTTGTAGGGCCACCATAAATTAACATTGACTTGACAGCAAATAAAGGTAACAACATATTTTATTATGGTTGTACACCACTTTAAAATCTCCGGGTCTAAGCGATGTATAAATGTGTGTAAATTAATTAAAGCTTCTGGAGAACTTTAAAGCTGGCAGACTTTTATGGCATTGTTGTTGATCTTAAGAAAGGTATTGTTTGACTGTGGTTTTAGTTTAATTTGTTTGTTTTATCAAGTCATAGACTATTAATGGTCCAGAAGTGAGCAGCAGGGGTGGGTGGATGAAGCAACAAAAAAAGATTTAAAATCCTTTCATCTTAATCAGGGAGGCACTTAAAAGGCTATGGATGTCATTGCTGAATAGTTGTCTTGGCTGACAGAATCAAAAAGCCCCTACTATTGTTTGCACACCCCCATTGAATTACTTTTAGACACACTAGTCTGGGTTACCCTTCCTCAATGAATACAGAGTCTCTTTCTTTGCACAGCTGGGGGGCAAGAGAAAGGACATCAAAGGCTCTCAGATTCCTTCTACAAGGTCTGTTTGGTGCATGCAAAGGCTGGAGAGTCTTGGAAATATGGCTCTGGATTCAATCAGATCAAGCTTAATAGATGTATTGTTTAATTGTGTCATTCCTTGCTTGCATGCAAAGTTAGTCTGCTCTTCTTCCTTCCAGAATCCCCTCGCCTTTTCATATCCTTCCAGTCTAGTATAAATCCTGGGACAGATTCTTGTATGATTGCCCAGGACTTTTCTGAAATTCTGGCCCACATGAAAGAATAGATTTACCAAAGACACTGCTATGGGTGATAATTTCTAGATGGTAAAGAAATCTGTACCCTTGGGGGGAATTGGGGTGGCTCATACAAGGTTTGTGAGCCTCAGGCATCTGATTTAGGGTGTAATTCAAATAAACAAATTGCTTTGTTGTTATTCACTATTTGACTTCAGATGACCCTATGATGGAGAGAGAGAGAGAGAGAGAGAGAGATCTCCAAGAACTCAGGTCAACAGTCTTGCTCTGGTCTTGCAAACTCAGTGCTGTGGTTTCCTAAATTGAATCAATCCACCTGTAGTGCAGATTTTCCAATGAGTCACATTATTTCATGAGATGTCACAGCCTAATTTTAGTCATTTTAGCTTCTACTAAAGGCTAAGACTTTATTTGCTCTAAGACAAATTAACTTGTCCTTTTAGAAGACTTCACCTCCTTTGCCAGTTTATACTAGAGGTATAACTACTAGGGGAGTGGGCCCCCCAAGTATGTATTGCCCCTATAAGACTTCTGCCCTTCCAAATATAATGTTCCTTCAGTCTCCGCATGTCTAGCATGATAGTAACTTAAAACTTCAGTTGAACGATTTAAAAATACAATTTAGACATTCAAAGTTACCCAGAAAGTGCAACCACAACAAATATGAGTTCTGGGTGTGAACAATTTTCAGTCTCACTCTCTATAATACTAGAAATTTGGGAACTGAAACAAAATTTAACTGTGGGGGCCAACACCCTCATCCTCTCTGCTCAGCTACACTCCTAAGTACAATCCAAACGTCTCAGCATTAAGCCCCCATGTGATACTGCATCTCTTGCCCACTCAGAGATAATGGGAGTTGTAGTCAAACACATTTGGCCAACACCAGATTAGGAAAGACTCTCTGTATAGTTCCTGCATCTTTTTAAGGTTTGAGCTCCTCACACCAGAATTCTTGTTTTAGCTCCTTTAAATAAAAAAATATGTTTAATTTTACTCTTTGTGGCTTTCATGAACTGGATACTCCTTTAGTTTCTTGCTGACAACACTGTAAAGTGTGTATCAAAATGTGTTTGGAGAATAAAAGTACCAACTTGTTTGATTAAATTTCCTTTATGAACAAAAAATGTACATGAGATCTTCTAGGGGCTGACTGATAAATGCTTACTAAACAATAAATAAATTTAAATTGTACTTTACAGATAACAAATACTTTTAAATATTTATTTTTTGGACTATTGCTGTCATCATGGAAGCTGCAGGATTCTGGGAGTTATCATTCAACAAGTAACTTTTTCAGTCCCTACATAAACCTCAGTCTGAGGTACAGAAGTATGGAGTTTCATGATTTTCTGATGTGGGATATGGATCCTTATGATTTTCATTAGTAAATTACAGCAGTCCTTATGAACAATTAAATCCTAGCTCACATTTATTTCGAAACAATGCAGTGACTATTTACAATTGCAGTGATTCATTATATAAAAACATGGATGTGAAACCCCGATATTCGTGGATGTTTTTCTTCCTTTTTAAAATAAATGTGCCAAAGATGATAATGGAAATATGCTTTCTGAAGACCAGCCAAAAAAGTGGGAAGCTTTGATCTTTGGTAAAGGGCATGTTCTCCCAAGATGACAAGAAGCTGGGTTTGTGCAATGCAGGATTGTGCAAAGTGTCAGATGTATGTCTGTTCATTAACCATGTGAACGTCCGGCTGTATTGTGGTACATTGTGTCATGCACTTTCCACTTCCCCAAGCAGTGAAAATTTCAGGGAGGGCAACAACATGTCAACACTACTCAACTGTAGCATTTTAATACCCGTTTAACTTGCCATAGTTCCATCCTATAGAATTACAGAATTTGTGAATTCTCTACCAGGGAAATGTAATGCTGTTGTTCAGGGGAACACATTAAAATCACTTCACCAAAGTGCAAGCTACATTGTGGAAATCCCAGGATTCCATGGTAGTTGAAGATTATTGAATGACTAATTGTGGATATATTCAAAGACATAGCAATGTTAGGAGGTTATCGCACACTTAAATAAACTGGTTTACCTGATCTGGCTTAAAAATAGATGCGGGCAGCGTCCGGACCCTATCGCAAAGGTTTTGCTGCTGAAATAGTCGCCCAGGACAATCCCAGTGCGGCTCTTTTTGAAGCTGGGAGTTTTCTGGCTTGAGAAAATGGTCACCAAAGTGGCTCCAGGAGTGGGATGACCCCGGGATAGTCCCGGATGGTGATTTTGGTGGCAAAACCTTTGCAATAGGGTCCGGACGTCACCCATATTTATTTTTAAACTGGATTGGGTAAACCAGTTTAAGTGTGCAATAATCTTCCTAGTCTGGAAAATCAGTATGCAAAGGATCTTGTAACACCTTTGAGACTAACTGAAAAAAAGAAGTTGGTAGCATGAGCTAGCAATTTCTTTTTTTGAGTTAGGTCCAAATCACACTGCAGAATTAACCCATTTTGAGACCACTTTAACTGCCCTGGCTCAATGCTAGGGAGTTCTGAGAACTGTGGTTTTATGAGACATTTAGCTTTCTCTGTCAGAGAGCTCTCATGCCACAATAAACTACAGTTCCCAATATTCCCTAGCACTGAGCATTGAGGGCAGTTAAAGCAGTCTCAAACTGGATTATTTCCACAGTGTGTTTTGGACCTTAGTCTCAAAGTTGCAATAAGATCCCTTTGGATACACTGTGGATATAGTCTAAGAACTGATTTCTTTTTGGAGGTGCAATCACAGGAGACTTGTGATGTTATGTAGTATTTTGTTTATTTATAAAGATATAAGTTGAGTATCAGCATGAGCAAAGAGTAAGGGCAGGTAACCAGATGTCCTAACTGCAAAGGAGGACAAGGCACTGCAAAATTGCAAAAAGGTTGACAAAGGCTGCATTAAACCAAATTTGGGAAGCTTATCTGTTGGACTACAGTTCTGTATCCACAAGACATGTTCTGGAATACCATGATCTTTTCCTTGGGTCTAGATTGTTGAGCCATGGTGTTGATATGACCCATTTGTCATAGTGATGCTCCAAAATTGTAGACTGTCATCGCTTTGTGATTTGTGACTGGACAGTGAATTAAGGATATCTGCATGTAAAAATTCTATGAATTTCTAAGGATTTTGGTGGAGCTTTGTGTGTCTGTGTGCCATTGAGGTGATGCATTCTGTGAGTAGTTTTTGCAGAACAGGGGATACTTATGAGTTGCTGTGATTCAGTAGTGGATGTGTCCATTAAAAACTATGAAAGTCTGCACTGTGAGTCTATTTAAATATTTTGGATTTTGGTTGTTGTTTTTTTGCAAATTGTACTGCAACAGTGATATGTAATGCTGGATTTCTGAAGCTATCTGTGGACCTGGGGCAGTTTGTGCCACGTGACTGTAATTTCCATCTACGGAGGAGATCCAGGGTTATCAGGCCTGTAGGCACCTCTCAGAGTCAGCAGCATCACAGACATGCAGCAGAATGGGAACATGCTGTTGATCAGGTAAAGTTCCAGCCTAAGAAGAAAGCCTTTTATAGAACCCCATCAGAGCCGTGCTGTCCAAGGGATTATGGGAGTTGTAGTAGTCCAATTCTTTTTTATAGCAGCCAGCATGCTCTAGTGGTTTGAGTGTTGGACTATGACTCTGGAGAGCAGGTTTCGAATCCCACTGGATGACCCTGGGCAAGTGACACTCTCTCAGCCTTGGAGGGTGACAATGTCAAACCTCCTGTAAAGAAACTTGCCAAGAAAATCCTGTGATTGGTTCACCTTAGGGTCATCATTAAGTCGGAAATTACTTGAAAGCACACAACGGTAGTCCAAAAAGCAATGTTCAAGTGGAGGGGTGTTTTTGTATAGGTGATTGTCTTTGTGTTTATTTTGTCTGATTGTTCAGTGTTAAATATGATTTTTAAGGTTAATAAAAAATTAAAAGAAAAAAAAGCAATGTTCAGAAGCACTGTAACCAATAAGGGGCTTCAGGCAGGTCAAGAATCTGAAACTATAGCTGCTGCCACACTAGAAAAAGAATGCAGCTTGACACCACTTTAATAATGGCCATGGCTCCATCCTATGGAATCCTGGGATTTGTAGTTTGTTGTGGCACCAGAGATCTCTGACAGAGAAGGCTAAATATATAATGAAACTATAAATCCTAGAATTCCATAGCATTGAGTTATGGCAGTTAAAGCAGTGTCAAACTACATTAAATCTGCAGTGTAGATGCAGCCTACATAGTGATCAGAAAGTGTTATTTTGAGTTGTAGTTATGACAACTCACCACAAGAGGTACATAGAATTGCAGCCCTGGCAGTAGATCTTGTACAAACATCGTAAGCCTTTTGGATGATGTAGTCCTTTTGATTTAAGGGTGTGTGTGTGTGCCATGCTAGCAAGACAAAGTACTTCTCTTTTGTCTTCTTTTGTTTTTAACTGAATTTTATTTGTACTGCCCCTCCCAGATACAACATTACAAACAAAAGGAAAACTGATAGACATCATAGGGAAAATAAAAAGAATAATTCTAGTTCTAATTTTATGTGCATGTTGTTTGAACCTTAGTAAAAATTTGTTATCTTGCCTATTTTCCCAACTGGAATATGCATAATGTACGAATTTGCACAATGATAGAGTTAAAGTCGTAAAAGAGAGTTGTATTGCAAATAATGTTCTTGAAAGAGCCAGTGTGGCATAGTGGTTTGAGTGTTGGACTGAGAACTCCGGAAATGAGGGTTCAATTCCCAGCTTGGCCATGAAACCCACTGGATGACCTTGGGTAAGTCACATGCTCTCAGCTTCGGGGCTAATGTAAGAACCAAATATCTGAACTCTAGTCTTCTTTTATCTGTACATTTCTAATCTATGTGAGACATTTAGCCTTCTCTGTCAGAGAGCTCTGGTGCTATAATAAAATGCATAGTATGCATAAAAATGCAATTCCCAGGATTCCCTAGCACCGAGCCTGGGCAGTTAAAGTAGTGTCAAACTGGATGATTTCTGCAGGGTGTTTTTGAACCTTAATGTTCCTTCCTCCTCTCTTCACTCCTCCTCCTCCTTCTAAGTTTAAACCTGCTCTTCCTATGATATTTTCTGCATCCAAGTTGAACATTTCCTGACTGCAGTCAGGAAATCAGGTGATAATATGTAGCTTGGAGTGGTGTCAATAGGGTTGGTGTCACCCAGTGTGGTAACTCATGGTGTCACCCCCCCCATTGACCTGCTCTCATACCATACCGTATCATACCATACTGAATCCTTAGCAATGTTCTTTGTACTAATTTACTATAAATCGTAATTCCCGTATCTCACTGAACGTCATGGTAATAGTTGTGACATAAAAAAGTAAAGGGATTCCCCTTTGACGAGGTTGTCAAGTCATGTCCGACTATAGGAGGCCATGCTCATCTCTCTTTCTTAAGTCAAAGAGCCAGCATTGTCAAAGACATGTGGCCATTATGACTGCACCGAACGCTATTACCTTCCCACCGAAGTGGTACCTATCTATTTACTTGCATTTGCATGCTTTTGAACTGCTAGGTTGGCAGAAGTTGGGACTAGTGACGGGAGCTCACTCCATCACACAGCACCTGGGCCTCAAAATGCCAACCTCCCGATCTTGCAATCGTGAGAACTGGCGTCTTAACTAGCAAAATTAAAATTATGCCTTCATATTACGATATCATATGCACGGAAGAAATGTATTTCCATTAACATAATTTCACGTAGTTAAAGTGAAAACCTACCTATTCAACTTAACTTAAAGCAGGAAGAGGGAGGAGTGAAAATAGGAGGAAGAAATATCAACAATCTGAGATATGCTGACAACACCATAATACTAGCAGAAAACCTCTCAGACTTGGAACAACTACTAAGGAAGATCAAAGAAGAGAGTGCAAAGGCAGGCTTAATGTTGAACATAAAGAAACCAAAAGTAATGACCACAGAGAACTTACATTCAAACTAGACAATGAGGAAATAGAAATAGCAAAAGAGTTCTCATATCTGGGATTGATCAAAATGGGGACTGCAGTCAGGAATCAGGGGATTAGGAATAGGGAGGGCAGCTATGAAAGAACTAGAAAAGATCCTAAAATGCAAAGATGTACAACTCAGCACAAAAGTCAGAATCGTACAAAAGTCAGAATCGTACAAGCCATTGTATTCCCTATTGCCATGGAAGGATGTGAGAGCTGGACAGTCAAGAAAGAAGATAGGAGGAAAATCAATGCATTTGAGATAATGTGGTTCTGGAGAAGAGCGCCGAGAATCCCATGGACAGCCAAAAGGACAAACAGATGGGTCCTAGAGCAGATCAAACCAGAAACCCTGTAAAAGCCTCCCTTTTACAATTGTTGTTTATTGACTTTTATAATATTCTTATTGTATTTATTGTATTTACTTTACTTGATTGTAATTTTGTATACTGTTGCTCTTTTTATTGGTGTAATCCCGCCTTGATCCGTAGGGAGAGGCGGGAAATATAAATAAAATTGCTATTATTATTATTATTATTATTAAGCCAAGATGACCAAACTAAGACTGTCGTACTTTGGGCACATCATGAGAAGGCATGAATTGTTAGAAAAGACAATAATGTTAGGAAAGGTGGAGGGAAGTAGAAAGAGAGGAAGGCCACATGCTAGAATGGATGGACTTTATTAAAGAGACCATGATATAGTGCAAGGATCGTGCAAGGGAGTGCAAGGATTGCACTGATAAGCAGTATAGAAATGTATTTGCTATTGCTAATATGAATTTGCAGGAGCTGGGCAGAGCAGTAGAGGACAGGGGGGGCTGGAGATGTCTCATCCATAGGGTCGCCATGGGTCGAGACTGACGTGAAGGCAGTTAACAACCAAAATAATAATAATAAATGAATTATTTTTTAAATTAAATTTTGAGACGATAATAATAATAATTATTATTATTATTTTAAAAAATCTATCCTTATTATTATTATTATTTTAAAAAACCTATCCTTTCTCCTCCCACTGAGCCTCATCCCACTCACCCCATCTCTTCAGCATTTTAAAGCTGCCACTCCACACACCCCTTTTCTGCCCAAATGCAGATGTCTGGGGAGCAGTGGTATCACCCCCTCTTTGAGTGTCACCTGGTGCGGTCCCTACCCCCAACACCCTTCTAATGATGCCACTGGCCAAAATTGCCCTTGCCAGTTGGGAACCATTCTGCTCCTTCTCCTTGGATGGAAACAATGGATGCAAGCTACAGGAAAAGAGAATCCACCTCAACATTAGGAGGCACTTCCTGGCAGTGAGAGCTGTTCAAGAGTGGAACACACTCCCTTGGAGTCTCCTTCTTTGGAGATCTTTAAACAGAGGCTGGATGGCCATCTGTTGGGGATGCTTTGATTGAAAGTTCCTGCATGGCAGGGGGGGTTGGACTAGATGGCCCTTGGGGTCTCTTCCAACTCTATGATGCTATGATTGTCCTCAGGCAGCAAATTGCGTTGGGCGGTCCGGTTGGCTGGAATGCCTCTGCTGGCCTGCCTTCCCTCCTTAGTATTTGTGAAAGCGGAACCTTTGGGATGGGAACTCTCCCTGGGAGCCAGGCCCAAGCAGCAGAAGCGGTGCCAGGCCCAGTGGGCGGAGAGAGGGGCTGGTCTGGGTTCGGATCCCGCCTCGCCTCCTGCCCTGCCTCCCTCCCTCCCTCCCTAGAGTCTGCCTGGCTGATGCAACGTGGCCACGCTCGCAAAGAGCCCCAGCTCCCTGGCACGATCCCTTGCAGCCAGGCGTCCAGACAGAAGGAACCCAGGACAACCAGGTGGGTGGTCTGCTTGGAGGGTGGGTGGTCCGGAGGGGGCAATGGGGCAACTAAGAGGACACCCCCCCCTCAGGGTTGAGGATCCAGCCTGGGATCGATCCTAGGGACAGAAGAGGGTCAGGTTTTGAAACCACTCCTAACACAAACATATTACCTTTAATCTTGCTTCTCACTCTGTATTTCATATTGTATTTGAATGTGTTGCATTGCGTTTCGTCTGACCTATTTTACTGCCTTGGTCATCCACCGAAATAAATGTGTGTGTGTGTGTGTGTGTGTGATGGAGTAGTGGTTTGAGCATTGGATTACGATTCTGGAGACCAAGGTTCGAATCCAATGTAAATCCACTTGGGCAAGTCACACTCTCTCAGCCTCAGAGGATGGCAGTGGGGAACCCACTCACCCCTCACTGGGGAAAAGTCCTTAGTCGGGAACGACATGAAGGCACACAGCAAACAAGTGTATGTGTGTGTATATGTGTGTATATGGTATGGAGAGGGGAAATATTTTAACCCCCCTAAAGGGATAAATTGTAATTCATCAAAGAAGAAGAACATTGTCTGTCATACAATAGATTCCACATACAAAATAGTTGTGTAAACTAAGAACAGTGGCTATGTCCGCACTGCAGAAATAATCCAGTTGGGCACCACTTTAACTGCCACGGCTCAATGCTGTGGAATTCTGGGAAAGGTCATTTGTTGTGGCACCAGAGCTCTCTGATAAAGAAAGGTAAATGTCTCACAAATCCACAATCCTCAGAATCCCATAGCATTGAGCCATGGCAGTGAAAGGGTTGGCAAACTGGATTATTGCTGCAGTGTGGATGCAGTCTGTGATGCCTTTTTGGAGGAAAGGAGGGGAGATTTGCAAGGAAAAAATACCAAAATCAGCCAGGGTGGTGTGGGAAGATGTGCATCACAACAGGTATAAGAAAGAGTCCTAAGGTGCATCTACATTGTAGAAATAAGGCAGTTTGACACCACTTTAAGTGCTGTAGCTCCCATCCTATGGACTCCAGAGATGTGTAATTTTACAAGGGCTTTAACCTTTCTTGCCAAAGAGCACAAATGCCTTGTTGTTGTTTGTTGTTGTTGTATGCCTTCAAGTCATTTCTGACTTAAGGTGAATGTGGGTTAGTGGTTTGAGTGTTGGACTACAACTATGCAGTCAGTTCCCAGCTCAGCTATGACACCCACTGGGTGACCTTGGGCAAGTCACATTCTCTCAGCCTCAGGGGAAGGCAATGGTAAACCTCCTCTGAACATATCTTACCAAGAAAACCCCATGATAGCTTCGCCTTAGGGTCAGCATAGCTTGGAAATAACTTAAAGGCACGTAACAACTAACAAAGGCAAACCTATCATGGGGTTTTCTTGGCATGCTTCTTCAGAGGTGGTTGCTGTGGCCATCCTCTGAGGCTGAGAGAATGTGACTTGCATAGGGTCACCCAATGGGTTTCCATGGCTGAGCCAGAATCACAGTCCAATGCTCAGACCACTACACCACACTGGCTCTATTCTGGCTCAGCTGGTATTTCACCAAACTATAAATCCCAGGATTCTGGAGGATGGAGCCATGGCAATTAAAGTGGTATCAAACTGCATTATTTCTTCAGTGTGAATGCACCCATAACTGAAGCTTCCTCCTCCTCTTCTTGCAGTTTATGAGTACATCTTCAAGTGAGGGCATGCTCAGGGCGACCAAATGTCCTAACTGCAAAGGAGGACAAAGCACCGCAAAGTGTAGAACATTCAAGAAAAATGTAGGATTTTGCAAAAGAAAAGCTAGAAAGATAGCTGTAAATATAAATGAATGCTTCTTACTCATGCTCAGAACGGAGGACACTTTGGAATTCCCCTGGGACTGAAGGCAGAAATGTAGGACATGTCCTGGGGTATGCTTCACCTGTTGGAGTTCTGCCTGTCCCATAGTGGTTCAAGGTAGCTAGTCGGTGGCATTGGTGCAATAAAATATTATTTTTTTGCTGCAGATGGGAGAATGGGTAACAAGGCAAACTTCTGTAGAGTTGGGCAGAAGAAGTCAGTGAGGAAAGGAGATGTTCCTAGTGCTCGAAAGGTAAGCCAGGTAGAGATTTGTGGGGTTGTGGAACATATTTGTGGTTATTGCAGAGAATTAGCTGTGTTAGTCTGTCACATCATCAGCAACAAAAAGCCTGGTGATGACACCTTACAGACTAACAGGTTTTATGTGGCACCAGCTCTTGTAGATTTCAGCCCAGATGCCATGTTTAGCGTGACCTAGGGTTTCTGAAACAGGTTGAGATTCACACCCGGAACATGTGAAGTAATCATTAGGGTCACAATGTGCGCTCAATTTAATTGGCCAGATGAGGAAGCCAAAAACGTTAGGAAGCCAAAAACAGTTGCTCCTCCCCCAAAGTACATGTGTGTATACATGTCATTTTTTACTTATGGTGACAATAAGGCATAGGGTTTTCTTAGCAGGTTTCTTCAGAGGGGGTTTGCGCTGCCATCCTCTGAGGCTGAGAGAGTGTGACTTGCCCAAGGCCGCCCAGTGGGTTTTTATGCTCGAGTGAGGAATCGAACCTTGATCTCCAGAGTCCAGATCTCCAGAGTCTTAAGCCAACATTCAAACCACTATACCATACTGGCGCTCACAAATTTGGTGAATTGTATTGTTTTATATAAATTAATAATTTTATGAATTTATTATTTTTAATATAACTGCAGACATGAGACACGATATGAGAAGAGGCATTTGCTCTTCTCGCACATATATGAAGCCAGAAAACAGAGCCAGGGTGGTGTAAAGGTTTGAGTATTGGACCCTGACTCTGGAGACCAGGGTTCGATTCTCCGCTCAGCCATGAAAACCACTAGGTGACCTTGGGCAAGTCACACTCTCTCAGCCTCAGGGGAAGACAATGGCAAACCTCCTCTGAACAAATCTTGTTAAGAAAGACCCATGATAGGTTTGTCTTAAGGTTGCCATAAGGCAGAAATGACTTGAAGGTACACAACAACAATAACAAATTGAGTCAGAGGAGTAGCTGCAGATTTCTGTGTGGTTGTCAAGGATTTCTGACTGCCAGTCTTAATGACAACAGCAACAAAGCCCAATTGGGTAGCTGAAATCAAGGAAGCTTGGGGTAAGCAGGAATAAGACTAAGGCTGCATCCACACTGCAGAAATAATCCACTTTGATACCACTTTAGCTGGTATAGATGCTATGAAATCCTGGGAATTGTAGTTTTGTGAGATATTTAGCCTTCTCTGTCAGAGAGCTCTGATGCCACAACAAACTCCATTTCCTAGAATTCCAAAGCGGTGAGTCTGAGCAGTTAAAGCATTGTCAAACTGGGTTATTTCGGCAGTGTGGATGCAGCTTTAGTAGAAGTGGCAGCAAAAGTGTTCAAACTATGTCTAAATTTGAGCTGGTCATTGGTAGTGCGAGTGTGTTTGTATATGTGCGAGTGAGAGGGCCTGGATGGAAAATGTGGGTGAAATCCGGGCCAAGGTTCCCAGAATCCACTAGTATTTAGGCACCGGGGGCTTTGTGGTGTATGGTTTTAAGGGTGGTGCAGCTCCAGTTCCCAGGGAGTGGCGCAGTGGGAATGAGAAGATAGGAAGGTTGTTTCTGTGGTGGAAAAAAGAATTTGGCCTTGGGGCATCTTTGTCCAAAAAAACGGGTAAGGACAGCTGGGGATTGTGTTGTTTTTGCAATGGAAGTATGTGCCACAGGGAAGAGATGCAACCCAACAGCATCTGTTTCAGAAATATTGTATTAACTACATTTTAGTACATCTGTGGAAAGTCCCATTTTGGACCACAATGGACCCTTGGTATCCATTTGCATTAAGTTCCAGGACCCTCCGTGGATGCCAAAATCCATGGATGCTCAAATCCTTTTATATACAATGGCACAGTGAAATGGTGTCCCTTAAATAAAATAGTAAAATCAAGGTTTGCTTTTTGGAATCTATCTATCTATCTATCTATCTATTTAATATTTTCAAGTTGTGAGATGGTTGAATTGTGGATATGAAGGGCCAACCGTATAATTCACAGCATCCCCCAGGCAATGTGACTGATGGCCATGCTCCCTTGGGGGAGTTTGGGAATTGTAGTGCAAAAGTGCCTTTTCTAAGCTTTGAATGTTGGCACATAAAATATAGATACATCCTAAAAGTTAAAAATATGAAAGAGCCCCAAGACTGCTCAAGTATAGTTGGCTTTGATTTGGGATGCAATGTTTTAAACAATTATACTCCAGATCCACAGAGAATCCAAAAAGCAAACCTTGATTTTTCCATTTTATATAAGGGACATCATTTTACTACACCTTTATATATAAAATGGGACTTGGGCACCTATGGATTTTAGTATCCACAGGGTCTTTTGGAACCAAAGGATAAAGAGATCAGTAGAAGAAAGGTGGGATGAAAATGTAACTAATAAATAAATCTGCTAATTTTGTAACATGAAAATGGTACAAAGATGGGCAAGGCTTGCCTAGAGTTTGTATAGAGTTTTAAATACATTTTAAATCTTAATTGTTTAATTGTTTTTTAAACTTTGTATTTACATTTTAATGTTTTGTTGTTGCTTTTACTTGTACTGTTTTAAATTTTGGTTATGTAGAGAGATCTTGTAGCACTTTTGATTGAAAGAAAGAAGTTGGTAGCATGAGCTTTCGTAGACTTCAGTCTACTTCCTCAGATGCATTTGGGTTGTTTTGTTTTGTTTTAATTTTGTTAGCCTCCTTGGGTCCCTATACTGGGAGAAAGGAGATATATTAATATTATTAATAATAATAATGAAGAAGAAGAAGAAGAGATAACTACATGTAACTACCCATTGAAATAGGGTTAAATGGGTACATGGCTCATGAAGGAGCTGAGCTGCGTTGCCAATTGCTTTGTTTGGATTTGTCAAGGATCGCTCTTAGCCAGATTGCAACTTGACCCTATGAATCTTTACACAGCAGCAAGCTGCATATAGTTCTACAAGGCTCACTTATAGGCTGGCTGATTCCCCAAAACATGGGTTTAAATAGAGTGAGGTGGAGGCAGGAGAATCAGTGCTATTACCAAATAGTCCTCTGATCTAAGAGGAAGGGACACATGGCAGGTCTGGAGTTTAATTGTGCTTTCTGCCACTGCCTTTTAAAGCAGAAACTCAAGGCCAAAAACTTCGAAGTGACCGCAGCTTCTGTTCCAAGGCTTGTAGGTCACTTTGTAACACGATGCTCAGCTTACGATTGAGGGAATGGGTGAGAGAGGATTTGGAAACTGGCACTGAGACTGACTTGAAAGAGGGCAGACGTCCCACTGATCTGTATGCAAGTGGGATGCCATGTGAAGGGTTTTGGAAGTGTGCTGGTGATAGATGTACACCTCAGTATGTTTAGCCTGGTCTCATTTCCAAACCCCGCATGCGCTGAGTCAATTTTGTGTGTACCAACAGAATTATAGAATCAGAGTTGCAAGAGACCCCAAAGGACATCCAGTCTAACCCCCTACCAGGCAGGAATTAGGCTGACCATACATACTGTTTTAAACTGGAACAGCACTGGGTTTCCCCCCATATTTCCAGACCATCCCATCATTCAAATATAAATGTCAATTTTATCCTGTTTTCAAGAAAAATGCCGTTATGTTACAAAAATGAAGATCCCTGTTTGAAATTGTGATTGTTAAAAAAAAGTGTCATGGAATGTGGGAAGTTTTATGATAGTGTTGAAAAACTGAGATTTGCTGCATCAGTTTACTTCATTGGAGACGTATTCATGGTATGATCGTGAAGAAACACAGTCCCCCTCTACATCTGCCTAAACTTTTGTATGAGTTCTGTTACTGAAGAATACTTGTTATTTCAATATGTTCATGTAAGAAAACTTCTGTTATCACCTTACTTTCAATGAATGTGGAATATTACATAATCCCATCCCAGTTTTGCCATCCCAATGTCCTGTTTTTGTCTCAGAGAAATTTGGCAGGAATACACAATCAAAGTACCCCCAATAGATAGCCATCCACCCTCTGTTTCAAAACCTCCAAAGAATTATTGTGCCATAAATTCAATTATTTCCATTATTAAAGGCAATAACAAGGGAAACCCAGAGCATGCCTCTTTCAGCCAGCTTTCTGTGAAGGCAGGTAATTTTGCATGTTGTACTTAATGGGCAACCTTCAGAGAATATCGCCTGCCCTGAGAGAATACCAACAGCTGCAAGTTATTGCTCTGAGCATATCTTCTTCTAGTCCTTCTGGATGTGAGATAACATGGCTGTGTGAACACATGGTTCTGTATTTTAATACTTATTAATTATATTGTGATCCTCTCATTCCTCACGTTCCAAGCAGCAAAACACATTGCAGAAATAGTCCAGTTTGAGACCGCTTTAACTGCCCTGGCTCAGTGCTAGGGAATTCTGGGAACTGTAGTTTATTGTGGGCCCAGAGCTCTCTGACAGAGAAGGCTAAATGTCTCACAAAACTACAGTTCCCAGAATTCCCTAGCATTGAGTCAGGGCAGTTAAAGTGATCTCAAACTGGATTATTTCTGCATTGTGTTTTGGACCATGGTCTCCTTTTTTATTCTTACAACAGCCCTGTAAGGTTTGTTAGGCTGAAGGAGAGACAATGGCTGCATCCACACTGCAGAAGTAACCCAGTTTGAGACCACTTTAACTGCCATGGCTCAGTGCTATGGAATTGTGGGAATTGTATGTTGTGGTACCAGAGTCCTTTAACAAAGAAGGCTAAATGTTTCCCAAAGCTACAGTTCCCAGAATTCCATCACATTGCACCATGGCAGTTAAAGTGGCGTCAAACTGGATTATTCCTACAGGCGGATCCTGCCAGTGATTGCTTCAGCATCATACACAGTAAGTTTAATGACTGAATCCGAGCCCAGGCTTTCTGAAGTCTAGTCTGACTCTCAAACTATTGCTATTAATGGCTGTGACTGATAGTGGTCTGATGTATTACAACAAAAAATTGACCTGTTGCCAGCAGCATCTTAGTATGATATACTGTAATCTTTAGCTTTAATAGTATGAGATAATCTTTAGCTTTGGCTTTAGTTTAGTGAGAACCTGTTGATAGGAATCCTGTTTAAAAACTTGGAGCAGGAATCTCTGGTCTCGCCCATATTGCTGCAAGACTGCCCCAGGTAAATGGGCGTCATTATCCTTTTTATGGTCTGTGGTAAACAGATAACAGTTACATATTTCTGATAACTTGTGAAGCATTAGCATAACTTTAAAAATTACCCATGTGATTTTCTAATACCATATGTGTCGGTGGCTATATGGTTGAAGGCATGTCAGTGTTGAAGGGGCCATGGTCAATGCACAGAAGCCTGATTTGTCTTACAACATCATCACTGAAATTGTTAGGGATTTATATTAATGTCCCTCACATCTCTCTTTGTTTTTGCTTTCCATTAGGGGGGAATCCTCTGCTGGGCTGTTTTGTGTGTTCTAGACACTTTATTGAAATAGTTGTCAGGGACGATCGTGCCAGTAGTTGTGGCTGGTCCCGATTTTTTTCACTTCCTTGCCATCACTGCTTCTTCACCCATTTGTCCTTTTTGGAGAAGGTTACCAGGTTGAGAGTATGTGACTTTCCCAAGGTCACCTAGTGGGTTTCATGGCCAAGCAGGAATCGAACCTTGTTCTCCAGAGTTGTAGTCCAATGCTCAAACCACTACACTATGTAATAAAATATTTCTACAATGCCATTAGTGAGTTTCATAAAAATGAGATAGATCTTTCCTCCTGAGAGTCTTCAAGTATAAAGTTAAGAGTGGAGAAGATGCAAAAGTACCTGCAACAAGGGCCTTGCCTGCATGGTCCAGGACACTCTATGGCAGGGGTAGGCAACCTAAGGCCCAGGGGCCGGATGCAGCCCCCCGAGGCCTTTGGACCGGCCCCAGGCCGGTCCTGCTCCTGCCGCTGCCTGCCATAATGATATTGATTATTGTTGTTATTACTTGTTCTTGGGGTTTTCTTGGCAAAATCTCCACAGGGGTTTTGCCATGGCTTTTCTGGGGCTGAGAGAGTGTGCATGCATATTTTTAAATTTTTTTAAAAAAAATTAAATTTATTTATTTATTTATTTATTTATTTTTGGGGCTTCAGCCCCCCAATTGTCTGAGGGACAGCAACCCGGCTCAAAAAGGTTGCCTACCCCTGCTCTATGGGCAGGATGGAGTATCCTGGACCCAAAGATGCCCCAACCTCTCTACCCCCATTACATAGTCCTCCATTCTGTCACTGGGCAGCTGTTCACATGCATGGCCTGCTGTGCCACTAAGCAAGTCCACCATCACTGTGGGTCAGTTTGCTCTGAGGTCAAAACAAGGCACCCAGCCTTGATCCCATGGCTGGGCATCTTGATCTGACCTCAGAGTGAATGACTGACGGCAGTGGCAAATGCACCAGGTGGCATAGTGGGACATGTTTTGAACTGCTGAAAGGGCTGTGGATCTTGAGCAAAAGGTAACTTATATAAATGTGAAGCACTGTATCATCCAAAATCCACAAAACAGTGATACCTTTATTGGGTTAACCAAAATGCACAAAATACATGATGCAAGCTTTCGAAGCTCCACTGGCTTCTTCATCAGGCAAAAATATTTTTAAAAAATCATACAGGAGGGGGAAAAATTATAAAACGACGATATTAGTCATAGGACAGCATTTTCTCAAGGTGTTGTTGTTGTGTTGTTCTGTGGAGAGAGATCTATGCAAGCAGACCCTTTCTCCTTCTGGCCATGTGGCCCTCAGAACAAAGCATTCCAAACTCCGGGAGATAAAATGTAGATGCCATTGGTAATACAAAAAGGTACATCTTCTGAGATCCAAGATATCTCCATCCTTTGTGAGGTCACAGCTCTCTTTGTTAGGTAGAGAACATTGAATCGCTCAAGAGATTGTTTAAATGCGTATTAAGAGGGGTACAGCCAGTCTGTTTGCATCAGAACTGAGGTTTGGGCCATGCATCATCTGGACTCCATGTGGAGAGGACAAGGGGAGGCTGATTTATTTGACCCATGCAGGCATTTATTTTAGTTACATTGCTAGTCTGTTTTTTTACATGGTATACAGTACTTAGCTCTCCTTCTTTCTACTTTATCCTCAGTACAGCCCTGTGAGGTATGTGAGGCTGAGACTGGTCCAAGATCTCCATTGAGTTTCATGATTGATTTGGGTCCTAGAATGTGGATCCCACGCCAACGCTCTAACCACTGTACCACAACGGCTGCCACTATAACACTCAGACTCTGTTAGAAGAGGGAGGCCAAACTACTGCTCACTGTCAAACGAAAAATCCTTGTTTATTATTTTCTTCTTGGACCCTTATTATAGTAACCCGCTAAAACGAAAATACCCTTCTATGCTAAACAGCTCTGCCCATTATTTACAGTCCTTTTGGTCAGAACAGGCTGTTTACCAGTTAAACAACTGGATCTGTAAAACCTCTGTTCATTTGAACTCTTTAAACCCCAGCATGTCATTAGGGATTTGATGATCCTGTTAAGAGCAGCCTTTGAGTCAGGTAACAGGAAGCTCTTTTTGCGTAAAGATAGATTCGCGAAATTGAATCAGGTTGGCACTTGGGTGAGACTTCTGCAGTTCTCCTTCTCCAAATTGAGATTGTTGTTTCACGGGATGCCAGTGACCATGCCCAGTTGTTTAAACATGGATCACCTCAAAGAGCAAGATCCTTGTGTACCTGGTGGCTCCAGCTATACGTGTGGCCTAGTCATGCATAGATTTTGGCCCCAGGTTGCTGGGTTTTTTATGTTTGACAAAATGCAGCTATGGAGATAGCAACCTAAGTGGAAAACTTGTACTCTGTATGTGTGCATGTAACTTTTTATTTGTGGAGCAGAAAGCAGCTGAATGTGTATTTGTGTGTGCAATTTTTAAGGGGAAAATGGCATAAGAAGACGGGATTGAGAAGATTCACTGGCATACCGTACTCATTTTCTACATGTTCATTATCTGTTCACATTTGGAGCCTGTGCCTTTTTTTGTCTTCTGAATTGGAAAACACTGGAGAGGAAATCATCTATAGGCAGGTTCTGCATGCAGTTTGGCTCTAAGGATCAGAAAAGTTTCCTTTTTTATTACAACTCCCAGAATTCCCCACTAGCATGGCCACATTCTGCCTGGGGGATTCTAGGTGTTGTAGTACAAAAATAATGTCTGCACGCTCTGGCACTCACTAAAAGCCAAGATCTATATTGTGGTGATACCTTTGTTAGGGCAACCAGAAAGTGAAAAAAAAAAAGTTAAACTAGCTTTCAAAAGTTAGCGTACGTAATTATTTTTGTGCTTTCTTGTTGGTCTAGTAAAAGTATCACCACAGTGTAGATTTTGGATTTTGTTTTATGGTCAACATGGCTGCTTCTGTATACATTTGGCACTAGCAAATCTCGCCAGGAAAACCCCATGATAGGGTCGCCATAAGTTGGAAATGACTTGAAGACACACAACAACAACCAAGTGTTGCATACCATGGAATGACCACTAGCAGTTCCTTTTTGCACCATCATCTCAGAGCAGGGATGGGAACATGTGGCCTTCTAGTTGTGGATGGACTGCAACTCATATAGCTTTCCCTTGGCTTTGCTGGTTAGAGCTGATGGGAGTTGCAGTCCAACCACATCTGGATGGCCACTTGCCCTTTTTTGCTTTGTGGTTTAGATTGAAAAATTGCTGCTTCTGTGAACTTGGTGCTCTTTCTCTAGCCTTAAGACTGAGTTTTATGTAATGGAGTTTTACTGCTGAAGCTGTATTCTCAGGAAGGAAAGAGCCGTGGGTCAGAAGCCATGTACAGATGGAGGTTTGCGGTTGTCAAATGTAATGCCAAGTAACAGTTAAGGAAATTAGGTTTGCTTCAGGTGCTGGGTTTAAAATCTTTGCACCAGATTTGCCAGACTAGGGTTTGTGATTGTTGGACAAAACCAAAACTGGAAACTGTGACCTGTAGTGTGTTTATGCTAACAGTGGATTGAAGTGATGTTAGCAAGGATTGAAAGATGGGGCTTTTTCAACAATGGCCTCACAGTCGGGAAACTCCTTCCTTAGATATATGTGTATGGCCCCATCAACCTGCCCTTAAAACGCTTATCTTGAGATGTTTTGTCTTAAAGGTTTTATGATGCTGCTGGTAGTATCAAGTTGTTTCAATTTCCTCCCCTATGATGTTATTTCCAGCTGGCATATTGATTTGTACTGCTGTTCTAAATGACCGTTTTTAATTGAATGTCATAGTTGTTTCTCATAAACTGACTCGTGAGATTTCATAGTTTTTTTTCTCATAAACTGACTTGTGAGAACTTTGCCTTTAAAGGCAGCTAGAAATAAGTAAATAAATGTCTGAATAGACAACCCAGTGTGTGTTTGTGTGCACATGCGCACTTTCCAGTTGCCTGTTGACTTATAGCAACCTCATTAATTTTATAGGATTTTCTTAGGCAAGGAATACTCAAAAGGTGGTTTTGCCAATTCCTTTTTCTGAAATACAGTCTACAGCACCTGGTATTCATTGGCAGTCTACCACCCAAGTACTAACCAGGTCTGACCTTGTCTAGCTTCCACAATCAGATAGTATCTGGTGCCTTTAGGGTATTCCTTAAGGTTATTATTACTCTATCTTCAGAGGCTACTACACCTTTAAAGGCTTATTTGTGAACTAAAGAAGCCCAAGTGCTGAGAGAATCGAAACTGGAAACATATACTCTGCTTTGAACCATACTTTGTCTGTCATATTCTTGGATGAGTACATGAGAAGCCTCCATTGCAGGTAAATATGTTAAGCTTTTCTTTGTGTGTACTGACGTGACTTAACTGGAGCCTGGGATTAATTCTGTTGCCTTTTTTCATATATACATTGACTTAATTAAAAAAAAAACAACAACAGAGAGAACTTGGAAAAAATTACTTTGGATGGGTGTATGACTCCTAGGCTCCCCTAGCCAGCTTCGATACTGGCTAGGTTAGCTGGGGTTTCTGGGATTTGTAGCCCAAGAAACGAAATTTTTCAAGCTATGGCTATTAGCCCACCTTGCCCGATATATAGTTTGCTTCAACTGGCAATGACTTTCCAGAATCTCAGGAAATATATTATTTATACAGAGTGTGTATGTGTGTGTATACACACACACACACTCCTCTTTATCGCTTTCATTCTGTAAAACGACTGAACCTGAGACAATTTTTCAGCCCCCCCCCAATACAATTATGGCCCCAGATTATTCTAGATCTAGAGGGTGCAGTTTGGTGTTGTAATCACATTTCCAGTCTTGACCCAAACATTTCCTCCAAACTTGACCAGACGTGACTGGGACATAATTTCTTGTTCCTGAAAATAATGTTGTTAAGGGCCATGCAGGAGAAGATCAAAATGGCTTTCCTAACTTTGATGCATACATACTTGATTTTAAGGGTTATAGCTCACTGTTAGGCCAAACATTTTGCATGTGCAAGGTCCCAGTATATCTAGGTAGGTCTCTTAATGACTTTTGCTGGAATCTTACTGAAGAGCCACTGTTAGGTATCCACAATATTGAGCTGAAGGGACCAGTGTGATCTGACCTGGTATAATGTAGTTTTCTCTATTTGTATTTTCCATTTGCACTGGCACTGAGCTGTGGCTCCTTGCCTGCTTCAGGTGTTGGGATTAAAACATCTATTCTAAGGGTGTTAAACTCCAGGTTTGGTGCTAAACTGGCCAGGCATTGTTTGGACCAGGGGTAGGCAACCTTTCCCCTTTAAGGGCCGAGGGACTTCAGCTCCCAGAAGCCTCAACCATGTTGGCCAATAGTCCCATGTTGGCCAATAGCTCCTGGGATTCTGGGAGCTGAAGTCCCGCAGCCCTTAAAGGGGAAAGGTTGCCTACCCCGGTCTGGACTGTTCACACCAGAACTGGGGATTGGGTCCAACATTGCTCAAACTCCCTGCCGAGAGCATGGAGAAGGTCACTTTATTTGTCCCTTGCATACAGGCCTGTGGTCATCATTTCATTCATCAGCTTTCACTGCTCTTATTGGTTGATGCACAAGGTAAACTGATGTCATAACCACGAAGGAGGAGAAGGCACCACAAAATATAGGACCTTCAAGAAAAAAAATGTAACATACCGTATTTTCCGGCGTATAAGACGACCCACGTATAAGACGACCCCCCATTTTTCCAGTCAAAATATAGAGTTTTAGCACCTCTATCCTCATTATCCCTATATCCGGCGTATAAGACGACCCCCCACTTTAGCCACAGATTTTGCAGGTAAAAAAGTAGTCTTATACACAGGAAAATAAGGTATTACTAAATAAAAGTCAAAACCACGAATATAAATATAAATTCATACTTTTTAGTCATGCTCAAAAGGGAGGACATTTTGAAATTCCTCCTGGACATAAGGCTGAAATGTAGAACATTTCCTGGGAAAGGAGGATATCTGGTCACTCTGTTGATGCAGTGGCAAGCTTATATGGCACTGCCACATATCCGTTCAGAGAATTAGTCCATCTGGTCCAAGTATTGTCTGATTTTGCTTGGCAGATATTTTTTGAGGTCTCAGGCTTTCCCCTCACCTTTTTAAAGCAGAGACACCAAGGACTAAATTTAGGACCATCAGTATGCAAAGCAGGGCCTCTTTCACAGAGTCATCTCTCTCCTAAACCTATTTATTTATTTCATTTATGTATTCAGTTTATACCTTACCTTTCCTCTGAAATGCTTAGAACAGCCAACAATTTTGCACAACAGTTTAAGTCACAAATAACAAAGGCTTAAGATCATTAGTCTAAAGCAGGGACCGGCAACCTACGGCCCGGGGGCTGGTTTAGGCCCCGGGCCCCGGACTTACCGGCCCCAGCTGGAGGTTGCCACCGTCACCGCCGCCATGCGCTGCCGCCGCTGCCAGAGTGCGTTTCCGGGTGCGCTTGCAGCGATCGCCATTTTGAAAGTCAAAATGGCGGTCGCGACACGTTTGCGCATGTGCGGTACTCTTGCGCATGCGCAAATGTGTTGCGTCCGCCATTTTGACTCCCAAAATGGCGGCCGCAACATGCGCCATGGCGGCTGGAGCCGCGCGCGCTACGGCGGCGACCGCAGTAGCGATCGCGGCGGCTGTGTGTCTGGGGGGGTCACGCGTGGTGGCGGCGGGTGTGCGCAAGCGCGCACGCCGCCATTTTCTCCCCCCTTGGCCCAGCCGCGACCTGGGCGACGGCAGACCGGCCCAGGTAAGAAAAAGGTTGCCTGTCGCTGGTCTAAAGTCATAAATTACAAATATCTGATTAAAAAGCCAATAAAAGCAATTCAAGCAAGCACCAGTCAAAGAGAAATTAAAAACTTGATTGATCCTTAAACCACATAGAGACAGGAGAAGAGCGGCAGACAGTTGACTTGCTGATACGAGGAAGCTTTGCAACCATGGTCCTACTACCAAGAAAGCCTGGTGACATGTGGTAGCATATTCAGCTACATTACTCTGGAAAACTGCAAATAGAGTTTTGCCAGCTGATCTTAAATCCTGGGTGGTTTGGTAGGAAATGAGGCACTCTTTTAAGTACCTAGATCCTGAGCTGTTTGAGGTTTTATATTCCCAGGCTAACAACTTAAATTAGCCTTGCAATATATACTATGAAAGAGCCAAGTGCAAGCAAATGTTCCCTGGGAACTTTGTAAAGGGAACAAAAAGTTACATCATGTGGAAGAGCTTTCATGAGAGAGAGCCCACAAACATGCTTCATATTTGACTATAAGATATCTCCCTTAGAGAACCGTCATGTGCGTAATATGCAGACGTAAAGATGTAAATGCCCCTTATAATTTACAAAAGATTATGGCTGGCAAACAGCCTTGGAGCCTTTGTGGAAAGACGCCTGGCGTTGCCTGATAGGGAGGCACAAGTTGTCCTGTGCCAGCACTGCCCCTTTCTTGAACTCTTCCCTTCCCTCATGAGTTGGCACTTGTTGCTTTTCTTTCATATCTGACCTTGGGCACTCTTCTTCTGCAAAGGTTACATTAGCCTCAGATCCTCATTGTAGGAAAATAATGAGAGTTTGGCACTGACATTGTTACTGGGGAAAAGGGGTGGGCAAAGAACAAAAGACTACCAGGAACACAAAGCTAGGCATGTTGGTTGGCATTGCCTTTCATTTTCCCATTGAAGTTGTCATGACCCTTTTCCATTGATTTTATAGGGCATAGTGGGGACAAATTCAGATGGTTCTGATGGACAAAAAGAAAGGGTTTACTATTTTTGAGAGCCAGGGAGAGCTCCTTTTTGGACTACAGCTCTCAGAATCTTCTGGCCAACATGACAGCTGTTGCCTGGTGGATTATAGGAGTTACAATCCAAATACAGTATTACTTTTCTTAGCTCTTACCAGTTCTGCAATGGGTAGTACCGTAACTGGTTACTGCCTAGCCCTGTTAATAATCATCATTTTAATCAGGTGTTAACTAGTGGAAGAAAAAAAGTGATCCTTGAAAAATTGGAGATTGGTTGGAAAATGGGGTAGCAAAAAGTAAGAATCTGTAAGAAGCATATCACAAAATACATACAACTGCCAACCTGTTTTTGCAGCTCCTGAATCTTCCAATTACATATTGCTTCAGGAGAAAAATTGCACAAGGGCGATAGGTATCAAAACAGGGAGAATTGTGTTTCTAGAAACCTCCAGGAACAATTACCCTCTTCTAAAGCAAAATGCAAGTTCTTGATTTATTGAGAGTGGGGAACAATAGTCCATAGTGGGTTCTGAAAACATCAAGACCTACGTTGCTGCCACACTGCAGGATTAATGCAGTTTAACACCATTTTAACTACCATGGCTCCATACTATGGAATCTTGGGATTTGTAGTTTGTTGTGGTACCAGAACTCTCTGAGAGAGAAGGCTAAGTATTTCACAGAACTTACAGATCCCAGAATTCCATAGCATTGAGCCATGACACTTAAAGAGATGTCAAACTGCATTAATTCTGCAGTGTAGATGCAGCCCTAGTCAAGTTTCCCTCCCCTGTTGTAAAGCATCTGAAAGGCCAGAGATCTGGAGACCAGCAGTTGCCATGATGTATGCTTCCTTTAATTCAGTCTGCTAATGCAAGAACCACATAGCCAAATTATTATTATCTATTATTTTTAAGTTTGTAGTATTAGCAAACTGGAATGTTTTTGGAAAGTTGCAGAGGGTTTTGGGGAGGATAAAACTGAGCACTTTGGGGAATGGGTTGAATGCTTTTACTTAGTACACAGACTGCCTAAAGTTCCCTCAGACATCCAGAGAATTCTTTATTCTTGTTTCCTGCCATCTCTCCTGTTTCTTACGAAGCAGTTTTTCTTTCCCAGACATGGACAACCATCCTGTTTGTTCAAAAACAAACAAGCAAATTTCAAATGACGCCAAGCGAAATTCGCAAAGCAGCTAAATGAAGTGTATTCATGTCAATTTGGATAATTCCAAGGCCCAAAATTAGAAGGATGTGCAGTTTGAGATGATTTGAATCCCCCTGACAGTAATAGTAAGAAGATGCCCAAAGAAGTGTTTGAAAAGTCTACTGTGTTGGGGTATTTTTTGGGCCAGAGGAGCTGCTGCACCCAGTTTGTGGTTATCAATACTTCTCATTAATCTTCTGGAGAACAGACGGGAAGCAGCTGTAGCTCAAAAACAGTCCAGGGTTCAAACCATCTCTTTGATTGCTTTTCTGACAAAAATTATATAGTGTCCCATTTTACAGTCAGCCCTGAAATGATCAATTTGAGAAAAAAATTAAATCAATTATAAGATACTGGATAAGTTTATTTCATCCAGGGGATATTAGTGAAGTTACTTTAAATTAGCAAATACTCATTCATTAGGAAGAATCAGAAAATTTACTGTATTATTTTATGATATAAATCATTTATGTTATTTGTAATGTTATTCTATGTTATTTGTAATGTTATTCTATGCTTTGTTTTGTGTGTACGGATGTATATATGTGTGTATGTATGTAAATGTTTTGAATTTATAATAAATTAAAAACAACAACTTTGGTTTGGAGACTTGAGCATGTTATAACCAAACTGACCTGACTCTTCAGCATATCATCCTTCTTTTACTAATTTGTCCTATCTGTAACTCTCTTTCTCTTTTCCAGGCTGGAATCCGTTTGCTTTGGAAAGGGTCAGTTTGCGTGTGTGCCTCTTACTGCATGTGAAAAACATTAAGCCTATTGGACAGTGTTTTACCTCCTGCTTCTGTCTGTGTGATTTTAAATTTGCAAGTTTATATATCTGAATGTGACCAAATTCAGCAAAACTGAAAACAGAGAAGAACTGATTAACACACTAGCAAGTACTCCTTTTTGTGTTAGCAATTTGTCATCGCAATTGTTTGAATAAAAAAAAGGTGTAAAAGTATCTATAATTGCGAATACCCAACAGTGTGAAGGAACAGTTTTTGTGTGTGCATTTATACACAGTAATGAATATGCAAGGTTTTTGGCCCATGAATGCATACATCTGAGAGAGTGGAAAGTGTCCATATTTGTTAATGCCAGAGGTCAGAAGTAGTGTGTTACAATTAACAACATTACTTGTAAAATGTTATTTATGGTGGTAAAGAGGGAGTAAGCTTACTCCTATTAATGTTAACACAGGCATTCGCCCATTAATGTTAACACTAATGTGTTATTTTGGTGTAATTGATAACATTTACTTGTTACTCCTCAAACTTTACTTTTTTTAAAAGGTCATTTGGGAAAACTGGCATTCTTGGCCACCTTCTTATTTTTAAAGGCTTTACAAAACAATAATTTTAAAAAGCAGTGTAAAAACAAAGGCAAGGAATATTAATGTGTTCTAATTTAAAAAGAATAAACAACAGGGTTTTAGAATAACATTCCAAGCTCCAATTAATGGGCAAAAAGCCTTCGAATTTTCAGCCCTGTGCTTTCTGTTTGTCCAGAACTGCAGTTCACAAGTGTGTGCTAGAACAGGCAGTTGTGTCCTCATTGTGTGTATTTGTGTATGCACATCCAAATCACAAGTCTGAAAGTGTGTGAATGTGCAATCTAGTTGTGTGCACTATATGTGCTTGTGTCGAATAACTGCACCATCAATGGAGAAGTCCAAAGCAGACCTAGAATCTGTAGCGACCCCTGAAGACGAATCCAGTCAGGATCTGCTCTCCGACGAGTCTGCTGCTCGGCCTGCCTGGGGATCAAAGGCCCAATATATCCTGGCCCAGGTTGGCTTTTCTGTTGGACTTGGCAACGTCTGGCGGTTTCCCTACCTCTGCCATCAAAATGGGGGAGGTGAGTTGATGGGACATTGCTGGTTAATTTAGGATTGGGGTAAAGATTGAGCCAGTGTGGGGTAATGGTCTGAGTGTGGACTAGGATTCCGAGAGACCAGGATTCGAATCCCTGTTCAGTCATGGAGACCGGCTAGATGATCCTGGCAAGTCACATTCTCTCAGCTTTAGAGACAGGCAATGAAAAACCCACTCTAAGCAAGTCTTGCTAAGAAAACCCTGTGATAAATTTGCCTTCTTAGGGTCACCATAGTTCAGAACTGATAGATAACAAAAACAACAGTAAGATTGCACCCCTTTTCCCCTCCAAGGAGGGCTCTTGTACTGGTAATTTCTTTTCTGTTTTTAAAATCATTATGCCATCTTTCCACCACACTGGGCTTTCAAAGGGGTTATTTAGCATCAATGCTAAAACACCATAGCAAGCAAATTAAAAAAAGCCTGGCTCTAATCAAAACCCTACACCTACTCTTTCTTGCAAGCAAATCTGTCATCACCTTTTAATTATCACAGATGAAAGATAAGGGCCGGTGGGGATGAGGTTTTAAGAGACTGGAATTTCTGAAAAAAATTGTTTATCTACAGCTTGTTATCTTTCTTCCTTCCTGGACATAGGTGCTTTTCTGCTTCTGTACCTGTTGCTCCTCTTTGTCATTGGGATCCCTCTTTTCTTCTTGGAGTTGGCAGCAGGACAGATTATCCGACAGGGTAGCATTGGGGTCTGGAAGTATATTAGTCCCCGTCTGGTGGGCATTGGCTTTGCAAGCTGTGTGGTGAGTATCCTGCAGTAGTACTTTCAAAAGTGTCACAGAGTTTTGTTCATAGATTTGTGTTCTTTTTAAAAATGCAGATTGAGTGTCCCTTATCTGGAATGCTGAAATATTCCAGAATGCAAAACTTTTTTCATGGGTGGCTGAGATAGCAACTCCTTTGCCTTCTAATGGTTTAGTGTATATAAACTTTGTTTCATGCACAAAATAATGAAAAATTATTGTATAAAATTATCTTCAGGCTATGCGTATAAAATATATATGAAACATAAATGAATGTTGTGTTTAGATTTGGATCTCATCTCCAGTATACCTCGTTACGTCATATATGCAAATCCAGGTATTCCAAAAAAAAAATTAAATAAAATAAAATAAATAAATAAATAAAAATAAAAAATCCAGAACACTTTTGGCCCCAAACATTTCAGAAAAGGGATACTCAACCTGTATAATATAAAATAGTATCACAGGTCAGCAGCTGGTGGCCTGTACATGTCAACCACTCCACAGAGTAAGTTCTAATTGGTTAGGTAGTTATAATAGGTAAAAGGACCCTGACATGGTTCCCGCCCTGAGCTCTTTTTGCTGTATGTCATCTTTCCCAATCTAGCACCCACTGAATGCTAAGGACAGAAACTGGCAAAGTTACTTTTTGGACTACAATTGCCAGGGAATAGTGGTCTAGAATAAAACTTTGTCAAGATCTTCAGGCTTTCCAGGCTTAGAGGGAGAGGGTTCATCTTCAGTATACCAGGACTGCAGAACCTTGGCATATTGTGATATCTAAACATGACCATAACATAATTAGTTATCCTCCTACTAGGGGCAGCTGCATTGGTATCTAGCGAGACTGTTGAGATACTGATTTCTTTCTCCTTCCCTTTAGGTTTGCTCCTTTGTTGCTCTATATTATAATGTCATTATTGCATGGAGTCTTTTCTACTTGGCTAACTCTTTCCAGTTTCCTCTACCTTGGAATGACTGCCCTGAAACAGTCAACCAAACTGTCCCAGGTAATTGAAAATTGGCAGGCAGACAGTCTCCTCTGTCTGTTTTACTCCAAGGGTATTTCTGCATCACAAACTTAAATTGCTTGTTCTTTCTATAGAAACAGAGTGTGTGGAGAGTTCTGCCACTGTCTACTTTTGGTACCGTAAGGCTCTGCATGTGACGAATTCCATTGAGGAGAGTGGAGGTCTTGATCCAGCACTTACCGGCTGTCTCTTTGCTGCTTGGGTTCTGGTGGGTTTGGCGATGATTAAAGGCATCAAATCTTCTGGCAAGGTCAGTCATTAATACATTTTTTCATCTTCAAACTTACCATCTTCGCCATAGCCATGGGATGAGGAGACTTCCAGACCCATTTCCTGCATTTTCGCCATTTGATTTTAAAAGAACATCAAGTCTCTTGTCCTGTTACTTTTGCTTATAGACAGCACTAGAGTAACAACTGATAAGCATTAGGGTTGTTACATACAAAGAATTATGCAGGAGAGAGAGTTCTATGGCTAGCATCATCTGCCATAATGAACAAAATGGGTCCAAGAGTGTATTAAGTTGAACACTCACTAGAAGCTAAAGTGAGTAAACAGAAGCTATCTAACTTTGGACATATCACGAGACTGCACGCCTTATTGGGGGAAAATGATAATGCTTGATCAAGTGGAGGACAGTAGGAAAAGATGATTGTTTTGATGAATGAATCAACAGCCCTGAGTTTGCAGACCTGAACAGAGCTGTTGAGATCTCTTTACTTGTAGGGTTGCCATAAGTTGAGGCCAATTTGATGGCAGATAATAGCAACAGAAGATTATATGTTAAAAAATTTCAAATATCTTGGTTCTTCTGGCTACTCTTTGTTGACTATATCGTAACATCTGTCTCCGCCCACCATCTCTGGCTGTGGCCTTGCTTCCTATATCATCAACAGAAGTATGTGTTCATGAGTCATATGAACAGGTGGACAGATATACCTTTGCCCTGTCTCTGTTATGCTGTTGATAGCAGGTGGCTTGGCTGTGTCTGCCATTTCTCAGATATAATATCTCTGTCAGTGGCTGTCAGCTGCAGAAGCAGATGTTGGGATTTTGATTTGTGGGGTGTGTGACAGGATGGATAATGTCCAGAGATCTAGGAGTCGTACCAAGAGAACCGCAGCCAGCATTTTTGTATCCTCCCAATTTGTGGTGCCCAAATGGCCAATTGTGTCCTCTTAGGGTCATGGTAGATTGTTTTGTCCCATTTTGGCTCCCTTCTTGGCCACTTTTAGACCCATGGGGGCTTTGTTAGTACAGAATTGACATGGAGAGGGTAATTTGGAGCAGGCAGGAGGTGTGGGAAGCGTCAATTATTCTTCTGCAAGTCACAGTCTTTTCGTGATTACTAATCTTTCATTTCCCTTCCCATTCCAGGTGCTGTATTTTAGCTCTTTGTTCCCCTATGTGGTTCTCTTTTGCTTCCTGATACGGGCACTCCTGCTAGAAGGTGCTGCTGATGGGATCTGGATCATGTTTACGCCCAAGGTAAGAGACCACAGCTCCATGTAGGCTTAAGCAGAGCTTGAAAAAGTTACTTTTTTGGACAGCAAATTCTGAAATCCTTCAGCCAGCGTGGTTGTTGGGGGTCCCTGGCTTCTGGAGTTGGAAGCCAAAAGAGGTAACTGCTCCAGACTCGGAACATAACATGCTTACTGCATGTTCTATCTTCCATTCCTGCATGTATACTCTGCACTAACCATGGAATATTGTTATTTCCCTTATTTACTTAAACAGATCCACTAAGCTCCCTTGCACAAGTAATATTTAAGCAGTTAATAGTAAAACGAATGGGAGCTACACATAAAAGCAACAAGTTTTGTGTCTAAGGATGCAATTCTATGACAGTAGGCCCCACTGAAGTCTTGAATTTTAATAAACATGCCCAGGATGAAGCCGTACCATGTTTATTGTGACATAAGATTTCATAGACTTGAGAGCAGTTAGTCAGAAGTACAAGATGTTATTCTCAGGTGGTAGCTAAATATATGAGAGTGGAGAAAAATTTGTGAACAGTGGGGCCCAACGGCTATGAAATGCAAGCAGTACAGTCCACGGTATTTCTATATAAAGCTTAAAGGCATAGAAGATAAATACAGTGAATATCAGGCACAGTAGCAGTTGGAGGTATGCAATATATCAAAGCTAGTTGATGTTACAGCTTGTAACTCAGGGAAAAGGGATGCTTGATCCTCCAGATGCTGATGAATTACCATTATTATCATGCTTCACCATAGCCCAGGCTGGCTAGAGCTGATGGAAACTGAGATTTCAACAATATCTGGAAGGCCACAGGCTCCCCAGCTCTCCAGTAGTGGGAGAGGAAACCATTACTCTGCCTCATTATCTCTAAGGAATTTACTAGTCAGAATTGATAAGTTCTAGTCTGCCCAGCATGGTGTAGTGGTTTGAATGTTGGACTAGGACTCAAGCAGACCAGGGTTCAAATTCTCATTCAATCATGGAAACCCACTGGGTGACATTAGGCAAGTCACACTCTCTCAGCCTCAGAGGAAGGCAGTGGCAAATTCCCTCTGAAGAAATCTTGCTAGGAAAGCCCCATTATAGGGGTTGCCATAACTCAGGATTGACTTGAAGGCACACCATCACCATTACCAAAGTCTGATTATATTTATTGCCTTTGGGAAAAACTGGAAAAGAAATAGTGGAGGCGCAGATGCAATAAATGTATGTCCAAAGAATGATATACTATGGTTACTGTCTAACTCTTTGTTTCTCACTCTTTTCTTTCCCTACCCTCAAGCTGTCCATTTTGGGAGATATGCAGGTTTGGCGTCAGGCAGCTACCCAAGTGTTCTTTGCCCTGGGCCTGGGCTTTGGCACCATCATTGCCTATTCCAGCTACAACCCACGCCACAACAACTGCCACTTCGATGGGCTGCTTGTGGCCTTGGTCAACTTCCTTACCTCGGTCCTAGCCACACTGGTTGTGTTTGCTGTGCTGGGCTTTCGTGCCAACATCATTGCGCAGAAGTGTGCTGAGAGGTTAGTAGCCAACTTAATGAGGCAGCTCCCAGGATTTCCCAAACATCATGTCTTCTACATGTTTAGGGGATTCTGGGAGTTAAGGTCCCAAAAGTAAATTTTCCAAGCAAAATAGTGCCATTCCCAGTGCCACATACATTGTGGATAATAAGAGAGTTGTGTGTACAACTGTGGGACGATGCCTGAAAAGTCCCTCTTCTTTCATCTCCTACAACCCAGGATATAAGATGTGTTCTAGTTCAAGGGGGTTGTTACTTTTTTCAGTTGATATTTTAAACCTTTTTTTTAAAAAAAGTTTGTATTTCTTTTCATTTGAATTTCACTTTTGTTAACCACCTTGACTGATCCATAACCTTCATCTTGCATATTGGTGTTTTTTGTTTGTTTGTTTGTTTGTTTGTTTTGCAGGAATACGGAAGTTCTTGCACAACTATCATTGAATGGCTCTCTTTCTGTTGGCCTCCCTGAAAACTTTACATATTACTCTGCCACACAGTATAGTGCCTGGTATCAGGAGCTCCAGAATAACACAGAGCAGCAGATGCTGCTGCAGAAGTGGGAGATTGGAGACTGCCGTGCAGAGGATGAGATGCACAAGGTGACCAGGCAGGATGATAAACTGGGCAGCCATAAAATTACTCCCTGGCTCCTACCCAATAAACAGCTGTATTTGGGGTGTTTATTAAGGGAGGGGGATATGAGGCCACTGTGGTCTGCCTGGCCTGTTCAGTATGAAAATGGAGCCTTTTGTCCAGATGAACTTTTCTGTTTAGCTTAAACTTGTCACTTGCCATTTTCAGTTGATTTTCTCCAGATTCACTCCCTCTTTCCCTCCCTAGGGCGTGGAGGGTACAGGCTTAGCTTTCATCGCTTTCACAGAGGCCATGACACTATTTCCAACTGCTCCTTTCTGGTCTGTGCTGTTCTTTTTCATGCTGCTGAACTTGGGGCTGAGTACCATGCTGGGGAACATGCAAGGGATCATCACTCCTCTGCTGGACAATTTCCACAGTCTCCAGCGTCGGCGGACCCTTTTTACAGGTACTTAACAACCAACAACAGCATGCTGGGTGTGGAACAGAGCTCAGTGGAATTCCAGATGTACCACATCAGGCTGCAGAGAGTGCATAGCAAAGAGGAAGAGAGTTGAAGCCTAATATGTCTGGATAGTGCTAGAGGGAGGAAGTACCTGAAAAAATTAGCATAGCTTTATCTTTGATGTGCTGGATTATCTACCTCCTCTTGTCCTCATAAGACTAGCCATCACAGTTCCTTCTGTGTTGACAGCTCCAGTTTGGAGAAAGGTTGACGTCTGCTCTCCTTGTGGAGACACCAAAGGCATCTGTGGGCTGCAATATCAGAGGCCCTTTCACACTACATAATTCCACTTGTGGTACAATTCCACTTCAATGCTATAATTCCACTTTAACTGTCATGGTTTCATCCTATGGAATTCTGGGATTGACAATTTAGGGAGGGGCATTTAAAAGTCTCAGCAAGAATGCTCCAGTGCCTCCCCCTATTACAAACGCCATGATTCCATAGGAGGCAGGCATGGCAATTAAAGTGGATTTATGCAAAAGGGATTTAGGAGATTTGGTAGACCACAAGCTGAACATGAGTCAACAGTGTGATGTGGCAGCTTAAAAAACCAATATGATTCTAGCCTGCATCAATAGGAGCATAGTGTCTAGATTGAGGGAAATAATAGTACTTCTCTGTTCTGCTTTGGTCCGACCTTACCTGGAATATTGTGTCCAGTTCTGGGCACGACAATTCAAGAAGGATATTGACATGGTGGAACATATCCAGAGGAGGACGACTAAAATGGTGAAAGGTCTGAAAACATGCCCTGTGAGGAGCAGCTTAGGGAATTGGGTATGTTTAGCCTGGGGAAGAGAAGGTTATGAGGTGACTTAATAGCCGTGTTTAAATATTGGGGATGAGTGGGTGTGGGAAGGAGGGATGGGATTTGAATTGATTTTATTTGTTCTCATGTTTTGAAATGTTGTACGCCGCCCCGATTGCCTGGCAGAGGGGCGGGATATAAATAAAAATTATTATTATTATATCATTCATAATGAAGAAGGAGCAGAGCTAAGACATGGAGCAGTGGATTCAAGCTAAAAAAAGAAGAAGAAGAAGAAATTCTGCCTAAACATTAAACTGCCTTTGGGGATTATCACATGGGAGGCTTAATATGTGTAAATCGCCATTAAATCATCAGAAATTGTGGAAAACCAGCCATCAGCGTTCACACCTCTGCACGCTTCTCCTGTCATTATCACATGAGAGGCTCATGGAAGTGTTGTTGCTCACTCGTCCTGTCAGTAAAGCATCTTTAGAGCCAACATTTGGCAATAACGGAAGATCCCGTTATTGCCTAATGGCAGCTCCAAAGACGCTTTACTGACGGGACGAGCAAGCGCTGACGCCTCCACTGCGATCTAATGACGGGAGAAGCGCACAGTGGTGTGAATGCTGATTGTGGATTTTCCATGATTTCTGACAATTTAATGCCGATTTATACACAGTAAGCCTCCCATGTGATATTCTCCTTTGACTAACCCAGCAATCACATACTCCTTGTTATTGGTTGCCTGAGGCACATGCTTCTTTTAGCCTCACATGCACCTCTGAGGGAGAGCCAGTGTGGTGTGGTGGTTTGAGCATTGGACTATGACTGTGGACATCAGGATTTGGATCTCGAAACCCACTGGGTGACCTTGGGCAAGTCATACTATCTCAGTCTCAGAGAAAGGCAAAGGCAAAACTCCCCCTGACCAAATCTTGCCAAAAAACCCCCTACGATAGATTCATCTTAGGGTCGCCATATGTTGGAAATGACTTGAAGGCACAGAACAACAACAAGAACAAGCACCTATGAGCCCTCAAGCAAGGCCAAAGAAATCTAGATGTTATGTTTTATTGTGTAAGTCGCCTCAGTTGTATTTTACAGAGAGGCAGGATACAAATAAATTGTTGTTGTTGTTGTTATTGTTATTTCTCAGGGTCTCAAGTGTCCAGTAGGACCCCTGCTGGTCCACAGGTAATCTGATCAGCCAACATGCCCTTCTTTTCTTTTCCTGCAGTGCTGTGTTGCATAGTTGGATTCCTGCTTGGCCTGGTTTTCGTTCAACGCTCAGGCAACTATTTTGTCACCATGTTTGATGACTATTCAGCCACCCTTCCCTTGCTTATAGTTGTGGCTTTTGAAGCTTTTGCTGTGGCCTGGATCTATGGAGCTGACAGGTAATTCTCCACCTTGTCTTCCAACTTTTATTTAACCACTTGCCAATTTGTCCTTCCTGTTTTCTTGTTTGGGATTTACAGGTGTCTACTTCGTAGCCCTCAGACAAAGCCTGATTTTTTTTCCCTTGGAGTTTCCAAGACATTTTAATCTTTTCACTTGTTGTCCCATAATCCATCTTGGTCTTGTCTCTTATTTCCACAGATTCTTAGGTGACATAGAAAAAATGCTAGGATGGCGCCCTTGGAGAATCTACAACTATATGTGGCGTTTTGTGAGTTTGGCATCGATGTTGTGCTTGCTAATAGCAAGTTTGGTACGCATGATTTTGAAGCGGCCCACCTACCGGTCCTGGAACAGAGAAAAGGTAATTTAGAAAATTAATGTAGACTTTTAATTTTTAAAAACATTAACTACAGTTTAGGTAATTTAATTACAGACAAAATGTGGGTTTCCTGAATGGGTCCCTGACTTTATGGTACAGACATCTTTATTGCACCCCAAAGTCTCTTTGCTTCTCAGCAAAGATGGCGGAAATCAGAGATGACAACTCTATGTTTCCCAGCATACGTCATGGGTACAACACCTTTCGGGTTGCATCTGTACTGCAGAAATAATGCAATTTAGCACTGGTTCAATGCTATGGAATTTTAGGATTTGTAGTTTCATGGGCTATTTGGCCATTTGGAACGTTCTCTCTCTATCAGAACGTTCATGTACCACAACAAACAACAAATCCCAGGACTCTCTAGGATGGAGCCATGACAGTTAAAATGGCATCAAACTGCATTCATTCTGCAGTGCAGGTGCATACTTGGTGAGTCAGTACTGCCATGATATGAAAAGTGTTTTTTACTGAACTGTTTTCCAACCCTGCTGCCATTGAAAGCATAAGACACAATACTGTAAAGATAGATGGGCCCATACATTATCTTTCTTCCTCATCTCTCTTTGCAGGCAGAGGAACAGCAGCTGGAATACCCACCGTGGGCCATGGGTGTTTTGGTCAGCCTTATTGTTGTGGCCGCTCTTCCCATCCCAGCTATGTTCCTTCGGCAGCTGGTGATAGAATGGCTTGCTAGGCGCAGCAGAGGACCTGGCTTGACAGTGGAACGTGTGCCAACAGAAGAATATGAGGCAGAAGAAAAAGAGAGCCCAGCTGATCCAGATCACAGAGGCAATGGATATGTGTTGGTCCAGGCAGAAGACAAGCAGGATTAGTAGTAACCTCCCTTAGGAATGTGCCCCATGTGAGATGCAATTGTTCCATCTCCTGGGTCATGAAGACTGCTGCTGATTTTTTTCCAACCTCTGATATCTCTGATAAAGGGAGACGTGCTTTTTAGCCCCACTCCTCCATGGTGCTATATTCATAGTGCAGGAAAAGAGAACCTCCAAACGCATGACACTCCCAATCCAGCCTACAGAGTTTCTTCTGCTTTTATCTCCTATCAGTGTTTGGAGATAACACATTATTTAAAGACTAGTCATATTCTGAGCTCAGGTTTTCAGACTGGCAATGGTTTGCATTCCTGAAAGTTATTGCAGTAAGGTACAATGGTTAAATTTGAAGCTGGTCCTGAGCCACCTTACTTTGCCCCCAAGTTCAGGCTGCAGAACTTTGGACCTTATCTCTGATCAGTGATTGGAGATAGAGGTTATTTAAAGACTGATAAAATTCTGTGTGGAATAGAAGCTTGGGTTTACAAACTGTCAGTATTTGGCATTCTTGAAAGGTTTGAAAGGTGTTGTAGTGGAGTAGTTCAGAAAAGTTTACAGCTGGTCCTATCTATTTTGCTTTGACCTCCGGACTGTACTCTTTGTCCCGCGCAGTGCTGTAGGGTGGTCACTAAGCCCTGGTGGCGCAGTGGTTAAATGCCTGTCCTGCAGCCACTCACTCATAGACCACAAGGTTGCGAGTTCAATACTAGCCAGGGTTCAGGCTAGACTCAGGCCTGCATCCTTCCGAGGTCGCTAAAATGAGTACCCAGCTGTTGGGGGACAATGAGTTTACAGTTGTAAACCACTTAGACACCCCATAGTGCGGTATGAAGCAGTATATAAATGAAGCTGCTTTGCTTTGCTTTGCTTTGCTTTGCAACTTGAAATTTGGTTTTTGAGCCAAAAAGGGCTCGCAACACCTGGTGTAATGGGTGCTTGCCAAAGAAGGTTGCTGAAATTGCTTAGACTGATTAGAGTCAATGCAAACTATTCTTCAATTTAATCTGCCTCCAGATGAGGAGTTCTGTGTGCAAATCAATCATTGTTTTTCCACTGTAAGCTAGAAGTACGATTGCACTTAAACTTTCTACAGCAGTGGAGCTATTGCACTTTTTTGAGTTTTCATCCAACTTGTTCTGTTCACACTAGTGGGCAAGATATATGGGTGGAGCCATTAGAAAAATTTACAAGTGGTCATTAGGAAAATATATAAATAAAGCAATAATCTTTAAAAAAAATCAACTTTATTTAGCACTAGACACTAGGTCATTTAAGCATAATCGTCTAGTACAAATTATTAAATATTTTAACAGTTGTTTTGGCTCAGACCTGGGTCAGAATTGTAGATTGGAAATTGTTAAATTGGATGGGTAGGGAAATCATGTTACTGAAATCATAGTGACTAAATTATTTTCTCCATTTTTAAAAAACTGATGTTACAATGGGCCTTTGCAGACTGCCAGAAATAGTGCAAATTGAGTCCACTTTAACTGCCCTGACTCAGTGCTAGGGAATCATGGGAACTGTAGTTTATTGTGGCACCAGAGCTCTCTGACAGAGAAGGCTCAACGTCTCAGAAAAAATACAATTCCCATGATTCCCTAGCACTGAGCCAGGGCAGTTAAAGTGGACTCAATTTGCAGTATTTCTAGCAGTCTGCAAAGGCCCAATGTCATACTGATTAATAATACTCCTTAACTAGTATTCCACTGATAACATTTTCCAAAAAAATGTAGATGAAAAGCATGTTAGCAGTAATGAAAAGATTGATTTTAAGTAGAAAATGAAGTGATGAAATGATAACTGACTACAAAAATTAAAGAGGATGTCTGATGATTTGTGGTGGGTTCTTCTGCTCAAGGAGGACCATTGCTCACATCAAAACCACAACTGTTGAACAGACATCATTGCTTAGAAGAGTAGTGCTTAGCCAGAGCTTGAGAAAGTAACATTTTGGATCCCAATAATTAACTTAAAAAAGCTTTGCTACTTACATGTGTACCTATGGTAATTGTGCTCTTTTTCTATCCTTTTTATTTTTTAAATGGGACTTAAAAAAAAGAGAGAAGCAACACCTGGAAGACATGGCAGAATTACAAATGGATGTCAGTATAATCTAGAATCCCTGAAGAATATGAGTGGACATGATGCAGGGATTCAACCCCAGAGGGAGTTTTAAAAAGGACCTAGAAAATAACAGTGAAACAGGGGCATTTCAAGTTTGTTTTTTCAAAGAGCTCTGGAACCAGTGTATAGCTTGCACCGTGAATTCCTGGTTTTACTTGAGAGGTTAGCTTTATAGCTTTTCCATCAACAAGACAGAGCAAGAAATATACAGTTTGAAAACTAAAGTTTCTTGATTTTGGAATTATTATCAGAGGGTAATCTTGTTAGTCTATTCTAGCAAATGAACAAAATTTCTTATGGCACCTTTAAGACTGATCTATTTGATCATGGATTGGATTACAGTCCACTTCCTCAGATAAAAGTATAATCTTGGGCATATATGCACAGTGTACATAGTCGGAGTGCATGGGACCAGAGTGTAATTGGGATGCAGAAAGTGGGAGCTATATTTATACTGTTGATAAATAAAACTGCTGGTGGTTATTTTGGAGGGCCATGCTCAAAGTATGGAGAATGATCAAAGTATGGTTGAGATCTAGGAGGGCATGAATGCTATGAGATATTGTGAATAGTGACTTTGTTAAAGCATTAATGACCTCTGCTTACCATACACCCCTCTCTACTCATGTCTCACTCCCCTCTTACCATTGTTTTCCACATTGTGATTTTAGATTGTAAGCTCTTTGAAGGCAGAGACCCTATCTGTTTTTGCTGATGAATCTAAAAGGTACCATGTACCTGATGGTGCCATGTTTTTAATAGTTGTCATTGTGTCATCACCATCCTTCTGACTGAGGAGTTGCACATCATTGACAGGACTTCCAGTAGCATCCTCAGTGCTCCCTCAGTATGCTTCTCTGTGCAATTGAAGATCTCATCCATGTACATGCTAGGCTTGTGGCCTGCTGAAGATGAAAACCAGAATCTTTGAGGAACTGAATAATGGTGATGTTCAGCATGCAGTTGATATGAGCACACTGACTAGCATGGGAGACCAAACAAGAAAAGCTGCACATTGCACCTGTCTGCAAAATACCACCATAGTTTAACAGGACAAAACCTCTGTGTTTAGGGGGAACCAAAGTCATAACTCTGGCTTGTTATGATTGTGAAAATAGCATCTGCCACGTATTTTTCCCCTCCTAGTGGTATTGGAAGCTGGGTGCATATGAGTAGCAGTCAGCAGACTATTTGTTTTTATAATATTCTCCATGGGGAATTACTAAATATTTATTTATAGTTCATTAAATGAACTGTATAAGGGAGTTATGTTTTGTATCTAAGTCATCTTCTGTTAAAGTAGGTCAAAACAAGGAACTTGGATGAAACACTCCATCCGCTCTTGGGGTGATAGTCTCTGTTTCCTACCAGATGAGGGAAATATACCTTGCGGTTCCCAAAAGCAAGCCATAAACAAGAGAACAAAAGTATAGTAAAAGAAAATGATTTTGTTCCCTTTCTTCTCAATAAAAGCTATTTGCTAGAAACAAGCATGTCAGTTATACTGCGTGAAATCCTAGGAGGGAAGAATCAGTCTTTGTATGTATATAAAAGCAGATTTTTGTTTTGTTCGGTCTTAGCATTGTTTCTTAAATAATGCTAGTAGCAGTTAAGGGGAAATGGACAACTGCTGAGCTTGCTTGACCAAAGTAGAGATTTTGTAACATAGCTGTGCTTCTTTGCAAGCTTATAGTTTGTGATGGGCATGTGTACTACTTTAAAGGGTATCTGACACAATTGTCTCACATCCTGTTTCATTTTGATTAGGTAAGCTCAACCCAAAATGAACTAACCATTTATTAAGTGATCTAGATCAGTGCTACTCAGGCTGCATCCACACTGCAGAAATAATCTGGTTTAACCCTGCTTTAACTGCCCTGGCTCAGTGCTGTGGAATTCTGGGGCCTCATCAAACTACAATTCCCAGAATTCCATAGCATTGAGCCAGGGCAGTAACAGCCAGGTCAAACCGGATTTTTTCTGCAGTGTGGATGCAGCCTGAGTGGTAGTCTGGGGACCAGTACAAATCCACAAGCCATCAGCTACCTGTGAGTTTTTAGGGAATAAATACAATAATTGCAAAAATTGGGAAGAAATATGATACTAGTCCCTGACATATTGCAGAAAAGGGGTGCCTTTTCACCAAACTGAATACTCTTAAGAAATGCTGATCTAGGCTTTATAAGGAATTATAGACCAATGAGAACTTTAAACTGCATAAGGTCATGGGAAAAGGCTTTCTCTGCTGTGGTATCCCAGTTGTGAAAGCCCTCCGCATTGTGAATGGCCCAATCGGTGCCAGCATTTGGCTCCTTTTTGATGTCAAATTAAAACTTGGCTTTTTATCCAAACCCTTTGGGTAGGGTCTTAACCAGTTTGCCCAAATCTGTACAGGCAGATGGTTTTAAAACTGTTTATGTGTATTAAATTGTTTTATATGCTTTTACAGTTTTTAAATTATTTTGTACTGTTTTAAATTGTTCTAAATTGATTTGAATTGTATGCTGGCTTGAGATCTTGTCATAATGTATGGGATATAAATGTTTAAATAAATATAATAATAAATACTATAGCAGGAGCAGAATAATCTGTGCTACATATGGCTATGGTGGAAAGCAGGCCCCATTGGAGATGCCACAAACAGAATTAATAGCCAGACAAAAGGTCAGCACCCATTTCAATTACAGTATCCCAAATGACAGAGCAATGGATTAACACTAACAAAACTCCTTATATACTTACAAAATTAAATTACAAGCTTGGGCATACATTACAAAAGCCCATATTGTTTTAGTATCATGTGATAATACAATATAACCAAGCATTGTTCAAAATTCTTCAAAAAGTCATCCATGTACACATGGGATATGTAGAAAGAATTCTGTGTAGTCCAGAAAACACACGGAGACGGACTTATTCCACCATTTTGTAGTTCGTCAGTCCTTATTTACAAACAAATTATCTTTAATGAGCTAAGTACAATACCATATCTTTCTTAACTGCCTTCAAGTCGACCTCGACCCATGGCGACCCTATACAATGGACAGTGCTGTTTGCACTGAAAACTGTAAGTGGTTTATTTGTAAAAATAGTAATTTTGTCCATTGGCATATATAATTTAAGGAGATATATACAATATCATATCTCCTTAAATTATATATGCCACTGGACAAAATTACTTTTTTTTTTTTTAACAAACAAATCACTTATGGTACCAACAGTTTTCAATGCAAATAGCACTAATGTCAGAATTGTCCAAGACATCGTATTACCCATCACCATGTACAGATATGAGAGCTGGATAGTGAAGAAAGCAGATAGGAAGAACATTCATTCATTTGAGATGTGGTGCTGGAGAAGAGTGCTCAGGATACTATGGAGAGCCAAAAAAAAAACAAATGGGTTCTAGAACTGATCAAGCCTGAATTCTCCCTGGAAGCCAAGATGAAGAGACAGGGGCTGTACAGACGGGCAGGAAAAGGTGACATGAAGCTGCCTTTTCCCTAAGCTACAGCAACTGCACCGCCTGCCCCAAGGATGCCTTAAATGGGGACGGAGCAACCGCACTGGGGAACAATCAATGCAGCTTTTCCAGGGCTGTATTGAAGCCCTGCCAACAGCACCACCAGGACTGAGGACGCCACAAAGGGAGACAGCAACAATACGGGCCGACAGTGGCTACTTTAATTTTTCCCCCCTCTCAGTCGCATGCATACATACGCAGGAATGCATCCCTGCACACCTGCACAGAACATGTCATAGGCTGGTATACAGTCTGTCACTCTGTGTACAAATGTGACAAGTTCAGCATCCCTGCACACATGCACAAAACATGTCCTAGAATGGCATACAGTCTATCATTTTGTCTGTAGAAAGATGACTGATGTTCAGCATCCCTGCGCACCTGCGAAAGACCTGTCATGCAAGGATTCGCTGACCTCGGCTTCCCCCCAAGTAGTGGGTGCCATAGACAGGTGCCACTGTCTGATTGTGCCACCCTTGGGCTGGAGGAACGGGTTTGTCAATTGAAAAGGCACCTATTCTGTCATCCTCCACAAAACATGTCCCACTCCGATCAGGGAGGAGAGGAGAGGAGAGGTACATGCAAGGGAGGTTTTTGTGGACAGACTGGATTCATGTAGCTGGTGGTCATGCAAGGGACATGGTCAACAGGACACACAGACAAATGTTACTCCTGGAGCTCCCTCCATCATGCCAGGAAGTGGTGTGCAGGTCTTATGCACACCTGCACAGAAGAGGTCACAAAAGCCTCTTTCATGCAAACTACTGTGCATTCTGACTGCAAGCGTACATGCAATGGAATGCATTTGTTGTCATAATAGAGAACAGTTGCTAGGATGCATGTGTAGGGTTAGGGTTAGGGTTCTAATATTCAAACACACCTGTGGCGGTGCATCCACACCTGGAAGCATAGGGCACTTTAAAATAAAGCCTGCATTATAAGGTGCGTGCTCTGGATCACCAACTCAATTTCCGGTGCATGTGCAGCACTGCATTTATACGGCTGTTTTAAATCTTCGGTGCCCTTTATCTGATGCACCGGTGTCGCTGCATACATACGCACATGCGAAGGTCCACATCTTTCTGGATGCAGCTTTTGGAACAGCTTTTTCTGGGATGTGGCGCCTAGAGGGCGCTTTCCTGCCGGCTTTTAGGCATACGTCGTCTAAACACCACGCCTCCAAGTCAACCTGAAAGCACCTCTTTTTGCTTGTCTGAACAGCCCCTTACTTTCACATTTTGGCCACATCAGGAGAAGGCATAATTCATTAGAAAAGACAATGGTCCAAAACACAAGAGTGACTTGCCCATTCAGAAGGGGGGTGCCTTGCCCCTGAGGCAAAAGAGTGTGACTTGCCTAAGCTCATGAGTGTGAGAGTGTGACTTGCCCATTCAGAAGGGGGTTGCCATTGCCTTTTGAGACTGAGAGAGTGTGACTTGCATAAACACACTGTAGAAATAATCTAGTTTGTGACCACTTTAATTGGGAATAACTAATTCTGGGAACTGTAGCTTTGTGATACATTTAGCCTTCTATGTCAGAGATAGCTCTGGTGCCATAACAAACTACAATTCCCTCGGCTTGAAAGTATCTTGCAAGGACTTGAGACTCAAGGCTTGAAGGTAGAGACTTGAGACTTGGAATACATCACTGTCAGTCTGTTCTCAAAAAGAGGATTCCCAAACTCTGGCTTTCCTGGTGTTTCTGGACTCCAGATCCTAGAATTCAGACCATTGGGCAAGATGGCTGAGGCTTCTGGGAGCTGAAGTCCCGAAAACACTGAAGACAGAGGACGTTTTCACACTACCCTCCCTAAAGCCGGGTGGAGCCATTCCGGAACGGGTCGTGCCGCCGATTCCGGAATGGCTCCGCAGCCGGCAGGCTAATTCCTTTTGATACCTGGAATTACCTTTAAGCCGCAGAAGCCGGAGTTACAGGTCTTTTGGCTGGAGTGAGGCCGGACTTACGGCTCCGTGCGTCTGAACACATGGAGCAAGAAGCCGGACGGATGCAGGGATGGCACCGGAAGGGGTGGGGTTTGCCGCCGCGCGTGTGTGAACACGCTGGAAATGGAGCCGGAGTGGGGCCGGACGGAGGTAGGATTGAGTCCTCCTAAAGCCCCATGTGAAAAAGTCCAGAGTTTGGGAATCACTAAGATTTCTTTGCCTATTATAGCAATAGCAAGTACATTTCTATACCACTTATCAGTGCACTTAAGCACTCCCTAAGCGGGTTACAATGTGTAGGCTAATTGCCCCCAACAAGCTGGGTACTCATTTTAGCAACCTATGAAAGGATGCAAGCCTAGGTCAACCCTGAGCCCCTGGCTGGGGTTGAACTCAGAACCTTGTGGTTTGTGGGTGATTGGCTGCAGTTGTTGTTGTTAACTGCCTTTGTGTCAGTCTCGACCCATGGCAACCCTATGGATGAGACCTCTCCAGGCGCCCCTGTCTTCTACTGCTCTGCCCAGCTCCTGCAAACTCATATTCATGGTCTCTTTAATAAAGTCCACCCATATAGCATGTGGCTTTCCTCTCTTTCTACTCCCCTCCACCTTTCCTGACATTATTGTCTTTTCCAATGATTCATGCCTTCTCATGATGTGCCCAAAGTAGGACAGTCTAAGTCTTGTCATCTTAGCTTCCAGGGATATTTCTGGCTTGATCTGCTCTAGGACCCATATGCTTGTCCTTTTGGCTGTCCATGGGATCCTCAGCACTCTTCTCCAGCACCACATTATCTCAAATGCATTGATTTTCCTCCTATCTTCTTTCTTGACTGTCCAGCTCTCACATCCATACATGATAATAGGGAATACGATAGCTTGTATGATTCTGACTTTTGTGCTGAGTTGTGTGTCTTTGCATTTTAGGATCTTTTCTAGTTCTTTCATAGCCATCCTCCCCATTCTTAGTCTTCTTCTGATTTCCTGACTGCAGTCCCCATTTCTATCAATACTTGATCCCAGGTATGAGAACTTTTTTTTACTATTTCTGTTTCCTCATTGTCTAGTTTGAATGTCTGTAAGTTCTCTGTGGTCATTATTTTTGTTTTCTTTATGTTCAGCATTAAGCCTGCCTTTGCACTTTCTTCTTTGATCTTCCTTAGTAGGTGTTCCAGATCTGTGAGGTTCTCTGCTAGTATTATGGTGTCATCTGCATAACTTAGATTGTTGATATTTCTTCCTCCTATTTTCACTCCTCCCTCTTCCATGTCTAAGGGCCTTTGCAGACTGTTAGAAATAGTGCAAATTGAGTCCACTTTTAGGGTTAGGGTTAGGGAATCATGGGAACTGTATTTTATTGTGGCACCAGAGCTCTCTGACAGAAAAGGCTCAATGTCTCAGAAAAAAAAACAATTCCCATGATTCCCTAGCACTAACCCTAACCCTAAAAGTGGACTCAATTTGCACTATTTCTGGCAGTCTGCAAAGGCCCTAAGTCTGTTTTTCTTATAGTATATTCTGCCAATTGGGAACCATTCTGTTTCTCCATGTTCTGTTCTGACAGTAGCCTCTTGTCCTGGGTACAGATTCCTCATTTGGACTATCAGATGTGTTGGCACTCTCATGCCTTTAAGGGCATTCTATAGCCTTTCATAATCTATGCAGTCAAAGGCTTTGCTATAGTCTATAAAGCACATGCTGATTTTCTTTTGGAATTCCCTGGTGCGCTCCATTAGCCATCGTATATTTGCAATATGGTCCCTCGTGCCTCTTCCTTTCCTGAACCCTGCTTGGACCTCTGATATTTCTCTCTCCATGGATGGTTGGAGCCTATGTTGTAGAATTTTGAGCATGATTTTGCTTGCATGGGAGATCAGTGCTATGATCCTATAGTTCAGGGGTAGGCAACCTTTCCCCTTTAAGGGCCAAGGGACTTCAGCTCCCAGAAGCCTCAGCCATGTTGGCTAATAGTCCCATGTTGGCCAATAGCTCCTGGGATTCTGGGAGATGAAGTCCTTCGGCCCTTAAAGGGGAAAGGTTGCCTACCCCTGCCTTGTGTCTCCCTTTTTGTGGATGGGAATGTTTATTGATCACTTCCAATCTGTTGGGCATCGTTTTGTTTTCCATATCTGTTGACATATGTTGGTTAGCACTAGAGTTGACTCTGTCAATGTGGATTGCAGCAGTTCTATTGGCTATTGCAGTCCTGGTGGCTGCAGTACAGGCATTTAACCACTGCGCCACCAGGGCTCTTCCTATTAAAACCATAGAGTTCCCTAGCCCTCCCGTTCAAACCGGAAACTTGGGAAGGGAGGGCTTAAGGGACGCTTGGGTGCCGCTCTAGGAACTGCCAAGCGCGGATTAACTCTCTGCTTCCGCCCATCCCGCCTCTGCTTATTGGTTCCTTCCTCGGTCACGTGGCTCTGTTGGAACTCGGTTCGCCGGCTTTGGGCGGGGCCGAGCTGGGCGGGGTTGAGGAAGGGCAAGCAAAGCGGAGCGGGTCGCATTGCTTTACGGTGTAGCGGCGAGGCGAGATGGCTGCGGCGGCTGGGGGTCCTGGGAGGTCTCAGGAGCCCGAGCCTCCGCCTCGCAAAGCGGGTGAGAGCCTGGTAAAGGGGCGGCGGGGAGGAGGAAGGCAGGCAGGTAGGTCGGTTCTGACTGAGGCGTTGAGGAATGGGCGGGGAAAGAAAAACACACACACACAAACACATATATTTTTCCTGCATCCGCGCTACAGAAATAATCCACCTCGATACCGCTTTAACTGCCATGGCTCCATGCAGTGGAATCCTGGGACTTGTGGTTTTGTTTCTCAGAGAGAGAGAGAGGGAGAAGGCAGAATGCCTCACAAAGTTGCCATTTCCTTAATTCCATAGCCTTGGCAGTTAAAGCGGCGTGAGACTGGGTTATTTCTGCAGTGCGGATACAGCCTGTTTTGTAGGGAGATTCGGGTGGAGACCCCCTACAATGTGTGTCTGTGTCTTCCCCGTAGAGGGCATGCCTGGGCATGAAAGTGTTTTGGTTCTCATTTTGCCTATTGGCACTTTAAGGTCCTCTCTCTCTTTCTCTTTTGTTCCAGGGAGCTTTAAGGCGGCTGGTGTTCTCCCCTTCCTTCCCCCTGGCATACTCCTAATAGCATTTCCTTTTGGAGGTGGATGAGGCTGAGAGAGAAAGACTGGCCCAAGATCAGAGTTTCATTAATCCTCCGATGCTCCTTATCCCCTTTATGCTCTTGGTTGTTGTGTGCCTTCAAGTCGTTTCTGACTTAAAGCAAACCTATCATTGGGTTTTCTTGTTAAGTTTCTTCAGAGGAGGTTTGCTATTGCTATGATCTGAGGCTGAGAGAGTGTGACTTGCCTAAGGTAATGAGTGAGAGGGTGTGACTTGCCCATACAGAGGGGGTTTGCCATTGCCCCAGAGGCTGAGAGAGTGTGATTTGCCTAAGGCCATGAGATAGAGTGTGACTTGCCCATTCAAAGAGGGTTTGCCATTGCCCCAGAGGCTGAGAGAATGTGACTTGCCTAAGGTCATGAGTGTAAGAGTGTGACTTGCCCGTTCAAAGGGGGTTTGCCATTGTCCCAGAAGCTGAGAGAGTGTGACTTGCTAATTCTTAGAGGATTTGCCATTGTTTCTTGAGGCTTGAGAGAGTGTGACTTGCCCAAGGTCACCCAGTGGGTTTCCATGACCGAGCTGGGATTCGAACCCTGTTCTCTGGAGTTGTAGTCCAACACTCAAACCACTACACCAAGCTGGCTCTTATTTATTGGTATTTCCACTTTCGACTTCAGAGGTTTGTTTGTTTGTGTATAATATTTGTATACAGAGCTCCCCTGGATTGATGGTGGAAGGCAAACTTGTGGGTTTCTGTTCTGCCTCATTAAGTCTCCTGTTGCCATGTCCCCAAGAAAAGTGGGGGAATAAGTTCCAGCGTATGAAAGACAAATGGACCCCAGGTGCCTTGTTGTTTTCCTGGTAGGATGGATGGTGATCTCACACATGAGCTCATGCGTCCCTTTTAGAAAGTGTGAGGCAGAGAAAGATAAGTGTTTTTTGTCCCGTTCCCATGATGTTAGACCTGAGCTTGGACTGGGAGATATGTGGTCATCTACAGCTTGTTGGACTCCAATTCCATCAACAGTAAGCAACTGAGATCCAAAACACGCTGCAGAAATAATCGGGTTTGAGAGCACTTGAACTTTAACAGTGCTAGGGAATCCTGGGAATTGTACTTTATTGTGGCACCACAGCTCTATGACGGAGAAGGCTGCGTCTCACAAAACTACAGTTGGCCCTCCACATTTGCAGATTTGATTATTTGAGGTTTTGATTAATATGTTCTCTCTAGGAATCTCTAGGTCCTCCAGCGCAATTCTGGTGGAAGTTGACCATAGAGTTGTGCTGGAGGACCTAGAAATTCCTAGAGAAAACACTTCTCTAGGCATTTGTAGGTCCTCCAGCATGATTCTATGACCAACTTCTGGCAGATGTTGACCATAGAGTTGCACTGGAGGACCTGGACATTCCTAGAGAGGTATTCTCTCAGGTAAAATTAATAGTGTTTTTGGTTTGTTTTTTTATTTGCAGTTTTCCCACATTCATGAGGGTCCTTCACCACTAACCCCAGCGAATGTGGAGGGACTACTGTACAGTTCCCAGAATTCCCTAGCATTGAGCCAGGGCAGTTAAAGCAGTCTCAAACTGGATTATTTCTGTAATGTGTTTTGTACCATAGTCCATGATCAGAGTACAATGATAAGAGTTGCAGCCCAGTAACACCTGGAATGACATACCTTTTTCCCTCACTGCTCTCTGCTTGCTTTCCTGGGAAACACTTCTGAATTTTCAGTTTTTGTTTGCAGGAAATTGCCTAAATACCCGAAAGGCCCCATGTCTTGGAAGCAAAGCAGTGTCAGCCCTGGTAAAGATTTGGGTGGGAGACCGTAGGCAGTATTTCAGAGGAAGGAACTGGCAAATCTACCTCTTGAGTATTCCCTGCCTAAGAAAACCCTATGAAATTAGTGGGGTCTCCATACATCCACAAATGACTTGAAAGCTTATATATACACATTAACAGGAAAAGATATACAGTCAGCTCTCCACATTTGCGGCTTTGACTTTTGTGTATTTGATTATTCACGGATCTGATTAACATGTTTTCTCTAGAAATCTCTAGGCCTTCCAGCATTTCTCTGTGGTCAACTTCCACCAAAAGCCACACTGGAAATCCTAGAAATTACTAAAGAGGACATTTCTCTAGGTAGGTACTCCAGCACAATTTCATAGTCAATGTCTGGCAGATATTGACCATGAAATTGCCCTGGAGGACTAGAGATTCCTAGAGAAGTGTTCTTGCAGGTAATAAAAAATAGTGGTTGTTTTATTATTATTGTGGTTTTTCCACTTTCACAGGGGCCCTGTGCCCCTAACTCCAGAGAACAAGGCTAGAGATGTAAATTTTCTGGAATGTTTGAAGCCATAAAATAAATCTCTCTCTTTCTCTCTCTTAAATGAATTTGGGGGGGGGGGGGGAACTGGAAAAAAAGTTATAGTTTGCAGAATGAAAGTCACTTTGCTATTTTAGGAATGTAAAATGTATTAGATATAATATGGTTGGCATAAAACCATCAAGTTTGGTATATTAAAAATAGTTCATTTAGATAATTATTAAAAGTTGAATGTACTTTTCCAAATTTTTATCTTGGAAGCTGTATACAGAGCTATATGGAATCGCTTTGCTTTTGTCATTTATTAGAAGCAGGCAAACTAACCACAATACAAATAGGAGAAACCATCAACTTTAGTAACAGAAAGGACATCATTTTGTCTCCTTTTGTTTTCCATAGTGTCAAAAAGACATAAAATTCTCAGTCCCATAAAAATGGGGGAAGAGGAAAGTAAAACCAAAAATTGCAATGATCTGATACTGTACAAAATTTTACATAAAAGTCTTCCTCTTACTAGTTTTTAGTAATAATTTTGGGGAAGTAAATATATGAACACCTTGTCTTAAACATCTTATTCATCATTCTATAAGAAGATATTCCATTATCCATTACTTTTATTTTTTCTAATTTTCAGGAGAAAAGGGACTTTGGAAAAAATAGGGAGAATTGTTTTTTCCCTGGTTTTTTTTTTTTTCTATTCTTTTTTTTTCACCTCAATGAACCTTCATATCTAAACAGGGCTTCTTTGTCTTCTTTTTTGGGGTGCTTGTTTTCTTATAGTCCTTTCTCTTTGCAGACACTAGTTCAGACCAGATCCTTCAGACAGGAACCGTGCTTCTGAAGGGGTGAGTATCCAAAAAGAAATAGATGTGCTAGAAAAGTCTAGATTGGGCACCTTCAGCCCCCTGAGTCTTGATGAACTACCTTTTCCAAGATGCCTTACCATTGACCAAGCTGTCTAAGGCTGATGAAAACTTGATTCAATAACCACACTTATTCCACAGTCTTGGGGCCCATTCACACAGTGTATAATTATAGTGCGATTATTCCACTTTTACTGCCATGGTTCCATCCTATGGAATCATGGGGTGTGTAGTTTGGTGACGCACTAGAACACTCTGGCTAGAAATTCTAAACGCTCATCTCTAAACAGCCAGTCATGGGACTCCAAAGGATGGAATTATGGCAGTCAAAATTGTATAACAGCAATAGATTTCTGTAATGTCAATGGGCCCTTGGTCTAAAAGGGCAAGCATGTCTGGATATGGTGAAGGTTTCTGCAGAGCAGGGCGTAAAGGTTATGTGTTGAGTGAACTAAGCAAATCTTTTGAGGGAACTGATTGAGCAGTGTGGCTAGAATCAGCTTGCTTTCTGAACATTTCCCATGTACCCACACTTCTCCCTTTTTTTCTGGCCTTGTGGCAGATTTATTTGGGACCGAATGCAGAGCTGTGGGGACTCTGAACGTATCCAGGCAACGATGGCAGAGCTCAAGGGCTCTGAATCTCAGGTTTGTGACCCTAACACCAAGCGGTTGAGTGAGTGCCTGCGCCGGATCGGAGATGAGCTGGACGGAAATATGGAGCTACAGAGGTGCGTTTTCTTGTTACCAGTACCTGCTGCAAAATCACATTATTCAGAGGGGATTAGCCATTGCCTTCCTATAAGACTGTGAGAGTAAGGCTTTCTCTAAGGCTCTGTTCCTCTATTTATTTACAGGTGTGTTTCCCAAAAGTCAGCCTGGTGTAGTAGTTTGAGTGTTGGATTAAGACTCTGGGAGATCAGGGTGTGAATTCCTGCTCATTCATGGAAACTGTGGCCCTGGACTCTTGTCAGTCTTAAAGGAAGCCACACTCTCACAGCCTCATAGGAAGGCAATGGCTAACCCCCTCTGAATAAATCGTGGTAAGAAAACCATACTATAGGTTTGCCGCAAGTCAGACTTGACTTGGAGACACATGTGTTTCCCATGTTTCATAGTGTGTAGATATTACTTTTTTGGATGATAGCTTCAAGGGGGGGGGTCTTTTTTAAGTCCCCAAATTGTTTCTTATGCATAACACACATGCAGCCCACCAGCTCTTGATCTTTCTGCTGATGAGCATAAGCATTTAATTCCCGTTGATGTGGATGTAGAACCAGTGAGTAGGCTTGTTGCCTCTTTATACGTGAGTAGTCTTGATGCCTCTTTATACGTGATGTTGTTGTTATTGTCGTTGAGTTAACTTTGACTTATGGCAGGCCTATGAATAAGAGATTTCCAAGTCACCCTATCATCAACAACCCTGCTCAGGTTTCACTGACTTAGGCCAATAGCTTCCTTCATTGAATCTGTTACCCTGTACTGCGGTCTTCCTCTTTTCTTATTGCCTTTTGCCTTACTGAGCATTATTGCCTTTTCTAGTGAGTCATGTCTTCTCACAGTCTCAGTTTAGTCATCTTGGCTTTTAGGGAGAGTTCAGGATAGATTTGCTCTTTGGACCCATTTATTTATCTTTTTGGGCAGTCCATGGTATCCACAGAACTCTCTTCCAGCACCACATTTCAAATGAGTTGATCCTCTTACTATCAGCTTTCTTCACTGTCCAGTTTTCACAACCATACATAGAAATTGGAAATATAGTGGAATGGACAGTCCTGACTTTGGTATGAGCTATTTTTTGACAGATAGCAGTAGTAAAAACTGATCAGTATTAATATGTGTACAGAAGGAATAGGGACCATGTGTCCTTTCAGATAGTATTGGACTACAAATCCCATCAGCCCTAACCAGTGGTGAAGGTTGATGAGAGATGTAGTCTAGCCACATGTGGAAGGCCATCCTGGGCTGCTGCCACAATGCAAAAATAAAGCAGTTTGACACCACTTTTAACTGCCATGACTCTGTGCTATGGAATTCTGGGATTTGTAGTTCTGTGAGATACTTAGCCTTCTCTGTCAGCTCTGGTCCCCCCATCAAACTACAGATCCCAGCATTCCATAGTATTGAGTCATGGCAGTTAAACAGGTGTCAAACTGGTTTATTTCTTCAGGGTGGCAGCAGCCCTAGAATACAGGGAGTAAGGAACTGCTTGCTTTGGGCTGTATTCCAAGGTATCCTTGCACCAGCAGAACAAATGCTGGGGTAGATTAAATTCATCTGCACCTTCTTGAAGTCTTCACTGGAATGTTGGGGGAACTTGTAGGGCGAGTGTGAAGAGGCTGGCGGTTGGAGGAGAAAAATTGAATGGCTTTTCATTCATTCATAGTTTTTAATTATGTCTGTTCAGGTCTAGAATGACATTTGTTTTGTTTGATTTTATTGTCAGCTGCCTCAAGTCGCATGTTTCTGGAAGAAAAGACAATAGAAAGCAAATAAAGAAAAGGCCATTTGTGAGTGGATCATTATGTGAAGCCTTCATTAAATGTCTTAGCTGTCACTCAGGGCCTGAACAGACTGCCAGAAATAATCCAGCTTGAGATCACTTTAACTGCCCTGCCTCAGTGCTAGGGGATCATGGGGACTGTATTTTTTTCTGTGCCATTGAGCCTTCTCTGTCAGAGAGCTCTGGTGCCACAATAAACTAGAGTTCCCATGATTCCTTAGCACTGTGCCAGAGCAGTTAAAGTGGTCTCAAGCTGGATTATTTCTGGCAGTCTGTTCAGTCCCTCAGTATAAAATCAGGGTGGTGTACCATAGTCAGAGCAATACAAACACACAGAAATGGTAGCTGCCATCAGCTAAAGGCCAGCCAGCCCATACAATAACAATGATAACCAGCCATACAAGATGCTGGCATGCCTGAGCAGACCAGAAAAATAAATAAAGCTTTGCCTAGTGTCAGAAAGAGATCAAAGCTGTTGAGCTGCTTTGGGCATGCATTCCAGATCATGTTTTTCAATGATTTTACATTGCTTCAGAGTACTGGTTTTTAATAGGGTAGTTCTTAAAATTATCTTTTAAATAAGTAAGTATGGCTGTATTGCAACAGTTTTTGGATGAGAGGCTACAACTTTGAGTGTAAGTTTAAAAAAAGCAAAATACAAAAGACACAACTAATTGTTTTTGTTTGTTTGTTAGAATTACACCCCCCTCCAAAATGGCTCCAGGCAGTAACAGTAAAAAGAATCATAGCAAGTATTTTTTTTTAATGTGCACTATTTTTTAAAAAAAATTAAAGAGCAGTTTAAAACAAATCATTAGTTGAGAGGAAAAAAGACAGCACTTCCCTAGACTGAAAGCTCCTTTTACAGTCACCCCGTGGGATTATGAAAGGCCTGCTTGAATAGGAAAATGCAAGTATCTAGAACAAGAACCCTTGGGGTATGCTGTTGAGGATATTTCTGCATGCATTGAGGTTACAAACACACCATGCTTTTTGTACAATCTGTTCCAAGGAGCATCAGGCCATCCAGCAGTGAGATCGGAGGAGAGAAAATCTGGCTTTTGTTGCTGTAAAGCTAAATCTGTTCATAGTTCCATGTGACTTTTGAAACTTAAATCTGTTCTTACTTGCATAGCTGCTGTTTCCCACCTCTTGCATCAGAAGGTCTGGCCCTGCCATTATGCAAAGTGAGACAATGGCTTCAGGTGGCCCATGCCCAGTAGCGGCAGCAAGGTTTTGCAGGAGGAAGCTGTATGCCACACAGAGTGCTCTACTTCCACTCGTATTAGCTAGCGTCCTGCCTTTGGGTGTGACAGACAATGTTTCCTCATTGCTAGTACTAAGGAAAGATCCAACTGCCAGTCCATTTGTCTTTTGCATGTGGATTGGACACTTGAGTTACAAGCAGGGCAGTGATAAATTCCTGTATTGTGGCATTGTACTTGAAAGGGTTGAGAAGGCTGAAATACAGTAAAATAAAATTATCTTGTGCATTAGAGAATAGAAGACAGAACATGATGTGTGTGTGTACATGTGCCTTCTATTCACCATGAATTTCATAGGGTTTTCTTAGGCAAGGAATAGAGATGGTTTTGACGGTTTCTTCCTTTTAAATGTCATCTATAAAACCTGGTGTTCATTGGTGGTCTCCCATCCAAGTCCTAACCAGGGCTGATTCCTGCTTAGCTTCCAAGATCAGACAGGATCTGGTATCTTTAGGGTATTTAGGGTAGATGACATGATAGCCATTTTTAAATATCTGAAGAAATGTCATATTGAAGATGGACTGAGCTTGTTTCTGTTTGTCTATAGACTAGAACACAAAACCGACAGATTAAAATTACCAGAAAAAGTTCTACCTTAACATTAGGAAGAACTTTTTTAACAACTGTTTGGCAATGGAATAAACTGCTGGAGTGGGGTGTACTTTCCTTTGGAGATCTTTAAACAGAGTTTGGATGGGCTCCTTTCAGCAATGTTGTATGTGTGTTTCTGCATGGCAAGGGATTGGACTAAATGTCCCTTATGGCCCATTCAGCTCTGATTCTCTGATAATTCCTTTCATGGAGCACATCCTTCAAGTAAAGAAGGTCCCAAGTTAAATCCTTTGCATCATACATGTAGAACTGGGGAAAAACAGAGTAGATGGTACTGAATTGGATGAGTGGTCTGACTCAGCACAAGACTGCTTAGTGTCCAACATGTACCACTTAGAAATTCTGGCTCTGGAAAGGGAAGGGACAGCCCTGATTGTCTAATGAAAGACTAGGTTGTATCAATCCAGAATAGGCAAACAAAGTATATACCGTTGTCGCTTCTAATTTATGGACTTGGAGTCTGTGGTCTTGCTTTTCGCGAAAGCATGATGGGGAGGGATTAAAATGGCCCGCACACAAGCTATACGTGGGGGCACTTGGCCATTATAATCAGTGGGCATTAAATATATGTGAATTTCCATTTTCACGGGGTAGGCTCCAGAACGGATCCCCCATGAAAATAGTGGGGCGACTTTATTACAAATAGGTTAGCTATAAAACTATTGAATACATTAGGAATTTGTTCTCTTTAATAAGAGCACTGCTTGCTTGCTTGCACAAATGGGCTGTATATTTCTTTAATATATTGTAGTACAATTGGCCCTCTGTTTTCGTGAGGGATCTGTTCCGGAACCCCACCCCACCGCACCCCGCGAAAACGGAGGCTTGCCGATATTCAAGCCCCATATTCTTGAATGGGGCATGCCCCCACAGGCACGCGCCCCATTCATCTTAACAGAGGTTGCCCCTCCGTGAATATTCAAAACTGTGGATCTCAAGTCCACGAGAATGAAGGGGTGATTGTATATCAGAGCAAGTGATTTCCAGTGGTTTGGGGATTATCTTTTGACTGCAGGCTGACCATGAGCCACACTAACCCCAGAAATGGGGAGGGGGGACTGGAAGTGACCAGAAGCCCAGTTCTGTGGGTTGGGATGGAGTGTACTCTTTTATTCCTAAATTGCCACTCTGGAAAATGTCTGTTTTTCTTTAAAAATATTAAGGTTTTGTGACGTATTGAGCTTTTTTGGCCCTTTCTGAATGGTGCAATTTTGTGCTCCATCTGTAAATGGTCACCTAAAAGGAATCCCACTCCCCAATGGCATAGAGGTTAGTGTCTGGGCATAGTTCGTTGTTGCCTTTATTTGTACATTTATCTTCCTTGCTCAAATTTTCTAGTCTTCTTGGTTGAGAGGACACTTGTTTATTATTTATTTTATGCTCCACTCTGTAGCTGCAAAAGTTCTTAGTAGGGGTATGTATCAGTTAAACAAAGACGTGACAGTCCCTACCCTCTACAATCTAAATCTAAAAAGATATAACACAAGAGCAAAAGGGTATAAGGAAGGCATAGGAAAACAGTAAGCCCAGGAACAAAAAACCCAAGCACAAGTTCTCAGTGTTATGATGATCCACAGCCTAGCGGAATGATTGCTGGGTGCCCACTGAGGAAAGTGATGTTATACTGGTTTTATGGATATCGAAAAGGCAAAACCTGATGGAGTTGGAGAAGTAGGTGGGAACTACTGTCCTTCAGTCTGATGTGATGACTTGATTACTTTTTGTTTTCATACCTGCTGATGACTCTCGATTTTGGCAGATCCATCAAGTGAGTTTTTGCTGACTTTACTGACATAACATAAAGTTGATGGAAGCTGATACTCAGTGTTGCTCCCAATACCTCATTTTCTTTTTGCGTGGTCTGCGTTGCACCAGACTCTGAATTTCATTCTCCACAATCCACAGTGTTGGCACCATCCTCCCTGTGGGTGGAGAGATGTGTCTAACCATGGTTTTTGTTGTTTTATTCTGTTTTCCTGCAGTATGATAGAGCAAGTCCAGATGTATCCCCCGAAAGAGGTTTTCTTCAGAGTAGCTGCTGAGATGTTCTCCGATGGGACCTTTAACTGGGGACGGGTTGTAGCTTTATTCTACTTCGCTTGCAAGTTGGTCCTGAAGGTGAGTATTCTTCTACCATCCTTCCCTTTGCCATCATCTGATTCTTGCTTAGAGCCTGGAAAGGTTACTTTTTGGACTGGAAGTCAAAGGACCAGTGGTCTTCATGGTCAGTGACAGTGTTGCTGTCAAAAATAGCACTGCACAACTATTGACAATGTTGTAGTCTGGAAAAGTAACTTTTCCCAACTCTATCTCACTCTAACTACCTCTAATACCTGCCTCTTCCTTCTTCCTTCCTTCCCTTTCATCACCCCCGGACAGGCAGTTTGCACTAAATTACCAGAGCTTATAAGGACCATCGTTAGCTGGACAATGGAATACATACAGAATCATGTCCTGGTCTGGATCCAAGCCCAGGGCGGATGGGTGAGTTGAAAGCTGATTCCTTCAGCCTTAGGAACACTCCAGCTCAATGCGGTTCCCAAACATGAAACCCTAGTGGTGGTACACAATAAATCACACAGAACCCATAGTCATGGGCCATGCTGGCTAGGGCTTCTGGGAGTTGAAATCCTTCACTAAAGCTAAGTGCAGGAACCAGTGCTCCAGATGAAAAAGTAGATTTCAGACTAGTTGGATGTATTTGTTCATTTACTTCAGGGTCCACCAACAGGGTCAGGTGCAAAACAAGAAAAGTCGGTATATTTGCTTTGCTTTGAGTCCCGGAGTTTCTGGCACTTACCCATCAAAAGCCGATGTGCAGCTATTCTGTCTTCCCCTCATTAACAGATTGTGCAGACAGGAAGCAACAGAGAAAAACGAGGATTATACTGTGAGCTGTGCTAACCATAGTTTGGTGCTTAACCCATAAGTTCCATAGCATACAACCAAACGAACCATGGTTTGTTTTCCCATGTGTGATATGTTTCTGTCCCACCTTTTTTCCTTTCTGTTCCTATTTCATTCAGACTGGTCTACTGGAGAAACAAGTCAGGGACCAGCCAATATTGTAGTTTCAGACATCTAGACAAACTAAAGTTTCAGTAAATTCCCATATACCTTGTGATGTGTGAATGTGGTCAATGCTTTTAAAATTCTATTATTGCAATGGCGTCCCCATCCCTGGTGTCATCTGGTGCAGGGAGCTGCTGTTGGGGTGGGGTGGGGGGGCAACCAGGGGCGGCAGCCAAAAGGGCATGCCCTTCTCATTTTTTAAAGTTTTAGAATGAGGTAGGCAACTGTGGAAGGTTTGGGGCTCTCATTCAAACCCTAAGAAGGCTGCACCTGCTTCTGAAGAAAAAATGCCCCTGGGGGTATGGGGGCACTTTCACCATTTTTTGAATTTCAAAGAAGGCCTCTCCTGGGCTTAAATGTGCCCAGGGGGCTGTCAACATGTAGTGGAAATGCACCTAATCCTTAGTGAATATTTTGGGGTAAAACAGTTTTTTGCAGAAATTTTTGCAGCGTGATTCCAGTTCAATTTTGTAAACGTTGTTTTTGACCCTGTGGGCTCCATGGTGACAATGTCCTCCACACCCCCTAGAGTGTTTTGGGGGTATTCATCTAGCAAAAAAAACTTTTTTTTACCCTTGGAGTCCACAAAAACAGTCCTGGGAGCCACATGCGGCCTAAAAGCCACACTTTGCCTACCTGTTTTAGAATTACGTTCACAGCCCTTTCACCCAGAAAACCACCTCCTGATTTTTTCTTTGTGAATTCTTAGGCCTTAGCCCTCTTGATAGTCCTAGTTAGAGTAAACCCAGTGAATCATTTGTTGAAAAATGATTCAATAGGTCTAGTCTTTGTGACTTCAGTTTCAGTAGTGTGATGTATGAGATGGTCTACATCAGTGGTCCCCAACCCCCGGTCCGCGGCCCGGTACCGGTCTGCAGAACAAATGGTACCGGGCCGCCCTGCTACTGCTTGTTTTGATTTAATAATCAACGTGATGCCGCAACCCCCCCCCCCCCCAGTGGGCCACGGAAGAATTATCAAACGTTGACCAGTCCACGGCAATAAAAAGGTTGGGGACCACTGGTCTACATTATCCCATGTAGAGAGCATTACCCATTATAATCCATTCTAGAGGTTAATAAAAGTATCTCTGATCAGCATGCTAAATAGCTTTGTCACCATCATGATGTAGCTTGAGCTTCTGCAATCTAACAGATATTTCCTACTTGCCCCCTTTATTTTCCTTCCAGGAAGGCCTCCTGTCCTACTTCGGCACCCCCACTTGGCAAACCATTGCTGTATTTGCCGCTGGCGTCTTGACTGCCTCACTGACCTTCTGGAAAATGTCTTAATCTTCAGCCCCCTTCAATGGGGGTCATTTTTGTTTTGTGGGAACAAGGGGGGGCAGGTTCCCCTGATTTTCCTATTCAAGAATGGATATGTATGAGGATTCTTTTTTCCTCCCCTCAGCTGTGGGCTTTTTCAAGCCAACAAATACTGGTGTTCTTTATCTTGGTGCCTTTTTAGGGGGAGAAAATATGACCCCTTCTTTTTCCAGAGGTGTGTACTTCTGGGCTTTGCTTTTGACCATCTGTGCCTCAAAGATGAGAGGTCAGAGGACCACAGAGGTTGTCTAAGCTCTGGAAGAATGGGGAGAACAAGACAAAGTTTGTGACAAGCTTGTTCTGGTTTGCTAGAAGGTCATTTAGTACTGCTGAACTTGTATATGGTTTTCTGGGAGAAAGCTCCCAGCTTTTTCCCCACCAAAACCAGCAGCTGTATGTTTCTCCAGCTTTCTCAAATCCAAATGGATTCAAATACATCTGTGTAAAGCAAGTTTCCCCTATCCTTTACCATTCTCTCTTGGGATGGCAAATCTTAGAAGTTATATTTGAACAGATTTTCTGAAATGCAGATCCAGAGTTCCTTTGGAGAAAACCCAATTTTTGTTTGGAAAGAACTGAAGATTTTTCATCTGACCAGAAGTTAATACTTTGGGTTCATGGTTCAATCTTTATTTTTATGTTAAAGCTAGCAACTGATCAGGACAACATTGAACACAGCTAAAGGGGTGAATTTCAGCCAATTCTGCATAGCAACTGGGGCACCTGTGTGTTGTGTTTTGTGTTACTTTTTAAAAGAAACTGCAGTTGTAAAGTAGACAATTTGGAGCCATGTTTCTACCAGATCTATCTGCTTTTCTAGAGAAATGCTCTAGGGGACACCAGAGAAAAGAACAGGTGTTTAAACCTAGATGGATCACCTGCAAAAAAGCAAAAACTTGGCTTTATCAAAAAAGTTGCTCTCCATATAGAAGACACTACAACACGATGCAAACTTCTACAAGTTTTCTTGCTGGCATGAAGGATTAATCTGCTGCTTTCTGTCCCTGTAAGGAAGAACCTTCCAGCTACCTTGAGGCTTTGGTGACTTAAGAACTGGGGAAAGAGAATACGCCAGGTTTCTCTCTGTGCTATGGAAGCATAGCCTGTTCTATGGTTTATTTTACTGAATTGATGTTCCTCCAAATCTGTTTAACCTCTCAGCTCAGAAAAAAAGCACCAAACAGTTCTGTCAAACCCACTGTCCCAAAGAATGTCCCAACATGAAATACCTATGAATTACTGTGATGGGAGACAGTTTGAATATTTGGGTCTGTCAAAAAAAAGTGACTTCACTTCTTCCTTCCTTTTGTTTCTTCCCCTCATGGCAATCATGAAGCATTGAGACTACATATCTAGCTAAACGCAGATTCGATCATCTGCAACAGGCACCCACTTCAGTTATGGAGTTGCCCTGTAGACATGCACCTTGGAGTGTGTAGAACCTATGTGTCTACCTACTGGAGCTTAAGAACTTCCTTCCCAAAAGGAACAGGGCTTTTGTATTCATATTGTAGCCTCAGTGCCACTGAAGTCTTTGTTTTTTCACTGTCTTCCGGGACATGCATCTACGTGTGTTCGTTTTTTAAAAACAAAACAAAACACTGATTACTGATCATTATATTCCTTGGTATTTCAGTTCAAGTTGTTCAGAGCCAGGCACAGACAGGTGGGCCCTAAATGTAGTGTAACTTTTTTTTATTGTTTAGACATATCAAATGGACCTTGGGGCTATTTTCTGCTCCCCAGAACCAGCAAATATCCACTTTCTGTGGCTCTTTTCTTTGTAAGGTCATTGTATAGCCTTGAGGCCTCCACTCCTGTGCCAAGGGAGTATGGCAAGGGGCTGCCAAGGGAAATGTGGGTGGGGGTAGGATGTGCTCATTTTAAGGAAACATAGTGGCACAGAGAGAGGTATAGTTGGCAAGATGGGGTAGTTTGGTCTCTCCCACAGCTTGGATTGGCACTGTAATAAGGCATTTTTTTTATAATGCTAGGACTATCACATCTGGTAACATAGTTTTTTTCTGATTCAGCAGGGAGATGATGTCTTGCAGCTGAGAAGGGTCTACGAGTAAACAGCATTGGGGCAAAGGTAGAAGCAAGAGCACTGAAAAGCAGAGCTTGGTGAAATCACTTTTCTGGATTACAAGTCTCCAAATTGCCCCATCAATATTAATTTTTACCATTTTGGCTAGGAGACCCTGGTGTGGTAATCCAAAAAAGCAACTTTAGTGGAGTGGTTTTTGATCAGTGGTCTTCCAGACATTTTGGATATCAAGCTCCAGAATCCCTGATGACTGACTGTGCTGACTGAAGATTCTGGAAGGTGAAATCCAAAACATTTGTCGAGCCAAAGGCTGAGAAGTCTGTAGTTGCTCAGAAATAAAGGCTAGAATGGATGGCCTTCCAGGTTTTGGACTGCAGTTCTCAGCAGCCCTAGCCAGCATAAACCAATGGTGAGGGCTAATGTAAGTTGCAATCCAACAACATTTGGAGGGTCACATGTTTCCCCCCAGAGTCTTAAAAGGAACATCTGCCAAGAGTAAAGATACAGCTATAAGTAATCTCTTAGTTTTATGCTGAGTTGGAGCAGTATTTATTATTAGGAAAGCCCCTTTAAAGCTGTGAATTCTCCTCCTGCTCATCCAGGCAGATTGATTCAGCCAGATGTTACTTGCAAAACTGTGAGTGAGAAAATGAGAGGGTTGTGAACACAGGATCTGGGTGGGGGATTGATAACCAATTGTACTTGAATAAATATAAATATTGGAGAGTTTTGTTAACCTCAGGGGTTGGGAGTGTGGTATCATTAAGGGATGGATAGGGGAAACTCCAGTTGATATAGATAAGCGATGAAGAGAAGTACAGAATATATGTCAATGTGTTGGGAATGCTGGGCTCACGGAGGCATTATGAGAAGTCTTTAAAAATATATACTGTTTTTCATGATGTCATGACTTTGGTTTGTGAACTAAAACAATCTGGGAATGAGCATTTACTGAGCCGGGGTGGGGAGGGAGGGTATTCTCCTGGGAATGTGTGTGTTTTTTTTAAATGTCCTGGATCTTCAGTGTTTTGTAAATTCAAGCTTTGATCTTACTTTATCTGTCTCCCCATCTTTTTCCCAAGTTTCTGGCTTTCCATATGGGTTTGGTTTACAAAGCTATGACTTGAAGGAAGGTTTTTTTGAGTCATTTACATGGGATTAAGATCTCCCTTCCAAAAGCATTTCCTGATGTTATGGGTTTTGTGACAGCTGAGGTGTGATTTTCATTGTTAACTGTAGGATTAATTTCAAATCTCTTTTAATTACTACTATGTGTCTTCAGATTTGCCCTTTTCATGGGCATATGTATAGAAACTTGTTTCTGTCTCTACAATCCACATCCTCTACTTCATTTGTCTTTCCCACAAAGCACTTGGGCCCCTTTCACACTATACAGTTATAACACTGTGATTCCACTTTAATTGCCATTGTTCCCTCCTTTGTTATCCTGGGTGGGATTTGTAGTTCCGGGAGAGGTATTTAGAGTTCTCAGCCAGAGGTATTTAGAGTTCTCAGCCAGAGAACTCAACTGCCTCGCCAAACCACAACCCCCACCCAAGGCAATTAAAATGGAATCATAGCATTATAACTGTGCCTTGTAAAAGGGCCCTTGCTTATCACTGTGAGTTTGCTTGTGTTTTTTTCTCTACCAGCATCTTGAACCCACTGAACTCATAGTACCTCAGGTCTGTGTGCTTAAGTGCTGAAGGTGCTGTGGCAAGCAGGTGTTGAAGGATTATATCTAGGTGTCTGCACTGGCCAGCTAATTCCATGAAGGCCAGATAGATACGGAACATACAGCTAGTCCTAGATAGGTAAACCGCAGTGTGTAAAAAGATGAGACACCTACTCAGTGTGGTCACAGGTTCTCCTGCCATTTTCTTCCACTTCATCCACAAAGCAGGAAACATCCTCTACTATCCAAGGGTGCTTTCATATAACAAAATTATATCACTATTATTCAACATTAATTGCCATGGTTGCCTCCTGTGGAATCCTATGGTTTGCAGTTTGGCAAGTCACTATTGCTCTCAGGTAGAGAAGCCTAACAAAACTGGATAGAACTGTATCAGTTAAAGTGGAATCATAGTGCTATAACTAGTGTGAAGGGGCACCAGTATTCTTTCCAAGAAGAGACTCCTTATTAGAATGTGGAAGTGTTACTTTTTCTATTATTACAGCTCCCCAAATCCCCTGGCTAGTATGGCTACTGTCATACTGGTTGGGTAGGGTGGTCTGAGAATTGCAATCCAAAATAAAGTTATGTGCCCGTGTGTAGGTTGAAAACTGGAGAGGGCTCCTGTACCTTTAATGGAGTCTCAGCAGGTATTGTTTGTCACACAACCAGGTAACATACGACACCTGCTGAAATTCCCCATGTTTATACAACCATTAAAGGTACAGGAGCCCTCTCCAGTTTTCACTCTGGTAGAACCCATATGAACCATACAATCTTAGTATGCTTGTTCAACAGTACCATTGTCTTCATATGCCTTCTCATTTTAGTGGTGAACTTTTGCTTTTGATAACATTTTTCTAGAGTTGTAGCATAGATGAGACCGCCACAGTCTTGACAACAGACATGGTGTTTGAGTCTTTAACAAGCACAACCAGCATCAGTTTCATCTGGTTGGATTTGAGGACAGCTTTCCTAATGGTGAGGTCCATTCACATCTGGCTGTTCTGTGCAATTGTTGCCTCCTTCCTTATGCAATAGTTCCTATGCCTTTTTAAAAAATAAATAAATCTACCTTCCTGTTTTATAATTTTTTTAAAAAAATGTTTGATACATCTTTTATGATCTGTTTTACTTGTTCAGCTGTGACATTAATATTTTTACTGGTTTTTGTTGGTGTGTGGACATTAAAAGAAAACAGATTGCAAGTTCCAGAGTGGTTTGTGAGGTGGAAACAAAACGGGGTCTGTTGCTGACATGCAGAATTTAGCTAACTCATATGCACACACAAGGAAGGAAACAGGACAAATATCTCTGAATGCTGCAGTGGAAATTATTCATACCTACTGTTTTAGGATTGGAGGTGCTTAGACTGCAAAAGAGTCAACTTGTCCTAGCTTTCCCTTGGTGACATTGAAATGAAATGAGCTAGGTAAATACATTTCAGCAGGTATATGTCCTTTGAGCTTTCATTTGAGATGGTAGTTAAGAGCCCTTTCACAGTACAGAAGCATGACACTATAATTCCACTTTTAATTGCCATGGTTGCATCCTATGGTACCCTGGGTTTTGCATTTTTAGGAAGGGGTATCTTGAATTCTCAGCCAGAGATGCCTTTCATGTTTCCTTGTACTACAAATCCCAGGATTCCATACAGTACAGCCGTGGCAGTTAAAGTAGTATCATAGTGCTATAATTGTATAGTGTGAAAGGGCCCAAGGTAAGTAAGGAGTTGTTAGGAGCCTGCCCAAACATAAGAGCTTCTTGCTTCTTGTTTCCCCTATTCCTGTGTTTGCGAAAATACACTGCAAATCCTTATTTCAGAAAACATTTCTTTAAAGACTGCCTCAAAGCTTTAGACAAGACAAGATAAAACACTGGAGGCTTTTGCCTCCATAACTCTTGCATGCATGGAGGGAGCATTAGGGGGAAAATATGTGTAGATATAAAACTAGCAGTGCACGGAATGATGGAGCTAGCTGCCTCCTGTCTGATTTACTACTCAAAGGTATATCAGAAATTGAGATTAAAATAAAAATGCTTTTGCCTTTCTGCATCCTGAAATCATAGAATGCATTTCATTTTGCTGTATCTCAATAGGCAGTGTGTATATTTGGCAGGGCTGCCTCCTTTACTATTTTAGGGTATGTGCACAACCACTGGTTATACCTATAACCATCAGGACACCCCTACCACTGAAATGCCTGCATGTTTTCCCCAGAAATACATCTTTTTTAATCCATGGGATATAATAATTGGGTACTACATAATGACAGTAGTAATCCCATTCTGAAGAACATACCAAGAAAACCCCATGACAGGATCACCATACATTGGAAACAGCTTGAAAGCACACGACAACAGCAGACATTCAATTCAACTTACAAAGAAGCTAAACCCTTTAAAAGCAACCACTCACACATCCCTGATTCTTGGTGCAGTGAACATGTCCCAGGGTAGCCATGTTGGCTATACAGCAAAGCGCAATAATATCCAAAGTACTTTTTATTGGATCACCCAAAATGCATTTTGCAGGCTTTGGAAGCACCACTGGCAGCTTCTACAGGCAAAGGTTAAAAATCATACAAGAGAAAGAAAAAAAATATGTTAAGAGTCACACACCTACCGTACATTTTCTCAAGATGTTATCTGTTAAGATGATATGGAGGGATATCCGTGTAGGCAGGCCACTCCTGGCCATGTCGGTTCTGGGAGACAAAATCATAAATTATAGGAAATAAATTTTAAAGCTCCATTAGCAATACAAAAAAGATACTTCCTTTAAGAGGCTCACAAACAAAAGAGGCATCCTGGATCTTGGAATGGTCTTTTTGAAGATGAAGAGTTCTGAACAACCTGAAAGCTTGTACCACTGTAGTACTAATAAAATGGATTATTCATGTCTGGTTTTGAAAGTTGAAGTAACACAGTGTTGATATCATTCACAGTGATTTGGCTGCGTGTGCAGTAGAGTAATGCCTCTCATATTATATGATATGGGAGACAAGCAGTTATTTTTTCCCAATATGCCAGGGACTGGCACCATATTTGTGCCAATTGGCTACAAAAATATTACCATCTTTCAAGAGATAGGTTTAACGTTACCACATTTTCTCAAACAGATTAATCTGCATTTCTGAATATATATATATATATATATATATATATATATATATATATATATATGATTTCATGCACTTTTTTTTTCTTTTTCTTTAAAATCCATCTGGTGAATTGTTCTTGGACTATATTCTTTCCTTCCTGGAAACTCAGCAAAAACTGGTAGCCGAACGCCAGTCCATGGATCACCGGTTTCAGTAGCCCTGCACTAGAGCCAATATATGTCTATTCCCATTGTCCGCCCTACCATTAGGCACAGTGAGGCAACCACCGGAAGCAATAGATGTGAGCATTGCACTATGACTCTGGAGACGGGTTCAAATCCTGGCTAGGCCATGGGAACCACTGTGTGGCCTTGGTCAAGTCATAATAATAATAATAATAAACTTTATTTTTAACCCGCCCCTCTGCATAGCAATCGGGGTGGCTTACAACAATTAAAAGACAATAGTTAAAAGACAATCCAATATCCCAATCCCTCCACCCACATCCCTCCCACACCCCTTAAAACAGAATTAAACTAGAAACAATTTAAGAGCATACTCTCTCAGCCTCAGAGGATGGCAAGGGCAAACCCACTCTGAAGAAACTTGCCAAGAAAACCTCATGGTAGGGTTGTCTTAGGGTTGCCCTGAGTTAGAAAAACTTGAAGGCACATCATCATCATCGGCCAGAGAACATGCATGGGTAGCTGTGTTGGCCATAAATGTTTCTGGTGCAAAAACATGAAAAAATATCAAAATGCAGGCATCTGACTTATTTTTTTTCTCCTGTTTGGTTTGTAACACCTTTGCCTGATGAAGAAACCAGTGGAGCTTTGAAAGCTTGCAACAAGTATATTGTGCATTTTGTTTGGCCAATAAAGGTATCACTGTTTGGTGGATTTTTGTTTGTATTATGAGCCTGAGTGCATCATCATCACCACACACATTATTATTATTAGCCAGAATGCTGTAGTTTCTCACCATCTCCAGTTCTCAGGATTTTGGAGGATGTAGCCATTTAGCCCTGGCTTTTAAAGTGAGAGGCTGACAAAAGACTTGGAAGTTACACAATAACCACAGCCACAACCAGGAGAATAATGCAGGCCTGCAGCTTTAAAGGGCAGTCTGGGATGCCTTCGGATTCCCAAGCCAAGCCCACTCTTGGCAAATGGTGAAGCTTTGTCCAAAGTAAAAGCCTTTCATTTTCAGATGCCTTTTCCAAGAAGACACCCTTAAAAAGGTGGGGCTGAGAAATGTTCATAACCCCAGAAGAAACTTCAAAACCGAAACCCTGCCTTACCCATCCAACTTCTGCTGTACTGGAACCCACTTTTTTCGCAGAGGGAACCGGAGAAGGCTTGGCACTTGCCCTTGGGCACTGTTTTTGCCACTTTCAACATTTTTAGGAACAGGTGGCCCGTCTAGATGGCCTCAGGGGGACCAGGCCCCAGGCAAACTTCCCAATCTCAAGGCGCATCAGGTAGGAGGAATGGGAGGCAGCATCCACACTGCAGAGATAATCCGGTTTGACACCGCTCAGGGCTATGGAATTTTGGGAATCGTAGGTCCAAAACACACTGCAGAAATAACCCGGTTTGAGACCGCTTGAACTGCCCTGGTTCGGTGCTAGGGAACCCTGAGAACTCTCTGACAGAGAAGACTCAGTGTCTGACAAAATTCCCAGAATCCCCTTGCATTTTCAAGCGGTCTCAAAACTGGATTATTTCTGCAGTGTGGACCGTGGTTTGTTGTGGCATCAGAGCAAAGCTGTCATGAATTATTTTGCACGTTTTACCTGTGTATAATGGCACATTGCTAAAGTGATGATGATGATGATGATGATGATGATACTACTATAAACTCCTGGACTTCTATCCTCTCTCTGGGGGAGAGAAAAAGGTCTAGTTTAAAATGAAACAATATTGCTCCAAAACACACTGCAGCAATAATCCAGTCTGAGAGCGCTTGAACTGCCCTGGCTCAATCTATAGGAAATCCTGGGAATTGTAGTTCACTGTGTCACCAGAGCTCTCTGACAGAGAAGGCTAAATGTCTCAGCAAAACTACAGTTCCCAGAATTCCCTAGCATTGATCCAGGGCAGTTCAAGCGGTCTCAAACTGGATTACTGCTGCAGCGTGTTTTGGACCACTTTCTAAAAATGGTCCTGAAAGTTAATTTTAAGTTATCAGTCAGTTGAAAAATAATTAATTTATCCTCTCGGCGGCTCTAAATAAATTCATTACAGAGCAAAGCTCTGGTGCCACAACAAACGACGATTCCCAACATTCAATAACATTGAGCCGTGGCAGTTATTAAAGTGGTCTCAAACCGGATTATTTCCGCAGTGTGGATGTAGGGAGCGGACAGATTGCTTGGGAACAGAACTGGGAATCCAAACGGAGGGGATTCTGTGGTTTCGCTTCCATTTCAGGGCAAAGCCCGATTCAGTTCGAAACTGAAAAAATCATCACTTGGCAGAATCAGCGCTTCGAAAAGTTCCTTTTTTGGACTGCATATCCCACCCTGGCTGGGGATTCTGGGGGTTATAGTCCCCCCAAAAGGCACTTTTCCAAGCGGTGCCCTGGCTTCTAGAAAGCTGTGTTGAGGAAATTTTATTCTGAGAGGTTGGAAATCCTGGTCCAGTCCACACTGCAGAAATAATCCAGTTTGACATCGCTTTAGCTGCCCTGGCTGAGTGCTAGGGAATCCTGGAAACTGTAGTTTACTGCGGCGCCAGAGCTCCCTGACAGAGAAGGCTAAATGTCTCACAAAACTACAATTCCCCAGGCAGTTAAAGTGGTGCCGAACTGGATTAGTTCTGCAGTGTGGATGTTGGACCCCTGATTAAATTCTTCCTCACAAGATTTATGAGAAAAATGCTTTTTTGGGGGGGGGGGGCGGGTAGGGAGAGGGGTCAATCCTGGTCAGTACTTGGATGGGAGACCGCCAACAAATGCCCGGTGCTGGAGGGTGTGTTTCACAGGAAGGAACTGGCAAAACCATCTCTGAGTCTTCCTTGCCTAAGAAAACCCTATGAAATTCATGGGGTCCCCATAAATCGACAATACACGCATGCACACCCGCGTGTAATAAAACGCACAGTCTCGGAAAAGGCAATAGGAATTGTCTTGTTGGCTGTACAAACTAGGTATCATTGGATATGAACCTTGGGCCCAACATTCATTTCTACCTTCAGCAAACAGGGCTCTACCACAAATGACCTACAGATTTTCCCGTGGATAAAATGCGGGGCTAGAATTCCTGTTTATTCACGGCGTAATCACGACATCATGGGGCGATGTGTGATAGATAATCTTAGCAAAATCGTGCGATATTGATGGGAGCATCCCGCTAGGCTCTCATCTTTTCCCCAAGTGCGATAAAGTCCAAATTGTGGAAAATATGATGGTGGGAGAAGGGAAATCCCTTTGGTTCTTAGATCTCTTTCTCATTCTACAAATCTAACACTTGGATGACAACACTTTAACCTCCATGGTTCCAAGGAACCTTTAGATTTTCAGTTTCATAACAAATTTAAACATTATTACCATTGGCCTTCCACATTTGTGGCTTTGACTTTTGCAGATTTGATTATTTACGGATTAGATTAATATGTCCTCTCTAGGAATCTCGAGGTCCTCCAGCGCAACTCTGCCAGAAGTTGACCATAAAGTTGTGCTGGAGAACCTAGAGGTTCCTAGAGAAACACTTTTCTAGGCATTTGTAGGTTTTCCAGCATGATTCTATGATCAACCTCGGCAGATGTTAACCATAGAGTTGCACTGGAGGACCTGGAAATTCCTAGAGGGGTGATATCTTAGGATGTTATCACACGTGGGCCACAAAGCGATAATAAACTGGAAATGACAAATTCCGAAAATAAACCAAAAATAAACCTTGATTCCGCAAATGATTTTCACACATAATTACCTTAATTGCGCAATTAAGGGAAGCTCCCGCTGAAACCGCATTTAACGTTCACACACAAGTGAGAAAATCCCGTACATGTACTAGAAATGATCTTCTAGCACATGCGCACTATGCTCGCCGCAGCTGTCACTTACCGCGGCTGTCACCCCTTCCCCAGGTCATCCTCGGAGCAGCCGGCCCTCCGCACAGCCGGCGCTCTGAGGAGGACCTCCCACTGCAGCGTTTGCACACGCTGTGGCGGAAGAGTCGCCGAAGGTGCGCCGCAGCCTTTTGCGGTGCACCTTCAGTGACTTGTGAAAGGAGCACCAATTTAGTGCGCCTTTCAGGGGCAGCGAAGCTGCGCCACGGGGCCGAGGTGTGGGGATACCTCGGCCCCGCAGCGCAGCTTCCCAGGGCGGCCCACGTCCGCCCGTCCTTCAAGCCGCCGAAGGTGCGCCGCAAAAGGCTGCGGTGCACCTTCGCCAACTCCTCTGCTGCAGCGTGTGCAAATGCTGCGGCGGGAGGTCCTCCTCGGAGTGCCGGCTGTGCGGAGGGCCGGCTGCTCCGAGGACGACCTGGGGAAGGGGTTGGGGCGCCCACCGTCTGGCTGCCCCTCCCCTTCCCTGCCCCCAAGACGGCTCAATTAGCCGTCTGCTGAGGGGGAAAGGAAGGCGACGCTGCCTCGAGGACCCCGCGGAACCATGGGGAAATGCTTCCAAATGCGCATTTGCTTTTCACATTACGGCAAATGTGAAATTATCTTAATTGCACATTTGTAGTTCCTCAAAACAACCAAATTTCAAAAGATCTCCGTTAACACCAGTTTCTGTCCACTTTCTGTCCAGTTTCTGTGCGACGTCATGTGAAAATACGAGGCACTAATCCAGTTTCTGTTTGGGTTTTGTGTGGATTAACCAGCAGATTTGCCCCCATGTGATAACGTCCTTAGATTAAAAGAACGGGTTTTTTTCTGCGGGTTCTCCACATTCACAGGGATCCTTCACCCCTAACTCCAGTGAATGTGGAGGGACTTTTTCTTCTTTGAGAGACAGCATGATATACTGGTTTAAGTGTTGGACTAGATCTTAGGACAATGGGAGACCAGGGTTCGAATCCCAGCTTGGCCATGTAAACCCACTGGGTGACCCTGGGCAAGTGACACTCTGTCAGCCTCAGGGGAAGGCAATGGCAAACCTCCTCCATACAAATCTTGCCAAGAAAACCCCATTATAGGTTCACCTTAGGGTTGTCATAAGTTGGAAATGACTTGAAGGCACACATCATCATCATAATTTGCCAGAGCGCTGTAGTGTCTAACCATCTACAGATCTCAAGATTCTGGAAGATGTACCTAATAGTCATTATTATTATTATTATTATTATTAGAATAATGATGATGATGTGTGCCTTCCAAGTCATTTCCAGATTATGACAATTTGTATCCTGCTTTTCTCCCAAAATTGAGACCCCAAGCAGCTTACAATTAAAAACTTACAAAAATACAAGTGGAAACCTACAAAAGGGACAATTAACATGGAATTAAACTATAGCCATGTCATTTAAAGTGGTAGGTTGCCAAATCCTCACAGTGTAATCTTTCCATGCCAAGACAGTGGGATTTGAGACAGTGCAGTGAGATTCTTTCCAGTTGTAGACCGAGGAGGAACACATACATTTGCAGAAGTGGGAGGCAGGGGCTGGTTCCTTTGTAACTGTGATTTCAGGTAATAAAAGAGTTAATTTTATTGTCTTCTCTTTCTTTCCAAGCAATGTCAGACAACATCTGGCAAATTGTTCGAATTGGAAAAGCGCTCCTTGTTGGGTAAGCAAGATTTGCATTCTGCAAGTGGTATTCCCAGTCCTAGAGAATAACTGAGGGTTGAGCACTGAGCACAAGCTTCAAATACATTTTACCACTACCTTAATAAAGCAGACCTCCAGTGCCTACGGTTTGTGTGTGTGAGAGCAACCTATAAAGCCCTAAGACGAGTTGTGGCCCTTGACCAGATGCTATGTTGCCTTTAGCCTAACTTCAGAACTCCTCTGCAATAAATGATCATTTCAGGCTTCTGCAAAGAGGCAAGGGAATTTAGGGAGATGGGTATGTTTAGCCTGGAGAAAAGAAGACTAATTGGTAACATGATAGCCATATTTAAATGTTTGAAGGGAATATATATTGAGGATGGAGCAAGCTTGTTTTCTGCTGCTTCAGAGAAAAGGGCCCAGAGCAATGGGTTCAAGCTACAGGGAAAGAGATTCCATCTCAACATTAGGAAAAACTTCCTTACCGTAAGGGCTGTTTCATATTGGAACATTTCCCTTGGAGTGTGATGGAGTGTCCTCCTTTGGATGTTTTTAAACAGAGGCTGGATTGCCATCTGTCAGGAGTGCTCTGATTGTGAGTTCCTGCATGGCAGGGGGATAGACTGGATGACCCTTGGGATCTCTTCCAACTCAATTATTCTATGATTGGTCCCTTCTGTTTCATCCAGCAAGGTGAAGAAGAAAAAGAAGGAGAGAGAAAAAGGATGACAGTGAGTAAAAAGCAGGTAAAAATCACATACTTATGATCCAGTCAACCACAGGCTGCAGTCTTGCCACCAGCATGTGGCCCTCAACACATTACTCCCCCAGGAAAATCTTGGTTAGGACCTATAAAACCCTGTTAAACTTAGGTTCAGACAATATGGAAGTCTGTATCTCTCCCACATGAGCCTGACCAAGTCTTACAGTCTTTGGGATAGAACTTATTATGCATCCCATCACTCTCACAGGATTGCTTGGTGAGGACATAAAAGTTCTTACTATTCAAACAGGCCTTTAACTGGTTGAGGTTAAAGGATGTGTAGTGGGTGTGTTGTTTTTATATGTAGAATTTATGTATGTATATATTATTAATTATTATTTATGTATAATAAATAATATACATAAATTATTATTATTTATGTATGCATATATTATTGTAAGGAAAGCAGGCTTGGCCATGGAAGAGGAAGGACTGAAAATAGAAGGAAGAAATATCCGCAATTTGAGATATGCTGATGACACCATAATACTAGTAGAGAACCTAGAACAACTACTAATGAAGATCAGAGAAGAAAGTGCAGAGGGCGGGCTTACTGTTGAAGATAAAGAAAACAAAAATAATGACCACAGAGAATTTCCACACATTCAAACTAGACAATGAGGAAATAGAAATAGTAAAAGAGTTTTCATACCTGGGATCAAGTATTGATAGAAATGGGGACTGCAGTCAGGAAATCAGGAGAAGATTAGGAATGGGGAGGGTGGCTATGAAAGAACTAGAAAAGATCCTAAAATGCAAAGACATACAACTCAGCACAAAAGTCAGAATCATACAAGCCATTGTATTCCCTATTACCATGTATGGATGTGAGAGCTGGACAGTCAAGAAAGAAAATAGGAGGAAAATCAATGCATTTGAGATAATGTGGTGCTGGAGAAGAGTGCTGAGGATCCCATGGACAGTCAAAAGGACAAACAAATGAGTCCTAGGACAGATCAAGCCAGATACATCCCTAAAAGCCAGTATGACCAAACCGAGACTGTTGTACTTTGGACACATCATGAGAAGGCATGAATCATTGGAAAAGTCAATAATGTTAGGAAAGGTGAAGTAGAAAGAGAAGAAGGCCACGTGCTAGATGGATGGAGACCATGAATATGAGTTTGCAGGAGCTGGGCAGAGCAGTAGAAGACAGGTGAATCTGGAGATGTCTCATCCATAGGGTTGCCATGGGTCGAGACCAACGTGAAGGCAGTTAACAACAACAACATTATTAATATTATTTTATTCATTTATAACCCACCTTTCCCCCAGTATTGGGATTCAAGGCGGCTTACAAATTAATCAAACCAGTGCAGATTAAAAACTACAATAAACTATTTCATGTATTTTTAATTATGTTTATATTCATATTTTAATTAGATTGGTTGCTTAATGCTTTTTAACTCTTGTATCACATACCGCTTTAGCCATTTTGTTTCAGTTTTGTAAGCTATTTTGGGTCCCAGGCTGGAGAAAGGTGGGATATAAACTAAATAAATATGATAAATAGGGAGCCCTTGATACTAAATAGTCTCTCCAGTTTTCTAACCCCATCTATCCATCCCAAGGTTTTCAGGAGTCACATTACTACAATCTCCCTGCAAGGCATGCACTCTCATTGTGCCAAGCACCCACAAGAGTCTCACACCTCTGTCCACATCCAACATTAATTCTTCTTTCCCATCCAGAGCTGTGCTGTCTGCCAATAGCGAACCCACATCTCAGACTACCTAGGGGCAGCCTGGTAACATCCTTCTCCTTTTCTCTTCCAGGTTCATTAAGAGGCTCTGGCAGCAATACACAGCTTCCCATCCTAAGGCCTCCCCCTTGGAGCTAACAGACAGGGAAGACTTGTCAGTGGAAGAGGACATCCCAGATGCCACGCAAGTCACTTCACTGCAAGACTACATGCTATGCTTATGGGAGGAACTCAGCAGTAATGCAGAGATCACCAGGTATGAGGACCTTGAAGCAAATTGCTGACATAGGGACAAAAAAGATTATGCTTCTTTCATGAGCCACTGGCCAATTTCTGGTGGATCATCAGATGTCTGCTGGTTGCAAAGAATGATGGCCTAGATAAGTCTTTCCTGACCTTGCAGCCTCTTGATGTATTGGACTATAGTTCCCATCACCCAGCTAGTAACGGCTATAGATCAGGATGGTCAAAGTGCAGCCTGCATGTGATCATCTGCACCCCTAAGGGCAGCTTCTGAAGCACCACAAATCTCAGATTTGCATCTCATGTTATTTTATACACCTCATTTTTATTATTTTTTATGTTGCAATTTAGAGACGGTCATTTGGAATTTTTGCCAGAGAGCTCTTGGGCCTCACTAAGCTACAAATCCCAGAATTTCATAGGATGTTGCCATGGCAGTTAAAGTGGGATATATCAGTATAGCAGTGCAGTGTGATACGGCTCAGGGTCTTTTCTGTATTGGTACCCAAGAGTTCAGTCCTTCTTGGGCCTTCTTGGACTCATATTGAATGTAATTTTAAATTGTTGTTAGCCGCCCCAATTGTTCTCAGAGGGGTGGGGTATAAATAAATTTTATTATTATTTATTATTATTATTCTCTGATACCATGCAAAAATCATCCTCTCATACTCTGAATAGTATCTGAGGCCCCTTCAACACTTTTTAGTTGTAAATTTTATGGGCTGACTTTGCATCTTTTAATTCTTTTTGCTTTATTGCTGTTTTGGTTGTTGTATTTTTATTGTATCTTACTGCTGTTTCTTTACGTCACATTGAGGCTGCTCACTGTGCAAGTGAGGTTGACTGGAACATTTGTTGGTAAATAAAATAAAGTATATACCGTGAGCTCTACTGATTTCCCCTTAACTTTGGCTATCTCACTCTTAGTGCCTCTCTCTCCTTGCAGCATGGCAGAAAGTGTCAGAGGTGAAAACCCTCTGAAAGCCCTGGCTGATGTGTCTGAGCAGATGTTTGCTGATGGAATCAACTGGGGTCGGATTGTTGTCTTTTTCTACTTTTCCTACAAAGTTATTGCCCAGGTAAAAACAGTGAAGCAAACAAAAGCCCCAGAAAGCATTGAGGTAGCAGCAGCTAAAAAGGCCAATGTGATTCTAGGCTGCATCAATAGACATATAGTGTCTGGATCGAGGGAAGTAATAGTGACACTCTCTCTGCTTTGGTCAGGCCTCACCTGGAATACTGTGTCCAGTTCTGGGCACCATAGTTCAAAAAGGATGTTGGCAAGTTGGAGCATGTCCAGAGGAGGGCAGCCAAAATGGTGGAAGGTCTGGAAACCAGGCCCTATGAGGAGTGACTTAGGGAGCTGGGAATGTTTAACCTGGAGAATAGAAGGTTAAGAGGTGATATGATAGCCCTATTTAAATATTTGAAGGGATGTCATGTTGAAGATGGAGCAAGCTTGTTTTCTGCTGCTCCAGAGACTAGGACCTGGAAAAAATGGATGCAAGCTACAGGAAAAGAGATTCTATCTCAACAATAAGAAGAACATCCTGACAGTAAGGGCTGTTTGACAGTGGAATACACTCCCTCAGAAAGTGGTGGAGTCTCCTTCTTTGGAGGTCTTTAAACAGAGGGTGGATGGCCATCTGTTGGGGGTGGCCCAATTTTGTATTCCTGCATGGCAGGGGGTTGCACTAGATGACCCTTGGGGTATCTTCCAACTCGATGAGTCTATGACTCTAGGTGGGTGAAGAAGGGAAAGGTGCTTAAAAGCAACCAGGAATTTTGGAACACATGGTTCGGACTCTCATTCCAACAACCAGTTACCTTCTCCTTGTTCTGTGGGGCTTCCTACTGCCTTCTTTTTGGAGGGAGGGGTTGGGACATGGTGCATATCTTTTCCCTGCTCTTTTTGGGGCACTGGGGAAGAAGGCACTAGCAATAATCTGGGATGCAGGAACGACAAGTAGCAGCAGCCCTGTTGAGATGGGACACTGAGGAGCAAATTTGCTGCTGCTTGCCACATGAGCTGACCATCCAACTCATGGGACCTCCAGTCCTGCTCACTACTTTTATGCTGTTTGCTGGTTATACCACTGTTAAAATATTTTTTCTTTTCTCTGTTTTAAAAAATAATACTGTAATAACTCTTTCTTTCTTTCTTTCTCTGATCCTAGTCCAGTGGCAATTGGTTTGATACTGTGGTGGACTGGGCCATGAACTTCTTAAAGGAGAGGCTGGCTAGCTGGATCCAACAGAAGGGCGGCTGGGTAAATGTTATTAATGGGAGGTGGGGGGTGGTCTGCATCCCATGGTTTCCTAAGAGGGCAAAATATTGTCTTGCATCTGGGAAGAAAGACTCTGGTTCTCAGAAGAAATGTCATAGCTCAGGGGTTAAAAAACATGTTTTTGCAGAGCTTGAAAAAATGCTTTTAAAAACAATTAATATAATTACATGCTGAAGCTCCACCAGACCACAGCCCTACCACTGTGCAGCTTTGAATGGCTTCAGCATTCATTACACTCATCCTCCTTAAAAGTGATTTTCCAAGCTATGGTTCCTGCATAAACAAGATCTGAGCTTCCATTCCTAGCATCTCCCTTTAGATCAGAGATAGGGACACTGCCCCTCTGGATTTACTTGGACTACAATTTGGTCTCTAACCATTAGCCATGCTGCACAGGCCTGATGGGAACTGTGGTCAAACATCTAGAAGGCCATATTTTCCACAGCCTTGAATTAGAGAATCACAGAACCTGGAGAACCACTGCCAATCAATTTAGACAATACTGAGCCAGATGGACACGTGATTTGGCTTGGTATATGGCAACATTTTTTTAAAAAAGTTTGATTTTTTTTTATTCAACACGGTGTAGTGGTTTGCATGACTCTGTGGACTAGGGTTCAAATCTTCACTCAGGCATGGAAACATATTGAGTGCTCTTGGGCAAGTCATTCTCTCTCTGCCTCAGAGGAAGGCGAAGGCAAACTCCCTCTGAACAAATCTTGCCACAAGAATCCCATGATAGGTTCACTTTATTGTCGTGTGCCTTCAAGTCGTTTCCAACTTATGGTGACCCTAAGGTGAACTTATCATGGGGTCTTCATGATAAGGTTTGTTCAGAGAAGGTTTGCCATTGCCTTCTCCTGAGGCTGAGAGCTTGTGACTTGACCAAGGTCACCCAGTGGGTTTCATGGCTGAACGGGAAATTGAAACTCTCCAGAGTTGTAGTCCAACACTCAAATTTCTAGGGTCACCATAAGTCAGAAACGACCTGAAGGCACACCACTACAGCAAAAAATCCTTGATTTGCATTGAATTAACCCACTTTTAAAGTTTCTCCTTAACTGTATTTCTGATTTGAGTTTGCCTGTCATTATGACAAATGTCTGCTAGAGACCACAATCATATGGATGTTGTTTGTTGGATTAACTTTAAATCTATTCTTATTTAGTTAATTTCCAACATAGCCAACAGAGGGCAGGCACATCACATCTGTCACTCATAGGTCAGTCTTTATAAACTTTTTAGGGAAACTTCAAATCGCCACAATTTTAAAGAGCATTTGCCAAGAAAACCCTGATAGGTTCACCCGTAGGGTTGCCATTAGTTGGAAATTATTTGATACAACAACAAAAACACATTTCAGAACATTACTTTTCTTTTGATAACTTCTGTTCTTTGAAAGAGAAATGTGCACAAAAAGTAATTAAATGCAGAATGATTAAATTTTCTATCTTTTTTTAAGTTCCTACTTTTGTTATGTAAGACTGCCAGCATAGTGTAGTGATTTGAGCCTTGAACTATGACCTGGGTTCAAATCCTCACTTAACCATGGCAATCTACTGGATGACCTTGGACAAGTCACACTCTCTCAGGCACAAAGGGAGGCAAAATAAAAAACCCTTCCAAAAAAATAGTGCCAAGAAAATTCCATGATAGATTTGCCTAAAGGTCAAGTCAGAAATGACTTGAAGGCACACAATAACAAGACTTCAAAGGCAACGTTGCCAACTTGTGTTAGAAATCCAAAACTTTCAACTTGTCCCAGGGTTTCCTATGATCAGTCTGTGGGAACCCAGATCCACTTAACTTGTGGAGGCAGGGAAGACACACAAATAATATAAACAGAATTTAATTGGTGAGCAGAACCTGGGTTTTGATCTTTCAAAACATAATTTTTATTTTCCTTTTAGCGTAGCTCCAATCAAAATCCCCAACATGAACAGCTATCAATAAATCACTGTTCTGCCCAAATTGTACAAAAACATCTATACTCTTTTCCCTGGTGAAATATCTTTAAAAAGCAGTTAGCAAAGCTTGCAGACAATTTCCCCCCCTTTTCACTATATGTGTCTTTATGAATGAACTGACACTAAAATGTCTCCATTCTTGATCTTGTTTTTGCAGTTTGCTATGCTAAATTACTTTCCATCTTCAGCACAGAAGCATGAAGAAAGAAGATAGAACTCCATTGGCACTGCCACCAAATACAGTTGGAGTAGAAGATGGGAAAGACTTTGGCTCCTTCTTGAGAGGATTTTACCCTAGCTAATAAGGCAGTGAAGTGAAAGAAAATACTCCAGATGTTGGATTGCAACTCCCATGTTCCCTTATCTATGCTGGTTAGGGCTGATGAGAGCTGCAGTTCAGCAACATCTGAAGAGTTGCACTTTACACACCTCTGTGTTAAGTTATGTCAAATTTAAAAGGCCCCACAGCATCACCTGTCAAAATATGCACTGTTCTAACTTTTAATTTAGAAACCCTTCATAATCTAGGGCCCTAATCTGTAGTTTACTTAGTTTGTGTATTAACCCAGTACTACTTGCTAGGAAATCTTAAACCGGTCAGTATCTTTCAGTTTGCCTACATCAAAAGGTTGTTTGTTGCAAGGTTCACGTGAAAGAACCTCAGCCCTACCATCCAAAACTGCTTGGCAGGAAAGGTGGGATATAAAAGTAATAAAGTCATTTTTAAGTAACACAATGAATCAATTATTTCTGGCGAACCCTGTGTTCCATTTCAGGGGCAGATATATGATCTTTTAATAACCCATTTCTGATAACACTGGTTTCTTTCTCCATCTTCCTGGAAGTTTATTCTTGTTACTTTTTTTTTTCATTGAACAAATTACCCTTTGGCACTGTATAATATTCATAAAGAGATGCAGATCCACCCACAAAAGTTTGTTCTTCTAACTCAGCTAGTGAGAAGGTTAATTTTGGTTACTGAGTAACATAGTACAGATACTTTGGGTACGCTCAGTCCTGTGATGGATATTACTTTGCACGTTTCCAAACAACAGATTATGTTGAACTGCGTATTCTGTGTTTTACTGAAAGAACACAAGGTTGGTCCAAGACATTTTGTTACATGAAAAGAAAGACAAAATGATTTCTCTCCTATATTTTAAAATATGTTCATTCTATGGATGTTTGAATCCATGGATAAAGAATCCATGGATATGGAGGGCTGACTTTATATATAAATTCCAAAAAGCAAACCTTGATTTTGCCATTTTATATAAGGAACACAATTTTATTAGGCTATTGTATATAATGGGACTTGAACATCCACAGATTTTGATATCCACGGATACCAAAATCCCAGCGGATGCCAAGGGCTTACTGTATCAGGAGGTCTAGATTCAGACTCAAGACATGAGGTTCCCCCACCACCTCTGTAAAAATAATCTTTCAAGCAGTTGGCTGAGGGACCAGCTGTATGTTTCTTTCTGTGCCCCTTTGCCTCAGGTGTCATGCTGGAGTGGATCTTTCACCACCCCTCTGGTCTTAATGCATGTGAAGCATCACGTAAAAAAGAGACAAGGCTCACCTCCTCACCCTTATATGTACTACAGACTGGCCCATCAGCAAATCCACTTACTAATTAACATAAATTAAAACCTTCCATCAGCCTCCTCAGAAGCCAGACACCATCTCATGGGAGTTTAAACTTGAGGGAGCATTGTTGGTGTGTGTGTGCATATTTTTTCCTCTGTCACACTCAGCAAAAAAATAAGTTTCCACACGGCTGGGAGATTAAGACAAAAAGGGTAGGGAGATTAAGGGTTGTAACCCCAAAGATGTCATCTGTTAAACGTATCTACCGTAATTAAAGTAATGTAGCCCTGGCCACAGCAGTGGAAACAAAAAAACTCCAGCTCAGCAAGCACTGGGTACTATTAGTGGCTTTTAATTAGCAATTAATAACTTCAGCGCCCAAAGGCCTATGATCCAGGCCTTGCTGATTAAGCAATTTATAATAGCAAGCTTGCATTTATAGGAACAGCAAACCACTCCCTCCAGGCCTAACAGTCCTTAACCTCCATGGCTTCAGTTTCCTACAACAGGCCCAACCCAAGTTAAGTTCGGGCCTTTGCAGATTGCTAGAAATAGTGCAAATTGAGTCCACTTTAAGGGTTAGGGTTAGGGAATCATGGGAACTATATTTTATTGTGGCACCAGAGCTCTCTGACAGAGAAGGCTCAATGTCTCAGAAAAAAAAAATCCCATGATTCCTTAGCACTAACCCTAACCCTTAAAGTGGACTCAATTTGCACTATTTCTGGCAGTCTGCAAAGGCCCGCACGCAGTCAAATGAAGAGCCAGCATGGATGGCATAGTGGTTTGAGTGTAAACTGTGACTCTGGAGACCAGGGTTTGAATCCCAGCCTGGCCATGAAACCCACTGGGTGACCTTAGGCAAGTCTTGTGCTCTCAGATTTAGGGGAAGGCAATAGCAAACCTCCTCTGAATAAATCTTGCCAAAAAAAAAACCCATGATAGGTTCACCCTAGGGTTGTCATATGTTCAAAATAACTTGAAGGCACACAACAACAACAACAACAACAACAACAACTGAAGGTGTATCCAAAGCAAGACAAGTTTCTTTGGCGTTAAAAAATATCTCACAAGCACCTGTTCCCATCTCTAGTTGTGAAATCAAAACAAACAATATTAACAAATAAACTAACTGGCTGAGATCCTATCTTAAAGAGATGGAGTATAACTTTACATTCACAGAGTTATGTGGTGATGGTATGTTAAATAATGGCCCCACTGTGCAACTGAGTGTGCAAATAAATGGAAAATGCACAACTGCAAAGAATAGCGCACATCTCCATGTGAGGAAAGCCATGGCACCACATGTGTGATGGTACAGCATACACAATTCTACTTCTGCAAGCTTCAGACTTCTGAATTAGACACAAATGCTCAATGGCTTCTGTAGGGGAGTTTATGCATAAATCAAGAACAGGATGTCAGCCCAAATGTTGCCTTTTATTTACGCCCTTCATTTGCTGCCTAAACTGAAGCAACTACCCCACTATACCTATTGGTAGAATCATATAGAGTTAGAAGAGGCCACAAGGGTCATCCAGTCTAACCCTCTACCATGCAGAAATACACAATCAAAGCACTCCTGACAGATGGCCATCCAGCCTGTTTAAAAATCTCCAAAGAAGGAGACTCCACTACATTTTGAGGCAGCATATTCCACTGTCCAACAGCTCTTACCTACATCAGAAATGTCTTCCTAATATTCAGGTGTAATCTCTTTTCCTGTAGTTTGAATCCATTGTCCCATGTCCTGGTCCTTGAAACAGCAGAAAACAAGCTTGCTCTATCTTTGACATTCTTTCAAATATTTACACATATATGATTATCATGTCACTTCTTAATTTTCTCTTCCCCAAACTAAACATATTCTGCTCCCTGAGTTGCTTCTCATAAGGCAGGGGTAGGCAACCTAAGGCCCGGGGGCCAGATGCGGCCCTCCGAGGCCTTTGGACCGGCCCCAGGCCAGTCCTGCCGCCACCGCTGCCGCCACCCCCACCATAATGATATTGATTGTTGTTGTTATTACTTGTTCTTGGTGTTTTCTTGGCAAAATCTCCACAGGGGTTTTGCCATGGCTTTTCTGGGGCTGAGAGAGTGTGCATCCATATTTTTTTTAATTTTTTAAACATTTTTTAAAAATATTTTAATTTTTATTTATTTATTTATTTATTTATTTATTTATTTTTGGTGCTTCGGGCCCCCCCCCCCAATTGTCTGAGGGACAGCAACCCGGCCCCCGGCTCAAAAAGGTTGCCTACCCCTGTCATAAGGCATGGTTTCCAGACCTTTCACCATTTTGATCACCTTCCTTTGGACCCACTTCAGCTTCTCAATCCTGACCTGGGGTCACAAGATGCATGAAAATAATGTACCTTTTACACTACAACACCAGAATCTCTCAGGAAGCATGGTCAATAGTGCTGGCTGGTGGTTTGAGGGAGTTGGAATTCAGAACAAATGGAAAATTTCCAAGATCTGCATTGAACATGAAACTAGGGTACTGAAAGAAGAGCAAACTCATACGTAAGTCGGTAGTAAGGGACATGCAGGAAGAGACGTGGGAAGCCGAGCGTGCTTTGGAAGTGCTGATGTCAGATAACCCAGTTTGAGCCAGTTTCCTGGCTGAACAGAAATCTGATAGCCACAAGCTGTGTGCCTCATATAAGCTTTGTTAAATTCCCCCCCTTCTCCTTCCTCCCCTGAATTTCCCCACACTTTTACAGCCTTGAATTATGCTGACTCACGGTGAGGAAACAGCCCAGTTAAGACTTGTGACCATGACTAAGCCAAAACCTCATACCTCCCAACTTTTTGCACATGGCCACTGGGACAGATGTGGCCAAGCAACATCAGAGTGTGGCCAAGATGGCCAAAGTTATCCATGAGAAAGGACATGCAAGCTAGGAGAAACATGCAGCAGTTTGACTTTGCTTGACCCTACTGGGGAAGACAAGATTCTATCCAATTTCCTCCTTGATACTGAGTGCAAGCAACTTTTGCACTTCGAATTCAGTTTGTAGAAATTCAAGTAAGCTGAGGACAAAGGTGGAAAGTGGGAGCAGGGGAGAGAAATTGTGACATTTTAAAATTAGCTGGAAAAGTGGAAGGACAAAGGATTAGTTGGAACTCCCTGCCAATTGGGGATAATTGGAAGGTATGAAAACTCACTGGAAGAAGAATATTGGATCCTGTGGTCCAAAACACACTGCAGAAATAATCCAGTTTGAGAATGCTTTAACTGCCTGGGCTCAGTGCTAGGGAATCCTGGGAATTGTAGTTTGTTGTGGAACTAGAGCTCTCTGACAGAGAAGGCTAAATGTATCACTAAACTACCGTTCCCAGGATTCCCTAGCACTGAGCCAAGGCATTTAAAGCAGTCTCAAATTAGATTATTTCTGCAGTGTGTTTTGGACCTATGTCTTGCTATTTGGATAGTTAAAGCTAGTGTAAGCTGGAAGGGTAGTAGCAGGACTGGTAGTAGTGTGCCAAGATTTGCAAAATCACCCAAAATACATTTATTTGGAGGTACATGGCGTAGTGGTTTGAGTGTTGAACTATGACTCTGGAGACCAGGGTTTGATTCCTAGCTCATGAAACCCACTGGATGATCTTGAGCAAGTCACATGCTCTCAGCCTCAGGAAAACCTCTGAACAAATCTTGCCAAGAAAACCCTATGACAGGGCTGTCTTAGGGTTGCCATGTCAAAAACGACTTAAAGACACACGACACACATATCTGAATTACATTTAGGATTGTGTTCATTTTAGTGTGGAACAGGGATCGGAATTGTGAGGCCATGCAGGCCCATCAATCCTAGCTCATATAGCCAATCATACAAAGCAAGTGTGTGAAACTTGTGTACGTTTGTTTACAATGCCAGTGTCAATGCCAGAAAAGGACTATGTTGTAAGTCTCTAGAAGATCCATGGAGATTCTGAAACAAATTGTGTCTCGGGGAATCTAAAATGTCCCATCCTGGTTTACAACAGTTAACTAGCTTCTTATTTTGAAAGCCTACCAAGTGTGCAAACACTGGTGGGTGTTATAAAACTGGGAGTTATTACGCAAGTTTAAAGTACCCACAAGGAAGACAAATAGCAGACTTAAAAAGTAATAATGATATGGATTCTTGCCAAGGATAATTGTGTTATGGGATACATACAGATCCCACAGGCACGCCCGAGCCTATTCCCTCTAATTCGTCTATGTAAATGCAACCATTTATATTTACTAGCTCCAGGCGCATGTTGGAAAACTCCTATACTTCATAAGAATTGGTTTTCCTTCTAAGTGTGATGTACTCATGAGATAAACTCCATCTGTTTGAAAAGAGTCTGGACTCTGGACAGTTGTTGTTGTTGTGTGCTTTCCGACTTATGGCAACCCTAAGGTGAACTGAAAATAGGGTTTTCTTGGCAAGATTTGTTCAGAGGGGGTTTGCTGTTGCCTTCCTCTGAGTCTGAGAGAGTGTGACTTGCTCAAAATAACCTAGTGGGTTTCCATGGTGGAGAGGGGATTCGAACCCTGGTCTCCAGTGTCCTAGTCCAATGCTGAAACCACACCACACTGGCTCTTTTGCATTCACAAATAAAGAAGAGGCTAAACCTACAATAGATACGAGCAAATTTAAATGTGTATATAAATTGGCTGTGTATTTTGTTGTAATCATAGTAGGCTTGTCCTGTCCTTTTCTTTACTTTGTTTATAAATGTGTGTGTGTTGTGGTCTAAAAGCATAACAATATTGTGCTCTGGGACATGTTTTTCTAAGTGTGATGCATTCATGAGAGCAACTCCATCTGTTTGAGTAGTCTGGATTCTGAACAATTGTTGTTGAGTGTCTTCAAGTTGTTTTCAGTGGTTGCAGTTAAGACAACAGCAACAGGGACCAGTTGAAAAGTTAACAATCCTAGATACATGAAAACAAGAAAGGAAGGGGGAGGAAAAAAATTAATCCTGGGAAACATAGGACGTTATCATACGGGGAGTTGCGGGGAGAAAGTGGAAATAAATGGGACGAGCGGAAGACTTTAATTTATGGGATTTGTCCCGTTCTGCCTCGTCTGATAACTAAATTCGAATTTAAAAGGGGGTTAATTCAAACAAAAACCTGATCTTTTCAAATCCTCAAAAATCCCGAAAATGAAAAGATCAGGTTTTCGTTCGAATTAACCCCTTTAAATTCAAATTTAGTTATCAGACGAGGCGGAACGGGACAAATCCCGTAAATTAAAGACTTCCGCTCATGCTCGTTTATTTCCACTTTCTCCCCGCAACTCCCCGTGTGATAACGTCCTTACTTTTGGTAAGCAGCTGTATTGCTTTCACACATCAACATAAACTAACTACTGTAAAGATCAGAAAGACCTGTATCATCTTATGCAGCCCTTTGAAAATTTAGGGCAAGGGACATGATTTGCATCTTTCTGGATCCCATTGCATTCTATCCCACTCCCAAACTGTATAAAATATGCTTTGTGCCTGAAATCTTAAAACCATTTGGTACTGCATCCAAAGTGGGTTTCTAGCCACAAAAACTCATGTCAAATAAAAACCAGATAGTCTTAAAGGTGATGACATATTTCCCTTTTTAATTCTCTCTTTCCCTTCCTCCTTTTTTTTTTGTGCTGCAAGAGATATAGGTGCATCTACCCATTGTAGAAATAATGCACTTTGACACCACTTTAACTGCCATGGCTCCATCCTAAAGAATCTTGGGATTTGTAGTTTTGTGAGGTACCAGCACTCTTCAGCAGAGAAGACCTTATAAAACCACATAGGATGGAGCTACAGCACTAAAAGGGGAGTAAGCATTGAGCATTGGATTATGACCCTGGAGGCTGAATTTCAGTTTGCCCATGTAAACCCACTTGGGCAAGTCACACTCTCTCAGCTTCAGAGGATGGCAATAGTGAATCCACTCTGAAGGAACTTTCCAGCAAAACCCCATGATAGGTTTGCCTTAAGGTCACCATAAGTCAGAAACAATCTGAAGGCATACAACAAGAGTACTTAAAAGCTTGTCAAACTGCATTATTTCTACAGTGTAACTGCAACAGGGATACTTCTTTTAATCCTAGATACTTGAAAGAAAACCACTCCACAAAGCATAAGCTTTGGAGGTATGGGTCCAAATTGGAGTAGATTAAGCTGTATCAACCACAATATGTTCCTCCTGAGACAAGCGTTCTCTTCTGAGTTTTTTTGTTGCTTATACAACTTTTGCAGCAGGTCCAAAAAACCAATAAAGAAGCTAGTCCTCAAGATGCTACAAGCCTGTTGCTTTTGTTGGCTATGTGCAGCCATTCCATTCCGGACAAAGCAGTCAAGGAGAAAAATGTGTGTGAGAGAGAAAATTGTTGTTGTTGTGTGCCTTCAAGCCATTTCCAATTTACGGCAACCCTCAGGTGAACCTATCCTGGGGTTTTCTTGGCAAGATTTGTTCAGAGGAGCTTCGCCATTGCCTTTTGCTGAGGCTGAGAACATGTGACTTGCACTGTTTTAAGTTTCCGTTAGCCGCCTTGAGTCCCTATATTGGGAGAAAGGCAGGAAAAGAATCATCATCTTCATCATCATCATCATTATTATCGAGTTGGGAGAGACCCCAAGGGCCATCCAGTCCAACCCCCTTCCATGCAGGAAGACACAATCAAGGCATTTCTACAAATAACCATCCAGACTCTGTTTTAAAAAATGCAAAGAAGGCGGCGCCTTTCTAAGGAAACACCTGAGGAGAAGCAGACCCTTTTTGCCTTTCAGACTCTGGGGGTGCTTCATAGCTCCTGGGATTCTGGGAGCTGAAGTCCCTCGGCCCTTAAAGGGGAAAGGTTGCCTACCCCAATCTCCATTGTACATCTCCTTCTTTGGAGGTCTTTAAACAGAGGCTGGATGGCCATCTGTTGTGGATGGTTTGATTTTGAGTTCCTGCATGGCAGGGGGTTGGACTGGATTCTATGATTCTTCCAACTCTATGATTCTATGATCTACACTGTAGAATTATTATTATTATTATTATTATTTCTACATAGATGCACCCCAAGAGTCCGTAATATTATTATATTACATTACATTATATAATAATATATTTTTGTTGCTATTATATAATATAAAGTAATATAATAACATGTTAATTGTATATAATTATTTTTATTATTATTGTTATTTCTACAATGCACAGTAGATATACAATGAAGATGGACCCCCAGTTGGAAATATTATTATATTACAGTATATTATATAATATTATTATTACTATTATTTAATATAACTGTAATATATTATATTAATTATAGTATATATATATATATATATATATATATATATATATATATATATATAATGTATTGATTATAGTACATTAATAATAAATTAATTATATTATTGTTATTATTAAATATAATATATTAACTGTAGTATATATTATTGTTATTATTATTATAGATTATAATGTATTAATTATATGATATTAATAATATATTATGCTATTATTGTTCTTGTTAAATATATTAATTATAATATATTAAAAATATACTAATCATATTGTTATTAAATACATTATAATGTATTAATTATATAAAAGTAATAATCTATTAATTATGTTATTATTGTTGTTGTTGTTATTAAATACAATATTATCATATATTAATAATAGTAGATTAATAATATAGGTAAAAGTAAAGGTATTCCCCATTGACAAAGTTGTCATGTCTGACCATAGGGGGTGGTGCTCATCTCTATTACTAAGCTGAAGAGCCAGCGTTGTCAGAGACTACTCTGTGATCCTGTGGCCAGCATGATTGCACAGAATGCTATTTACCTTCCCACCGAAGTGGTACCTATTTATCTACTTGCATTTGCACGTTTTCGAACTGCTAGGCTGGCAGAAGCTGGGACTAGTGATGGGAACTCACCCCATCATGCAGCACTTGGGCCTCGAACTGCCAACCTTTGCAATTAACAAAGTCAGAGTCAATCTTAACCACTTGAGCCACTGCATCCCATATATTAATAATATACTATATTAATATATGGTATATATTATACTATATTATAGTATATAATAATATATGCTATATTATAGTATAGAATCTATATAATTATATATACTATATTATAATACTATACCTATATTAATAATATATAATCATATTATTGTGGCTGTTTTGTTGTTGTTATCATTAAATATATTATACTATATATTATACTATATTACAGTATATATTGTTATATATATATATATATATAAATTGTATATACTATATATAAATATATACTGTATTAATATATTATGTAATAATATAATATATATAATATTATAATACTATACCTATATTAATAACATGTAATCTTATTATTGTTGCTGTTCTGTTGTTGTTGTTATCATTAAATAGAATATTATAACGTATTATTTTAATTAATAATATATCACTCATATTATTATTGTTGTTGTCATTGTTGTTATTATTTCTACAATTTAAGTGCACTCCCAGAGCCTGTCAAAGGCTGAAGAGGCGCTGCTTCTCCTCAAAATGGCGCCTTTCCCTCCTTGGCGCCCTTAGGACCAGGAAGGGGGGCGCCCACTCTTCGTCCCTCAGGTGGGCCAGGCTGCCTCTAGGCTCCACCCACTTTCCCCTTTGGCCCGCCCTCCGCCTTTCGTCTACTCCCCTCAGCCAGAGCCTTGTGGCGGCCGGCGGTCATTGGCTACTGCGCACGTCCCTCTCGCTCGTCCGGCCGCTGCGACTATAAAAGGGCCGCAGCTCCCTTTGTCCGGCAGAGCTGGGTTCTTGCTTCAACAGTGTTTGGACGGAACCGGCTCCACTCCGCCTTCTTCCCTCTTCCTCCGTCTAGGACCAGTCTCTTTTGATTTCTTCTTAGCTCCACTTCCTAGAGAGAGAAAGAGACCCACCCACAGACAGACCCACTGACTGACTGCTAGCCGTCCTTCCAGCCCCATCTTCAGAACCAAAATGGAGTCCCAGGTCCGCCAGAACTACCACCGCGACTGCGAAGCTGCCATCAACCGCATGGTCAACATGGAGCTCTATGCCAGCTACGTCTACCTCTCCATGGTGAGGAAGGAGTACAGAATGCAAGGTTTCCCATCAAGGGGTTGGGTTGCAGCTCCATTAACCACTTTGTGTGTGTGTGTGTGGGGGGGGGTGATGGGAGTTGCAGTCCGACCACTTTGGCTGGAGGCTGGGGTGGATATGTTGTATTGGCAGCCTCTAGAGAGCCAGCCAGGGATAGTGGTTTGAGCGTTGGACTCTTGGCTTTGGAGATATGAAACCCATTGGGTGACCCTGGGCAAGTCACACTCTCTCAGCCTCAGGGGAAAGACAGTAGCAAACCTAGACATTATTATAGAGCTAGGACACTGGGAAGCCAGGGTTCGAATCCTGGCTTGGCCATATAAACCTATTGGGTGATCCTGGGCAAGTCACACTCTCTCAGCCTCAGGAGAAAGGCAATGGCAAATCTAGATATCATCATCATCAGTAATAGTAGTAGTAGTAGTAGTAGTATTTATTAGGAGAGCCAGTGTTGTGTAGTGGTTTGAACATTAGGACACTGTGTAGTGGTTTGAACATTAGGACACAGGGTTCGAATCCTCGCTTGGCCATGTAAACCTATTGGATGAACCTAGACAAGTCACACACTCTCAGCCTCGGGAAAGGCAATGACAAACCTATGAACAGATCTTGCCAAGAAAACCCCATGATAGGGTGCCCTATAGGGTCACCATAAGTTGGAAACAACTTGAAAACACACACGCACACACACACACAAGCAGTCCCTTCCCAACCCGAAGTTTTGCTTTCCTTACACCACAACATGCGAGCCAGCGTTGGACTATGGCTCTGCAGACCAGGGTTCAAATCCCAGCTCAGCCATGGAAACCCACTGGGTAACCTTGGGCAAGTCACACACTCTTAGCCTCAGAGGATGGCCATGGCAAACACCCTCTGAAGAAACTTGCCAAGGTTGTTTTAGAGTCGCTGTACATTGGAAATGGCTTGAAGGCACACAACAACAACAACAACCAACTTCTGTCCTTTAACTCTCCAGAGGTGGTTCTCTCATTTTCCTAAAGCAGCTTTCCTAAACTCTGGGAAGGGAAACCTAGCTAGAAAATGCAGTGGAGGATCCCACTTCATGAGAACTTCCTTGAATGATTCCTTCTGTCCAAGAATCTTTGCAGCAGTTCTTACCTTTCCTAAGAGAAAGAAAAAGGAAGGGGAGAGGAGTAACCTCTTCTCTAGTTTCCTTTAGTTTTGTTGGACTGTTGTTGTTATTGTTGTGTACCTTCAAGTACAAAGGGAAACCTATCATGGAGTTTTCTTGAAGTTTCTTCAGAAGAGGCTTGCCATTGCCATCCTCAGAGGCTGAGAGAGTGTAATTTGCCTAGGATTGGTTCCTTGCTAATATTAGATCCTCGTCCTACTTCAGCCAGTAGCTCAGCACAAGAATGGAAGAGGCTTAGGTAACCAGGTTTTCCCTTTCTTATCCTACTCTGTAAGCATAGTTTGCCCTGGTTAGTACTTGGAAGGGAGACTATAATAGGTCTGGGGGGAAGCAAAGACAAGGTACTTCTGAAATAATAATAATAATAATAATAATATAACAATAATAATAAACTATTATCAGCCTCTCCCCAAGGCTTGAGGCAGGGTACAACATAGAATAAAACACATAAAACCATTTAACACATTAAGTTAAAGCACATAAACATAGGACAAGTTCATCTACACATCAAAACTATATCAGTATTCCTTGCCTAAGAAAATGCTGGGAGCTATAGGCTATATTTCAGAGAAAGCAATGGCAATCCTCCTCTGAATACTCCTTGCTTAAGAAAATGTCATTAAATTAGTGGTGCTTCCATAAGCCAACAAGGGATTTGGAGGCACACACACACACAACTGGTTCACATCCCCATTCTCTGTGTGTCTGCTGCAGTTGCTGAGATCTTTGTCCACAGAATGTGTTAGCTCTTTTTAAGAATACTTTTATTCTGATAATGTACCCCTCTTCCCCTAGTCTCACCATCCCAACTGCTTCTTCTTTTTGCCCTGTTTTGGGTGGGTCCACAAGTGTGTGAAGGAGAGATAATCCTATGGGTTAGGGTGATAAAAATGTCCCTCCCGTGCCAAGTTTTTCCACTTTGCCACCTCCCTTCTCAATCCTCCTCTTCTTTCTTTGCTTTGCCCACTGTAATCTCGCCTTGTCCCACTTCTAGTACTGGAAGAAAGGATGTGTATTTGGTCGAGTTTTTCCTTTTATTGTTATCAAAGAGAATGATCTAACTCAGGAAAAATGAAAACCACTTCATCCTGATCTCCTCTCTCCAGTGTCCATGTGACAAAGGGACTTTGCATGTGTTTTCAGCTCTTGAGTCTACCAAATTTTATTCTTATTTTACTTATTTATTTTGTTTTTATGCCACCTTTCTCACAAAAAAGGAATCTAAGGTGGTGCACAAGATAAGAACATCTTAAAAACAAGTAAAAAAAAAATTAAAATAACCCAGTTAAAACAGTATAAAATTAAGATTAAAAATATACAAAAGTCAAAACACATATGTGGTGCACAAGATAAGAACATCTTAAAAACAAGTAAAAAAAACAATTAAAATAACCCAGTTAAAACAGTATAAAATTAAGATTAAAAATATACAAAAGTCAAAACACATAATCTCATTTATTCTTACCCAAATTCTATTTGGTTTACGGTATATTCCAGATGTATGAGCCTTACCTCTTGTACCTGGATAGTTTGCTTCATGCTCCACTACCTGCACATAACTCTTCATATGTAGCTTTTTCTCCCCATCTCCCCAGTTTCTAGAGGAGACTTCCGGAAACCTGGTGCAATTCCCATCATCTCAGCAATGTCTGCTAGAGCCAATGGGATTTATCATCCAAAAGATATAAAGTTAGGGAAAAATTCTCTGGAAACACTTGAGATCTGAATGGCTTCCAACATACGGTGTAATTTCTGTTCTCCATTTTGTGCAATCTATTTGCTTTATACAGTCCTATGTTAGTCCAGACTTGACTTCCCATTCCTATGACATGTTCATATTTTTCTCCTCTTTGTCCAGTTTCCTCTGCCTTTAACAGTGTATAATCCCAGTATATCTTCCAAACATAGAAGATGTACAGATTCTCTGTGTTTCTGCTCCATGCTCTAGTTTTATGCCCATGCACTGCAATATTAGGCATCATGGATCATTGGATCTGTGATAATTTCTGCTTTCCTGGCTTAAATTTGTGTGGCTGGACAGAGGTGCATTTGATAAACACGGAATTGGCAAAAGGTTGCAGTGTCTGTCAGATGGAGACAGCTGTTTCTTCCTTGTTAAGCCTCATGAGCAAGTCTGTTTACCTTCATTTTTGCTCTAACCCTCTTAACACAAGAAGAGAAAATAACATGCTGTACAAAATTACTGGTCCAGTGGAAGCAAACCAAGTGTATCTGGTGTGTGGTGGCTTGCGCAGCACCTCTTTGTTTTGTTATGTGTTGTTCATGTAATGTAACAACAAGAAAAATTAATGTAATGTAATGGACATGTTGAACCCTTTTATAACTGAAAAGAAGTAGGATGATGCTCTGGGTGTCAGCGTGCACATGCTGAATGGAGTTCTTGTTTTCTTTGGCATCTCAGCAAACTAAACAAGCAGCATCGGCTTGCTGGGAGCCATTTTATAATGGCCCATCCTGCACCTTCAGCAGTACTGGTTTTATATATAAATAAAGACATAGCTTAGGGCATCTGAATTTGAGGAAATGCCAGACATAACAATTAAAAACAAAATGCCACCAAAAAAAAGCCTTCATTCCCAATTTCGTATTTTGCATAATGCCTATTTTGGGGTAATGCTCTAGGGCTTATTAAATTTGACATATTTTATGGCTTCAGCATGTGTTAACTTATCCCTGACTTGTACTGCACAAAGGAGTGTGGGTTTTCCCCAAAACTGGGTTCCTTCCATACCTCCTTCCAGAGTTTTGAGACACTGCATGGACAACCTGTTCTATAATTCACTATTTTGTAGATGTGCTCTATAGTGCTTCTGAATCTTTCTTTTCCCCCAACCGGTCTCCATTCCACATACTTCTTAGTTTCATAGAAATCTATCCCTGTACCTTTTTTCAATCCAGCTAGGCTTTTCAACCCAGCATCAAAGAGACTTAAAGCTTACTGTGTCTGTCTTAGTTTCATGAAGGAACAGGGTTCCTCTGGGGACTTGCTCAGCCCAAGCATTGCCAGAGTTTGGCAAAGTAACAATTGCCCGTAACATTTTAACTTGGTAAATAACAAGAGCATAACAATACTATTGCAAATAAGTTTCTTTATGTAGAGAGATCTTGTAGCACCTCTGAGACTATAGAAAGTTGGCAGCATGAGCTTTCATAGACTTAAGTCTACTTCCTCAGATACATTTAGTTACTTTATCTTGTTACTTTAGAGCAGGCTTGCGCAACATACAGCCCGGGGCTGCATGCGGCCTGCCAAAGGATTTTGGATGGCCCCTGAGGATGTGGAGGCTCCTCTGCTGCTCAGCCTCCTCCTGAGGAGAGGGATGCAGAGAAGGAGGAGGAAGGGTGAACTCTCACCCTGCAAGGCTCCTCTACCTCCTGGCTTTTTCCTGAGGAGGAGGATGGGTGGAGGACAGGTGAGCACTTGCCCTGCAAGGCTCCTCCACCACCCTGCTTGTCCTGAGGAGAAGGCCAGGCGGAGGAGGAGGATGGGTATGCCCACCCTGCAGACTGCCTCCACTGCTCAGCTTTCTCCCAAGGAGAAGTCCAGGCGGAAGAGGAGAAGGACAGACAAGACCTATCTGTGGCCCGAAGAATTTTAGACTATTTTAATTTTGGCCCCCATCTACTGCCAAGTTGTGCAGGCCTGCTTTAGAGTAAGGCTTTGTGGTGCTTTTTGAAGCAGGTTCCCCCCCCCCCCCCAGATTTAAGCCATGTTATTTCAATGTGCATTTTTTTTTTGAAGAAAATCATTGAGAACTTAGAATCATAGAATTGGGAGAGACCACAAGGGCCATCCAGTCCAACCCCTTGTTATGCAGGAATACACAGTTGAGTGATTTAATTAGCTCATAAGGTTGTGTTGTTTTTTTTAATTTTGTAACAACATTGTGGTGGGGGTTGTAGCAAGTTACATAACAAATTAATTTGAAAAACTAACTTCTGGCAATACCAGAACCATGTTCTCAAATCTTACATGAAAACCCATATTTGGTTTTACCTCCTCCAGTCTTTTTTTTTTTTTGGGGGGGGGGGGGCAGGGGGTTTACTTTTTTAGTACAGTGGCTGATCTGATACTAAGCATCTGGAATTCTCCCATAGATCCTACTGCTCATCCTGGTGTAGCCTACCTGCCACCAATGCTATCTCTGACTCTTTCTATTCCCTTCCACAGTCTTCCTACTTTGACCGGGATGATGTTGCCCTTCAACACGTTGCCAAATTCTTCCGGTCACAGTCTCATGAAGAGCGGGAACATGCCGAGAAGCTGCTGAAGTTCCAGAGCCAGCGTGGCGGCCGGGTACTTCTGCAAGATATCAAGGTATGCATTAGATGAGTGCAATGCCCTGGATCTCCAGGACTGAATGTGATCCACTGGCCTCACACTGTCCAGAAGCATCAGATTAGAACTCTTAATGCATAGGTACACACCATAAAGGGCAACTGTTGAGGATCAGTGGGTTGTATTGGCCTCCTTTGAGGGCTGCCCTTTAATGCCCCTGAGAAGAAAAGTTCTCTGACACTCCCTAAGGACAGTATTGCCATGCTGTTCTTCTGGCTATATGTGAAGAACAAGGTTGTTGTTGCTTCTCCCAGATGACTCTTGACAACACCTTTAACAAATTCTTTAAACAAAATTGTAAAGGTCTTTTCCATTTTTTAGGCTTTTCGGCCTCCTCCATCTCCCCCTTCACTCCCATCATTGCTTAGTCAGACCAAGGTGAAGTGAGGACCTTTTCTATTCCCCTGCTGCCTCAGTTTCATCTCATTTCAAAACCTACCTCTACCCATGGTGAAAGTCACTGTCCCAGGAATTAAAATAGCAGTCACTCTTAAAAAGTTTTTTTTTAATGAAACCAGATCTGTTGCTTTCTCTCTACAGAAGCCAGAAAAGGATGCTTGGGGCACAACTCTTGATGCCATGGAGGCAGCCCTTCAACTAGAAAAGAGTGTAAACAAAGCACTCCTGGATTTGCACCGTCTGGCAAGCGAACAAGGAGACCCACATGTGAGCATTATGGGTGCTGGTAGGGTTGTGGGGTTCATCTTTGGTTGTTACTACCTGCAGAGGTATTCTTTGCCTCTGAGATACTAAATGATAGTGGACTGCAGAAAAATGGATGTTGCTAGACTGTTGTGTTAATGGTCCAGACATCTCTGCCAGTAGTGGACTTCTTTCAGTTGTTCTCAACTTTCAATTTTCTAGATATTTTGGACTTCATCTCCCAGAAGCCTTGGCCACCATGCCCAATGATAAGAGGATTCTGGGAGGTAGAGTTTTAAAATATCTGGTGGGCAGAAGATTGAGAGCCACTGCTATAGTCCATATCAGGGGTGGAGAACCAGTGGGTTATCAGGAAGTGGGGGAATTTTTTTTGCCAGATAGAGGACCAAGAGGAAAGAGGGAACTGGGCATGTATAAAAAGACATTGTAAAAAAGAGGATCTTTGTCAGGGGCTTTGTTAATAGAGGTATGCCTGTATTTTCATCCAGGGCAGAAATGGCTGGGCACTGTGCCCTACTCAAACAAAACCAATAGCACCAGCTGTGTAAAGGATTGTGGGAAATCAAGCAGCACCAACAATGGATGAGGGATTATGGGAGAGCTAATCTTCTTGTCCAGATTGGGAGTGAGAGGATGTAAAGACAAGAGGAAAGTATCCCCTGCAAAGCTGCTCATGTGATCATCCAACTAAAGCTACAATGGCTTTTATAACAATCTTTTAACTTCTGGATTACAATTGACCCAATGTGATCCCGGCACTAGAAAGGCTGGCTTGGGGAAAAAACGTGGATTTGCTTCTAATCAGAATGACTTTGGGTGAGTCCTGTAGAAATAATGCATTTTCACACCATATCAAGTGCTGCACCTCAGTCCTGGGGAATCCTAGGATTTGTAGTTCTACAAGGTCTTTAGCCTTTGCAGACATAGAGTACAGGTGCCTCACAAAACCACAAATCCTGGGATTGTGTAAGATGGAACCATGGCAGTTAAAGTGGTGTCAAACTGCATTATTTTTACAGTTGTACCCTTGGTGGGTTGTCCAGTCTTTGCACTAGACATGGATTTCTGTTTGCAGCATCTCACTCTGCCTTCTGTATTTCTCTTTCCAGCTGTGTGATTTCTTGGAAACACACTATCTCGACGAGCAAGTCAAAGCCATCAAAGTCCTGGGTGACTACATTACCAACCTCCGCCGGCTGGGATCAGCCCAGGGTGGGCTTGGAGAATATCTCTTTGACAAGCACACCTTGAGGGAGAGCAGCAGCTAATTGTGTCTCCAGTTCCTGTGAGCGCTCCCTCTGTGAACCCACAGAAACAAACCCACTTCCATCACAGTTGCTGTGTCCCAGTCAAGTGGGGATGTACCTGCCATCTCTCAGTTGGCATGTTTCCAATAAACAAGGGTTCATCAGTTTAAAACTTGTCTTTTATTTATGTATGTGTGTGTCTAAGAGTGAAGGAAGACTCAACAATTCCAAACAAGTGCTGTTGTAAAGACTTAACAGAAAGATTTAACTTCTCAACATAGGTATGGCCAATTTGTCACCCTCTAAATACGTTATCATGTCTTCAAGTTAATTCTGGCTTATGGCAACCACATCAGAGTGTTTTCTTGAAAGTTTCCTATTCAGAGTAGGTTTGCCATTGTCTTTTTCTAAATCTGAGAGAAAGGTCACTCAGTGGGTTTCTGTTACTGAGCAGGGATTCAAACCCTGGTCTGCAGTCCTAGTTCAATACTCAAACCACTGCACCACACTGGCTCTCCACCTCAACATATTGTTGCATTGCTCTCTGTCCATGGTGGCTGTGGATAATGGGAACTGCAGTCCAACAGGAGGGCCACATTTTCCCCTCTCTAGGTGAAATTCAAATTCTTTGCCAGTCTTCCCTAATCTGGTGTCTTCCATTCAGCCAGTCTTAAACCACTGGAGTGTTAACGTTTGGGAATGCTGCTTTATGTGGCTTAATTGTGACTTTCCAGCTGATGTTAGGCTGCAATGCCCATCAATCTTAGTAACATAGCCAAAGTTGAATGATGCTGGAAGTTGTCAAACATTATTCCGAAGATTATAGATGCTGACCCTGATGGACTCGGGTGAGCAGCTAGTGACACTCCCTGATCATTGGTCATGCTGGCTAGAGACTAGGAGGTTTCTGTCTACCACCATAGGCTGCAAATTCAATTGTTAATACATTTGAATTGGATCCACACTGCCTCCAGCAAAGAATCGAGCAAACTCCTTTTGAAAATACATAAATCACTCTACCAATGGCTGGACTTGAGAGATAACAATCTGGCAGTAGCTCACTCTCATGGCCTTTTATTCTGTGTTGGCTTTCCTTGGATATTCACCAAAAGGTACCTGATGGTCTCATAGTAGTGGCTGGGAGTTTTTAATTACCATGGTGGTAATAGCAATATGAGGCATATGTGGGTATAAATTCCCTCACGTAGCAATGCACAAGGGAGTTCTTAATGTTTGAGGTGCAGAAGTGGAGTTAAAGAGTTGGAAGAGACTCCAAGGGGCATTCAGTCCAACCTCATGATGGTGCGTATTCTGCATGGATGTACAATTGCATTTACAGTGGTCCCTCCACATTCTCTGAAGTTAGGCATGAAGGACCCCTGTGAATGTGAAAAAAATGCAAATAAAAGTACGCTATTTTTACCTGAGATAATACCTCTGTAGGAATCTCCTGGTCTTCCAGTGCAACTCTATGGTCAACATCTGCCAGAAGTTAATCATAGAATCATGCTAGAGGACTTACAAATGCCTAGAAAAGTATTTTCTTAATGATCTTGGTTCTCCAGCACAACTCTATGGTCAGCTTTTGGCTGAGTTGTGCTGGAGGACCTAGAGATTCCTAGAGATAACATATTAAAACCGCAGATAAATCCACAAAAGTCAAAACCACAGATGTGGAAGGCCAACTGCAGTTGCAAACACATATGCCACTACTGCAGGCCTGCACAAAACAGCCCACAGGCTACTTGTGGCTCAGAGAGATATCAGATTACTTCCAGTGTGATGAAGTTGAAGATGAGCTGTGCCTAACACGGGGACAAAACGTGAGCTCTTTCATACCTGGGTTAATTAAGATGAATGGAGGACAAACCTATTGACGGCGAGTAGTCATGATGGTTGAATGGAACCTGCAATGACAGAAGCAGTATAACAGAATACCAGAATAAACATGTATCTGATGAGGTAGGATCAAGTCTACAAAAACTCATGCTAACAACTTATTTCTTTCAGTTAGGTCAAAAACACATTGCAGAAATAATCCTGTTTGAGACTGCTTTAACTGTCCTGGCTCAATGCTAGGGAATTCTGGAAACTCTAGTTTTGTGAGACATTTAGCCTTCTCTGTTAGAGAGCTCTGGTGCCACAACAAACTACAGTCCCCAGGATTCCCTAGCACTGAGCCAGGGCAGTTAAAGCAGTCTCAAACTGGATTATTTCTGCAGTGTGTTTTGGATCCAGGTCTCAAAGGTGCTACAAGATCACTTTGCATACAAAATACCAGATGTTGGGGACAAATCACAACTTCTCTGAACACTGAGAAGTTACATTGGATCAGCACTTAGGCCTGGTTTCTTTTGGAGGAGGCAACTTTAAACTTTTGTTGTTGCTGTGTGCCTTCAAGTTGTTTCTGACTAATGGTGACCCTAAGGCGACCCTGTAATGGAGTTTTGTTGGCAAGATTTATTCAGAGGTTTGCCGTTACCTTCCCCTGAGCCTGAGATCACTTTGCCCAACTGGCTTGCCCAACTTAAGATCTGCATTTTATTTTATTTTTTAGATAAACACAATATAAAGGCAATTTAACAATACAAACTTGAGTGGTACACTATGACAAAATCATTAGATCATTATTTAGTAATTCCATAAAAGAAGGATTGAGTCCATAATTATTTAAAAACATTTCTTCAGATTGTCCACGTCACATGCGAGAGTGCCGAATATTATCTTATTCATAGTTTGCATAATCAATTAGAATAAACCAAGTTGCCAAGTTTTAATTTTTCTGAAAGCACTAGTTTTGTTTTTGTTTTTAATCTTGTGAGATGCCTTGAGTCCCTTTCTGGGAGAAAGTAGACGTAGAAATTAAACAAAATTAAGAAATAATAGGTACTGAACACGGTGATATTAATTATTCAAAGACTACTAGTAACAAAAAAGTGATAAGATCTTTGTCAGTCAATTCTAAATTTTGTACTTGAAAAATAAAGTGGAAGATCTGGTTTCAAGTTGGTTGGTTCACATTTTTTTCAGTTTGCATTTCTCTCCAAAGACCACTGATTTTGATACACTCCCAGCACATGAGCACATCATCTCTCAAATTGCATAGTTCCCAAACCAGATTTGAATGCCTTTGTGTCAACTCTGGGGTAATATAGAAATTTCCATTGATGTATGATCAGTCTCCTGGCTGAATCCTTGTGTTATTAAGGATGTTTTTATCTTATTGTTGTATTTTTAACAGTCTTCTAGTTTAATTCTGTTTTAAGGGGATGGGAGGGTGGATTATGGGACGAGGGAATGTTTTAATTTGTCTGTTTTAAAATTGTTGTACCCCGCTCCGATTGCCGCGCAGAGGGGCGGGCTATAAATAAAAAAAATATTATTATTATATTATTATTACAAATCTAGGCTTCCTTAGCTATGAAGACTGTGGGATTCTGTGAGCTGTAGTCCAACAAAACTCAAAGTCACCCCCACATAATAATAACAGTAATGCTCTGCAGAGAAGATTTAACCATTATTGTTTGCTGTTGTTATATGCCTTCAAGTCATTTTCAACTTATGGCAGCCCTAAGGCAATCCTATCATAGTGTTATCTTGGCAAGACTTCTTCAGAGCGGTTTTTCCATTTTATCCAATAATTACTTATTCTAATTTCATATTTCTTGGTGGCTTTTACACCTTGCCTTTTCAAAGCTTTCTAGGTCTCAATGCTGTCTCACCACATCTGCTGTCATGTGTGATCCACATGATGACGACGTTGGCAGAAAATGTGCAGAACCCACACTCTTTGAGACAGGCATAAATAATGAACAAAGCAAGACAGACGGGAAGTCTGGTGATTCCCACCTACCCACCCTTTCAAGCTCAAAAATATGTTGTTGCCTAACTGAGGCAGAGCAGTCCCCTTTCACCCATGCTGAGCTGCACAGTACTCACCATCAACCAATTTTTTATGGTACATAAGGCAGAAACTCCACAAGCACTTATTCTCATTCCTGACACTAAGGATTAAATAATAACAAACTAAATAAATAACTGTTTTCTGAGTGGAAATTTATGAGATAGCCATGTTGAATAGGGCTAGTATGGTGTAGTGGTTTGAGTGATGGACTACAACTCTGGAGACCAGGGTTCGATTCTCAGCTCAGCCATGAAATCCACTGGGTGACCTTGGGCAAGTTGCACACTCTCGGCCTCAGAGGAAGGCAATGGCAAACTTCCTCTGACCAAATCTTACCAAGAAAACTCCATAATAGGTTCGCCGTAGGGTTGCCATAAGTCAGAAATTACTTGAAGGCACACAACAACAACAACAACAACAAAACAACAAGCTATGTTGGCTTTAATTTTATACAGATCCAAAATCTGTATTGCATTGACACCTCAAGTCAGTCAACCAACAAACACAAAGTGAAGTTGTAGGCTTTCATGGCCAGCATCCATAGTTTTTTGTGGGTTTTTCGGGCTATGTAGCCATGTTCTAGAAGAGTTTCTTTCTGACATTTCACCAGCATCTGTGGCTGGCATCTTGGACAATTTAAACAGAAAAGAAAAACCCTTAAAGTAAACAAAGTTTGGCTACCAGTCATACAAAACAAGAAAATCAGCACTGAGCAAATGCAAATGGGAAACCAACCAGGGTCAGGGGCTTTCCCAGCAGACAATAGCAGACAATATCCTTGTTTGCATATCCTCCCACCTTGAAGCCATGCCATCAACAACAGAACAATACCTATTCAACACAGAACAATACACAGTTTACATGGGAATCACTCCTCCCTGCCCAGGGTCTCACAGTATATATATACCCACTCTCTTCCATTTCAGTACTCTCTGAGGATGCCAGCCACAGATGCTGGTGAAACGTCAGAAAGAAACTCTTCTAGAACATGGCCACACAGCCCAAAAAACCCAGAAAACCTAACAAACACAAAGCTTTTGAGATCTAATATCCTCAAATAGATTACAGTGTATGATGGTAGAATTAAAAGATATAGCTGTGTTAGTTTGTAGAATCAGTATGTAGAGAGATCTTGTAGCATCTTTGAGACTTGGTGCTACAAGATCTCTCTACATACTGAATATATGATGGTTTTAAGTTTGATTGTGTGAGAAAGGATGAAAAATTTATTCTCTACTTTGGAAAATATATACAGTTGCCCCTCTGTTCTCGCGGACTTGAGGTCCACAGTTTTGCATATTTACAGAGGAGCAACCTCCGCTAAAATCAATGGGGCACACCCCATTCAAGCTTATAGGGCTTGAATATTGGTGAATCTCCATTTTTGTGGGGTGGTGGTGGTCCAGAATGGATCCCCTGCGAAAATGGAGGGCTGACTGTACTCTGGTTGCAAATGGGATTTTCTGACCTTCTTAACACCCCAAATCTGCTGCCTGAGATAGATGTCTAATGTTGATTTGCCTTCCCCCCATTGTCAGTTTCAGCCTTGTCCTGTGATGTGTCCTTTCCTCCCTGCCTCCCTTCATCTCACGAGGCTGAACCCATGTGATAAGACCTTGAGAGAAGCAGATAGAGAACTGGGTCTTGAAAGCCATGAAAATAGGAAGTTAAAATTTCTCTGTCCCATCACCCTGCCTATCTCAAGGAAAATGGAGAAGGGGAAGAAATTAAACAGTATTAAAGCAGTTACTTTCTTTAAAAGCCAAAGTGGAGAATGAGGGGTGGTTGGTCCAACCTGCAGAAGTAAGGCACCCCTACACCAGAAGTAAGCCAGCATAGTGTAATGGTTTGAGTGTTGGACTACAATTCAGGAAACCCATTGGTGACCTTGGGCAAGTCACACACTCTCAGCCTCAGAGGATAGCCATGGCAACTCCCCCCCCCCCCGAAGAAACTTGCAAAGAAAAATCCAAGATTTCATGGCCTTAGGGTCACCATAAGTCAGAAATGACTGTTAGGATGGAGTCCCTGGGGGAAAATATCCAATGTGGTGGAAAGCAGCAGCCACGATGAGTCAGCATTTGGCCACTGCTGAGTCATGCAGACTCATGCTGAATCACAGATGTGACATGAAGGTAGTCATCTGGTGCTGGAAAGCACACCAAGCTGCTGTGAAACTGCTGCAAAACTGCAGTGTCACTCAGATGAGTGGCAGGTGGCCAACGGGAAGAGTCAGGGCCTGAGTGCCATGTGGAGGCATGGCTATATAAAGCACAAGCCTCTGGATACATGTGTGGTGTTGCTGATGTGGAAGTGGTGTAGTCATGGATGGTGTCGTATGCATTACTGTGGTTCACGTCGGAAGATTACTGTACATAGCTTTGTACATAGAGCAACAAAGATTAAAGCCTCCTTTGAGAGATGCCTGTCTGTGGAGTCTCTTTGCTCTGTCTGGAAGGGGAGAAGTGCTTCTCCAACTAACAAGCTGCCTGCTTCATCGGTGAAAGTCTGGATCCTGGTGCTGCATGTCTACGTGGTCTTCACACGCTGCGTAACCACACTAACAATGACTTGAAGGCACACGACAACAGTACCAACAAATCTCTTCCCCAAATTATGTGCAATACATATTTTCCCCCAATTCTGTGCAATACGCTAACATCAACCAAAATGGGACTAGTATGTGCAAACTTTGTAGTATCTGAGAACTTTGATGTGTAAGGCCATGGCAACCCTCCTCAGAAGGAACTTGACAAGAAAACCCAATTATAGGTTTTCCATAGAATTGACATACAGCAACAACAAACCAGAAGTAGAGGTGCCACATGAAATAAGGACCAGGTCTCCTATCCCTTTAATTGTTAGACAGGAGAAGGAATTTCAACAGGTGTTATTTACATGACAACCAACACCTGCTAAAATTCCCTCTTCTACAAAGCCAGTAAGTCCTGCTCCTTCTTTCTCCTTGCAACCCTAATATAATATAATCCCTGGATGGCTGCTGCCACACTGCAGAATTAATGCAGTTTGACACCGCTTTAACTGCCACGGCTCCATCCTGTGGAATCCTGGGATTTGCAGTTTGTTGTAGCACCAGAGCTCTTAGAGAGAGAAGGCAAAATTGCTCACAAAACTAGAAATCTCCACATTCCACAGCATTAAGCCATGACAGTCAAAAGAGTGTCAAGCTGGATGATTTCTGCAATGTAGATACAGCCTACATTAGGGAAATAAGTTAAATACTTTTACTAATGATCAGAGTGTATAAACCATCAAAGAGTAAAGTACTATAAAAACTTTCTTCAAGTGTTGTAAAATTTGCATCCTGAGTCCCACTGTTAAATGGCTAATCCAGGAATTAAAAAACAAAACAAAACCAACACATATAACATAAGGACTGAACAATTATTCCCTGTTCTCCATTAGCAAAGCATACTAAGAAGTTTGACCTGGATGGAGACAGTTCTGAGTCAACAGGGTAGGAGCAGAGGTGCATTTTCAAAATGTAAAATCAAATGTTAATACCTTTTTCTTTCAAAAAGCCCAGGTGTTTCTCTAGTTGAAACCTTATCCCAACAGCTCACCAGGTGAGATCTATTTCTGATCTTGTAGACACCTCATTACCTCTTAAAGCAACATGTAGATATGATTTTGAAATCAAACCTTCTCTGCTCTTGCCTAATTCTGTAACATCTTGCCAGATAAAATCATATTAATATCTCAAAACCTTGCACACAGCTTCATATATTATCTATCATGAAAGCCCAGCTATTAGTGTTTTTCAAAGTTTTCTAATATTTCAACCACAATTTGATTTCCTGGGTGGACTGAAAGTGCCTTTATACTTTCTCCTTCTCATCTAAACAAATTTATATCATAAATCTTCAGGTGTGTGTATGTGAAATCACACCACCTATTGGAAACAAGGATCCTGAGGAAGACAGACATGTTTGTCCAAGAGGAGGAGAAAATTTAATACGGTAAATAAATATATCAACAGTTGGGATCTAAATGTTATACAATACCAGAAATGTGGATGCTACACACACACACACACACTTCACTCTCTCTCTCTCTCTCTCCCTCTCACACACACAATATAATAAATGTATATATATACACACAAACACAAATCAGCATGGTGTAGTGGAAACCCATTGGGTGACCTTGGGCAAGTCACATTCTCTCAGCCTCAGGGGAAGATAATGGCAAACCTCTGAACAAATCTTGCCAAGAAAATCCCAGGATAGCTTCACATTAGGGTCAACATAAGTCAGAAATGACTTGAAGGCACACAACAACAGCATGGGGTTTGAGTGCTGGACTATGATTCTGGAGATCAGAGTTTGAATCCCAGCTTGTCCACAGAAATTCACTGAGTGACATTGGGCAAGTCACGCCCTCTCAGCCTCAGACAATGGTAATGGCAAACTTTATGTGATTAAAATTGCCAAGAAAACTCCGGGATAGGCTTGCCTTTCAACTTGAAGGCACACAATGACAACATCAAAATAAACAAAAATAACATGCACACACATAAAATACATTATTTTTGTTTATTTTGATGTTGTTGTTGTGTGCCTTCAAGTCATTTCCCACTTATGGCCACTCTAAGGCAACCCTAAGGTGAATGCTATGCAGAGGGGCAGGGTATAAATAAATTTTATTATTATTATTATTATTATTATTATTATCCTGAGGTTTTCCTATTATGGGGTTTTCCTATGTATATATGTGCACACATACAAACACACACACGTATCTTCCCCAAATTCTGTGCAATACATTAACATCAACCACAATGGAACTAGTATGTGCAAACTTTATAGTAACTTTATTGTGTCTGAGAAAGAACAAAGGGCATGAAAAAAGGGGGATTTTCCTCCCCCTTGAATTACATGTTCTCTGTTCCTTTTAGTTGCATAGGCTAGCTATTTTGGAGGGGGGAAGTGGTGAATAGATAGAACAGCTTCAAGGCCTCCTGGGCTTGAGAACAATAACAAAGCAAGGGGAGGAAGAGGAAGTAGAGGTTGCTTTATTTTTGCTGAATCATTCTAAGATTTCTTTTTGCTGTGTGGCAGAAGTTGCTTCTTGCTGAGTCATGTTCATGAAGGAAGGGCCCTTATTTGGGGGAGAAGGGAATATGAAATGGGGGTAATGTTTCTTGAGAGAGCCAGCATGGAGTGGTTTGAGTGTTGGGACTATGACTCTGGAGACCAGGGTTCGATTCCTGGCTTGTCCATGAAACCCACTTGGTGACCTTGGGCAAGTCACACCCTCTCAGCCGCAGGGAAAGGCAATGGCAAACCTTGTCTGAACAAATCTTTCCAAGAAAACCCCATGATAGGTTTGCTTTAGGGTCACTAGAAGGCGCACAACACATACAATGTTTCTTTACCCTGCTAAATTTGCTTTTATAAAGAAATCAGGACTCCTGGCTTCTCTCCAATGCTCGAGTTGCTAGGCCACTCTCAGAGGTTATGAGCATTATTTTGCTCTTAGTTGTGCAAACGAATGTCCTAAACCAGGGGTAGGCAACCTTTTTGAGCTGGGGGCCAGGTTGCTGTCCCTCGGATAATTGGGGGGCTGAAGCACCAAAAATAAATAAATAAATAAAAATTTTAATTTTTAAAAAAAAATATGCATGCACACTCTCTCAGCCCCAGAAAAGCCATGGCAAAACCCCTGTGGAGATTTTGCCAAGAAAACCCCAAGAACAAGTAATAACAACAATAATCAATATCATAATGGCGGGGGGCGGCAGCGGCGGTGGCAGGACTGGCCTGGGGCCGGTCCAAAGGCCTCAGGGGGCCTCATCCGGCCCCCAGGCCTTAGGTTGCCTACCCCTGTCCTAAACCATGAATGGATAGCATTATTATTTTAAATCTTGTATTTTATATATGCCTAGATGTCCAGTAATATAGGTGTCTTTCTTTGCAATATTGGTAATTTCTGTACATCAATTATTTATTTATCTTTACTATGCTGTGTGCCATAATAAATTTCATTCATTCATTATTTTGTTGGACCACAATCTCAGACGAGAGCCAGCGTGGTGTAGTGGTTTGAGCGTTGGACTATAACTCTGGAGAATAGGGTTTGCATCCCAGCTTGGCCATAGAAATCCACTGGGTGACCTTGGGCAAGTCACACTCTCTGGCCTCAGAGGATGGCAGCAGCAAACTGGCTCTGAACAAATCTTGCCAAGAAAACCCCATTATAGATTTGCCTTAGGGTTGCTATAAGTCAGAAATTATTTGAAGGTCCCCAACAGCAACAAACAATATTGTTGTGGGGAAACTGCAGTCCAGGGGCCTCTAGAACATTTCCCAAAGCCCCCATTACCAAAAAGCCATCAATGAGAGGGTTTTGAAACACCTTCTTATTTTAGGATTATCAGAGTGAAAACCAGAGAGGGCTCCTGTGTCAATTTTATGTGTCACTCATTGGAGAAAAGCAGGATATAAATCAGGAGTGACCACTGACCAAGGCATGAAGGCCAATTTTTAGTCCTGAGACCCCATAGTGGGCCACCTTCCCAGAAGATAATCTGAACACAAAACTGGACATAACTTTCAGTTTCAGCCAAAGATGCATAGAAGAAGGAATTTCAGCAGGTGTTTCTTGTTAGACAACCAGGTCACAAGCAACACCTGCTAACATTCCTTCTTCAATACAATAATTAAAGGGATAGGAATCCTTTCTGGTTTTCAGTCTAGCAGTTTTACTTCCAACCCACCCACAAAACATAAAATTGGATGAAACTGGAAATTATGTCCATTTTCATTTTCAGATTGTCTTCAGATTATTTTCCAAGAAGATGGCCCACTATGGGGTCTCAGGGCCAAAATGTGGCCTTCATGCCTTGCTTGGACAGTTGTCACTCCTGATTTCTGTCCTGCTTTTCTCCAATGAGTGGCACACAAAATGGACACAGATGGAGAGCCACTCCTTATGTGCCACTCATTGGAGAAAGGCAGGATATAAATCAGGAGTGACATGGCATGAAGGTCAATTTTTGGACAATTGTCCAAGGCACAAAGGCCTTCTTATTTCATCCTCACAATAATCATATGGCTCTCTCTATGTGTCCATTTTGTGTGCTACTCTTTGGAGAAAAGCAGGATATAAATCAGGAGTGACAACTGTCTGAGGCATGAAGGCCAATTTTTAGACAACTGTCATAGGCACTAAGGCCTTTTCCTTATTTCAACCTCATAATAATCATGTGGGTCAGGATGAGAAAGACTGTGCATACATGAGGTTTGGTTTCTACCAAAATCCATGGATGCTCAAGTCGCATTAAATACAATGGCATAGTGAACCCACTGGGTGACCTTGGGCAAGTCACACTCTCTCAGCCTCAGAAGATGGCAATGACAACCCCCCCTTTGAAAAAACTGCAATGAAAACCCCATAATAGGGTCTCCTTAGGGTTGCCATAAGTCTGAAATGACTTGAAGGCATACAAGAACAAGAAAAGGTAAAATTAAGTCCCTTATATAAAATGGCAAAATCAAGGTTTTTGACATAAAACAGCCTGGTGGGCAATATTAATTTTAAATGGCAGCTTCTAACCCACAGAATATTCTGGAGGTGCAATTGGCGGGGATGCTTTGCAATCTGTATGGGATAATAAATTTTATTATTATTATTATTATTATTATTATTATTATTATTATTATTATTATTATCTGGAGGTTGAGGGGGGGAACCCTCCAACATGTTTGCTGTTGAGGGAGGGTAGTCAAAATAGATAGGGATTAGCACAAAGACACCTGGTTAGCTTCATTGCTAGAATGGCCACATGAAAAAGCAGAGAGGGCTCCTATACAGAAAAATAATAATCCACAAGGCATATTTTATGTATAAATTGTGTTTCCAAACTGACATCCAATGCTACATTTTGGATACTGGAGACAAATCAATGCACACAGTGCAATCAATAAATCAAGAATACAGATTCATACTAGAAGTTAATGCTGACTATTGCTGGGATACAATGTAGTTTGAGTATTTCAGTATTTGCAATTCTGTATTTGCTGTCTTTTAAAAAATGTTCACCTCAGTCCAAATATCAGGATTTTACATAGCAGAGAATCTTTTACTCATGAACCATCTGAATGAGTAAATGGAGACTCAATAACAATTTATTTTTAAATGTCTTGCTTTTCCATGCTGAAATACCCTCAAGTATGACACCACTTTTAAGTGCTGTAGCCCCACCCTATAGAGTCCTGGGATTTGTAGTTTTACAAGGAATTTCACCACCTCCACCAGTGGCTTAGTGGTTTGAGTATTGGACTATGACTCTGGAGACCAGGGAGACCAATTTAAACAGACAAATCAAATGTACAGTCGTAGATATACCACCACATTTAAAATAAATAATTTAAAATTCACTATTTATTTTATATATTCAGTGGGCCCTTGGTATCAGCTGGGGTTTAGTTCCAGGACTCTGTGAATAACAAAATCCATGGATGCTCAAGTCTCATTAAATACAATGGTGTATAAAGTGGTGTATTAAATACAATGGTTATATAAAATGGCAAAATGAAGATTTGCTTTTTGGAATTTATACATTTAAAAAATATTTTCAAACCGTGGATGCTTTAATCTGTGGATAAAAAAAACACCAATGGATACAGAGGGCTGATGTATCTACAGTATATATAGTTGGGCTCTTAGGCTGGGGAGCCATCTGCAAAAAAACTATGGGAAAAAGGGGATTTGGGCAGCTGTGGATCGCAAAGTTGCTGAAAATGCCTGGCATTTTATTTCTTTTTTAAAATACTTTTTATTAAACAACACACAAATTAACAAAAACAAACAAAACAACACATCAACAATAAATCAACAAACATAATAAAATAGTATTTTACATTTTACTTCTTAATTGTACCTTGTATCTATTCTATTGAATACCAGATAGATGGGCATTTTTAGCAGCTATTTTGCAATATATTTTTTGCAATATGGGCATTTTCAGCAACTGTTTTGCAATATCTACATGAGCATTTTCAGCAACTGTTTTACAATATATTTTGCTATATGGGCCTTTTTAGCAACTGTTTTGCAATATATTTTGCAATATATATAAATGCCCGTATTATAAAACAGCTGCTGAAAATGCCAGTATAGATGTGTATGTGTGTATATGTATATTATATATATACATATACATATACATATACACATACACATACATATACACACACACACAAGCATTTTCAGCAAGTGTTCAGCAATATATATATATATATGCCCATATTACAAAACTTAAAACACCTCTGTGTGTGTGCGTGCGTATGGGCATTTCCAGCATCTTTTTTTGCTATATATTTTGCTATAGGAACATTTTTAGCAACTGTTTTGCAATATATATATATATGCCCACATTACAAAACAGCTGCTTAAAATGCCTATGTGTGTGTGTGTATGTGTATATATATATATATATATACACACACATACATATATGTGGGCACTTTGAGCAGCTGTTTTGCAGTCCACAGCTGCCCAAATCCCTTCCCCCCCCCCCCCATAGCTCTTTTTGCAGATGGCTGCCAGCCTCAGCCCCCAAAATGGAAGGACAACAACAACTCCCTCTCCTCCTTCCCCCTCCCTCCCTTGAAAAAAAGGGGGCGTGGTTTCCTTGTTTGCATTTGGAGCAGAGGGAGGGTGCTGGAAGAGCCCACATCTGGCTATAAAAGGCCTCCAAGGGGCGCACCCCAGACAGATCCTCTCTGCCTTTGGTCCTGATTCCTTGGCTCTTGCTTCAACAGTGCTTGAACGGAGCAGGGTCTCGGCCGCCCCATCCCTTCATCCATCCATCCTCAAACCCTTCTGCCTTGTTTAGACTCCGTCCTTTTTCCCTTTCTTGCACCATGAGCTCCCAGGTCCGTCAGAACTACCACACCGAGAGTGAAGCCGGAGTGAACCGCCTGGTCAACCAGTTCCTCCATGCCAGCTACAAGTACCTCTCCTTGGTGAGTATGGAGAAGACTGTGGAGCTCTGGTTGTTGTGTGCCTTCATCTCAGGGGTTTCCTTGGCGAGATCTGTTTGGCCTTGCCTTGCCCTGAGGCTGAGAGAGTGTGACTTGCCCAAGGTCACCCAGTGGGTGTCATGGCCCAACTGGGAATTGAAGCCTGGTCTCTATAGAGTTATAGTCCAGTGCTCAAACTACTGTGCCATGCTGGTTGGTATCTGTCCTTAAATGCCATCCTTTCTTCCCAAAATCAATTTTGGTTTGGGTGTGTTGGATTAAAATGGGAATGTTTCTCCCTTGATATTTTATGTGGTGAATGTTTCCAACTTTGAGACCTCTTTCTGTTCTTTATTAATTTGGTACTCTCACTAATCCTATAATATTGTATTTTATATATATGTATAATATATGTTATACACACACACATATGTATGTGTATATATCTATCTATCTATGTGTGTGTGTGTGTGTGTATGTGTGTGTGTGATATATATATATATATATGTGTGTGTGTGTGTGTGTGTGTGTATATATATATATATATATAGTTGTTAACTGCCTTTGCGTTGGTCTTGAGCCATGGCAACCCTATGGATGAGACATCTCCAGGCCCCTCTGTCCTCTCCTGCTCTGCCCAGCTCCTGCAAACTCATATTTGTGGTCTCTTTAATAAAGTCCATCCATCTAGCAAGTGGCCTTCCTCTATTTCTACTTCCCTCCAACTTTCCTGACATTATTGACTTTTTGAATGATTCATGCCTTCTTATGATGTGTCCAAAGTATAACAATATAAGTCTTGTCATCTTGGCTTCTAGGGATATCTCTGGCTTGATCTGCTCTAGGACCCATTTGTTTGTCCTTTTGGCTGTCCATGGGATCCTCAGCACTCTTCTCCAGGAATCAAATGTGTTGATTTTTCTCTTTTCTTTCTTTCTTTCTTTCTTTCTTTCTTTCTTTCTTTCTTTCTTTCTATATATAATAACTTATATTGTTGTGATGGTGTGCCTTCGAGTCATTTTGAATGTATGGTAACCCTAAGGTGAACCTATTAGTTTTCTTGGTAAGTTTCTTAAAGAGAATTTGCCATTGCCATCCTCTGAGGCTGAGAGAGTGTGACTTGGCCCAAGGCCACCCCCATGGGTTTACATGGCTGAACTGGGATTTGAATCCTGGTCTCCAGAGCCCTAATCCATTGCTCAAGCCCCTACGCCAAGCTAGCTCACAATTTTATATTACAACATATGTATATTAAAACAGATATTGTTGTTGTGCCTTTAAGTAATTTCTGACTTATGGTGACCCTATCAGAGGGTTTTCTTGGCACGTTTCTTCACAGAGGATTTGCCATTGCCATTCTCTGAGGCTGAGAGAGTGTGACTTGCCCAAAGTCACCCAGTGGGCTTTAATGACCAAGTGGGAAATCGAAGCCTGGTCTCCAGAGTCATAGTCCAATCCTCAAATCACTACAGCACACTGCTTGTTACTACTAGTATGAATTTTATTTCTTACTCTCTCGCCAAGGTTGGAGGTGAGTGAGGATACAGCATATATTGGAACACATGTGGCACTGTTCAAGTATCATGGGGTTTTCTTGCCAAGTTTTCTTCAGAACAAGTTTACCATTGCCATCCTCTGAGGCTGAGAGAGTGTGGGGTACCAAAGAGTGAGCAGGGATTTAAACCCTGATCTCTTTTCCTTCCCCTCTCTTTCTGGAATCTTTTACATTTGTAGTTTGGTGAAGGATTTTGTGTTCTCTTCCAGAAAGCACTAGTCTTAATTTCCCTAAACTACAATTCTTGGGTATTCTGAGTGCCTATCCACACTACTACAGAATTAAGTTGATTTAATCCTCAGTCTCTTTTTTTCAGGGTACCTTGGTGTATTCTAAGTAGCTCACCAAACTGCAAATCCCTGGATACCATAAGAGTACCATGAGATGGAGCCATGACAACTAAAGTGGTATCAAACTTCTATAATGGTGCAGTGTGGATACACCCAAGTACTCCTCTTCCACCAAAGAGTGAAGGAGTAAGATGAATTCCTCCAGGATGAGACTATCCTCCAGAAACTCAGCTATTCTTTTTTGCTTGCTTGGCTTGGTCCTCATTTTGGAGCATCGTGGTGGTGGTGGTAGTGGTGGTAGAGATGGGGGGGAAGAAGCCTGGTTCGAACTGCTGGTTTTAGCCCCTGAAACTCTACAGCAGTGTTGGATGGGGATGGAAGGATTTATAGTCCTTCGCATATGTGGGAGGTGCTGGAATAGGGGGTGGCTGCATTTAATCAGCTTGTTCTTTGTTCTCTTGCTAGTCTTATCAAATGGCAACCTCTCTCTTCTGAATGGCTTTTCTGATCTGCCATGTAACTAGAAAGACGCATCCGCTGAGCTTTATCTAGTATCCAGACTAACCCTCATCCAGCTGTTGCACCCGCCTTAGTCTTGAGCATTGCAAACTGCTTACCTTGAAGAACACCCATCTCCACCAAATTTGTTTTCTCCTTTCTCCTCACTCTTAGGTGTAATTTTTAGAAGCAGTGCCTGGTTCTAAATTGCTGTTGTAAATATAGGGGGCTGCAGTATGTTTGTGTGTCCACTTTTGCTGGGGTTAGGGGCATGGGACCCCCATTAATGTGGAAAAACTGCAGATAACAAAAACACTGTTTTTACCTGAGAGAACACCTCTCTAGGAATCTCTAGGTCAGGGGTAGGCAACCTTTTTGAGCCAGGGGCCGGGTTGCTGTCCCTCAGACAATTGGGGGGCCGAAGCACCATAAATAAATAAATAAATTAAAAAAATGCATGCACACTCATTCAGCCTCAGAAAAGCTATGGCAAAACCCCTGTGGAGATTTTGCCAAGAAAATCCCAAGAACAAGTAATAACAACAATAATCAATATCATCATGGTGGGGGGGCGGTGGCAGCAGCAGGCCCCCCGGGCCTTAGGTTGCCTACCCCTGCTCTAGGTCCTCCAGTGCAACTCTGTGGTCAACATCTGCCAGCCATTGACCATAGAATTACACTGGAGGAGCTACAAATGCCTAGTGGAATGTTTTCTCTAGGAATCTCTAGGTCTTTCAGTGTGACTTTTGGTTAAAAGATTGCGCTGGAGGACCTAGATATTCCTAGAGAGAACTTATTAATAAAATCCATGAATAATCAAATCTGCAAAAAGTCAAAGCTGCAAATGTGGAGGGCCGAGTGTATATCTTTTCTTAGTGGTTTTCCCAAATTGCTCACTGCTGGGTGTCTTAGGGCCTTTGCAGACTGCTAGAAATAGTGCAAATTGAGTCCACTTTAATTGTCCTGGCTCAGTGCTAGGGAATCATGGGAATTGGTATTTTTTTCTGAGACATTGGGCCTTCTCTGTCAGAGAGCTCTAGTGCCACATTAAACTACAGTTCCCATGCTTCTCTAGCACTGAGCCAGGACAGTTAAAGTGGACTCAATTTGTACTATTTCTGGCAGTCTGCAAAGGCCCTTACTCTTAACTGTCCCTCTGATGGTACATGGTCTTATCCATGTCTTTTCAAAAATAAACACCATTAAGGACAGTGGAGTTTTCTCCCATGTATAGGATTCTAGCAGCCCTATCCCAGGGATGGGACACCTGTGGCACATTGGGTATTGTTGAACATTTGGTCCTATCAGCCTCTGCCAGTATGGTAAGGGATGATGGGAGTTGTGATCCCACTTTATGGAGGGCCACAGCTTTCCCATCCCTGTTGTAAATGACATAACATTTTGTCTCATGATGTTTGCCTTGATTCCTTCCTTTCGTTTGGTTTTGTCAAAACCTCAAAAAAGTTATTTTTTAGTCTACAACTTCCAGAATTGCCTTCCTCCCTGATTCCATCTGGAGAATTCTGTAACTTTTTCTGCACAGTGATTTTACACACACACACACACACTGTGTTCCATGTGATTTGGTATATTGGTAGCAAAGTCCACTCTTGTTCTGTTTACCTATTGCTGGATTCACTGAAGCACTTGGCTGTATGATCTTCTGAGCAAACAACATTACTGAGACAGTTGAAGTTAATGATTCCTTTGGCTGGAAAGGCCCGTTTTGGGGTAGGAGCCAGTGACGGGAACACCTTATCTGTAAATGAAATTGCAATGGTTTAGATTGGAGAGGTGAGTGAGGTGGAAGCAGAAACAATGTCTCCTCCTGTTGGCATGTTTTAGGAGGAGAAACAAACCTTATCTCTTCTGTTTGGGAAGCTTCAGTAGTATGGGGTCAGTCCTAGAAGAACTATACCATTAGTAAACAAGTTTGAACTGCAGTCACTGTTGCAATTTTCAGTTGAGCGGTGCAAGTAAATGTAGTCCTGAGAGACTTTAAGCCTCATCGTAGGATTTGTACAACAGTTAAAATGCCCAAAGTTCTCTAGAACTGCATCTGCATTGCACAGTTAATGCATTTTTACACTGCTTTAACTGTCATGGTTCCATGCTATGAAATTCTGGGATTTGTAGGTTTGTGGTGGCACAGCTGACTGACAAAGAAGGCTAAATATCTAACAAAACTACAAATCCCAGAGTTCCATAGTATTGAGCCATAGCAGTTAAAGTGCTGTCAGACGGCATTATTTCTGCAGTGCAATTGCAGCCTGGGATAATCTTCAGTAAGAACATATTTCAGATGGGCTTAAGGGTAGTATGTCTGTTTCGTTTTGTCTTACTTCATTTTGGGCTTGAATACCTGAGGTGAATGTGCCTCTTGAGTTTCCTTGGGTCAGGTACCACTATCGGAGAAATATTCTCAAGTAACCATCTGCAATGTCTCAGAAGATTAGCACACATTGAGAACTATTGTGAGGCCAGGTGGTTCATACTCGCCTAATGTTTATTATCTACTTTGTCCAGTTCACTGCTGCTGGACAATTAGGTCTTTTTCCATGAGTATTGCTAAAATAGTTCCACAGTGTTGGGGAAGGGTTAGTTGGCCATAAGCATCAAACCACTGTTTTGTACTAACCACAGTCTAGAATACTGGCCATGATGTGGAGCAATTTGCTCTGTTTTTCTGTCTGCTCAGCACCAGCGCTTTTGATAGCATAGTGAAGGGACAGCTTTGGCAACTGCTATAACATGGACTTTCAGTCAGCCATCCATACATGCAGACTCGTTTCAAACTAACCTTTGGGTTTCTGGTTTGCTTCTAGACACCCCCCCCCCCCATAATATCTCCATCATGCTAAACCCTAAATTCTGTTGCGTTACAAGCACATGGCAAGATGGCAATTTGAAGTGGGGTGAGGTCATTAGCTTTTTTTGTTAACACTTTAAATTGCAAGGATTTTTGCCAAGCAATTCACCACAAGCTTGGAGGTGGGCTAGGTTGAGAAATGATGACTAGATCAGGTTTGCCAAGTGGGGATTTCAGTCCAGGTTTCCTCTTGGAGCTACAGGTGGTTGTTGTGTGCCTGCAAATCTTTTCTCACTTATGGCAATCCTATTATGGGGTTTTCTTGGCAAAGAGTTTTTTCAAATGGGGTTTGTCTTTGTTATCCTCTGAGAATGAGACAGTTTGATTCAAGTATAGCCAGTGGGTTGCCATGGCTGAGTGGGGATTTGAACTCTGGTCTACAGAGTTGTAGTTGACACTCAAACAAGACACTACACTAAAAAGGTAAAGGTATTCCCCATTGATAAGGTTGTCAAGTTGTTTTCTGACCATAGGGGGCAGTGCTAATCTCAGTTACTAAGCCAAAGAGCCAGCGTTGTCAGAGACTACTCTGTGATCCTGTGGCCAGCATGATTGCACAGAATGCTGTTTACCTTTCCACTGAGAAGTGGTACCTATTTATCTATTGCATTTGTACGCTTTCGAACTGCTAGGTTGGCAGAAGCTGGGACTAGTGATGGGAGCTCACCCCATCATGCAGCACCTGGACCTCGAACTGCCAACCTGCTGATCTTGCGATCAACAGAATCAGCATCTTAACCACTTGAGTCAGCGTCTTAACCACTTGAGTCACTGCATCCCATGACACTACACTGGTACATTATAATCACTATACCTGGAGTATAGAAAGTGTACCTCTCAAAATGGCTGAAGCTCTTTAACTGGAAATGATGCCATGTCACTTTGCATTCAGTTTTGGGGTGCCAGTATAATGCCTCATCCTCCTTTTCTTTTTGTCAGGGATTTTATTTCAACCGGGACGATGTGGCTCTGCCTAAGTTCTTCTCCTTCTTCCATCATCTGTCTGAGGAGAAGCATGAACAAGCTGAGAAGCTCTTGACCTTCCAAAATCGCCGTGGGGGTAGAGTTGTCTTGCAGGATATCAAAGTGAGTATGGATGTGTGTGTGAGAGAGCAGCAAAGTCTTTGCAGAAGAGAGGTATCTGGTGGCAGCAGAAATGAGCTTGGGGGATTATAAACAAAGGAGAGGAACTTGAATTCCTGGACAGAAGGGGAGGAGTTGAAGCTGGGTCCATAATGTCTGTGAAACTGAGAAGTTGTTAAATGGTGAGAAGAAAAGACTAGACCAGAGAACTGGCAACTGCCTGTGGAAGCTGGGTCAGGGAGTCCTTGAGTCCCCCCAAGACTGGTCTTGGGATGGCTCAGTCTTCTCAAAATGATTTGGAAAAACGAACACCAAGTTGAGCCTTCTCAGAAATTTATCTAGCAGTAAGAAATATTTAGGCAATGGTTGTCGTTGAACCCTCTTAGGAATAATAAGGCTGACTGCAGTCTATCTAATGCAGGGGTAGGCAACCTTTCCCCTTTAAGGGCCGAGGGACCTCAGCTCCCAGAAGCCTCAGCCATGTTGGCCAGTAGTCCCATGTTGGCCAATAGCTCCCGGGATTCTGGGAGCTGAAGTCCCTCAGCCCTTAAAGGGAAAAGGTTGCCTACCCCTGACTAATGCTCACTTATTTGGAAGTAAACTACACTGGACAATTGGGGGACACTTCTAAATACAAGTAAGTGTTTGTCAGAGTCTTCACGTTTAAGGAGGGTTTAGTGATAATGGGGAAATAATTTGTTCTCCCTTGCAAATAGTCAGAATTAATAATATATCAATAAATGTTGACGCCCCCTCCCCCCCTGCACTACAGTTTTGTGGTTCCTGCAACTGCCAGTAGCCATACTGCCTGGCAAATACTGGCAGAGGTAGACCAAAAATAGCTTTCCCAAATTCTGATGGGGTTATTATATTAAGTGCACCACTGTCTCAACTGTTAGATATGATATACTTTTGGGCCCCATCTTTTTAAACCCCTTGGATAGAGTGCCTTCTCTTTTCATAATACTCCTGGTATTGCCCTAAATATTTAAGCAGCTGCAGGTGCTTCACAGTTCCCCAGCATCAAGTGTTGGACCAGGGTGAAAATCATGTGGCCCTCCAGAAGTTATTGGACTGCAACTCCTGGCATGCCTCACTCATGGGCTGTGCTGGCTAGGGCTGGAATGAATTGCACTCAGAAACCCCTCAAGTGTTAGACATGGTGCTGGTATAAGCTGAGGAGCATGTATGAGATGATTAATCTGCAGCAAAATGTGTCCGCATGTACTTGTATTGTAGAAGGAATGCTCCTGTTCAGAGTGCCTGCCTGCCTTTGATGCCTTTTCCCAGAATAGTAAAAGTTTCCATTATGCACCCGTTTTCCGTTTTGATTCTTGAGCATTGATTTTTCCATTTCTATTTTTCTTCCCACACCCAAGAATGTGACTTCATAGGCACTCAGTCCTTGTTGGGCTGTTTTGTCTTTTACTTGCACTCTACAAAACCCATTGTTTTTCCCCTCCCTGCACCTGCTGGTAACCTTTCATCCTGTTCTCAGTGCCCTTACTTTGGCTCTATTTATTTTGGCACTTGAATTTACTGTTAGTGGGAGGGGTAGTACAATGTTGACTGCAAAAATCAATGAGCTATCAGGAAGATTTATGACATAAGGGTAGGGTGTGTGTATGCAGTGGGCACATGTTCTCACTAGTGTACTGTTCACTCTAGAAACCAGAGCAAGATGAATGGAAGAATGGAGCTGTGGCCATGGAGGTTGCCCTTAATCTGGAGAAGAGTGTGAACCAAGCTCTGCTGGACTTACATCAGGTGGCTTCCCGCCATACTGACCCTCATGTAAGTATTATAGGAGAAGGTTGGCATGGTTAGGTTCAGTGACCACATAACTGCAAGTGTTTGAAAATTTAATGTGGTTGGCACTCAGATTGATTTACGAGATCTTATGCTCTGCAAATCTGCCTGGTTTTGTTCATCAAATTATGTACCTGTACAATGCCATCTCTCAAGGACTTCATAACTCTGTGTATGGATTTCTTGAGGGAAAGAAGCTTCCTTTATTTGTTATGAACAGTAGTTACCAGGCTGCTGAGCACCTTGTGATCAATACTGGTTTCTATACCAATGTGATGTTCAATCATGGGATGCATTATCTTTAATCCAGGAGTGCAAAACACGTGGGCAGCAGGCAGATGCCACCAGGAAAGGAGAATTGCTGTTCTGAAATCATGTAGGAACAGCTTCTTTAGGGCACAGCTTTTCCCTTCACCCCTACTTCTCTGCCAAGGGGCATTTACAGAACTATGACTTCTGGCTATTTCTGTATGCTTTTTTTCTGGGATGTGTGTGTATGTATTGGCAGGCAACTGTCCTTTGCTGTAAGCAGGAAGCTGCATCTGGATTTTGTCTAAATGGCCTTTGATACCTCTTTGAACTCTATGATGGAATAATTAATGCACAGTGGGCTATAAGACTGTGATGGGATGATTAATGTGAATTATTTATCCCAAGGAAAAGGAGTGATGCTTTCCTGTGGAATGTAGATATTAAAAGTACTTTCCCATTTCTCCTAAGCTCTGTGACTTCCTGGAAACTCACTATCTTGATGAAGAGGTGAAGCTGATCAAGAAGCTGGGAGACCACATGACCAACCTGAAACGTGTGCGTGCCAGTGAGGAAGGCCTGGGTGAATACCTCTTTGACCGCCTGACCCTGGGCGAGTCCAGCGACTAGAAGTCCTGGCTCCATTGTGACTCCTGCAGCCTTGTCCAAAAGAGTTTTGTTTAGCTTGTAACCTGGCTACTCAGTATATAAAAGGTCTGTACCCTTGCCTGTTTTGTGCATGTGGCGGAGTCTGTAACTGGCATTAAATAAACTTGGCATTAAGCACTACATGGTGTGTCTGTCAGTGCATGATAATTAAAAGGACTGATTCACAGTTGACACCACCTACCTTGATTTAAGGGATGCTATATGGTTGTAACATTAGATTTGTCTTGTAGGTTCAAAAGAGCTGTTTAACCCATAAGGTGACAACTATGGTCTTCTAGATGTTTAGCCTGCAGTTCCTATCAGTCTTAGTCAGCATACCCAATGATGGTCCCTGCTCTGATTATTCTTGGGGTCCCAAAAGGGCCACCCACTTAACTGCATTTAATGGGGGAAATAATTAGCAGTGAGAGGGCCAGGGTAACCTCTGGTTGGGATACAAGCCTTTGTATACCAGTTCCAAAAAACAAGAATTCTCAGAGTGCAAAGTACAACTTAGTTTTATTAACAATAAAATCATCATTCACACAATAGCATTCCCATGTGTGTGCGCACACTCACACACATATAAAAGGTGGTATTGGATAGCACATTAAAAGAATTGCAATGGGCAGTGCTTACCAGTTCCAGAAGCCAGACTCCAATTTGGGAGTCTTGAATATGGCTCAGTTTGCTTGCTGTATAGCACAGGCAGTAGTACTGAGGGGCCAAATTTGAATCTGACAGAGTTCCTGCTTTATTGCAAACTGGACCAAAGTGTTGAGTGCTAAGGCAGGTATAGAGTCTAGGAATCCCAAAAACAAAAGGATTTCTAGTTAGTTTTAACTTCAGAGTTTGAAAAGGATTATTTTTGGTTGATGGCAGTGACATTGATTTAATCAGTGATAAGAGGACAACAGGATATGATGGGGTGCTATCAAAAAGACTGGCTTAAATGTTTTAGGGTTAGGCTGACAGTTTCAAGAGAAAATGCACATAGCAGGGTTTGGGAAAGCAGCAGTAGTCACATCCACACCCATTAGTTACATGGGTTCTTTCCACATGGCCTCAGGTCTACATGACCAGTCAGAAGTTTACTTAAAGGCCATCATGACCTGTCCCGGTTTATGTTAATGGCCTCTCTGTAATTGCTATTATAACAAAATGTGAGACATGCAGGGTGTGGTAACAAATAGTGATTTGAAAAGAGCTTTGCCTTGGCCATGCTAACCATCCTCTTCTGTGCATGTATAGTATCTTCCATTAACCTGTTAATGTAGAAATGGAAACCATGCCCTATGAGGAGTGGCATAGGGAGCTGGGTATGTTTAGCCTGGGGAAGAGATGGTTAAGAGGTGACATGATAGACATGTTAAAATATTTGAAGGGATGTCCAATTCAAAATGGAGGAAGATCGTGTTTTTTTAAAGTATTATTGATTAAAAAAATTAAAATATACATGCATTCACAAAGTCAAGGTAACATGTTATTATATCATTACCTTGTTACAATGGTCTCCTATTATGTCTAACTTCCCTAACAGATATTCATAATAAACTCCCAACTATTCTCCATCATCTATACACCATTGACTTGAATTGGTCCATTATGACATTCTAGGTTATACATTTAATCCCCCCCCCGCCATTCTTTCTCTTCCCATTCAATCACATTCTCTTCAAAATGGAGGAAGCTTGTTTTGTGCTTACTAGGACATGAAGCAATGGAATCAAACTGTAGGAAGAGATTCCACCTAAACATTAGGAAGAACTTTCTGACAGTAAGAGCTGTTCAAAAGTGGAATACATTGTCTTGGAGTACGGTGGCATCAACTCCAGTTTTGTGTGTTCCTGCATAGTGGGGTTGGACTGGATGGCATTTGCGGTCAGTCCCAACTCTGATTCTATGAAATGGGGACTACTTGAATGCCATATGGTGTTGGGATTACATCTATGTTTTCTAACAATGGTAAAGCAGGATAGATGTCTATCCTAATAGAATAGATGCTGTTCCGTAAAACCCACTAAGTATTTTGACAGAAAGTTAATATGAGTCACCTTTTAGAGAAACATGCATACCTTTCTCCTCATCCATCATTTAACTGCCACAATAACTATAAGGTAGACTAGGCAGGCTTCCTAGGTAAAATAACTTGTTGGCCGCCTTGCTTTTCATGTAGACATTATTTTTCCTGTCTTAAACATAGTGTAATTCATCCTACAAAGCCTAGCATTGTCGGATAGTTAGTAATTCTTCCATCCACATCCTTGTCCCTCTTCCTGTGATAATTAACCCATGGAGCAGGAGAGCTGTAAAAGATCTTTTTTGCTTCCAGTCAAGCAGGAAAATGGAAAAAGGTAAACAGAATGCTGTCTCTGGCTGAATGTATAAACCTTATTCTGATCCATGAAGGCTCGTGTCAGAAGGATGTTTAATTTAAAATACTGTTTGTTTAATTCTGATTCCTGTTGACTGTCCTTGAAATCCTAAAATCAAAACATACCACCTTTAAATTAAGGCTTGCTGGGGTTTGTGCCAAGTGTGGAGGCTGCTTGTAATCGCCAGAGTGGCTTTTTTGAGAGAGCTGTCAGACAAAGGAGCTGTTTGTGGAGTGAGAAGAAAGCCTGGAGTTGGGTGGAAAGCAAAACATGAGAATGTTGGATTTTACTACAAGTTCTGGAATTGTAGGGGGGAAAACATGAATTTCCTAAGAGAGGCTGCCCTCCATGTTACAGCCAAGAGCAGCTAAAGTCAGTATACTAGCTTCTATGCCGTATTGGCATAATAGATGTACTGCAACCTATTTGAATGGCATCAGGTTGTATGTCAGTTGCTGCTTCAGTTGTTAACTGCTTTCCTAGGCTGCAACTCCCCAAATCCCCCAACCAAGTACAGGCCATAAGTGACTAGGATTCTGGGGGCTACAGTCCAGGAGTTTGAAGCAGTACTGTGTCACAGTTGTTCAATTAACATGATAGTAGGGACACTGAGGACTACACATACTGTAACCTCTGTCTTTATCATCATGTAACAGGACAAGGCATGGTGGCTGGACAAGAACTGAAGCAGATTCTTGATCTAGTATGCACAGGGCTATAAAACTCACTGGGCAACTATAGGCTAGTTGCTCAGATGGATGATTATGTGGGTGATGGGACGAAGAGAGAAGTAGACTGTTTTCAGCTCAGTGAAAGAAAAGCAAAATCTAAATGCATCAGATCTGTGTTGTGAACTAGGGCCGGTGTGGTGAATATTCTAGTCTGCATTGCTTGGATATAGAGCACTTTGTGTTGTAGAATGTACAGATTATGAAATAGCTGCAGACACAGCCAGTAACACATGTACATTTCAAATGTGCAGTGTCCAAAAACAGAACTGAAATGCATGCAAACAATGCCTCAGGTTTGAAAAAACATATGAATCTTCCCAATAAATACACAAAGGACCAATAAACACATCCAGGGTAGCTGTGTTGGCCATATAGCAAAGTACAGTAACATACAAAATCCACAAAACAGTGATACTTTTATTGGGCCATTTTGCAAGCTTTTGAAGCTCCATTGGCTTCTTCATCAGGCAAAGGTGTTAAAAATTTTACAGGAGAAAGAAAAATATGATGAGGTTAGAATCACAGACCTACATTTTAACATCTTGACAAAATGTAGGCCTATGACTCTAACCTTATATTTTTCTTTCTCTTGTATGATTTTTAACACTTTTGCACAAAGCCAGTGGAGCTTCAAAAGCTTGCAACATATATTTTATGCATTTTGGTTGGCTCAGTAATGGTATCTGTCACTTTTGTGGGTTTTGGATGATTTTGTACCAAAGACCAATGTTTGTTTTTTTTATAAAAAGCTGGGTACTTAGAAGGACCAGACATAGGGGTGGGAACTGAAGAGTTCACAGTTGCGAATATAGTATGCACATCTGTAAACATGGAATTTTGTTGGTGACATGCTTGGGTAGAAGGTTTTGTACGAGTGTTTTTAAACCTGTTCAGCAAGGAGGTATTCAGGACCTCCTTCTGCAACATTACCTCCTGTATGTGCAAAACAGCTTCACAGACAGCATGCACCCCTCATGCTGAAGGCAGAAGAGCCACTATTGCCTTCTTGGATCTGCACCAGTCTGTTCCAGGGGTGAGGAAGCTCCATGTAAGTTCACTCAACGAATCATGTAAGATTGCAGCCCAAGCATGACACTGCACTACGTTATGAACAAAAACAATAGAACTGAGTAGTTTGTCTCACCCAGTACTGATTTGATAGTGCCCATTATGTTGACAGAAGAATTTTGCAGCCTGCAAAGAGACTAGTTCCCTTAGCAATGAACTGGACATAATGGGGCAAAATCTTGGATCTTCAGTATGCAAATCAAATCTATACCCTCCTTGTATTAGTAGCATCTCTAAAAAGTGTCTTCCCTAACATGGTGCCATCCAGAGGTTATTGGTCTACAACTTCTCACCCCTGACTATTTCATGGTGACAGGACTTGTAGTCCTAAAGACTCAGAGGGCACTAAGGCAAGGAAGAGTTCCCTACACAAAAAGCCCCTTCCCATTTAATTCTGGTAGCTATTTGTCTAGCCACACTGAGCATGATGCAGTTTCTTTGAGTGTTGGACTAGTAATCTGGAGACCAGGTTTCAAATTGCCAGTTGGCCATGGAAACGCACTAGGCTTGGGCACGACACATTCTCTTAGTCCTAGAGGATGGCAAAGGCAAACCCCATCTGACCAAATCTTTCCAAGAAAACCCTGTGACAGTTAGGGTTCTTGAAGGCACACAATTATAACAAGAAGTGATTGTCTTGAAATACAGTTTTCAAAGCAAACTTTATTCATAAATGAGAAGTTTGTCACACACAGCTTTTGTTCTTCAGAGTTGTTTTTCCACACAAGGTGGAGGGAGAGGGGAGAGAGATAACAAAAACCTCAAGTGATTTACAGCAGCCATAAATAAAAGGGATGAAATCTGAGGGAGGAAGAGAAGAGAAAGGGGGCACTGGCTCATGAGACCATAAACCAAGGAGATTCTGTTATAAATGACTGAGAGTGGACTGGGGAGTCAGTAGAGAAGGAAAGACATGGTAGGCACTATCAGAACAGATTATAACAACTTAGGCCATAGGAAAAGTCTCTCTTTTTAAAAAGCAATTTTCTTTGTTAATAACAAAGTTGGTAGCAGATACAGAATTGAAAGGACCCTTTCTGTGTGTTGACAATTTGATCTGCCCTCAAAGTCGCAGCTTCTCTTGTGCTGGACCAGATATTCAGACACCACACACTCTAGTACTATATACTCTACCTTCTGCACAATAGAATCAACACTGGTCATACCATCCATCCATACACTATCAGCATAAATCCACATCTTCATGCTGAGTTGAGAACACAAGTTATCTCATCTGCACTGTCTGTTTTTTTAAGTCACCCATGATGATGGCTGTCAGAGGTCCTTTGTCCCATGTGTTTATACAGCATATCCATTCTAAAGGGAGCAAAGGTGGCCAACACACACACCCCTTCATTTTTGCAGGCTCCACCATCATATTTTCCATGATGTCACTGATTTTCAGCAGCATGAAGACAGTGAGAGGAAAAAGCCCAACATTTTGCCTTTGAAACAAAGCACACACGAAGCATGCACCTTGTTTTATGGAACCATGTGCACGTTCTCAGTGAATAAATTGGATTAATTATAGATAAACTATTTAAAGTTAAATTGCTGGCCTTTTTTCTCTGGCAGCACAGCTGTTAATGCAGTGGCACAGCTGCTGGATGGGTTTGGAGACTGACAGTCAAGGCTGTTTGTGTTGAAGGCTATATGTCCAGGCTCAGAGTGACAATTTAGGCTGTTTATGTTAAAGGCTATACGTCATACAGGCTCATCTGCAGCCTAGAACACTAGCAGCTAGTCATTATTTTCAGAGCCTCACATATTTGAGTTACCGATACCATTAAAATGTTTGTTTTTTGTGCATACAATCTTTTAGAACATTCTTAAAAATGGTAATAATTCAGAACTGCTTACATTCCTATAAGAGAAGTCACAGATCTGTCCCAGGTACCTTATACATTCCACATATGGTCATGCATCACATTTCTGTAGCAAAAGCAATTTGACATTCATTTAACTGGTTTCATTGGCTTTAAACAGGCAGTGGTTCCACCAGCCTTGTGCTCCTCCCTTGTAATGTTCAACATGGCACTTAAAAACAAATTGCACAGAATGAATAGTATTGCACTTAGAACTGTTCCAGAATGCTCTTGATTGTCCACCAGAATAAACAGGATATGAAACAGCTCCAGAAAAAGACATCATTTAAGCATATATAGATTGAACAGAAATCTCTGGTTGGTTCTCCTGTATCATTTTAAAGTGGAACCACTTAAGTATGATTCTGCAAGATAATTCTAATATCCCTCCTATCCAGGAATATTCCTTCCCTCACACCTATCCTTTTGCCAGCTTTAGAAGCAATGGCTTTTTTTCCAAATCATAAACTCCTTCCATTAAACGCAGACCTTTCCTGCATTCAAGAAAAACTTTGCAATAGTCACTGGTTTAAAACTGTGGCACCACTTTAGAAGGTCCAACACTGCTGGCAAAATGTCCCTGTTCTGAATACTCATAGTTGGGCATGTCCTACACTATGGGGACTATGGACTTTTTAAAACCCTTCTTCAGCTGAATGTTGCAAAAGGCCACAAGTCCAAAACACCATAATTTCTTAAAGGGCCTTCACTTTGAAAATTCCTTTTAAAAATGCATTCTAGAAGCAAAGTGAGCATGCATTGATTTCTTTAAGATGCACTTTAGGGAACAAACCTATTTTCCTCCTCACAGTCTATCTAGAACAGACCAGGCTCATCACTTTAAAAAAATTGCTGCCAGCCTCCATCAAGCACTGAACTCTCCTAGAATTCTAGAACTTTCTAGAACATTGCTATTCACATGGCCCCATGCCAACAGTGCAGTATATTTTTTTTTAAAAGGATCAAGAATTCCAAAACCCTGTTAATCAGCATTATTTCTAATGCTGACAGTGATACCTGATGATGTGGGACAGCGTTGCTATACCTCTAGACCACCCATCTTCCCAGCCAAAGGTTCAGTCACAAGTACTGGGAAAGAAACTGTATGATCAATTTCTATGTTTTTTTTTCTGGAAAGCCTTCAGATCACTCCTTTCCCAATATTAATGCAGCAGGGTTCTACACATCCCTCAATATCTCCTTCTCTCAAAAGGCTGATAGCATATGAGACTCTAGAATGTGTCTTGAGGTTGCAGGGAAACAAGAAGGGGAGAAACAGGCCACCTCATATTCTAGGTCAAGCTTAGAGATGTGCCTCATGTTCTAGAATGAGTAAACCTACATCCTTTAGACTCATTCCAAACCATGGAGGGGCACCTCCCCTTCTTTCCTCTCATTTGTACAACTTCATCTACAGCAGAACATCTTTCAGTTTGCCATTAGAAAATCAGGCCAATCCCAGGCCCCGCCTCTGTTCCAGAACATGCTAGAACCTACACTTGAGGATCTTTTCAAGAATCCAGCACCAGAGAATCCACCTGACCTACTGAGGATGGGAGGGAGGTGTGGGGAAGAGCAGGAGAGTGAGTAGGCACAACCATTCTACCAAGCTAATTCCTCTCTTCACTGAGAGAGTTGGTGGGACTGCTGAGGTCACTGGGGCTGCTGGGAATGGTGGGAGTGCTGGCATTGGAGGAGTTGCTGGCTTCGCTGGAACCTTTCTTTGAGCGTTTGCGCCACTCAGGAACAGGGCCCATCATTGATGGCGGCTTGATGTTCTGCCGGTCCTTTTCCGCTTCCTCTTCCTCATCGTACCGTTCATCATCCTCTTCAGTCTCACTGTGGTGAGGGCTGGAGTGGCGGGAGATGGAGGGAGATGGTGGCACTGAGGCTGGGCGTGGGTAGCGGAAGCCCTGAGCCTGGAGGGAGCAACAACAAATGTTGACAATAAGAGGGAGAATCAGACAGCTCCACCCTGCCTTCCCTTACTGCTCATATGCCTGGAATATTTCCCCAGAACAACACCTTGGAATTAACAATTTCCCTGGACTATAACTCCTAGAATTCCAAAGGCAGCGTAGCCTGGAGCTACTAGCCCTGATAGTTTTGAATTCTGGGAGTTATAGTCTGAACAGTGCCCAGAACTCCTGAAATATCCTGTCTCTTTTCCTTCAAATCCGTCCTGAGAACTTTTTCCCTTATGGATTTCTTGGCACATTTACTCAATTCCTATAGTTTATATTAATGGTGGAAACATTTTTTGGCCTGTGGGATCTACTTTATATATTCGTTGGTGACCATCCGCAGCCAAGTTACTCTAGGGTAGAGGTCCATGTTGGCTGCCCTCCCCTGCTTTGAAATAAAGCAAGGTGGCCTCACTTAAGGAATCTGGAAGATAGTTCTAGGCACAGAATCTGGGAGAGCTGCCTTTCCTCCAATGAGTTCAAGGTGACATATGTGGCTCTCCCACTTCCATTTTACCCTCACAACAAGCCTGAGTGAGTGACTGGCCCAAGGCAGAGGAGTAAATTTTATTGATCAAGGGAGATAAGAAACTGAATCTCCCAAATCCCAGGCCAACCCTTTCACCACTACATCACACTGGATCTTAATACACTGGACTGAGTATGTGATGAATGTTGCTGTCCTTGAGCAAGCAGGGATCACCAGCATTGAGGCCATGCTATTGAAAATGCAGCTGCGCTGGGCAGGGCACGTTTCTAGGATGGAGGACCATCGCCTCCCAAAAATAGTGCTCTATGGTGAAGTTGCCACGGGTCAGCGTAAGAGGGGTGCTCCAAAAAAGCGATACAAGGACTCCCTGAAACAATATCTCAGGCTCGGCCAAATTGATCACCAACAATGGTCCACCCTGGCCTCACATTGGGAGGCATGGAGACGCAGTATCCACATTGATGCAGCCTTATTTGAGAAGTCACGCTGAACAAGTCTCGAAGAGAAACAACAACACAGAAAGAATCACAACCCGGAAACATCATCCAAGGAGACCTTCTGCTGTGCTTTCTGCAACTGGGCTTGTTTATCTCAGATTGGCCTTTTTAGTCATCAGCACGCTTGCAAAAAGCTTGGGGATGAGTCCTTCCTGAATCTTCGTTTGCGAAGAAAAGCCAGAGAGAGACACTGGATCTAATTAATTTGTTTATTCAAAATGGGAGGTCCACCAAGCACAGCCAGGTGTAAACCAGTGGCTGAATCAGGTGCATTGATATTAAGAATTAAGGAAAAATTGAGGGCCTTGCACACTCACAAAGGCCATGCTCCATCACTGAGTTGTTTCTAATCTGGGACAAGGGAGTCCCTCCATATAAAGTTCTATATTCCATTCCTCTCTCACACAGTGCTATACTTACAGCTGTTGGCTCATGTGGCTCATAGGTGAAATTGTCAGGGAATGCCTTAGCAAGTGCCATGTGCCGGGCATACATGTAATACTGCAAAGGAAAGAGAGAGGTAAGAGGAAACAAAAATGAGCATTAGAAGGTTTGCCACTGATCTTCCTCTACTTAAACTAGATTAAAATCTGTACAACTCAGACAACACTTCCTCAATCACAATCTCACAGGTCCACTTCTACAGTTGATGCTTGTTGCTGTGTGCCCTCAAGTCATTTCTGATTTATGGCGATCCTATCATGGATTTTTTGGGGGCAAGATTTGTTCAGAGGATGTTTGCCATTGCCTTCTCCTTAGGCTGAGAGCATGTGACTTGCCCAAGTAAGTTTCACAATCAAGCGGGGAACTGAATCCTAATCTTCAAAGTCATAGTCCAGCACTCAAACCATTAAGCCATGCTGGCTCTCCACTATTAAGCAGTAAATCCATAAAAGCCTGTCTGCTCACAGAGATCCAATGAAGAGGCCCTTTTCTATGTCTCTGTTGTGTTCAACATGTAGTTAATAGGCATGAGAATAAGGGCCTTCTCTGAAGGTACACCTAAATCATGAAACTCTTTGCCCTTGGAAGCTCAGCTAGCCTCTTCTTTTTCAATGCTTTGCCATATGACAAAAATACTTTCAGGCTGGCCTTTGGGTTATCAGATAGGTTCCAATTTTATTTTATGCCTCTGTTTTATATGCTGTATGTACATAACACATCCACTACACAGAATGACATTTTAATTTATGGCTGGTTTTAATTGCTGGTAGCTAAACCAAATACTGCATAAACAATGGAAAAGCAGGATATAAATTATTGTAAGTGTATATGTAAAAATATATAAAACCAATACCCCCTCTGACTGCACTGATTCATCTCATGGGTCTGAATGTTCCCCATACAAATTTTTCTTTCAGAATACAAGGTCAACATATTATGGTGAAGGAGGGCTAGAACATTTCTTTCTGACATCACTCTTTTTTTCTAGTTATGAGGAATGTTCAGTCATGTAAGCTGCTATTACAGATCCAGGTGGTATACTCCAGGCAAAGTTTCGACATCTCTGTAAGATGTAGACCTTAGAAACACACTTCTGTAGGATTGCTGATCCAGCAACCCTCATCCAGCTTTTTGCCAGACCTTTAGAAGAGTGGGAGTATCAAGAATGTTCACAGTGAATGTGGAACTCATATAAAACGTTTGCGTGAAAGGGCACTTAATACTTAAACTTTACAAGGTATACTTTCCTCCTTCCTTCAAAAACAAAAGAACAAGTACACTATGAAAACAAGGGAAAATCTTCCCCTAGGAAGATCCTTTACAGCAATGGTTCCCAACTTTTTTTATGCCCCATACCTCTATGAAACTTTTGATTCATTTTTGCAACCTCTACAAAAATAGTATCACATTTGAAGATGAAGAAGTCTAATTTCTAACTTTTGAACCACCAATTCAACCACATGCAATACTGTGGGTGAACAAACTGAACTTTTTAAAAAAGAAGCCTTTAACTCAGTGCATAAAATGCAAATCTAAATTGAGCAACTGAGTGAAGACCTGTGGACACTCAAGGACACAAACGATTCTTTGTTGCACCCCTGAAATTCCATCTTGCACCCCTCCTGGGGATGTGGGCACCCCAGGTTGGGAACCCCTGATTTATAACATTCATTAGTTTTCAGAGGTGGGAGGGGAGCACTGATAGACACACTTTGCCGTCATTTGTAATGACACACATCTTGCCCTTTTAGAAGAAAAGAAGGAACTAACTATATAATCCAAATTATACAGCTCAGCAAAAGTTTGTCCTTCTGATTTATCCTTATGCTCATTCTGGTTCAAGAAGCAAAACAGAAGAGGAACTGAAAGCATATGAAAGGATTTGTTCTGCTTAGAAAAGCCATTTCAGGGAAGATAAAAGGTATCAGATCTCATCTGATCTTGGAAGCTTAGCAGGATCAGTCCTGGTTAATACTAGCATGGTAGACCGCCAAGGAATACCAGGTGGTGCTATAGACTCTTATTTCAGAGGAAGGAACTGGCAAAACTACCCCTTTCCTTTCCTAAGAAAATCCCTTGAAATAGATTGTGTTCCCTCTGTTGGCAAATGAATAAACTGCAGCATGTGGAGGCAGAAACCAGAAAAATTACCTTCAAGTTGATTTTGAGTTATGGCAAACTTATCAAAGGGTTTTCCTGGCAAAAAAATTTTCAGGGGAGGTTTTGCCAGGGCCTTCCACTGAGGCTGAGAGAGTGTGAGTTGCCTGAAATCACTCAGTGGGATCCATGGCTGAGCAGAGATTTAAATCCTTGTCTCCCTGAATCCTAGTTGCCATGTTGATCAGAGACTTGGGGAGTTGTAGTCCAAAAAAGGAACTTTTCCAAGCTCCCCATGAAAGAAGAAGCTGATGAAATGTCAAGAACCACCCCCTTGCTTAAGAATCTCACCCGGCCTAGATATTTCCAATCTAAGAGATCAGAAAGTCGTTCTGTGCGGTTTCGTTGGATGATGCGCTGCCGCCGCGTCTGCTGACAAAAGCTGTACAGGAAAGAGGTCAGCTGTGTGCATGATTCATCCAAGCCCCGAAAACGTCGATCGAGGATGTAGATTCCTATTGAATCAGAGAGAAATTTAAAATCTCATATCAGCTCTTCACAAATACAAGCTAAGATCTGGCCAAAGTGAAGGGCAAGCCTAGGCTTCTTTGTTTCTAACTAAATAACTGGCAGAGAAGAACAATGTGGATAAGAAAAGTCTTTCAACTCAATTACCCAGCCTTACAATGAGGAGTAAATACCCTAAAGACAACAGATCCTGTCTGATCTTGGAAGCTGAGCAAATCCTGGTTAGTACATGGATTGTGGACAACCAAGGAACACCAGGTGCTGTAAGCTATACGAGTATTTCAGAGGAAAGCAGTGGCAAACCACCTCGAAATATTCCTTGCCTAAGACAACAGTCCAGGGATGCAGTGGCTCAGGTGGTTAAGATGCTGACTCTGTTGATTGCAAGATCAACAGGTTGGCAGTTCGAGGCACAGGTGCCTCATGATGGGTGAGCTCCCAGCTTCTGCCAACCTAGCAGTCTGAAAGCATGCAAATGCAAGCAGATAAATAGGTACTATTCCGGTGGAATGTAAACAGCATTCTGTGCAGTCATGCTGGCCACATGACCACAGAGTACTTTCTGACAATGCTGGCTCTTCGGCTTAGTAACAGAGATGACCCCTGTGGTCAGACACGACTTGACAACCCTGTCAATTGGGAATATCTTTACCCTTTAAGACAACATCTAAAAACCACAAGCATCAGTATCTTTATTGGGCAAATTCCAAAGCATAAAATACAATATGCAAGCTTTCAAAGCTTCTCTGGCTTCTTCCATCAGGCAGATATTAAAAATTGTTGTTGTTGTTGTGTACCTTCAAGTTGTTTCTGACTTATGGCAACCCTATGGTGACCCTATCACAGGGATTTTTTGGGGATGAGAGGCTGTGACAGTGGATTTACATGGCTAAGTGGGGAATTGAATCTCATTCTCCAGGGTCTTAGTTCTATGCTCAAACCATAAAATCTGCTGCTAATGGCTTTATAATTTTATTATCTGTCTTGTATTGCTCTTTGTCCCTAGTCCTCACATGGCCAACAAAGGGAATGCTCTGTTTGCATTAAAATCCTTCAATAGGCCTGTAACTAACATGATCACCATTTTCTCCTGATTGATTTTTAACAACTTTGCCTAATGAAGAATCCAGTGATGCTGTGAAAGCTTGCATGATGTATTTTATGCTTTGGCCCAATAAAGGTATCACTGCTTGTGGATTTTGCTGTACTGTTGGCCCTCTGTATCCACAGATTCCTTATCCATTAACACAAGCATCCACGGCTTGAGAATATTTAAAAAATACATAAATTCCAAATAGCAAATTTTGATTTTGCTCTTTTTAGATCAAGGACACCATTTTACTATGCCATTGTAATTAATAGGACTTGAGCATCCATGGATTTTGGTATCCACAGGGGTCCTGGAACCAAATCCCAGTGGATACCAAGGGCCCACTGTATTTTGCTGCATGGCCAATACTACTACTCCTGAATATATTATTTACCTTGCCTAAGAAAATCTGTTGAATTTATGGGGTTGCTGTAAATCAACAGCTGACTTGGAAGTGCATGTATACTCTAAGGCTAACATGGTGGTGTAATCAGATCACAGAATCCCTTTCATATGTGAGTTTTTGGATCAAGATATCAGGCCTTGAGAGGCTGTGGCTCCCAGCTCCAGTACTCTTTTCTCTATTGGAATTTATTAGTAAGATCTCTTGGTGATTTGCAACACTAAGAAGAATGTATATGACTGTCAACTGTTTAACAACAGGGGGGAAATGATATTCCTTCTAATTATATTCCAGGGATGGAGACATCTGTGTGTGTGTGTTGTAAAGAGAGAGAGAGAGAGCACAAAACAATATAGCTACAGAACCCTAAGATAGCTTCATTGCAGGTGGTAAGGGAGAAGAATTAAAATCCTATGCTCATGATGTCCAAGCTCCTTTCTTTCCCAGATGTCATCATGGGTGAGAACAGGAAACTAGAAAAGTAGTGGACAATCACTACTAAAGATAAAGAAAACCCCTATTAGCTAATCTTTTGGTGTTTTGCCTTTGTGTTAGGTTTTGACCCCCTGGATGCTTGCTCCCCTTCTCCTTTCAGTGTACCCCAAAATGCCTGTTCCCAGCTCCTCATACTAACCGTAGGCAGATGGATCTGCTATGTGTTCCTCCATAAAGCAGCCAAAGCCAGAGAGGTTGGTTGAAACACTGGGGATACCCATCACAGTGCATTCAGCTAGAGAATGGAAAAAGAGAGATTATCTGAAAGTGGGGGACAAGACCCTGGACTTGCAACAGCAGTCCAAGAATTGGGCAACCCAGCCATTTGTGTCCCCCGCCCATTAAATAGAAAAGACAAACTAAAGATGACAACAGCAAAAACTCAAGAAAACCATCTCTACAGAAATTATCTGCAGGATCTGGTTTCAGACATATGGAATAAGAAGAGAAGTTCCTTTGCTTAAATCATTGTAATCTTCGCCATTTTAACATACTGGGCCAGAATCCTGTATGGAAGTTACATCTTCATAAGTGGACTTAGGTATGTGGGAATTAGAATTGGTCAGTTTTGTAATGTTTGTATCCACAAGAGAGGGCTGCTGCTACGTTACTACATAGCAGAGTTCGAAAAGCAACTGATGAGCACTGCATATTTGGCTGGGGGATTCTGGGAAGTGTAAACCAAAATGTAATGTTGCTATGCTCTGGTCAAAACACAACCTTCAATGCACAAGAAGGAGGCAATGTTTGCAGAAATACCCTCGCCCAAAGTTTAGGAACTCTTCCCCCACAAAAGAAACCTGCCACAAATTGCTCAACTGCATGCTGAGCAGGCACAAACTGGTAACAGTTTAGAGAGGTGAAGAAGAGAAATGGAATTGATTATCCTGGAAGAGGCATGACTGGCAGGAACTTCATCACAGAAGAAAACGTAGGTTGTAAATGCAGAAACCTATTCCAACCTTGTGAGTTCCTAGCTATTCTTGTTCCCTATTTTGATCCATATTCCTCTTTTTTCTTTCCCCACATTATGCAAAAAACAAAACAAAACCCAAAATTCAGAGTAATAAAAACAAATTGAACTAGGCAAAATTGAGTGGGGAGGGTACATTGTTATTAATCTGCATTAGTAGTTTTGGAACACAGAAGTCCAACCACAGCACCATTACATTTTATTTTTCATCTTCATCCCAAAGGAATCTTACCTGGTGTATAGCCCCAGGGCTCATAATAAGATGGAAATACTCCCAAATGGCAGCCTCTAACAAATTCCTCATAATCAACTGGAAGCAGGGGACTAGTGGAAGACAAGAATTCTGGATGGAATATAACCTAGCAGAATAAAGAGACAGAGAGGGTGGCTAGCAAAAAAAGCCTTGTCCCTGGAGATGAAAATACCCATTAAAATTGGGTGGGGATATTTGAACTTCAAGTTATTAACAAGCTACTACTTCCATCATATTTTCCCATTGGCCAGGCTGGCTAGAGCTGATTAGAAATGAAGTTCAACATCTACAGGAGGGCACATGTTCCCCAATCCTGCTTTAAAGAGATATATTGCATTGAATACATATATAAAGTCAGCTCTCCACATGCACAGATTCACAAATTCAACCATCCATGGCTTAAAAATATTAATATATATATATAAATTCCCAAAAGCAAAGCTTGAATTTGCTATTTTACATAACAGACTCTATTTCACTACACCACTGCACTTAGTGGGGCTTAAACATCCACGGATTTTGGAACCAAGCCCCAGCAGATACCATGTGCCCACTATATCATGACTTTCACCATGTATTTGCAAGGCATGTGATGATGAAAACCTGTTTTTACTTGAAAATCTCAAAACTGAGTCCCAGCTTGATCTAAGGCGGATTGCACTAGCAACACAACCACTACAGACACACCCCTACATACACACAAAATATGAAGAATTGCACATTTAGGTCTAAGGATGGAATTTCAGCTTTGAAAAGGCTGCTGATCACTGAGTTCTGCAAGGCAAAAAATTATAACAACCAACATAAAATGGTAACAAGGATGTGAAAAACTTTCAATCTTGATTTTGTTGTGTTTCTCAGTTGCATTACTGTTCTACCCTTTGATATCTAATTGCAAGCAGTAGACAAGTATCCTCCCTGCTTTTGTGTTGTAGCAGACACAGTCAGACCTCTGCCACTCACCTTAACACGATCAGCACTGCTGTTAAAGAGGCCAATGCGGCGGATGGTGTTGAGAATAGGGTCAGTGGAATCATCTAGCATGTTATGAGTGCAGACTGGGGGGAAAGATTGACGCTGGTTGGGGAGGAAAATAAGACACATTTGAGTAGTCATGATTTAAAATAACAAATTATTGCAAAGTTGTAGTCCTCACCATTGTCTTTCTATGCTTTTTCCCCTATCCTGAGATATCTATGATCCCATCATTTGATTTCACTCCGCCATCTCTTTCTTTGCATATTTTTCTGAGCATCAGCTATGGAAATTGAAGTGAATGCCTTCCTATTTGTAAAATACAGGTTGAGTCTCCTTTATCTGAAATGTTTGGGACTAGAAATGTTTTGGATTATGGATTTTTTTTTGTTTTGGATTTTGGAATACCTGTATTTGCATATACGTACATAATGTAGTATCTTGGAGATGAGACCCAAATCAAAATTCATTTATGTTTTGTATACACCATATGCACATAACCTGGAGGTAATTTTATACACCATCACCAAATCATCATAAAGGAAAGGTGTCCTATTTCAGCCACCTATGAAAAAAGGTTTAGTTTTTGGAGTATTTTGGATGTCAGAATTCCAAGGGAATCCCATGGAATCTTATATTTACTACATTCTATGCCTGCAGGCCATTTCCCATGGAAGACCTGAATGAAAAGCATTCCTTCTCTCCTTCTACCACAAAATCCTTTCTATAATTCTCATTTAGAATGCCCAAATTTATTGCTCTTCTATGCCTAATTTCAGGTGAGATGGTATATCTTCATCTGGATTCTATAACTCCAGATCATATGTGAGGACGACTGAACTGCTCTAATATAAAAAAATACAACAACCCCCTCAACTCATAATTTTATTCCTAGAAAATGTGTGCAACCCTTCTCTACAGTATTTCTTTTTTATATGAAATAATTGTTTATACAAAATCCATAAGTATTCCAGTCCTGTGAGCATAGTCACAGTGTGAAGCTGTACAGTTCAGATAGCTGTTTATCATCACAGTAAAAACCGTTTTTCATTCAGAAAACTTTGTAACACTCATTCAAACACCTCAGGTAATGTCTCTGTTTTAACAGACCTCCTTTAATTTAAATCAGAAGCCAAGCACTTAGAAATGTACCAGGTTCCCAAAATCCTCTGCTGTGATGTATCTGGCTACACTGTATTCCAAGAGTCTTCTAGCCTAGCTTTCCTACCCCTGCCAAACTAATTGCTTTAGGTCTTGTGCCCATACATCCTGATACCTGGGTTGCAAAGATGGCTCTCTTCATCATTGTGAAATCCTCCTTATCCAGCATTTTGTTCATATCAGGAAGATTCCCTCTGAAGTAAAAAAAAAAAAAGTAGGCACAGCTTAATAGAGTTGAATACAATTAGTGTGAGAGAGGCTTCTTCAGCCTCTCACCAATAAATCTTTTAGATGTCTGTACAAGAATTAAGGTTTCTCAAACACAGACAGTGTGGGGTGAACCCTAAGTTAAAATCTGTTGTAATCATGGCAACTCAGTAGCCCACTCCCATTTTCCCTTTGCTTCCTCACAGAAGACCACTTACACAAGGAGTGATTCATAGAGTTTTTTGCCAAACTTTTCTTTCACTGCATTAGCTGTATCCCTAGGGGAAAAAGAGGGGAGAATGAATGTGGATTACAACACAAGGAAAGATTCATGAAATGCTTTCAAATTGGGAATTAGGACTGGTAGGCAAATACAAGGAACTATATCAAGACATCTGGATTTCCTCTTGTGAGAGAGATTAGTGAGGCCTAGCAGACTGGGAAGTGGTGGAAGCAGAGCAGTGTGTGGATTTCAGTACAGTCAGCCTTCCATATACACAGATTTTTTTATCCATGGATTCAAGCATCTACAGCTTTAAAATATTTTAAATATATATACATTCCAAAAATCAAACCTTGATTTTTCCATTTTATATAAGGGAGATCATTTTATTATGTCATTGTATTTAATGGGACTTGAACATCCACGGATATTGGTATTCACAGGGGGCCTGGAACCAAACATCAGCAAATAACAAGGGCCCACTATACTTCCAATAAAGCAGGGACTGGGGACACTGGACCCTCTAGAAGCTCAGTGGTTCCCACTCTTTTGTCCTTTGTTTGTTTTGGAATTCAGCTCCCAGAATTCCCAGCCAATGATCAAGAATTATGGGAGCTGAAGCCTAAATCATCTCTGGTGGACAAAAGGTTGGGAACCACTGATCTAAATACTTGTTTACAACTCCCACTCTCCCCAGACACCATAACTGCTGCTAAGAGACTGTGGGAGTTGTAGTCTAAAACATCTGCTATAAAGGGAGCAAGATCTAGTGAATTTTCAAGTAGAGGATATTACAGGTGCTGCAGTTCCTCAGGGCATAAACATTTCTATAATGGGTTAGGATTTCTGGGGTTGGTTAGCATGGAGTCCCAAAGTCTGTGTAATAGGAACTCACCAAAGCTGCTTACGGACAGCTTGGCCTTTCAGAGTCTCAACATTGAAGTTATTAGTCCGGGCTGGCATAATAAAGAATGCCACCACTGTTGTCTGGCTGCCATTTACCTATGAAGAGAAAAGCCACAAAAGGCCAAAGAGTCAGCCGTGTCTTGTTCCTCCTGCTTCCATACAAAGGACTTTTACTTCATGCTTCCCACTCCCTGCCATCTCCACAACACTGCAAACATGAAAGAAAATCCACAAGAAACACTCTGGAATCTTTCATTCAGAGTTTCCTGTGCACCAACTTTGTAGCTCTTGGTATGCACACTCACAAAGAAGTGTGGTAATAACCCACACCCATTATTTTTGTTCTTGTAAAATAGCCTTGCAAGTTCACAGGCATTACATGTGCATAGCTGGCTTAGTGTGAGTTCAAGAAAGGTTTAACATGACACACTTTGTCAGAATGGCAAGGGTCACAAGAACGGAATTAACCAAATCAGGCTTTGCTAAAAGGGTGCGTGTGTGTATTTAAAGCAAAGACTACATAATTTTTGCCAAGATCTTTTCATTTTTCTACTAGCTTTTGTTGTTGCACATGGAGTAGGATGAGCAAAGAGTAGGGCAATCCCGCTGCTCATGGAGTAGGGCAAACCTGCTCCCAACCTAGGTGAGAGCATGGTGATCATCCCTATGTTTGCGTAAATTAGACTAGCGACCATTTCAGTTACATGTACTAAGAACGTATATTTATTATCACAACTTAGCTAAAGCCACAGAAGTGAGGCTGTGATTGAATCTGCTTGTTTATCTTCAGTTGATGTCTAGAGAAGTATCTCCAAAATCCCATGATTCTGAAAACCTGTGTGATGCAAACTTTTTATTATTCAAAATAAAACTTTATTTCTCTTAATGTCTCCATCTAGACTCCATCTACCAGTGACCTAACTGCTTGGAGACAGGTGATTCGAATCCCCAGCTAGAAGGGAATTGGGCTTGGCTAGTTACTCCATCTCTCAGGATAAGGAAGACAGGGGTGGGAAATGAGTATCCAAGACAGAGAGCACCTCTACTAGGAACATAATTTTCTCCCTACATAGAGGAAGGTGCTGGCATCTGAGGGAAACCTAGGGGGGTTGCAGACTGTCAAAAATAGTGTGAATTCAGTCCACTTTTAGGGTTAGGGTTAAGGTTAGGGAATCATGGGAACTCAATTTTATTGTGGCACTAGAGTTCTCTGACAAAGAAGGTTCAATGTCTCAGAAAAATAACAATTCCCATGATTCCCTAGCACTAACCCTAACCCTAAAAGTGAACTGAATTCACACTATTTTTGACAGTCTGCAACCCCCCTTAGTCTTTTTTTCAGTCAAGACTGAGCCAAGGGACCAGAGCTTTACATAGTGGGCATTGGTTTGGATACAGAAAAGGGATGAAGGAGTGTGAGCTGAAAATACTTCTTGTGAATCTCTTTTCACTTCTTGTAGTGCTTTCTCTCAAAAGTGGTGTGCAGTCTGTGGAAGAACTGAAGGAAGATCTTGGGTTCAGTTGTTGACTTCTTTCAAGAAACAGCAGGAGCCGCAATAATAATAAGTCTTTCCTGGGTTTCAGAGCAACAGAAATCGATGTTGGAAGTAAAAAAAGGAATCCTTGCTTAAAAGTGGGAATTCTTTTGTTACCCTCAAAGAGAAGCTACCTGGGCAGATCCTTTTAGTAACAGCATTGAAGGGTTTGCTAGGTGGGAGGGCATCATGTGAGGGGGCATGCATGTGCGGGCACGTCTCTCTTTGTTTCCCTCAGAAGAGAAGCAGTGTGAGCAGATCCCTTTGACAAAGCAAGAGGAAGGTTGCTAGGCAGCCAGTTTCTAGGAGGAAAAGAGAAAGGGGGGCACCAGATGTCCATGCCTGCATGGCTCTCTTTGTTCTCTTGAAAGAAAATGCCATGTAGTCAAGTTCCTCTTGCTGTGGACTAGAAGGCAGGTGAGACAGCTAAATGTGATCATGGTGGGGAAGAGAGACCAGGCCCAAGGCAATGAATGTGGACTGTACCTAGAGCAACCAGAAATGGCTCTTTCAGTTGAGAAAGGGGAAACAGCTAACATTGCCTCCTGCTAACTCTGCTATGGCACATAGAGAAGAGTGCTAAGGGTACCAGGGACAGCCAAAAAGACAAACCAATGGGACCTTGAACAGATCAAACCTGAAACATCCCCAGAAGCCAAGATGATCAAATTAAGTCTGTCATACTTGGCCACATCATGAGAAGGCATGACTCATTAAAAAAAACCCCAATAATGCTAAGCAAGGTAGAAGGTAGTAGAAAGAGAAAAAGACCCCACACCAGATGGATAGATTCAATCGGGGAGGTCACAGGACTGAATTTGCAGGACCTAAGCAGAGCAGTGGACTTGGAGATGTCTCATCCACAGGGTTGCCATGAGTTAGGGCCAACTCAAGAGCAGTTAACAATAACAGCAACTGCTACAAATATTTCCATTCCTCTTCCTAACCTGGCCCCTCTACTAGCTGACGTCTGGAGTGAGAAAGGAATACTCTCAAGCTCCAGAACTAAACTATTTCTGGAGCAGGGAAATGAAGCTGGAGGCAAAGAAGGAAAATTAGGTTGCCTTGGGGCAGATAGAAATGCTGAGAAAAGCACAACAGAGGCAATTTCTGTTGGAGAACTGAAAGAGAGCAGCTCATTGTGACACTGCAAGAAGCGGAAGCAATGGTGCTTAAAGACTGTGTGCTTAACTATAATCTTTATGGGAAACTGAACAGAGGCCGATTGTGGCTCATGCCTGAGAGACCGAAGGCACTTTAGATTTGTAACCTAGAAGTCAAACATATAATTTCTTCAGTATGTTTATTCAGCTGGTGATGTCTGGATGGAAGGGGGGAGTTAAACCCTATCAGAGAGGCACTTCCAGATTCAACCAAAGGAGTTTCTCCATTGTGCTAATATAACACACTAGATGGCTCAGCAGCTGCCCAAGAGCTTGAAGGATGTGGTGGAAACTGGAGCAGAGCAGGTAGAATTGTAAGAAAGGCCTGTGGCAAATGTTGTGTATGTGCGCATGCCTTCAAGCCGCCTCTTGGCTCATTATGACTCCATAAATTTAATAGGGCTTTCTTAAGCAAAACAATACTCAGAGGTGGTTTTGCCTATAGTAGCAGATGATAGGTATATTCCACAACCTATCTTGTTTACTTGATTACTATAATGTGCTCTATGTGAGGCTCCTTTGGAAGAGTGTTTGGAAACTTCAGTTGGTCCAAAGAGCTGTAGCCAGATTGCTAACTGAGGCTGGCTACAGGGAACACACAATTCCTTTGTTGCAACAACTCTACTGGCTGCCAGTCCATTTCGGGGCACAATTCAAAGTGCTGGTTTTGTCCTATAAAGTCCTATATTGCTGAGGCCCAGGTTATTTGAAAAACCATATTCTGTCATGTTTTGAGATCTGCTGGGGAGGCACTTCTGTGTCTCGCCATCTTCACAGGTACATCTGGTGGGAACAAGGGAGAGATCCTTCTCAGTGGCTGCCCCCAGAGAAATTAGACTGGCACCCTTACTACTTTCTTTTTGCAGAGAAGTAAAGACTTTTCTATTTTAACAGGCATTTGATTGTATAAGCACAGGTATAGTCTCTCCCAACCTGACTTACTTCATAGGAGTTTATCACACGGGGGACAATTAGTAGTTTAAACAGTGATTAAGCCATGCATTCACAATTATCCCGTGATAACTGTGCTAATGGTTTTCACACAACATTGCGATGAAAAGCGATTAAAGTGCCATTATCCCATGAATAACCAGGCAATAAACAGCAACAAATCATTCATGGGATTTTTCTGTGAGTGATTTTTTGCTGTTTATTGCCTGGTTACTCCCTGGTTATTCCCGAGATAATGGCTCTTGTGTGTGAAAATGTTAATCGCATTTTAATCTCGATTGCGTGATTTTGACAGGTTAATCATAGTTTAAACTACCAATTTTCCCCTATGTGATAAACTCCATAGAATTGTTGTGAGGATGAATTGGGGGGGATGACAGATATATTTGTTGTCTGAGCTTGCTAGAGGAAAGGCACAAGATAAGTGCAACCAATAAATAAATGTTTCATTTCATACAGAGGAAGCTTGTGAGAGATCATAAGGAGTTTGGTTTTGTATGCTCTGTACTATCCCGGAAGCAAAAAGGCTGTCGTTTACTACTAGAATTTGGCCCTAGCAACTTGGTAAGCAACACACAGCAATATCAAATTGCTTTCATCTCATCAATGCCCTTATTCTTCTACTTACTCTCAGCAGGTAATTGAGGCGGGCGAGGGCTTCTAAGAAAATGTCAGCCCCTTTGTTGGAATATTCATAGCGTCCAGCGATGAAGAAGAAGATTGTCTTGTCAAGATTAAAGTCCAGGTGCCTAGAAGAATAAGAGGATAAGAAGAGGTTAAGGGTGGGGAGAGGGTGAACCAGGTATTCTTTTAGATGGAAGAATCTAAAACTCACTTCTGTGCCCAACAACCTTCAATTCACTCTACATAATCATGCTTTATTACACAACAGTGACTGTGAACAGTGACTTCTCAGGGCTAATGGGCCAAAATGCTCTAAAGGCACCAGATTCTGTCTGATCTTGGAAGCTAAGCAGGGTCAGCTTTGGTTAGTACTTGGATGGGAGACTGCCAACAAATATCAGTTGCTGTAGTCTATATATCTGAGGAAGGAACTAGAAAAATCACCTCCGAGTATTACTTGCCTAAGAAAACCCTATGAAATTCATGGAGTTGCCATAAGTCGACAAGCGACCTGAAGGCATATACACACACAATGGAGACTAAATTGTTAAGTTATTCAAATCACACATCTCTTTCAAGACATACAACTGTAGTTTACTAGTTTTCAATTACATATTTTCAGCATTATGTGAAGCAGACCAACACATCCTCTGTATCTTCATTATTTCTAAGGTAAACGGAGTAGTAATCAGCACAAGACTGGGTTGGGCAGTAGGTAGTGCTAGACCAGAATATTGGAGATCCAGGTTCAAGTCCCTGCTCAAGCATAAAGCCCACTAAGTAATCTGGGCCAGCCACTTAGTCTTGGCCTAACCTACCTCACAGCACTATTGAAAGGATAAAATGGAAAGGAAAACATGCAAAATCTTGAGGAAGGGAAAGATATATTCACACTGACAATTGAAAGCCAAGACAGATAGGTTGGATAAAAATAGTTGTGCAAAGTACTATGGATTGGGGTTGCCAGACTGAAAACTGGGGAGTTCCTGTACCTTTATTGGCTTTGCAGAATAGAGAGTTTAGCAGGTATTTGTTGTTACCTGGTTGCATAAAAAGCAATACTTGCTGAAATTACCTCTTCTACACAATCCTTAAAGGTCCAGAAGCCAACTCCAGTTTTCAGTCTTATAAACACAGGTACTTAAAACAGTATACCAACTACAATGAAATCAATAAGCACAAGGGAGCTGTACAATACAACCTATAAATGTTTGTACTGAGGTAAGTCACACAGCCCAATTGGATGGATTTCCTAGTAAATAAGCAGTATGTTCCCCCACAACCATGGGATGGTAATTTGCTTTTAACATCGAGGAGATCTAAAGTGGTAGACATATGGGGGGGTGTTTATGCGTAGTTGTTCAAAAGAAAAAAGTGCCACAAGGTCAAAACAAAGCCCCTTGAATGAGCATTCAAAACAATCTGAATCCTGGCCAAGATGTATTATTTATTAGGCCATACAAATTATTAAAACAAAATGAACAAACAAAAAGAGATAGAGCTCTGCCTGCAGGGTGAGAATGCAATTTAAAAGAAAAAAGAAAACAAAAAGGAGGAGGAGGAAAAGGATAGCAGCAGAAAGAAGAAGAGAGGCAAAAAAGCCAGACATGTGATAGTAGAAGTGTAAGTTGGAACAAAAAATTGTTTCCTCTGGAACCATATTTAAATCTGAAAAGGCAAGAAAAAGCAAGGCCAGCATGTATGAGTCAATTGTTTTTTGAATAATTCTTGAATAACGTGTTTGAAGGCTGTACTAAGTACACAACAGCAGTCTTGCAAAAGTTATATTTTGGAGTAACGCTCCCAGAATCCTCCAGCCAATCAAGCTTTAGTTCTATCTTTAATTCCATGCCGTTGACAGTAGCCAAGAAGATGCCTTCATATATAAGAGAGGAAAGTAGTTGCCCTTCTTCATTGTTTGCCACCAATTTCTGCTCTTCAAAAGTATATTTTCTCTCTGAACATAGAGCTTCTGTTGAGATTTGCAAATGATTGTTCTCCCTCAAGGAGCTTATTAGTACTTTCCTATAACACACTCCTCTTGCACAGCCTCTCCTGAAAATATCTGATTATCAGCCCCCCCACCATAAAAGTCATTAGCTCATTGTTTTTCCTTTTTTCATGAACAGAAAACACAAAGTCTCCTCAAGTCTCTTGAGTTGCTGTTAGCAATGGGAGCCATAGTACTCTGCTTTAAGATTGGCCCACCTAGTTACTAGTTAACACTAGTTAACAGCTACTATTCTGAACAGAAACATATTACAGCTTCATTTCCATGTATTTTAGGCCAGAGCAGCCACGTCTGAAAAAGCACCTGTCACTTAAATCAACAACAACAACAGACATTAGTTTCTAATCCTCTTCTTTAAAAATCCCAACGACACAAAAATTAAAATTGTAGGAAATAATGGAGAGAAGGATTAGGCTCTACACTGAGTGCTGGACCAACACAACATGGTGCCCGCACTTTCATCCATGTACAGAAGCTGGCTGTCAAATCTTTTTCAACAGTGGCAAGGGGATCGGTTCTAGAATCACCCCTAATGGAGAAGTCTAGTTTTAGGTAGCCTGGGATAGGTTGTATAGCACATGTAGTTATATTAGTTAGATCTTCCAACATAGCACAACAGATGGGGGGATTGAAAGGAAGACCTAAGGGCTGTTACCAGTAGCCCTTATTTGCTGCCTGATGGCTGCCTCACTCTGTCTAATGGTAGCTCTCTGTGTGTGTGTGTGTGTGTGTGTGTGTGTGTGTGTTGTTTGCATTCAAGTAATTTCCGATTTATGGCAACTTTAAGGTGAACCTATCATGGGGTTCTCTTGACAAGATTTATTCCAGGGGTAGGCAACCTTTCCCCTTTAAGGGCCAAGGGACTTCAGCTCCCAGAAGCCTCAGCCATGTTGGCCAATAGTCCCATGTTGGCCAATATCTCCTGGGATTCTGGGAGCTGAAGTCCCTCGGCCCTTAAAGGGGAAAGGTTGCCTACTCCTGATTTATTCAGAGGAGGTTTGCCATTGTCTTACCCTGAGGCTGAGAGTATGAGACTTGACCAAGGTCACCCAGTGAGTTTCATGGCTGAGCGAGAATCACACCCTGGTCTCCAGAGTCATAGTCCAACACTCAAACCATTACATGATGCTGGCTGTTATTACGCCTCATTGATGCTAGTCCTACCAACCATTAAAACCCTGAGATTTCCACACAACTGCATTGTCCCTGCACCTATCACCACTAGTTCCTGCCTCTCATTTTCTTTGAAAACTTCCCTTCCTGGGGCAGCCATGTTAACTAACGGCAACAGTGAGGCAAGACTAGGCCCCATGAAAGGCCCATGATGACTCACCCATAGAAGTGGCCTCGGACAAACTCCTGGATACGTGCTTTACTCTGGGCATGGAGGTTTTGGAATTCATGCATGGCAGAGAATTTCTTGACATTTAAACCATTGGGAGTCACAATATCTGGATATGAAGCAGCAAAGTGAGGAGGACAGCAGAAAGGAAGATAAAACACAGAGTTATATTTCTTTACTTTAAGCTTCTGAACCTGCTCAATCTTAGAAAGATAAACAATATATATATATATATATATTGGATGTGCTGTTTCCCTGGGTTTATATATATATATATATATATATATATATATATATATAAAAACCCAGGGAAACAGCACATATAGGTGTATGGGATGACAGCGGATAGGGCTACTAGTCAGCAAGTTAAATGTGGATTCAGTTCATGGGTAGGATTTGGGAACAAATGCTGTTCTGAAGGAGGGCTAGTGGCCACATAATACCACAAGAAGTCAGACTGTCAGAGTTATATGCAACCAGCTTTGGCTTCAAACGTGAATATATATTTTCTAAATTTGTATCTTAACAAACAAATGTATATCAGAACAACACATGCTGGATGTGTTTTCAACTATGGGAACTGTTTCATGCTTCCACGCTGTTGAATAAATGTATCTGGAAGTAACCAAAGACTGAAATTTCAGAGCAACACTAAAAATAATTTTAGGTTACTTTACACAACTTAAAATATATTTTTATACTAGGGACATTCTTTTGTACCTATATATGATAAAGACTATGCATGAAGCTTTCATATATTGACTTGTTATTGTCTTGTACAGGGCTACAGAAGTGCAACCCATGAGCCACGTGGTTCCCTGGACCCCACTTTTCTGGCTGCTGAAAGCTCTTGGTTTTCTACTGCTCCAAAGAATAGGACATGAAACAATGGATTCAAACTACAGGAAAAGAGATTCCACTTCAACATTAGGAAAAACTTCCTGACAGAAGAGCTGTTTGACAGTGGAACACATTATCTCGGAGTGTGGTGGAGTCTCCTTCTTTGGAGGTTTTTAAAAAGCAGCTGGATGGCTATCTGTCTGTGCTTTGATACTGTGTTCCTGCATGGCATCAGATTGGACTGGATGGCCTTTGTGGTCTCTTCCAACTCTGTGATTCTATGATCTCCTCACCCACCCCATTTTTAAAAAAATTGACATGATTTCTGGGTGATTTCCCCCCTGATAGCCATGCAGAATATTCCCCCCTCTCCCTGATGAGGGAAAATGGATCCATCTACCTCTCCAAAACCTCCCTCAACTTGTACCTCTGTTTTAACTGCAGTTCCTCTGCACTTTCCAGAGAAAGCAACTTTATGTCATTTCTGGGGCCCTTTCATGCTATATGATTATAGCACTATGGTTCTACTTCAAATGTCATGGGTGAATCCTGTGAAAACTTGGGACATGTAATCTGCCAAGATGCTAGAGCTATTTGATGAAAATTCTAAATATTGCTCCTTAAAATGGAAATCCCAGGATTCCATACCGCACAAGTAGGGCAGTTAAAATGGAATCATAGCACAATAATTGTGTGGAATAAAAGGGCCCTGGTCACCATTTTGAGAGGGACTCTGAAGAAAAACAGAGATATTCTATCACATTGTATGTATGTGGGTGTGGGCAGAAATTGGCCCCCATGTAGTTGCCCGGTCTTTATTTAGTAGTTCTGCAAAATCTCACACTCACAAGGCTTCGCCAGCCTTCCAACATATCCTTTTAACTGGAGATGCCAAGGACTGAGCCTAAGCCCTTCTTCATGGACATCTCATGCTCTACCACTGACCTAAGGCCCCTCCCCATAAGGTCTGTAACTTTTTAATATAATAATGAAAATATTAACAAAGGATTCTACACCAGACATAGACAACATCTTCACCCAAGAACAGCTGGTGAAGCAAGCCACAAACTATTCACTGAGATAGTTTGTAGATGTCTAACTAAATGATTTTAGATGCTTTAACTTTTTTCACAAGACCTGGGAATGGAGGACTCCATCAGCACCTTTGTGACTGGTTTATTTTAGCATGAGCTTTCCATCAGTGCATCTGAAGTAGTGGACTAATATCCACAAAAGCTCATGTAAAATAAAACATTCTCAAAGGTGCTGCTGGATTCTTCCATTGCCTCCTCTTCTCCATTTTACACTGAAACAAACTAATCTGACTATTACTTTGAAAACTGGGACACAAATGCTACTCACCAGGTTTCCTTTTCAACAAGTGTTCGGCCTCTACAGCTGTGATCTGGGAGACTGTGGTAAAAACATGTGTGCAGTGGACAGCAGCCCGCTCCATACAGTAGCGGTGATAGATCTGTCGGTCTCCAGCTTCCTTGTCCACATTAAACTGAGGAGGGACAAGAAAGAAACTAAGCAAAACCCAACTCCAAGGAGAAGAAAGGGGCAGAAATAGACTGAAAGGTAGAACTGATGCAATTCTAGGTGCAAATTAGCACCTGATAGTTTAAGCAAAGAAAAGATAAACTGAGGATGCTTAGGGCCTTTCTGTAGCTTTTTAGATATTTTCTTTATGAAATCCCCCACAAATCCCTCATGGTGCTATATCTAGTCCCTAAGAGATAGGATCTAGACTTGGAGTTAAGTGGAATCATTCTGGTATTCAGGAAAAAGGCTTGTTTTGTGTATACACCCTTGTTGACGTTTTCTCTGCTAAAAGCAGTTCAATGTACTTCTCTTCTCCTTTTTCCACCCCTATGTCCACAATCCCAAACCCTTGTTGCATCTTTGGAAAGGAACCACTGGAAAGAGGGTATTTTTCACAGAAATTAAGCAAAACCCAAAGGTCTATGAAAGGGGACCACTGACATACTCATAACCAAGGGCATCACTAGTGTTGTCCGATGGTTGCTTGTTCCACACAAGCAAAGTAACTCACTGGAGCATACATGATCACAAATGTCATAGTAAGGTGGGGCATGGTTTCAAGATTGCATTTCCTGGCAGAAAAAATATTACTGTTCTGAATGCCAGAAAATGCAACCTCCTTGTGTCATCTTGGTGCCACAAATGTTGCCTGAGAGATAGCATTCTGGAATGATTAGAGCAGGGTTTCTCAATCAGGGCTCCACAGAACCCAACCAGGGTTCCATGAGAGGTCTCTAGGGGTTCAACAGAATATTGTGATTTGAAAAATAAATATTTTTCTGAGCTTTAGATATAATTTTTATACAGGGGTTCCCTGAGACCTGAAAATCATTTCAAGAGCTCCTCTGGGGTAAAAAAGTTGAAAAGGGCTGGGTGAGAGGGCTGCACTAGCATTTAGGAGACTGACGCTCAACTCTCCACTAAGATAAAATTCATGGAGTGACCTTGGGTCAGTTTTTTTCTTTCAGGCAGACCTGCTTCACAGGCTTGTTGTGAGGATAAAGTGGACAGAGAGGAGCCATGCATGCCACTTTGAAATTACTGAAAGAAAAATGTAGGCTACAAAAGTAACTAAGAAATAATAAAGACAGTCAGTAAAGTTTAGTAGTTTGAGTGCTTGACTAGGACTCCAGAAGACCAGGGTTCGAGTACCCACTCAGGTAACCAAATCCAGTAAGTGACTATGGGCAAATCACATTTTCTTAGCTTCACAGGAAGGCAACAAAAAGTGTGAAGTCAAAGGCTTTCATGGCCGGCATCCATATTTTTTTGTGGGCTTTTCGGGCTGTGTGGCCACATTCTAGAAGAGTTTCTTTCTTTTAAAATAATTTTTAAAGCTTTATTGTATAAAAACATCAATAAACAATCTACAATCAATAATTCAAGCACATAATTAACATTACATACCAGCTTACAGTCTTACCACCTTACAATCTTACCATTTTACACATCCTTTTCCCTCAAATTATACCTTTCTCTTCCTCTCATTACTTCCTTCTTCTCTCCTTCCTTCCACCTCCCCTCTGCTCCTCTTTCCAATTTCCTCTCCTCTCACCTTCCCCTTACATTTCTCTTTCTTATACTCCATACTTCTATTCATTCAACCCTTCTATCCACATACTCACATCTTCTTCTACCTACCTTCATCCCTTCTTCTACCTTTTATAACCTTTTTAGTCATCTTCACTCCTCTCTTTCACACATGACTCCCTCACAAACCGATTTCTTTCTATTATTGAAGTTTATTTCTGACATTTCGCCAGCATCTGTGGCTGGCATCTTCAGAAACTCTTCTAGAACATGGCCACACAGCCCGAAAAACCCACAAAAAAGCAATGGAAAGTATTTCCAGGAAAAACTCTATACAGAATTTCCCCCTAAGTCAGAATCAATTTGAAGGCACATAACAACAACACAACAATAAATAAATATACAAATAATTTTTAGGTGACTAAAAATTAGCACTTGTGTCTCCAGAAGAGCAACCACAGGAGAAGCCCAGCCCAGGAATCCATCTGTTCCCCTTCTCAATCAAACCCCATTCCTCTCCCTCATAAGACTCACAGTTTGGAGATTATTATAGAAGTCTACACTGCCAGCACATAGGTAGCGCCCTAGCAGGGTAGCATGGGTGGTGAAAATGGTAGCCACTGGAAGCTTCCGGATCCTGCACAGGAAAAGACCAACCCCAGACAGCCACTCATGGAAATGACCGATGATGAATGGCTTCTCTTCACACTGCGCAGAAAACTGTATCAAGGGAACAAGCAGAGAGTAACAAGAGCTTTATAGAGGAGGGGGAAAAAGGCAAACATTATTTGAACCTGCACATGTTTTGTCTTCTCTCTGCTGGCCCACATACTGCCAGCTCTTAAAACCAGTAAAATTACTGGTACCAGAGCAGGGATGGAAATCATACAGCCTTCTAGCTGTGCTTGGATTACAGCTCCCAGTCTGTTCAGCTTTGGCTACACTGGACAAGGCTCCTGGGAATTGCAGTCCAACAATTTCTGGAGGGCTGCATGATTTCCATGCCTGCTCTAGAGGGAAGGCCTTCTAGTGGTGGTGCCAAGAGCTAACCTTGGATCCCTTAATAGCTGCTTTTAATCAGACTTTAAATGTAAACTTGCTCTATCTGGTTTTAAACTGAAGAGGCTGTTATAATTTGATACTGAATTTTATTCATTTCTAATGCGAGCCACCTTGGGAAAACAATTATCTTGAAAGGTGGCCAAGAAACGTATTTAATAAGTAAATAAATAATAAAAGAAAGTATTTCCTTACCTCCCCAAGAAACCAGGCGGTAAGGAAGCCAAAAAGAACTGCATCATTGGCCTCTCGATCATACCAAGGAATCCCAATGGAGCAGCTTTCCCAGAGTTCTGTCTTCCAGCGATCCAAGCTCCAGGCAGTTGCTCCGATATCAATGAGGATCACGTAGGGTCCCCCTTCAATCAGCCAGCGACCAAAGTAAACCTGGACAGGGATTATACATGGAAGATTAGCTGGCACACTCACAGAGTTGCATAGTCCAGAGATTTTCTGTAACAACGCAGCCACTGAAACACATATTTTGACATTTAAATTATAAATGAATAAGCTATCCAAGTTCAAGACAGTGCGCTTTAATTTTATGGATATATGATTCCATCTGAAGCTAAATATTTTGGTTCCATGCCCTGCTACAAAAGATGTGAACACATGCAAACATACATGCACACATTTTAAAAAGTATGCATGTATGTGCCTTCAAAACGCCTGCTGATTTATGGTGACCCTGTTAATTTTTTATAGGGTTTTCTTAGGCAAGGAATCCTCAGGGGTGATTTTGCCAGTTCCTTCCTTTGAATGCACCTGGCATTCATTGGCAGTCTTCCATCCCAAGTACTAATCAGAGCCGACCCTCTTTAAGGACAGACAGATCCAATAGCCTGGAGACAACACGAAATATGGAGACCATGGAATAAGAGTAATTATGGGAGAAGAAAGGAATCCACATGGGCCAGAGAAATCCTACCCAAATTCTACCTTTTATTTCTCAGCTTTTGGCAGATGGTGCTTGTATGCTTTCATGTTGGTCATGAAACCTGGAAGCATGCTTCATATTTTTATTCATAAGTCAGACACATGGAAGTCCAAATTCTATATGAGGCCTCAACATTCTCTACAGAAATGCCTATGATGTATCATCATGATTTAGGGCCAAACTATTTATTTAAAAAATACCTCAGGTTTAAGCATAGTCATGGCAGCTTGCAACATGACTGTTGCAAAATCTGGTGACCTACCTAGGTCAAACTCAGCTCTGCACTTTCCTTGTTTGACCTTCAAGCTTTTCTCCTTTCTTGGGGAATCTACTAAGTCTTGACTGCCATCCAGAAAATTCCCCCACCATTACTTCATCAGCCAGAGGTTTCCCCCACTTCTTTCACTCACTCACTTCACTACACTATAATTGTTCCCTCTCAATTGGTTTCACAAGTCAAGGAACATAGTGCCCTATGTGAGAGTGTGAGGGGTGTGTGTAGTTAATTTTAGCCTTTAGTTCATATTACCCCATCTCCATTTTGTGAAAGGTCGCCTGCTCAGTGTTGTTCTTTGCTGAGTCGCCCAAAATAACTGCCTAAGCAGAAATATTCGGCAGCCCTCCTGGCCAAGCGGGGTTAGATAAAAAAAAACATAGAAAGAAAGAAAAGTATACAAACATCTATTGAATGTGGTACATATTAAAGTCCTATAGTGGCTACTGTCATTGATTGATTGAACCCATGTCCCATATTTCTCCCAAGATATGATTCAAGGCAGCTCACAATAATTTTTAAAAAATTAAGCTAAAATATTACAACAGAGAGAAGTGGGAAAGTAGGCTATAGTCCACCCCAAGCTCCATCCTGAAGCAGCACCAGAGAGACAAAACATTAACTTAGGGCCTTTGCAGACTGCCAGAAATAGTGCAAATTGAGTCCACTTTAACTGCCCTGACTCAGTGCTAGGGAATCATGGGAACTGTAGTTTATTGTGGCACCAGAGCTCTCTGACAGAGAAGACTCAATGTCTCAGAAAAAAATACAATTCCCATGATTCCCTAGCATTGAGCCAGGGCAGTTAAAGTGGACTCAATTTGCACTATTTCTAGCAGTCTGCAAAGGCCCTTAGAAAAGTTTAAAAAATAAATCACAATATTAAAAATGATTAAAATAGTTCAAAACATTTAAAACCTAAGTAAAAAGATTAAAAATACAGCATACCACTCTTGACACCCACTTCTACACCATAATTAACAATTACAACGTAACAATTACAGTTGTGTGTTTGCTTGCCTGCTATCTTTGAGCCTACCCAACTTTTAAGACCTTCAGGTAAAGGCTTTCCTTCTGTCCAACACCATCATAGGCGGGTTTGGTGAGGACACATAGAAACCAGTGTTCCTGCCCAGTGAGAAGTTACAATTGGCTCCAGCACAGCTGCAGGAAAACAAAAGGACCACCGCCTCCTATCTATTTTCTGTATCAATATTAGGTTTGAAATTTGGTGTGTCTGTCTCTGTGTAAGTGAGCACTGGGATCAGAAAGCAGGGATAAGTCTGGGATACAGCTCTCTTAGTACTCTCTCTCGTCTCCCTTCTTTAAGGAGGTCATTTTTCCTGCCTGCTCCAGTCGACCCCAACTCATGGCAATCCTGTGAATCAGACATCTCCAAGATCCTCTATCCTCCACTGCTCTGCTTAGGTCCTGTAAATTCATGCCTGTGACCTCTCTGAGTGCATTCAGTCTTCCTCTCTTTCTACTGCCTTCTACCTTTCCTAGCATTATTGTCTTTTCTAATGAGTCATGTCTTCTCATGATATGGCTCACATATGACAGTTTCAATTTGATCATCTTGGCTTCCAAAGAGATTTCAGGTTTGACCTCTTCAAGGACCAGGTTCATGTATGACATCTGCCATGCAGAAGTCACCAAGAACAATGTCCATGTGTGCTGACAGCTCCATATAAAATTATAGCATGTACCAGGGATGGAGGAACTGCGACTCTCCAAATACTGGACTGCAGTTTCCATGATCCCTCATACTATTGCAATGGTAGCTAGCTAGAGGCTGGTGGAATTTATACTCCAGTAACATCTGGAAGGAGCGCAATATGCTCCCCATCCCTAAAGTATATGAAAGAGTACAAGTGAGTCTTACTGCATCAGAACAAGGCATCTTGTCACAGGTTGTAGCCAACCAGACACATCCAAAAAGCTTATAAAGAAGGGACAGGAAGGCAGCGGTTTTCTTCCAACATCTGACATCTGAAAAAATGAGCTCCTAAATTTAGCTATTCTGACTCACAGAAGCTGATGCTCTATCTTTTGCCAAAACTATATTCAAATCACTTCTCCAAAGCCATCGGTTAAATCATGACTTGAAGGGAAAATCTGCATTTGCCTCTGTTGAATCTTCAGCTTAACATGGTGGGTGGGCAGGCAGAAACTTGTGACCCTCCTGATGTTGTTGGACTTCAGTTCCCACCATTCTAGATTTACTGTCTAGGTAGGAGAAGCAAAGGACCCTTGGAAGCGCCAGCTGAAAATAAGAGTTAGAATTCCAACTGTCTTTGATCTAGTGGAGCTTTAGGGAAAGAGTGAAATAGACAGAGCCTTTGCTTCCCCCTGCAGTCAAGAGCAGCTAAACACAACAGTAGACTGTTGTTTTGTTTTCTATATTTTAATATGAGAACCAGGAGCTTTGCATCTTCTTTCCCAAGACAAACTGGAGTCTTGAGTCAATGAATGCATCTACAATAGTGTTACCACCGTTTGACAGCCCTGTGTTTTCAACCAGGGAAAGGCACACAAACAAAAATCTGAAACTTAAGAGAGACTTAAATCTATATATGTCACAAACAGTGATGGTAGAGTTATTAATAAAACAAGGATGGAAGATGTGTCCCATCCCTCCCAGCTCCACACCATTAAAAACACACCTGCCACTCAAGTAGACAAATTGTACTGCCAGATGCCTCCAAGGGAAATATTTAATGAAGTGAACCTCCTTTGGCAGTCTTGAAATGCCCAGTCCAGCCCCCTACCAGTTGCCTAAAGCAATTCAAGTGCTTAATTTTTTAAAATCCGCATGATTTTAGGTCTGTTTTTAACATTAAACCATACAGAAACCCCTGCAAACACATGAAAGTAAGTGATAATATTCCTACCCCACCATAACCCCTAAACCCATACTGCCCCAATACCACCCTTTTCCTCTGCACTCTCTCTCAAAATGGTAATAGGAAGTGATGTCTGGGGAAATCTGAAGGAAAATCATCCCTGGCACCCACATAGTTGCATACCCCTGCCCTATATGGTCTATTGTGAATGGCAGCAACTGTCGAGGGCAGCCTTCCTCCAATGTGATGCCCGGCAGATGTTGTTCCATTACAGCTGCCATCAGTCCCCGCCAGCACAGTCAATTGTCAGACAGGAGTTGGGGTTGAAAATATCTGAATAGTGCCCACAACAGAGGAGTTTGCACCAAGGTCTAAAGCAGAGGTCTTTTGTCACACCTGTTGTTGTTATCACCTACAGGTCTTCTCCAACTTATGGCAACTCTAGGGCAAACTTACCATAGGATTTTCTTGGCAATTTTCTTCAGAGGGGGTTTGACATTGCCATCCTCTGTGACTGAGAGAGTATGGGCCTTTACAGACTGCCAGAAATAATGCAGCTTGAGGCCACTTTAACTGTCCTGGCTCAGTGCTAAAGAATCATGGGAACTGTAGTTTATTGTGGCATCAGAGCTCTCTGACAGAGAAGGCTCAATGTCCCAGAAAAAAATACAGTTCCCATGATTCTCTAGTACTGAGCCAGGACAGTTAAAGTGGCCTCAAGCTGCATTATTTATGGTAGTCTATAACTTGTCCTATGACTTGTCCAAGGTCACCCAGTGAGTTTCCATGGCTGAGCCGGGATTCAAACCCTGGCCTCCAAGTGTCCTAGTCCAATGCTCAAACTATTATACCACACTGGCTCAGAACATTACACCACATACATACTAGCCATTCTTTTGCCAATTTTTCTATAACTGACATTTCAAGGATTGAGTCAGGAACCTTCTTCATGTATACTCACTGTAGACGGTGAGGTCCCATTTGTGAGTATCAGGTATCTTGTTGTTGTGTGCCTACAATCTGTTTCCAATTTATGGTGACTCCAAGGCAAAGCCTATCACTGTTGTTTTATTTTGGAGGGGGGCAAGATTTGTTCAGATGGGTTTGCCAATGTCTTCCTCTTGAGGCTGAGAGTGTGATTCAGCCAAGATCACCCCATGGATTTCCATAGCTGAGCAGGGATTCAAACAAACCACTACACCATGCTGGCTATCAGGTATCTGCATCCCCAAATCCTAGTGTCTTCTTTTTTGTCTATTCTTACTGGTACCCGTCATCATCACCACCCTGAAGTTTCTTACTTTGCATCCTTTTGCATTCATGGAGTCAATAGTACGGCGGATGGCAGGGTTCGGTGGCTCTATGAGCTCCACTTGTGTGCGGACGTTCAATTCCAGGTAAGGCCCGATCAGGAAGTAATTCTCACCCCACTCGTCCAGTGTAATCTTGGCTTTGGTCTGGATAACCGTGTAGATACCACCAACTAAATAAGAGATAACTTGTAGAATTAGTTTCTTTCTTGTATGCATGTAATCCTGGTCTCTTATTTATGTAAATAATTACATCCTGCCCTACATCATCAGGTTCAGCCTATCTGTAGCCTTATATGAGCTTGCTCATGCTCTATGATCTTTGGAGGAGACCCTTGTCTCAGTTCTGCCACCCCTTACCAGGCATGTTTGGTAGGAACATGGGCAAAGGCATTCCTGGTGGCTGCTCCCAAGCTTTGGAACTCCCTACCTAGGGAGGCTAGGATAGGCTCCCTCCCTATTGTCCTTCCATTGGCAAATTCTACCATGCTTTTAGGAATTGTTTACAAGGACTTTTATTGGTGTGCTGTTTTGCTGATTTTTATTTTTGTCTCTTAATGGATTTGTTTCAAGGGGTATTAATTATATATGGGCTAATTATATTTTAACAATACCTTTTTATATAGTTTTACATCTGTTTTTGTAAATGCCTTTAACTGTACTTAGTTTTTCTAAGCACCTTGAGCTCCTACTGGGAATAAGGCAGAAGGAGGAAGATAACAGCCAGACTGTGATTAGGTATGCATTTTAGAGACTACATAATACTGTTTACAATACCTGTATTGGCTTCCAGTGTGCTTCCGAACCCAATTCAAAGTGCTGGTTTTGGCTTATAATGCCCTAAGCAGCATGGAGCTATGAAATCTGAAAGACTTGCTGATGTATGCCTTCAAGTATTTTCTGACCTATGGCAATACTAAGGTGATCCTATCACAGGGGTTTTCTTGGTAATATTTGTTCAGAGTGAGTTACCTTTGCCTTCCTCTGAGGATGAGAGAGTGTGACTTGCCCAAGGCCACCCAGTGGTTTCCATAACTGAGTAGAGATTTGAAACCTAGTCTCCAGAGTCGTAGATTGCATATAGTAGCTGTCTCCAGTCCAAGCTCATCCAGGTGATGTTGGACTATAGCCCCAGTCACCAGTATGCTAGCTGTGAGTCAAAGTACAGCCCATTTGGAAGCCTGGGGATCATAGGATTTGCAATCTTGTACCTGTGGAAGGGCCCAGGTGGGGACAATTGCAGCAGTGTGTTGTTATACTGTCACTCCAATGGTAAACCATAAATTCATGGAAGCGATCTGCCATCTGATCTGAACATCTGTGGATGCTCTGCATCCATCTGACGATTACATATCTTTTCTGAATGAGTTTCCATGTTGACATTACAGTAGGAATACTAAACGTTTACAAAATAAAAGGGTTTGCATTGCCTTTTGCAGACTAAACCATTCTTTGGTACTTGACGAGGAAGAATAAGGGCATCACCACTGTTCAGGAGATGCAGAGTTCACACAGAGCTTTTAAGACATGGGTTGCCTAAAGCTTTACTGCTTCAACCAAACTTGCACTGTAGATCATGGTGGGCAATTGGTGGCCTTCTCTTACATCCTGGACAGTATAGCCAATGGTAAGGGATGATGGAAGTTGCAATCCAACAACAATGTGAGGGTCTCAAACGGCTTAGATCCAGGCTATCTGAAAAGCTGAATCTCCCCATATGAGCCTGTACAAATTCTACAGCCTTTGCAGGAGAGTTTCCTCTCCACAATACCACTCTCAAGGCTTTTCTGGCAAAGACTTCTCCATAGCTCCTAGGCTATACAACAACAACAAAAAGATGTTTTTATTTAAATAGGCCTTTACCTTTTATCTGGTTGGAGTAGATGAATGTGCACACTTGTTTTTTAAAAATTTGTAATTGGTGTTTTATGTGTTTTTCATTGTTTTAAGACAATCAAAAACACATAACGCATATAGTAAAGTTTTAGTTGGACTAGCTGTTTAATGTTTTTAAAGCTTTTGTACCATATATTGTTTTAGCTGCTTTGCTTTACTTATATGGTAAGCCACTTTGACTCTCATTTTGGAAGAAGGGCAAAATATAAAGAAAATAAATAAATAAAAAACCCCATCTCTGTGCTCTAGCATAGTGTTTCTTAATACATATAAGAGCAACTGCACTGGGTTTTTATCTCCCTTCCTGCTCTTTGACAGAACTTTTGGCATATTGGCACATCTGCATAATAATCCAGGGAGTCAGGAGACAATGGCGTCAGGCACTAAATAAACTTGGCAGGGCATGGATAGGAAGCTGATCAAGTAACTAGGGCTGCATTTGCACTGCAGAAATTATCCAGTATCACACCATTTTATCTGCCATGGCTTAGTGCTATGGAATTGTGGGAACTGTAATTGTCTGAGAGACATCTAGCCTTCCCTATCAGAGAGCTCTGGTGCCAAATCAAACCACAATTCCCAGAACTGCATAGCATTGAGCCATGGCAGTTAAAGTGGTGTCAAACTGGATTATTTCTGCAGTGTGGATGCAGCCTATGTGCACATCACTGTAAATTATTCACTACATGACAAATGTACCTATTATCTTGCTTACAATTGATAATTAGGATTATTTTAAAGCTTTTTTTAATTACAGAGACAGTGTGGTGTAGTGGTTTGAGTGTTGAAGTAGGACTTCATGAGGCCAGGATTCAAATATTTGCTCAGTCACAGAAGCCCAGTGACCTTGAGCAAGTTGTTCTCATAGCATAAAAGGAAGGCAATGGCAAACTTTCTGAGAAGATCCTTGTTAAGAAAACTCTATGATAGGGTCACTACAAATCAGAGTCAACTTGAAGGCACATACTAACAAACTGTTTATTTCTACCCCATCCCTGAAGGATGCACAAGGAGAAAATATTCACAGATACTTTGCTGTAACCAGAAGGTATCAGTTACCCACCCTTGCAGTACACAGTCACTGCTTTCCAAAGGAACTGGAAAGGATCATTGCTCCTCCTGCATTTGCCCTCCTCTATGCAGCTAGGTGCCGGATCTCTTCTGAGAAGATACACAAACTGTTCCATCATGCCAGGTAGCCCCTGCCCAAGGAAGCCTGGCTCAGTCTACTAAATCCATGCCTGAAGCTTTAGAATCTTGATTCTTTGCTTCTCCTTCCAAGCCAGGTAATTTAAAAGAAAAGAAAGGAAAATCCAGACTTATTAATCATGTAGCAGGGGAAGTCTGATTTGGAAGTAGCATTGTAGAATATAAGAACCTGGGGCAACTTTACCTAAAGACAAAGTTCAGAGAGCATGGTTAGGAAGGGATTATTGGCATAAAGATCTACTTTGCTTCTCTTTATTGCTGGGGTGAAGAACCTTTGGCCCTCCAAACTACAGTTCAGTATCATCAGTCATGCTTGGAGGGCCTGAAAGAAATTGTAGAAACATCTGTATGACCAGCTCTCTGTCTCCCTGGAGGCTAACAAAATACAGTATTATAGCATGTGTTTTGGTGGACTATTGTCCACTTCATCAGATGAGTCTATGGCTGGGAGTGGAATTGCAGACAGTGAGATTGAAGGGAAATTAAATGAAGAAAGTACTATTACTGATCTCTGCCCAATTACCGGTACTATTTTCTGCATTTCATTTCCTTTTGACCTTAACTCCAAACATGTCTACTGTGTATATTCACAGTTACAATTTTGGTTAAAATTCTGTGCCTCCGATGGAATGGGCTATAGCCCAGGAAAACCCATGCAATAATAAATGTATTGGACTGTAGCAGTAGTAGGTCTCTAGATATTATTGGACTGCAGCTCCCAGGAGCTTTAACTAGCACAGCCAATGTGGAAGAATACTGGGAGCTGCAGTTCAACACCAAACATGATTCTCACCTGTAGTCTACAGAGCACCACAGGATTCCTTCTTGTTTATGCTATAATGGACTAATATGGTGAAACCTATGTAGTTCCAAAGGTTTCTAATCTTTGCTTTATAGTATCAACTCTATCTCACAACACTAGAACTAATTTAGGCAAAGGACAGCAAAGCATTGCTACAGAGGTCTTGCAAATATGTTTGTTCTCCATGGTAGAGAAGTGAAATAGAGCAGTGAAGTACAACACTAGAGTACTCATATCCTCCTGAACTTCAGACTATAGTTGTGCATGAATAGATGTCATTGAAACAACTGCATATGGATTCCCTGTTTGTACACTCCATCTCATATCCATTTTGATTCCCTTCCTTATTGCTTCCTGTGTCATATTTCAGATTGTAAGCTTCTTAGGCAAGAATATCTTCTCTTGTACTTTATAAAATGTCTGGAATGGTGACAGCTAAATAACATTATGAACAACCAGAGTTAGAATAAGCTACTTTTTTGTACTACAGCTCCCAATAGCTCCCTATTTCCCAAGCCAGCTGGGGATTCTGAGAGTTACAGTCTGAAAAATCATTTTTCCAAGCTCCAGTAGTAACAGAGATATGATCAGTAGCACTTCTCCTGGTTCTCCAGTATCCAACAATCAAAGAGGTGGCCAATGGAGAATGGTCTTTTTTTGTGTGGGCATCCAGTTTTGGAACTTTATCCTGAATATTTACTTTTTATCAACTTTTTAAGCTTTTAATAGAATAGCAAACCTTTACTCTGTTATTTTTATACATTTACCTTTTCTCTGCTGGGCTTTTGAGCTATTGTACCTTGTTGGTGGGAATTACAGTCATTACATTATTGTATTTCCCCCATGCCAGGTTTTATGACAGTTACTTACCTTAGGGCCATTTTATCATGAAAGTCAGAGCCGAAATTTTATAGACATACACAAATATGAACACAATTTCCCCACCTTTTAAGAGCAAATTAAATAACTCTTTAGGACGCTTGTGTTGAAGCACTGGAAATATGGAATATGGAGCCCAATATTTTGTGGGGTTTTTTTAACGTTAGGCTCATTGCTTAAGGAAAAAAGGCAGCTTTATGACTCCCTCCCTCTTTTCAAAGGGGTTTGCAACCCAGCCCTTTCCATCTTCTCTTTATCTCAAGATCTCTAAGATAAAGATTGCCTGCAATGCTTCCCTCAGTGTTTAAAGTTCAATCCTTCCACTGCGTATGCAATGCTGAGGTCCATTCTCCTATCAAGGGATGAAGGATTACTATTATTATTTACCACATTCTTATCCTGCTCTTCACCAAGTAGCTTCCACAACCACCCAGAAATATCAAAACTTGAGACAGTCCCTCCCTCAGGAGACCTGTAAAGTGCCAGGAACACTGATGGCTAAACAATAATAGTAATAACTATAATTGCAAAACATTACTTTTTTGGACTAAAATTCCCAGAAACCTCTACTGCCCATGCTGGCTGGGGAATTCTGGAAGTCCCTGCCTCAGGGATCATCAAAGAGGAGGAAAAGGGGGGGAAAACAGACACAAGATTCTGGGTTATTTCAGCAGGCTGAAAATTCAGCATGTCACAGAGGTGGATATAAGATCGATGGAAGAAATGCTATTTCCATTTTCTCCAGCGACCATAGCTATGGGTATCTGTAGGGAAGGTGAGTATCCATCTCAGGTAGAGCGCCATTGAGGCAAGATGGAAGGGAGCCTCTTTGATATTTTAATAATAATAATAATAATAATAATAATAATAATAAATTTTATTTCTAACCCGCCCCTCTGCTTCAGCAACCGGGGCAGCGTACAACAAAATTAAAACTGTTACAGATTAAAACATTTCGTCAACCAATCCCTAACCCTCCCACCCCTTTACAGTTTTATATTCCTGCATGCTTGCAGATTATTGTGAATTAGCTTTCCTGACATGTCTGTAATAAAGTATTGCATGCACTTCTCATGTGAATGGCTTTTCCCCCCTCCCATCTCTTCTGCTGTGATATATCTCCTCTTTGTGAAGTTTGCCATTGCTAATTTTGCTCTGGAAACACTTCACCACACTGTACAAATTATTTCGAAAAGAATTTCTTAATTACACATTTCCAGACAGCACCTCACATTTGTACATTTGACCACCGCTATAAATATATATATTTTAATTTCCCCTAGAGCATCTATGACCCTCAGTACTCTTTTATGTTCAGTTTAGATTGTATTAATATATCTGTATGGAAATTTTAATGTTGTAAGCCATCCCGATTGCTCTGCAGAGGGGCGGGATATATATTATTATTATTATTATTATTATTATTATTATTATTGTTAAAACTAAATTAAACTAATGCAAAGTTAAAATGACACATAAAATACTATATAAAACCAACTTAGGGCTTTTCCATCTCCCTGGTTGCATTTACACTGCAGAATGAATGCAGCTTGACACTGTGTTAGCGACTATGGTGCAATGCTATAGAATTATGGGATTTGTAGTTTTGTGAGCTATTTAGCTTTCTCTGTCAAAGAACTCTGCTGTCCTGCCAAACTACAAATCCCAGGATTCCATAGAATGGAGTCATGTCAGTTAAAGTGGTGTGAAACTGCATTCATTCAGCAGTGTGGTGGCAGCACCTAACAACCTCAGCTGTCTAGTTTGATGGATCAAGAAGACTCTCCTGGACTACACTTGATAGGAATTATAGCATGCTTTTCTATAAGGGCAAATGACACTTTCAAGTAGGATAAACACAAGCATCTCACATGGAAAACACAGGGTACTGCTGTTCTGTTTGGCATTAGGTGAAACTGAATTGGGAGGCTACAACCAGAAGCCAAGTAAGGGCCCTGAAAGGTAATGTTGACCACTGTGGTTCTTCTTTAGCTACTGGAGCTTGTGTGTCCTGTGTAACTGCTGTCTCATTCTTCCCGGAAATGCCCATACCACACAGTCAAGATTTTAAGATTCTGTAATTAATCAATACAAAGAATCATTGACTCCTAACCCTGAGATAATGGAAAAGGTATTTAATATTGATGTCTCTGCTAGACTTTCAGAAGGTGATTTTCGTATATACTAATAGCAATCTCAGTTTTCCGTGGCACCAGCCAAGCACAAGAGAGTAATATCAGTAGATTAAGAGGAAACTCCAAGGTTTATAGTAAGATTTTTCAAAAAGGTACAAGAAACCTTTGCGCTATGGGGAGAAAACACTGAGAGTATCCAATGAGGACTGAACATGATCTAGTAAGATTTTTTCCAAAAAGGTACAAGTAACCTTTGCGCTATGGGGAGAAAACACTGAGAGTATTCAATGAGGACTTAACATGATCCATGTCCATGAAATCCTAGGTGAATGTTGGAGGAGAGACCAGAAAAAAGTGGATTACAACAGAGTACCATAGTTAAAAGACTGAATGTTAACATTCCATGCAGCAACATTTTATTGCCACTCTCAAAAGTTTACTACAATAACTGCCTGATGAACATTCCTTCCTGGTACTGTAACTCCAAATTGTAACCTGCTGTATTTCAAAGTATATTTGGATAAAACCTTGATATGTGTGCATTTGTACTCACTTATTTGTGTACATATATACATAACCATTCTATAAGACTGATAGAAACACAAGTTCTTAGAATCAAAGAGTTGGAAGAGACCACAAGGGCCATACAGTCCAACCCCCTGAAATGCAGGAAATCATAATCAAAGATGAAGTGAATATATATATCTTTGGAGCAAGTCTTGCTGTATTCAATCGGATTTACTCATAGGTAAGTGCATGTAGTACTGCAATCTTAAGAAGATTTATATTAGGAATTTATATTAGGAACCCTACCCATCCCTGCATACACAGGGCTGTGGGTGAGCCCCAACAATTGTTAAAGAACACCTAGGCAAAATGTCTTCATCCAAAATATTATACCAAGGCATCTACTTAGTCTAGTAAGCTAAAAGCTTATCCAAAAAACCAAATTGATCAAGATTCAACTTTAAACACTGATACATGCCATTGGTGTCTAACTTTATTGCATGTGTGGCACCTACTTGATTTAATGATCACACAAGGACATTTGGGCGCATGTGGTCTTTAATGTAAATACTAAGCACTGAGCTATTTAATGGCTTACAGTTCAAAACCAGAATTTTGAAATGCATCCAAAAGACAATGTGGAGCCATGATAGATGCTTAGAGTGCTACTGTAACATGTCCTTGGCAACCCAGTTTTCATCAAGTGATAGACCATCATACTTTAGAGCCAAGGGAAACTTCTGGAAATACATCTAAAGCAGACCTATACAGAGCATACCATCTTCAGGGTCAAGATCTAGAATGCAGTTAAAGCTGATTTGGGGAAGCAGCTGAGATGGCAGAAGAGAATACATGAATGGCACCCATTGAGAACCAATGCACATGCTAAAACAAGCATTACTGCTGTTTAGTGATGTGTAACCATTAAACAGAAGGCACAGCAGGAATGTGAGGGGGTTGGGTGGGAGAAAGAATAAAACAGTTTAATGAGTCTGGGAAACAAAAAGGGAAGGGAGGTACACAATATAAAGCCTAGGACTGAAATCACAGCGGACATTTAACTACTTCTATGATTTTAGCAAACAATGTCATCTTTCTATACTGCATGGTAATCCCATGAGGACTAGCAGCATGATTTGGTTTCAATTTAAAGTTAGGCATTTGCAGGATCCCATGTGGTTTTCTTTCTTTTCTTTTCTTTTTTTTTTGGATGTGTTAAGCCACATGATTTCACATGACACAGCAGAAGCATGATCCTGGACTGTGCATGAGTCAGGAGAAGTTCTGCCAAGCTACCACCTGCTCTTTGGAAGCAGCCACCCTCCTCTGAAGTTTACTATTTATACAGGGATGCAATCACTCCAAGGACTGGGTGACATTTCAGAAAGCATATATTTTTTGGGATGTGTCTGTGGAGGTTGAAGGCAACCGAGGGAGCATGCAAGGCACATGTTCAAACCATGGGGAACAAGCCAGGAGAGTGTTAACCTTAAAAGAGGTCATGTCCTTACAACTGTACACAGGGACAGATCCTCTAGCTTTGGGACATTATCAGCAAATATCCAGGAGGAGGAGGAGGAATCCCCCGTGAGGCCCCTTAACCTATCCTGACACAAGTGCTACAGGGTCCTTTTCACACTCTCTCACATCTTTCCTGGCCCCAAACACATAGTTATAGGGAAGCAACCTAAAAAACTTCCCATCAAAATCTTGGCACCTCAAGGAAGACCTATCCTGGAGACACATTGCGTGATCATGTTGCGCCCTGGCAACCTGCCCCATTTGATAGCACTGGAAATGCTCAGCATAAAAGACTACTACAGTCTCTTATATTAATGCAATCGAGGATTTATAGCTGGGAGAGACTAATAACATGGGAGGGAAGGAGGCCCAAGTTATTTCACACAGTAGTTTTTAATGTTGTAAGCCGCCCCGATTGCTCTGCAGAGGGGCGGGATTTATTATTATTATTATTATTATTATTATTATTATTATTATTGAGACCACAGAGCAGAGCAAGGAAAAGTTACCTTTTGGATTATAACTCCCAGAATTTCTCAGCCAGCATAGGAGTTATAGCCCCCCCAAAATAAAAGTTTCAAGCTCTAGAATAGAGAGTTGCACTACCCCTTTAAGCCTTCTGTAGATGTTCAGAATTTGAGAATACTAAAGACATGAGTGGAAGAGCCAAGCCCAGACCCCTCAGGGAGACTCTCCACATAATTTTGAATTTAAGTTCCGATTTTTCAGGATTCCAAATTGTGTGGAGAGCACAACTGTGTGGAATTGTGAAGAAACAGATAGACAGAGGTTGTTCCTTCTAGAAAATCATCTGTCAACCATACAAGCTGATGGAAATGTAAAGAGGAAGGTGGGTCTAGCATATTCCCCCCCCCCTCCTTGGATTAAAAACAACACAAAGAGCAAAATGCAGACCTATGACAAACATCTTCCATTTTTTTTCTCCTGTATGGTTTTTAACACCTTGCCTGGTAAAGAAACCGGTGGAGCTTTGAAAGCTTGCAACATATATATTGTGCATTTTGGTTGGCTCCATAAAGGTATCACTGGTGGATTTTTGATGTCATTGGATTCCCCCCCCCACCTCCTTGTGAGTTAACTATAAAGTGGGCCCTTGGAATCCACTGAGGTTTGCTTCCAGTACCCCCTGGATACCAAAATTCATGGATGCTCAAGTCCCATTGTATACAATGGGGTAGTAAAACTCTGTCCTTCATATAAAATAGCAAAATCGAGCTTTGCTTTTGGGGTTTCTTTTTTAAAAAAATAAGCTATGGATAGCTGAATCCATGGATACAGAAGGTCAGCTGTACTTGCATTTCAAACACAAAACAGGAAATCCTGGCTCTCATAATCTTTTGCTCTAACTCTTGAAATGCTGTACGCTCATTTCCAGAGAACCTGGAGAATCTCAGCTCCCAGAATCCTTTCCTTCCATCTGGTTCTCTCTACCAGACAACTAGCTAAACCTACACACTCATGTCACTAAGGAACCAGTCCTTCCCTGCTCTAACCCAGTAAGGTCTCTGCTACAAAAACCTGTAAGACCCTGCAGCAGCAGGCTTGCTTCTTCCTATATGGTTCTTAGAGACTGGGCCAATTTCCTTCAAAGTCCTGACACAACTTTGCTTACAAAGATCTCGGATGAATCTACCCCAGTCCCTTCCTCTCTCTCTCACTCATGGTGGTCCACGTTCTTCTGCCCCAGTAAACAAAACAAAACACCCCATAGATAGTCTGGTTTCTTGTCTGCAATCTGCTCTGATCCCTTCTACACAATTAAAATACTCCTCATTCCAGTTGATTAGAATGCGATCTGGTCACACGCAATTTGCAGGAGTTTGGGCCTTTTCCAGGGAGGGCTGCAAAAAACTGCTTAAACATTGCAGTTTTTACCAGAATATCTGCAAGGATGTGGATTATCAAACGTGTGTGCCATTGGTCTGCTTCGCATGGATTCAAATGGCTGTGCGTTTTATAATAATAATAATAATAATAAAATTTATTTATATCCCACCCTTTGGTAACCCAATCAGGGCGGCTTACAACAGTAAAACATATACAAATCCGATCCCACAAACCCCTCCCCCCCTTAAAACAGTATTAAATCAAAATTTTGGCAGAGAAAGGGTAAATAGATGGGAATATTTGCAGAAACATGACAACAATTAAATGTCAATGCAAATGTGTGAAAATCCATAGCATTTTGTATAATACGCTTACAGGTCTCTCGGAGTCTCTAAGAAAACCATTAAAAAAACAAAGCACCACCTACCCTTATTGGCCACTTCCCAAGCCACCTCAAAGAGGACAGCATTCTCCAGGTCAAGTTCATCATCCCAGTCCTCTAACCCTGTCAGGGAGGTCACTGAGAGGCTCCGGGCCAGTGGCATGGCACTTGGTGGATGAAAGGATGCGAAAGCAAGGAAGGATGTAGATCAGAGGCTCAGGGTGTAGTCTGGAGAGAGAGAAAGGTGGATCATTTCAAACACTATAACATATGTCAGAAACATCTGGAATTTCAGAAGTCCCTGGAGTCTTTGCTCCCAGTTACCTTGTCGCATCTAAATAAACTCACCAATCTCCCCAAAATACCCCCAGCCCACTCTTCTTATTCTCAAGTACTTGGAAATTATGGAGCTAGCATGGTGTAGTGGTTTGAGCATTGGACTACAACTCTGGAGACCAGGGTTCAAATCCCTCCTCACCTAGAGCAAGTCACATTCTCTCAGCCTCACAGGATGGCAATGGCAAATCTCCTCTGGAGAAACTTGCCAAGAAAACAAAGTGTTAAAGTTTGCTTTAGGGTCTTGGAGGCACACCACAACACTTGGAAATCTTGGCTTCCAACTGTGACAAGCCCTGGCTCCCAGCCTACCTTGTCTAAACAATTATACACCAATTCCTCTCTCCCTCCGAGAGAGTGTGCTCAGAATGGCGCCTCCTCCATCTTCCAGAGAACCCAGGAGTCCTATCTCTCTCTCCCCCACAAAGATCTTTTTGGAAGGTAGCACTTAAGTCTTGAGTAGCAGCAACAGCTGAGGTTGGGAAGATGGAAAGGAAGAGGAGGGTGAGGGGTGACAGTTTGCAAGGGACTGAAACCTGAAGATTTCCAGACATAAAAAAGAAGGGCTGGAGGGGTGATTTTAAAAAAGTGGAAAGTGGCAAAAGAATGTATGTTAGTACCAATAAAGTGTGTGTGTGTGTGTGTGTGGAGAGAGAGAGAGAATTTGACATAGTGGTTTGAGTGTTGGACTACAACTTTGGAGACCAGGGTTCGATTCCCAGCTCGGCCATGAAACCCACTTGGTGACCTTTGGGCAAGTCACATACTCTCAGCCTCACAGGATGGCAATGGCAAACCTCCTCTGAACAGATCTTGCTAAGAAAACCCCATGATAGGTTCACCGTAGGGCTGCCATAAGTTGGAAATGATTTGAAGGGACACAACAACAACAAGAAATACACACACACACACACACACACTTCCCCTTTTTTTCTGTATATCTTTTATATGTTTAATAAATATATACATTTAAAAAGGTGGTAGGGGATCCCATTCTATGAAAGGGATCATACAATGTTTCCTTGTATGAAAGAGCCTTTTTATACATTGGGGACAAGGATTTTTTGTATCAGACTCTTGAGTAGCAGATGAAGGGACCTTGAATTGGAAGCTGTTGCTTGAGAGAATAAAAAGAAACAAGACAGTCTATTAGTTCCTGTTAAAAAAAAAAAAAAGAGAGAGAGAGAGAGAGAGAGAGGATTTCAGGGCCAGTATGAATGAGATCCGAAGTGTTAAGGCCGGATCGGGGGGGGGGGGGAGAAAAAAGGGTCATGTAAGGCTTGCAAGGAAAGGAATTTTGGAAAGAGGGGTTCAAGGAGGCATTAAATCTGGATTCTGTAGGGGTTTGGTGGAAGCTGGGATATAGGATTTAAAAAGGGAATAAAAAATATTAGTGTCTTATTTAAGAGTTAGGATGCTGCAGATTGATGGGTAGGGGGGAATCTGGATTTATTTGGAAGCACTCCTGGAAGTCCGATTGCACTTACCTTTTTGCAGCAGAGAAAACAACGACCCACTCACTCCAACTCCAGCAACCCACCTCTTGCACACCTTCCGCCTTCTTTCTCCCTTTTAGGAGGGCAAGGATTTCTTTTCCTCCTTTCCTCCTCCCTGATCAGGGTTCTTTTGCCTCCTTGTTTTGCTGACTGGATGGCAGGGAAGGACTCCCATCCGGCTCAATAACTAGGAGTGAGTTAAAGGAAGGGAAAAAGGGAAAGGAAGGAAGGAAGGGGAAAGAGAGAGAGGAGGAGAAGGAGGGAGGTTGTTGCAAGGTCTTAAAGGGGAACTCTCACCAGCAATGGCCAGGAAGGAAGGTGGGGTTTGGCAGAGAAGAGGGTGGTTGTGTAAAAGGGAGATCGGTAATAAAAGAAGAAAATTGGATGGAGGAACCTGGGGTGCATTTTATTGTTGTTGTGTGCCTTCAAGTCTTTTCTGACTTATGGGGACCCTAAGGTTGGGGTTTTCTTGGCGATTTTCTTCAGAGGGGGGTTGCCATTGCCTTCCCCTGAGGCTGAGAGAGTGTGATTTGCCCAAGGTCACCCAGTGGATTTCATGGCCGAGCTGGGAATCGAACCCTGGTCCCCAGAGTCCTAATCCAACACTCAAGAAGGAAATTGGATGGAGGAACGCTGCGGAGCATCTTGCTGCTTCTGTTGTGTGTCTTCAAGTCTTTTCTGATTTATGGGGACCCTAAGGCAAGCCTATCACTAGGGTTTCTTGGCAGGTTGTGTTCAGAGGGGGTTTGCCATGGTCATCCTCTGAGGCTGAGAGAGTGTGACTTGCCCAATGGCACCCCAGTGGGTATACATGGCTGAGCTGGGATTCAAACCCTAGTTTCCAGAGTCCTAATCCAAAACTCAAGCCACTAGCTATGCTTGTTCTCATCAGGGTGCATCTACTTATCTACATCTATATTGTAAAAATAATAGCTCCAGTCTGCAGGATCTTGGAATTTGTAGTTTTGTGAGGCACCAGAGCTCTTTGGCACAGAAGGACTAAAGAACCTGTTGTTGTTGTGTGCCTCCAAGTTATTTTTGACTTATGGCAACCCCATCATAGGGTTTTCTTGGCAAATTTCTTCAGAAGGGGTTTGCCATGGCCATCCTCTGAGGCTTAGAGAGTGTGACTTTTGAGTTTTGATGCTCAGACAAGGATTTGAACCCTGATCTCTAGAATTGTAGTCCAACGTTCAAGCCATTATATAGTGGGGGGGGGGGGGAATTTTGGGTTAGTAATGGAGAATAATTTATGAAAACAGACTATGAGTTAAGTAAGGTCCAAAACACACTGCAGAAATAATCTAGTTTGAGACTGCTTTAACTGCCCTGGCTCAGTGCTAGGGAATCCTGGGAATTGTAGATTATTGTGACAATAGAGGTCTCTGACAAAGAAAGCTAAATATCTCACAAAACTACAGTTCTCAAGATTTCCTAGCATTGAGCCAGGGCAGTTAAAGCGGTCTAAAACTGGATTATTTCTGCAGTGCGTTTAGGACCTAAGTGAAATAGGAATTGTTTTGTTGTTGTTAGCTGCCCTTGAGTTAGTTCAGATTCATGGCGACCCTGTGGATGAGACATCTCCAAGAATCCCTATCTTCCACTGCCTTGCCCAGATCCTGCAAGTCCTTCCCCATATAACCCCCCCCCCCCCCCCGGTTGAGTCTATCCATCTGGTTTGTGGTCTTCCTCTCTTTCTTCTACTCTTCCTAGCATTAGTGTTTTTTCTAGTGATCCATGCCTTCTTATTATGTGGCCAAAGTATGACAGACTCAACTTGATCATCTTTGCTTCCAAGGACAGCCCTGGTCTGATCTGTTCAAAAACCCATTTGTTTTGTCTTCTTGGCTGTCCATGGTATCCTAAGTACTCTTCTCCAGCACCACATTTCAAATGAATTTATTTTCTTTTTGTCTGCTTCCTTCACTGTCCAGCTCTTGCATCCGTACATGGTAACTGGGAATACAATGGCCGGAACAATTCTGACTTTAGTGCTCAGTTGTATGTCTTTGCTCTTCAGTATCTTTTCCCGTTCATTCATAGCTGCCCTTCCCTTTCCTAGTCTTCTTATTTCTTGTCTGCAGTTTCCATTCTGGTCAATGTTTGATCCTAGATACAGAAATAATCCAGTTTAAGACCACTTTAACTGGTCTGACTCAGTGCGAGCGTATCCTGGGAACTGTAGTTTATTGTGGCACCAGAGCTCTCTGGCAGAGGACAAATGTCTCACAAAATTACAGTTCCCAGGATTCCCTAGCACTGAGCCAGGACAGTTGGAGTGGTCTCAAACCGGATTATTTTTGCAGTGTGTTTTGGACCACAGAAAATATCATGTGAAAAGCCAGGCCCAGGCTACTCTTCATATGATATGTGTGACTTGCCTAAGGGCCTAAGGTCACCCAGTGGGTTTCCATGGCTGAGCTGGGAATCTAACACTGGTCTCCAGGGCCTCAAACCAGTACACCACATTGAGAGCATCTACACCAGTGGTCCCCAAACTGTGCCCTTTAAGGGATTTTGGACTTCGGCTCCCAGAATCCTAGAAGACTATTGGCCAACATGTCTGAGGCTTCTGGGAGCTGAAGTCCAAAATCTCTTAAAAGGGCAGAGTTTGGGGGCCACTGATTGTAGAAATAATGCAGTTTAACACCCCTTTGAGTGCTGTAGCTCCATCCTAGGGAATCCTGGGGTTTGTAGTTTTACAAGGTCTTCAGCCTTCTCTGCCCAAGAGGGCTGGTGCCTCACAGAACTACAAATCCCACTATGAACTGAGACTGGAAATTTATTTACTCAGTATGTTAAATAAGACCCAATCTCATGTAGAAAGGAAACACTGGAGAATTTTACTCTTTATGATAATGGCAGCAAGACTTTTGGTTGCACAAAAATGGAAAAATAATGAACTTCCTTTATTAGATGATTGGCTGCTAAAATTATCAGAAATTATGGAAATGGATATTTTGACTTGTCTGAATCAGGATATGAACGTAATTGAGAAAGAATGGTTTCTGGTAAACGAATTTTGTAAGAACGGATGGAATTAAACTATAGGTAGAGTAATAGGATGACAGGGAAATAAGATTTACTGTGCATCACAGGAATATAAAACTTTGTGACTACTATAGATATATGTGTGTATAGCATAAAAGAACAATAAATTCAAATAAATATGGTTCGGAAGAAAGGATGACTCCACAAGAGACATTGAAGAAGTAGAGTTTGGGGGTAGTTTTTTAAGTTGTTAAGCAAATTCTAATGTACATTACTGAAAAGATATGTATATGTTTGAAGAAAAAATAAAGTATATTTAAAAAAAGAATTACAAATCCCAGGATTCTGTAGGATAGAGCCGAGGCAGTTAAAGCGGTGCCAAATAACTGCCTTATTTCAGTGCAGTAAATGCACCTTCACTAATGAGGATGCCTCCACTACACTGCAGAAACAATCAGGTTTGACACCGCTTTAACTGCCATGGCTGAATGCTATGGAATTCTGGGAACTGTAGTTTGTTCTGGCGCCAGAGAGGGACGTGAGCGCTCGCACACACTCGGATTTCCCCGCGGTTGTAATCTAAATTTGTCAATGGTGCCTTTTGTTGGACCAATAGGAATGCGTCGTTGATCCACCAATGAGCTTTCAGAGAAGAACCCTCAGATTTTTTTTTTAAACGGCACGCTCACTTCGTCTGCCTCGAATCGCTGATAGGCTCTTCTCGTCATGATAGATGGGCAGGTATCCAATGAGATCCGCAGATTTTTTAAATTGACAATAAACCCACCCAATGGCTGATTCTCTAAGCAGAAAAGGCCTTTGTTAGTCCCCGAGAGGTGTCCTGTCCTTCCTCCTAGCATTTGACCTTGGCGTTGAGTAACAGGAACCAATGGATAAGGTTTTCTCAGGTCCCAATTCAGATTGACATGTTTTTCGACCAATAAGACATTGGCACTCATTTAAAAACCATTTGCCCCTATGATGGACATGTATCTCAGCCAATAAGAAAATTAGGGGACTATAAACTGTTTGATTGACCGGTACTTCGACCAATGGGGACAAGAAAATAGCCTTTGTAGGCGGTACCTTGCTGTTAAATGGCGTTGTATCCCCTCCAGTCGAGTTTGGCTTTTGTAGAAGGGATTTTTGTTTGTTTGTTTGCTTTCTATTAATTTATTAAGCCACAGAGAATACGAAGGTATTAATTCTACAGTACTAAATTTTTCCTTCTGAGAGACTGAAGCCTTCGACACCTCTTCTGTCATGTTTCCTTCATGGCAATTAGTTTAATTAATAGCGCTTGAAGCGAACGCTCTCCTTTGATTGTCACCTCAGTCAACGAATCCTTTTCTTCTTTCCGCCTCACAGAACTAAAAGAGCCAATGACTACGGAGAAGACGGAGCCTTTTGTTTTGAATGATATTCCGAGAATCCAATAGGTGCTGAGATAGCTCAAAAAAAAAACACGCCTCCCGATATTAATTGGTGGAGATCCTCCTATTCGGACCAATCAATAAAAAGAGGGCGGCCTCTCAACAGTGACTGACAGCTTCGGGGAAACGACCCGGCGCGTGCGTACGAGGCGCAAAGAAAAGCCCCGCCCCCTGCACCGAATGCAACCAATGAGAATTCGAATCTGGTTGACGGACAAGCCTCTTCCCCCTCTTCTGACGAAAAGAGGCCCCGCAGGCCAATGGAAATCTGAGAGGCGGGGTTTAACTCCCTGCTATTCTTGTCCTGTGAGTGACAGCAGTGTGGCCCAATGGGCTACTGAAGTCTCTCCTTCCCCCCCATTTTACTCAACTTGGGGGGGGAGTCGGACGAGTGGCTCTCTCTTTCAGTGTCTGAGTCGCAAGATGGCGGAGGCTGCAAACTGCATCATGGAGGTGAGGGAGCCTAGGAGGGGGCGGAGGAGACCCAGGAAGGGGACGGGAGCCCTGGAAACGACCCCCTCGCCTCCCCAGCGCCCCACAGTCCCTCGCCCCACAGAGCCCTAGCCCCCTAGGAAGCCCTGGGGAGGAGGGGGCGCTCGCCTCAGACTCCCCCAGGACCCCCTTCACAGCCAGCCTGCCTGAAAAAGCCCCGTCCCCTCGGCCTGGCCCACCCCCAGCCCCACATACCTAGCCATACAGCCTCCCTCCTCCCTCCCCACCCCCACGGGTGCCTTCTCCTCCCCACACAAAGCCGGCTGCCTCAATGAAATTGCCTCCCTCGGTTCCCCTGGGTGGTTCCCCCCCCGAAAATCTCATCCCCACTTTATTATTAAAAGCAATGGTTCCCCCCCCCCAATGTATGAATCCTCCCGTCTCAGACCCCCAAATCATTATTAAAGGGGATGGCCCCCCCATCTATGAATCTTGCCACTTCAGACCCCAAATTCCCACATTATTATTAAAAAGAATGGCCCCCATGTATGAATCCTCCTACCTCAGACCCCCAAATTTCCACATTATAATTAAAAGGAATGCCCCCCTTTAATAATGAATGAATCCTCCCACCTCAGACCCCCAAATCATTATTAAAGGGGATGGCCCCCATCCATGAATCTTTCCCCTTCAGACCCCCAAATTCCCACATTATTATTAAAAGGAATGGCCCCCATCTATGAATCCTCCCACCTCAGACCCCCAAATTCCCCCATCATTATTAAAGGGAATCCCCCCATTTATAAATCTTCCCACCTGACCCTCAAATCCCCACTTTATTATTAAGGGCAATGGATCCCCCTTGCATGACTCTTCCCTCTCAACCTCAGACCCCCAAATCCCCACATCAGCAACGGATCCCATGTATGAATCTTCCCCCCTCAGACCCCCCAAATCCCCCAATTAAAGGCAATGGACCCCCCATATATGAATCTTCCTGGCAATGGACCCCATGTATGAATCTTCCCCCCTCATACCCCCAAATCCCCTCGTCATTATTAAAGGGAATGGTTTCCCCACCCCCAATATATTAATCTTCCCTTCCCAAATCACCCCTAGAATCCCTTCCATATATATATATATATATATATCTTCCCTCCCCACCTCAAATTCCCTCCAAATCTGGGGAGGGAGGAATGGATTGAGTAAGATTTGTGGCCGTCCTTTTCTGGTATGAAAAGGCTCTCTGCCATGGGGGTTTCTCCTCCCTTGGGGCTCCACATTTGTGTCTTTATAATCCTGGGGGGGGGGTCTTCTCCCCCTCCCTCCCCCCCAAAGTTGGGCACCCTCTTTCTCCTCTCTCTCTCTGTGCCTTCCTAATTTGATTTCTTTCCTCCTCATGGTCCCCGCGTGGCACGCCTTGCCCCATAGGATCCCGCCTTCTTTGGCCCATCCAGCTCCACCCCCGCAGTCCTTGTAAGAAAGCAGGCCGGCCCCATAGAGGCCAAAGCCTCCTCCTCCTCCTCCTCCTCCTTCCCCCCCTTTGGTGGAATTTCCTCTTAATCATCCCCTTTCCTCTCCTGTCTGGATCTCTGTCCCATAGGGATTCCCTGATCTCTTGAACCGATTTTGCTGCTACTTCTTGTACCAAGCGTAAAGCCATTTAGCAGGATTCCCCCCAAGAACACGCTTCACACGTCGCCCCTGTCCAGCTTTGTCCAAGAAGGATCGTCCTTTCCCCCCATTTTGAATTCAGTGGGGTTTGGTGCCAGGAACCCCCAATGGATACCAAAAAAACTGGGTGCTCAGGTCCCATTAAATGCAATGGCATAGTACTGTCAGCTCTCCATAGCCATGGATTCTTTTTTCCACAGATTCAAGCGTCCACAGTTTGAAAATCTTTTAAAAATACTTAAATACCAAAAAGTAATCCTTGATTTTGCCATTTTATGCAAGGAACCAAACCCCTGCAGATACCAAGGGCCCATTGTAATAATAATAATAATAATACCCCGTTTTATTTAATGGGACTTGAGTATCCATGGATTTTGGTATCCACCGTGTGTGTGTGTGTGTGTGTGTGTGTCCTGGAACCAAACCCCAGCAGATACCAAGGAACCACTGTAAAATGGTGTCCTTAAATGAAATGGCAAAATCAAGGTTTGCTTTTTGGAATTTCTGTTTTGTTTTGTTTTTGTTTTTAAAAACTCAAGCCATGGATAAAGGAACTGTGTATGCGGAGGACCAACTACCATAAAATTGTTTTCGCTGTCCCTTGGAGCCTTTCTCCTGTCAGCCCCACAGAGCATGCGCACGACGCCAGCGCCGTTGGGTGTTCCAAAATGGCGCCTGCCATCATGCGCATGCGTGCGCAGGTGCAGGCGCCATTTTGGACCCCAAAATGGCACCCACGCTCGCGTGCGGTGTGGCGGTGGCGCGTGCGTGGCAGCGGCGGCAGGACCGGCCACGGGCCGGTCCAAAGGCCTCAGCGGGCCAGACTTGGCCCGTGGGTCGTAGGTTGCCGACCTCTGCCTTAGGGTAACCATATGTTGGACATGACTTAAGGGCACACAACAACAACAACATAAGATATCTTGGAAATGAGACCTAAGTCTAAACACAGAATTAATTTGTTTCATATACATACACATAACCTAAAGGTAAATTTTAATACTGTATTTTTAAAAATAATTTGGTGCACGAAACAAAGTTTGTATACACAGAAAACAAAGGTGTCCACTATCTCAGCCACCCATAAAAAAAAAGTTTTGGTCTTTGGAATATTTTGGATGTTGGAATTGTGGATAAGGGAGACTCAACCTGTACTTTTTCAAAATAAGGCATCAGAGACTGTTGAAGCCTTCCAGCTCATGGATATTCAGCCTTCCTTAAATCCCTCCACCCAAAGCAAAAGGACCCTGCTGACTCTTTTGGACACTAGGCCACTTTTTTCATCCCTCTCCATCCTAAAATGCTCTTTATGCAGTGCCCTTAATAATGAATTGTGTAGGGTAACCCACTTCTACACTTTCTTTCCTTGTTCTATAGGGAGCACCAGGTCCAAATTACCACAGCCTTTTACTTTGAGAGACTTATTTATGTCCTGGTAATAAGGGGCTTTGGAAGGGGTGGGGGAGGCTATTTTCTATTGTGAGAGGATACCCCATGATGAGTGCCATTCACTAGTTGAGTGAAATCTGTCTTGAGGAGAGACATTATGCTTTGTCTTGTAGAAGAGGATCAGTGAAGAAGGAGATACCTGGGTTGTTGTTTTTTGGGGGGGGGAGAGACTGGCAACAATGCTGAGGTCTTCTGCAGGTTGGAAAATGCTCTCAACACTTGGATAGTATGGTGGTGACCTTGGGGATACTTTAGAGTTGAGAATGGAGAGGAAAAGGATGAGAGGAACAAATCTGGGCTGGTTTGAATATTGGAAGTTTTGGCATGTAGGTGTCAGAGGATAGGGTTACATTGGGATTAATGGAACGGAGGAGGGAAAGTGCTATTTGTATTGGAATTGTGAGATTGAATTGGATAAGACCTGAAAAAAAGCTGCATGGGGCTCTGAGGAGGGAAATATATGGGTGGCTGAGCTGGGGGAAGTTTCCTATGACAGGAAATTGATTTCTCTCCCGCCCATTTGGCCATGTGGCCTTCATTTAAACAAAGACGCATCCAGTATTGGGACAGGTCTTTACTCTCCCCCCCCCCCAGCCAAAAATCCTTACTGGAAAGGGAATAGAGGGAGAAGAAGGGTTTCTTTTGAGGAAGGTGGGCTTATTGCTGCCTTTGGATTCATAATGGTTTCAGTAGTGCTTCTGAAAAGTTACTTTTTTCAGATTATAGGTCCTAGGATCTTCAGCCAGCTCAACTAAAGGAGGATTCTGGGGTTCGTAGTAAAAAAGGAACTTTTACATGCTAACTTTTACAAGCAGTTTCAAATACCTTAGAAAACAATTTGCATTTCGGTTTGCATGTGCCCTTAAAGTTGGGGTGGGCAAAATACAGGACTCTAGATATTGTTGATTTGCAATTCCCATCAGCCCTCATCAGTATGAGCAGTGGTGAGGGATACTGGGAGTTGCAGTCCATCATCTTGAGGGCTGCCCTTTGACCTTTTCTGCCTTAAAGGGTGTCCCTCAACCACACCCAATAACTGTTACCACATTCCCTAGGAGCTTTCTGGAAACCTTGTCTGGCTCTTCCTCCTCTTGAAACTGGTGGTTGGTTTTTTCAGTTTTTCAGGTTTCTTGCAGGATTTATTTGGGTAACTTACACCAAACCTGATCAGGGGATTGTTCTATTATGTCTTCTTAGACTAGGGATCAGTGGAGGCAAGGGGTACTATTAGTAGCTTAGTGTAGAGATGTAGTATAGATGTTTATATGGATTGATGAATACCAGGTGCTGTAGGCATTGTTTCAGAGGAGGGATTGACAAAACCCAATAAAATTCATGGGGTCACCATAATCAACAGGTGACTTGAAGGCATTTGCACTCACACACACAAACACATGTATCTGAGACTTGGAATAGGATAGAATGAAAAAAGTGCTTTGAAAGTAATGGATATATCTGGAATGACTATTGAAAGTCAACAATGAATGTAAAGAGTACCAAGGAGAGTGTTTGAATTTGGATAACTTGTGCCCTTCCCCATGTCCATGTTGGTTGGGGCTTATGGGCATGGGAATCAACAATATTGCAAGGGCCACCAGTTCCCCACTCTTGACCTGGTCCTCTTGTTTACCTGGGTATTTCCCCTGCATACTGTAAACACATGCAAATTGTTTGTCATTCTGTTTCACCTCTATTACCTTAAAGCACTTCAGGCATAACTGTGAGGTTGTACTTAAATTTTCTTGTGGAAATGTTATCCCAGAACAATTAGACCTTACACCTACTCCTTTTTCAAGAGGGATGCAGGGAATAGGGGTGGTGTCAGAAAGAGCAGTTATCAGCTTGACCAGGAGTGGTGTATAACAAAGCAGTCTGGCAGATCCTTGTATAGTAACCTTGTCGAGCTTTTTGGCTGACTTTTTTTCTATTCTCGGCATGGGATTGCGATAATCCCATAAGAGGCCTCTTTAGGACAGGAGGCAACCTTGTTCTGTGGACTAGAGTTGGCGGGAGGCTCTCTTAAGAAGAGTCTCTCCCCATTTCTTGCATCTGTGTGTTGCCATGGCAATCCTGAGACCAGGTACCAAGCTCTGGAAAGAAGCCTGTTTTTTTTAGCTACCAGGGTCAAACATAATTGAGGATGCCCTTGACACTCTCCCCTCAAATCACAATCTGAGCTCCCGAGTCCTTGGCCACTTTTTACCACTTCTTTTGCTTCTGCCTCCCCCTGCCCCCCAAGCCCTGGATCAATGACAAGACCCAGTCTCCGGCTCAGTTCCCGTTGAGCTCTGAATTGACTATATTTCCCTTGTTACTCTCTCTTTCCTAGAATTTTGTAACCACGCTGGCTAATGGGATGAGCCTGCAGACTCCGCTAGAAGATGTAAATATCCTTTGAGTTCCTGATGGCTAAACTAGTGCCCAGCCCTGGGGTGGGTGAGGCATACTAGCCCTGGCCAAGTCTGTTTTTCTTCCTATGTTGCCAGCTTGGCAGTTCACCATCACATAGCCCCCTTCTCTCCCTTGTATTTGTCTTTTGCTTTTTAAAAATGGCTCTTTAGCTGCTCCTCTGCTTTTTTAGGCAGCTGCTTAGAAATACTGTTCTTCAAAGCTGATATGAACAACTTAGTATCATGTCCCATGAATCGTACAAAATGGTCATCTTCTCTTCCCACTCTTTTCCCCCTACATTCCATCCCACCTTCCTAGAACTTGCTTTAATTTCTGTCCTTGTATACCTTTTGATATACATATTCAGTTAATTCTCATTAGCAATTTTAACTCATCATACATTTCCTGCCTAGTCTGGGAGGTTGAACAGTACAAGAGGCTCAAGTGATTAAGACGCTGCAAGATCGGCAGGTTGGCAGTTTGAGGCCCTGGTGCAGCATGATGGGGTGAGCTCCCATCATTAGTCGCAGCTTCTGCCAACCTAGCAGTTTGAAAGCATGCAAATACAAGTAGATAAATAGGTATCACTTCGGTGGGAAAGTAAACAGCGTTCTGTGAAATCATGATCGCCACATGATCACAGTGTAGTCTCTGACAACACTGGCTCTTTGGCTTAGTAACAGAGATGAGCACCACCCTCTGTGGTTGGACACGACTTGACAACCTTGTCCACAGGGAATACCTTTTACCTTTACTGTATTTTACTTGGTGACTGGATATTCCCACTTCTCTCTGAGATAAGAGTATTGAGACGGGTCATAGTAGTTTATCACAAATACCTGTAGTTCAGTTCAGTTTACTTCATTTATTTATTTATTTACTGGATTTATATCCCACTTTTCTCCCACAATGGGATTTGCTAGTAATGGGATTCTGTGAGTATACTCTTAGTGGAACCTCTCTGGATTTTATATGCCTTTGATCCAGACAATTTACAAAATAAGGTGTTCTGGTGTAAACTCCTGGGCTTTTGTTTCAAAAGGAGTTGGGATGTGAAGGCTGGAGGAGAAAAATCCCCCCACTTTTTAGGCTAGGGAGGAGGGAGATTATTTTTCCTTTTTTCATTGCTGTGCCTTCACATCCATATTTTTAGTCCTCAGGCACAACCAGAACATGTGAGGGCAGTTCTCCTTGAAGGTCTCAGAACCTTCTTTGGAATGTTAAGGAAGAAACAAGGGTTGTGGGGAGGAGATCACTGGGTTTTTAGAGCTGGTCAGAGGAATAGACTGCTGGACTTAGTCCAGCTGCTCATAGGTGCTAGCTACATCCTTCTGATATGCTTCACACCTGTTCTTCTCTGGTGTATTGTAATTCTCTGTTCCTGAGTCTCTTTCTTATATATATATATTTCTCTTTCAATGTCTTTCTGCTTTAAAAAACACTATCCTAGCGGGTTGCATGTTTGATGGAAATTAACTTGTGGGAGGCAATGGAATTTGTGGGGTAGGGAACTGGGTGGCTCTGGGTGTATGGGTGGTGGCATTGAGAGTATTTGGTTCATTGCTTCCTTAACTTATATTGCAGCTCTCCACTCCTGGGGTCATTCAGGGGGTAGAGCAGCTCAGGAGGTAGGCCTACACACCAGTACAGCCTGCTGCCCTTCCCCTGGGGTGGGAGTGGAAGGATTGCTCCCAGAGTGCCAGGCAGGGGGAGAGAAGAGCTGGGGTCCATAGATACCATAGGACTGAGAAGACTGAAGTGAAGGTTTCTGGCAAAGGACAGATCATTCCCCTGCTACTAGATAGGAGTTAGCATCCCTCTTTCTTATTTTGAAGTAAATTAGAAGAGGAGTTTGTCAAAGAGTAATACATAAAAGAGGGAATTCTAGCAGGTATAAATTCCAATGGTGATACTATACTTGCCAGACATCAATCTGTGTAGAACAGAAATGACAAATGTCCAGATGCTCTTGGACTGTAATCCTCATCATCATTCATCATTGGGTATGCCTGCTGGGCAAATGGAAGTTGCAGTTTGACAAAGTTTGGAAAGCAACACATTCCCTTCCCCTGATACAGGTTTATTTTCTCCACCTTTACCTGGCTACCTTTCAGTCTAGTGATCCTAAGGTGTTCTACAGCAGATTGTTTTGTGTTTGTGTATCCTGATCCTGTCTGATCTTGGAAGCTAAGCAAGGTCAGCCTTGGTTTATACTTGGATGGGAGACTGCCAACAAATATCAGATGCTCTATTCAGAGGAAGGAACTGACAAAGCAACTTCTTGAATATTCCTTGCCTAGGAAATCTCTTATAAAATTCATGAGGCTTCCACAAGTCAACAGGCAAATTGAAGGCACGTTCACACAGATTGTTACTGATATCCCAATGCATAACACATACATAATGCGACAGTCAGGAGTGCCTGTTATCAGCTTCGGCTGATACGCCAGCTGCGTCCATTCCTGGATAAGAAAGACCTGGAAACTGTTGTCCACGCACTGGTAACCTCACGTTTAGATTACTGCAATGCACTCTACATGGGGCTACCCTTGTGCTTAACTCGGAAACTTCAACTGGTGCAAAATATGGCAGCCAGATTAATCACCGGAACATCTAGGAGGGAGCATATTACACCAGTGCTCAAATCCCTCCACTGGCTGCCAATTAGTTTCCGGGCGCAGTACAAGGTGTTGGTTTTGACCTTTAAAGCCCTACATGGCTTGGGTCCAGCTTATCTTAGGGACCGCCTTTCCCCATATGAGCCCCCCCGCGCTCTCCGGTCAGCGGGAAAGAATCTATTATTACAGCCAAGGTTGAGGTCTACACAGACCTCACAGAGGGCATTTTCTGCCATCGCCCCTAAATTATGGAATGGCCTGTCGGATGAGATCCGTCTTATCACAACGCTTACTGCTTTTAAGAAAGCAGTTAAGACGGATCTCTTCCGGCAGGCCTTCCCGGAATAACCCTCCTCGGAGGACGAACAGTGATCTCTCCCCCCCCCTAGCTTTTGCTGTCTGGCCGCTTGTTTGCATTTGTTGTTTTTATTGTATTTTATTGCCATATTGTCATTGTTTTAATATAATTTAAGTTTAATCCTGTTTTAAGGGGTGTGGGAGGGAAGTGGGAGGAGGGATTAGGATTTGGATCGTTTTAACTGTTGTATTTTAATTGTTGTACGCCGCCCCGATTGCGACGCAGAGGGGCGGGTTAGAAATAAAACTTATTATTATTATTATTATTATAATGGGAAGCAAGCCTCCTAGTGCTTCTTTTTCTCAGCCTCATGGTTGGTACCAGCCATGGTGTTATTTTGGGGAAAGAGGGAGTGCAGCCTCCCAGTGGCTGTTGAACCCTTTGGTCAGTGAATGACCGCCCCCTTCCTGGGAATGAAGAATGTAATTTCCAAGTGGCCTTTCACCATGTGGCCCATGGAATAGGTTGGTGTGTTCTTCCCTCCAAATCTGCAGTGTTGGATTGATGCCTAACCTCCTTTCATGTATCTTGCCAATCCTCCACATATAATACGGGGACAATACTAATTTATCCCAGTTAATGAAGAACCACTATTTGAATTTAGTTTTGCTGTGGGTCACCACTAATATAGAGATCATGCAGGTCTCCAGATGGTGGTGGTCCACAACCACAGTATTGGCTGTGCCAACAAGGAGAGCTAGGAGTTGCAGTCCAGCAACATCTGGAGGGCTGTATGGTTCCCATCTGCACCTTACAATATGCTAGAGGTTACTGATGTAGTGTGTGTCAAGTGCTTTGAATGCTCTAAAGTGGTGGATAAATTATCATAATTGTTGCTTATTTCACTAGGCCAATGTGTAATTGTTAGAATATTGGAGTGGAATTTGGGAGACCTAAATTGTAGTTCCTCCTGAATTTTGGAACTCACTGGATGACCTTGCACCAGTCACTGCCTGAGAATTCTAGAGACTTCTTGGGGTTGGTGTTAAAAGATGAAGCTGAAAAAGGAGAAGGGAAATAGCTTTTTTCCACCCTTGGCTTTTAGCATAGCCAAGTATTTAGGTGAGTCTCCTTAAGAGTATTCTGCCACTTAAATGGAGGGTTAGGATGAAAGCTTCTATATATTTTCACAGTTTGAGCTTGATACACAAATACAGTCGTCCCTCCTAATTCATGGACTTCCTGTTCGCGGTCTTGAATTTTCACGGATGGGAAGCCAGGAGAGACAGGAGTGCACAGCCATTATATCCAATGGGACTTGGATACAACAGATCCCCTGTGAATCGGGAGGGATGATTGTAATAAATCTCATGGGGGTGTTTATGTGTTTGGTCTTCAAAATAATGAAAGAGAGGAACAGAGGAGTCTGGGGGTTGCGCCCAAGCTGTGGAGACACGTGTAGATGTAAACCAGCACCTTGAATTATGCCAACAAGATGAATGGGTCGTTTGCAGGCACAAGAACTGGTGTAATGTATTCTCAATTATCCATTTCCCAAGAAATCAGACCTTTCTCATCTCCCAAGCACACATAGCAATAGCATCACTGGGAGCAGATTCATAGCTTGATAAATTGCTTTGGTTTACTTTTGACAGCATGAGTAATTGTTAGAAGAGGTAAGAATCCAACAGCAAGTTGTAGCTTTTCTTCCCAATGGGTTTTTTTTAATAATGTGAAAAAGTGACTTATTTGAACTAAAATTTCCAGTGGCTAGTTGGTTTGGGGGATTCTGGCAGTGACAGTTCAAAAAGTCACTTCAAAATGTTCTGTTTTTTCCTGGTGAAGTTCAAGAACAGAGTTGGGCAACTTTAATCTTCCAGATGGGGCTGGACTACAACATTATTCTTCACCAATGTCTGTGCTGCCTAGAATTGATTGCAGTCCAACCACAGCAGGAGGGCTGTGTGCCTTCCTCCCAATTCCCCATAGACACATGTTTTTCAGCACAGTTCCTACACATGAATCTCAGCTGCCAATCTGTGGCCACATTTTGTGTAATACTGTCTTGTAGTTTTGTTGTCCCCCCTCCCCCATCCTGTTCTACATATTGAGCTGGTTCATTTAGATCCTGAGGAAGTGGAAACTACAATGTGTTTGAAATGTGAGAATGGTCCCATTAACCCTCTTCCTCCCTACTCACAGTGTCTAAAGTGGAGGATGCAATGGACATTTTATGGCTATCTTGTTGAAAATTCTAGTAAACCATATCTCAGGACTGTGTTCCCCGCTCCCCCAGAATAGCTTTTTATTTGCTCCCCCATTAGAATGAAGTGATCTGCTTAAAAATGTTAGGAAGTATTTTAGGTTTCGCCAAAACAATAAATTACAAAGGAAAAAGGGGCATGAAAGGTACATCAGAACATCAATATGTATAGTCAAAGTTAACCAGCTCCGGCACACTCTGAGCAAAAATAGCACTTTATCCAAGAATAAACTTGAATAATCCCTAAAGGCAAGCTAATGCTTGGATTGTAAAATGACATTACGCTTGTGTGATCTTGAAGTTTTCATGGCACGAAGGTGTTCACCTTCACCAGCGTGAGTGTAAGACCATAGGTGTAAACAGTTTGTCTTTCACTAGGATTAATGTTTGACTGTAGGATAAAGTGTCACTACTATATCAGAAACTTCAACCATATGTATGCACATGACATTTCTGTATGCAGACAGGAGGGGCCAAGCTGCTTTTAGGCTAATGACTTTCTTTTGAGGTGAGAGAGAAAAGGGGAGCAAATGAATTCTCCATGGGAATAGAGTAAGATGAGAGCTGTAGGAATTTCTAGAAGTCAGTGAATTGCTATTCAACTAATGAAGAGCCACTATTTGAATTTAGTTTTGCAGTGGACCACCACTGATGTTGATGTGAGTATTGCCAACTAGCAATACATGCAGCACTTCCAATCTTTTGTAAGCAAGAAAACCCACTTGCACCCTCTAGATCAGTGCTACTCAAAATGTTACCCCTGGACTTGTGCTGATCTTTGAGCCATTGGCTGCCAGTCATAGAGAATTTCCAGAAAAGAAACAGTTGTAGTTGATAGACATAAATAAATTGCTGGTCCTTGGCACTTTGGGGGGGAAACCCTGCTTGTTCCCCACATCCCACACATAGGTCAGGATGGGCAACTGTGAAGGGACCATTTTTACACATGGACCTTCAGGGTGACACAAACAGAAGTCTGACGCAAATGGAAATGGTATCATGTTACTTCCTGTTCAATTTTTGGATTTTTTTTCATTTTTCAAATTATTTGTGTTGGGAAGCTCTGGCATTTTCCAGCAGTTCCAATCCATTATTTTGCCTTTGAGGGGGCAACAAGAGCCTGTGGATCTTTTTTTGGAGATGGTCAGTTTCGGGGCCACGAAATGGAAAATGTGGGCCACTTAGCATACAGAAAAGGAGTGGGGTGGGAATGGTGGGATAAGAGCTCAGTGCAGTGAGGGTTGTATATCCTTGTGGAGAATGTGTGTCACATGCCAAAGATTCTTACTTTCTTCCAAGCTGCTGTGCTTGTGGCCTTTTCTCCTCCAGCTAGTGCACCAAGAGAATTTTGGCTTCGGTCTGTGACATCTCCTAATGAAACTTTGACCATTATGTATTTTCTATTAAAAGGATGTTAATTGAGCTATCCTTCCAATACCTTTCAGATGCCAAATTCCACTATCCTCAGCCAGCATGCTGAGTGGTGATTATGATGATGGGAGTTGTGGTCCAAGATATTTAGAGGGCAGTAGGTTGGGGAAGGATCACTTAATCTCATCATTTGGCTAGAGCTGGCAAGCCAGTTGCTGTCTGATGAATTCTAAGGGGTAAAGAACCATTGCAGGGAAAAGACAGCTTTAGGGGATTTGTAAGTTACAAGAAGTTATTGAGAGGCCCTGGGATGATTTAGGCCAATTTAATCTTAACGCCTTCTGTCTTTTGCCAGGTCTCGTGTACCACCCAGCCAGAAAGCAGTGGAAAGCCGACGGCAGAGGAGATGACCTCCAAGGATTACTATTTTGATTCTTACGCCCACTTTGGAATCCATGAGGTGATGGGCATTGAATGGGGGCATGGATCATAAAGCACCTCCTTGGCAGGATTCTTGCCTGCTTTGTGGATGCTTGCCTGTTTAATGGGGTGGAAGTGGTTTTTGAGAAGGCTTGCTGAATGTTCCTTCTTGTCCTTTTCTCTCCACCCTAGGAAATGCTGAAAGATGAGGTGCGCACACTGACCTACAGAAATTCCATGTTTCACAACCGGCACCTCTTTAAGGACAAAGTGGTTCTGGATGTTGGTAGTGGAACTGGGATCCTTTGCATGTTTGCAGCCAAGGCTGGTGCCAAGCGGGTCATTGGGGTGAGCACAGCAGCCATGTTCCTGTTGGCTTCTCTTTTGTGATGGGTGATAGTCTAACACGGGTGGGCAGCTATGTCCATTTCCCCCTCTCCCCCCACTTGCAGGCCTTAATAGCATGACTGGAAGAGAGACTGCATCACTGTAGTGGCTGGAATTTGAGTCATTTTAGGACATAGTGGGGGCTAAACGGGCACAAACTTGACAGCTTTTTGTGGCAGTTTGGATGGGCTTTGACTGGGTTTTGGCTGAAAATAATACTTTTTAAAACAGGAGTCTATGGACTTCCAAAATGAGGCCCAAGGAGCCTGATGTTGGGCTCATTTTCACCACCCTGGGGAAATATGGATTTGATGAGGTCTAGAGCAGGGGTAGGCAACCTTTCCCCTTTAAGGGCCGAGGGACTTCAGCTCCCAGAAGCCTCAGCCATGTTGGCCAATAGCTCCTGGGATTCTGGGAGCTGAAGTCCCTCGGCCCTTAAAGGGGAAAGGTTGCCTACCCTGGTCTAGAGGATAGTGGTCAGAGTGGTCTGGGATCTGAAACAGAGGTTTGAAAAGTGGCTTTTTTGAATTACATTTCCCAGATTCCTCCAGTCAGCAGAGCCAGTGGGGGACTTTGGATTTGTAGTTCAAAAAGGGTAATCTTTTCCAACTGTTGTACACTAAAGTAATGGAAAACTACCTTCACAAAACCAGTACTGCACTGTGGAAACAGAAAATGCCTCCTGAATAAAAGTGTGGATGGATAACTATAAGTCTGGCTGAAGTGTTATTTGCTACAGAATTTGGGTTACCAGGCCAGGTAGATAGACCTCATGGTAAAGTTCAGCTTGGTAGAAAAAATTATTTAAATGGTTTGGAACTATGGAGAGAGATTGAATATTGCAGCCATGATTCTTCTGCTTTTTAAATCTCCAGCAGAAGTCTGATCTCTTTTTCCTGAATAGCCATGTAGTCCAGAAAAAGCTTATTCCTCCACATCCCCCTTGATTTTGTAATAGAGCTGGTATCTGATGTTCTCTTTTGCATTGTGATCAACTAAATTCTGCCCAGCCTTTGTTAATAGTAAAGACCTTTTTGTGTACTTTGTTGAAATAATGTTTGATGGTGTGGGCCTTCATGAGCAAGTATTTTTGCTGTGTGAGCAGGAAAAGGAAGGAGAAACATTTTTACTTCTGTATAACACACTGTAGCATGATACCTCTCTTTTTGCTACTACCTTCATAACAGATTGAATGCTCCAGTATCTCTGACTATGCTGTGAAAATTGTCAAAGCCAATAAACTCGACCATGGTGAGTAATTTCTTTTTAGATATCCCCTGTCTGTACTTCTGAACTTCTACACCATTTACTTGGACATGGGAATATTGTAGGGAATGCTAGCTGCATAGGTGAAATGTGCCTATCATTGGTTCTGTCCCTTGTTTTGGCTCAAAATATCTAGCACAAGGTCTTTCATAGTTACAGGACATGCAACCAAAGCCAAACGATATGAGACTTGGATCAGTTATGTTTTTCCTTTAGGTAATTTTCAGAACACGGTGGGACACAGTGACTCAAGTGGTTAAGATGCTGACTGTTGATTGCAAGATCAGCAGATTGGTAGTTCGAGGCCCAGGTGCCACGTGATGGGGTGAGCTCCCATCACTAGTCCCAGCTTCTGCCAACCTAGCAAATGCAAGTAGATAAATAGGTACCACTTCCGTAGGAAAGTAAACAGTGTTCTGTGCAATCATGATGGCCACATGATCACAGAGTAGTCTCTGACAATGCTAGCTCTTTGGTTTAGTAATGGAGATGAGCACCGCCCCCTGTGGTCGGACATGACTTGACAATGGGGAATACCTTTACCTTTACCTTAGTTTCCAGAAAGACTGTTTTCTCCATTATCTTTTAATTCTTCTGCCTCTAGTAAAAGAATTAAAATTTCTAAATGGGACTGTCCTGTGGATGTAAGTTTTCAAAAACTTTCTAATTATGCAAGAGAATGCTTGTTACATGGCCCATCTTCTCCGCCTTCTCATACATGGATCATTTCTCATCTTGTGACTCTTGCAACCTTCGCCTCTCTGGCCTTCTAATTGGCACATCATCCTTCTCATCTCTGTTTTGAACTCTGCTGCCAAAATACCTTCTCTCTCATCATATTGATGATGTAATATCTCTCCATTCACCTTAAACTTAGTTTTGCACAGTTGTGGAATAGTAGTAGCAGCTTCATTTATATACCGCTTGATACATACTATGCAATCTCTAAGCAGTTTACAACTGTAAGCTAATTGCCCCCAACAAGCTGGGTACTCATTTTAGTGACCTCAGAAGGAGTCAAGCCTGAGCCCCAACTCTGCCCCTGGCCGGCATCATATCGCCGAAGCAACCGCACGGTGAGTGGCAAGAGGGCATGTCTTCAGCGCAGCATTTACATGCGCTGCACCGAAGAAGCAGCGAAAAGCCACCGCCGCCGCAGGTAGTGCATCCTTTCTGCAGCACAAAAAGGAGCTGCTTTTTGTGGCTTCTTTTTGCACGGTGGAAAGGCCAGATCGGGCCCACAGCATGTGGTTGCCGCAGCCCTGATCTGGCAAGCAAAGGGGCAGTGTCCTGCCGCCCCTTAGGGACCATCTGTACAGCCTCTGTGGCTCAGCTCCACTGCTGACTCTGAAATTCTTCAGCTTCACTGTTTCTCCTTTGCTGCCCCATAGGCTTGGAACTGTCTCTCAGCACAACCTTATGCTGCTGCTATCTTTTAAAATTCGGAAATTATATTTACTGAATTGGCTTGTATCTTCCTCCTGTGCCATCATGCATTTTTTTTCTCCCTTGAAGTGGTCTCCATCATCAAGGGCAAAGTGGAGGAAGTGGAGCTGCCTGTGGAGAAGGTTGACATAATCATCAGTGAATGGATGGGCTACTGCCTCTTTTATGAGTCCATGCTCAATACCGTCATCTATGCCCGGGACAAATGGCTGGTGAGTCACTATTGTTTCCTTATTAACTTTCAAATCAAAAGTGGTGCCTTTGCCTTTTTCATTTCTTGTGTATGATACCAAAGTGCTGATACAAGTCTCTTTTGATGGCTTAAGCGGCAGAACAGTAACTGTTCTTCTCTTGGTCTAAGGAGTACTTGAGGTTGAATACTTAATTATAATAATTTTAAGTTGGATATTAGCAAGAGACAAAATGTCCTTACTCTTTCAATACACTAATTCCTATTACAATAAAACAGTGGTGGATCACCTGTATCTCTCAGCCATGAAATCTTCAATGAGGTGGTTTTGCTTCATGGTGAGGAAGGTTCTGTTTCTCCTTTCAAAAGGCCTCCTACCATTGATCAGTTCTTACCTCTGGCAATAGTGCTTGTCCCTTCCCATTCCTTGCAGTCTATTGGTTTGGAAGGAAGAGAGAAAGGAATAATTGAAAGAAAGGAAAGGAGGTGGAGACCTTTTATTTGTGCTCTGTCTCTACTCGCCACTTACATATCCTTCACATATCACTGAACACATATCCATCCATGGATAGCCCTTGCATGTCATGTGAATTTTACAGGTACTCCGTTTTCCAAAGATCTGTTCCTTGTGATGCTCTTAACTACTTCAGTGTTTAATAAAGGGCTGTAGAACTGGGAAAAGTTACTTGGTTAAACAACAATTCCCAGAATTCCCTGGCCCACCAGTCTCTGGAAGGGTGGGTATTTATCACTGCATGCTTAGAAGCGGATGCAAAATTAGATTTCCTTCTTAATCAGTTACTAGGGAATGGCATTTAAAGGACTCCTAAGAATAAAAACAAAAGGAGCCCTCCTTATCATACAGCAAGCCTGTTCCAGAGAGCACCTAAAAGCTATTTTGTGTAAGGCAGTAGAAGTGATTTGGGATTAACACTTGCAGTGATATTAGGTAAGTTGCCTTCATGTATAAATTACTGTATTTATTGCTTCTAGGAATTGTGAGGTTCAGCCCTCCTGAAGATCCCCTCAGAAGTTCAGAATTAAATTTTGTACTGTAATAGGGGTTGGCGTGATTGCAGCTTGAAACTAACAGACAAGTATTGCTATATCAATCCTAACACCTTCCTTCCAAATCCCTCTTGCCCTAGACTCCTGATGGACTCATCTTTCCAGATCGTGCTACGCTGTACATCACAGCTATTGAAGACCGGCAGTACAAAGATTACAAAATCCACTGTAAGTAGCAGTTCACACTGCTGTGATTCACTACAGCAGGGGTAGGCAACCTTTTTGAGCCGGGGGCCGGGTTGCTGTCCCTCAGACAATTGGGGGGCCGAAGCACAATAAATAAATAAATAAATAAATTTAAAAAAAAATATGCATGCACACTCTCTCAGCCCCAGAAAAGCCATGGCAAACCCCCTGTGGAGATTTTGCCAAGAAAACCCCAAGAACAAGTAATAACAACAGTAATCAATATCATCATGGTGGGCGGCGGGGGGAGGAGGCGGTGGTGGCGGCGGCGGCAGGACTGGCCTGGGTCCGGTCCAAAGGCCTCAGGGGGCTGCATCCGGCCCCCGGAGCCTTAGGTTGTCTACCCCTGCACTACAGGAAAGGCCAGACCAAAAAAGAGTGGATGGCTGGGTGTGGGGAGTGTTTGGAACAGAACATTAGCCAGTTCTTGACAGGATGAAGCCACCAGTTTCTGAGCTTCATTCAGAGTGACCATTTATCTCTTTCATATTGCATCCAGCCTAACACCTTTAAATAGGGAAATCTGTAGTTCTTTTGGAACTTATTGAGAGCTCTTCACAAAAAGGATAATGATTTCTTAGAAAGTAGCTTGCCTTACAAATACATCTACCGTATTTTTCGCCCTATAACACGCACTTTTTCTTCCCCTAAATGTGCGTGGGGAAGTGAGTGCGCCCTATAGGGCGAATGGACTGGTGCTGGGATCGAAGCGATCCCGGCGCCAGCCCATTGAAAGACTGAGGCCACGGGGAGAAGGAGGGCTCCTTCTCCCCGCGGCCTCAGTCTTGGAATCGGCTGGTGCCGGGATCGAAGCGATCCCGGCACCAGCCCATTGAAAGACTGAGGCCGGGGGGAGAAGGAGCCCTCCTTCCACCCCGGCCTCAGTCTTGGAATCGGCTGGTGCCGGGATCGAAGCGATCCCGGCACCAGCCGATTGAAAGACTGAGGCCGGGGGGAGAAGGAGCCCTCCTTCTCCCCCCGGCCTCAGTCTTGGAATCGGCTGGTGCCAGGATCGAAGCGATCCCGGCACCAGCCGATTGAAAGACTGAGGCCGGGGGGAGAAGGAGCCCTCCTTCCACCCCCGCCTCAGTCTTGGAATCGGCTGGTGCCGGGATCGAAGCGATCCCGGCACCAGCCGATTGAAAGACTGAGGCCGGGGGGAGAAGGAGGGCTCCTTCTCCCCCCGCCCCAGTCTTTCAATGGGCTGGTGCCGGGATTGCTTCGATCCCGGCACCAGCCCATTCCAAGACTGAGACTGGGGGGAAGGAGGGCTCCTTCTCCCCCCGCCTCAGTCTTTCAATGGGCTGGTGCCGGGATCGAAGCAATCCCGGCACCAGCCCATTCCAAGACTGAGGCCGGGGGGGAAGGAGGGCTCCTTCTCCCCGCAACCTCAGTCTTTCAATGGGCTGGCGCCGGGATCGCTTCGATCCCGGCACCAGCCCATTCCAAGACTGAGGCCGGGGGGGAAGGAGGGCTCCTTCTCCCCGCAACCTCAGTCTTTCAATGGGCTGGTGCCGGGATCGCTTCGATCCCAGCACCAGCCCATTCAAAGACTGAGGTCACGGGGGGAAGGAGCCCTCCTTCCCCCCGCGACCTCAGTTCAATGGGCTGGTGCTGGGATCTCCGATCCCAGCACCAGCCCATTGAACAACCGGCCTCCGGCTAAAGGGAGGAATCCTTTTTTCTTGGATTTTCCTCCTTTAAAATTGGGTGCGCCCAATATGCCGGAGCGCCTTATATGGCGAAAAATACGGTATATTGTATTCTGGGGGAATGCACAGCAGCAGGGAGACATGGAAGGTGTTCTGGATGAACTCTTTGTTCACATGAGGTGTAGACAGGCCTCCTGCACTTCACTTAGTATTCTGTGTAAACCACCTATGTGCATTTGGTGAGGATAGCACCTGCCCTATTGACCTCATCTCGCCCACTGGGTTCACTGCCCAACAGAACTTCAGTAGTCACTCAGTATTCTGTGTAAACCACCTATGTGCATTTGGTGAGGATAGCACCTGCCCTATTGACCTCATCTCGCCCACTGGGTTCACTGCCCAACAGAACTTCAGTAGTCACTCTGTTACCACCCTGAAGCCTCTCTCCAAAACCCCACCACTTGAGGAGAGATGAGAACAGGAGGGGTAATGATGCTGAAGCCGGGGATCTAGATTAGCTCTCCCCACCTAACCTCCCCCCACCCCCATAGGAAAGCAAGGAAACAGTGAAGCTGGGTCCTTGGACAAAGCACTGGAAGTTCAGCCCACTGGGAGGACATGCGGTATGAACTAGGGAGCCCTGGTGGTGCAGTGGTTAAATGTCGGTACTGTAGCTACAAGGTTGTAGGTTTGATCCCAGGCAGGGCTCCAAGGTCCACTCAGCCTTCCATTCTTTCGTAGGCCAGTAAAATGAGTACTCCGCTTGTTAGGGGCATTTAACGTACAGATTGTAAACCACTTAGGGAGTGCTGAGTGCACTGATAAGCAGTATAGAAATGTACATGCAATTGCTGTTGCTATGAATGGTTTGGGATCTGTCCTACTACTCTTAATCAGTTACCTCTCCCTGGTCTATTCTCTCCAACATATCCTAAAAACATTGGCAATGAGAGGTGTGCACTTATTGATAGAAAGGTGGTTGGGCCAAAAGGGTGTCTAAAGATAGAAAGCTTGAAAACTTCTAGTTTAGCTTAGTCTTATAGGGGAACAAATTTGGTCTGTTCCTCTTTGTTTTACCCATTTTAAGTGAATGTGGTTGGTGGGTTGGTGGCCAAGGCCTTACAGGACCTGATTCCTCTGTCCTTGATCTATCCCTCCTACTGCAGGGTGGGAAAACGTTTATGGTTTCGACATGTCATGCATCAAAGACGTGGCAATCAAAGAACCTCTGGTGGATGTCGTTGACCCGAAGCAGTTGGTCACCAATGCCTGCCTCATCAAGGTATGACTGGCAGGAACCATACTTCCCTTCTGCTTCCTAAGTTATGCTCTGTGTCCACTACAGTCCACTTTTCTATCTTCTGGAGGGAAGAGAAGACAACAGCACCTCTCAGCACATGTCCTCTCCAATCTCTGGTTCATCAGTTGCCTACTAGACCTTGGAGGGCCACCCCACCCCATCATTCCATAGGGATGTGGGGAACAGTTTTACTTTGTTTTGAGGCTCAGAAGCTAACTTTTTCAAACTGAGAAGTAGCCAGAAATTCTTCATTGGAGGCAACAACACAAAGATTTCCCCCCACCCATCTGGTAGAGCAAGGGTGGGGAAGTGCAGCCTGCAGGATGCATGTGGCCTCTAGAGCCATTTCTTTGGCCCTAGGGTTTAAAACATTTCTCCCCAGGGGATGTTGGGTGAGGGAATGGTTTTGCATTCCCTCCCCACATGTTGGTCACTTTCTGTTGTAAATGAAAAGCTTCTCCTGGGCCTAAAACAACCCAAGAGGGACAGAAACATAGTAACAATGCCCTCACAATTCCCAGAGGGCATTTGGGGGCAAAATAATTTTCAAACTTTTTTTGTGGGAGTGGTGTGTTTCCTGGGGTCCATTGTGGGCCCCCTAATCCCCAACAGTTTCTCACCTTTGCCATAGAGACTTTGTGGGTGCTACTGTCCACAGGTTTGCTTTTTCCCCTCCCATAAACATTCAGAATGCTTTGGGGATTGCATGCCACCCATGGGCAGAACTTTGCCCACCCTTGTTGTATAGGGACCCTGAAGGCTGGGGAAATGGTTCACTTCCACCATTTGCTAACTGTTGCTACTGCTGTTTCTGACATCAAAACAAGGCCTGTTAAGTGGAAGGGAGCTCTGTTCACAGCCTAGCTTTCATCACCTCACATTTATCAGTCACTTGATGGTTGAGCATTGTACTGAGCACAGTGCAGAATGCAAGGAAATATGGTGTCAGCCCATAAGGTTTTTGGTAAATGGGAGGAAGATGCTGGTATATTATCTCCATTGGAGGAGGATGCAGACTGGAATTTCCTGCTTAAGCTGATTAGCAGGTACTTTTTTTGGTAGTGTGCTTGGGCTCACTCCCTTTATGACAAACATGGGTCTATACTGCAGCTGGTTTTGTGGAAGTAGAGGCAGATATCTGTTCATGGATTCTCCAGGCATATTTTTAATGTGTTATTCTGGTTATGTAAGAGATGCCGATGAGTATGTGTCTGTTTTAATCATATTTCTTGCCATTGCTTATCTATTCTCCTTTTCCCCCTGCTCACTGCTGACAGGAAGTGGATATCTACACAGTGAAGGTGGAGGACCTCACTTTCACATCGCCCTTCTGTCTCCAGGTGAAACGGAATGACTACATTCATGCCTTGGTCGCCTATTTCAACATAGAGTTCACCCGTTGCCACAAGCGCACTGGATTCTCCACCAGTAAGGAATTTATTTATTTATTTGGAGTATTTATATCTCACTCTTCAGCCACAAAGGCTCTCATGCATGGTCTTGGTTTGGGAAATGGAGAGGGAGCATTTTCAGTTCAGTGTATTCCTTGTCGGTGATTTGGTTTTATAGTGCAGATGTAACTGGGAGAAGTGTCATTTCAAAAGATAATTTCTAAAATCTGCTGCCCTAAGAAGTTAGCTAGTAAGTAGATGGTTATTGACTGGTATGTTGGGGAAGAACGCAGTGTTGTTGGCAAACAGGTGACTCAGTTGCAGGCACAGTTTAGTCTAGTTGGTGACTGTGAGACCGAGCTTCCTGCAGCCTAGAAATTCATCAAAATTTTAGTAAGTGGGGCTTGAGTGCAGGATGAAAATTGAGCAGTTTTACTGATGGGGGACATTGTCATGTGGGTTTGTGCCTTTCCTCCCAGGTATACTTTTCCATTGACATGAACTTGTTGCTCCCCAGGTCCAGAGTCTCCATATACCCACTGGAAACAAACAGTTTTTTACATGGAGGACTACCTAACAGTGAAGACGGGAGAGGAGATATTTGGCACCATTGGCATGAAGCCCAATGCCAAGAATAATGTGAGTCAGGAATGTTCTCTGTATGTGCCTCTAGAAACCTTTGCTATATCACTCTGTCTGGTAGGAGTCAGGTCTGAATGCTAGCAGAAAACAGGGCCACTGAGAAACAAGAAGGATGTACCACCATGCTTGGGCAAGAAAGGGAAGCCCAAAGATTTTTTTATGAAATATTCTTTTTAAACAACAGCAACAACTAAGGGTAAAACAACCCAGAGAAGTTTCATTGTCTTTGGCACGCCTTGAAAATAAAATGCCCCAATGATGTTGGAAACAAGCAACTTTGGGTAGTGAGGGGAAGGAGAGACAAATTGAACAGCCTGCTGGAGAGGAGGTCAGTCCTGAACATGAGCAGTGTGCAAAGAGGTTAAAGAACTTGAAAGTCCTCACTCTAGAATTAAAGTGAAATAGCTGGTGAGATAATGGTTTTTGGGAAAGAAGAGAATAGGCCCCCAGTCTGGCTCAGACCCACGTCTTATCATGACATTGCATGACTCTCAAGAGACCTGGGTAGCTGCCAGTCTTAGGAACTCAGTGGCTTCCTGGCATAATCCACACTGAAAGCTCATCTGAATAAATCCACAGAAGCTGCTAGCCCAGCCCTATATCCAAGACATTTTCCCTTCCCAGTTAAGTGGCCTTAGTTGCCCAAAGCTTAAATAAGATGAAACATACATACATACACACTGTGTTTGGCAACTATCTTTTTACATTTAGAAGTGGTGTTAAGTGATACTGGTAGGCAGGTGTATTGCATTTTGTTCTCCCTCCAGCCCCATGTCATCTGAACATCATTTGTTTCAGTTCTCTTAGAGATGGAGGGAGGGAGGGAGGAAGACAGGCCAGCCCTGTTCCTACTTTCCAAAGTGAAAGTATCCTGGAGGCTCAGCAAACCAACTGAGGATAAAGCCTCAATAAGAAACTTGTGGGACCAACTTCCAAAATCTCTAGCCAACTAATTTTCTAGGATGAGACTTATTTGATCTACAACATCTAGAGGATCACAAGTGTAAAGCATGATAATCATTAAACATTGTGAGCCACAAGACTCTGTAGTGATTAAAAGGCTCCAAACTACTCAACTGCTTGGCACCAAGAAGGCATGGTATCATACCCTGTGGGTGGATGTTTGGATGTGATAATTATGTGATGTTAACTTCACCATCATTGCTCATTGACTTTCAAAACACATTCTAAAATGTGAGTCTCTCAGCATTCACTTCACTAACTAAGGCTCTTGGCACATCATCCAGTGACATCAAGAGTTCAAGTATGTAGGAATTAAAAGGTCAGAGGATAAGGAGATGAGGTGTGTGATTATTAGCAGATCCTCTCAGACTGAGGTGTGAGCTTTCACGTTTTTATAAATGAGCCCTTTGGGGTATTTCAGGATGGGCAGCACTCTGCTTATGAGCTGGAAACACGCCAGTACACTAGGGGCTGATGCAGACAGCCCATTTAGGGTGGCTCTTGGCCTCCCCTGGGACCGGTGGATCGGGGCCGCAGCAACCACATCTACCCCCTTGGCCCTGATCCTCCTTTTTGCCACTCTTAGAGCTGCCACAGCGGCTCTTTTGCGCCCTTTTGGCGCAGCATGTGCGCACTCTGTGCCAAAACGGTGTCCTGATGCCATGTGCCGTGTGGACAGGTGCACGGCATCGGGGTGGCTGGCATGCAGTTGCCCCGTCCCAACTCCACCCCCAGGTTGACCTATAGTGCCAGTCTGCATCGGCCCTAAGTTGCTTAAAAAAAGGTTTAGTTCTTCCAGTATATATTCAGAGGGAAGAGAAACACCCCCCATTGCTTTGGTGGGAGGAGAAAGGTGGGGTCTTGTTAAAAGGAAGAATAACTTGGGGAAGATAAACACATCGTGTCATATCTTTCCCTTTTCTGTCCCATGTGCAGCGAGATCTGGACTTCACTATAGACCTGGACTTCAAGGGCCAGTTGTGTGAGCTATCCTGTTCAACGGATTACCGGATGCGTTAACCCATCTGCCCCCTTGGCCGTATTTTTTTCTCTTCCTCCTCCAACCAACCTTGCGCCCAGAGCTAACTCTCCCTCTTGTCTTCTTCAGTTGGCGTATCACTAATTCATTTCATTGTGTAGTTACCCGTTGCAACTCTGGGTCAGCAAGGAGAGGGTCAGTATTAGAGGCTAGGGGGGAAATAGCCAAGAGCCCCCCAACTCCATTGCCCCTCATTTTCAACCCCCTCCCCCAGCCAGGAACGGAGGCTTTTAGCACAACTGAAGACACACATGTGGTTCGTCCATCCGTCCGTTTGTTCTGAGGCCTGAGTGCTGACCACAGACTTCCATCATGAATTTTTATTTTATTTTTTTAGTTTAAATCATTGTTGGTCTCCTCTGCCAAATTGTATTGCCTAGAATTATTCTCCCTCCCACCCCGTTTTCAGAGTAATTCTGCTCCTCACCATCTCCTCTTCTCTCCAGAACAAAAATGCTGCTCAGGCTTTTGGGGTGCACACCTCTATCCAGTGTTCAAAAGGCAGGGTGGAGGAATTGGTATCCCAACTGGTTTTTATTAATCAAGTGGGCATATGGAGGTGTGGGATCGGTGGGAAAGGCATCTCCATTTTGTGGATGTTTTTTCAGATAGTTTTGTACTTCTCCCTCTCAAATTCCCTCTTTGGATGTGTGGGGTGGGAGTGTTGTTTTTTTTTTTAAACCCTTTGAGAGCTGACATCGTGTGACTTTCATAACTTATGGTTTTTATATGGTTACATTCATGAGGAAAAAAAAATAAAGAGGTTGAAACCAGCTACTTCCCTGTTTTCTTTGAAAAAAACCCATACATTTACATTTAGAGAAAGGATTTTTTCCCCTGATCCTGTGCTGTCATTCTTATGGCTTCTGGGGGTGGGAAGCAACCAAAAAGGGTAAGATGCCTATTTCTGGGAGAGCTCCAGAAGCAGAGCTTGGGAAAATTGATGTCCAATATCTAGTTGTGCTGGGGGTAGTGGTGCAGGGTTATCTATAGTCAAAACAATGTATTTTAAAAAAGGTATAACCTTGGAAAATTCTCAGTCTCTCAGCCACAGAGGATAGCGATGGCAGAAACTTGCCAAGAAAACTGTGTGATGGATTTTCCTTAGGGTCACCATACGTTGGAAACAATTTGAAGTCCCACAACAACAACTGTTCCACTAAGTTTTCCAACAGATGAGCAATCAGGGGTTGCTTTACTCGGGTGTAGGGGAAGCTTTGGTTGTCAGAAGCCCCAATGATAAAGGAAAGAAGATGGTCACTATTATTTGTCCCATCTTTTGTTTTCTAGGCAGCATGATATTAGGGGGAATGAAACGGTAGACAAAGTAGTGAGAATGAGCAAGCAGACAGCTCAGTTTCTCTTGTGCGTGTAGGCATATATAGCAATAGACCTTATACCGGGGATGAGCAACTGTGGAAGACTAGACAGCCTCACCTCAAATAGCTCTACAAAAAACCCTACTCACAAATGAACCCCAAGCCCCACAGAAAGCATTTTGAGGCCTATATATATATTGGGGAAAATGTTTTGATCCTTGTGCAGCATAAAGCATGGTAGAAGTGCTATCCATGCCCTTTACAGATCATTATTGGCCATTTCAGAACAAAACCAGCAACAACCCAGAATGAACTGTAGGCTGAATTTTGCCTGCCCTGCAAGTGACTTTATACCACTCAGCAAATTCAGGCTTCTAACTTGGCATCATTTCTGAAAAAAAAAGCTAACCAAACCTCAAATGCTGTGGGTCTACTAACTGCAAAGCAGCCCTAGCAGCATTGCACAGGGGCCATAAGAATTATTCCCAAGAGGAAAATCTAGGTCCAGTTTCAGTTATCATACTTCAAAATAATCTTGGAAATAGATTGAAGGGTGGTAGAAAATTTCCTGTAATAAATGAGGCCCATTTAGCTATTAATATTGCCGTGAAGGACTGCATAATATTGGATAAATCGGTCAATTTAAACACTTTTCTGCTACCAGATTTTTGATGGTGTCTTTTGTCTTTTCACACGTTAGTTCAACTTTTTGACATGGCCCAGAAGAAACCACAGTGCTAGACAACCATGTTGTGCTCCTAACTTTCCCTGAAAGACTGGCCAAAGTGGCTTGCTTGGCTTAACAAAATGAATGTGGTGTGAAAAAGTCGTCGTCTGACAATTAAACCACTACGCCATGGTAGCATTATTGCGAAAGGGAGGTGGAAATGAATCTTATTGAAAGTTTATTCCCCAAATCTATCCTGTGAGTTCAAGGCCCAGTGCTTTAACTGTTTATTTTGCACCATCATAAAAGTAAGTTGATTACAATAGACAACAGTGCCAAGAATTGGTACAGCTGGGCACATGCCAGGTTCCATGTCTCCCAACAAAGGAAACGCTGCCAATCCCCTGAGCCCTCTGGCTCAACTCCTCTTCCTTGTTGCTCCAGTTCATTTATTCCCTTCAAGTAAACAGTAAGGAGCAGCAACCTTTCCATGCCTTGTTGTCTCCCTCTCTGGCAGGTTATGTTGACTCAGATTATCAGATGGTTCTTCAATAGTGGGATAGAAATGGGATTAACACTGTAATCCACGGATTTTATCACATCACATCGTGGCCAAGCAGTAGGTATCCTGTAGTCAATCCGCACTTCTGCCACTGTTTTTAATTCATGGGAAAATCCCGTGAATAGCTGTCAGTCCCACAGATAACCTGTTCTTGAAGTATGTGAGATAGGTCATTCGGGGTAATTCAGAGAGAAAGGGAATTTAAAGGGGTTTAACTGCACACCTCCCCTTCCCAATGAAAGCAATACTTCTTAGTATTGAGAAGGCAACCCTTTTATGTGGGACAGGAACAATGGGATTTAAAGGGGTCTGACTGCACCCCCCCCATGCTATGGCAACCCTTTCAACTGGGGGACAGTGGGATTTAAAGAGTTCTGATTTACTTAATATGGGATAGCTAATGAGTAAACAGAATGGTAGTGTGATAAGATTAATGGACAGCCTGTTATCAGTTCGTGATTGCGTGGTAATGTGATAAGAATCGTTGCTGTTTTGGGTGTTTAAAAAGTTGCAACAGCATTGGGAGGGAAGCCTGTGTGATCATCTCCTGAGCTTGAAGGGATGGAGCGGCACATACATATACAACAACCACCATGGTGAGAACACAGAGGAGAGGGCTGCTGACAGAGCCATGAATCCTCCCGAGTTGGAAAACACCATTGACTACAGTTTTCTATGTACCACAGGTTCAGATTATTGGGAACATAGTACAGGATGGATATATATTAATACAAATATATTTCAAACTTTTTATTGCACATCATTAAATGAAACTGAGTCCCTCCATTGCACAACTGCACCCTCTAGTGAAAGATGCCAGATTAATTTGAGACAAACTAAATAACCCCATAGCAGAAAGAACCCATCAGAATAGCTTATCAAGTTGCAGGGTATGCCCAGGGATGGTGGCAGCGGCCGTTCTCTTCTGGGGTGCCAGTGTTACTTCTCCAAGGGTGCATAGTTCAACAGCTTCTCAATCAAATCCACGTGTGACAGAAGCATCCGTCGACAGCAGTAGCGCTTTAAGCCGAGCGCATCCAATGCATCCCTGAAAAAGACAATAGAAAAGTAGATGTGATGTGTCTTCTCGAGAAGGTTGCCCTAGATAATTCGCCACCTTTTCTCAAAAGAATGTGACAGTCATCTAAGATCTATGTCAGAGGCCTTCCATGGATCTCCACTTTCTCCATAGACCTCTTCTCTGTGGTCCAATCACCTGAGATTAGATTTTGTGGCCATCAGAGAACAAAATTCATTTGTAGTGGACCCTCAGCTGTGGAAACTAAATGTCTTTGCTTGCCATCTTCATGAGTAGCTTTTAAAATGTATTTGAGATTTAAATCTCAAATGACTGAATTAAGGCTATCATACTTTGGACATATTGTTAGAAAAGATTATCATGCTTGGTAAAGTGGAAGGCAGTAGAAAAGGGAAAAGACCACGTTACGGGTGGAGAGACTCAAGGAAGCCACAGCCATGATTTTGCAAGACAGGGTGTTCTTTGCAGTCATGGTTTCCAGACCTTTCACAATTTTGGTCACCCTCCTCTGGAAACACTCCAGCTTGTACACACATACACACGTGTGCGCGCGCACACACATCTCCTTGTTATAAAATTAGGGTACACTGCATTGAATTTACAGCATAACGAGAGGCTGAGTAGAGGTTACAATTGTTCTTAACTGCCCTCGAGTCAACCTCGACTCATGGAGACCCTGTGGATGAGACACTTCCCAGAACCCCTGTCCTCCACTGTTCTGCTTAAGTCTTGTAGATTCATGCCTGTGACTTCCCCAATTGAGTCTATCCATCTGGCGTGCCAGCCTCCTCTTTCTTCTACCCTCCACCTTTCCTAGCATTATTGTCTTTTCTAATGGGTTGTGCCTTCTCATGATGTCGCCAAAGTATGACAACCTCAATTTCATAATCTTGGCTTCCAGTAAGAGTTCAGGCTTGATCTGTTCAAGGATCCATTTGTTTGTCTTTTTGCCTGTCCATGGTATCCTCAGCACTCTTCTCCAGCCCTACATCTCAAATGAGTTGATTTTATTTTATCGGCTTTTTTCAATACACACTGACAAAACAAAACAAAACAACCTTCCGCAAACTCACCCTTCTGTATATTCAGCCTGCAAGAGGCCCAGGTACGCTTCCCACTTATTGCCCACAACTTTGCCACAGGTGAAGCATCGAACAGGGATGATCATTGTCAGGTACCCTAGAAATATTTGGGTGGAGGGAAAAGGGGGGAAATGTGAATTACTCAGACACTTACTTGAGTCTTCTTTCTTCCTACCACCCCTTCTTTGCTATCCAACGGCCTTTGCAGACTGCCAGAAATAGTGCAAATTGAGTCCACTTTAAGGGTTAGGGTTAGTGCTAGGGAATCATGGGAATTGTTTTTTTCCCCCTGAGACATTGAGCCTTCTCTGTCAGAGAGCTCTGGTGCCACAATAAAATACAGTTCCCATGATTCCCTAACCCTTAAAGTGGACTCAATTTGCACTATTTCTAGCAGTCTGCAAAGGCCCCAAACCACCTTTTCAAGCCAACCCAAGTGCTACGATTCTATGTCTCAAGGCACTAAGTTGTGGGCCAGAAATCTTCTGGCTTGAAGGTTTCTCAGCCACAAACACAGGAGGTAGAGTTAAGCAAGCTATTAACCTGTCCATTTTTATCATACCCTCCTCCCCAGCAATGCAGGGACAAACCAGACATTACCAACACAGTTGCCAAGTCACAAGCACAACCATACGTTAATTCTCTCCTTCATCAATAGGCCTGGCTCTGCTATTAGACAGATTTCAGCAGCTGCCTCAACAAATGACATTGGGAGGGCAACCAATTGCTCATTCGTTAATTCATTTTTGTTCTATTTGTAATCTCAGATATTCAGGAAATTTTCTGTTTCAGGTGCCAAGATGATTTGGTCAGCCAAGCATGGTGAGTTTGGGCACTATTCGTTGTTTTTCTTCAGGCAGCAAAATGTCTTGGGATGACCCTACTCAGGAGGGATAGGCTCTATTGAGCCAGTGTGGTGCAGTGGTTAGAGTTGAAGAAGGTCCTTATCCATAATCTTAATTTAACCACGAAGCTAGTCTTCTAGGAAGATTTCACACAGTCACCAGTTCTCAGCCTAATCTATTTCACAGGGTTATTGCTGTCAGGATGCAATGGTGCTGGGTGCCATTTCAAAGAAAAGGCAAGACGACAAAATATTTACATAATAGTGTACATACCCTTGGTATCCGCTGGGGTTTGATTCCAGGACCCCCTGTGGATACCAAAATCCATGGATACTCAAGTCTCATTAAATACAATAGCATAGTAAAATGGTGCCCAATACATAAAATGGCAAAATCAAGTTTGCTCTTTGGAATATATACATTTTTGAGTATTTTCAAGTCATAGGTGCTTGAATCTGTGGATAAAGAATCTGTAGATACAGAGGGCCGACTATATAATAAACACAACAAACTAGAAATGTTTTAAAAGTTAGGAGAAACAGAGGAAGACACAGGCTACCTCTTTCAAAATCTCCCTAGGCCACATCTTGTGCTGGGGCAGCTGCTATCACATACATTCATAAAAACACCTACATGGCCATGCCGTCAATTCCACTCCTGTAAAACAGCCTTACTGAGTAGAAAATACAAAGAGAAGTACACTGACTTTTCCTTAGAGTTTCCCTAGGAGTAAGATACCCAAGCCACTACTGGCTTCTTCTACTAAATGCAGTTGGTTACAAAGCCCAGTCAAAATCCGCACATCTCTGGGGACATTTATAATTCCAGCCCACTTACAGGGTTGTTGTTTACACTGCTGACCAAATGAGCTAAAATCCTTCTGGATGTATGGAGAAGCACAGACACAGAGAGAGAGTGTATGTTGGGGTCCTAGAAACCTATTTACAATCCTGTTCTAAAGTCTTACACCATTATTAACCCTTCCTGTTTATTGATTTCTTCCATTTTGTTTCTTCATAAAAATATTCTTTGCCCAACATGTATTCCCTGGCTTTTCCTCAAACTGTGACCCTCCCTTGCCCAGAAAAGCTAGCCACAAACCACAATTGTTGGACCTGTATTAGATTGTTGTTGCTGTGTGCCTTCAAGTCATTGACTTCTGGCGATCCTAAGACAACCCTATCATGGGGTTTTCTTGGCAAGACTTGTTTAGATGAGGTTTGTCATGGCCTTCCCCTGAGGCTGAGAGAGTGTGACGAAGTCACCCCGTGGGTTTTATGGCCAAGCCAGGAATCGAACCCTGGTTTCCAGAGTTATAGTCCAACACTCAAATCACTATGCAAAGCTGGCTCCTTGCCCAGAAACACTAGCCAGAAACCAGAAGACTTATTGGGTCGGTATTAGGTTACGGAATGCTAAAATTAGAAAGTTTCAGGAACTTTATAACATGTCTTGATGTGTTTTTCCCCCCTCCTAAACTTCACTCAGACCTAATCAGAGACGAAGGGAAATGACACAGAAGCAAAAAAAACCCCTCAGCTTGAGAAAGAGAAGCATTAGGAAGTGTGCGTCCCACTGTGTATGTGTTATGCAATGGGATATTTGCAACAATGGGCCTTTGCAGACTGCCAGAAATAGTGCACATTAAATTGAGGCACTGCCCTGGCTCAGTGCTAGGGAATCATGGGAACTGTAATTTATTGTGGCACCAGAGCTCTCTGACAGAGAAGGCTCAATGTCCCCCCCAAAAAATACAGTTCCCATGATTCCCTAGCACTGAGCCAGGGCAGTGCCTCAATTTAATGTGCACTATTTCTGGCAGTCTGCTTAGGCCTAATGTTTGTGTGTGCCTGTTGAAATGTGGTGACTCCATTGATTTCATAGGGTTTTCTTAGGCAAAGAATGCTCAGAGATGGTTCTGCCAGCTCCTTCCTCTAAGCACCTGATATTCCTTGGTGGTTTCCCATCCAAGTACTAACCAGGGCCAACCCTGCTTAACTCCCAAGATCAGACAGGATCTGGCGCCTTTAGGATATTTAGGCCTGTCTAACACCAAACACTCTGTGAGTTACACTCTTTCAGCCTCAGAGGATGGCAATGGCAAATCTCCTCTGAAGAAATGTCCAAAGAAAACCCCATAATAGTCGCCATAAGTCGGAAATGACTTGAAGGCACACAACAACAACAACCCCGCATATCAGGCTAAAATTCAACAGATGTGGTTTCCCCCATTACAGCACCAGCTCAATCTGTTTTTAAAGTGCTTCACCAGTTGAATTTCTGCCTCTCAAGCAAGCTTGGAAGGGGTCTTGTAAAAACATCAGGAGGCCACCTTATTCCAAGAAGACCTTCCTCATCTACCCCAAATTGGTTGCAACTTTGGGGAGGCTGTTTTGCTGCCTGCCTAAACCTTCCCAAGAACTGGTGAGTGCAGCAGTTTAAGTATTAGACTACGGACTTTATCACATGGGAGGCAAGCATCCTCCTCCCGTCATTAAATCATATCAATATCGCGCAATAAAGTGATGCTTTTCACGCGATGTCATGCGACATCGCCATTATTGTGCCAATATCCTGTGAATAAAATGACAAAATTGCACCACTTTTTATTCACGGGAAAATCCGTGACTAAAAAGTGGCGCGACTTTGCTGCTCTGTTCATGGGATAATGGTGATTTTGCCACTTTATTCACACAATAATGGTGCGATAATGGCGGCATCATGTGAAAAGCATTGCGTTATTGTGTGACAGTGATGGGATTTGATGATGATTTAATGACGGGAGGATGACGCTTGCCTCCTGTGTGATAAAGTACTACAACTCTGGAGTCCAGGGTTCAAGTCCCTGCTCAGCCATGAAACCCACTGGGTGACCCTGGGCAAGTCACACTCTCTCAGTTTCAGGGTAAGGCAATGGCAAACCTCCTCTAGTCTTGCTAAGAAAACCATATGACAGGGTCAGCATAAGTCGGAAACAACCTGAAGGCACACAACAACAACAACAACAAAGCCTTCCCAACTTTCCTCTGAGCCCTGAACTTGCCTGTGCCCCCCTTTCCCCCTTGAACTCGCCCCCTTCAACTCCATTTTCTCCTTGCCTTTCCCAAAATCTATAAACTGGGTTGTTTACATACTAATCCCTTTTATTTATTTATAACAATACCTCAGGAGCCAGAAATTATATTACTAAATATGGCACATTTAATAGGAAATATAGAAGAAGAAAAAAGATACATGTTATCAACAGCAAGAATGCTGTATGCTAAATATTGGAAAAAGACAAATATTACCAACAGATTAAGAATGGTTGATGAAATTAAGGGAAGCAATGAATACAGACATCTTACTTGCTTTGCTACAGGAGAAAAAAATCACCAGAATATATAGAAGAGGAATGGTTACCTATGGAAAAAATATTGGATAGAAAAATGGACAGATCTAAAAATAAAAATAAAAATCTGACTAATCAGTAAAAGTAAAGTAAAACCTATGGCGGCCCTAAATCAGATGAATCAATCTACCATGGGGTTTTCTGGGGCTGAGAGTGTGTGACTCACACCCAATGGGGTTTCCATGGATGAGCGGGAGTCGAAGCCTGGTCTATCATGGTCATAGTCCAACGCTCAAACCACTAGACCACCTCAACTAAATCTTCTGTACCCCCATCTCACCTTCTTCCGGCCTTTTACCTTCTTCTCCTCCCCAGAGCGCTCCCAAAACGTGTCGCAGCAGCAACAGCGTGGCCACAATTTGTCTATCTACGCCATATCCCTATCTGTCCGCAAGAGCGCGCTCGAGAGCAGCGGAGCCCAAAATGTGTCGCAGCAGCGTGATCATAATTTGTCTATGCCGTGTACCTTTCCGTCCGCGAGAGGGCGCCTGAGAGCACCGGAGCCCAAAATGCGTCGCCGCCGCGTGTCATATATTTGCCTATGCCATGTGCTTTTCCGTCCGCGAGAGGGCGCCTGAGAGCAGCGGAGCCCCAATAGGAGGCGAAGGAAGAAGGCATCTGAAGCAACTCTTTTGCTTCCTAATGCAGACCAAGGTCCAAACACACGTTGCAGAAATAATCCAGTTTGAGACCGCTTTAATTGCCCTAGGTCAGTGCTAGGGAATTCTGGGAACTGTAGTTTGTGAGGCATTTAGCCTTCTCAGAGAGCTCTGATGCCACAATAAACTACAGTTCCCAGGATTCCCTAGCACTGAGCCAGGGCAGTTAAAGCGGTCTCAAACTGGATTATTTCTGCAGTGTGTTTTGGATCCAAATTTCCTCTCCTTATTTAACTTTAAATAACAATAGAAGAAGACAAGGGATGCACCTACACTGTAGAAATACTGCAGCTTGACACCACTTCAATTGCCATGTCTTCATCCTATAGAATCCTGATTTGTAGTTTTGGGAGCGACCAGTACTCTTTGACAGAGAAGGCTTGTGAAACTAAAAATCCAGGATTCCATAGGATGGAACTGTATTGTTTAAACAATGGTGATGAGAAGGACAGCAATGAAAGAACTAGACATGATCTTAGAACAAAGAGTCATCCAAATTAGAATCATCCAAGCCATCCCCTCACAATGGATGGATGAGAGAGGACAATAAACCTAGACAATAAGGAAATAGAAATGAAGAGTTCCCGTACTTGGGATCAAACATTGATCAGAATGGGACTAGAGTCAAGAAATAAGACTCAGAATGGAAAGGGCACTTAAGCTAGAATCGTCCAAGCCAAGCCATAGTATTCCCCATCGCTATGGATGGATGTGAGAGATGGATACTAGCCAGGGCTCAGGCTAGACTCAGGCCTGCATCCTTCCGAGGTTGCTAAAATGAGTACCCAACTGTTGGGGGGCAATAAGCTCACAGTTGTAAACCTCTTAGACATCCCATAGCGTGATATGAAGCAGTATATAAATGAAGCTGCTTTGCTTTTTGCTTTGGATAGTAAAAAAAGTCGATAGGAAGAAAAATAAACTCATTTGAGATGTGCTGGAGAAAAATGCTAAGGATACTGTGGACATAATAGAGTCCATCCATCAAGCATGAGGCCTTCCTCTCTTCCAACTTCCCTCCACCTTTCCTAGCATTGTTTTTTCCAAAGAGTCCTCTCTTCTCACGATGTGTCCAAAGTATGGCAGCTTCAGTTTTGTCATCTTGGCTTCCAGGGACATTTCCAGCTTGATCTGCTCTAGAACCCATTTGTTTGTCTTTTTGGTTGTCCATTACATCCTTAGTATTCTTCTCCAGCACCACATTATCTCAAATGCATTGATTTCCCTCCTATCTTCTTTCTTGACTGTCCAGCTCTCACATCCATACATGGTAACAGGGAGTACAAAGGCTTGTATGAGTTTAACTTTTGTGCTGAGTTGTATATCTTTGCATTTTAGGATCTTTTCTAGTTCTTTCATAGACACCCCTAATCTTCTGATTTCCTGATTGCAGTCCCCATTTCTATCAATGTTTGATCCCAGGTATGAGAACTCTTTTCCTATTTCTATTTCCTCATTGTCAAGGTTGAATTTGTGTACATTCTCTGTGTTCATTATCTTTGTTTTCTTTATGTTCATCATTAAGCCTGCCTTAGCACTTTCTTCTTTGATTTTCCTTAGTAGGTGTTCCAGGTCTGTGAGATTTTCTGCCAGTACTATGGTGTCATCTGCATATCTTAGATTGCTGATATTCCTTCCTCCTGTTTTCACTTCTCCTTCTTCTGTGTCCAAGCCTGCTTTTCCTACAATATGTTTTACACTGTAGAAATAATGCAATTTGACAGTGCAGCAGCATGGCCGCAGTTTGTCTATGCCATACACGGGACTATCCACGAGAGGGCGCCACAGAGAAGCGAGGCGGCTGGAGCTGCTGCTCCTCTTCCTAACGGGGACCAAAGTTCTTCCCCTTTGGCCTAAATAACAACATAACATTATTCTGCAATAATTTTTGGTAACCTCTAGATTTATGCGTTTTATCCAAATTTGCCATTATTTTCCCCCTGCAACCATTCTTTCTTTCCTCTTTTATGATGTCTTAAATTAATACAGTGTTTCTTAAATTAATACAATGTTTTAAAAAATTTTTTGTCACCACTGACCACTCTGTCTCACACAGATACTATCACTGGGAGCATCTACACCGGGGTAGACAACCTTTTTGAGCTGGGGGCCGGGTTGCTGTCCCTCAGACAATTGGGGGGGGGCCAAAGCACAATAAATAAATAAATAAATAAATAAATAAATATAAAAATAAAAAATGTAATAAATAAATAAATAAATAAATAAATAAAAAATTTAAAAAATATGCATGCACACTGTCTCAGCCCCAGAAAAGCCATGATGGCAAAACCCTTGTGGAGATTTTGCCAAGAAAACCCCAAGAACAAGTAATAACAACAATAATCAATATCATCATGGGGGGCAGCGGCAACAGGGGGCGACAGGGGGCGGTGGCGGCAGGACCGGCCTGGGGCTGGTCCAAAGGCCTCGGGGGGCCACATCCAGCTCCCGGGCCTTAGGTTGCCTACCCCTGACCTACACTGTAGAAATAATGCAGTGTAACACTGTTTTAAGTGCTGCATCGCTATCCTATGGAATCCTGGGATCTGTAGTTTCACAGGGTCTTCAGCCTTCCCTGCCAAGGAGTATTTATGCCTCCCAAAACTATAAATCCCAAGATTCTGGAGGATGGAGCCATGGCAGTTAAAGTGGTCTCAAATGGCATTCCTTCCACAGTGTAGATGCAACATATTTGGCCTACCATACAGGGTCGTAATGGGGAAAATAAGATCATTTTGTAATGGTTACAGATGTCTTCAAGCTATTCTCTCAAACACCATTAGTTTACATGCCTCACTCTTGTTAACCCTAAATGCTGGCAAGTGATTTGCCTGGCACGCTCAGAAAAACATGGCTGAAAATAAGTTACCACTAGACAACACTACTATTGTGTGTGCTGAAAAGGGCTATATAATGTTAAAAGTGGGTATTGGTGTTAGAAATATAAGAAACTTTCAACAATAATCTGGAAAATTAACTTGGAAAGGCCTAGGTTAGGAAAGGAAAAAAAGAGTTATTTTGTTGTTGTTATGTGCCTTCAAATCATTTCTGACTTATGGTGACACTTTAAAAAGGTGTACCTGGTGTACCTATCACAGGATTTTCTTAGCAAGATTTGTTTAGAGAAGGTTTGTCATTGTCTTCCCCTTAGGCTGAGAGCATGTGACTTGCCCAAGGTCACCCAGTGGGGCTCATGACTGAGCTGGAAATCGAACCCTGGTCTCCAAAGTTGTAGTCCACGGGTAGGCAACCTTTTTGAGCCAGGGGCCGGGTTGCTGTCCCTCAGACAATTGGGGGGCCGAAGCACCAAAAAAATAAAAAAATAAAATAAAATAAAATAAAATAATAAAAAAATAAAAATAAAAAAATGCATGCACACTCTCTCAGCCCCAGAAAAGCCATGGCAAAAACCCTGTGGAGATTTTGCCAAGAAACCCCCAAGAACAAGTAATAACAACAATAATCAATATCATCATGGCGGGCGGCGGCGGGGGGCAGCGGCGGCGGCGGCAGGACCAGCCTGGGGCCGGTCCAAAGGCCTCGGGGGGCCGCATCCGGCCCTCGGGCTTTAGGTTGCCTACCCCTGTTGTAGTCCAACACTCAAACCACTATACCACACTGGCTCTCATTGAACCATTTACCAGATAAAATTAATTAAAATTTTACTGGAGGGATTTTTGATTAATTTGTAAAAAATAAATAAAATGAGTAAAAAATAAATAAAAGAAAACAAATTACATTAGCAATTCCAAAAGCTGAATACCAGCTTTTGAGAAAGATGAGGCTAAAGTCATTTCATCCAAACAATGGAAACAAGAAGACTCTACCGGAATTAGTAAAAGTAACAATTCTATGTAACCCCTTGTTGTTTTATGCCTTCAAGTGGTTCTGAGGTATGACAGTCCAAAAGTGAACCTTTATAGGGTTTTCTTGGCAGAGGAGGTTTGCCATTGCCTTCCTCTGCAGCTGAGAGAGTGTAACTTGCCCAAGGTCACCCAATGAATTTCAATGTCCAATCAGGATTCGTACCCTGGTCTCCGGAGTCATCGTCCAGCTCTCAGACCACTTTACCATGGTGGCTTTCTGAACTACAAATAGATTTATGGCTGCATGACTTGTTTATTGTATGAATATTAATTTCAACGTATATGGCATATTAATTCCACAGCCCATTTTCTCAAACTACCGCAGGAGTGAATGGCATTTTGAGAGAGATTTTATAACAGTCTTGCTGAACTCAGAACTGCTGAAGTTGCAGAACGGTTGAGTTTTACTAAGCATTTAATGATATGAATTAGCATTAGATAATATCTTTATTAATGACTTGGATGACGATATTGGGGGCATAGTTATCAAATTTGCAGACGACACCAAATTAGGAGGAGTAGCTAATACCCCAGAGGACAGGATCAAAATTCAAAATGACTTGAACAGACTAGAAAGTTGGGCCAAAGCTAACAAAATGAAATTCAACACGGAGAAATGTAAGGTACTGCACTTAGGGCGGAAAAAATGAAAAGTACAGATATACGATGGGGGACACCTGGCTGAATGAGAGTACGTGTGAAAGGGATCTAGGAATCCAGGTGGACCACAAGTTGAACATGAGTCAACAGTGCGATGCAGCAGCTAAAAAGGCCAATGCAATTTTAGGCTGCATCAGTAGAAGTATAGTGTCTAGATCAAGAGAAGTAATAGTGCCACTCTATTCTGCTTTGGTCAGGCCTCACCTGGAATACTGTGTCCAGTTCTGGGCACCACAATTCAAAAAGGATGTGGAGAAACTGGAGTGTGTCCAAAGGAGGGCAACTAAAATGGTGAAGGGTTTGGAAACTAAGCTCTATGAGGAACGACTTAGGGAGCTGGGGATGTTTAGCCTGAAGAAGAGAAGGCTGAGAGGTGATATGATAGCCATGTTTAAATATTTGAAGGGATGTCATATCGAGGAGGGAACAAGCTTGTTTGCTGCTGCTCCAGAGACTAGGACCCGAAACAATGGATGCAAGCTGCAAGAAAAGAGATTCCACCTCAACATTAGGAGGAACTTCCTGACAGTAAGGGCGGTTCGACAGTGGAACACACTCCCTTAGAGAGTAGTGGAGTCTCCTTCCTTGGAGGTCTTTAAGCAGAGGCTGGATGGCCATCTGTCGGGGATGCTTTGATTGGGAGTTCCTGCATGGCAGGGGGTTGGACTGGATGGCCCTTGTGGTCTCTTCCAACTCTATGATTCTATGATTCTATGATAATAGGAATTTCCTGCCCAGCCACGAAAACCCACTGTGTGTGACCTTTGGCAGATCAGCCTCTCTCAGCCTCAGAGAAAGGCAAAGCCAAAAACCTCCTCAGAATAAACTTTGCCAAGAAAAAAAAAGACACAATAGTGTTGCCAAGTGTCAACCTGAAGGCATACAATAAGAACAACAACAAATCCTAAAACTGAGAGATCCTCAAAAATACTTGGACTTTGGTATTAAAATGAAACCGATCACAGCTCTTTCAGAACAATATGATGTTACAGCACCGGCTGAGTCTCTCTTATCCAAAATGCTTGAGACCAGAAGTGTGTGTGATTTCCCCCCCGTATTTTGGAACATTTGTATATACATAACCTATCTTGGAGATGGGACCCAAATCTCCACTTTAAATTCATTTATATTTTGTATGTGCATGACACGCATGGCCCGAAGGTAATTTTCTACAACAATTTTGGGCATGAAACAAAGTTTGTGTATGTTGAACCATCAGAAAGCAAAGGCGTCACTTTCTCAGCCACCCCAAAATGTGTTGGATTTTGGAATGGCTTGCATTTTGGCATTCCAGATAAGGGAAACTCCACCGTCTTTGTTGTCTATGGATCTGAGGGAATAGGTTCAAGTCTACAAAAGCTCAACTTCTTTCTTTTTTAGCCTCAAAGACCAGATCCCTTTGCATGCTGATTTTCCAGACTGACAAGGTCTTTGAATTCTACCTAATATTAATGTGACTGTTGCTTCTTTTCATGCATTTCGTGTTTATGTTTAATTGCAGGGAAAGAAAGAAAGAAAGAAAGAAAGAGAAAGAACTCTGCACCAAACAAGGATGGGGGGGAAAAAATCCCTTCTCCTCCCAGCAGACATATATAAAAATCCCCCTAATAAAAACATGATGCCACATTTCACATTTCTGGGATGCTAGGAACTCAGTGAAAGAGAGATGGGGGGGGGGGAGATGGTTTGGTTGGAAGGACTTCTAAGAAATCTTAGGGTTCAGGCCAGCTTGAGTGAGCATCCCTGTCCTAATAGAAAGCCATTTCCCTCCTAGAGCCCCCTAAACTCCCCCCCAGATCTGCAAATCCTCCCCAATCCTCTCTGCCCCCCTTTCTCTCCTCCCATTTCCTTCCCCCTGTCCTGGCCCTGGAATTTGCTTCCCCTCCCTTCCTATCCTGAATCCCAGCAGCCAAGAAGCAACTCCAAGGCTCCTCCAAGTGGGTCCAGGGCTGGAAAGGGGGCAATCGCCCCATGGCCAAGATTTCCACCCCAGATTTCCAAGGCTAAGGTGAGGAGCCCATCAGGGAGGAGTATATAGGCTGCTTATGGGGTGGGGGCTGGGGGTCAGAGATGGGAAGGGAGGCTGGATGCAAGGAGCCAAGGTCATAAGGATGGCTTTGGAAAGAAATGGGAGATCCTTAGATCTGGGATGGGTAGGAGGGAGTTATTTCTTCCCCAAAGACATTTCCCCTGGCCCCATCCAAATGATCTCTTTGCTGCAAGTTTAGAGGAGAGGTGTAGATTTGGCAGCTGGACTGGCTTGCTTTCAGAGGTGTCTTATTTTGGCTAAAGACAAAAGAATGAGACTTAAATCCAGCTGCGCAGAGACAGTCAAATAGATTTGATCTTACTTTGCTTTCTTTGGTGTGGGATTTTCCCTACGCCTTTAAGATAATATGTTTCCCTTTAGGAGAAACTTGTTTGCTTGTTTCCTGATGGATTTATGTAGCTGATTTAGTAGAAGAAATACAGTAGTCGCAGTTCAACCCATTTGGAAAAACTAACTTTTTTGTTTTTGGTTCAACTGGGCAGTGGGAGGAAGAATCTGGCATTGGAGATATGGATCTGAAGTCTAGGTTATTTGGGCTTTACAGCAGCAACAACCACAACAGATCTGAAATAAGTGGCAAGAAGACAAGATGGGGTGTGGAAAGGTCCTGAAGGGGAGGAGAAACTCTAAAAGAGTGAAAGTGGGTAATAAAAACTGGTCAATTTCTTTTCATGTGTGTGTACATGTGTCTTCGGGTTGCTTGTTGATGTATGGCAACCCTATGAATGTCATAGGCTTTCTTAGGCGTGATGGTTTTGCCAGTTCGTTCCTCTGAAATATAGCCTACAGCACTTGGTATTCGTTGGCGGTCTCCCATCCAAGTACTAACCAAGGCTGGCCCTGCTTAGTTTCCAGGATCAGATGGAATCTGTTGCCTTTAGGGTATTTATATAACTTGACTGAAAGTATGGGATAGCCAGAGCCCATCCTTTCTCACACACACCCCACACCCTTCCTTATCCACACGATGACAGGATGTGAATAGTCCTAGGAAAAATTGGAAATCGGGGTCTGGATGGTGAACTCTGAAAGTACTGAGATGGCAACTACTCTGTAATTAAGAGGAAGAGTTATTAAAAATAAATCAATCTAAATTCCCTGATGGTGTCAACAAGTGACGAGTTTAGGGCAGAAGTCCAGAGTCCTACTCAGCAGAATGAACAGGAAACATATAAATACAGGAGGAGGGTCAGCTTACCACGTTTTTGAAGTAACATAGGGCCTTTGCAGACTGCCAGAAATAGTGCACATTAAATTGAGGCACTGCCCTGGCTCAGTGCTAGGGAATCATGGGAACTGTATTTTTTTTTTCTGAGACATTGAGCCTTCTCTGTCAGAGAGCTCTGGTGCCACAATAAAATACTGTTCCCATGATTCCCTAGCACTAACCCTAACCCTAAAAGTGGACTCAATTTGCCCTATTTCTGGCAGTCTGCAACCCCCCATAATGCACATTTCCATTTAAAGACGGGTGGAAATGTGAGATTGTGACATCAAGAGAGTAAAAATTACTTAATTGCATTACTGGACATTCCTATCTTTTTCTTTTTCTTTTGTCTTCCTGTTAGAAATAACATATGCCTTGGCTGCTCCTGGTTCCTCCATCTGAACACGATAAATGTGTATTATATTAGTTCCAGGTGGGTTGTTTTTTTTTTAAACATAGCAGCATAATTTTAGTAAGGAAGAAACTGGCAAAACCATCTCTGATTATTCTTTGCCTAAGAAAACCCTATGAAATCCATATGTCAACAGGCAGCTTGAAGGCATGTAGAATACAAACAGTTAACTGAAAACTGGCTCCCTCTCCATTTGAAGGGAGAAAATTAACTTTTTGTTTGTTTGTTTAAAATCCCAGCTCTGTTTTATTCTTAATCTTTGTTTTAGTCATTTTCATGGGCAAGGGGAAAAATAGGACGACTTTGAGCACTGAAACTACAGAAACAGAATGTTAGAGAGACAAAATTACGAGTCAAGTGACATTTTTAATCTCTCCGTTTGAAGGTTATTGCTATTTAATGAATACTGAATTAATACTGTTGCCCTCTTGACCACACTCTGATGTTGCTTGGCTATACAATAGTGTTGTATTTTGGCTGTTGGATGTATGTGTTTTCTTTCTTTTTAAATTGTATTTTGTTTTTTTAACATGTGTATCCTACCTCGAGCCTTGAGAGAGGTGGGAAATAAATAAACATTATCATCATCAATCATCATCATCATCATCATCATCATCATCATCATCATCATACGTGTTGGAGGGTATGGATCCTGGGTTGCTTGTGATTATCTGTGAAGTATATTGTAACAGTTTGCCTTGTGTGATGTGTGAAAACTTCCAGTTACTGTGTTTTTGTTCTTTTGGTCCCATGTCTCACTAGAGATTTGTCCATCATGGGGGTCAGCCGTGGCTGTTTGCTGTGTGTTAAAGTGAAAATGTTTGTCTTCAACCTCATATTCTGGGTGAGTTACAGTGAGTCTGTCAGATTGCCCATTGGGAAGAGTATATGTACAGTGGGCCCTTGGTATCTGCTGGGGTTTGGCTGCAGGACCCCCATGAATACCAAAATCCATTGATGTTCAGGTCCCACTAAATACAATGACATAGTAAAATGGTTCCCTTATATACAATGGCAAAATCAAGGTTTGCTTTTTGGAACACACACACACACACACACACATATATATATGTATATGTATATATATATATATATATATATATATATATATATATATGATAGCCAATATTGTCTGTCAGACAGCCTTTCTGTACTATAGGCTGTATGCCCATGACATTTTAATAAAGAAAATGTACAACAACCTAAATGGCAGGCTTCTGATGAGGGTGAATAAAGTAGAGAATGTATTTGATGCCCAAATTCAGTCATTATGTAAGAGCCTTAAAACATCAGGGTTTGATTCCCAGCTCAGCCATGAAACCCACTGGGTGACCTTGGGCAGGTCACATGTTCTCAGCCACAGGGCAAGGCAATAGCAAACATGCTCCGAACAAATCTTGCCAAGAAAACCCCAAGGGTCTCCATAAGTTGGAAATGACTTGAAGGCACACAGCAACAAACAAAACGGGCTTCTCCCTCCCAGCTGTTCTTCTCTGCTGCTGTGATGTTCATCTAGCCACTGTTTGTGGGTCTGTGTGCAATAGAAAACTGAGGGCAACTTCAGAAATATGAAAGGCTAATTTTACTGAGGAAAAATGTTGCACAATATTAGAGACACAAAGAGAATTTTTTAACATTTACTTAAAAATAATAAAATTTTAAAACCCCTCTTAATGGGTTTTCTCTTTTTAAATAAAAAATATATGTATTGTATATTTTACAGTTACCTAATTATTCATTTTTTATTTGGTCCTCTACTGCCCACTCTCCCTCCCACTTGTCTGTCCTCTTGAACAGCCATACTGTACATAAGACTATATCCATATTGCACTTCATGATCCATTTTCCATAATATGAATAGCAGTCTGAATCACATTGGTCATTTCTCTCTACACTCTTTTGAACATTAAGTTTTCTCAAATCAGCATTTTCCATTTATGGGTCCAAGATTCTATCTTTATCTGTCCAATATATTTCAATCTTCTTTTTCTAAGAAAATAAAATAATAAAAATTTGGCAATATATTTTTCAAGGTTGGACTTGCTCCATACTGAGACCTGAAGACATATGTATTGTTGGCACAGTAGGAATGAAAAAGGAGCTTTGTTGGCTTTGTGATGAGGGGTGTAACTGACATTATAGAGATTAAACAGATTATTTCTCTCACAAATATCGTGGGCCATGGTGTTGTAAAACTAGGGTTCATAGCATTGATGCCCTCCAACTATTGATTAACAGGGACTATAGCAACATGTGATCCGGCCCTCCAGAAACCTCTGCTTCCTCTGAATTCAGCTGTAATCTACACTGTAGATTTTACCACCAATAATACATCATGGAAGAACATCTCTGTTGTAGTATATTGTATTTTGGGGTGGCTTGGTCTTTAGTTGGCAAGACCCATTAGCCTTACAAGAGACCTGCTCCTGGTAGAGATCGAAGTGATAGAAATGTTTTTTGATTGGCACAGCTATCTAAACTTTTTTGATTCTCTTTGTTGGGGGTATTGCTTAGAGAAACTGTGCTGTTCAGAACCTGCTTTAAAATTTATCACTGCACTGCTGGTCCTAGGGGCATAATAAGATGGTACCTTTCCACAATCCCTGCTTATCCATACTTACTTTTGCTCTGCCTCTCCTCTAGTTGGGAGGCTGTGGGGTGCTTGGAGTGGGAGTCTGGCTGGCTGTTTCCCAGGGCCGCTTTGCCACCTTATCGTTCTCCTTCCCATCGTTGTCGGCAGCGGGCCTCTTCATGGCGACTGGAGCTATCATCATGGTTGTGGGTTTCCTTGGATGCTTAGGGGCAGCCACTGAACATCGCTGCCTCTTGCTCACAGTAAGTAGTATCTCTCTACAAGGTGAAATTACACTGAGTGCATTTTCAAAGAAGCAGTTGTGTTAGTCTCTTGCGTAAAAAGGCAGAACAGAAGGAGAGGGGAAAAAAGGAATGCTTGGCAGCACCTTTAAGACTAACTGGTGTTTATTTTAGCATGAGCTTTCGTGGATATAAACCCACTTCTTCAGATGTGGTAGAGACATTGTATAGTGTATCTGAAGAAGTGGGTTTATATCCACGAAAGCTCATGCTAAAATAAAAAACAGTAGCTCTTAAAGTTGCTACCACATACCTTTTTTCTCCCCTTCCCTCCTTCCTTTTTAATGGATGTGTTTCTTTGGGTTGGGATGAATTGGACACAATGTGGGTAACAGATACAGAGGTGTCAAATGAGACCTTGGGCAGGTATTATCAAGAGATGCTGGTAAGCAGAGGACATAACTTGAAACTGTTTTAAATGCCTCTGTAGGCAGAGTGCTGAGGATACCATGGACAGCCAAAAAGACAAACAAATGGGTCCTAGAACAGTTCAAGCCTGAAATCTCCCTGGAAGCCAAGATGATACAGTTGAGGTTGTTATACTTTGCTCATGTCAGGAGAAAGAATGACTAATCGGAAAAGACAATAATGCTAGGAAAGGTGGAGGGATGTAGAAAGAGAGGAAGAATGCATGCTAGATGGATGGAGTCTATTAAGGAGGTCATGGGCATGGATTTACAGGATCTAAGCAGAGCAGCGGAGGACAGGGGTTCTTGGAGATGTCTCATCCACAGGATCACCATGAGTCGGGATTGACTTGAGGGCAGTTAACAACAATAAAAGGCAGTAGGAACACTTTTGGTTCAGGAATGTCCTGTCTTCATGCGAGCATAAACTCTATGCTCTGTCTTTTATAAGGATAAGGACTTATCTCTGTCTCTCTGCACAGTTTTTTGTGGTCCTCTCCACCCTCTTCCTCCTGGAGCTGGTTGGGTTGCTGGTTTTTGTCACCTGCAGGGATAAGGTAAGGAGCTTACTCTCCCTATACATGAAAGAGATAAGGGAAATGGAAATGATGATCTTCTACAAGAAGACAGGCAGAGGGGGAAGGCACAATTCTGACTTCATGCACTGGTCCATTTAATGTTTTTATTTAATCTTTTATCTAGTTTGACAAATATGCCCAGTCTAACCTAAAGGAAGGGCTTAAGCTGTATGACACAGAAGGCAACCTGGGGTTAACCAAAGCTTGGAACCACGTTCAGAATGAGGTGAGTGTGTTTAGAGAACCCATTTGAGAATCATAAGGAATGACATATGATCCAAGCTATTAAGGATTTGATTACAAATTTACTGACAGCAGTAAGATTAATAATATCAAGAAAGTAGAAGATTCACGGTTGGTTTTTTTTCCAAATAGAGGAATGGTACAAAGATGTTTGAGATATTGCTATTAATGACAAATTAACATGCATGCTTAAAAAGTTCAGAAAGGAGTATGGAAAAGTAATGACTTTGAAGATGTATAGAAGAAATTTGTAGAGCATGGTTTTTCTTTTTTTAAGGAAAAAAGGGGGTATATACCTGCACAAGATTCATCGCAATTTTGTACAAATGTATATATGGTCCTGGGGGTGGGATACACTTTGTAGTAGTGTTGAAAATATGTATGTATGTTGTTTGATTTTAAACTTTATTTATGTTTTGAAAAAAATAATAAAAAACAAATTTAAAAAAAGTTAAAGAAAACAATGGCATTTGAGATGTGATCCCCCCCACATCCACCGTTCCTTCCATCCTGGTTCCTCCCTTTGCTTTCCAGTTCCGTTGCTGTGGCGTGCAGAGTTACATGGACTGGTTTGAGGTGCGCAACCAGACATGGGTTCCTGTGTCCTGCTGCTTACAGCAAAGTGACACTTGTCAAGAGGACAGTACCAGCTGGTGGAAAGAGGTAAGAGGATGGCAGCAAGGGCTGGCCTCATTCCTTGGGTTAGTAAGAGGAGGAATCCGCACATCCTAGATTTTTCCTATTACCACCCCAAAACAGGCAGGAGATACTAAGAAATCCTGTGATTATAAAACTGAATTGGTTACCTCCAGCTCAGAGATCTTCTTTGATTTCTGCCTATACCCAGAGCAGAGCTTTCTCCTTTGCTCCATTTCCCCCTTTTGCTACAGTTCTCAAGACTCTCCTGCCATACCATACCCTCCAATTGTCCAGATTTGTCAGGGGCAGTCCTGATTATTTCTCTGTTATCCCAGTTTTTCAGCTGCTTTAAAAATGTCCCTTTTCTCTCTCCTCCTCCTACTTTCTCTCTTTACTCTCAGCTTCCTTCAGGTGCTGCAAAGTGCCAAAGTAGTTTATAGGCAATGAACTCAGCAGGGGGAAAGGAGGAATGTTGCCCTCCCAGCAGGCTGCAACAAAAACAAACAGCTGCAGTCTTCCCTAGCTTGTGTTTAATATTAATTCATTAATATTAATAACTTTTGTCATCTTGACCACACTTTGATGCTGCTTGGCCATACATGTTCTAGTTTTCATCTTTGAAGTGCTGGAAGGTATGCTATACTGCAGTGGTTTACAGACTGCTATTCTCATGGAGGTAGCTGGCATTGGTTGACTGATCCAAGGGACAATTGGCTAGACACAAAATCAACTTAACAGTGGCATAGCCCTCTTCTTTCATCATTTGTTGTTGCAGAAATTTCAGCCCTCCCTGTAATGTTGAACTGTGAGGGAAAGGGATCCAATTTTGCCTCAGAGAGAGAAAAATGATGAAACCATCATTTCTTTGGTCACCTTTGCATAGCCTCTTGCTGGGAACTGGTTATTCCCAACGTCCACCCTTAGTAACACTTGCGTTAAAATCCATGGTGCAATTAAGTAGCTTTAGATTATGAACTTAATCTTATAGACTGGCCATGCTTATACTTCATTAGTAAAGCACAAAATTAATATTTCTCCACAAGCCTACTCTTATATATGCTTTACAACGGCTACTACATTCCTGATGTGTCACAACACAAGACCTTGAATTTTGATTACTGCTGCAGTGCAGTTTAAAAAAACAAATTGGTTTATTGATGCTGCTTTTGAATGTCAAAAGCTAGTTTTATCTATGTATTATCTATGAGACATGGGTTTTTTTTAGGAAGGGTGTGTGTTTGCATTTTATTATGACTGTTTAAACCATAAAGTTTATATTAAAAATGGCTGACAGTAGAAAAGCCAGGGTATAAATATACTGAGATTTTAGAAAAATAGCCAGGACTATACTGTGGGTGTATCTTCTATTTTATCTCTTCCCCTCTAGCCACTATTTAAAATCTCAGTATATGAAAAATTCCCAGCTTGGCCATGAAACCCACTAGGTGACCTTGGGCAAGTCACATGCTTTCAGCCTCAGGAGAAGGCAATGGTAAACCTCCTCTGAACAAATCGTGCCAAGAAAACCCCATGCCTTAAGTTCACCTTAAGTCCGAAACAACTTGAAGGCACACAATAAAATACTGGAACTAATGCCATCAGTACACCCAGATTGTGAATTATGGCCAATCAGCTGAAGACCTCTGCTGTGGTAGAAATTACCAGTGTGTTGAATACGTATTTTGTTTAAGTGAAAGCTCACATTATAAAGTTGCAGAATTGGCACAGAATGCATGTGCCATGTGATCTGAACAGTGCTCAATTTGAGTATCGTCTGATTTGTTTATTTTATGTTCCATTCCCTGCAGCCCTGTTATGAAAAGGTGAAACTCTGGCTAGGGGAGAACATTTCTGCAATGGGCATCTTTGCTGCTTGCATCATTGTTGTCCAGGTGAGGTGGTAGACTCATGACTCAGGCGCCTGTCAAGGACCATCTCTTATGCTGGCTCCTGTGCTCATCGCAACATCAGGTGTAGCAAACACAAATTGCATATGATAAAGAGATCTACAGAGAGGCAGGCAGCTCTGCATGTTGTTGGGACTGAGCAAATTCAGTTAACTTTGCATCTCTTTGAATGATTTATTCTGATTTTAATAATTCATAGGAAGGGGAAGGAACTATTTTGCAGTAACTCAAGGGACAGAAAAAGCAGCCTGTATTTTAAACAGAAAAACTGCTGACCTCCAGCTCCTATTATCCCAGCTATCAGCCATGCTAGCAGGGGTTGATGAGAACTAGAGTTCAGTGGGGCTGGGTGCAGCTTCACCGTCTGGTTTGAGGACTAGAAACTTTTGCTTTTAAAGTAGGGATGAACATATGGCCCTCCAGATGTTGACTACATCGCCCTTAATCCCTCACCATTGCTTATGGTGGTGAGGGGACTGGTAGGCAAGAACATTTGGACAGTCAGAGTTGCCCATCACTTTTAAGGCAAAAAATTATGAAGGATGTTGAATTCCAGCTTCCCATCAAAACCTGTATTTGCACAATGGGATCATGGAAGAATGGGGTGCTCACCCTGCTTACTACAGTAACCCCAATTCCATCTCCAGGCTGACATTAGGTGGGAAGCAGAAGGCAAGGTTGTTGGAGGCGGATGCACACACATGCAGAGAGGGTCTGATCTCAGTGGCAGAGCACATGCTTTCCACGCTGGATGTTCCAGGTTCAATTCCTTGGCATTCCATTAAAAAGGGAAAAGACAGAAGAAAATATTCTGAATCAGCTGAGTGTTTGTGTATTCATGGACCTGTAATGACTTTCTAGCATTTTTTCAGCCCTTCATGATGATGCTGTGGTGGATATTTTACATGCAAAGCATGAGATCTGTTACTGAGCTGCTGCCGCTGTAGGCAATACCAGACTAGATGGGCAAACTCTTGATCTAGGACAGGGGTAGGCAACCTTTCCCCTTTAAGGGCTGAGGGACTTCAGCTCCCAGAAGCCTCAGCCATGTTGGCCAATAGTCCCATTTTGGCCAATAGCTCCTGGGATTCTGGGAACTGAAGTCCCTCGGCCCTTAAAGGGGAAAGGTTGCCTACCCCTGATCTAGGATATGGCAGTTCCATGTGCCCCATGCAACAAGATTAGAGTACTATTGAATAGGATCCAGAAGTCCTTTCTGGCATCTTTAGACACACTGGCACAGGACAGGGTGGACATTTTGAGACAGCAGGACCTTCCTCTTGAGATGGCCTTGCTGTAGAGGTGACAGAATTAACTCCGTCTCACTTCTTGTTTTATGTCATCCTCCTCCCTCCCCACAGGTCTTGGGCATCGTGTTCTCCATGCTGATGTACTGCCAGGTCCGGCGAGCAGAGAAATACTATGACTGAGCCCCTCTGAGTCTACTTCTTGTAGCTCAGGGACATGAGGCTATGAAGCAGCATTAAGGGCATTTCATGCTCCAAAGGAGCTCCTTTGCTTTCTCCACCCAGCCCCTTCCTTCTCATTTTTCAGGTCTTTCCTCCTCCTGCTAAAGCTAGTTCCTGCCATTTATAAAATGTCTTACCTGCTAAGAGTAGTATTTTTACCCCAGGATAGTCTCTCCCTCCTCTAAAAGTCCTCCCTTTGCTACTTCTTCCCCCTTTACTGCCTTGTATCTTTTCAGCCCCTAAGTGAGGCTCCTTTTCCTTTCACTTTAGCTTATATAGATTCCCCCATTATCTTGTATCATAATCTCCCTCTCTCTAACTGTTGCTTTTGTATATAACAGAACTGTACCAAGCACCAATAAAATCTACAATCATTTTATGGTCTCTATCCCTTTCCTGCTGTGTTTTTATACTTTTTCATAGGGTTCATTTCTTTTTAAAGGTGACCTTACTCCCACCGTAATATTTTCTAAAAGAATAACAATAAAATACCAGCATCTAGAAGAATTATTCATATTAACTACCCATTATTAATCTCCTCAAAATTGTGTGATGGCTTTGTGTCTAAGCAATCAGGTCAGAGTTTGGGAACAGATACAATAGCAGGGAAAGAAAACAAACTTATTCTCTTAATATCAGTCCCATTTAGTAGAATCCACATGCCTGGAGGCACAGAGTAACTGCTTACAGCAGAGTTTGGAAATGTAACTTTTTGGAGTACCAGCCCAAGATCTTCCAGAGAGCATTTCCACTTGCAATGCTAGCTGCACAACTCTGGCAGTTGTAGTGCAAAGAGTACATTTTTTAAGTTCTAGGTTACAAGAAGCAATCCTCCAACTAAGTAACTATCTTTCTTCCCTGTTTCTGGGAGTGCAGTTCAAAGGTTTCCTCTTTAGGTAACTTCCCCTCTTTTTTGCCATCCAAACTGCTTCTTTTCGGACAAAATTACAGCAAAAGGGATTGGTAAAAGACAGCTTTTTATTATTGGCTAGTAGGTTGGCAGGAAGGAGAAAAAAATAATACATCCTCTCCCTTCCAATTCACCAATCATCTTTGGACAAAAATAGAGGGCCAGGGGCAGAAAGTGCCCTTGAAAATCTGATACAAAAGTATGCTGGGACAAGCAAGGTGGCAGGGTAAGAGGATAAACAGAGGGTTGTATGTGACTCTTAGAGCCCCATTTAGATTCCTTCTGTCTTGAGACAGCCCCATGTTTGAACCACTCTCCCCAACAGGAAAACACAAGGCCCTGAAATACCACTCCTGCAAATTGAGAGAGACTTCTGCATGGGGAAGAAGGGGTGGGTGGGAGAAAAGAAGAAGAAAATGACACCATCTCCCCACCACTCCAACAAAGGAGCATTAACTGGTAGCTCAAACTGAAGTGCAGACAAACCCAGCCTATGTGCAAAGGATCTCTTAAGACACTTATATGGGATACGGGGATCAAAGAAGAACAATGCTGATTAAGGGAAGCATCAGCAGCCAGGGCTGGTGTAGACTGGGGAGTAAAAGGGTGGGGGAGAGATGTGGCGTTTTTGTCAGTACATCTCTGTAGTGTTTTTTCCCTCACCTGTACGTGTGGCTGTCAGCAGCCCCTCAGAGAAGAGCTGTTGTACCTCCTAATTACCCAAGATAAAGGACAAAGTAGGACACATTTTCTGGGTTGGAGGGAAAAGGGGGATTATAAGATCCTCCAGCCCAACTGTAGTGTGAGATTGAGGTGATCACTTTAATTTAAAGCTTGTGGGAGCTCAGACCTGGAGGGGGGGGGGAAGGTAGAGGAGATTTGGACTTTATGGCTTGAGGGGAGCTTCCAACCCTGTCCACCGACTTTTGAGGAGAGCAGGTGGGGGAGAAGGGCACCAACTGGAAAGAGGGAGGCACAGGGACTGCCAGATCCATCAGTATTTCCGCTGCAGCTTCTGGAAGTCACTTGTGTTGAGGCGTGGCCGAGGCAGGTCCCCAAACATCTCTGTGCCATCTGACACTCGCAGCACCAGGGCCCGCATGCTGGCGGCAATCTTCTCGAGGTCAGGGGATGAATGCTGTAAAAAGCAAACTAACGTGAGTAGGCAGAGGACACATTCCCAAGATCTCCAAAATACTTCCATGTGTCCAGCTCTTGCTACTTATAAATATTGTCCACATTCACTCCACCCAGTGCATACCAACTTTTGCTCTTTGCCAGTCAGCAAAAGTTGCTTTTTTGGACTATCAAGCCCCACAATCTACAGCCAACAGAGTCAATGACTATACAGGCAACTTTCTCATCTTCTGGTCATCTTCTTCCATTTATAATGTACTTTACTACTTTAAAAAAATCAACACAAATAAAGCTAATTTCTGCATAGAATACACATCAGGCCATTCCATATCATTTATTCTTCTAGTTTTAAAGAGAATGAAAAGGCAATGTAGGGGCCAATCACAAAACACTTCTCCGTTTCTGACTTTGTAGTAACCCCTGGTCACATGTATTCAAGCCTATCTTTATAGTTACAGCAGATCTTAGAAACTTTTAAATAAGAGATTATTACATTTGGTAAATAAAATTGAATGATTTATTGCTACACAATAAACTTAATATGAAATCAAGCAGAAAAACAGAACAATTACAGATAATAACTAAGTAAAAATATCAGTTCAAGAACAGTTGATAATAAAGAATAGAATACCTGTAATACAGAGAATGACGGCCATGAAGAGCAGAAACTGAACAAACTAAGGTCCTTCCACACTACACAAACTATGATTCCCTTCAACTGCCACGGCAACATCTTATGGAATCTTGGGATTTGCAGTTTAGGAAGGGGACATCATAGTTTTTTAACTAAAGAGAGTGAGAGGGCCTCAGGTCAAGCCCAATTTCATGTTTTTTCTGTCAATCCAAAATTACCTCCAACCAAACTATTTAAAGCTAAAATTGATTTAGCCCATTCTAAGCTTTCTAAGAAAAGCTGAAATTCTTTGAATGCTACCATTATATGCAAAAAACCATTAATTTCTCTAGCTGCTGGGCACAGTTCCAAACTATGCCCAGATCCACCTCGTCTCTCCATAAGATCTGCAAAGCTATGTTTGCAAGGCTATATGACTCCTGAAAGCAAAAAGGTACTTTTTCCCAGAATCCCCCAGTCAGCATGGCAAATAGTTCCTCAGACTCACCTTGCTGTTCTCTTCATCTGAAGATCGCATCTCTTGTCGTTGTTCCTTGAAGCCCCAGATGGGCACTGAGACTGGCAGGGATTTGGCATATTGATGGCTGAGTGGTGGAGGGGCAGTCTGCCCAGGAGCCTCCTCACTCAGACTCCCATCTGGAAGAAAAGCCAGGGGTGTGGGGGTGAGGAAATGATGGGTTAGAAGGGGCAGCAGGAAGTCAACATCAACCAACAGCAAGCATTGCCTTCTCACATTATAGTGGGAGTAGCCCAGATTCACTCTTGTGCCTTATGAGAATCCCTGGAAGACACTAATGGGCTGCACAGTTTATCAAATGTTTATGTTCATGGTCTTTTAACAGTTAAAGAACAAGCAAATTTCAGCCCTCTCTATATGATTGGACTGTAATTCCCATCATCCCTCCCAACTGGTTATGCCAACAAGGGCTGATGGGAACTGCAGTCAAGCATAGTTGCCTGCTGTGATTTAAAGTACATGTATGCATCAATTAATGAAGTGGATATGTTCCTGGGCATCTCTTCTGCTAATGGAAAATTTGGTACCAGAAGCAGAAATAACATCAAAGAATAGGGATGGATTCTTGCATCATAAGAAAGAAGAGCTTATTTCATATTTCAGCAAATATTTTATCCAAAACTAACAATATGGATGTGTGAAATGAAACAAACAGGCCAGGTAAGCCTTGTATAAATAAATAAAAGCATTTTGAATCTTCCAGAGACCACTTGAAAGCTTCTTCCAAAAAACAACAGGGATAATTTCTTTTACCAGATTCCATTTTTCTTATGCTTTCCATGTCAGAGACCAAACTTCTTGATCTATACTTTTTTAATATCCTGAGTGGAGTTGATGAGACAGCCTTATCTGTTCTCCCTCTTTCTCTCTGTTTTGCTGTACATACATATTCAGTAAGGGATTCTGGAGGCAGCTGCCATTTACCTTGCCTGTTGTAGAATAGGATAGGATAGAGTAGAATCTCCTTTTTCCCCAGCTCAGGCTTTATTAAATTGTTTACTACCTAAATGCTTCTGCAACCTGACACCAACAGTCTGTATTTCTCCAGCTTGCCTTCACCATCCCTACAGTGCCAATACTGTACTGCTAAAAAACTTTGTACTGATAAAAAAACTTTCCACAGGACAAGGGGGGAAAAAGATGGGAGCTGGGTGGGCATAAAATACTTTGTAAAAAGGAACTTCTTTATGAGAGGCTTTGTTTAACTGAGTTAAGCCTATATAAACTGATCTGTGCTGAATGGTCCTGAGTACACACTCTTAAGAATGCAGAAAGGCCTTGCTAGATTACATCTAGCTCACCACCAGCTTCTCACTGGAATCCTTTTTGTACTTTCAGATCTTTGTACCCTTATCCTATACATGGTTTTAATTTATTTTTATACATCCTAACATTTTTGTTTCATAACTGCTGGTTTCACCATGGTTTCACACTCTAATCACTAACTCTACTATCACTATGCAAAGGGATCTTACAGCACCTTTGGGACAACCTGTGCAAAAGAAATTGTAGCATGAGCTTTCATAGATTTGGTCTACTTCCTCAGATGCATTTGAGTCTATGAAAGTTCAAGCTACAACTTCTTTTGCACAGTTAGTGTCAAAGGTGCTGCAAGATCCCTTTGTATACTGATATTCCAGATTAACATGGCTATGTCTCTGAATTCTATTATCTCTGGTCACTGTTTTATTGTTGTATTCCATGTTGCAGGCCACTTAGAACACATGGGTTAGTGGATTATTTTTTAAAAAATACAATCAGTTACAAAAACAAATGCCTGTAGAACTTGTCACTATTAAATGTATTTTTGTCAATCAATGTTATTTCCATATGTCATTCAAGTTTCTGAGTTTTTGCAACCCCAACAGTGTCTTGATATATTGCATATTCTTACTGTAATGCGTGCTTGACAACATTAGATAAGCAATAATCTGGAAGCTTTCACCAGAAGACAAATTCTCAAAATATATTGGGAATTACCAAGAAACCAGTTCTCTTGTTTTACTTTAATATTTGAGTTTGTTTGCTTTTCTGAGCATTTATTATTGTTCAGTTATTTACACCTGTCACCACTTACCATCAGTGCTCTCCAGATCGGAGTCAAAGAAGGGTTCGTAGTCCTGACTTGGAGAATCTTCATCCATCACAAATAGACCTGCGAGTGGATTGGAGCGGTTGTGTTAAAAAACAGAATGACAATTTCTGTTGTCTTCCACAAAGGGATCCCAGGAAGAAAGCCAAGACAGAGCAATCTCTGAATGGATTGTGCAGGAATCAAGCATGCAGCTGTCTTTGGACTGGGATGGCTCTTCATACCAGAATCCCATACCAAAGCATTAAGAACCAGGGTGAGAAACTTTTGGCCTTCCTGATGTTTTGGACTTTCATCCCCACAACTCCTCACTTTGTACTAGCAATGCTGGTTGGGGTGATAGGAACTATAGACCAAAAGATATGGACAGCCAAAGGTTTACCCAGGCTTTGCAGAAGAATCATAAGCAACTTGACTGGCCACTATGTAGGGTTGCCAGGTACCCCTTTTTATAGGAGATGTCCCTTATTTGAGGGTCAGAAAGCTTTCCCTTATTATGAGAGATGTCCCCCCCCTTGGAGGCTTAAAAAGTTTTTCTTTTTATATCAACTTAAAAATCCTGTATTTGGGGGAATGGGCTGTTTATGACAGAAATTATGCAATTTATGAATGTGGACAATAAGTTAATTTTACAGAAACATACACGGCTATGTTAACTGAAAATACTTTTATTTGGTATTTAGCTGGAAAGCAAACTTGTTAATAGCTACCTCCTGACTGTCAACTGTGTGTGCCATGAATTTGGATTGTCTGTTATTGATATTTTGTGAATAGTATGTTGGACTAGGTAGCCCTTTGGCCTGATCTAACATGGCTCTTCTTATGTTCTAACCTACCTCATAGGACTGTTGTGAGGATAAGAGTAATGGAGACTGCTTGCTTCTTAGAAGTTTTTTGTCAAGGTGCTGCTTTTTCTACAGGGCAAATGAACTGATCTCTCTCTTGATTTTACTGCAAGCCAACATTTAATTTGTTATCCTACCTTTGTTTTATTACTTACTTGTTGCTTTTTTAGATGCTTTTATTGCACTATTATTTGTTAACAAAATTGGGGAGTCCTTGTAGAGCAAAAAAGTAGAGTATAAATACATGAAATAATCATTAGTTCATTTGCTTATCTAAAAGGAGCAATGCTTTAGGAAAGAACAAGGACTGGAATGGGTCACTAGCCCCCGAGGAGGCTTCCTAACTTCCAAACTTTACAAGATCACTCTCTCTTTCTAGGCATTGCAGACAAGTGCTTATGTAGCACCTAAAATCATACTAACTGTGTGTTCACCTAAATTTACTAGATGATCTCTAGTTATCCCTTGCTATCTCAGGCCCAGCACTTGGAGAAATCCAGAACTTGAAAGTAATGGCATTATCTGTTACTTTGGGGTAGTAAAGGCACAATAATAATCTTTTGTGAGATTGTTAACACTGTATTAACACTTAATAATTACTTTAAAAACTTTTCTAGACTCTAGAGAAATCACCCTTACTGCTTCAGGAGCTTCAGATGTTGCCCAAACCACTAAAGGGAGTCCTTTCTATCATTAATACACAGTCTAGTTTCCTCTCTGCTCTGTGAATACACTAGTTGGTGGATCTCCTGATATCCAGACCCTACTGTACCTAAAATACCTTCTCCAGAAATGACACATGTCTACAGGTCTACTTCAATGCTAAACCTTTTGCATGTTGCCTAAGCCAGGTTTTTCAGAAAACCTTGGGGATGATTTGGAGTGTCCTAAATCATTGACTACTGTAGGCTTGTTTTGTCATGCTTTTGGGATCCAAATTTGTTGATGATATAGTAGTTAAAAAACCAAACAAAAATCCATCAGTGATACCTTTATTAGCCAACCAAAATGCACAATATACTTGTTGCAAGCTTTCAAAGCTCCATGGGCTTCTTCCATTAGGCAAGATGTTACAAACCAATCAGGGGAAAAACAACTGGAGATGTTAGTCAGATGCCTACATGTTGTTTCAGTCTTTAGTTAGTTAAGAAGGTATATGGTGCCTGCTGCAAAAGATATCCTCCGCACCATATACATCTTAAAGAGTGAAACAAAAATGTAGGCATCTGACTAACAACTCCAATTGTTTTTCTCCCGTTTGGTTTGTAACATCTTCCCTGATGAAGAAGCCCATAAAACTTTGAAAGCTTGCAACAAGTATATTGTACATTTTGGTTGGCCAATAAAGGTATCACTAATGGATTTTGGTTTGAATTTGCTAAATGGCCAACACAGCTACCCCTGAATGTTTTCTGTATTACAGTATTTGAAAGTGAGTTATGGCAACACCTTTGTGAACATTTGATGGAAAGGTAGGACATACATGTTTTAAAAAACAAACCAATGACTCTACACAGATTTACCAGTGGTGTCACTAGGATGGTCTCTCCCACCCGGCTGCTCCAATTCAGTCAATGTATTCCTGTCTCCTTCATCATCTTCATCTTCAGGTTCCTGGCCTCCAGAGGCCTGTGGCAAGGGCCCCTGGGGTGCAGGTGTCCTGTGTGGGGCAGGCTCATCTGGAGCATAGGTAGGAGGTAAGCTCCTAGAGTAGGATTCATGAGTGGGAGGTGGGCGAGAGGCTGAGGGAGGGCGGGCAGCATAGGTGAAAGCAGTGGTCTTGTGAACCACTGCAATATCTTCGAGGTAGCGTTGAACGGCATCAGACAGAGCACCACTTCCATGCTGCGCATAACTGAAGCTAGTAGGGGGTGGGGCCCTGAAGGCAGTGAGCAGCACAATCTCATTTCCTGTCTGACGCCGGTACTGTTCTGCTGCAGCAACCACAGCTGCCCAACTCTCTTTGTGGTTATCTGCCATATCTGCCATCCTGCAAGCAAGCAAAAAACAGAAGGGCATTAACATGAGGGTTACCACACAATTAAAAAAAAAGTCCACAGACATCCTGCAGACAAGCAAAAGAGAAGGCATTTTAAAAAATCTCTGCTAATCAGTTGTTATGAAGCTTAGTTGATTTAAAATATCAAACAATTTGGTGCACAGCATTATACTTGGGGGAAAGAGACTTAGGGCCTTTGCAGACTGCCAGAAATAGTGCAAATTGAGTCCACTTTAAGGGTTAGGGTTAGGGAATCATGGGAACTGTATTTTATTGTGGCACCAAAGCTCTCTGATAGAGAAGGCTCAATGTCTCAGAAAAAAAACCAATTCCCATGACTCCCTAGCACTAACCCTAACCCTTAAAGTAGACTCAATTTGCACTATTTCTGGCAGTCTGCAAAGGCCCATAGTTTTAGATGACACAAATACAAATTACAACAGGCACCAGAAGAAGTGTGCAATACAAAGCTTAGAATGGTTGACTTCAGATGACAACCCCCAGAATCCCTCAACCACTGGCTATATTGGCTGAAGGATTCTGGGAGTTGTAGTCCAAAGAGTAACTTGCCCAAGCTTTGTTGCAATGCCTCTTTTTGCAGAATGTGCCATCCACAGTTTCTATAAGCCCTTACATTAAAGTAATTTGTCATTGTTGTATACTTTAAGTCCTTCCAGACTTATGGAGACCCTATAATGGGGTTTTCTTGGCATTATTTGTTGAGAGAAGTTTTGCCATTGCCTTCTCCTGAGGATGAGAGCATGTGACTTGCCAAGACCATCCAGTGAATTTCATGGTTGACCTGGGAATTGAACCCTGCTCTCCAGAGACACAGTCCAACACTCAAACCACTACGCCATGCTGGCTCTCTAAAATAATTAAACATTTTTAAAAAAGTTGTTGCCAAATCAGTCAGAGACCAAACAGTTTGAACTGAATTAACCAAACGAACTTAAGGTAATAATCTTCAGTACACTACTGTTGCTGTGTGCCTTCAAGTAGTTTCTGACTTATGGTGACCCTAAGGCAAACCTATCATAGGGTTTTCATGGCAAGTTTCTTCAGAGGAGGTTTGCCATTGCCATCCTCTGGGTCTGAGAGAATGTGGCTTGCCCAAGGCCACCCAGTGGGTTTCCATGGCGAAGCTATTCACTATAACCCTCTAACCCTGGTTAATATCTGGACCAATGTTCTTTTATTAGTGGGAGGGAAAAGACCAAGAGTTTTAGGTTTTGTAGGGGAATATTCAGCCTAGAAGGTCATAAATCACAATGGCTGGATATGTGATAAGAGGGGAAAGAGTATGTAGAAGAAGAGTACTCTGGACAGGAAAGAAAAGGATAAAAGGAAAGAAGGTGAGGGAAAGAGAAGAATGAGTTAAGGATGGTATCTAGAAGGTTAGACATGGAAGATATAGGAATAAGAGGTTGGGATAAATAGATGAAATGTTAGTGCTGGTGGAGGGATTTGTTATGGCTGTACATTCAGGTATTCATTTAAAGTAGATATAATGTGAATGTAGATACAACATGTAGAAAACAATTACATAAATATACACTCGTCCCTCCATTTTTGCGGACTTTGGGTCTATGGTCTTGGTCCTTTGCGAACCAGCAAGTGGGGAGGGTTAAAATGGTGCACACACAGAAGTGCATGGCCATTCAAGCCTACGGGGCTTGAATATTTGCAGATTTCCACTTTCACGAGGTGTGCGTGTCCGGAATGGATCCCCTGTGAAAACTGAGGGGCGATTGTATGTATGTATATATACAGACTGTATGTATGTATATATACAGAGAGAGAGAGAGAATGATAATTTTAATTCTAATTTGATCTGTAAGGTTACCTTATGTGTTCAAGTTTACTAGTATTGTTACATTATATTTTTTAAAAAAAACTTTTTTGGTGTTTTTTTTCTTGTGTCACTATATGGTTCTATATTGTACATATGTATATTTTTAATAGAGGTATTTAATGAACAAATTAAATGAATCACAATGGCTGGGTTCTGACAGGGAAAGGCAGCAGCCACAAACTTTGGGAAGGTCAAGAAACCAGGACACCTGGGTTTTCTTAGGCAGAGGTAGGTAGATAGGTAGATTTGGATGAGGCTAGGACTACCCGTCTGTCTACAAAGGGGACAGAGCAGTGGCATCACTAAGGGGGTGTGGGGTGTGTGGACCGCACCAGGTGACACCCTTAAAGGGGGGGGGGGTGACACCACTGCTCCTCAAACACCTATCTTTTGGCAGAAATGAGCTGTAGCATCCATCTGCTTTCCTTTAAAATGGGGGTGGGGTGAAGCTCAGTGGGAGGTGAAAGGAGGGCCCCCAGAATTTTTTAAAATTACATTTTATTTTTTTAAAATTAAAATTAGTATTATTTTTTGTCTAAGTTCGTATGTATTTTTTTTTGTCTATGTTTTTGTTTTTTTCTTTCGGTTTTAATCAATAAAATTATTTTTAAAAATTTCAAATTTTCAATTTAAAATGTTTAATTCTTTAAAAATTTTCTTTAAAAACATTATATTTAACCAAATCTTCACTATGAATATGTAAAGACATTTAGGTTGATATGGTAATCTGAAGGTATAATTTTCATATTGCTGGTTGTTTATGTCACAACTATTAGCATGACATTCAGTGGTACTTATATGGAAATTACGATTTACAAGTAACATTAGGACAAAAAACCCACATTACTAGGGATTCTGTATGGTGTGAAATGGGAGGAGTGTGACACCATGAATGACTGCACCAGGTGATACCAACCCTAGGAACGCCACTGGGACAGAGAATAAAGTTTAAGGGTGGCACGGTTTGAATTTAGGGTTTTTCTGAGGGAGGGGGTACACACTCCTGTGGACAAAAGAAGATCCCCTACCACAAATCCTGGACCCTTTCAGGGGGAGAAGCAGGGACCCTTTTGAATAAATTATAATAAGGATGAAACACAGGACCCAGGACTCCTGTGTTCCCTCTAGCAACAATATGCATTTATTGGGAAATACTGTACTACAGTGTGGTATAGTGGTTTGAGCATTGCACTATGACTCAGAGAGCTGAATTCGAATCCCAGCTCAGTCATGGAAACCCACTGGGGACCCTAGGCAAGTCAGGGACATACTAAAACAAATGACAGTATTTGCCCATAGGGAAACCATACTTGCCCATAGAGAATTATTGGAGAATACCTGCCCATAGAGATACATAGGGGAATACTTGCCCATAGGGAAACATTGGGAATCACTTGTCTATAGGGAAACATTGGGGAATGCTTCTCCATAGGGAAACATTGAGGAATAATTGCCCATAAGGATACATTGGGAATTACTGATCATAGGGATACATTGGGAATTACTTGCCCATAGGGAAACCTTGGGAATTACTTGTCGATAGAGAAGCCTTGGGAATTACTTGTCCATAGGAAAACACTGGGAATTATTTGTCTATAGGGATAGAATTAAAAGATATAGCCGTGTTAGTCTGTAGAATCAGTACATAGAGATCTTGTAGCTCCTTTGAGACTAACTGAAATAAAGAAATTGGCAGCATGAGCTTTCGTAGACTTCAGTCTACTTCCTTATTGGGAATTACTTGCCCATAGGGAAACATTGGGGAATAATTGCCCCATAGGGAAACGTTGGGAATAACTTGCCCATAGGAATACATTGGGGAATACTTGCCCATAGGGATACATTGAGAATTACTTGCCCATAGGAAACTAGGAATTACTTGCCCATAGGAAAACATTGGAAATTACTTGTCTATAGGAAACATTGGGGAATACTTGTCCATTGGGAAAACATTGGGGAATACCTGCCCATAGGGATACATTGGGAATTACTTGCTCATAGGAAACACTGGGAATTACTTGTCTATAGGAAACATTATGAACTACTTGTCCATAGAAAAACATTGGGGAATACCTGCCCATAGGGAAACATAGAATACTTACTCTATATGGGCAAGTATTCTCCTATGTATCTCAATGGGCAAGTATTCCCCAATGTTTCCCTATGGGAAAGCACTGCCATTTGTTTTAGTACGTCCCGGCAAGGGGGGAGGGGGGAAGAGGTAGGGGGTCACACTCTCTCAGCCTCTGAGAATAGCCGTGGCAAACCACACTCTCTGAAGAAACTTGCCATGAAAACCCTGTGATAGGGTTGCCATAAGTCGGAAAGGACTTGAAGGCATACTCTACACAATACACGTTTCTGCCAGGAAAACAGGGCAGGGTGGGGTGGGGTCCTCAAGGCCACCAGAACCCACAAATTTCGTGTCTGGGGGCCACAAACCATTCCCCTTCTCCTCCTCCCTCTCCACAGTGAGGCTTCCATTACCTTCCAGAGTCTCTCCAATCTGCTTCCAGGCTTCACCACCAGAGTCTCCCCCACCCCCCTTTCGGGGCAACTAGTCGGAGCCCTGACCTCTCACCTTTAACCCTTCCCAGAGCCCTTAATTACCCCCCCTCCTCCTCCTCTTTAAACAACAACCGCCTCCTCCCCCTCCCCTCCCCAGGCTCCGCCTCTTCCGGTTGCCCACAGCAAACATGGGAGCGGCGCCCACACGGTGCCCTTTTCAAAGATGGCGGAGAGAAAAGGGGTCGAAGGGGAGAGGGGAGGGCTGTGCCCGGCACAAAGATGGCGTCGGGGGATGACGTGTGAGTGGATACATGCAGAACTAGAAAGAGAGCACTGCATGTATCCATCGACACGTAGCATGGACTATATATACAGTGTGTGTGTGTGTATATATATATATATATATATATATACACACACACACACACACACACACACCCGCACACACATATACATACACACACTCATCCCTACACATTCGTTGGGTTTAGGGGCACAGGACCCCCTGAATGTGGAAAAACAGCAAAACAACAACAATACACCACTCTTTTTTTTTTTTTTGCCTGAGAGAACACCTCTCTAGGAATCTCTAGGTCCTTCAGTGCAACTCTGTGATAATAATAAATAATAATAAATTTTATTTAATACCCCGCCCCTCTGAAACCAATCGAGGCGGCTTACAGATGATAAAAAAATTACATTATATAAAATTCACACCCAATACCCACCCTCCTTTAAAAAGATATTAAATAATAATAATAAATCTGCCAGACATTGACCATAAAATTGCACTGGAGGAGCTACAAATGTCTAGTGGAGTATCCTCTCTAGAAATCTCTAGGTCCGCCAGTGCAAATTTTGGTTAAAGTTGACCATAGAGTTGTGCTGGAGGACCTAGATATTCCTAGAGAGAACATATTAATAGAATCCATGAATAATCAAATCCGCAAAAGTCAAAGCCACAAAATGGGGAGGGCTGATTGCATACTGTAGATAGATAGATAGATACGTAGATGGGATACTACTTGAAGGCACACACACACACATTATATATAAATTATGTAGTCCTCCCATTTCTCCTCAAACCTCCTATTATTATTGTTATTACTATTATTACAACTTTTTTCCAAAACTGGGATTCAGGGTGGCTCACAATTTATATAGATTTAGGGGTGTACACGCACACACACACACACACACACAGGACGTTATCACACCAGGGGTCTCAAAGCAGCAAGAAAAGCGGCACGGAATCAATCCAGAACCATACCGGAATGATTCTGGTCGCGCAGCCGTAATTCCTCTTTGAAAGAAGAATTACAAAGAGCTGGAATGATGCAGCGATGGCGCAGGGATGGGCGGGGTTTGCTGCGACGTCGTCTGATCACAGGGGCAAAGGATCCAGAATGATGCAGCGATGGTACAGGCATGGAGCTGCTTTAGACCCCGTGTGATAACGTCCAGAGAGAGAGAGAGACAGTTGGTCCTCCACATTTGTGGCTTTGACTTTTGCAGATTCGATCATTTGAGGATTTGATTAATATGTTCTCTCTAGGAATCTCTAGGTCCCCCAGTACAGCTCTGCTAGATGTTGATCATAGAGTTGTGCTGGAGAACCTAAAACACTCCACTAGGCATTTGGAGCTCCTTCAGCACAATGTCTGTCTGGCAGATGTTGACAATAGAGTTGCATTGGAGGACCTAGAGATTCCTAGAGAAGTGTTCTCTTAGGTAAAAAGAATAGCATTTTTTTATTTGCAGTTTTTCAACATTCACAGGGGTCCTTCACCCCTAACCCCAGCAAATGTGGAGGGATCAGTGTGTGTGGGGTGTTTTATATATATATATATATATATATATATATATATATATGTATTCAAGTTGTTTCTGACTTATGATGACCCTAAGGTGAACCTAAGGCTACTATCAGAACAGAACACGGAGAAACAGAATGGTTCCCAATTGGCAAAGGGGTCAGACATACACTTGTATGCAGAACATATACAAAATGCAGGCTTGGACACAGAAGAAGGAGAAGTGAAAATAGGAGGAAGAAATATCAACAATCTAAAGGGGGATGCAGACGGGTGGCCCTGGGCTGCCCTGGGAAGTGGAGGATTGAGGCCGAGGCTGCTGGACAGTGTGGCCTTGATCCTCCCCTTTGCTGGCTTGGAAAGGACCGGCAAAAGGCCATTCTAAGAGCCGCCATGCGGCTCTTTGGTGCCCTTTGCGGCGCAACACGTCAAAAGGCTGCGCCGGAAGGATGTAATGGCACGTGGCATCAGGACATCTTTGAGGAGGGGTTGAGGTGCCTGGCGTGCGGTTGTCCCTCCCCACCTCTGCCTCCAGGACGACCCAAAGGGCCCGTCTGTAGAGGCCCTAAGATATGCAGATGACACCATAATAGTAGCAGAAAACCTCACAGACCTGGAACACCTACTAAGGAAGATCAAAGAAGAAAATGCAAAGGTAGGCTTAATATTGAACATAAAGAAAACAAAAATAATGACTACCGAGAACCTTCACAATTTCAACCTAGACAATGAAGAAATAGAAATAGTAAAAGAATTCCCATACTTGGGATTAAACATTGATAGAAATGGGGACTGCAGTCAGGAAATCAGAAGAAGATTTAGAATTGGAGAGTGGCTATGAAAGAACTAGAAAAGATTCCAAAATGCAAAGATATACAACTCAGCACAAAAGTTAGAATCATACAAACCATTGTATTCTTTGTTACTATGCATGGATGTGAGAGCTGGACAGTTAAGAAAGATGATAGGAAGAAAATCTATTCATTTGAGATAATGTGGTGCTAGAGAAGAGTGCTGAGGATCCCATGGACAGGCAAAAGGACAAACAAATGGGTCCTAGAGCAGATCAAACCAGAAACCTCCCTGGAAGCCAAGATGACCAAACTGAGACTGTTGTACTTTGGACACATCATGAGAAGGGAGGACTCTGGGGAAAAAACACAATGCTAGGGAAGATGGAGGGAAGTAGGAAGAGAGGAAGGCCACATGCTAGATGGATGGACTCTATGAAGGAGGTCACAGTTATTAAGGGGTTGCAGGATGCATGATTATTAAGGGGTCCCTATGGAGATGTCTCATCCATAGGGTCACCATGGATCGAGATCAACTCAAGGGCAGTTAACAACAACAAGGCGAACCTATCATGGAGTTGTTGGGCCTTTGCAGACTGCTAGAAATAGTGCAAATTGAGTCCACTTTAAGGGTTAGGGTTAGGGAATCATGAGAACTGTATTTTATTGTGGCACCAGAGCTCTCTGACAGAGAAGGCTCAAATGTCTCAGCGGGGGAAAAAGTTCCCATGATCCCCTAGCACTAACCCTAACCCTTAAAGTGGACTCAATTTGCACTATTTCTGGCAGTCTGCAAAGGCCCGTTGTTAACGGCCATCGTCGATCTCGACTCATGGTGACCCTATGGATGAGACATCTCCAAGACCCTCTGTCCTCCACTGCTCCGCTTATTTCCTTATTTCAGCTTAATTCAGGAAATCTGTCAAGGGAATATCCTGGTAATATTTGTTCATATTGCCATCCTCTGAGACTGAGAGAGTGTGACTCGCCTAAGGTCTGTACATTTAGAGTCTTGGTATGAACAACTGTATGATATTTCCTTAACTGAGACTGATAATTTAGTCTGCAGTTGGTTAATGACAGAGAAAGGTGACCATAATTCATTCCCCCCCCCCAATTTTGCCCTATTCCAAGATGGCAGAAGAAGCCTCCCCCGTAAACCTCGCGCCCATAACCGCCTGTTGAGGCTCCTCTTCCGCCAGAAACAATCATGGCGTTGAACTGGTATATGAAGGAGGAGCAGCGGTAGCAAAGGGTCCAGGAAACGACGTTTTGTTTTTCCGGAAGTGACTGCCGGGGAGAATGGAGTTGGGGGGCTGCAGGGTGAGGGGTGCTTTTGACCCACAAGAGGGGGGTTGGTCAGCTTCCCACCAGGATTGAGGGGGTCTGAAAGGAAAATATGAGGCTTCTCTCTCAGAAAGAGCTCAATTTTGATTTTTGAGAGGCGGGAAGGTCGTGTCACCCCTTACAAATGCATTGGGGAGGGGGGTAGAGTGGGAAGAGTATTTTCCTCAACGAAGAAGTTAAGGGGAGATGTAGTATCTAGACACCTGGGGTTGCATCCTACATTCCTGTGTTTGTGATAAAGTCTGTTTTAACAGTGCTGATCAGGGGCTGAGTATCATGTTGCATGTTGGGGAGAAATGGGAGGACTGGGTTAATATTGTAATAATTTAATTCTATTTTCATGTATTGTTTTTGTATGTTTTAAATTGTACTTTTTTAAAAAAAAAGTTGTGAGCCATCCTGGGTCCCAGTTTTGGGGAAAGGTGGGATATAAATAAATAAATAAATAAACAAGAGGTTTGGGGAGAAATGGGAGGACTGGGTTTTGCAGTGAATCCTCCTCCTGTCTTAATGGTCCATTTTCTTCTCCTGTTGCAGGTTGCGTTTGAGAAGGATGGTGTCTACTTACATACCAGTGCAAAGCGTCATCCAGATCAAGATTCACTCATACCAGGGGTTATCCGCATAATTGAAAAGGTGGGTCTAGTGTGGATTTATTGTTTATCTTGAAGTTGCTTCCAATTTATGGTGAACTTGTCATGGGTTTTTTTGGGGCCAAGAGTGTGTGACACACTCAAGGTTATCCAGTGGTTTTCCATGGAATTGAACCCTGGTCTCCAAAGTTGTAGTCCAGCGCTCAAACACCTACACCATGCTGGCCCATCCAGTGTGGGTTGTTGTTGTTGGTCTTCAAGTCATTTCCAGCTGATGGTGAATGTAAGGTGAACCCATCACAGGGTTTTCTGGGTTGAGAATGTGTGACATTCAGTGGTTTTCCATGGAATCAAACCCAGGTCTCCAAAATTGTAGTCTAACACTCAAATCCTTCCACCATGCTGGCTAATCCAGTGTGGAGTGTTGTTGTTGTGTACTTTCAGATCGTTTCTGACTTATGGTAACCCTGACACAAACCTATCATGGGTTTTTTTTGGCAAGGTTTGTTCAGAGAAGGTTTACCATTGCCTTCCTTTGAGGCTGAGGGATCACCCAGTGGGTTTCATGGTTGAACTAGGAATCGTACCCTGGCCTCCAGAGTCGTAGTCTATCACTCAAATCACTATGCCATGCTGGCTGTCCCAGTGTGGGATACCAGTTGAAACTGAAATCCATGTGGCTGTGAGGGGCAGGGGGGATTAGACCCTAATGCTAAAGAACCTGTTCATGTTTGGACATTATTTTGAACCTTGATTTAGCATGCCATGACGAAACTGCACTAAGCTGTGTGCTCACATGCTTTTCCTCTGTTACAGTATGATGAGGAACTGAGGACCTTTTACTTCTGTTTTTGTTTAACCACAGCTTGTCATATTGAAATCAACAAACTGTGGTTAGTGCTAACTGTGGTTTGCTTGAAGGTATGATAGAGAGGAAGCTAGTCCCAAGGTTCCTGGTATTTTGTTCATGAGATGATAAATGGTTTTTATGTGATTATATGTGGCCATTGTCAGGGTGGTATGCAGTTTGCATGATGGTAGCACTTGGCCACTGGTATGAATTCAATATCTGTATATTAGATCTTCTTATTTTTAAAAAGCTGTAAGTTGTCAGCCATTATGATTTAAAAGTTGAATTTAAAAAATGAAATTCAACATGGGATTTATCCACATTTCCAGTAGTTGGGCGAGAGGTTGATTTGCTAGGAGCAGGGAGATGTACATAAAGTGGCCTCTTCAATCTTCAGATAGCTTCTTGATCTGATCTGCTGCTCAGGTCAGCTTTACTGAAATTTGCATGATCCAGGTGACAATTTCTTTCATGCATCTGGAGAGTCTTAATACAATGTGTTACTCAGAATTAATTGTGTGCTAATGTGAAGCCTGTTGTGTACTGGATTGGTTAGCACAGTGTGTGTACAGCTATGGATATTTTGGAGTTCTGGGTCTCTTATAGGATCATTTCTCCCTTCATTCAGGGTTCGGACACTTTGCTGCAATGGACACCTGTAGATGAGTCTTCAGATGCTTCTCAGATTGTGTACACCAAGAAGGTGAGACTCCTTTCCTAGTAGTATGATCCTCCACCTATATCTGTCAAATCATTTCTTTAGTACATTTCATCCCAAGGACATGGCATAAGTGAGAATGTTTTTTCTTTAGACTTTTGGCTGTTCATTGCATTAGGAATGGTTCCCTTATTATCTGCAGGCCATCATGTTGTTATAATTACTCAGTGTTGGCAAAAATAGTGGAATGCTGTTGTTTTGAATCAATTTCCATGGAAAATTGTAGAAGTAATGTGAAGCAGCAGCTGAGATTGCTTTTATATGTGCTCTTGATTTGAGCTGGCTCTTGGGTTGCATTCCCATTAACCAGGACAGACTAGATTTGAGTACCTCTGCAAAAATTATTCACACGTGTGCTTTTATTATTTTAATGATTCATATATACAAAATGAGTTATGTCCCCTACTTTTTTCTCATACACAAGATTATTGTCAATGAAGTTTATGGGGTTATCCCAGTTATTTTTGTAGTTCTTTTTAGCTGGGAAGTAGCCTTTTTCTCATTGGGTCATCTGAGGAACTCTTGGAATTTATAGAATAGAAGAAGTGCATTGTGGTTTTGTTAAATATTGGAAACTGCTTTATATTTATTTATTTTTATCCTACCATTCCCCATAAGACACCTAGGGCAGCTAACAGCTTACAGAAAATACAGTCCAATATGAAAGCACTTTGTTGATATTTATTGTTATTTGCCATCAAGACAGTTTCATATGGCAACCCTATGAGTGGGAGACCTCGAAGAGGCTTGGTTATCAACTGCCCTGCTTAAGTCTTGTAAACTAAGGGCCATGGCTTTCCTTATTGAATCAATCCATCTTTAATATGGTCTTCCTTTTTTCCTCTGGCTTCCATTTTGCCCAGGAATATCCAGTGAGACATATGTCCAAAGTATGATAGCCTCACTTGAGTCATTTTGGCTTTCAGGAATAGTTCAGGCTTGATTTGCTCTTGGGCCCATTTACTTGTCTCTTTGGCTGTTCATGGTATGCCTATAACTTTCTTCCAGCACCACATTTGAAATGAGGCAGTTTTCTTCTTGTCTCCTTTCTTCACTGTTCAGCTCACAGTAAAACAGATAATGGAAATAAATACTATGGCATGCATGATTCTGATATTGATATTCAGCAGTACATCTTTACACTTGAAGATTTTAACTAGTTCCTTCAGAGCTGACCTTTCAAGTAAAGAAAACACTAATAAAAAATAATTCTAAGAACAAAGAGAAATAATGTCAAACAACCCTCACTCACAAATGTAGCATTTTCCTGTCCTTCCAAATGCTTGCATATACAGTCGGCCCTCCATATCCATGGATTCTTTATCCATGGATTCAAGCATCCATGGCTTGAAAATATTTTTTAAAAATATAAATTCCAAAAAGTAAACTTTGATTTTGTCATTTTATATAAGGGATATAGCATTTTATTATGCCATTGTATATAATGAAACTTGAGTATCCATGGATTTTGGTATCTACGGGGGGGTCCTGAAACCAAACCCCAGCGGATACCAAGGACCTATTGTATATAAATTTGTGTTCAACTAGAACCTAAAAGTCAACAATGAAGAAACTGGATCTCTGTGACAGAGGCATTACTGCTGAAAAAGCTCTGCTGCCTTGTGGACTACAATAATTAAGGATGCCACGATCAGAGGTTCTGCAGCCAGTCTTAGATCTCAGGTTCATTGGAATGGTGGAAAACAGACTGTGAAGTTCTTAAGTCCTGAGCTGTTTGTTGACTCAAACTATTAGTCTGTCTCATTCTGTACTGCCTTTTTACAACTGGGAATAGCTGTCCAAAACTTCTAGCAGAGAGAGAGAGAGTTCTGATGTGAAGTCGTAGGCTTTCATGGCCGGCATCCATAGTTTTTGTGGGTTTTTCGGGCGGTGTGGCCATGTTCTAGAAGAGTTTCTTTCTGACGTTTCACCAGCATCTGTGGCTAGCATCTTCAGATGCTTTTTTCTCTGAAGATGCTAGCCACAGATGCTGGCGAAATGTCAGAAGGAAACTCTTCTAGAACATGGCCACACAGCCCGAAAAACCCACAAAAACTAGAGAGAGTTCTTTTTCAGCCCTCTTCTATAAAATCTTTCTGACTGAATAAACTGTGAATACATCCTTAGATTTTCTATGCCTGTGTGTTGCTACAGAGTCCTGGCCTTTATGTAAAGGACTTTATGTAAACTTATGTAAAGTTTCTGGGAAAAGAGCACTTTGTGGGAATATTCACAAGTGTGGTTAGCATTGGGTGTTTCTGTGTAGATTAATTAGGAGTGAACGTTACCATTTCCACATTCTTTATCTGTAGTAGTACTGTCTCCCCCCCCCCCCCCCCTGGAAAGATGATATTTAGAACAATCCTGTGGGGATATCCTTAAAAGCTTATTTATCCTTGGACATAGATGCACCCTTCTAGCACAGGCTCTAATCTGTTGAATAAGCATGAGGAAAGATAATGGAATCCTTTTTTCACGAAGACACCCCACTTCCACCCCTTCCTTGCTCAGATTCCTCTTGGTGAGATCAGGAGTTAAAAACATGTTGCATTCACATTATTTGTCATGACTTGGCATTTGCAACCAAAGGTGGCCACTTTGGGGTTGTGTTGCTGTGTGCCTTCAAGATTATTGGCACACTGCACACATTTCAGCACCATGTAACCCACCATCCTCATGAGGGCGCCCTTGACCAGTTCATCACATCCCCTCTATTTTCCACACTATATGCCAGTATTCATTCATATGATTATCTACTCTTCTTAGCTTTATGCAGTAGCCTTCCTCCTGCATTTGTCCCCCAAAGGGGAGCTTTAAGGACCTTTGTCTTTAAAACTGAACTTAGTATCTCATCTCTCTATCCACAAGGTTTTGAAGTTGAATTGACATTTTCACATGCAACCAGCTTATATAGGTCTGTCTCTGGATTCTCTACTCCAAATATGCATCTGAGAAAGTAGGTTCAAGTCTACAAAAACTCATGCTACCAGCTTCTTTCTTTCAGTTGGTCTCAAAGGTCCTATAAGATCCTTTTGCATACTGATTTCCAACTTGTGGCAACTCTAAAGCCACCCTGTCACAGGGTTTTCTTGGCAAACCATTTGGGGTATATGCCTTAGAACCCAATTCACAGCTCTGTGTTGTCGTACATGTTAGTGTCCTCTCATATCAGTTTTATGCATCACTCTTGAATAGAAAGAGACATGAGCCGCAGTGAGCTTTCTGACATACATTTTTAAGCATAATCCTCTGTGTCAGCAAACAGGCAGCAGTGGACTGGTTGTACCAGTGGCTCCAGATTCCATAGTCTTATCTCACTGGGAGCCTGAGTGGTCCTCTTCCCTTGTTATGTAGCTGGCCAGAAGTCATACGTTATCCTTTGCCCCCACCCCCCACCCACTCCAGCCATATCTTGCAGTGCCTTCTAAAATATGGGTTGGGATGAGTACAGGTATATAAACGGAGAACAAACACAAATCCTTTCAAGTTCATCTCAGTGGGGGAAGTGTGCTTGTGTACTGAAGGACTTAATGGCTTTTGGGGCACCCTAACTCATTGCTTGTGGAGTCTTGCAATTATGGCATTGGAGATGTTTTTTCTCTGCTGTAATATCTGCTGCAACTTGTTTATTACCAAATGAATTACTTTTGCTTCAGTAGCTTCCTCTCATTATGATCACCCTCAAATTTGTTTTTGTGTTGGTGTGCATTGACCAGGCCTTGATCTACAACAATATTTGCATAAGCATTTTTGGTAGGTTGTGGCAAGGACTTTTATATCTTCTCAGGCTTGCCTTTTCTCTCTGTAGGACCCAGTGGGCTGCCAGACAGAAGAAGAACTGTTTGATCCAGGTTATGAACCAGATTGGGCTGTGATCAGTACAGTGGGAACTCGGTCTCGGGTCCAGGAAGAAACAGATGGTAAATAAAAAAGAAAGATAAATAGGGCTGCTATGTAGTGTAGCCAAGCAACATGGATTAGAGCTTGGAAAAGTTCCTTTATTTGGCTGTTACTTTCAAGCCCCCCCAGCGAGCATGGCCATGGCTTGAAACTTTTCCTAGGTGTTATGGGTTAAGGGATGTTAGCCAGATGGATGTAGGGAATAGGAAACTAGCAATTACGAGTTTCTTCCCTGAAAGAAAAACAATTTGCTAATACCAGCCGTTTCACTTTGTATGTGCATCTGCCTGCAAGTTGTCTGTTGACTAATGGAGACCCCATGAATTCCATAGGATTTTCTTAGGTTTTGCAAGTTCCTTCCTCTGAAATATAGCCTACAATACTTGGTATATATTGATGATCTCCCATCCAAGTATTAACTAGGGTCGGCCCTGCTTAGCTTCCAAGATTGGATGTGATCTGATGCCTTTATCTTTGTTTTATTTCCATCAGCTTCTGCACCAAAATCTCCAGCCCCTCGTGGCCAGTGGGCTTTCTCTCTCAGCCTGTCTGAACTGAAATCCATCCGCAAGAGTAAGCCAGGTCTGGGCTGGTCCTACCTTATCTTCATCACCAAAGAAGGCATCTCCATTCAGGCCCTCCACTTTCACCGTGGAGGCACCAAGGCCCTACTCAAAGCTCTCTGCAAATATGTTATCCTCGCCACGTGAGTGATAACTAATGCCTGTTGCTTCATTTGTCTGAAAGAGAAAAGGGTGAAAGTGGGTTGGGGGGGTAGCTCAAGTCTGCCATGGAAGACCCTCACTCATTCAACCATAGACTTTGTGGGTACTGCTGACTTGTATTACTTGGAAGTGACACTTGGCACAGCTTTGGGAGTAGGAGCTCTGTTTTTATCTCTAAAAGTGTTTTTCTCATCCTGTCTTTGTAATGGAAAGAAAAGCAGTCTGAAATGACACCTAGTACAGGAGAAGTTATATTCCAAAAAGTGAATTTTGAAGATTTTGTTTTGATGCCTTGAGCAAGGCTTTAACCTAGTCCTAAATTCGTCCCAGTTTCTGGAAAGCAAAGGAAGAGAAGGCAGTTGTTTGAGGCCAGTTTTTGGTGAATTGTAGGGTGTAGAGTGCTGGTTTCAATGGACATGTGGTGAGATCTAGCAGGGCTTTCTTCCTTGTTAAGTTAACATAACTTGGGTGCTCTTGTTTCCAGACTAAGTTGATCAAAATCATGTAAAAGAGTTTTTTCCCTGTATTGTAATATTTGAGTCTATAGGTAGTGGAATAACATGTTAATTTTTAAAAATTACTTTGGATGTTATTTTATAGTAGAAAAGCAATATCTAAATATTGTAAATAAAAGGTTTGTTCTGTGACATAAAGCAGAAAGTGTTGTGTAGTGCTCCAGGCAGAGGGAGAGTCAAGAGTGCTTCTCTCTAATGTGCTGTTTTTCTGCATTCAGAAAATGGGATTCCTACCTGCAGTATGTGGTTTTGGAAAGACCCTTCCATATTTTTGCAAAGTAATAGACCATACACTAGGAATGGGCAAAGCTAGGTGCATACAGCTTCAGGAGCCAGATGCATCCAGAGGCTGGGACTTAGATGGCCCCTGATATACTGGTTAAATGTGCTTGGCTGTGTCTTTCCTGCAAGGGGACAGTAACAGAGAAGCAAAATTACCAGCTCAGTGAACTTCAGTGCTATAGGTTCTTCTCATCTAGGGAAAGCTTCACCAAAAGCAAACCCATCTACCCAACTAAGGTTAGGAGACCAACATCACTGCACCTATACATTCCCTAGCTGCTGAATGTCTGCAGAGAATGAAATCCCTTGAACTGCTGACCTCTTTCTTCCTTGCTTTTTTCAAGAGTTCAGCAGGTTGCCACAAGAAAACCTGGTCAGGGAAGGCCTCCTTGTAGTGAAGATGCCACTAGTCAAGCTCCTGACACATTTGGGCCAGTAGATGGAGGATTTGGTTCTCCACCTAAGAAATGATTCCCTGTTACTAGTGTAGACTGTATAGCTTAGTGCTAAGAGTCTTTGGGGCATAATAAGAAACTCACTATAGCATTCTTTCTCTCCTTGCAGCTCTCCCAAAGATTCCCGTCTCTACCTGGTTTACACACATGACTCGTATGCCCTCTCACACTCTTTTGATGAGCTTCAGATCTTTGATGACAGTTCTTCCAACCTGGTGTCGGTGAGACCCTCTTCCAAAACCATGACTATGCTCTAATGGGTTTGGGACAGAGCCTTAAAAAAGTTCCCTTTGGGGATTAACTGCTACAGTTGCCCAGCCATCAGGATTGGTTGTCGTGCTTTCTGTTGGCCTCTGGAAATTGCAATTTCCAGGCTGTGGTTTGGGATGTGGAGAGGGCTTGTGATGTCAGGAGTCATGGTTTCTACAGAATGGGTATGGAAGCAATGTAACTGGTGGACGTGATGGTAAAATGGTGTTTCATGGGAAGAGTTTCTGTGGGGTATTTATGGGAGCTAGCAGTGATTTTGACAAGAAGTTCTGAGAACTTGCAGTCTTGGGTTCTCTTGAAGAGTAGCAATAGGAAACTAGCATGCTTCTGAGTGTGTATTATGATTTGGGAAAATGAGAGCCAGTGTATGTTTGGAGTGGTCCTGGAGTGACACTCCTGGGTTCTCTGGCAGGGAAATGGAATTCTATTCTGACATGTCAGATAATGGTGAGGCTGGAAACAGATGTCTGGATTCCAGAGCTTGTCCTCTGGTCTCTGGGAACGCTGACGGAGTTTGTATTTTTCATTTCATTTATACCCTGCTTATAACCAAAATTGCTTCCAAAGCATCTGAAAGTCCAGCTGTTGCCTCTTGGGAGGGAGAAGATGGAGCCACAAATAGACTTAGGGCAGCCTGATGGTAAAAGGCCTTCAAAGCAGTGCTTCCAGTGTGGGGGGAGAATGTGAATAAATACCTTTGTGACTGGCTGATATATGCCTGGTCTCACAGCTCCATGCAAATCTAGATGCGCACCCTCTTGTGAGACAGCCTGTTATGTGTGCCTTCAAACCATGGGAGAGGTTTCTCACTGGCCACTCCACTTCCTATACATTATGCCCAATAGGCATCTTATACAATGCAAACCATAGTCCCCAAACATGCTGTGACTGTCTTTCCTTTAGCGATTCCTGCAGGATCCTTATGCTGCCACTTTTGGTGGCTTCTCCAAAGTCACCAATTTCCTCCGTGGGGCTCTGCACCAGGAAGATGGTGTGGTCCAGCATGCTCATGGTGATCCAGCTGCTGCCAATGTTGAAGATGAGACCGGCTTTGAGGTTATCACCTGTGTAAGTATTGGAGCAGGCAGCTCCAGTGAGGGGCTAGGAAGGGTGGGACAAATGGGAAACAGTTAGGCATTGTGTGTGCACACACATGTATGTATGTGCACAAATATCCTTCCATAAATCAAAACAACTTTTAGCCATCCATTGTCTCCACCAGCTACCTGCTGTTTCCTGTTGGACTACATTTCTACCAGGGGTCACCATGTTCATTCATTTATTTAAAGTATTTATACCTTGCTCTTCAGCCACAAATGCTCTTAGAGCAGCTGTTAATTTGAAAGTATCCTGCCTCACAGGCTTACAATCTAAATAAGACATGAAACACACGAAAAAAGGAATGGCAGTGGGGATGGGGATTAAGTCCAGTATACTATTTCCCTACAAGGCCAGGGCAGTGGCTATTGGGATGGAGGGTGGGCCTTTCATTTGCGTCTTGACCTAGGCCTGATGGAGCTGTGCCTGCCTCTTCCTCTCTCCCTCTGAGGCCAGGGCAGGGAGAATGCTGAGGGGGGTTGACAATTTGTGGTCCTCCAGATGTTCTTGAATGGTCACTTCCATCATCCTTCAACATAGGCTTTGTTGGCTAGTGATGGGAGTTGCAATCAAAGAGCCACAAGTTGTCAGCTCCTTCTCTGGAGGAAGAAGAAGAGAAATTGAAGAGTGAGTTTAAGCTGCTTGGTAGGATATCCCTCCACATCAGGTGAGAAACAGGCAATCCATAGCATGGAGGTTTGAGTGTACTTGGGTTGACACTAAAAAGTTGCACAACAGGACTAGCAGCTAGTTTTGCCTAGATGATTTGTGGCATATATATGAGCAGGAGGCATCTTATCTCCAATCTAATCCCCCCCCCATGGATCAACACAAGGCCTTATCCAGTCTCAGTTTCCATGAATGCAAGCAACCCAGTTGGTTCCTGAGGATTAGAGAGCTTAGAGAACATACTTTGAAAACCAATGTGGTATAAGGTAATCCTCTAGCAACCCTTATATTCTGCAGAAACTTATCAAAGATTTAATGTATTGTTGATCTTCCTCTGCAATGTACGAACAACTTGGCATATTTTGATTTTCTTCCTATCATCTTTCTTAACTGTGCACCTCTCACATCCATACATTGTAATGGGGAATACAATGGCTTGTGTGATTCTGACTTTTGTGCTGAGTTGTATGTCTTTGCATTTTAGGATCTTTTCTAGTTCTTTCATAGCCCCCCCTCCCTATTCTTTCTTCTGATTTCCTGGCTACAGTTCCTGTTTTGATCAATGTTTGATCCCAGATATGGGAACTCTTTTACTATTTCTATTTCCTCATTGTCTAATTTGAATGTGTGTTCAGTTCTCTGTGGTCATTATTTTTGTTTTCCTTATGTTCAACAGTAAGCCTGCCTTTGCACTTTCGGATCTTCCTTAGTAGTACTAACATAAATTATAAGTTACTGCAATACTAGAAATTTGGAAACTGAAGGAAAATTGCATTGGGGTAGCATAATTGTTTGGGGAGCAATGCCCTCATTCTTTGTAGCAACACCCCTAGTCCTCTTAATGTTCAGGAATCTCGTAATAGGCTTGCAGGCCTGTTTCAATGTGGGGAAAGTCCATAGAGTATTTGTCATATTTTTTAAAAGTCCTATCAGTTCATGGAGAGGAAGCAATTTGTGCTTTGCGTCTTCTCAACCCTTTCTCCATGTGAAGATTCATCTTTTAAATTATTTCTGTTTCTCCCTTGCAGCAGGCAAGGCTAGGAGAGCGGCCATCTGTCCAGCGGGAGGCCCCAGTTACAGAGCAGGAATGGGAGCAGCATATGGATCCTGATGGACGTGTGAGGGACCCCATTGGATTGCGCCGGAGGATCTTTGCAGGGGTAAGACATGCAGGGAATGATTAGTTCCAGTAAGAAGCCATTTGGTTTTGGGCAATGAGCAAGCAAGATGGCAGTACATAGTGAGGTGAGGAGAAGTAGACCATTCTATTTCAGGGCAAGGTGAGTGCAGGGCGGGATCGTGTTCCTTTCCTTCCCAGTACCTAAGCCCTGGTTCAGAGATACTGTGAACACTTTGTCATGGAATAACCTGGCCTAATAAATCACTTTACTGCTTCGTTTGCCCTGTTCCAGGGTCTCAGCATGTCATTACGGAAGGATGCATGGAAATACCTTTTGAACTACTACTCCTGGGACAACACTAGTGAGGAGAACAAGGCACAAGTCAGGCGGAAAACGTAAGTCTGGCTCAGGATTGTGTAGGGAGTGGTTTTTCTAACGAGAACTGGAGCTGGCCTTTGATCAGTTGGTAGATCAATATTGAAGGCACAGACTCCTAACCCCCACCATATTCTTGCTCACTACCTTTCTCAGAGATGAGTATTTCCGTATGAAGCTGCAGTGGAAGTCAGTCAGTGAAGAACAGGAACAACGGAACTCCTTGCTGCGAGGATATCGTAGCCTGATTGGTCAGTATAAATTCCATCTCCCAGTACTAACTGGTCAGTGGTTTTATAACTCTCTGTCATAGCATGTGTGGTTGATTTGTATTTTCCCCCTTTCTCCTAGCTGACAGTGCAGGCTTGTCTGTGTGCAACAAGGTATTCTGAAAAGTTGAAAATGCATGCATAGTGAGTCCTGTTGACTCACATCAACAAGCCACCTATCCCAACATCCTATTTCTAGTAATGGTTAGACAAATGCTTCTGAAAGCCCAAGCAGTGTGCAAAGACATTGACCTTCTCTTACTGTTGCTTGTCATTGTTTAGTATTAAGTGACAATTCACGTCTGAACATGGAAGCTCTGGTTGGTTATTCTGGCCAAACTAGAGTTTGGAAATAACTGGTTACTAGTAGGCGCTTCCTGAAATTAGCAAACTAGTCCCTTTTACTAGTTAGTTATAATTAGTTTTCTTTTCCTGTACTGAAGATATAAGTACATTACTTTATTACTTTAATTAAAACAAGAGATAAATTACTCCTTTTGCAATGAGTTTCCCTTATCCAGAATACGAAATCTTAAATAATCCAAAATTGTCCACATGGGGGAATGAAATAGTGACACCTTTGGTTTATAATGGTTCAGTGTATAAAAAGCTTTCATTTCATGCACAAATATTATGTATGAAATTACCTTCAGGCTATGTTTATAAGATATGTAGGAGACATCCATGAATTTTCTAATTAGACTTGGGTCTCATCACTAACACCTCTCTCTCTCTCTCTCTCCACACCCACGCACATACATATATTCCAAAATCCAAAAAACTTGAAATACTTCTGGTCCCAAATATTTTGGATAAGAGAGAATCAATCTATGTAGTTGTTTTGGTGTGGCCTGACTAAATGGTGAAGGAGAAATACGGTTCAATTGCTGGTTCATGTGATGTTGTGAGTGTTGTAGTAACAATAAAGGGCCGATGCAGATGGCCCATTTGGGGTAGCTCTGGGCCGCCTCTGGGAGTGGTGAATTGGGGCCATGGCAACCACATGCCGCAGCCCCGATCCTCCTTTTTGCAGCCTCCAAAAAGAGTGGCAAAATGTTGCTCCTTTTGGGGGTGGCAAAAAGTCACCCTTAGAGCCACCACTGTGGCTCTTTTGTGCCCTTTTGGTGCAGCGTGTATGCACCCTGCGCCAAGAGGGTGCCCTGACACCACGCACTGTGTGGACGGGCACGCAGTGTCGGGACGGAGTTGGGGTGGAGTTGTGGTGGCTGGCGTGCAGTTGCCCTGCCCCAACTCCACTCCCAGGCTGGCCTAAACTGCCGGTCTGCATTGGCCCAAAGGTAACATAGGGAAGATGTGTTTTGTATCACAGTCCCAATAGCCTGAAACATTCAGATTTTTCTTGAAAAAGGAACTGGTTGTATCTGTTACCGTTAAGTTTAGAGACCTTTTAAATGATTCAAAAGAATTCTGAAGTTGGTCCACTGGAAGTTTATATCCTACAGTATGTTTTATGTAGTGAAACTTCCAGGGTGGCTTTACATTCTCTCAGTACCAAGATTAGTGAATACAGTTGGTGTCCAATATTATCATCAGCATTTGACCTGGCCAAGCTAATAATTTTTTTAAAATTGTATGGATTAAGGTACAATTTATGAAGCCTATGAAAATAATAATACTTCAGATTGATAGCAATTAGTCTCCAATTTGTTTCCCCCTAACCACTGTAAAACATTACAGGAAATCTTTATTTTAAATATTTTTTAAAAACCATTTTCACTGAGAAGCCTGATTTTTTGCTCTGCCTCTCCCTTAAAGTTACATATATTATCCCTGTGATCCTTTGTTATAGATTACATAATGGCATTAAGACAGTGGCTATCTAATTTTCAGTTCCTTTTCAGATAATCCCTTGCAAGGAATTTGCCATTTTCCATGGCTGTTGCACACTGAAATGACACTTTCTGGGCTGTTCACAGAGCCTCATTGTCAGTTCAGTCCCAAATCAGCTTGTGTTTAAGGACTTTCTGCTCAAAATGCATTGCTTTGCACTTACCTACCAGCAGAAATAGGCCAAATAATTGTGTCTTCAAATTGTGTCAGGGAAAAGATGATTTCAGCTACAGCTTCCAGATCCCATATGTGCCTAGCCTGGGGCAGGAAGGGAACAATATGCTGCCCAGAAAATCAGAAATGGAGGAAAAACAGCCATGATCCCATAGCAACAGCACCTGTGCTCACAATTCAGAGTGTTAAGACATCAGTGTCACTATATGCAGAGGAAGCTAGTGAATTCATGTCCATGGAGAGGTACCTGATGACAGCTTTCTGTCCCAAACAGAGTAATAGCCCAGTGATGCCATCTCTCTTTCACACACTCAATAAGTTTTTGTGGCATAGGCAGTATGACTGCATCACTGTGAAGCCTTGGACATCATCCAAGAAGGAACTGGACACTGCTCAATAGGAGGAAATGATCTTTTGCTAGGAACAGTCCTCTCTTTGGCAATGTCAGGGGACTGCCCCAAGCAGCTAATTCTGGGTGTTTTGAAAGAGCACCAGCTTTCAAATTGGTGGTGGTTATAATTTTACTATTTGAAGAGTGGCAGAAAAGTTTGTGAATTTCTCTGCTTCATGTGCCAAAAGATCTTGGCTGAATCTGAGTACTCAGCACCTTGACTGGTATGGGTGGGAGATTTTCTGCAACATTTGTGGCCCACAACAGGTTGTGGAGGTGAACATTTAGCCCCCAGGTCTGCAGAATTGCCCATCTCTATTATCACATGCAGAACCCTCTAAAACATGAGTGAAGCTGTATTTCTCCTTGCAGAAGCCACTTTCTGGTGACTTGTCAACTTCTGATTTGACTGTAAGTCAGTGCAGTTCTTTAGTCTTTCTACCAACCCACTCAGCTAGTCCCAAAAATCTAGTTGTAGTATATTTATTTTATCTACTGTTCACTAGATAAAATACTGACTTCTCTGCAGCCTCCTCAGTCTCCTTCAGTAGTCCTTTCATACTGTTGTCATTTTAAAAAAGAAGAGGAATTGGCTGCATACACAAAAGCCTTTGCAGTCACCTCTTTTGGGGAGAGGAGAAAAGAGGAATAATATGTGCTATTGTTCTTTTCGGCTACTATGCTTTATGTTGTCTTAGGGTGAGAAGTGGTCACACAGAATTCACATTAGTGATACTACCGATAACATTTGTCACTTGTTCACATGTGTCAGTAAATCTATGAACAATCTGATATGTCAGAGTACAATCGCCATTACCTTCAGTGAGAGCAGGCTGTCTGGGAATGCTGGGATTTATAATCTTAACACATCTTGAGGATTTTATGCCCTGTCATTGCTTGGTGATTCAGTTTTTCAGGACATCACTCCTTTCCTCCTTTCATTTGAAGTGTAGGGGACTGGACTTAGAACTTTATTTGCAAAGCAGGCACTGTGCCAATGAGCTTATGGCCCCTGGGGCTTTTCTTAGGGCAATGCATCTGTTGCTTATTGCCGCGCCTGTGGTTTTCTCTTACTAATAATAATTTGTACCGTTTAAAGTAAAGTGTACAGTGTTCTTTGCTATTGGTCATTAATAGAAAGCAGCCTTCATTAGAATTAATAAATAAGACGTAGAAATAAGTTTGAAATACTCAGTTTTCTCACAGGGAAACAAATAATGGATTTGGGTTGTTAGAGGGTTTGTTGTGCCAAAAAGTCCCAGGATTTGTTCTACAGAATCTTTTATTTCCCATTTAAAGATTGTCACTGAGGTGGTAGGGTGAGAAAAAACAAGTTCTAAGCAATAAAGTGCTGTGTTTCCAGAGGTTTGTAGCTTCCTCTTTGGATCTAGGAGAATTGCTGGCTGAACAGCTGGTAACAAATCCAAAAGAAAGTGTAAATGGATAATGAAAACTTTCCAAAACAGTGCAAGGGAGAAGAGTCAGTGCCACTCAGCACTGGAGTGCAATAACAAAATAAAAGACCAAACAAACAGGGTAGGATGGGGAACAAAATAAAGATATTGGTGCTCATTAGAGTGACTTATATTGTGCCACTACCATCTTTAGTATTTATAAATAATATGTGGGGTCTCTTTGTGCCTTTGCAGAGAGGGATGTAAGCCGCACTGATAGGAACAACAAGTTCTACGAAGGCAGTGAGAACCCTGGATTGGTCCTCCTGAATGATGTGCTGATGACCTACTGTATGTATAACTTTGACCTAGGTGAGTTTGGAGGAGGAGAGGGAATAGCACCTGCTCAGCTTTCAGCAGTGGGGGAAATGTAGATGGCTTAGGAGGAAGATCTCTTTATGCAGGGCAGGGAGAAGTAGAGACATGGCTAGTGAAGGATAGTAGAAGTACAGACAGCATCTGAAATGATAATTTCACAGGCCCTTGGGTTCATTGTAAGCCTGAGGGCAGGGAAATGTCTAATTAACCATTTGTAAGCAACTCTGATAGCCTTTTGGCTTCAGAGCGGGATATAAATATGCCAAATAAATAAATAAATCACAGGAGATTATAGAGTGTGTTCTTCATCACAGGGGCTGGCAAGTTCAAACAAAAATCCATCAATGATACCTTTATTGGGCAACCAAAATGCACAATATACTTGTTGCAAACTTTTGAAGTTTCATGAGCTTCTTCATCAGGCAAGATATTACAAACCAAACAGGAGAAAAACAATTGGAGATGCTATTCAGATGCCTACATGTTGTTTCGGTCTTTAGTTAAGATGGTATATGGTGGGGAGGATATCTTTTGTCGGCAGCTTTCTCCTCCTGGCCCTGTGGCTCTAGGGAGATGTGCAAAGTCCAGGAAATTTACAATCTATTTGCATCTCAACAGGGATCCATTTTTTGCAATCCAATACGTCTCCTTTCCAGTGAGGTCACAGGCTTCTTTGTGGCAGAGGACAATGGATTCCTCAAGAAGTCTCCAGGGCCTGGCAAGATTAGAGATGGCACATGCTGCCTTCCAGCATAATACAACTGTACTATAAAAGAGAGTTGAGATGATCTTGTTGGCTTTTGATACATGGTTCCCCTGATGGATCTCAGAACCAGCAATTGCTTGATCCTACTGTCTGTATCATTAAACTCATGAATAGATCTGACTGATTTTGGGAATAGTTGATGCTAAAATAATCACCCATTTTCAAGCTTCTTCTCACAACCATATCGACCAGAAGCCTGATCTAAATTTGTTTGATTTTCCTGTAGATGAAACCCAAGGCAATTAGGACATGAATTCCATGCTGAGCAGCTAGTCTTTTCCAGGGAAGATTTTCTAGGTCTTTTGTCTGTTAAAAATGCTCATCAGTCTTCAAGTTCTGTCTCTTGTCATGCCAATCTACAAGGACACAAAGGAAAAGGAAAACAACTTGATGAGGCTACAGCTTGGGGCTTGTTTGTTGTTTTAAGCAGCTCACTAAGTCTGTAATTTTTGCTTCCCTGTACAGGTTATGTCCAAGGCATGAGTGATCTCCTGTCCCCCATTCTCTACATCACCCAGAATGAAGTGGATGCCTTCTGGTGCTTTTGTGGTTTCATGGAACTGGTGGTGAGTGCATGGTCCTGGAAGTGCTCAAGTAGTGGAAAAGGAGCCTATCCTCATATAACTGGGGGTTACATTTAATAGAGAAGGGGGATGTATTAGAGGGAAAACAAGTTTAGTCTGGATAAGAGACCATTAAGATGAAGTATAATGCCTGTCTTCACATTTTTGAAGGGATGTGGATCACTGTGGAAACTTATATTCCATTGATTGTGAAGGTGGAACCCTGAATAGTGGATTCAAATCCCCTCAAAATCCTAAATATTAGGAAAAATTTCTCACAGTCTCTAAGCTGTTTGCAGAGGAATAGACTGCAAGTTGGTGGGTATTCTTGGTTAGATGTTTTGGAGGAGAGATTGTTTCTGTATCAGGATAGGAAACAGTCAGCCCTCCAGGGGGTTTGGACTACCACTCACAGTTATTTTACCATTGGCCATGCTGGTTGGAGCTAATGGGAGTTGTAGACCCAAACATCTTGTGAGCCATAGTTGATAATGGGTTGGAGTAGATAACTTTTGAAGCACCTTCAGACTCTGTGATTCTGATTTCTCTGATCAGAGTTTGTAGTGGCATAAACGTCATGGTGATGTTATCCAATGATGAAGATTTAGAGGGAAGCCAATATAACATGAGTTAGAAATTTATCCCCATCAGTTTGCTTACACTCTCTTGCTTTCTGTTTATAGCACCGCAATTTTGAAGAAAGCCAAGAGTCCATGAAGCGACAGCTGTCCCAGCTCACTTTGCTCCTCAGAGTTCTGGATCCCCCACTTTGTGACTTCCTAGGTACTTGGGTGACTGTTTATGGGGCTGCTGAAACCTTGGTATATTGAAATTAATGTGGGCCAACTGAGAAGGATAAAAAATTGTTAGCATGATTATTATATGGTGAAGCAGAAACATGAGTTGTGAACAGATGAGTTCTGAGTCTGTGATTATTTGGGGGGGGCATTTCTCTACCTTCACCTCACTTTAGCTTCCTGGCCGACTGCTTTTGAAAGTTGAAATAAAATGAACATTGAATCAAATATGATGCCTTTGTTTTAATCCCAACAGTTACAGACCATATAAAAGAGGGATGGGACAGCTGTGCTCTTCCAAACATTGCTGGACTCCCAGCTCTCATCATCTCTGGCTAGTGGCCATGCTGTCTGGGGTTGATGGGAACTGGAGTCAAACAACATCTTGGGGGAATACAGATTGTCTGCCAGGCATAAAACAATATTATTGACTTCTACCTTCCTTTGCTGCTTCTAATAGATTCGAAGGAGTCTGGCACCTTGTGCTTCTGTTTCCGGTGGATTTTGATCTGGTTCAAGAGGGAATTTGCCTTCTCTGAAATTCTTCAGCTATGGGAGGTGAGACCAGATTGGAACCTTTTGGATGTTTTTGAACCACAGGAGGATTTCTGATTTGAGTACAGGGTGGGCAAAATACAGGACATGCTGTGATGGATTGTGGTGTTGGAGAAAAGTATAGGGAATGAAACAAAGCAGATATATCTGGATTTGAGTGTTGACTTGGATGCAGAGAAGCCAGTGTGAATTTTTTCCTTGAGCTCCACAACAGAAGCTAGAAAAGTTCCTACAAATATACAAAAAAAACAAAGTTTCTTGCATTTTTGCATTGAGAGATAATGAGTAGATCATCTAATTCATAGATTTATAACCTATAGAAATAATCGATACAGCTTTACACCAACCTTTTGATCAGAGTGCTTCGAAAGGGTATTTTTTTGAGCTGAAGCTCCTAGTGACCATTTGACTAAGGAATTCTGGGAGCTCTAGCCCAAAAAGTAACGTTTCCAGCCCCTGACTTTAACTGGTAATATGCTCTGAGTCTAAGCTCTTGGGCAGAATCCAGCCCTGCAGCCCAAGATCCTTTCAATGGGAGATGCTGCAGACTGAACCTGGGACTTTCTGCATGCAACGCAGGTACTCCATCACTGAGCTATGGTACCTCCAGAAGCTATTCCAGCCTTTTCCCACCAAACCTAGATTTTCAGTCCCATCTCGCCCCTGGTGTATCTCAAGCACACACACACAGGCACGGACACACAATGTTTGCATCTACTTCATTAGTTAGGAGTTGCCTAAATAACATCTTCCAGATGCCTTCCAACCAAATGGCTACTTAAGGACTACAGCTCTATTCCACTCATGCTGACATCAGGTATTGTAGCTCCCTGTAAGTCATTCCCTATGCTTTGAGTTGTCTATATGAACAGCAACTCTGGATTTTCCCTGGGTAACTTTATTTCTGCTGGTACAGCAGACTTTCCAGTGGCTCTTTGTTTTTGTGATGGTACTCAGAACATAGCTTCTCTTCTGGTTTGTCCCACATCTGTAGTGTCATCCCTTGAACATGAGGGTGAAATGGCTGAGCTGGACAAGTTGACAGTTGCTCACCTGCAGTATTGCAAAGGATTTTGGGGTGCATTATTTGGAGCTGTACTGTAGCCACCACTTAGCATTGGGTGAGGGCAACTGGGGCAAACTGGAGCTGCTGCAATGTTGGAAATATGGATAGAATATTTAAGAGTGTTGCATCTGTGCATGCTTCATTTAGAGAGTTAATTAATTACAGTAATAAGAATCAATTAATGAATCTGTGTGTATTGAGAGGACCATGCGGTATGCCTTTCCTGGTGTTCCTGGGAAAATCTTTGCACTTCTCTTTCCCCTGTCACCCCAGCATCACCTGGTATATTGGATCAGGTGTTGATCAGGTGTGGTTAACTGATACATGATCAGATTGTAAGAACTTAGTTTTATCGTTGGAGCTGAACACATCATAAAACAAATTTTAAGGGGAATGGTTTGCTGGATTATAGAGCAACCCATTACACGTATGTGTAATTGCTTTAGTTTAGAGATACAATTCATTTCCAGAATTAAAACTTCATAAACCCATTTTTCCCAAAGGGAGTAGTGTAAATTCTTTGAAAGATGTTTAGAAGACCAAATGCATTAACATGTGACAAGACAAGCTTAGCATACTTCCTTTCTACCTCTTGCCCCCCCCCCCCCCCACAACAAGTTTAATTTACTGGAAATCAAATTTATAATAAAAATGAAGCCTGCTTTTAGGGGAAAAAAACCTACATAAGAATATTGTTTCTAACCTAAAATTAATTTCTATCCTTGATGAGCCAAGTAAGCATTATGATGGAGGAAGGGTGGAATTATAGACCAGAAGTTTTGTTTTTTTACTATAAGTCCCATATTCCTCTTTTCTAAATGAGGTTGGTGGGAGCTGTAGGCCAAAATGCAAACAGTCTCCATCCCTGCATTATACCTTACCTGGTTATAGGAGATTCATAAAAAGCACTTGCTTCTGGAAATAGAAATCTGATTTTTTGCTCTGCCTCTCTGGAAGAGAAGTACACTGTTGATATCAGCAAGGGTTTTTCCCCTGTCTTCTGTTTAAACTAGCATCCTACAACCATAGTCTCATTCTTTGTTTTAGGTTACATTTCCTAGAATTGTTTGTTTTAGGTTACATTTCCCAGACCGCCCCCCCCCCCCCCCCAGTCAGCAAGACCGGAGGTCACTCTTGTAAGCTCTGATTCTCCCAGAGAAACATGTTTGTGATCTAGTCCTGAGACTCAGCATGATTTGAATAGAGTTTGCAGACTCAGGTTTGCTCTAGTGCAGGGGTAGGCAACCTTTTTGAGCTCGGGGCCGGGTTGCTGTCCCTCAGACAATTGGCGGGCCGAAGCAAAATAATAAAATAATAAAAATAATAAAAATAAAATAAAATAAAATTTAAAAATATGCATGCACACTCTCTCAGCCCCAGAAAAGCCACGATGGCAAAACCCCTGTGGAGATTTTGCCAAGAAAACCCCAAGAACAAGTAATAACAACAATAATCAATATCATCATGGCGGGGGGGCAGGACCGGCCTGGGGCCGGTTCAAAGGCCTCATGGGGCCGCATCCGGCCCCCGGGCCGCAGGTTGCCTACCCCTGCTCTAGTGAGATAGTAAATACCTGATATGTATTCCATTTTGTGGTGGGATAGTTGGTGTGTTGACCTATTAGAAACCCAAAAACTTTGGCTAATGAAGTTGCAAACATGACAGAAGATTGTATTTTGACATTATCATGCTACAGCATATTCTGTGCTGTAACATTGTGTTATAGCACCTTTCCACATTCCAATATCTTTCCCCCTCCATTCCAGGTGCTTTGGACAGGATTGCCTTGCCCCAACTTCCACATGCTGGTGGCCTGTGGCATTCTGGATGCAGAGAGACAGGCTCTTATGAACTCTGGCTTTGGCTTCAGTGAGATCCTCAAGGTGAGCACTGGGGAGCTATAGCCTTGCTCTCATCTCTCAATGCTCATATATGCTTGTATTTGCACTCTGCTTAGTGCATAGAGGCAAATACCATTTGCACTTTCAGCTTTTTATAACAACAACAGAGTCAAGTTTGTAGTTGTCAGGTTTATACACCATGTTGTCTTCTAAAAATGCATGGTCAGTATCTGCTGTGAAGCCAAAACAGAAAAAAGTCTGCCCTTTCTCCATCACTTCTAACTCTTCCCTCTTAATTTTCCTTTCTATAGCTCTTTGTGACTGTATCCAATTTCCCTTTGCACCACACTGTCCTTTGCTGGTATGTGAGATTTCTGCTGAATGCTTAGAAAGCTGATATGACTTAGTATCCATCAGTTTGGTCATTGTGCAGTGTTTGTTTTTCCCCAGCAGAAGTCTCAATCCTTGCCCCAAAGCCTCTTGCTTATCCTTTTGCCCCTGCAACATCTATTTGTCCTCTTTAAGAGTTGCCCAGCCCCTTTTACAGAAAGAGCTCTCCCCCGCCACATTCCCTATCAAAACATGTACACTTCTCTTCACCCACTTCCTGCATTTCTGTTTTCTGAACGGTATCTTCTTTCCCTTTTTAAATTTTCTGGTTAACCATTTGACTTTCTTATTTATTCTATTGGTCTTCTCACAGCACATTAATGAGCTCACAATGAAGATGAGTGTGGAGGACATCTTATGTCGGGCTGAGGCAATCTACAGACAGCTGGCAGCTACTCCTGTGAGTTTCCTTTAGCACAGCATGAAGTCTCTCTTACCTTGTTATTATTTTAGGAGATGTAGAGCCTCTGCAGATTCTTATGCCTGGCAAACAGGGCAATCAAACAGCCCTCTGTCTCATGGTAAAAGGGATGTATATAAGATAATAATTGACAAATAGACCAGCTTCTGTTAGTGTAAGAGATGCCAGCATCTTCCATGTTCAGGGCTCCATACAGAACAAAATTGAAAAGCAACTAGTTCTCCTGCTGACTTCAGAATATCATGTTACTGAGAAACAGTTCTGTTCTATTATGAACGATGGTGTTTATGAATTGGGCCAGCAATTTTTGCACTGTCGAGGGTTTCTGTTGAAGGTTTCTACAATCCATTCCCTTTTGCAGGATGCTCCATGCTATCGCCTTTCCCTTCAGTGGCCATTTAGAATTCCATTGCCAATGACCATGCTGAGTTTTCATTTTTTCTTCTCCACTTTAGGCTAGGCTTTGTTCCTGGTGGGTTTTTATTATTTTTGTAAACTTCAAAAGTTCCTCCCAGCCTGCTGAGACCACCCACACATAGAGAATGAATTTGTTATTAGTATTTCTATTAATGTAATAGGATATTGCATTTACTGAATATGTTTAAATCAGTTTCTATATGTCACCTTGGGGTAATTGATCTGAGTAAGGCCAGGATCATTTTCATACTGCAGATGGGAAGCCAGAGAGAACACAGAGAGGTGCCCATGTACACCTAGTGAGTCCATGGTTGAGGGGTGCGATATGAGCAAGGTCTTGCCAATTCATTATTCTCTTCATTTGTTTTCTATACCAGCTTGAAGCCTTTGTGATGGCCCATATACTTGTGTATATCCCAGTGTTCTGTAGTCCAAAAGTCAGCAACAGCACCAATGTGCCTTTCCTATAACTACATGATTTCCAGTTACTTCCATAAAATGTCTTCACAAAAAGATTCCAGAATAATACCAAGACCACAGGTTGAACTAGTGCACTCTACTCCCAACTGGTTCCCTTCTAGATGTTTTGGACTACAATGTCCTCATTTGGGAAATGGTGAAAATTATAATCCAATACATCAGGAGGGCAACAATTGGGAGAAGGCTGAGAGGATCTAGTATTTATTGTTCCACCATAGCTAGGCAGATGCTGCTGAAAAGTCCAACAACAGCTCAAAAAGAAAATACTTTGTGGCAGTGAATTCCATAGAGTTGGATGAATTTTGTGGCCCTTTGGGGCAGTGAATTCTATAGAGTTGACACTTCACATTGGGTGAAGTGCCAGCTCAGTATGTCTACTGAGCAATGTAAATATCCCAACCTATACTTTATGCATTCCATTAACAGTGGAAAGCATAAAACGTGTCAGATGCTAGAGAGGATGATTTTTTTCTTCTGTAACATGGGGAGCAAATAAAATGGCCTCAGAATGGAAAATGGAGAATCTGATGTGGAGGGCTTTCCTTGTTTTAGTATTCCTTGTTGCCTCACAGGCTGGATTGATCCAAAGGATTTCTTCCCTTAGTTGGGCAAGAGCCACTTTTGTATGTTCTGGTGATATATGAAATTAAAGACCACATGGGATGGTCAATAAAAAGTTTCTATACCAGGGTTGCCTTCCTGTTTGAAGGTTGTCATGGGGAACAGTGATATAATGCCTGTTTGCCAGAAGCTGCATTATAGAAGGCTATACTTTTTGTTTGCCTAACAAAACGTTGTTTTGATCACCAGTGGTTCTCAAAGAGGGCTGTTTTTCCTCATCCCTCTCCTCTTAAACCTTCTAAAAAACCTGACTGAGACCTTTTGCATGCATAATATGTCGTTGTCCAATGTGTTCCAGCATTGATGGGTCAGTGAAGCAAGTGTTGAATGGTACCATATACTGGAAATGTGTTCTTAAAACTTTAACATAATTAACCTATGGTTTTCCTCCCCAGGACCTACCCCGCAATGTTCAGGAACTGCTGGGCCTCTCGGAGGGCAAATCCCCAACCCCGAGCACTGACACAGCCAGCTCCCCACAGCCACTATCGCCCAGCCAAGCCCAGGAGATGGAACTGACAGACAGTGTTTCCCCGAGCCAGCCAGACAGCAGCATCGAAATCTTGCCAACTGAGGAGGCCTCCACCTCTCACTCTCTCTCTCCTTGAGAATCTGTCATCGCTGACACCGTCTTCTTAACACAAGCACTTTAACTAGAGCAGGGTGAGGGCTGGAAATAAGGCAGGGTGGGATGGGAGTTAAAGATGTTGTGTATTCCCTGAAGTTCAAGTAGCTGTAGGAACAGTCAGCACTCAATGAAGGTAAATGGGGCTTGGGAGTAGCTGTGTGTCTCTCCCCCCACCCCCTGTTTCTCCCCCTGCTCCCATCCTAAGTTGCCCCCAAGGACCCCAGTGCTTGGTGCGCATTGTGTGCCTTTCTCATAATGCACTGAGGTATGGCCATCTCTCTGAAAACACCCCAAGGTTTGGTGTAAAGGTCACCTTTTCCCCATATGTGCAGAGAAAATGGCAAGGGGGAAGTTAATGATTGTCATGCATTTTTCTTCTTCAACTTTGGGTTCCTAACTCCATAGAGTCTTCCTTTTGCTGCCACTGCTCCCATTTCACTTCTGTCTGCAACTTTCAGGCTCATCTGCTGAGCTTCAGACTTACAGTGACATCTTTTTCTCCAGGTCACTGATGAAGCCTTTCTCTTCGACCATGGGATTTAGGAAACCCAGGTTCTTCAGTAAAGAGAAACGAGGGAGAACAGATTTAGAGCACTTAGTTAGCAGAAAGCAAAGTCAGTGGGAGGAGGGCAGGTTCTCTCTGAAAGGAACATGGTGTCAGAAAACACAGCAAGAGATGCTGGAAAGCAGAGCTTTTAGGCTCTTTGGTCCTTTGCCAGGGAATTCCTGTTGACGTAGCTCCTCGTGCTTCCCTTTCTTGGCTGGAGGATTGTCCCCCTCCCTGCTTGCTGCATTCCTCTTAGTGGGTGGTTATGAACTGACAGCAATAGATATGAAGGGGAAGGATGTCAGACTCTTCTTTGGTGCCTCTCAAGCTTAGGATGCACATGGATTTGATGACTTATGTGCCTATGGGCACGTCTCACCATTGAACTGCCTCTTTGCCAGCCCTTACTTTGGCATCTTTGTTTCCTTCATAACGTACATTAAAAAAATTGTTGTGTCATTCAGTTGGTTGTGGGGGTTTTTGGATGGAAAATGTGCTTTGAGCTGTTTGTTTTAGCTGGACTGAGATTGGAGATGGGAGAAAGAAGAATGTGTATGCTAGGAAGTCAATAGCACAGCATTCTATTAAGAAAGGGTAAATTCCCATGGTCCATGTGAAGTCCTCCTTTTTTGCCCACACTGCACATTTTAAACTAGTTTGATCCATGGATTCTTGGAAGAGGTGCTGCTTCCACCCCCACCCTCCAACAACTAGAGTTCCCAATGCTCCTAAAAAAAGAAGCCATGGTAATTTAACCTCATTATGTTTGGTGACTTGGGAATGCATGTCAAGGAGCCCCTGTGTTACCCTGCAGTTTCACCATGTAACAGTAGATGAGGTGAATTTCTTTCAGATTTTTTCCAGAATTATGCATTCTCCATGCATTCATACAGGTCATCTGGCACTGAACATCCAGAACAGTGTGTGAAATGAGATAACTGCCCTGCTGGTGTATTTGAGAACATTGAGTTTAGTGGGTAAAATCTTCCAAACTCATATCTCAGCCATCAAGTGAAACAGTAGATACTTATCCTGAATCAATCCAACCACTGATCATTTTAGTTCACTACACCCTGGGTGGGTAGAGATTAGGATCTACTGGTTGATCCCCAGTTGATGTATAGAAGATGAGCAAGGATTTCCAATATCCAGTGGTTTAACTTCAGGAAAAAAACCCTCACCTCCTTAATTAAGTTGTTTAAAATAAAGAAACTTTGTGGAAAAACAGGACTAGATTTGTTTGCTACTCCAGCTCTGTTACTGGAAACAAATCCCTGAGCTGAATATATGCTTGTGCTACACATCTGCCTCCTTGAGCTCCTACTTGCATGTAATTCCAGTTGATGGACCCAAGGGTTCCTGTAAGAAAGCAATAAGCCTAAAGTCTGCCTACCATTTGCTCTCTTCTGACAAGCAGCAGTTCTGTGGGGTTACACAGAAGTTTTCCCCAGTCCTGCTTGGAGATGTTGGTAGATTGAACCTAGGGCCCATTCACACTACAGAATTATAGCTCTACTGTTCCACTTTTAACTGCCATGGTCCCATCCTGTGGAATCCTGGGATCTGTAGTTTGGGAAAGCACTAGAGCTCTCTGGCTGAAAATTATAAATGCCACTCCTTAAACTGCCAATTCCAGGATACAGTAAGTCAGAATCATAGCAGTTAAAGTGGAATCATAGCGCTATAATTCTATAATGTGAAGGGTTCCCTGAGCTGTAGTCCTACTCTACTGTCTCTCTGTGTTGCTTGCTTTAGCGAATCCATAGCACTGTTGTGTCAAATGTTTATACCTAAATGTTTATACCTATCAGTTATTATTTTCTGTTCTATAACTGCTGCCTTCTTGCATGGGAGAAGGGCTAAGAATCCAGGAGTGCTGGGTCATTGAGGAAGATCTTGCAAGAGTGTGAGAAATCATGGAGATCATGAAAGGCAGGGGTGGGAATCATGCAGCCCTTCAGATGCTGGGCTGCAACTTTCACCATTCTTCACCATTGGCCATGCTGGCTAGGGCTGCTGAGACTTGCAATCCAACATCTGGAGAACCATTTCATTTTCACCCTACGCTTGGAGCTGATACCTCCACCTTACAGGGAGTAGTTGCAGGTTAGGCTAAGGCTTGGAAGAACGAGAAGGGAGGTGCTCCAGAAAGCTGGTAAAAAGAAGCTGGATGATGTGGGGTCTTTTGGGATGAAGCCTGAGCCATAGAGCTAGCTCACACTAGTGCTGATAATGTGCTTAAGAAGAAATGCAATCAATGGTTGGCATGATGGATTCCCTTCTGCTGGGTCAAGGATGTAGATTAGCCTGTGCACATTTGGAAAGAAAGTATTGGCACCTTTATTCCCAGAAGGTTGAATCAAAATGGGGAAGAAATCTTGTAACAAGACTTGTGTTTCCAACCCCCCCCCCCCTTCCTGAGATTCATGAACAAGAGCCAGCATATTGAGGATGCTAGAGCAGAGGAGGGATTGGTGTGGTCCTCCAGCTGATGAACTGTAACTCCCAGCACTTCTCACCATGGCTGTGCTGCCTAAGGCTGCTGGGAATTCATGCATGTCCTAGAGGAGCAAAGGCTTGAATGCTTAGGGGGAGGGTTGAAGTGATTTCTCAGAGGCTGTTCAGTTGCCTGGAGGGACAATTATGACAGACAATAACTCCCCCCATGTTTTATTTTGGTTAGGTGTGACTGGAAGGAGAGAAGAAGCCTCCAATGGCTAGCTCCTGTGTTCAAAAACTCTCTCAGAAGAGGGTTAAGTGTGTTATTGTTGCAGTGGACTTAAAGGCCCCCATTCCATCTAATCTTGGAAGCTAACCAGGGTCAGCCCTGATTAGTACTTGGATGGGCCACTGCCAATGAATACCAGGTGCTGTAGGCTATATTTCAGAGGAAGGAGCTGGCAAAAGAGTACAGTGGGCCCTTGGTATTCACTGGGGTTTGGTTCCAGGACCCCCTGCGGATACTAAAACCTGTGGATCCTCAAATCTCATTAAATACAATAGCACAATAAAATGGTGTCCCTTGTATAAAATGGCAAAATCAAGGTTTGCTTTTCGGAATTTATATTTTAGGGAATACTTATAAGCTGTGTGTGGATGCTTGACTCTGTGGATATGGAGGGCCGAATGTACTCCTTACCCAAGAAAGCCCTATGAAATTAATGGGGTCACTATAAGTCGACCGACGACTTTGAAAGTGCAAACCTTGGTTGCATGCACTGTGTATGTGCGTTACCTTTAAGCCCAGCAATGTGACAAGGGTGACAGCCGCAAGAATTTACCTTTTATAATCTTTGCAGCAGAAGAAAAAGAAAGAGATCACTGCGGTGACTGCAGCATCATTGCTTTCTGCCTCTTCATCTCTCTCTCCATCTCTTTCCTTTCTTTCCTTCTCCCACTGCCACCCCCGCCCTGCCAGTGCTGCAGGAGAGTAATGCAGGGAAATGGTGATGCAGTACTAACTGGCAATTCGCGCAGTATCGGAAAGCTTGGCAATGTGCCTGGCTTTCCTTGTGCTTCTGTGCCCTCCTTTTCTCTCACGATTGCTTAAGCATCTAGCAGTCGGGTTTCAGAACTGGAAACGGGAGGGAAGGAAGAGAAGTATCAAAAAGTAGTGTCAGATTTGGGAATAAGGAGCACCAGTGTGCAGCTCTGCAGAGAGGGGTGCTATTTCTTCAGGGATCTCCTGTCTCCAGTGCAGGCAGTTGCATTCATAAAACTGCCACTAGCAGCAGCAGCAGCGGCAGCAACCTGGTTTCATTCAGTAAATGTAGAGAGAGAAACAGCCGCAGTGTCAGCAAAGGAGGCCAGAAAGGATGAAGAGGAAAGAGCCTGCTTCCTCTAGAAACAGCCTTGAGGATTTGTGCTGTTAGCAGGGGGGAGAACTGAGATATTAGCCCTACTGCATCAACCCTGAGTTAACTCAGACTGCAGGTCAAACCCGGAATCTGTGTAGAAAGCTAAATTTCTTTGGCCAAAGAGTTTTCCTTCCCTCCAGAACAGTCTTTAACAGGAGCAAAACAGAAGAACTTTATTAGCACAGATCAAAGATTTATAAACGTGCATAGTGATGATAGTTGGTGTGTGCCTTCAAGTTGTTTTCAACCTAGGGTGACCCTATAACGGGGTTTTCTTGGCAAGTTCCTTCAGAGGGGTTTGTCATTGCCAACTGAGGCTGAAAGAGTGTGACTTGCCCAAGGTGGATTTTCATGGCCAAGCTGGGATTCACAGTCCCAACACTCAAACCATTGCACCACGCTGGCTCACCATAGTGACAATACAGAAGGCTATATGCCCACATGTACAGGAAAAAAGGTACCATGATTTCAGTATCTGCTCAGAGTTTGTTTTAACAATCAATAGGACATTCATTTAATCAGCATTTGTTAGTTCATGCTGCGCAAATGTAACAGAAAATGAATCATTTCATGGTGGTAATAGTAGTTCCTAGCAGTCTCACAGCTACAACAGTATCTCTGATACACTGAACTAGCCAAAACCATTTTTATTCTCTACTGACTTCAGTCCTACCAACAATATGGCTGTGCTTTGGTTCACTATTGATTTCAGGCTTAAGGTCCTTAAAGAGGAGGAAAAATTTTCATCAGCTGTGATCTATACAGAATCAGTTTTAGGGTATGCAATTTACCCCTGTCAAACTATCCAGTGACTAAAATTATAAGGGAGCTGTGAAGTCTTCTTGGTCTTTTAAAATATTTATTTGTTAGATTATCAATGAAGTTTTAGGGTTCTGCCTTCAGTACCAAACAGCATTCCTCTGTCGAGTTTCCTTATGGCTGGCCTCCATTTCATACGCCCCTTAGGCATACTCATCAATATTTTGCAGATGAAAACCAACCGTGGCCAAGCAACAGCAGTGTATGATCAAAATGATAAAAGTTATTTTTGAGGAATAGCACATAAGCTTATGCACTTTGCTTTTGCCTGAGCCAACTGGGAAGGACAAGATTCCTCCCCCAACTCTCTTCTCCCCAAAGCTGAGTGAATTGAATGCAAGCTAATTTTGCACACTGAAGTTAGTTTGCAGCAATCGAAGGAAACAGAAAGAAGGAGGAAATTGAGAGGAGGAGAAAGAAATGGAGACATTTTAAAAGCAGTTGAAAATGGGAAGACAGAGAATCAGTTAGGACTATTGGAAGGTATGCTTATATTCTTTTCAGAATAGTTTCGTCCTGGTCACCATCAGAACTTCCAGTCATCAATTACTTTTCTTAGCAGTGGGTATCGTATATTTTGTCTTTGCTGTAGAGATGGGGGGAGCCACTGTGGTGTAGTGGTTTTGAATCCTGGTTCAGCCATGGGAACCAACTGGGTGGCCTTGGGCAAGTCACACACTCTCAGCCTCAGAGTATGGCAATGGCAAACCCCCTCTGATGAAACCTACAAAGAAAACCCCATAATATAAACTCCCTTTAGGGTCGGCATAAGTTGGAAACAACTTGAAGGCACACAACGAAAAGTACAGGAAAATGGATCCTCCTCCTCCTGTTGATAAATTCAACAGGCTTGTTTTGCTCCTCCTGACAACAGCAATAATCTAGCATTTTATAGAGCACTTTACAAAACCTGACGTGTTTCAGATAAATTTATCTGAGGTTGAATCCACACGTGCAGCGGGATGGAGTGGTAGAATGAAATGTACTGTTTCATCTGAAAATGCAGGGGGAAATTACTTTCCATGCTTCAGTGTGTTTTAAAACCTCATCCAAGCAGATGGCACATTTTCGTTTCCTCGTTTACTTTTTGTTGCAGAATTCAGAGAGAGCTGGAATTGCTCAGTAGGCATTTTACAACATTGTCACATGAAAAGTTGCAAGCAATGTGCCTGACTTTCTGCCACCTGTTATGTATAATTGTTTAACAGACAAAAATGGTAGTATTTTAAAGATATAAACTGTGCCGGAAACATTTGGGGTTTTTTGCTTTAAAAAAAAGAGGGCTGACAGCTACATAGTGCAAATGTTCTGCTTGTTAGGAATATTTGTTTACATATTTGAATTGTGGAAGGCCCTTGATTCTGTACCCACAAACAGTCCTGTGAACATGGGCCATTTTTGTATCTTGCAATCTATTGGCATTCTCATTCAGATCAGAACACCACAGATTAAGTCAGGGGTAGGCAACCTTTCCCCTTTAAGGGCCGAGGGACTTCAGCTCCCAGAAGCCTCAGCCATGTTGGCCAATAGCTCCTGGGATTCTGGGAGCTGAAGTCCCTCGGCCCTTAAAGGGGAAAGGTTGCCTACCCCTGGATTAAGTCATTCAGTTCTGTTTTTAAAAAAAATCTATTGAATAAGTGCTAAAACAATATTATACCCTCTTGCAAGTAGAAAGTGAGTAGAGAAGAGGTATGGCTGCTATCTTGTACCTTTATGTGCTAGATTTCCTCTGGTGGACAGGGGTAGGCAACCTTTCCCCTTTAAGGGCCGAAGGACTTCAGCTCCCAGAAGCCTCAGCCATGTTGGCCAATAGTCCCATGTTGGCCAATAGCTCCTGGGATTCTGGGAGCTGAAGTCCCTCGGCCCTTAAAGGGGAAGGTTGCCTACCCGTCTTTTAAAGTGATACTCTTGTATGCAGAGTAAAGTAGTACAGACCAATATACTGGTTTGGACCTTTATCGACTTACTTTGCTCTGTGGGGTAGAGCAGGCCTGATCATAATGTACATATTCTATTGTGCAGCAGCATTTATTACCTTACCATCACATATTTAAATAATACTGTGCAGTTCCATTTGTAGAGGACAGTCCTAATTATCCCTCTGTCATCCCACTTTTTTCAGATGCTTTTAAAATGTCCCAATTTCTTGTTCCTCCTCCCACTTTTCCCCTTTGTCCTCAACTTACTTCAATTGCTGCAAACTGAGGGCAAAGTGCAAAGGTTATTTGCATTCAATGAACACAGCAGGAGGGAGAGGACAGAATCTTGCCCTTCCCTGTAAACTCAGGCAAAAGCAAACTGCCAAAGCCTCTTCTAGTTTGTGTGTTGTTCTTCTATGTGGACCACACACTGATATTGCTTGGCCACGTGTGTCCTAGTTTTTATCTGCAAAATAATAATAATTTTAAAAAGTTTGAACATACATTAAAACAGAAATTAAAAAATGAGAGCAGGAAAAGAAAAAGAAGAAAACAGTGACTTCCCGGCCTAAGGAGTGAGCTTTGTCCTTCCCTTATTCCCCTGCCATACCGCCACTGGCTGTCTGCTCTACTTTATAATTTTGTTATCTGTTAATTTTGTCCGTGGTTTGTTGGTTGTTTTAACTTTATGATGTTTAATACTGTTTTAAGGGGAGGGAGGGTCTTGGGATTGTATAGTGTGATGTTTTATGACTGTAAGCCGCCCCGATTGCATTTGTAGAGGAGCGGGGTACAAATTATTATTATTATTATTATTATTGTTATTATTGTTATTATTATCTTGCTGTCATGATCATATATTGAACTAATCTTCTATGACTCTTTCCCAACTGTACAGTCATTGGTCCCAATAGAAAAAGTTCGAGTTTTAACTGTTAATCTTTAAAAGTTTTCTGCGTCAATGTGGGTATAGGCTGCCTTGGATTGATGGGATTTGCAATACAACATCTGAAGGGCTATACTTTGGCCAACCAAGTGTTAAGCTTATTAAAAAGGATGACAAATATAAATATAAATGTAAATAAATAAATAAAATTATTGTGGGCTTCATTTCAGCATTAGGCAGGGCCAAAAGATAAAAGCTGTGCCAAACTTTACCAGTATAATTGAGCTGAAAGCTCTTACTGACAGAAACTAGGGCTGTTTTCACACAGCAGAATTAATACAGTTTGATACTGATTTAACTGTCATGGCTCTATCCGATTGAATACTGGGATTTGTAATGTATTGTGACACCAGAGCTCTCTGACAGAGAAGGTTAAGTAGCTCACAAAACTACAAATCCCATAATTTCCTAACAATGAGCCATGGCAGCTAAAGTGGTGTGAAACAGCATTACATGTGCAATGTGGCAGCAGCCTAAGCCTGAAGAGACAAAGTTCAATTTTCCTACAATGAAGGAAGACATTCTAACCAGTGTGGTGCAGTACTTTGAATCTGAACACAAACCATCCATGGATAGATGGGTGGGATGAGATGAAGGAGGCAGGATGGAAGAATAGATTCTGGATGACTAGGGTTCAAAGTCCTGTCGAGCCAGGGAAACCCACTGGGTAACCTTGTGCATGTCCCACTGTCTCTTTCTTATGGGAAAGCAATGTCAGTGCCTCTCGTGAGTAAGCTTTGCCAAGGAAACCAATCATAGGATCATGTGAAGTCAACTTGAAGGCATACAACAACAGCAACAGGGATGAGGGAACCATATAAAAGCTGGAAAACCACCAAGTACCAAGGACGATGGCCTTCTGAGGAAACTAGAAATGCCAGACTGGGCCTCCAAGCTTGAGGTTCCCTATCCCAATGTAACCAGTACATGTGCATATGCCAACACTACAAAGTGTCATTCTTTGTGTCCTCCTGGCAGCTATTTTAACTGGGCCTGGGGTGTTTTTATATCTGAGAGTCAGCCCTTGAGGAAGAAGTCACTGAAGGATGAACATGCATCTATGTGTAAGATTTATAGTTTTATTAAGTAAGCTTTATTTATGGTTTACTTTACACCTATCTGGCCTTGTTGGCAGGACTAACCCTGAGTCAAGGGAGAAGATGCTACCCTACTTCTGGCTGTAGCAGCGTTGGCAAGTCACTGTTATTTTAACATGGAGATCAGTGGAGTGTTCTGCATTGTCTCTGTGGGGGAAATTTAACTTAGGGGGTGCCCAGGTGCTTGGGCACAGTGGTTTCAGTGTTGTTCTACAACTCTGGAGACGAAGGTTCGAATCCCTGCTCAGCTATGAAACCCACTGGGCGACTTTGAGCAAGTCGTAGGCTCTCAGTTTCAGAGGCATGCAATGGCAAGCCCTCTCTGAACAAATCATGCCAAGAAAATCCCATGATAGGTTCGCCTTAGGGTCACCGTAAGTCAGAAACGACTTGAAGGCACACAACAATAACAGCAACCACCACGACTCTGTCGTCCAGCACCTCCTTGCTGTTCTCTCACCACGTCACTTGGTGCCTGCTGGCTGCCCCTCAAACAAATGCTGCAATGCAGCACTGCCAGCGTTATGTCATGTGAGGAGAATAATGCATGTGCCCATGCCAAGCTTGATGCAGCTTTGTAGGCCGGCAGCTGCTCTGCCTCCTTGTTTTGCCAGGGGTCTTTGTTAGGGGATATGGGTACAGTGGGTAGAGAAAGTGGGAGAAGGTCACACACTTCAGGAGGCTTTGCAATAAGCAAGTGTTGTTGCTACTGGAGCCATGATGCAGGAAAAGGGGACAGGTGGAGCAAATGGCCAGGGGGCAGGTTGCCCTCTTCCCCTACCATCTGCTACTTGGACTATCAAATGATAATGCTGACCCACAACCAGCTAAGCAATTTTAGAAGGGATTGCATGATCTTCGGGCACCTATACACACTGATACACCCAAACCTTCAGGTGATAAAATGCATTTTTCTTTTCCTTCAGAATATGGCAAGCTTGCCTTTCTACGTTTGAGGACCCTTGTGTTCATTTTGATGCGTGGGGCTTGGATGTCTGCCCCAAAGTCCCTGTCCTAATGGCTATGCTGCAGTGAAAAACTGCAGCAAGGGATGGATGGATGGATGAATGTTGAGCCCCTCTTCCCCAGCCTCAGGCAACTCATTCATGGCCTCAGTTCCCCCCTCTGTAAAATGTGGCTATTAGTAGCACATTTCCACATGGGGGCTGCTGCGAGAGGGATAATAGTAAGGCTTACAAAGGGTCTTCTGTGCTATTAAAAGTGTTGACAAAAGCAGTGGCTCTCCGGTGCGAGGCGTGAAGGACTCCTGGGTGCCGGGGGCACCTTCTCGATCTGGCAGTGTTGAGATTTCTGGCTTGCCAAGAAGAAAACTTTAAAACACTTTCTCTCCCTCTCCATCTCTCCCTCTCTCTAATGCCCTTCTAGGCTTAAGCTAGGGGAAATCTAGGTCACCCCAGCAAAATTGCAACACGCATATCTGTACCTCCTTCTTTCATCGCTGCCCCAATAGAGGAGGGGGGTTATTTCTGGAATTGCAGCCCCCGTTATGCAATTGCGTGACTCCCCTGAGAGCAAACCTATTTTTATCCAGGCTGGGAGCGTGCGTGCTGTGACATCCAAAATGCAGGGCCTGCTCTGATGGTGCCAGATATACCCCTGGCAAGGGGTTGGGGTGGCTACTGATGCCACATCATATATGTTCCCTATCAATATTTTGTCCCAAATTTTGTTCTGTTATTAATTGTCCTTTAGTCCTACCTTATCAATAGGGCAGTCCTGGAACAAGAGACATCTGTGGCAATGCCAGTTCCACCTCTCTACCTAAAACATTCTCTGCCCCATAGCACTGCAGTTTTGCCTTCTGCGGAGCTTGACTCCCTGCTAGAGATGCCAACTGGTGAGAATTTAACTTCTTTGGTCAGTTGTCAGAACTGAAGGATGTAAAGGGGTGATGCTTCTTTGTTCATTGAATCTTTTATGATGCAATTTGCCTTTAAAAGCAATATGTTTTGCACATGCTCACAGGAACTAGAGCAGTTGCTCTTAACCATCCTATCTCCCTTTTCCCCAATAAAGGTGGGAAGTCCAGAGAAATTATATCTTTCAAAATAACAATTAAGCTAGAAAAGTAACTTTATTCATTATTAAATGTTTTAAAAACCTAGCTGTGGGGTGCATGAAACTTATCAAAGTTCTCAATTGCTCTTGTCTGCATCTATTAGATTTTTACCTCAGGTTTCCTCTTGGTAGGACAGAGTGCTATCAGATGCTTTCCCTGCACATCTATTTTCAGAACGACAAGCCTGTGGGGTAAGTTAGAGAAAGACAGTGCTTGGTCCTAATAGGGTTTTACTTCTGTATAGCATCACTGTTATTTTTCTCTGTGGCAGAGGTGTCCAGAATTCAGGTTTATAGGATCTCTTGCAGAAGACTTTCATTGATAGACCTTAGGCTTCTAGTAATCCACTTACCTGGTAATCAGAGTCTTCTCCAAAAGATGTGCTTCAAATGAAAGAATTTGGAGTCCTGGCTTTTCTTTTTATGCATCAACATTTAATATTAATATTCAATACATCTCCAAGACCCCCTGTCTTCAATTGCTCTGTCCAACTCCTGCAAACTCATACTCATGATCTCTTTTTACTTACCTCTACCTTTCCTAGCATTATTGTTTTTTCTAATGATTCATGTCTTCTTATGTGTCCAAAGTATGCCAGCCTAGGTTTTGTCATCTTGGCTTCCAGGGGGATTTCTGGATTGATCTGCTCTAGGACCCATTTGTTTGTCTTTTTGGCTGTCCATGGGATCCTCAGCACTCGTCTCTGGCACCATATCTTGAATTAATTGATTTTCTTACTATCTTCTTTTTTGTCCAGCTCTCACATCCATACATTGTAATAGGGAATACAATGGCTTGTATGATTCTAACTTTTGTGCTGAGTTGTATGTCTTTGCATTTTAGGATCTTTTCTAGTTCTTTCATAGCTGTCCTCCCCATTCTTAATATTCTTCTGATTTCCTAGCTGCAGTCCCTATTTCTATCAATATTTGATCCCAGGTATGAGAACTCTTTTACTGTTTCTATTTCCTCATTGTTTAGTTTGAATTTATGTAAATTCTCCCTGGTCATTATTTTTGTTTTTTTTATATAAACTTTTTTTTTTTTTTTTTTTTACTATGCTATTGTATTTAATGGGACTCGATCATCTCTGGATTTTGGTATTTACGGAGGGTCCTGGAACCAAACCACAGCGGATCCCAGGATCCCACTGTAGATGTCTCAAGTTTTCTTGGACAAATTAATTTAGGACTGGGAGGGGGAAGTAATTTTGCTGCTGCTACTGTTAAACAATAGAGAGTAAACATAAGAAATCCTTGCCTATCTCCAAAATCAATTACCCAGAGATCTACCTTCTGCTTCCCACATGCTACCTGTGAGGGATGAAATGAATGACAACCCGTAGTGTAATGCAGCCAAGACTCACAGGGTCAAAGTGCTGTGACATTTTGAATTGTTGGAATGATGGCACCATCTGCTACTCTTTTCAGGCTTCCCTGTTTTGTCTGAACCTATCTCCATTCCTCATGGTAGCTGGGTAAGAAGAAAATGGATTTGCCAATCAACAATGTTGTGAGCTATCCCTGTATTTGGGAGTAGTATTGATGTATTGATGTTCATAGGGCAATTCCATATATACTCATGTACAAGTCAACCTCATGTAAAAGTAGAGGGAAAGTTTAGGGTCCAAATTATGGATTTTGATATGACTCATGGATAAGTAAAGGGTAAAACTTAGGGGCATGTAACAAAGGATATAAATGATGAAGCAAAGGAGAACAGTGTCAAAAAACTTAACAAAATTCTGTTAGGCATAACTGTTTCTGCTCACTCTAAAGGCTGGAAGGATGGGGAGGGAATATAGTATTGTTTGACAGAGGGGCTGGGTAGAAATAAAATTATTATTATTATTATTATTTGTAGTAGTAGTACATGGTGGCTGTGCAATGTGTGGGAAAGGTGACCAGGCACAGACAGGGCCAAGAAAATATGCAAATGTCAAAAAGGATGTAAAGGCGAGAGTTAAGGTACAGTTGTTGTTGTTGTTGTTGTTATGTGCCTTCAAGTCATTTCCAACTTATGGTGATCCTAAAGCGACCCTAGCATAGGATTTTCTTGGCAAGATTTTTTTTAGAGGTTCACCACTGCCTTCCCCTGAGGCTGAGAGAATATGACCTGCCCAAGGTCACCCAGTGGATTTCCATGGCCAAGCTGGGAATCGAACCCTGATCTCCACTGTTGTAGTCCAACACTCAAACCACTATGCCATGTTGGCTCTCTATTAACACTTTTTTTTTAAGGAATTAGTTAGAGTCGTGAAAGGCGAGAGCTTAGTCTGTTTTGGGAGAACTAAATGAAAATGGATTCCCTCTACTCTCTTGATACTCCTTTGAGGGGAAGTGTCAAAGAACTGCCACTATTACTGTTTTCCTATCCAGACATTCAAAAAGTGCAGCAGAGAGGGTAGAGAGGGTCACTGCTTCTCTTAGGTTACCCTAGGATGAACTAAGCTCTTGCTTTTTGTCACTTTACTGAGAAGGAGATGGTTCAATTTTTTTGTAAGACGTAAGGTAGACTACTAACATTGACCCAAGGATAACTGGATCCAGGTGTTTTGGGTCAATTTTTGACTAAAAAGTTTGGACTTATGCATGAGGAGATACAGTAGCACCCTTCAGCTTTACAAAGGTGTAGATGAAAAACACCTGGTCCTTTTCTTGATATGGATCATTACAGCTACCTGTATTTTTGGATCCTCTGTTAGGGTATGACTATTGGCCAAAAGTTGGAAACCAAAAGTTATTATGGTGTTTTCTTGGCAAAATAATAATAATAATAGTCAGAGGAGTTTTGCCATTGCCTTCCTCCAAGGCAATGGTTTGTACTACTGGGTGGGGATTCAAACACTGGTCTCTCAGAGTCCTAGTCCAGCATTCAAAACACTATCGCTGGTGTAAACACATAAGATAATGGAAGAACACGTGATTTCTCAGGGCTGAAATAGGAGAGGTGGTATTTAAGGCACTGTCAAATGACCATTCTGTAGCTGCCAGACATGGAGTTGCAATGCTGATGCCTTGAAGCATGGAAATCAGGTATGTCCTCCTTCATGGAGATCTTTGAAGTTGCTTGTTACAGATGCAAACACTGTTGTCCTCATTCTTGGTTTTGGTTTGCTGTGATTGCACCTTTCAGAGCATCTGCTGTGTCCCTAAACATAAGTGTGATACACCATCCAAGCATAATACAGTTGATAGTTTTTCAGAGATTTATGGCAACACATACACCATAAGTCAACAATCAACTTGAAGGCACACACAGACATACTCATATCTAGTACTGCATGCTTGCACAGAGGGGTATAATCATTCTGTGTTGTTGTTGTTGTGTGCCTTCAAGTCATTTTCCACTTATGGTGACCCTAAGGAGACCCTGTCATGGGGTTTGCTTAGCAAATTTTGTTCAGAGGAGGCTTGCCATTGCCTTCCCCTGAGGCTGAGAGTATGTGACTTGCCCAGGTTCACCTAGTGGGTTTCATTATCAAACAGGGACTCAAACCCTGATCTCCAGAATCAGAATCCAACATTCAACCACTACACCGCATGTCGAAAGCATCTGAAAATATGGGACAACACAGAAGTAATCAGGACTGTCCTGCCAAACCCACCATATATCAGTCCACAAATGGCTTCAGTTTTTTGTTTTTTTGAAAAAAAATAGTATATATCCAGCATTCCTTTGCAGTAGTGAAGATAATGTATGCAATAGCTACCAAAGACTAGAGAAGTTGGAGGTCAGCTCCAAACCACTCAATAGAAGCCCAATTAAAATAGCTGCCCCTGAGGAACAGGTGCTTATGCAGATACTTGGGGAGATTATCACACAAGTATAAAAACACAACTTACCTCTCTCAAATTCAAGTAAAATTTGGGCTGCATTCAGGTCTTATCGCATGGCTTTTGTTGCCAAATCCACCATCCAAATGCAGCCTGAGTGCATCCCGGCTCACTTAACTCACTTTGCAGCCATTTTTCAAAAGCTGGAAGCTCAAATCAAGACTAAAAGACTTGAATACATCACTGGACTCTACCATTACTAAATCTTAGTCTTGTCTTGGCGCATAGAGTTGAATGGCATTGGTAAATCTGTGTGTGTGTGTTTTTTTTTTTTAGAAAGGGATCTGAAGGAAAAATCTAACCCAGATCCCTCTAGGCAGCCAGCACACTCAGCTTTCATTAACTTAGCCCCTCTGGGCTAAGACATTTAATTAGCTATGAAGGAGCAGAAACAAAACTGCAAATAAGGAAGCTGTTAACCATTATTTTCTCTATTGCCTCCTGGAAAGGGGAATAGTGTGGCAAATGTACTGAGCTGGATAGGAAGGCATGTTGTTGTTGCAGGCCTTCAAGTAGTTTCTGACTTATGGTGATCCTAAGATGAGCCTATCCGTTTTCTTGGCATGTTTCTTCAGCGGGGGGTTGCCATTGTCATCCTCTGAGGCTGAGAGTGTGTAACTAGCTCAGGGTCACCCCAGTGGGGTTTCATGGCCAAGCTGGGATTTGAAACCCTGGTTTCCAGAGTCATAGTCCAACACTCAAACCACTACACCATGCATACCTTCCAACATTTCACAGATGAAAACCAGGATACATGTGGCCAAGAAACATGAGAGTAGTCAAGATGGCAAAAGTTATTAATGAGAAAAAACATACAATTTAAAGGAGGCTGCAACAGTTTCTGCTTCAGCTTACTGGGCAGGGCAATACTCTGCCCCTCCTTTCAACTCCCCTCTTACGAGTTAAGTGCAAACTATTTGCTTTTGAATTCAGTTTGCAGCAATTGAAGCCAAGGATAAAGAGGGAACATGGAAGGAGGAGATAGATACTGGGACATTTTGAAAGCAGCTGAGAAACTGGGATAGCATAGGATTAATTGGAATTGTCCCTGCCAAATCAGGGTGGTTGGAGGGTATGGGAAGGATCTCTTATTTTCTTACACATCTATATAACTAAGCAAGTCTTTGCTACTTAGGCCTAGTGTTCATTGAGGTGTGGACTATGTTGTTGTTGTGTGGCTTCAAGTAGTTTCTGACTTATGGCGACTCTAAAGCAAACCTATCATGAGGTTTTCTGGGCAAGATTTCTTCAGAAGAGGTTTGCCATTGCCTTCCCCTGAGGCTGAGAGCATGTAACTTGCCCTAGTCACCCAGTGGGTTTCATGGCCAAGCTGGGAATCAAACCCTGGTCTCCAGAGTTACAGTCCAACACTTAAACAACTATGCCATGCTGGCTCTCTTGTGGGCTATACCCCTCCAGATTACATGTAGGGTGCTTCCATAACTACAAATAGTTTGCTACAGTAAACTACAAATCTCAGATTTCTGTAACATTAAGACATGGCATTTGAAGTGGTGTCAGACAGCATTATTTCTGAAGTGCAGATGCAGACTCAGGTTGAGGTCTAATTAGCACTGCAGAAATAATGCCATTTGACACTGCTTTAACCACCACAGCAGCATCCTGTGAAATTTGGAGATATGTAGTTTGTTGTGAAACCAGAGTTCTCTGACAGGGAAGGTGAAATATCTTACAAAACTACAAATCCCAGAATCCCAAAGCATTGAGCCATGATAGTTAAAGCGGCGTCAAACTGCATTATTTCTGCAGTGCATATTAGACCTGAGGAAACAGTGATGAAAAAACCTAGAGCAAATACAGAGTTTCAGATAGATTCAAACACATTGTATCTTAGCATTACTCAGTGTAGCTTCCAGTCTGAACTGGTGCTCTTGGTTCAATTATTAAATTGCATGTGTCTCTATATCTTCGCTAAGATATAAGTCCAAGAGCCAGCACTGGGGGTTAATTTGAACACATAAATCTTACTTTAAAAATGCCACACATAATTGCCACGCTACCTGAATTCAGAAGCAAACCAAGAAAAGACATTTAGAATAAGTAATAAATAATTGCCTTGGCCTTTTTGCCACTGTTTCAATGGCAAATCACAGAAATACTTTCAAATCTGGCATTGGCTCATTTTCAATTCCCTATCCTGCACATTCTTTTTCATGTAGAATATGAAACTGGACTGATGCACAACTTGTGGGCTTGCTATGCTTGGTTTGTCATCCAGAATTTGGCCTGAGTCACTCAGTAGCCTGGACCTGATTTAAAATTAGATTAAGCATCTGTCTCCCCCTGGAATGAGACATTTTTTGACAGTTCCAAAAGTAGTATCACCTGATTGTTAGGTGAGCAGTCATATGCACAGGTTTGTGCAGTAGCTTGCACTAGAAGGATAGTAGTAGTAGTAGTAGTAGTAATATTAATAAAGCGTGAATACCAGACTACTCTTAATAGTCTTGAAATGTGTGTCTAGCTTTGTATGGCATGCTCAAATTCCATTGAAACTGGATTAGTCTGAATTTCCATAAAGAATCCTCAGACTCTAGTTTTTGTTTTGTACTGGAGGTGAAAAAACTCCAAGTGAGCTTTAGGATGTATTCAACCTCTATAGATTGATACCACTTTTAGTTACTATCATCCTATGAAATCCTGGGATTTGCTGATTGGTGAAGTTCTTGGAATTCTCTCCATCTCACCGAATGACAAATGCCAGGATGATGGAGCCACAATAGTTGAGGTGGTACCAAACTGCTATAAGTGCAATGTAGACGCACTGTTAGACTGCATCTGCACTGCAGAAATAATACAGCTTGACACCAATTTAACAGCCATAGCTCAATGCTAGGAAATTCTGGGATTTGTAGTTTGTTGTAGCACCAGATCTTTCTGACAGAGAAGGCTAAATAACTCACAAAGCTACAAATCTCAGAATTCTACAGGACTGAGCCATGGCAATTAAAGTGGTGTCAAACGGCATTATTTCTGAAGTGTGGGTACAGCCTAAATCTCTTCCTCTCTTGTTAAAATTTGGTCAGGATGGATTTGGACTAGTAAGGAGGTAGAGCCCAGAGGATTCTGGGAAACAATTGGGAAGCCTGGATAGCAAGTTTCTGTTAAAGAGGGTGGATTTTGACACATGGAAGGGAGCGTATTCAACAGAAAACAACACTTAAAATGTTCGATTTATTCAACTTGATTTATTCTGTGATGTTCCAGATTACAAATCTGAGGCATGGAATTGACTGCTGAAATATTTCACGCTTGGCAAACTTGCCAGGTTCTTTGCAGAACTAAGCTTCCTTGGTTGGCAGCCATGATAGTTCAACTGCTTTAAACCGTTTAATGTCCTTGTTTACACATGTCCTTAAGCACCTATGTGAATCTAGAAATGGCTAGCCTGGGGGTGTATTGATGCATCACCTTTTTCCTTACAGAGGAAGCACCAACTCTGACAGCCCCCACTGCTGTTCTCCTGCAATCTGTCCGTGTTTTTCTCTGCCAGCATCCTTGTCCATGGCTGAGCTGAAAGAGTTCCTGGCACAGAAAAAGGGGTTTGGCAAGTGGCCAGTTCTCCTTTGCTGGCAGCCAAAGCCATTTCCCGTTGGTGGCTGGGAAGCCCAGAAGCCTCTTTGCTAACCACAGAAGCATCACAATTCCACTGGGGCCCCTTGAAAGGACGTGAAATCCATTTAATGGCAGTGTTGATTCATTAAGGGATAAACACAGCTGGCTTGGAAACAAGGGCACAGATGATGGATTTGTCTTCTATAAAATGGGGATCCCATTCAAGGGCACCCCTTAGAGTGGGCACAAAAGCCATATAGATTTTGCCATTTTGTCTCCACCACCATCTCCAGGAGTTCATCAGAACCGTTCCTATCTTAGGTTTTACCATTACTTTCATATATTCACCATTATGAACAATAAAGTGAGCTCATGTTTTCATTGTTCACAAATACCGCAGTTGATGCTTTTTTTTTTAAAGTAATTTGTTAAACTTTGGTGTCTGGAGCCTAGAAAAGTTACTTTTTGGACTACACATTTCAGAATACCCCAGCCAGCTTTACAATTGTCCATGCTAACTATGGGATCCTGGGAATTACAAAAATGTAGCTTTCCAAAATTCTATTATTGTTTTCTTAAAATATATTTAACAAAGACAAGATGATATCACTAGTGAACCAGTGCAAGAGTTTTTCAACCTGTTTAATGGTAGGTACAGAAAACTAAGATATCCAGAGAGCTGATATTTTGGATGTGATATGGGGAACCAGATCAGTTAGACCAATTTTAAAATGGATTATAAGGTGCTTTATAGACAGTCTCATCTGGCCTCCAACCAGGCATTCAAAGCAGTTGCAGGTCATATGAGACCAAGTGAGATGTAGAAATGTTACAAGGACAACAATGGTGAAAAAGATAAAGAACAAGATTCAGTTCAAGTAGATCTTTGTCAGTGAGGGACATCCAAATGCTACAATGAGATTTCTTGAGTATATGGCCTTTGCAGACTGCCAGAAATAGTGCAAATTGAGTCCACTTTAACTGCCCTGGCTCAGTGCTAGGCAATCATGGGAACTGTATTTTTTTCTGAGACATTGAGCCTTCTCTGTCAGAGAGCTCTGGTGCTACAATAAACTACAGTTCCCATGATTCCCTAGCACTGAGTCAGGGCAGTTAAAGTGGACTCAATTTGCACTATTTCTGGCAGTTCTGCTAGTCTCTTGAATTCAGCATTTTGAAAACAGAATTTTCTTTTTAAAATACACCACCAACCATGGTGACTGCAGGATTCTGGGAGTTATAGTCCAAAAAAAGAACCTTTTCCAAGCATTGTCAAAGCGTCTCAAAAGCATGAACTTGTTATGATGGAGGGGACGGTTGGAACTGACTCAGGAAAGGAGTTCCAGCTTTTTCATTCCTTGATTAGAGGGACTGACAAGAAGGTCAAGTGGTACCAAATCAGGTAGACAGATAAAAGACCAGCAAATGGTAGCCCATTTCCCATAAATATATGCCATTCCCCCAAACAGCAAATTCATTATGCTGCTGTTAGCTAACCATTCAAGACCGACACAAAATGCCTCCCTTGGTCAGTGCAAGTTCTGCTTTGCTTGATAACTCAGATCTAAGATCTTACACAAGTGCTTGCCTAATCTATAACAATCCTGGCAATGGTGTTGGATCCTGTAACGCAGGGGTAGGCAACCTTTCCCCTTTAAGGGCTGAGGGACTTCAGCTCCCAGAATCCCAGGCGCTATTGGCCAACATGGGACTATTGGCCAACATGGCTGAGGCTTCTGGGAGCTGAAGTCCCTCGGCCCTTAAAGGGGAAAGGTTGCCTACCCCTGCTGTAATGTAGTGAATAAGAGTTAACTTGGATTGCACTAGTATCCTCACTGAGTATAGCAGTCTGAAGGTGGCACAAGTGACACAAATCCTGTCATTTTGGGATGCGGGGAGTGAGGCAGTCATTTTTCACTGGGGAAATTGTGAGTTTAAACAGTGATTAACCTATGAAAGTTGCGCAATTTACATTAAAATGTGCTTAAAATGACATTAACGCAAGTGCCATTATCTCGTGAATAACCAGAGAATAAACAGGCAATAAACAGCAAAATGTAATTCATGGGAAAATCCCATGAATGAGTTCCTGCTGTTTCTTGCCTGGTTATTCACAGGATAATGACACTTTAATCATGTTTCATCTCAACGTCATGTGAAAACCATTCGTGCAATTGCAGGATAATCACAGGTTATTCATGGGATAATAGCACTTTGAACGTGACGTCATGTGAAAACCATTCATGCAATTGTGGGTTAATAACAGGTTAATCACCATTTATACTTCCAATTGTCCCCCATGTGATAAACTAAAGCAGGGGTCGGCAACTTTTTTGGCTGTGGGCCAGGGGGGAATGGCGTTGGGGGCCGGCGCGTGCTTGCCCCGCACATGCATGCGCACGATGCCTACTGTTGTGTGCATGCGCGTGGGGGGCACCATTTTGGAAGGCCCAACAGCTCCGGCGCCGTGCGAATGCATATGACGCCAGTGCCGTTGGGCCTTCCAAAATGGCGTCTGCTGTCTTGTGCATGCGTGTGCAAGCACGGGCGCCATTTTGGCATCCAAAATTGTGCCCGTGGTTGCGCGTGTGCGGCGGCAGTGGCAGCGGCAGGACCGGCCATGGGCCGGTCCCAAGACCTTGGCAGGCCGGACCTGGCCCATGGGCCGTAGGTTGCTGACCCCTGAACTAAAGTTTCTTGAAGAGAGCTATTACCCAGATATGCTGGAGGTAGGAAACTGAGCCCAGCTCTTGGACAACATAATCTCAATTACTCATGACATTCTTTTGAATAATCACAACAGAGATGAAAACAACAATGAGAAAACCAAAAAGATGGTTCAGATGTAACATAGCATGCCTGCAAATTGGGCGTTTGCAGTTTATCCACTGTTTAGCTGTCATGATTACTTTTCCTCCTCTCCTGATCTAAGGCAAATCACAGTCGGACAATTTTCCAAATGGACAATCTAGAGTTTGCATTTGCCAGATCAGAAGCAAAACACAAACCACAGTTTGCAGGTTTAGCTAAAGCTGGAAAGGAACTGTCATAAGTGAGAGGAAAGAGATTAAGAGTGCAAGTGTCCTGTCAGTCTTAATCAAAAAATGCCTCATATCTTCTGCACAAATCATCTTTGTTGAGGAATATAGGGACATTATCAGGAAATTATGATTTTGCAAGTATAATGCTCAGCTGTTACCCATTTGTTCTGTGAAGATGAAATTCCTTCAATCAGTGAATCTGTTCCTGGAAAATTTCCTTTTCTCTGCATTCAGTGTGTAAGGGAAAATGCAATTCCCTCTCCCCCCAACACCTGCAACTGTAGCAATAATGATAATCAGTGATGTTGTGAATAATGCTGGCTTAGAAAGTCTGCATTAGAATCCCCAATCAACTATGAAGCCAATAACGATAATTTTTGACCAATTACACAATTTCCTGTGACAGGGGGACTGGTGTGGTGCAGCATCTCTTGTTTATCTGGCAAATAACAAGCACTTTCCCCTCTACTGGAATGGCCTTAAGATGTCAAAGCATGGGCACCAAGAACACATTTCAAAATTCTGCTGATATAATTGTATTCCTCTTAAGCAGAGCTTTGGATTATATATATGTGCAGAATATAAGCCTCTTCCTCAGGGAGTCTGAAAGTGTCGAAAAAAGCTAGTATCTGTGCCATCTCCTCATTTCTTCTAGGTTAAAGACCAGAACAACTGGTTGTTACTTGTTGGGAGCACCACCTCCTTTGCTCATCCTCTTCTGTTGAGTATGGTAAAATCTCCAAGATGGGCCAGAATCCTAGCATACTGTTCATATAGGCTGGTACCATCTTGTCTCCTCTGGTCAACAAAGAAAGGAGGACGAAGATGCAATACTATAGACTGCAGGTGTCAGATACAGAGGAAGACACAAAGTTTGCTGCCAACCATCCCAAATTTGTTTCATAGTCTTAGAGTTGGAAAGTACCACAGGAGCTACTTAGTCTAACTTCCTGCCATGCAGAAATACACAACTAAAGCACTACTGAAAGATGCCCATCCAACCTCTGTTTAAAGACCTCCAAAGATGGAGAGTCATCCAACACCTTCTAGGGCAGTTCATTCTACTCTCAAACAGTTCTTACAGTAAAACAGTGCTCCCTAATGTTTAGGTGGACTTTCTTGTAATTTAATCCATTGGTTTGTGTTCTAATCTTTGTAGCAGGAGAAAACAAGCTTCCTTCCTTCAGATATTTAAAGTAACTACCATGTCATCTCTCAGTCTTTTCTTCTACAGGCTAAACATATACAACTCCCTAAGTCATTCCTCATAATGCTGGATTTCTAGAACTTTGATCATCTTGGTCACTCTCCTCTGGACATAGAATTATATGTTCCAACATGTTGATTTTCTTCTTGAATGGTGGTACCCAGAGCTGGACAGAGGTGAGGTCTGACCAAAGCAGAATAGAGCTTCCCTACTACTACCCTCAGTTTGGACACTAAACTCCTATTGATGCAGCCTAGAATTGCATTGGCTTTTTTTGCTGCTGAATCACACCATTGACTCATGTTTAGTTTGTCCTTTCCACATGTAGGTCCAAACCTCCCTCTTGTGTACCCCTCCCTCCAACCCTCCATCGACCTGTGAATAATAGTCTGGATGCAAATTGTTGTTATTGTTGGTTTTTTTTTGAAAGTTTTAAATGAAAAGGAAATAATTTTATTACATGCTGTAACTTCGGCATGTCAGCTCATGCAGACAAAATAATGTCCCAGAGACCAAAGACCAGGGGATGTTGGAGGGAGGAGGAGAACAGGAAGGAGTGCTGGCAGGGGAGCAGGATGAATTGAAAGTGAAATGAGAAAAGAAATAAACATCAACACAAAAGGGGTGAAACAAAACATACCTTCTCTCTATCAGCGTGAAAGAGAGGTGCAAAGAAATGGGGGAGCAAGGAATTTTCAAGGGAACATGGACCCAAACCCTCATCCAGGAATCCATTGTAGCACCAGAATTGAATTGAATGGTAATAAAAAGATGCAAGGATGAATGGGGTTGGATGGTAGTGAGCAGCCAAAACCAGTCTGGCCCAGTTGCTTCTTCTAGATTCCACAGGTTTGGATTGTGATGCTAATTCTTCCCTTACCTGGGCAAACTACAGAACAAGACAAATGAAGCACCATGTTTGTAGGGTGTGTATGTGGAGGATGAACGCTCATGTAGAAGGACCAGAAAAATGAAGATCAGGGTAAAAGGAGGACAAGTATTACTCAAAGGCCTATTATGTGTTGGGAATATCACATATAGACTATTGATTGTTCATTGGAGCTACAGATGAGTGAGACAGTTGGTGAATGGACGGTTGTAGAGGAGTGCAGACCAGCTTTGGAGAATGCATTGTATATGGTTTCACAGATGGTTGGTGGAACTGATGGATAGAGTTAAGGAGCTATACGGCATGAACTGTAAAATATAAAGGATTGTCCAAACTTTAGCAATCTGGCCTTTCTATGTTTTTTGGGGGAAATGCATATCTTTTTAAATTCTTAATAAAATATGTGCTAATTCAGTTTGAAGTTTGAAGTGGATTGATGTGGATAGAAAAAAAGAACAGTGTGTAGGAAACTGAAGTGGTAAATTGGCACATATATGGGGCATGGATTTTTTTTAGTGTTTCAATGGATAAATGAATGGAAGCATATAAGTGAAAAGAAAACTGGTGACGTACTTGGAATGAATGGCTACAGGGCTGGAGGGATAGCTGTCTATAATAAGCCACAGTGGAAGTGGGGGAAGGAAGGGCACAGATGGTAAAAATGAAAGGGTTTTGAAAAACTAGCTGGCTTTTTCTGTGGGGGGAGGGGAATTGATATGGATGATGCCCCAAGCTGTCCTGTCACCACAGAGCAGACTGTAAGTGCATTACTGTGTCCTGGAAGCGTCTCCCTTAGTGGGACAGGCCAGCAATGGGAGCTGATTTATTGCTTTCTGTATGAAATTGACCTGGAAGTAGCTCTTCCACTGGGACAGCATGTGTGTGAAAGAGTATGTGAGGAGGGAGCAAACAGCACCTCATTGAAACGCAGTCCAAAATGGCTGCTTTACTTTCCCCACAGTCCAGCAGTGGACTGCAACCAATAGTTGCAAGATGGGGAACTGATGTGATGGTGAGTGTGGTATGCACTGAATCACACAGTTTGCACATTGTGGGGGCCTAGTTGCTATAGCAAGGACCATAGCTCAGTGGCAGAGTGCATGGTTTGCACGGAAAAAATCCCAGGTGTAACCTGGGTACATCCAGGTAGGGTTAAAAAAGACCCCTGCCTGAAACCCTGGAAAGTGTCTGCTTGCCAGTACTCAGCAAGGACTAGTGGTTTGATTCAGCAATAAGGCAAATCCTTATGTTTCTAAATCTTCTGATTGTGGGGATGTATGTATACGTAACCCTTCTTTGTATATGTCAAGGATGAACACTACAGAACTGTTTTAATATATCATTGCTTTTCCTAGGAAATCCTTGAGAATTGTCATGCGAAGGGGCTATAACAAGCAATTCTCAGAACCCTCACTAAACTGCAATTCACAGGATGCTTTGAAGGCTGCCATGACAGCTGAACTGGTGTATAAACTAGTGGTTTGTAGTGTGGATCCATCCCAAGAGTTTGAGTCAAAATTATGTGAGCAAGTATGAGAGTTATCAGCACATGCTTTGCATAGATGTGTTGGTTTTGTGCGTAAATGCATTGGCTATACACTTCTGTGTGTCGCTCAGTGTGTGAACATTGTGAGAGTGAAGCAATATATCTACTACCCAGACATGAATGCATGTTCTCACTCTTCAAGTATGTTCCCAGGGATGCATCTATACTGTAAACATAAACCAGTAATGAGCCAAGTTAATAGTCATGGCTTCTGCCAAAGACTCATGACAACTGTTAGTTTGGGAAGGGTGCTCAGAATTTTCCATGAAGAGGGCCTTTAGCTGCTCTTTTCCTTCCTTGAACTACACTGTAAGGAACCATGACAGAGGAACCCATTTATGTAGGTCAAGTAGACATTTCCTGAGGATATATTTACACTGCAAATATAACCTTGTTGTTTTTTTTTTTAAAAAAAAACCTTCTTCTCAAAGAGTCTTAGGAATCAGTTCTTTAAAGGCAGCAGTGGCAAACAGGATTCCCAACTTTTAATAATAATAATAATAATAATAATAATAATAATAATAATATTTATTTATATACCGCCCTAGTGGAAAACCAATCTTAGCTGGGCATGACTTGCAATGATTAGCAGGACAGGTTTCTCACAGTATAGAGAGGTTATCATCTGCCAATTTCTGCTAATCAAACTGCTATTAAAGCTACAACTATTGGGCAGGTAAGGGGAAATGTGTAGCCTTCCAGATATTGTTGCATTGCAACTCCTATCAGCCTTAGCCAGCATAGCTAACAATGAAGCAGGAAGGGAGTTACAATCCCCAAAATCTGGAGGGCCACACAGCATCCCTCCCTGCTATAGAAGCTGGTTGAAAAGTTCACAAAGCTACCAAGTTCAGGCTTCCTGCAGCTGCTAAATTGATTTGTTTGGTTTATACAGCACTTAGATAAGCCCTTTGTTGATTAGATATGGTGTGTACACTTACCTATGCTTTCTGAAGGTGTGCATTTATTTCTGTGAAGCTTATGCGATGTGTTTTTGAAAATGTGGTTGCTAGAAGCATATTACACTGTTTATCCCATGCATGTGAGCTCATTACCTTGACATTACTGTTGTAGCTTTTTTGAAAAATGTAGGATATTCTCCCACATGGTTTTCTAGAAGTGTGAGAAAGATTATCCGTGCAAACACGCAATGCTACCCCTTTGTTTTGTATCCATGTGCTACCCTTGTGCACATGAATGTGTATGCATGTGCAGAATCTTGCACCCTACATGTGTGAATATACCCAATTTGCGTGCACACCAGGACCTCAATTCTCCTGATGTACTTTGCCGAAGGTTGCTTCATTTGCTTTAATGGAATCCATGCAAAAAAGTAAATCTACGAGTCTATTATTTGGCAGGGCAGGGATGAAGAGAATCCAATCACACCTAATTTCTCTTCCTCTCCTGATCGGCCCATTGCTGTGATATGAACTTTTAAAAGGGGTTTTACTTCTGGGTCTGAGGAGGGAACTGCATGCAGAACAATTAATCAATCACGAAAGTCATCCCTCCACCCAACAACCCTCAATCTAGGAATCTGAGTTCAGAAAAATTACTTTTTTGGGATTTCCAACTTTTAGAATCACCCAGCCAGCTTGACCCAACAAGCTTAGGCAATGTAACTTTCCCAAATTCTATGGCTACCTGTGCAGGTGACTGTTTTCTTGGATAGTTGTAACTGTCCATAGCTTGACCCACCAATTTCCCACTTGCTTTAAGAAACAACAACAACAACTCCTCCACATTCCTTCCTTTCCTTTTCCTTTTCAAATCCTTTGAAAGTCAAGCTGGGGTATAAGTGAGGGGAGGGGGAAGAGAAAATATTTGCTTACCTCCTTTGGGCCCAGAATGGTTTGGGTGTGAATGGAATGAGTATGAACAAGATTTAAATCCTTAGAAATAATTTCCTGTCAAGAGGAAGGTAAAGGATGAGCACAATTGTAGGGTAAGAAGGTTGTGAAAGACAACAATGAAGCTTATTCTAGTGGCACCTTAAAGACTAGTTTTACTGTGGCAGAAACTTGTATAGGCAAGAACCTACAATATCAGAACACTCCCATAACAAATGTATAAGGTCTTATCTAGAGCATGGGAAGGTTACTTTTTTGGACTACAGTTCCCAGAATCTCCCAGTGGCCATGCTCCTTTTCACCAGGAATCCTGTCCTTCATGGAAGCCTCTCTTACAAAGCTACAATTCCTAGGATTCTTTGTGGGACATCATGATAATGAATTGCTATAAATAAAATCAATATGAATGTGTCCAGTGCTTCTGGTTTTAGTTTTTAAGGTGCCATGACAAGACTCTTTTATTGTTTTTGCTGCAATAGCCTAACACAGCAACTCTTCCAGAATGAAGAAGGAACGGGTCTGGTGGTGCAAGGAAGAATAAAGAAATAATGAAAAGACACAGAAGGGATAAAGGGAGTCAATACAATGATACAAACTTGAATGTTGTCCCCAGTGACCCTCCAGCCCCCTCTCCCCTGCCCCCAACATTTAGCAGTTCAATGCTTGGGAATTAAAACATTTTGGCACATCAATTGCATGTGAAGGAAGGAAATACCACGGGGTATCAGGCAGAATAAAAATCTAGGCATTTGTATGAGCAACGTTCATCTTTTCCAACATTTGCTATTCCCTCTTGAACTGTTTGAATTCCCCCCCCCCCCATGATTTCTTTTTGGAATGATCAAAGAAACACTTATTTAAAACACTGAAATTTCTGAAAATCGAACACTTTTTAAAGAGGTTGTGATTATTTTGGTCACTTACATTGAACAAGGAAGTAAAAAATAACTTTTCAAGTTTCAAGGCATCAAAATATAGCATTCTGTATTAAAGCTTCTGTTTAGGGTTTGAGTGTAGATAAACGTGTTTTTTTAAAATCAAATTGCACACTTTCATGATGTGAAAATTGTATTTTCATCTTTTTGGTGGATTAAAAAGAATTATAAAATATATAATATATTTGATCTTGAGCAATTGGGCAATAGGGAGAAAAACACTTTGAAAACCATAAAGAAATCTTTCTCTTACGTATTTTTTTGCAGGGGCAAAAGAACGCCATTCGTCCTTCACCCCCTGTATTTTCGGTGGTTCTCTTTGACCGGCCCCGTGGGAAATCCTTATGCCTCCATTACAGGACTTTTAAAAATGTTGCTGTGGCAACTGGAGGGGAGAAAGAGGGATTTATGAAAAAATAGCATCACTTTTTAAATTTTATTATTATAATTATAATACATCTGCTTGAAAAAATAGCTCTGTATCCCTCCCCCACCATCCCTGAGCCCACCCCTCATTACCACCTTTTGGCAAACCAAAGGAACCTTTCCCCATAGTACGCCTCACTCCATCCCACACCAACATGGGGCAAAAATGCACTTCCATCCCACCCCCACACCCAAGCTTTCCTGAGTCTAAAATCACCCGTCTTTCCTCCGTTTGTCACCCTCGCTTTTAATTTCATACAATTCCAGGGAGAAGCACTGCTGGATGTTTTGAGTACTAGGAGTCTCTATTGGGCACTTGCTGTCTTATTTCCTTCCTCCCCTTCCAAGGCCTCAGATTACCCCAAACATCTGCAAGAGAATGGGGCACCCTGTCCCCCATTTCTCCAGGATGAAATAGGGTTATTCCTGAAAATTTCCCCCTCCCGCCACCCAGATTGGGAATTCACCTAGAAGCAGGTATCCAGCTTAGCAAAGGTGGGAGAGAGATTGTCTGGTAGCAGATACACTCAATCCCAAATGTAGGCACTCGAAAACACAGGGCTTTTTCATATGTTGAGACTAAAGAATTTTAACAATAGCCTGCCCTTTTTATCAGAAGAGCTTGCATTTGTGGCTAGGGTTTACTATTAGGCAAACCTTTTCTATCAGGTTCACATGGATGGTTTGGTCTAGTCTGCATGATGAAGACCTAAGACTTGGTGTATCACTTTCACTCTAAATGTAGATTAGACTTTCACTAAAAGATAACCTAGTTTGTTTCCTAAAGACCCACGCTGGAATCTAAGGTAGTGATTTAAAAGAGTGATTACCATAGGGACGACTGTTGGCATTTTAGTTTTCACAATCATTTGAATTTTCTCCCTCAGACACACAGATCTCATGGGTGCTCTCCATCTTTAGCACTGTATTTTCACAGCCATTTGAATGTTGTGCCTCAGACAACCAAATGGCTTGGAGTTTCTGAACATACAGTGGAAATAAAGCCTGCCAGTTCTTGTTGACATGCAGACTTTCTTGGCAGACTTTGTTCAGAGGGTTTGCCTTTGCCTTCCTCTGAGGCTGAGTGTGTGATTTTCCCAAGATCACCCAATGGGGTTTCCATGGCCAACCAGGTCTCCTAGTGTCCAAGCCTAACACTCAAACCACTATATCACGCTGGCGCTGTTACTGACTAACAAAATATAGCATCTGAACATGTGCAGGTTGCTCACCCTTTGCTCCAAACTCCCATTTTTACCCTTAGGCTTTTTGAATAAGTTATTCATGGCAGGCAGAGGCTGGCTTTCTTTGCAGAGTGCTTTTAGCACACTCTGTGCACCCATTCAGTCTTGCTGAATCGGCTCTGCAACTGTGACATTCCTACTTGCTTAAGTACATATATTTGTGTTCAAATGGCAAAGGGGAGAAGATGCTGTGGAGCTATGTTTCCTGGACCAGAAAACAATTTCTGGGGCTAGATACTGGCAAGCCCAGACTCAGAAGAAGCCTTGTGAATAACCACACACAAACAATGCTCAGCTGACAACTACCACAAACACACTTTCTATATGTGCACACATATACACACACATATATACAAACACCCAGTTAATACTGGGATGCACACTTGAAACCCTCATTGCTCTTTCAAGACACAATTACCCCCACAATCTTTGTTGAGCTGGACATTGTGAGTTAGGGATTGCAATACTACCCTATGTTGATAGAAAATCAACCCTAGGTTGATTTTTTATCAACACTTTTCCTGAATTCCCAGGGTAGTCTATATTAATGTCTACATCAAACTTGGATCAAAACCAACATGAAACAGAAAACTTTTAGATTTTTTTTCAAAGTCTATGGCATTCTTCAAATGTTAAAATTCTTCAAATTTTAAAATAGTCAACCCTCCACATTTAAGAGAATATAATATTTTACAGATTTAAAAACCCCCAGAAACAACATTCTTAGTCTCTTACAGGCTGAACATGAGAAAACTAACTCATTGCTTGTCCAAAAACAGATTATTTTAAATCAAATATTTCTCCCCTGATAATCTCAGGAAACTTGTTTTAGATCATCACAAAGACAATCTGAATGAATCTATATTATTAGAAGGGTCAGAAATGTCAAAAATCTGAAAAATGCAATTAATTCATTTTTTAGAGGAAAAAAAAAAAGAGCTCTTACAATTTTACACATAGGGAATATCAGTATTATTTAGCAATTCTCCCATTTTAAAAAGGGACATTTTATTAATTTTCCCCAAGTCTTGGAGTAATTTCTTAAAAAACACATTCTTAGTTTCATTTTTGGCAACTGAAAGGGAAATAAATAATTTTCTAAAAATGCAATACTTTTCTTTCTTTCTTTTTCTTTCTTTCTTTGGCAACTCAACCCATATTGCACAAAATTTATTTAGCAACCAAACATTGTCATAATAAAAGAAACCCAAGCATACTTAAAAGACAAAAATAGTCTATTGCCATGTAAAGTTCAAATTATTTTCCCATAAATTTCTGAAAGAAAGAAAGAAATGAAGATTCTAACAACAGAACGTGTAGGCAAAGCAACATTGAAGTTGCTATCATTTTTTTTCATGGAAAAATTAGATTTCTTCATCTAGGCAGGGAAGAAAATATCCCCCCAAAAAGAGCAAACAAGGGACATACAAATTAAGTGACAATATTTTGAAGCAGAGTTGTGATACAGCTGGAAAGAGATGTACCTATTCAATCTCTGTATTCAGAGCCAGTTTTCATATTTGCAAAAAGCATGTGGTACATCTCTCCTGGGATTGTACCATTTCTGAATGCAGGACATCCTATCCATATGATCTCGGACTGCCTGACTGACTACACCTCACATTTGAAAAGATCCCACCAGCCTATGGAAAGCTACCATGTCAAAGGTTACGCTAAACTACCTGAGATGCTAGTTTTCTTCAGGCATATACTTTTTGATATGGGAGTGCATTCATGTATGCAAACCATGTCCACAAAAATTACTAACCCACAAGTAATGTAACTAACAGTCATGCTCATGCAATTACTAATGGAAGCTTATTTACAGCCTGGGGAAAAATAATCCAAGAATCTAGTCTAATCCAATTTACAAAATTTCCCTGCCTTCTCTCTGTGGGATAATTTTACCTATCCCAGGTGAGTGAGTGGCTATTTACAAGCCTGTGCAAACTTACTTTCACAATCGCAGAAAGAACCCTGCATTCTGAAGTAGTATAGTCCAGGTGAGCTGTACCACATAACTGCACCACATTGATATGTTGATCAGCTCTAACAAACCAGCCAAACTAAGCTATACAAATCACAGCAAATGAAGAAAACATTGTGAAAAGGAAAATTGCCCCTTAAACCCTGACAGATGGGTGGGGATGGGGGCAGGATTTAAAGTGCAGAATGGCAACACAGCAGAAGTCCCCAAACCACCTAATTCCATGCCCTCCCTGCATATAACTTTTAAAGTGGGTGTGGGGAGCCATTCCTAGAAACTTTATGGTTTTGATGATGCGTAGAGAAGGCTATTTGCTGCTGAAATACCTGTGGTTCAGAGAGCAGAGTGGCTTTTCTTTTGGTATTTTTTTTATAGAATATCAAGACAAAATGAAAGGGCCAACAACCATATTAAAGGGGCACGGACTTGAACAATACAAAGCCCTATTCACGTTTAATTCGAAGTAGCCCAAAGTGAGTTCAGTTGGCCTTTTCCTCAAATGACTAGCCATAGGATTGTGGTCTTAGCAACAGCACACCTTGACTTGAATGCCTCCCCATCCCTCTCCATCTCAGCTACACACCCAGACATTCAATAAACTTGACATGGGACTCTGTGTGTCCTTCAAGGAGAAATCTCAGTCAATATGACCGACTTAACAACTGCCCCCATTTTCCCAGTCCAGAAGTGGGTAGGAGTAGAATGCACCGCAAAGATCTGTTAGTTTTTACATATAGGAGCTTGCATTAATCAACCTCATCCCCAATTTTGCTAGAGGAAAGGGATCCCAATCACCCTTCTGAATCTAGCCAGCCTTTTGTTTTTATTTTGTTTTATATTATTTATTTATTTTGCATAGGAATCATTGCATAAAAAGCTTCCATTTACCTGGGGGAGGAGAGTGGCGGAGCTAAGGTTGGGTGGGATTCGTGTAGTAGGAGTGGGAAATATATGCCTTCACTGAAATGGAGAAATGTTTGCATAGTGTGTGAGGCGGATGGGGTTTCACTAGGGGGGACAGGGTATTAATCTGTTTGTTAAGTGTGCAGAAAACTCTTAGGGAGAGAAAAAGGCTAGGAGTGAGGGATTTGTGGGTAGGTGTGTTCTGGAATGAAATGACAGTCTCACAACAACACTGTGTTGACTTTTATCAACACAAGGAGCTATTCTGTGCTAAAAGATTGCACACAAATGTCAGGATCCAAAATTCCCAGATCCGTGGTTAGAGTACCTCTGAACAGGATGCTCCTATGTGCATTCTTTCTTTCAAGTTTGAAAAGAAGAAGATAAAACAAAAGAATAAGATACATCTGGGTCAAATCCATTTTCTTGACAGGTAAAAAACTAGAGACAACCTAAAGGGGGGAGAAAAAAAAAACATTGTAAAAGTAACATTGGTGTGACTGAAGCAGAGCTTGAAAAATACACTTTTGGTCTGCAACTTCCAGAATCCCCTAAGCAAGTGCAGCCACTAATCATGGTGAGAATGGGATTATGAGAGTTATGGTACAAAAATAAAATTTCCAGTCTCTGCATAGAACTTTCCAGTAGGGCTCTTTAATGGGTTCTAGTTCACCCAATCTGTTCTTAAAGAATTTATCATTGTGATCCAGGGGTGTAGGATTTTAATTGTCATTGGGATCCATGAATTCCCACCTCTGCGAACTCTGCAGATAGTCTGACATCTCATTCACACAGCAGTTGTACCATTCCAGACAGCAAGAGGAGCATACATAATTATATGGCCATCTGTTAACTAACAAACTTGAAAAATTTTGCACATAGAAAACTAGCTTGTCAAGGAAAAGTCTTGGTAAGAACCCTTCTTAACCCCTTTTTATGCCAAGGAGACTTTTACATCTAAACAAGTTTTCTATCAGAAAAGCTGCCACCAGCAGCCTGAAATGGTAAAACATATTTACTGCTACAATAAAAACGATGTCTTACATGCCACCATTGGCATTTGCTAGTATCGTGGCAACAAGGCCTCTGTAAAATTTAAAAACAATATTCTGTAGTTGGAACAATTTCAGTCACATGGAAGAGTATGAAGCCAATCATGCACTCCTGGAGGCAAGGTAGCATTTTTAGCAATACTAGAGTATTTCACTTATTTAAATCCTGGGGGCTATAAATGGATCTTCAACAGGATGTCCTTTGCTGGACTAAAGACAGCTGAAGTGATATGTAATATAAAAGGATAAAACAGATTACCCATAATGAAGTCAGCTACCTGAGGCTAGCATATAATGAACCTAATAAAATCAAAAGAACTCCAAATATTAAGAAAAGGCTAACGAGTATCACAGTGAATAATACATTAATATCAACAAACATCAATATTATCCTACATTTTGCCATTTGCTCAGAAATCTTTTCACAAACATCCTAGATTACAAGAAAATAGAAACTGGATTACAGTATACGTGGGTGTGTATAACATTTAAAATGTCATTTGTTGAGATTGCAGAATGTTGGTTGCATCTAACAGTACTTCAGTCTATCCTTCCACTAAGGAGATTCTTGGAACTGATTTTTGGCCTGGTTGGATTCATTCATTGACACAGCAGAAGCCCAATGGCTACTTGGTTATTGTGCGTGTGTGTTTATGTGTGTGTTTATTTATTTAAAACACACTGTTGGATGTGCAGTAGATGGGCATAATGGGCAGGGATTTCTCTGCTCCAAATTTGGAAGTTTTGTTTTGTTTTTAAACTATAACCCACAGAATCCCCTAGCTACCATGTCAGCTGGGAGGATTCTGGAAGCTGAAGTCTAAAAAAGTTCTCAAATTCTGACCAATGGTCTTTGGGATGCTTCTCATGTAAGATTAGCCTGGCTTTATCTTTACTAACCTTCATTGCTGGACAGCGAAGGCAGTTTTATTTCCATTACCCATATAGCTTCATTTTATTAGTGTATTTTATGCTATGTGGTGAAATTTGTTTTATTATCTTTTAAAAATATTTTATTTACTGTCATTTGGACTTTGTTAGCCTTTCTGGTTATCTTCTGGTTATCTGAAGTACAAGCATCCACAAGACCCAGCCTTGCACGAAAGAGCAAATGCAGGATTTTTAAAGGGCTGGGGCAAAGCTACATACAGGAGGTCCTTGGCATTCAATAGGGTTTAGTTCCAGGGCTCCCTGGGGATACCAAAATCTGTGGATGCTCAAGTCCCAATAAAAAACAGTGGCATAGTAAAATGGTGTCCCCCATTTAAAAGGGAAAAATCAAGATTTGCAACTATCAAGCCATGGATAGTTGAATCTGTGGATACAAAGGGCCAACTGTAGTAGTATATGAGTGTCATATATCTTCATTGTGTGTACTGCTACAGCCCCTGCGCCTTTCTCTTGGGTTTGTGTGCATGTGGCTTTGATCCTTAGCATATTTAAAAGCCTCCAAACGGTGGGAAGAAAACTTCAGAACTTGGAATTTGACAGGACTGGTGTGGGACATAAGAGGCATCCCAAACAACAGTACAAGTCTATGTACAGCAAGTAACATTTTTTAAAAAATAAAAGATATGGGTGGGGGGAAGAAACCAAATGAATAAACACAATACTTAGGAATATATCTGAGGACTTCCTAGTTCACTAACCTTATTGTAATATTGACAATCTCACTAGGCTTCTCAGAAAGAGACTCCTGCAGAATGATTTGTATCATTTTAGAAACACTACAGAGAGCAGGGTAGTGTCTTCAAGGATTATCTTTTGTAAGGGGGAAAAGACATTGCTATGCTTTATTAGGGTGTTTCTAAGGAGCCTGTACTATTTTATTTTAGTTTTTACATTATTGTCTGCCACTTTTTTCATCTGCGATCATAAAATATTTTTTTCATCGAGCTGTACATATGATTTTTTGAGTGGGCACATACTGTGTATATAGGAAGTTCTTGTAGTTTCAGGGAACAGGCCTGCAATTAAATGTGCAATTACCGTAAACTGCAATTAAATGTGATGTTTAAAGAATTCCTTTATGACAAAGTCAGTTCCAGAAGCCTGTCTGTTAATCTACTAGAGTTCAGTTTTTATGGACATGAAAATGATACTTTCACACACACTCCATCAATATCCTTCAGTATAACTCTTTCAATGAATTTGGCCTGAGAGAAACTGTTATCTATGGAATTCTTTTTAAAATGCCTAACCAAACCATCTTTAGCACACCTGTAATCTTATTTCAGTGTAAACAACTTACATTTGTACAAAACTATCATCTACACACTCCTTCACACTTCCCCTTTCCTTCTTGGCATAGTGAAATAATCCAGGAGGTCTTCAAATTAAACATTGTTTCCCATTTCAGCCAACTCGGGAAGCTATGATTATCAGGTCTGGAACAAACCATGAACCTAAACCATGGTATGAAGTTGGTTTAAGGTCCTCGTTTGTTCAGAACCCAGGAATCATAGGATTTGATGCAGACACTGAAGACTTCCAGTATGCTAAAAAGGAAGGAAGGAAGGAAGTTACCTGCATAACCAGACAGCTTATATGATCATCCAAATGCAGTCTCTGTCTCTACCACCCCTTTTTCCATTAATATCCCAATTTTTTCCTCCTTTCATTTTTAGTTTGTTGAGTGGCCCTCATTTTATATAAAAGTTGCTGCTATATTGGTAGAAAGCTAATATGGCCTTTATGGGTGCTGACATAGATTTGGGAAGAGCAAGGCCAGACACTTAACAGGCTATTTTATGTTCAAATTCTTATAATAATGTATAAGAGTAGATCTTGAACTAGAATCCTATGGAAAACATAAAAGATTATATTGCCATTTTTCTTTTAGATCTTAACAATGGATATCTTTTTCTATCACTCATAATTTTGTAATGCTATGAGTGGCTTGGCGAAGATTATAGTTTAAAAATCCATTGTTTGAACTAAATAAGTCTGCTTCAATCTGACCAGCATGGAGAAAGTACTGCATGTAATAAATTGTTTTATTATTATTCTTTCTCTCAAATTTTATGTTTTAAATAAAAGACAATTATTTTATTAAATATGTATTGGAAATCCTTCTAAGGAGCCCTACATGGTGACTTACTTGAGGGTCACCCATTAGGCCAGTGCAATGATATGCAGTTACTGATGCTGGTGAGTTTAAAAATAAGGTCTTAAAGGTCAGTCTTCTAATGGTCATAACCAGCTCTGTGTTCCATGATATTAAGAAGTCAGTCAGATGCTGATGAAGATGTGATGCATTAGCCATGTTCACAGACTTTACAATATAAATTTTACATGGACTGAATTGGCTTAAGATTTGTTTGACTAGTGCTAACTGATCGCCACCTTGCAATCATATTCTAATTTGTTTTTTGTGCAAAACTGGCTATTGCATGTCAGCCACCAAGGATAAGAATGTTTTTTTGTGTGTGTACACACAAAGCCAGTCAACAAGACGACTAATATTTCACTACAGGATAACTATTGCTTCAGTTGCTTATGAAATTTGGCGCTAGAGAACTATTTTTAAAGACTTCCTACAGAACAAGCAATGTAGCTCAAGACACAATTCTTGCTCACTTCACTTCCCAACACCACACACAAGATATTTTTGCTGCCAAAAGAGTCAACCCTGTCTGTCTGCGACATTTAGCATTAGCTCAGCCAAACTCCAGAACTGCTTCCATATGCTACAAAGATGTGAGGAATTAACCTTTAAAACTGCTAGGAACCAGCATACTTCCAACTCTTCTTCCCGAGCCTCTTACAAAATATGTTTTACATTCTTCAAAAGTGCATTCCTTGAAAATGCGGGTCTGTGCAAATGTGCAAAATTGTATCACTCTATTTTTAAAAAATCTGTCTGATTCTTCTAAACAGCATGTTCATTTCCCCCTTCTAAGTGCTAAGAAAACTTGTTTTATAACAGAAGCTGAGGCACTGAAGATTGGCAGCTTCCAGATTACAAAGGGAATTTCTTAATTTGTGTATTGTACTTCTTTGATGAAACAGATTTCCTGGTCTAAAATACTTCCACTAAAGAGAATGCCTCTGTGTACAGAGAAGGCAACACTGTACAGCATCTCTGATTTACTCCCCCATTTAGCCATAGTCACCATCCCAAATCATTGCTTTGTGTATTCCATTGATGCAACTCTCTTGAAAGCCCACATAACATAACACCAGCCACATTATGTTGTTAGATATGCCTCCTGAAGTTATTTTTCCTGGAGATTATTAAATGAGTTAGTGGTATGCACTCTATATTCCTCCCCTTGCATTGTTTCAAATTTATAAACATTTTATTCCAAACAAGAGGCTGCTGGATTCTGCTCTAGGGCAGAGAATTCTCCCTGCCAACAATTTGTAGCTCTCCATCACCCTACACCCAGGGAAGGAAAAAAAGCCCTTTAGGATATACCAAGCTCCTACAATGTGCGGTGCTTCTTACCCCCTTGTGGGATGGGAATAGGTCAGAGGAAGGGGCACTGGTTAAACTGGGTGATTTTTTGTTGTTGTCATTTTTATAAGGGATTGCAAGTCCAGAAGGAAAATATACCTCTTTTTTCTTGTAGTTCTTTTTTTCTTTTTTCTTTTTCTTTTTCTTTTGCATATAGCATTAAATATTGTCGCTTACAGTATCACATGCAAATACATGCTGGCTTGAAAAATGCAGACTCTAAATAGTTTAGCTTGGCAGCACTATTCCTTGCACTTTTGTTTTGTCTTGGCAGCATCGCTTTGAAAAAAATGATGTGTCCCATGCTCAGCTGCTCGGTATCATGTCCCGTACTCTGCTGTTCCAGGAGAAGCTTAGGGGAGATACCGTTCCCCACACGGTTGCCGACAAATGTTCTGATCCTGTTGTTGTTATATATATTATTATTAATTATTATTATTTTCTGCTGAAAAATAGGGTTTTTTCCTGCATTTAATTTGTTGATGATATAGTTGAGTCTCTTTGTTTCTATCCCCTCTTTTTTCTGTTTGTTATTATTAGTATTTTTATTTATTTTTTTGCAACCAGATCAAAAGCCATGCCATCCCAACTCTGGATGGAAACAGGGGGGAAAAAATCACAGTGAAAGCACCCAGCTGAACAAGGGATGCTCCATTGTCGTTTTCAGTTGTGAGTGGGAAAAGAACAGAAAGGAACAAAACAGAAGAAAGGGAACAAAGAGGAGGTAAATGAAGGAGGCTGTGTCTCCTTCAGGCTCCATCAAATGCTGGAATTCCTGCTCTCTCAGATACACACCCAACCCTACATACACTGGTCTCTGTGCCTACCCTCAGCTCTTTCATCTGTTGGAACTTGGTTGTTTTTAGAATATCTACATTGTAGGAAAGTCATTATCATGCATCCAGGCAGAAGGGAGCGCTTGACCTTATTGCTTGTGATTGATGGAAGATCCATGCACAAAACAGAAGAACAATTCCAAGGGAAGATAGAAGGCCCAAGGCAGGTGGATAGGGTGGCTTTCCCCAGAGAGACCGTGGAGTGTCCATGTGTTCAAAGAACCAGAATCACTCTTTAAGTAAAGTAGGCAAGTAAGAAAGAGGGCTACAGATAGTGAGACTGGATGGATGGTTACAGGGTAGAAGGTTTTGGAAGATGGATGGATATTTTATGGAGAAAGGTTAGCAGGCAAACTGATCAGAGATTGGTAAAAGAGGTGAATAAATCAAACAGAGATTATAGTATGTAGACAAGGAGAGAGAAACATGACGGAGGGAACAAAGGATCAGTAAGCTCTATGGCTCGTTACAGTCCTGAGTAAAATGTTGAGAAGGGAAGGAGCATAAAATGGAAAGCGATAGAGCGCAAAGCCAGGGTTAGAAAAATACTGTACTGTGCAGTCTGATGAGGCCAAAGAGAGGGGAGAAATGCAGGCAACCTAGCCAAGGGGACCTTTCCCAGAGTGTCCATCTCTCATTGAGCTCCCCCTCTTGCTTTTTGACGTATTTGGATTTTCTGAGCAAGCCAGCTTTCCCCATTTATCCTTCCCCTCCCTGCTTCAATCAGTTCATAAGCCACACTCCAGACCCAGAGCTATTGGGACAGAAGGCTTCACGATTCTCATGGAAAGTGCAAACTTTAGTGCAACACCACTTACGAGGTGTCTCCTGCATTTCATTGTTCCATTTGGCTGCATTTTTCCCGTTTGTTTTCTTGTTCCCTTTGCTTGTTTTTTGGCATTACCTTATTTATTTTTTCTTCTAGGAGTTTTTTTCTTCAAAAAAAAAAAAAAAAGAACAGAAAGAAAAGAAACATACAAGCTAACCCCAAGCATCCCTGGTGTGTCTCTATAGGATGGAAGGGATGGGCGAGCGAGGGCGTCGGATGGTACCAGGCGAGCCAAAGGGAGTGGGCGCTGGAGACGGGCGCAGTCCAGCAATGCTGTTCAGGCTGTGGGACTTCTCATAGCCTGTGGGGAGCACTGTAGGGAAGGAAAGAAAGAGATGAAAAGGGTGATTCAAGGAAGGGGGAACAGGTCAACAGAAGAATCCGTACACACCAAGGATTTCAAAGGAGGGCTTTCCTCAGCCATCATAGTAGTGTGTAGAGTTTTGAATGTTTGAACTACAACTCCCAGAATCTCCCACCCCACCCCTGCCAGCATGCTGGCGGGGGAATTCTGGGAGCTGTAGTTAAAAAAAGTAAATTTTCCAAACTCTGGGAGCATGTTAAAAGAAACAAACAACCTGCACACACACGCACACACACATACAATGGGCCCATGATATCCACTGCCATTTGGTTCCAGGACCTCCCGGGGATAAAAAAAATCCATGGATGCACAAATCCCATTAAATACAATGGCATAGTGAAATGGTATCCCTTATATAAAATAGCCAAATTGAGGTTTGCTTTTTGGAATTTATATATTTTTAAAATCTTTTCAAGCCACAAATGCTTGAATCCGTGGATAATAAATCCATGGATATGGAGGGCCAACTGTATTTCGTGTTCTTTTCTAGTTTTTACTGACTACATTCAGACATTCATTGCTGTTTTCATAAACCATAATTTATAAAGCTAGGTATTAGTTTTGTGGCCCTGAGCTCCTCCCTTTCTCTTCCTAAGGCAGGGCTGTAGCACATATTTTATGGCCAGGTGGCAAAGTGCTGTATAAAACAAAGGGCTGTTTTTGTGGCCTTCCCAAAGGTCACTATTTGTTTTGCTTCAAGATGCCCCAGAATGAGCCTTAAGGGATGTGGAAAATATTTCTACCATAATTGGAGATTTCCTGGGTCCCCATATATATATATATATATAGAGAGAGAGAGAGAGAGAGAGAGAGAGAGAGAGAAAAGAAAATAACATTTTTGCCCTAAAGTGTCCTCTTGGAGGTAGGGGAGGCATTTCTTCCACATTTTGAGGGCCCAATGGCCAATTTAGGCCCCAGAGAAACCTTTTTTGATACAAGATATGAATAAGAAGTGATTTCTACTTATTTCGTATTGTTCCCCTAGCTTTCCACAGTTGCCCAGCCCTGCTTTACTTGTACAATGTTTCCAGTTCAATCATCATATCCAGGTAAGAAACAAAAGAATTTTGCCTGAAATCTTGGACAGTACCTGCAAGCCAGTGAAGGCCACAGATGGGGAAATGCACAACCTTCCAGATGTTGGATTATAAATTCCATCATCCCTCACTATTGCTATACCGGCAATGACTGATGGAAGTTGTACTTCCAACATCTGAAGGGTCACCCGCTTCTCCTTCCCTGTTACAGACAATAAGTTGGATGCAGTTATGGCCTGATTCAGTATAAGACATCTGGGTGTGTTTCAGTGCAGACAGCCAGGCATACACTAAGCTAGAGATCAATATTGATGTCCAGTTTACAATTTGCATTTCTGAACTGATAGTAAGACAAATTGAAACTCTGTGAAGGTTTGTGGTTTATGAAGCCAACAGCAAATGTCCCAATGGAGCCCCTGTCTATTCCAATTGACAGCAGATTTCCAAGCTTTCGACCTGCGCACCACGGGAGGGTAAAACCCATCAACATAGGATTGGATTGCCTAGATACTACCATCACAACCAGAAAATGTACTGGGAAGGTGAAGACACTGAGGGCAAAAGTTTTGGAAAAGGGCTGCCCCACATTCTGCAACTGTAGCAGCAGAGAATCTATCTTCTAACTAAGAGTGCCCTCTTTTGAACTTAGTGATCCAAAACCTTTCGAAAATGGCCACTGACATTTTCTCTTCCAGCCCATTTCAGCCCAGGAAATTAGCCTAACTATATTAAATCCACTGCCAACACACAACTTGCATGTGCACCTATAACTAATTTTACTTCAATTTATTATTGAATTTAAGGCTAAACAGTACTGTCTCATGCGACCTGCCGGTCGAGGAAGTTGTTTGATTATCTAGGGCATCTAAGGCATTAGATTTTGCACTGTTTTTATAGTATGGTTTGTTGATTTTATTCTTGTTATGTTTTTATATATTGTATCTTTGTACATTGTTGTACATTTTACTGTTGTACTCCCGCCTCGATCCATAGGGAGAGGCAGGAAAATATAAATAAACTATTTATTTATTTATTTATTTATTTACTATATGTTTTTCTCATCTTCCCTCTCAGGAGCTGAGAGTGAGAGAGGGGGTTACATCTCCATTTTGCCTTCACAGCAACCCTGTAAGGCAAATCAAGCTGAGAAAGAAGGATGCTAGGCTCTTTTGTACAATCAGTAATACGCTCATCCCTACATAGGAGATGGAGAGAACGCCCAGCATAATATAATAGTTTGGTTGAGAAATGGAGAGTACAACAAAATCCTAAATCCACAGGCATGCAATACTTTTATGACATCAGAGGGGAAAATGTGGGCTCTCAAGACTGCTTTGGCTGCCTACAAGCTCCATACTCCAGAAGTCACCAAAAAGTGGTTTTTCTACACAGATCTCATCCAAAGCCGCCCCCCCCCCCTGAAAACCAAACCAAATCATTGTGGCTACTTTGGATTTTGATTCTACTTATCAGTTTCTAAACTGATACACTGCAAACATACCTAGAGCAGATAACTGGTCACCAGAAAATTGGGAGTTGCCCACCTAGCTTTACTAGGACCAACTATAATTCCAAAATAGTGTGACAACTTGCAGGTTCTCCAAAACTCTTCATCAGGCAGGGCAGAAAAAAAGTATGGGAGAGGGTTATTTTCTTTTATCCCAAGAATATTGCCAGCTGATACCTACACACTGTGACTTAGCATGCCTGCATTTTCCATCTTGGGGTTTATTTAAATCTGGAAAGACTTCATCTAGCCAAATTTTGGGAATTACATGAGTGACTGTTGCAGGTCTGGGGGCCATTTTATGTCCCAGGACCCTTGGGGGGGCAGAGTTCATGGACTATCTAAAAACAAAACAAGAAGAAGTTCACTTCTGGTTCTCAAAAACTGATATTTTTGCTCAATATCACAGGGAGGCCTTGAAACCTATTTAGAAAGTAAATTGTTGCACCTAGATGCTTCTAGGAGCAATTCACGCTCCTCTTTTTTCCTTTTTTTTGGGGGGGGGGAGGTGGAGAAGAAAAAGGACAGTCTGGGGATTTTGGAAAAGTCAAGAACTAGAAAAACATCCTTGGAGGGGAGATGCAACTCCAGGAAGGACTGCACTTTGCCCAGCCCTGTTTTAAACCCATCAAGATTGATGAAGAGTTTTGGGGAACTGGAAAATTTGTTCACTTCATTATGGAATTATTGTTGGTACTAATCAAAATATTATCTGCCTGTGGATTTCAGATAACAGCTAAAAAGAATTTAAAGACATCTGTTCATCCAGAAAATTAGTAGGCAAAGAGATCTTGCAGCATCTTTGAGACAAACTGAAAGAAAGAAGTTGATAGCATGAGCTTTCATAGGCTTTAGCCTACGGTACTTCTTCCAAATGCATCTAAGAAAGTAGACTCAAGTTTATGAAAGCTCATGCTACCAACTTTTTCTTTCACTTAGTCTCAAATGTGCTGCACAATCTCTTTGCAAACTAAAAAGAATGTGAGTTGTTATCTGGAACTGCACTCAGGGCACACCAAAACCATGTTGCATATAAATGTGCAGTTTTTTAAAGTAATGCACACAACTATTATCTGAAGACAAGGTTGGATCAGGGAATTTAATCTTTATGTTCCAGGACCCTCTGGGGTCTTTGTGTTTCAGGACCCTTTTCTTGCCCTACTGTGATCCTGAGGAAAATCCCACCACCGAAGATGCTATTTGCATGGAGAGAAAATCCTCACTGGTGCAAAGGTCTGGCCCTTACACCCACACCTTGTCCTCTTTCCCACATCCCTCCCCAATCTTCCTAGAATTGGAAGATCCTTGTTGTCACCCTTTACATGCTCATACATATGTGCCCCGCATAGCTAGGCATGCAATGCAAGCAAAAACATACATGTCATGCTTGCCCCTCTCTTATGACAGGCCAGATGAAGAGACACGTAGGATTTCAGCACGTTATGACCTGTTAACATAGGTGTTTAATATTATCATGTGTTCATAAGAAATAATGCGTGCTGGAAAGTGCCCTGGTGGCATTGCATATGGCACTGATGGGCAGAATGAATGACATCACTGCCTGTGATGAAGTCACAGCAGTTTTCAGGGCAAAGAGGGCTGTGTATTGCAATGCATACAAAAAGTCATACTTGAAATCTTTAGGGGCAAGTGGGGTGTTACTCTTTAAAATAAATAAATAAATGAATACTTACATGTCACTGAGGTATATCAGAGCAAACTGTCATAAAGGATACCTCGCAGCTGAATAACATATAATCACATATGTAGGCATGAGGTTATAGGTCAGAAGAGACTGTGTGTATTGGTAACATGAACTATGTATTAAATTTACTGAAATAGCATGGTGTTAGAATACACTGCCCACTGTGCTTCTGGATAACAGTTGTTTAAAATAACCTGTGTGCAGTAATATTATACACACACTCAGATTGTTGCAGTATGTAAAACAACATCTATATATGTTGCATATTATGCATGTGGCTTATACATTATTATGTGTCCCAAGCATATACTGTAGTCTGTGTGGAATTGGCTGTCATGTAAGTGTCATGTAAGTGTCATGAGTCACTAGTTACAGTATGTGAGTGATCAATATCATTATGTGGTAGACAGGAATACTATGTGGAAGAGTTATAAATGGTGCATATGTATGAAACAGACATGAAACAGAATGTGCCATACTTACAGAATGATTTATGTGGTGTAGCATGTCTGTAGCATATAAACATATGTGTTGTATATTTCTGCAGTGCATATTGCATGTTGGAGTAGGATGTCTTAAAGTATTTTGTCCAGCATGCAAACGGAATGTATGAAACCAGATGCGCTAGCATGCTCTTTGCTAGCTCATTTAGCATACTTCCTGAAATGTATGTTACAGATACAGATAACAAGTCATCACGTGTGCTCTGTACATAGCATACTTATCATGTTAGCATGTTATTTAATGTTTGTACTATGTAACACAGACAGAGGCATTTTCCTCTAGAGTATCACATCACCAATAAGCAAAGAGCATTTTGTCAGTTGTAGAAACCTCCTGGTTTCTAATTCTCTCTGAGAGAAATGGACTTAAGACTTATCTCTCCAAACAGAAGAGCTGCTCTACCTTAGAGGTAGCTGCAACTCAGTTAGACTACCCAAAGGCTCCCTGCAAGAACAGGTGCCTCTAGTTCAGCTCGGAACAGGTTAGAGAAAATGGATTTTTTTCTACATGGTGTGTGATGCCCTACAGCGTCCTTCCCATCTGCCAGGCAGCTCCCATCTCAGTACCAAAAGCAATGACACACTGAGTTTGGATTGAAAGCATTGTGCAGGGCTGACCTGCCTCCGAGGGGCGTTGGAGTTCACATGCCCAGCCAGTCTCAGGCGGTAATCAGAGCTGGGGAACAAAGAAAGACACGAAGATCTGATCACACCGCGCTGGAAATGCTAAGCAGGAGAGCTAGTGCAAGCAGCATGAAGGAAAGTTCACATCCATTGTGTGTACAAGAATGGTGACTAGGTTTGCAAGGAAATGATGCTCATATATCCCCGTTTGCACACAATAAGGGGGAAAGGAAACACAGCACGTGCAAATTGCACATTCCCAGTGCTGGCCAGCACACCCTTAAACTGCATAGGCAGCACGAGCAAAAGGGAAATGTATACATTCTAAGGATCGCTTCACTTCTATCTAATTTCCTATCATGAAATTATTTGGGTGAAGTGATTGTTAAGAGGCAAAGAGCATCTCTCTTCTACTTGCATGTGCAAGTCTTTTTAACTATGCAACCAAGCAGCGGTCACAAATGGACCCCGTTTTGCATGTGCAGAAACAAGCTCACCTGAAAACAGACAACCCAGTACAAATACAAATACACAAATGGTTTTGTTGCATTTGTCACATTCATGTGTTTGCCCAGGCTTTGTCTGTGCAGATGGAGAGCAGAGCTTTTCTGGCATGCAGCAAGATTTGAACATGTCACCAGTTTCACACTTACCTCTTATGTGCATGTATGCACATATATGTACACACACATACATAAATAAATGTGTTTTTGTAATCAGAACAAGAGCACCTTTATCTCCTGTGTATTTGCAAGAGACTATACAAGTACAAGGAGCGAAGGTGCATCGGTTTCGATTTGGTATCCAAAATAATTTGAACCTGGAAAGTGGCAGTTGTGACTTCTTTGAATACTGAGGAAAACTAGAATGTGCAAATGGGCAAGGGAAGGGCTTGCCAAATTTGCACTGTTGTTTTGTTTTGGGGAGTAACCCTGAAGTTTAAGTGAGCACTGAAGTGGTGAGGATGGAAGACCATGTAGCCAATCCCAGGAAACATGTTAGGTGGGCTTCTAAGTAGTTGCTCATCTGATCACCTGTGGTCAGTTAAGAACGACATCCAGGCAACCATATATAATAAGACCTTTTTATAAATTGATGCATTTTTCCCCTTTCAGGCTGCAGTTAGTTAACACAACACAGGAAATTAGACAGGCTAGTAACTTGGAGGCATTAATTACAAAATAAATCTTTTTCTTTTTTGCTCCTCCCCTCCTGGCTCCTATCCCCATGCATGAGACGCTGGGATGTGGCCACAGAGATGTCAGCCTCATCCAAACGTCTATCACTGCCTGCCTGTGAAGAATAAAAGAGATGTCCCCCCAGGGGAGCATAACAAGTAGGCTGTGGTGTGTGGAGCAAATTACATACCTGGCTCACGCAGTCGGGGCGTTACGAGAATACAGGGTGGACCCTACAAGACGTATGAAATGGGGCATTAATTGGAATCAAATATTGGTGAAGCCCATCTCTGGGGAGAACACGAGGGGCGCCCAGCTCCCTACCATGTGCTGTGCAAATATGCTTAACTCATGTGCTAAGAATAATCTATTCTTATGTCCCAGTTCTCCTGCCCTGTGCTTCTGCCCTAGTTCTGTGCGCGTAACTACTGTTAAAGCAAATCAACCCCTCTTCATTGACAGCTCATTCCCTCATTTCACACTATCCTTATTTATTTACTTTTCCATCGACATTGATGTTCTAGTTCCATCTTCTCAGCAATATTCCTCTCCTCACTGTGCCACTTTGGAATGCAGTTCCCCCTTCACTCCCTCCTTCCACACCTCAAATCCAGAACTATGGAGGGCCCCCCATCGTGTTCCCTTCCATGGACAGGCGCAATATTTGCCCTGAAAATGAAAACAGATAGTAATGAAATAAAAGCCACAAGCATATGGGACACTTGGGGGAGCAGGTGAGCAGGAGCGTTGTGAGGGTATGTATGTGCCTATAGATATGAAAGTTGAGGAGATGAATAGAAATGAAGAGCAATCACCCTGGATTCTGGAGCAACTGAAGAATTCTTTTGGGAGGGGCCTGGTTTAACCTTTTTGTTCTCTAACATAACATAAAAGGAGGCACAGTCCTATATTCACCTGCTGTGGAATGTCCCAGGACTAATGTATATGTTCAAATGGCTGGCTTGAGAATAGATACCTGCACTTCCTCACTTTTATCCCTTCCTTGCCATTACCTCTCCATTTCCTCCTCCTCCTCCTCCTTTGAAAGTTCCCACACTGTCAAGATTTAAGTTGTAAGCACCATGCCTTCTTTGTGACCATGACTCTGTTACATTTCACAAATCTACAATGATTAAGAGGGAGGAGTAAGTTTCTGGACTGCACTTCTAGACTGCATTTTTATCAAGGCTTTGGAATGACTTTGAAATGTCTCACTCACTGATGTCTACATGGTATCTAGATAATGTTTTAGAGTAGCCAATTCTCAGGCCTGGCCCAGAGTTTCCAGTTTTTGTGAGTCATCTCATGAAGGTGCAAATTCTCCAGTTTTTGGAGGCTCATCTCCAGGCATGGGGAAAGGGTTATTTGCAAATGTTCAGCACGCCTAGGAGAACAGCGGCTTGCTATGACTGGCAAAGCCTAATCTATTTGATGATGAAACTTGCAAAGACTCTCCAGGGATCTATGAATTTACTTAGCTTCCTCCTTTCCTTCCAGTCCACTTGTGACACAAAGACTTGATTCTCCTCACCATTCACTTTCTGACTAGAAGCATTACACTAGGGAGATTATCGCACATTAAAAAAAGACCCAGCTTATCTCTTCCAAATTGGAGTCCAATTCAGGCTGAAGCTGGGTCTTATCGCATTGCTTTTCCAGCTTAATTCAGCCTCTGAGTACATCCCCACTGCAACGCATCCAAAAACGCTCTCCAGCGGCCATTTTTAAAATCGGATCCGACTTTAAAAAATGCCCAACAGAGCACATTTTTGGACCCGCATTGGAATGGGGATGTACTCAGAAGCTGAATTAAGCTGGAAAAGCAATGCAATAAGCCCCAGCTTCAGCCCGAATTGGACTTCAATTCAGAAGAGGTAAACTGGGTCTTTTTGATTGTGCGATAATCTCCTAGATTAAATGTTCCTTATCCTCTCTTCCTAAATAGGAAGGCATAATCCCTTCATTTCACCTTGATCTGGAAAAAGCACCATTGGCTAAGATTTCCATCTTAATTTCAAACAGAAAAAGATGTTCACTGTGTGTATGTGTTTGAATGACAAGCTGTGATCAACTGTAATTGTTATGTAATGCATAATGATTAATGACATCACCAGGGGCCATCCCTAAATTTCAGGCTTCTACCCCAAAACCTCAGGGTCTGGGATGATGCTGAACTGGCAACTCTAGTTATCTTCAATTTGCAGCCCTCCTATGTTTTCCCCCCATTCCCTCTTCCCCCATTCTTATTTTCTAACCAGAGAAAACTCATGAAGTCTGTAAGAAAGGCCTGCAAAATACCTTGTAATTGTTAGCAATAGATGCCCTCTCTCTAGAACAGAGGTAAGGAAAATGCACTCCCCCAGATTTATCACTCAGTTTTTAAAAGCCTCCTAATGTCATCTAGGAGCTGTGAGAGTCAATTTCACCAGGTATTTTTTAATGGGGGTAAGGTGGGCAATTATAGCTAATTTAAGGTCAAGAGAGGTTGTTGTTTTTTCATTTAAAAAATAAAGCCAAGTTGATTTCTAGCTGACTTTCTGTTGTTGTTTTTACCTTTAGCATGTCCATAAAAGGGGGGGGGGGAGGGGGAGGAGGTAAATGTGAAATTGGCAGTTCATTTTTGACCCCAAAAGAGTAACCAAAAAAAAGTTTAAATGTTTGTACAGGTGAAGCTTGGCAGCCCTCCAATTCAGGGCCTCTGAATTTCCAAATTCCCAAAGCGCCATCTTGGAGGCAGGGAATGGGAGGGGCAGCCGCATGCCGGCCGCCTCAACCCCTCCCCGAGGACGTCATCAGGGCGCGTGCCGTTACACATGGCAAGCACCCTAATAACGTCCTCCCGATGCAGTGTCTTCACACTCTGCGTCGGAAGAGACACGGAAGAGCTGCGCGCCGGCTCTTCCCCAGATTTTAGCCCAAACTTTATAAGAGCTATCTAATGTGATGAAACTATTCAAGGAGATCGTCCCTTAAAGTTTCGACTAAATCCTGGAGCAGATTCACTATTCTACTGATGTGGAAGCTGCCAAGGGTTGGCAAAGTATCAGTGTTTTGCATTGGTGGTCCAGGAGGGTTGGCTTATGTTTCATCCATGGAAGAGAATACTCAGGATGTGCCCTCTTGGCAGGCAGTGGATCTCTTTATGCGTTTGAAAAAGAGATCCATTGGAGCCTGAAGAAATAACATTGTTCCTGAGAAAGAGAGGAAGCAGTTTGTATAAATGGATCACAACTGAAGTAGCAGAAATGGGCCAAGGCAAAAGTCCAATCTGCTGGCTGCAGCAGTCTCTCCATGGTTCCACTGATGCTCTGCTTATATATTTGTCAAAAAGAAATTAAGCCCTATAACCTATAAGTCTCCAGTGCTCTCCCACCAAAAGGAAATTAAACCCATTAGCCCTGAGCCTTTTACAGCTCAAGGAAATGGGCAGTGGGTATAATAACACATTGGGTGTACATTCTTGTAAGGAATAACATTGACCTATGGAAGGTGTTTATGGAATGTGTTTTGACTTTGGAAGACAGGAATTTGCATTGCTTGGATGACTGAGGCATAGCTCATTCTCTGATCTTCAATGGCAATTTGATTTAGAGTACAAGGCATTTAGGTGGGGGAAGTAGTTAATGAGAGAGTTTCTCTCTTTTCATAATAAGATTTATTCAAAGACAATAGAGGATATACAAAAGAAAGAGTACAATGTGTAAATAAGATATGGTGCCATAACCTGAACAAGTTGCTTATTGGACCACAACTTTCACAATCTCTCAGTCTGCCAGCCACACTGGTGGTAGGGACTGCAGTGTATGCATATACATACATACAGAAGGAAAGAAGGGATAAGAAAATAAAACTGTACAATACAGTTATTTTAAAAAAATATCTATGTAAAATCAAAAAATACAATATAATATCAAACAAATTAACCAATACATGTAATCAATATACAGGATTGTAAAACAACCTTAAACTAAAGTTCTGAATGTTTTAGAAAACAATTAAGTTTTAAATTCAGAATTAAAAATATCAAGGGAAGGAGCAGTCCTCAAATGTACAGAGAGGCAATTCCAAGAGTATGGAGCAGCAAGTACATTTTTCCAGAGCTGCAGACTACTGTAAGATGGCTATTGGCTTAAATGGATTTAAAGAGAAACTGCAACATTCAGATTCCTTTGCAAAAAGCAATAAAAGCTATCTACTGTATATACTCATGTATACGTCTAGAAATGTTAGTTAAAAAATTGACCCCCAAACCCTGTGTCGACTTATCCACAGGTCAATGCAAGTACTGTACTTTAACACTTATTTAAGGAACCATCCCCTGGTGAAAAGCAAGAGTATAATCTGTCCTGGAAGCACTGACACACACACACCCATTCTCTCATGAATCCAGCCTTTAGTATAAACACAAACAATGCTGGAATTTTGTATGTTCTTTGACATTGTTTTCCTTTGCTTAATCCTTTAAATCCTTTGTTACATGCCCCTTAGCTTTATTCTTGATTTATCAATGGGTCATATCAAAATCCCTAATTTTGGACCCAAAACCTGCTCTCGACTTATACATGAAGTTGACTTATAGTTGAGTATAGACAGTTACTTTAGAGATGGAGGACAGTTAGTGTTTGTTTTTAAAGATGCAACTATTGCTGTAACCAACTATTTTAAGGGTTTGGGAGTGTAACAGTAATTTAGGGCTGATATAGATGGCTCGAAAGGGGCGGCACAGAGCCGCGGCAACCACACACTGTGGCCCTGATCCTCCTTTTTGCTGCCTCCAAAAGAGTGGCAAAATGCCACTCCTTTTGGGGGCAGCAAAAGGCCACCCTTTCAGCCGTGGCGGCGGCTTTTTTGCACCCTTTTGGCACAGTGTGTGCATGCTGCGCCAAAATGGCATCTTGATGCCGTGTGCTGTGCGCTGTGCAGACGGGTGCACCACGTCAGGATGGCATCAGGGTGGAGTCGGGGGGGCTGGCGTGCGGCTGCCCTGCCCCAACTCCACCTCCAGGCTGGCCCTTTGTGCCAGTCTGCAAAGTCCCTAAGTTGCAAAGTATTTTAACTCTGGCACTCTGCCATTTCATTCTTCAGCATGCATAAGGCCAACAATTGTAGAAAGCTAAGCAAAATGACTGCTTTTCTAACATTTCTATTCCTTTTCTGGTATCTCCCAGAACTGCTTTGTTCCTTAACCAAAAATATACTGAATCCCACTTTTGGTATCTCTTCACTGATTACACATTCCTTCTAGGATTCAGTTCTTATTTTAATATTTAACGTCTTATACAACTTAGCTACCCATTATTTTTCAGCCCTTATTTCTGTTTATTGGCCTACTCAAGATTTGTGTTCTATGAATTCTAGGCTTCTTCCCCAAAGAAGGATTTCTTCTTCCTTGGCTTGGCTTCATCCTTTCTCACTTGCTGCTCCATACTCTTGGAATTGTCTCTCTGTACATTTGAGGACTGCCCCTTCCTTCCCTTGTTATTTTTAAATCTGAATTAAAAACTTCATTGTTTTCTAAAACATTCGGAACTTTAGTTTAAGGTTGTTTTACAATCTTGTATATTTGATTACATGTATCGGTTAGTTTGTTTGATATTATATTGTATTTTTTTATTTTACTTAAATAATTTTTTATAACTGTATTGTACAGTTTTATTGTATTATCCCTTCTTTCCCTCTGTGTGTATGTATATGCATACATTTTAATTGCACACTTCTGGCAGGACCCACTGTTTTAAGTTGTTGTACCTGTAAAGTGCCATATAGATTGATGCCGCTATATAAATAAACATAATAATAACCGACCATATTGGCCCCTACCTACTCTCAGCCACTCATTACAGGAACACTACGAGAAAGTAAGGTTTCACGTCTAGATGCTGAAGGCATGAGCTGCAACAGTTGTGGCGACATTTGCACAGAGGTCAAGCAACAAACAGGACTGAACTTCAAGAATGGATAATGGGGGATGAGAGTGGAGGGAGTGACACAGGGAGCTTACTTACCATTTCCCTGCATTCCAGGCATCCTACTCATGCTTCCAGGGGGCCGCGTTGGCATTGTAGTCATGCAGGTACCAGGATGTGGCAGAGGAGTCTGATGCTGGCTGCGGCAGGCGGCGGGCGCCTATGGGGCCCAGGTGTGGTGGGCAGTGGAGTAAAGGGAGGGATTGGGTAGGAGCAATGGATGGAGATGAAAAGGGGGTGGGGGTAGGAGAAACAGACAGAGATGATGTGAGGAGGAGGCACTGAAGATGGGCATGTGATGATGCAGAAGGCACAGCATGAAGACCTCCCACTCACCCACTCCAACTGCCCCCCTCCACACATTGAGATCAGGACTCACATACTCTCCAAAATTTCACAGATGGAAAATGGGATGTGTGTGGCCAAGCAACATCAGAGTGTGGTCAAGATGGCAAAAGTCATCAGTTTGCTTTTGCCTGGGCCAACTGGGAAGGGAAAGATTCTGTCCTCTCATTTCCTCTCCTTCCTGCAGAGTGAACTGACTGCAAACCATTTTTGCACTCTGAACTCAATTTGTGGCACCTGAAGTTTAAGCTGAGAGTAAAAGGACAAAGTGGAAGAAGGAGAATGAGACTGGAATATTTTAAAAGCAGCTGAATGCGTTGTATGACAAAAGGATCACCTGGGACTGTCCCTGTCGAATCAGGGCAGTTGAAGAATATGGACTGCACTTTTATGAGATGTTTAGCCTGACTCACTTCTTTTGGCATATTTGCCTTCCCTCTCAGAGCTCTCAGGAGTCCTGCATTTTGGCTTTTAAAATCTTAACTCACTAGCTGCCTTTGTGAATAGTAGGCTTGCATGATGTAATGATTAGGACTGGAGAGAGGGATGGGTTCAAATGTGCACTTAACCATAAAGCTCACTGGGTGACACTGTCTAACATAATCTACTTCACAGGATTGCAATGAGGATAAAGTGGGTGAGGCATGACCATCTATGCTGCCTTGTGAGGGAATGCAGGATATAAATGTAATAAAATCATTCTAAGTTTTAAAAAAATCCCTGTCCTGTCCAAAATAATACATCTCAGTATACGTTTTATAACTGTACAAATCCATACCTGTTTTGCAGAAATGCAATTAAACTGTTATTGAATTGTGAAAATGCACATCTGGATGCCAGAAAAAGTGTTCTGAGGCACACTGGACAGTTCTGATGTGCATCAGATGTTCCCACTGTGCTCTGGCACTTGCTACCTGGTGTCCAGATCCACACTGGGATGTACCCCAATGCACATCAGTGCTTATTTCACATTGAGCCATGGTGCATTAGTCACTTCACTGGATACCATACTCAATGGATGTTCTACATTGTAATGTTATAGCAGACCCTAGGTGAATGCAGATTTTGTAAAATTACTCAGTTCAAATTTGTGTATGCATAAGACCATTTATGACCAGAGTTCGAATCCCTACTCAGCCATGGAAACCTACTGGGTGACTTTGGGCAAACCACAAGCACTCAGCCTCAGAGGAAGGCAAAGGCAAACCCCCTCTGAACAAATATTGCCAAGAAAACCTCACGATAGGTTCATCTTAGGTTTTACATAAGCTGAAAATGACTTGAAGGCACACAACAACAATAAAGTCCCAAGTACTGTGGCGTCGTAGTTTGAGTGTTGAACTATGACTCTGGAGACCAGGTTCTGATTCCCAGTTTGGCCATGAAACCAACTGTGATCTTGGGCAAGTGCCTCAGGGAAAAGCAATGGCAATCCTCCTCTGAAAAAATCTTGCCAAGAAAACCCCATGATAGTCAGAAATGACTTGAAGGCACACAACAACAACAAAGAATACCAGCTCTAATAATTTTAATTGAATTGAGTATTCATTATTGAATACTTTTATTAATATTGTTTATTCAAGCTGTTAGAGTCCCCCCCCCAACCAAAATGGCAGTTTGTTTTATAAATTCTTGTAGTAAGAGAAAGCCAGGTGATCTCCTCCTAAGTTTATATTAAATTGAGGCAGAAAATCTCTAGCAATATTATCTTCATGAAACCAGTGTCACTACTGTTTTTCCCCCCTCCAGTCTTTGCTTATCTGAATCACCTGCAATTTTTAAAGCACTGTTATCAAGTAAAAAAAAAAATGCTGGATTTTGAATAGGGAAATCTGAATTCAGATTCCAGTTCCTCAACTTTACAGAGTGAATGTGGTCCAGTTACTGTTTTTGAACACCATTAGTATTGTTATTCGGCTATTTATTACTTCACGTGTTTATACTGATAAAAATGAGGAGACTGCTTTGTCCAGCTCGGAGGACAGGGTGGAATATAGGCCAAAATTATAACTATCTTTTGAACATTTTCTTGAATGGCAATAAAAAAAATAATTGTTACATTAAGGAACAATCTGTTTTTAACCCAGAGCCAGAAAAAGTTACTTTTTAAAAGACTGTGACTTCCAGAACCTGCTAGCTGGCATGGCCATGGGGGGGAAGGGGGAATTCCAGGAGTTTAATTTGAAAAATAACTTTGTCAAACTCTTGTTTTTTAAACAGGAAAATTTCCCCCCCACAAACCCTTAGTCCTAGGTAATAGGAAATTTCCATTTGCATACATTTGGATTAACAATCATATGCAAATCAGCAATGGCCTATTTCTCATTTTGATTTGCATACATTTGGATTAAGATACATGGCATGCTTAATTTCTAAGAGGTGTTAGGGCACAAGCCTGCCCAGGATCCTCCATTATCTGTTCTGGAAGTGTTGTTCTTTAAGCTTAAATGTATAACAACAAGCTGTTGTTATTTAGTGGTACAGAGGAAACAATCTGCAATGCTTAGACGCCCTTGCGTGAATGGAGAGAGTCTTCCACAGCCTTCAACCTTTCACAGATGAAAACAGAAACATTCCTATAGTGTTGCTCTTGCTTCAAGAGTTAGAGCTACTTGTCTTTTATTGTAAAGGATATCTTTTATTTAAGGGCTGGAAAACTTGCCCTGTAGAGGGTCACTATTATTGTTGTTAACTGCCTGCAAGTTGGCCTCAACTCATGGCGATTGGTGACCCTGTGAGTGAGAAATTTCCAAGTCTCCCTAATGTCAACCACCCCTGAACTTTCAGGCCCATGACATCCCTGACACTAGCCATCTGGCCTGTGGTCTTCCTCTCTTTCTACTGCTTTCCACTTTTCCAAGCATTTTTATCTTTTCTAATGAGTTGTGCCTTCTCATGATGTGGTCAAAGTACAACAGCCTCAGTGTAGTCATCTTGGCTTCCAAGAAGAGCTCAGGCTTGATCTGTTCTAAGACCAAGAGGGTTACTAGGTGTCCCTGACTGTAAAGGATGCCCATTATTTATTAAACTTATCCTGTATGAGCATTACATAGGATACAGATATCACATATTTTGGGGGACCGGACCAACACAGAGATCTCAAATTATACACCAAATGCTGTGGGGTTGTTGTGAGTACACCTGTACTCATTGTTCCCACCCCAAACTGAGCAGTAGTCTCAGCTTGGCCAAAATAAAATTCCTTCCTTCAAAATGGCTGCTGGCCTGTCATCACAACATTTCCATATGTTTGAGGGTTCCTGTAGGATCTGAGATCTTGTGAGAATCTGGATCTCTCACAAGAGGCTCTCCTCTCACCAAACTTGAGGTGGGCCTTCTCTAGGCTTTCCTCACACGTTCTGCCCAGTCTTGTGATAGCTGAAAATAAGATCGTAAGGCTTCAAAATGAGCATTTGTCTGTGTTGACTAGTCACTCATTTGCTAATTGCTGGACAAGATTTATTAAGGAAAGGGGAAATGCACAGAGTAACAACTGATAGCCTACTTTGTAACTTGATGGTCCACTTGGTTCTAAATGCCAGATCAGAGAAGAACTCAGTCAATGGGTTGCCAGTTTTAAGCAAAAGTCCTATGCCATCTGAAAGACTAGTACATTTTATTATCACTCCTTTCTAATTATCATCTCTGCACACCATAAATTTTGATGGTCCCTTACTGTTGTTTTGAAAACCTGGCAACCCATGTTCAAGAGCCTTCCCTCTATTACATATTGATGATGCTCTCATTCCATGGGAGGAGTATCTGCAGCTATTAAACTATCAATGTACTTACTATTCCATCATTCCTCACTCTTGGGCAGGCCAGCATGGACTGATGGGAACTGGAATCCAACAGACCTACTGGTTCCCCAACTCTGTTGTTGTTTGTTTTTATCCTGTATTAGCCTATGCTCCAAGGATAAGCCAAAAGTGTATGTCTTCTTTTGGTTAGAAATATATTTGAAACACATGGAATAATAATATAAAAAGATGTTTGTTGTACAGTGATTTGGTGTTCATGCATAGGCGTTCAGTTGTAGATGATCTGACATATTTGTAGTCTTTTAAAATTGTTATTATTTATTATCTTAAATTGATTTTATTGTACACTGCCCTGAGATCCTCAGATATAGGATAAGATTTTAATAAATAAATCAATATGTTTCTATTCATGTACATTTGAGCCATGCTTGGAAAATCAACTTATGGGATTACAACTCGGAGAATGTCCCAGCCATTTGGAAGATTCTGGGAGCTGCAATCCAACAAGTCCTCTTTCCAAGCTGTGCATTTGAGACCAGATACACCTACCATCAGCTCTGTTTATAAAAGTAGCTTTCCTAGGGAAGGAGCAACCCCATGAAGAACGTCAACACTGGGAACTCATTGCTAACAAAATGTTAAGAAAACGTCCCCACTAAAGCATAACAAAGGGAGTACAATCGTTTACTGGGTACAGGTAGCCAACAATAAGGATCTCCTTGTTAAAAAGGGGCAATAGGGGCAAACAGTATTATTGAATACACCCTTGAATCAGAATTTGGAAAAATAACTATTTTAGAATACAGCTCTCAGAATCCCGCAGCCAGCATGGCTATTGACTACACAAACTCGGGGATTCCAGGAGGTATAGTCCAAAAAAGTAATTCCTCTAAGCTCTACCTGGAATCATCAACAACTGCAATGCATAAAGGCTCTGCAGTCAATGTGGAAAGGGTTCCTTTAAGGCATGACATTTGAAAAACCCCAGCCTACCTCATTAAACTCATCTGATGAAATAAACTATTGCCACAGTAAACCATATTGTCTCTAAGGTGCCACAGCATTCTTTGTACTTCAATTAAGAGGCATCAGCAATAGCTTCTCTCTTTCCGTCAACCCGATTTTTAATCTACAAACATATGAATTAATTAGCAACTGTACATAAATAACATGAGAGCCAATATAGGGTAGTGGTTTGAGTGTCGGACTAGGACTCTGAGAGACCGGGCTTTTAATCCCCACTCACCCATGAAAACCCTCTGGGTGACCTTGGGTGAGTCTCACTCTCTCAGCCTCAGAGGAAGGCAATGGTAAGGCCTCTCTGAGCAAATCTTACCAAGAAAACAACTTGAAGGCACACTGCAAAAACAAATGTAAACAATAGCTATTCTCTCTTTCTAACCTTGTGTTTCCCTCATTTATTCAACTCTCCCAAATCTATTTACTCTGAAGAAGCCTCATATGATTGAATAGGTGATTTCTCCATGTGATGAATGTATTGTGGCCTTAAACCCAGTTCTTTGTGAACTATGTTTATCCTGAAGCTGTGATGTGGTAAAACATTGTGTGGTATTTCAATTGCCTCATTACTTTATTCATGCTTGTTCAGACATCTTTTTAATCTGGTGGTAAAACTGCTTGTGGCATCTTGCCAGAGACATATCCGCCTACACATGGGTTCCCAGGTGACATTCCAGAATGCAGTCAGGTATCTCTGAGACCACAAAGAGAGAGGCTTAAGACCAGCAATGAGGCTGGGAAAGGGAGGAAGCTCTTCTGTCTGCTTCTTTACGTTTGCTAGGAGGACCAAGAAAGGAAAATGTAGGTAAAAGTCAAAGAAGGAAAGTGTTTCTGTAGTGCACACATACACCATGAGACCAAGGGGTTAGTGTAATATTCCATCTGACAGAGGAATAGCAGTATGATACCCTATCTTCACAGTTTAGAAAAGTTACTTATTTGGTCTATACCCCCCAGAAACTTCCAGCTAGCATGACCTCTGACCATGTTGGCTACAGGACTCTGGGAAAAGGTAACTTTTCCCAATCTTTGGATTAAGCAACTAGAAGCTCCAATCATGGTCAATACAGGAAGAAGAAAAGGAGAACAAAGATCCTGAACTTTCAACCATTATGCAGATGACTTTAAAGTCATTTGTTACATTGTATGTCACCTATAATGCCGTGTAGAGGGGCAGTGTATAAACTAATATGTGAATTGCAATGCTTAAGCCAATTATGCAAAAGGATCTTATCATACCTTTAAGCAAAAGAAATTTCAGCATAAGCTTTTGTAGATTTGGGCCCTGTCTGCATGGGCCAAAGGGCCGTTTCCCCTGGTTCTGGTGTCACCCTGTTCAGATGACGTGATATGTTCCAAATCCTAGTTCTGGTGCAAGCATGTTCTGCACCAAAACTGGGGTATAACACCCGTAAAAGATCCAGAGCCATCTGTTCCCACACCAAAGCAGCAATCTGGACATCCCTCTGAGTTGCCTCACATCCGCTGCCATGGGTCACTTGCTTCTGAGGTCTGAAAGAGGTGTCCATCCATGTTACTGTCACTAGGTGCCTTGTTCTGATGTCCGAAGTGAGTGATCCATGGTGCTAGTGGATGTGCCAGGAAGCTCAGTGGGATACCTGTGCAGACAGCTGCTGTAGTGTAGGAATGGAGGGAGAGATAATAGGGGCAGGTTGGGGCTGCCCTCAGAGCATCCTGGCCTATGCATACAGGGCCTTGGTCTGCTTCCTCAGATACATGGACTTAGCTTCAACACTTCCAACAGAGAAAGTATCTCATGTAAGAGCAACTGCCTCTGCTGCACAATTCTGTAGAACAAGGTAAATATTTCATTTCCTACTCATAATTTACAGCAGCCCAGACTTCCTTACCTGTTGCCCTCCAGATGTGTTGGATTACAATTCCCACTGGGACCATCCTAGCTGGTAATGATGGATCATACACCTTGATAAGTGGCCATATAGGACTGCATAATTGGGCTGCTAGTTAGGCAATGCTAGTTTTTGAATCAGTCCTCCATAGCTGCCTTTTTAGAGCAAATTCATCTGCAACTGTTTGTAACTGATTATGCTTATCTTTATATCACAAAAACTTCCACTTGCTCATTTCTACTTATAACAAATTATAACAAATTAGTCCTATGTCCCTTGCTAACCCAAGCTCTTAATTAGCAGCCTAGCTATCTTGGTGTGTACCTTCATGTTGACTCTGACTTATGTTGACCCTATCATAGGGTTTTCTTGGCAAGGTATATTCAGAGGAGGTTTGGCACTGCCTTCCTCTGTGGTTGAGGGGCAGTCTGATTTGACAAAGATTGTTGCTGTTGGTTTTTCACTTATGACCCTAGCACAGGTTTTCTTGATGAGATTTATTCAGAGATAGTTTGTCCTTGCTTTCTTCTGAAGCAGAGAGAGTGTGACTTGTCCAAGGATACCTAGTGAGTTTCCATGGCTGAGTCAGTATATGAACCCTTGTCTTTTAGAGTTCTAGTCCAACACACAAACCACTACACCATGGGTTCATTGCCCAAAGTTACCCAATGATATGGTTGCAAAATTTCAGAGCCTGGCCTTCAGTCTCCAGTTTTTGTTACTCCAGCTGAGAGACAAGGGTGTAAATTCTGCAGTTTTGATGGGTTAAGCTCCAGGCATGAAGAAAGGACTGTATGCAAATGTCCAGCTCACTTAGAAGAGCATCAGCTCACTACAATTTGCAAGGCTTCACTATTAGGTACAAAGACTCCAGGTCTGTGTATTTACTTACAGTAGTGAGCTTCTTCCTCCCCATTGTAGTGCAAGGGTTCACCCTCCACTCAGATGTATACCCATCTTCGGGCTAGACATAAGTACACTAGATTAATGTTCCTTATCCTATCGTCTTAAGGAAGTGAGAAGGAATAATTCGCTCATTTCACCTTGATCTGGGAACAGCCAGTTTAGTAAAGCTTTCTGTCTTGATTTCCAAACAGGAAAATATATTCTCTCTCTCTCTCTTTGAATGACAAGCTGTGAGGAACTGTGGTAGGTCCTTAATTCATAATACTGTATGCCTTACCCGCACGGGCCAGGATAATCTGGCCTGGCCCTAGATTATCCTGTTGTCAGAACTGCCTGACCTTCCCCCATTACCTGTCAATGCCGCATTGACAATGGTGGCTGTTCGCATGTGTGCCCCCACTGCATTGCTCCCAGTTGTCATTACTGCTGGGGGTTGTGCCCTTTGAGGCCACCCTCTGACCTCAGAGGACATGATTTGCCCAATGACAATGGCAGGGGGGCAATGCAGTGGGGTGTGTGGGAGAACAGCCACCAGTCGTCACTGTGCTGCTCTGGGTTTTCCATGACTGAGGGAGGGATTCGAAGCCTGATCTCCTGCTCAACCTAATTCTGCAGTCCTATATACCCACTTCCCAAAGAAGAAGAGCCATTGAACTAATTATGGTAGGAGCTGGCAATAGTCAGGAATTAAGGGCTGCATTGGTTGGCTGAGGTTCTTGGGGGGATGCATCCCCTAGAACAATTTTGGAACTTTTTTGCCCTCAAACATCCTGTAATTGATAAGGGAAGCAATTTACAGTGAGTCCTTGGTATGCACTGGGGTTTGGTTCCAGGCCTCCCTGTGGATACCAAAATCTGTGGATGCTCAAGTCCCTTTAAATACAATGGCATAATAAAATGGTGTTCCTTATATAAAATGGCAAAATCAGGTTTGCTTGTTGGAATTTATGTATTTTTTGAATATTTTCAACTTGTGGATGGTTGAAACTATGGATAAAGAATCCATGGATACAGAGGGCTGACTGCAATTATATTTTGGGTCCTCTCTGGGCCAGATGAGAGCCTAAAGAGGCCTTTTCCATCTAACAAGAAGTGACCCAGAAACCACTTCAAACAAAAATGTGGCAAAACTGCCTCCACCATTCTGGAAGGTGTTGGAGGCATGAGATAGCCACATGAGATCTGTGGTCCCACCTTCCCCACACCTGAATGATAACTGAGCAGATACAGATAGGATTGCATTGTAAGGATATCAGGTGGGGATTCAAACTATATATTCACTCCGGCTAATGGAGGGAACCTACAGGGAGATTGGCCACATGAGTAAGGAACCTTCTTTACTGGGGATGCTATCTTTTTTAGATAGTTAATTCAACTATGTAATTATTTTGATCGGCTAAAATGGTGTCACGATGAATCAGGCAGAAGATATCTCGTGTATGTGTCTGTTTGTGTATACAGGTGGGATATCCAAAATCCAAAACCTTTTTAATGGGTGGCTGAGACAGTGACACCTTTGCTTTGTGATGGTTTAAAGTACACACACTTTGTTTCAAGCACAACATTATTTAGAATACTATGTATAAAATTACCTTCAGGCTATGTGTATAATGTGTATATGAAACATAAGTGAATTTAATGTTTAGACTAGGATCCTGTCTTCAGGATATCTCATTATATCTATGCAAATATTAAAAAAATCCAAATCCAAAACACTTCTGGTCCCTAGCATTTCAAATAAGGGAGACTCCACTTGTATAATGAAAGTATTTATGAAAACTGCAGATGGCAGGTGCCATCTGGATAGAGGTATTTTCCCCGTCTCTCTTATAAGATTATACCTGCTTTGAAACAAACATCTACAAAGTATGCTTTTGCGTCAGGACTATTGTTCTACCTGTATTCAAATTTATGCAAATCTAAATTATTATGCTACTACAAAGCATATGGTTAATCAGCTAAGATTCCTTTAATCTTGGGCTCTTTACACAGCCGTGCTCTTCACAGAGTCACTATTAGGTCAAGGGGGTTTGGCTGTACTCAGGCTTGTTTGCTAACTGAAACAGCTAGAAAATCCTGTACCTGTTGGCAGTAAAGTCTCATACAACTTTACATGAGCCACCTCCGATTCAGAGACTCAGGATTATTTTACAGCAGTGTGAAGAGAATAGGATGACAACACACCTTTCAATATTTCACAGATGAAAACCAGGACTTGGCAAATGGCTGAGCAGCATCAGAGTGCAGTCAAGATGGCAAAGGTTATTAATGAGAAAGAATACATAAGCTAGGAGAGGTTGCTGCAGTTTGCTTTTGCCTGAGCCTGCTGTGAAGGTCAATATTCTGCCCTCTTTTCTCTTCCCCCTTTCCCCTGCTGAGTTAACGGAGTACAAGCTACTTTTGCAGTTTGACCTCAGTATGCAGCAACTGAAGTGAACTAAGGATGAAGGAGGAAAGTGGGGAAAGGAGAGAGGAATTGGGAAATTTTAAAAGCAGTTGAAAAAATGTGACTACAGAGGATTAACCAGGACTGTTCCTGCCATACTGAGACATTTGGAAGGTGTGCTATAATTTGCTATTTGGGAAAGAACTCGTCAAAATATATTAGGCTCACTTTAAAAACCAGCAGGATTTCAATCTCTAATGTATTAATCAATTTGAGTAACAGACTGCCTCAATTAACTAGACTAAAGGTTTTTTTTAATTTTACTGTAAAACTGAAAATAGAAGTTACCATCAGAAAAGACATTCACACTGTACTCTCACAGAAAAGAAAATGCTCCTTGTAAATCAGTGCCATCCCTGTCAGGTGTACACACGTAATATCTAAAAATAAAGGAAGTATCCTTTCTTTCTTCAAAGCTATTATTTTTACTCATATGGAAACTGATTTTGGTTAATTAATTAATTAAAAGTCATTTGATTAGTCAGCTGGCATGTTCAAAAACTGGATAACAAGAGCTGAATACTGCTTGACGATTTCTGAGCATTTCAGAAGTTTGCATGCTGCTACAGATATGCCAACAGAAGTCAGCTACATATAGGCATCTCACGCCTAGGCCTAAACTTATTTTATATCTTAAAATCTGTGGACCAGAAACTTTAGTTCTCATGATCTGGGCCTAATGACAAGCAGCAAGTCGACATGCCATTTCTCCCCTGAGCATTCTGTATTGCACCTTGCCCACTTCTTGCCGATTCTCCCTGCTGCGTTAACACCTCGAACATCTGTCATGTTCTCTCCTTCAGTGGAAGTAAATACCTCGTCAGCTTTCATTTGCTGCTTCCTCCTGTTTGCCTGCTGTGACAGGAGCAACCTTGTCCCTGTTCAAGAGGCTGCCTGCTGCTAAGATCAGCTTCTGACAGATGCTCGACCAGCAGTTATAAAATGCATGGACATGCTGCTGATGATCTCTGTCCAGAGGGATCTTGTTCTCCAATACCTTTCCACAGTGAGATGGGCAAAACTAAGATTGGCTCTCACCTAATTTAGAACAGAGGAATACAAGGTGTAAAGCAAGAGATACCACACCTCATAAGAAATACTGATGGATTTCCTGGAAGCACTAAAATTAGATTTATTGGTAATGGTGTGTCTTGTGTGCCTTCAAGTCATTTCTGACTTAGGGTGACTGTAAGGTGAACTTATCAGGGGGTTTTCTTGGTAAGATTTGTTTGGAAGAGATTTGTCATTGGCTTCCTCTGAGGCTGAGATAATGTGACTTGCCCAAGGTTACCAACTGGATTTCATGGCTGAGCTGGGAATCGAATGTTGGTCTCCAAAGTTGCAGTCCAACACTCAAACTACTATACCACACTGGCTCTCATTAGTGATGGTAGAATATCTAAAGTGCAAATCTTAAAACTGTAAGAACCTTCATGTTAATTAATGCCCTGAATCCTAGTAAAAATAAAATCCACCTATAATAAAATTTTGCTTTTGTTTTTGTTCATGCAGTCAAAGTGATTTTAAATTTTTTAAAAAAAGTTTTGAGTGCCAATCTTATGTTAATGATCCGGAGAACCCATTGGTTGATTAATAGATAACAATAATTGATTGTGACTTCCAAAACTAGTATTCTTCAAGACAAGAATCTAACCAGACAGATTCTTACTACTTGACTTTCAACAAGTTTCACATCCTAGACTTCTCCTTATTACTGTATGTGCCAAGACTCACTCACACCGATGTTTTAAAATGATTTACATGTGTCTTCCACATGAGTACTAAATACTTATTTTCCTGATTTTGTTTAATTACTGGGGAGAGAGAGTAAAGATGAAGTCCGGCAAGTTGCAGATCCAAGACTCACTTTTTTCTATTCACAGCAATTAAAATGAATACTACCACTTGGAAAGCCACTGGAGTCTGCAGATGTTGGGTGTCATGAAAGGGCAGAAATTGATATCTATTTTTTTTTAATTTTTAGGGTTCCTAGAATGAAAACTGGAGAGGACTCTTGTGCCTTTAATGATTGTGTAGAAGAAGGAATTTCAACAGATGTTGCTTGTTACCTGGTTGCATGACAAGCAACACCTGCTGAAATTCCCTCTTCTACAGCATCATTAAAGGTACCGGAGCCCTCTCCAGTTTTCAAACTAGTAGCCTTACTTATTATGAGATTTCTACTGCCAGCGACAGAAAGTAGTGTTTGTGGGATCTTCTGCCTCATATATAAATATAACATGTTTTTCTTTAGATACTATATAATTTAACTTGGAGGGAACAAGCAAAATGTCTTGGGCCAGCTCTAACAACAGATTGGGATGGGATGGGAGAGCTTTCTAACATTTTATTATAAATGTTTTGTCCTCATAATGACCACAAATTAAGTCCCCTTCCTCTGACCTCTGCTTCTCGCTTTAGCTTTCCTCCAAATGACAGTCTCAGAAATATGAAATGCAACTACAGCTGAACGGTGTGGGACAGAATGATACATATACGGACAAAAGGTGGTACAATGAGGAAGACATATGGAAAGCAAGATCAAGAAAGCAGCATACCTGTAGTGAAGTGGATGAACTAAAGGAGCTGAGAGGGCACATATGGAACAGAACATGGTTGAACTGGTGATCTAAGCGGTGGTGACAATAGTGGGAAAGAACTGTAAAAGCTGGGAGTGGAGAGCATACTTTCCCTCTCCCCAGTTTCAATTGAAATTGCTCAAAGATTGAGCAATTGCTCAGGCACCAGAGCATTCAATTCCTTGATCAATGCGGGATGTTGCTAGGGAGGCAAAGTGGGCAAATAGGAGACCTCTGGTTGCTAGGACACCATCTATCCCATTTTAATCTGCCCTGGTCTTATTCCAAAGCATCCATTTCCCCACAGCTTGATCTCAGTATCAACATTATTATTATTATTTTAAAAAACCTCCGAAATGTGGCAACTCTAGTTTTTGCTATGGCAAGGATTCTGGTGGTGCTGGTGATGAGATGAGGAGGGAGAAAGTTGCCATATCAGTTGCCCTACACATTTAGTTACAGTTACAGAGGTTTTTTTTGCAAACAGGGGGGGAAATGATGTGAATGTATGTACCTTTTCGGATGTTCCCATCAGGCGATTGTCCAAAGTCACCCGTAGAGAGAAGAAAACAGGCTCGGTCACGGTTGTAGCGCTCCCGACCACCAGGTGTGACAGGTGACTTCTCTTCAGGTGACAGGGCCTGGTCAATGGTAGGACAGTCCTCATTGGCCAATGCTGCATTTGCAGCATCACCATTTTGCTTGGAATCTATGAAGGAATTAAAGGAAAGAAGAAAGGAGAAAGAGTAAAAAGTGAAGAATTCATAAGGCAATACCACAGACCCCTGGCTTTTCAGAAAGAGAAGTTCATTTCCCCAGAGTTTGTACATCTAAAACCACTGGCCTCTATTTTCCACCAATCAATCTCTAAAGAATTGTTACACCACTTGGGGCTTTTTAGCTTAGAAAAATGGGGAATAAGGAAAGCATGATCATAGAATTATAAAATCATAGAGTTTGAAAGGGCATCTAATCCAATGTAGTAGTAGCAGTTGTTGTGTACTTTCAAGTTGTTTCTGACTCATGATGACCTTAATATGAACCTATCATGGTGTTTGCTTGGCAAGATATTTTCGGAAGAAGTTTGTCATTGCCTTCCTTTGAGTCTGAGAAAGTGTGACTTGTCCAAGGTTTTCATGGGTGAGGAGGGATTTGAACCCTGGCCTCTCAGCATCCAAACCACTACACCATACCGGTTCTTATCTAATCCACAGAAGAGTATAAAAATCCTGTAGAGAAAGTGGGTAGGGAAATATTTTTTCTCTCTTTTCTCATACTAGCATGCAATGAAACATAAGATGAGACAACTTCTTCGCACAGCACATAATAAAGTTATGAAACACTCTACAACAAGATGTAGTGATGGATGCCAACATGGATGGCTTTAAAAGAGGACTAGACAAATTCATGGAGGGTAAGTCTATCATTAGCTATGAATTATGTTGGCTGTAGAGTGGGCCCTTGGTATCTGCTGGGGTTTGGTGCCAGAACCCCCTGTGGATAGCAAAATCTGTCAATGATCAAGTCCTATTAAATGCAATGGCATAGTAAAATGGTATCCCTTATATAAAATGGAAACATCAAGGCTTGCTTTTTTGGAATTTATATATTTTAAAAATATTTTCAAGCCATAGATGCTTGAATCAGTGTATAAAAAAATCCATGGATACAGAGGGCTGACTGTCTTACCACCCATGTCTCAGGCAGCCTCTGAATACCAGAAGGATGATACTATACTCCTTTCCCACTTGAGGTCTCTCTGTAGCATCCTGGCCAGCCACTGTGGGAATAAAATGCTAGACAAAGTAGACATTTGGTCTGATCCATTATGTTTTAGACCTGCAATACATTTCGAGGGAACAGTGGAGTTCTTAAGTTATTCATGCAGGCTGGCTTGCAAAAACACAAATTAATGTTCTCCTAATATGAAGACTTCATACCATTTTTCACATTGATGGATGCTGCAGGAGATGCCTAGTTTTATAACTTATAAAGCCAGGGTATAAATGTCTGACTTTGGCAATTTAATACTTCTAGTGGCTTAAAACCAATCTTTTATTATGTATTTCAGAAGATTCAGATTTCAAAAAATTTGCCCAGTTTCAAACCCTGGTCCAAAATTAGTGTGAACAGTATGCCCATGTTGTAGAGAAAATGGGCTTTTACCTTTTTTTTCCAGTTGCAATTACGTATTTTGTCCATATGCTGTTCAGTACATGCAAATTAATTACCTAGTTACTCACCCATTTCCACTTACAGTGAGAGTCATTAAAGGACATTAAAAACAATATGTCTTTTATCAATATCTGATTGTAATTAAATAATGGATTCCTGTATAAGTTTGGTATAGTGATAGTGCTCTTATAGAGAACAACAGAAACTGTAAGGTCTAGGAACCTCTGCAAAATATTTTCAGAGTTCTTGTGGGGGAAGCTATGATAATAGCATATTCTACATTTCACAAATGAAAACTGGGACATATGAGGTCAAGCAACATCAGAGTGTGGTCAAGATGGATAAAGTTATTAATGAGGAAGAACAGACAAGAAAAGGCTGTATCACTTTGCTTTTGCCTGAGCCTACTGGGAAGGGCAAAATTCCACTCTCTCCCTTCTGCTGAGTTAATTGTCTCCAAACTAGTTTTGCACTTTGAATTCATCAGCAATGGAAGTAAGCTGAGGGCAAAGGGGAAAAGGAGAGAAAAACTGGGACATTTTAAAAGAGCAGCTGAAAAACCAGGGAGCCAGAGAATTAATTGGGATTCTCCCTGTCAAATCAAAACAATTGGAAGGTATGCAATAACTTACAAAGTAATTCAAATCTTTAATATAGAAATGTATGCGCGGGGGGGGGTGGGGAGAGACACAAAAGGACATGTTAGCATTGTTCATTGTGAAGTTTGCAAATGTCACTGTTCTTACTGAGTTTTCAGGGGCACAAAGTAAAAAATGTACTTCATTAAAGTCATGATAGGGGAAGGTAGTGTGGGATGCGGTGGCTTAGTGGTTAAGATGCCAGTTCTGATGATCTGAAGATCAGAAGGCTGGCAGTTCGAGACCCGAGTGCTGCATGATGGCATGAGCTCCGATCACTAGTCCCAGCTTCTGCCAACCTAGCAGTTTGAAAGCATACAAATGCAAGTAGATAAATAGGTACCACTTCTCAGTGGAAAGGTAACAGCGCTTGGTGCAGTCATTCTGGCCACATGACCGCCAGAGCAGTGGACAACGCTGGTTCTTTGGCTTAGTAATGGAGATGAGCACCGGCCCCTACAGTCGGTTACGACTAAACATTCATGTCAAGAAACTACCTTTACCTTTTACCTTGAGTTTCCATTCATGGCACCACAATAATCTCAAATAATATACATTTTGTTTTAAATGACCATGAATTATTCAGACATATATTAAAAAATAAAGGCTATCCATTTAAGCAAGCAACTTTGTAGTCTTAGTATTTATCCTGATCTTAAAGGAATGCTGTAAATCAAAGTCCTCAGTTTTGATAAAGAAACCGTAAGGGGGAGTTCACCACTAATTATTATTTTACCTGACAATAACATCTATCATTCGATCTCCTGAATGGATGAGGTGATGGTAAGTTGGATATAAATTAGATATCTTGTCTTGTGAGATGGTGATTCTAGAAAGAGGGACCATGCAGCCAGCAAAGGATTGATGAAATTCTGGAGTGTTGCAGCAAGGGGTGAAAGGAATTTCACTGTATATAAAATAAACTATGAGATGAAGCACTGTTGGAGTGGCATATCCTCTGATTTTGAAAAACTATTTTAAAAAATTCAGAAAGGTTACAGAATGATGCTGATATGGGGGTGGAAAATGTCTTTCAGGATGAGTGTTAGCGTGGTGTAGGGGTTTGAGCATTGGACAATGCCTCAGGAGACCAGGATTTGAATCCCAGCTCAGCTATGTAAACTCACTGGGTGACCTTGAGCAAGTCACACTCTCTCACCCTCAGAGGATAATAATGGCAAACCTCCCTGAAGAAATTAGCCAAGAAAACCCCACAATAGGTTCACTGTAGGGTCGCCATAAGCTGGAAACAACTTGAAGGCACAAAACAATAAGCCACCACAAAAACATATCTGTCAGATACCCAAGACACTTTTGCAATGTTCCACCCATTTTGCAATATCCCATGCATACACTTGAAAAAGCAACAGACATGGGGAGCTAAGGAAGAATCACATTTTCCTGGTGACACAATACAGATAGTTGAGAATTAGCAATACAATAATGATGAAACAGATGTGAAGAAAGGAATCTGGAAGCATCCTGTGCCACCACTACATTTTAGCCTTCTGTCCAGGAGGGATTCCAAAATGTCCTCTATTTTGAGCATGACTAGGAAGCATGAATTTATATTTATATTAGTGTTGCTAGCTTTTAGTTGATAATGCCCTACATTTTCCTTGAATGCCCTACATTTTGCAGTGCCTTGTCCTCCTTTTTTGGCTAGGACATCTGGTCACCCTATGTGCCACTAATAATCAACACGAGTGCATATTGCTCCCTGTAATTTCCCCATTTATTGCCATTGCTACTCTGTTCTGCAGCAGACAGGATGGACACGCTTTCTGACATTCCCTAAAAATGTGACAACTGCGATATATATTCTTCTCCCCCAATCTCTCCCCTTAAGTTAATGGATGTCATACTTTCTGCCTCCAGGGACTCTTTCCACATCGATTTGTTGGCTGAGTAAATGCTGGACATCTCTGTGGAATCCCCGTGTGTCGCCAAAGATTCTTCGCAAGAGTTTGAAAACCATGGCTGAGAGCTAAACGTACTCGGTTCTTTCGGCCTTTCTTCCTAAGATTTGCCTACTTGATCTTTTAGCATCTTTGTAGCCTTCCTCAGAAACTATCATCAACCTTCCTCTTAAACTGTTGCGCCCAGAGCTAAACAAAAGACTTTAAAAGAGGAAAAAGTAGGCCCAAATAAAATATTTTGTATTTCATGCTCTTTCTATCACAAATGCCACCAAGCATTTGAGAAGTGGCAAGGCGCGAAATGTTTGAGTGGTTCCAAAATGGGTGGGATTTCTCTGAAATTAATATCCTTCAATGTGGATGTGGGAAAAATAAGTGTTGCCATGGTGACATGGTTATGATGGTGTTAAGCAGCCCCAATTTGATTTCTTCAACAAATTGGAGATTTCAGACAACTACAGTAGTGGGCCCTTGGTATCCTCTGGGGTTTGGTTCCAGGACCTCCCATGGATAGCAAAATCTGTGGATGCTCAAGTCCCATTAAATACAATGACATAGTAAGATGGTGTTCCTTTATATAAAAGGGGGGGGGGGGAAATCAAGGTTTGATTTTTGGAATTTATATATTTTAAAAATATTTTCAAACCATGGATACTTGAATATGTGGATTAACAAATCTGTGAATATGGAAGGCTGACTGTGCTTGCAGTTCCTGTGAGTGTCCTTGGAAGAAGGAGAACCTCAGCACTGGTCAACCATGAAGCATTCAGACTAAGGGACTCTGGGCCCCTATCAGGACTTGAACAAACAGTGCCATTTTTTGAGAAACAATTGTGCACTTATGATTCATCCCTCAAGGCCATGCCTCCATTGTATGGACACTGCATTTCCCCTGCATTCAAAGCACAAAGCACAGTACTGCTAGGGAAACAGAATTTTCTGTCCTTCCCAGCTAATAATGCCATCTCAATTTAGATTACTGCATATTCTGTGGTCTCTTGGATGCTGACTGGATACTCTTTGTGACATGACAGAAAAGAGACCCAATTTTTGATGTCAAGTTTGTGTTTTAATTTCCCTTTACCTTTAATTCCTTCTAGAATAAGCACTCGCTGAATTCTCATTTAGATTTTTGTGGCCTGCCTACTAGAAGGTTGTTATTTCCATAGGTTTTACCTTTCTTTGAAAATGTGTCCCTTTTCAGTGCTGGAGCTGCACTGAAGAAATAATGCAGGTTGACACCACTTTAATTGCCATGGCTCCATGCTATGGAATCCTGTGATTTATAGTTTGTTATGGCACCAGAGCTCTCTTACAGAGAAGGCTAAATATCTCACAAAAGTACAAATCCCAGAATTCCATAGCACTGAGTCATGGCAGTCAAACTGGATTGTTTTTAAAAGACTCAAATGAGTAGGAGTATTTCACAGAAAACCTATCCTTAAGGCTGCCACTTTTTCTTTATCAGCCCTGATCCCATCCCTTTAACAACAACCTGATGCATAGAATTTGGGCCAAAGGCAGAAAATTCAAATAGCTGGGACCTATAAACTCTGCTACTAATAATGACTCAGTTCTACCAGCTGAGCAACAACCTCATATTGCCATATGGTAAGGCCATTTTTAATACCAAATACTTTAGCATGGGTAGCTTTTCCAAGCATGGCGGTCAAAGGAAGGATGCTACTGTGACAATGCCATTGGCAGAGTAGCAGGAGAGTGGGAATATGACTATTACTTAGTGGTTCCAGATTGAAAACTAGAAAAGACTTCTTTAGCTTTAAGGGTTGTATAGAAGGGGGAATTTCAGCAGGTGTTGCTTGTTATACAACCAGGTGAACAAGAAAGACTTGCTAAAATGCCTTCTTCTATCCAGCCTACCCATGAAACCTACTGGGTAACCTTGGGCAAGTCACATGCTCTCAGCCTCAGGCGAAGGCAATGACAAACCTCCTCCGAACTAACCTTAACAAGATACCCCATGATAGGTTCACCTTATGGTTGCCATAAATTGGAAATTACTTGAAGGCACACAACCACAACAAAAACACAACCCTGAGAGGTCCAGGAGCCCTCCATTTGGCAACCCTACTTTTACCTGTACGACGTACTGAAAGTAGATTTAAACCTAGTTCAAGGTGTACGTGTTGCTGTGAGTATAGAGAGTCAGAGGTTTTGCCTGGGGTCTCAGGACCCAGGGTGGAAAAGGCAAGGTCATTGCTAAGGCAAAAGGGGCTAAGGGAAACTGTAAGCTGGGCGACTAAGAGGAAAGAAGTAGTTATAGAGCAGCTGATGTGTTTCCCTAAGAGAATTAGGAAATGTTCTAGCAACCGCATCCCCCCCCCGGGCTTCCCTCTGCCATGTTCGATGCAAAGCCAAGATCCTGTCCAATTAAGTGAATCCTTGCTCCTCCACTGCACTTGCTGCAAATGGCCTTTCTGGCTTTGGGCAACTGGAGCGGTTGGAGAGCATGGCAGGAACTGGCTGAGAGCCTTGGGGGCCCTCCAGCGTGCAGCCTTCTCCCCGGTCTTGGCCTTGTTGCCTGTCTTGGAGGATTTACTGGGTGACTGGGCACCAAAGAGCAGGAGACACAGATTTGTGTGGGTGGGTGTGCGTGAACACCCACGTATGCGTGGAGCAAGGAGAGGGTGGTTGTGGTCAGCTGCCTTTGCCATGAGATAGTCTTCAGGCTGTTTCCAGTTCAGTTCATGTGTGCTCTCATTCTTCAACTGCACAACTTGAGTACTTTGGATGTTACCCTTCTATAGCATCTTTATTGTCCCAAAGAAGCTATGTACCCTGTTCCTCTGCTATGCTTGAAAGTACACAACTCTGGTATGCTTGAAAGTACGCAAACACACTTATTTTTTCCTCTTAGGAGGACTTTCTTCAGCTCAGTCACTCTGAAAAGTCTCAGTTCAGCTTGTTCCTGTGCCCTTCTACTCTCACCCTCTCCAAAATACCATAATCATCTCTGAAATTATTTAAAATTCTGGTTTACAGATCACTTCTTCTATTCCTAGGGAACCCAGAAATCCTGGTTTTCGGCATTTGCTGGGGATGCGCATGATTTTCTCCCTTGTGGGATTCCCTGCCAGCCACCCTGTTGTCCTTGCCAGTTCATAGAGGGACCCATCTGCTATTTTAAGCCCCAGTGCATTTTGAACATTTTGCTTGCTCTTTCTGCACGCAGGAAGAAAAAGAAAAAATATTAATAATAATGCAGGAGTAGCCATATTGATGATAAAACAAAATCCTAATAAAGGTAAAAGCCAACCAGAAGGCATATACCCACCCCGATACTGCTAGTTTTTGAAACCCACTGGCTTCTTCATCAGGTAAAGATGAAGAAATCATGCTGGGGATGAGAAGGGATGCTGTTGTTTTGTTCCTGTCTTTTCTCTGCTTCCCTTTTATGTAGGAGTAGCATGGGGGGCAAGGGATCTGAAATTTTTGTCTGCTTAAATACTCTCTCTTCATCTATAAAACAAGATGTAGATCTGCAATCCATGAATCCAACATCTCTTCCCATCCCTGGCATAATTTCTGTACCATCATCTCACCAGTGAGATTTTGTGTGTATCTTCTGATTAGCCAAAACGTGCACTTTGGGTTTTAGAAGCAGCAATGCCAGGCAACCCCTGCACATGTCTTGCTCCTCTTGAAGAGAAGAAGGATTAGGAGGACAACCTAAGTTTTGGCAAACACTCTTCCTTCCTGATTCAGTCCCTTTTCTCACAAACCACTAGCAGATCAATTCTAGGTGGAAATCAAAATAAAATGTTCCAGGGCTTTTAAATCACCTAAAACCCAGAACAGCTGCCAACCTTCCCTCCTTCTCTCTCTACTCCCACCTCTCCAAAGTAGAAGGAAAAAATAATAATTCTTAATCAAAAGTGGCTCAGATTGCCAAAACAGGCTCATCGATGTTAGCATGAGTCATTTTGGAAAGACAAATGTAATCCACAGCCAAGATGGGGTACTCTAGGTAGCCTCGTCTTAAATAATAGCTAAATCAGGTATTTCTTGCAATGATTTGCAGGGAAAATTTTGTACCTCATCTTAGAGTCAGAGGCTGAAAACATAAAGGAGAAAACTGGAATGAAGACAGAGATGAGGATCGGTGGCTTTTGAACTCATCCCCAGATAATCTTGTCAGCATCCTTTGGGCTCTTACCAAACACTCTGCCATAGGATGCTGCCACACTGCAGAAATAAAGCAGTCTGACACCACTTTAACTTCCATGAGCCAATGCTGTAGAATTCTGGGATTTGTAGTTTTGTGAGCCATTTAGCCTTCCCTGTCAGAGAGTTCTGTTGCCTCAACAAAATGAATCCCAGAATACCATAGCATTAAGTCATGGGAGTTAAAGTGATGTCAAACTGCTTTATTTCTGCAGTGTGGCAGCAGCCTATGTGTTGCAAAGGATTCTGAGTTGCGTTGTAGGGAGTACAATGATTTTCTGCAGGTTCCTGGCCTAGACTGCTAAGATTTGGCATCTTCTCGGACAAACTGACACTACAACTTAAAATGCATTACTGGGTTTGGGGTGAAGCTGTGGGCAAATCACTCTCAGTGGGTCCCTTTATCTGGAAAAAACACAGTGGGAATCTTCTCATTCTGTTTCTGATCTTCCTGGGTTCTTTGCAAAGCGAGACAAATTATAATGTTAGACCCTAATCCCTTCGCTATTGGGATCCTGCAGTACTTAAATTATAGTAAGGATGAGCTGAGAAGCCTTTCCCCCTTAACTTTTTATAATGTCACACTTTGCCATTACAAGGAGAGGTCTATTTGGACTAAAATGAGTGAGAAGCAGAGGATGAGGTTTGGAGATTTTATTAACAAACACCCTCTCCCCAATATCTGAGTACTGCAAGCCAACAAAATGTCCGAACTCACTAGTCTTTAGAGGCCCTGCTAGAATCTAGACAAAACACCACCTGAAACTACACACTGTCTATCATAGAGCCTCTTATAGTCTTGCTAGATTGGATATAAAATGGTACTCCTATAACTTTAATCCTTAACAGATTTTGAAGCAGAACTTCGATTTTGGAATGAAAGGTAAAAGACGACAAGTACCTTCATCCTGTTTGATAGAGTTTTATGGATCTTGTCCTGCTTCAAGATCTGTTAAATTACATGTGCCCCAACCCAGATCCAATGTGGCAACCCTAGCTTCTTACAGAGGTACCCTCCCCCAATACATTTCTGAAGAGCTCCCACCTTTCTGGAAATGGGGGGTGAAAAATATTGAACTAGGATATCTGACCACTACCAAGTTAGTACATAAATCCTCATGTTAACCATTATTCCCATTTTACAGTTAGGACAATTGAGATTGAGGTTCAATGATTGGTCAGTATTCTGTATCAGAATTGCCCACCGGTAGACTTACTCATCCATATCTATTCCATTTTCCACCTAAATGTTCTCCTAATGCAAAAGCATGGAGGCTTCTTGAGACATTCAATGCTCTCTACCTAACAAAGGGACTCAAAAGATTGAGGGCCAGTACAGACTGGCCAAAAGGGTCTGTGCAGCCCCTGAGACATCCTGGATCTCAACAAAAGGATCTTTTTGTGTTGCTAATGGAATTTAAATTTTACTTCCTGGACTTTCAGATGCTTTGTCTCCCAGTACCTACATGGCTAGAAGAAGGAGTGGCCTGCCTGTATGGATAGCCCTCCATACCATCTTAACTTAGAACAATGACATCTTGACAAAATGCATGCCTAAGACTAACATCGTAATTTTTCCTCTCCATCCTGTATGATTTTAACACCTTTGCTTGATGAAGAAGCCAGTGGAGCTTTGAAAGTTTGCAACATTTATTTTGTGCATTTTGGTTGGCCCAATAAAGTATCACTCTTTTGTAGATTTTGATGTTATTGTACTTTACTATATGGCAAACATGGCTACCTTTGGACATACGTCATAGTATTACTCATCTCTTGCCAAGAACCATTAGATTAATTCACTGGGAACTTCCTTGTCCTAAATCAAAACTTAGCCCTACATTTTCTCTTCCTTCTTTTCCTGCCAGGTGGTACCCTATAAACCTGGACTCAATTCAGTTTGGAGATTAGAAAAGGTATTTGTTTGGACTAAAGTTCCCACACTGGCCAGAGGATTCATCCAAATAACAATAACTTTCCCAAACTATGAAGCATAGCTCTGCTATGAAACAGCAGCCTCACCAGAACAGATTTGGGCATCATGTTGTGTAGTAACATGGAAGATGGGCAGATCTGACCTATGGAACACAATCCACTAGAACAGGGATAGGCAACCTAAGGCTCGGGGGCTGGATGCGGCCCCCCTGAGGCCTTTGGACCAGCCTTAGGCCGGTCCTGCCACCGCCACTCCCTGCTGCCGCCGCCGCCCCCCGCCATTATGATATTGATTATTGTTGTTATTACTTGTTCTTGGGGTTTTCTTGGCAAAATCTCCACAGGGGTTTTGTCATGGCTTTTCTGGGGCTGAGAAAGTGTGCATGCATATTTTTTTAATTTTTAATTTTTTTAAAGTTTTTTATTATTTATTTATTTATTTATGGTGCTTCAGCCCCCCAATTGTCTGAGGGACAACAACCCGGCCCCCAGCTCAAAAAGGTTGCCTACCCCTGCACTGGAAAGACTAACATTTGGACTTCAAAATGTTTTGATTCTTCTTGAATGGAGTTTTCTTTCCTGCAGTCACACTATGGAATTTAGGACCCAAAACAACAGTGTGGGACTAGCATTCAATTTGAAAGTTTGGCAGCTAGATTTTGAGACAGTAGATCGAGTACTGGGTTTGGAGCCCTGGTTGCTTTCTGTACTGCTTCTGCTATAGAGGCACTGGTATAGCCTTAGGCTCAAACCCAGTAATCTGTAACGTGGGAGTAGGAAGCTCCTATTTTACAGACCTCTTGTAAACAAGAAATGCAAAACTGTAGTCTTTTTTTAAAAAAAGATATATATCAAATCATAAGCAGCTATACTGAGTTAAGAAGATAGGATATAACAGGCATGAGTAAATTTGTATATAATCTGTACTAAACAAATCACAATTGTGTACTAAAAAGTGGATTTTCCTTTTCTATATTGCTTAATTTACACTTCTTCCTCTTTTTCACTTACAAAAGGGCAGGGACAAGGTAGCAATATATATATATATATATATATATATATATATATAATAAAATAAATCATCCCTGGATTATTGGAAAGTCTACTTAGCCTCCACTCTGCCTTATCCAATCTTAAAAACTTTACACCAAAACCTGCTCTCTCTCTCTCTCTCTCTCTCTCTCTATATATATATATATATAGCGGATTCTTAGTGTTTTCAATTCTGCATCCACATCTATAGCACTTGAGCAGGACATTGAGTAAGCTGGAAATATGGCAAACACAAACACACATAGAGAATATGTGAGTTGCCTCCTCTAAATTACTGTGTATTTGATGGCTAACAGGCTAATGTGGGAAAAGACTCATACTGGAGAACACTCCTTCCCTCTCTATGGTGGCATCACATCTCATCGTCTCATAGCCTTCCTCTTTTACTAAATCCAGCAGATGTAAAATTTGTGGTCTAGTCAATGTGGCAAGGAGAGTCGGAAGGAAGAAAAAGCCTCTGATACAAAAAACACAATTGAGGATTTTTTTTAAAACGTGAGAAAAATATATTTCATGTTTCTAAGGGATTATTATTTGGAATTGTAAGAATATCTGGTACCTAGGTTTGGAATTATGTTCATCATCACCAGAGGCAACAGGGATGCGTTGGTCAAAATGTTACTGTAAGAACAGAGATCAGTTATAACAGTTTCCTCACTGTCCAGACATGTTTGACTTCAGTTCCCATCATCCCTAGCCAGCATGTCCTGGCTGGCTCACTGAGGATGGTGAGAAAGTGAGTCAAACCTATCTGGAAGATGTCATCTTGAGGAAAGTAGGATTAGGACATTAGATTTCCAATCATATTGCAAGAAACAGACTGGAAAAGGAAGACAAAGGCAAAGGGACCAAGGGACAAAGTGGGAGGAGGAATGAGAAACCTTTTTCCAAGCTCTGCTGTGCTGTTGGATACCAGATGAAGAGAGGACAACCATGGGAGAGGGTGTTCATAAGCCCCCTGGAGGCATCTGGTTGGCCATTATGACCAACAGAATACTGGACTTCCAGACCTTTCATATGGTCCAGCAGAGCTCTTCTCATGTATTATGGCATCCAGGGGTTCATCAGGAGCTTTTCCCAATGAGAAAAATCAATAATAGCGGACAAGCTTTACTGAAGGACAAACTTTCCTTTACCAGCCTTCCTTGGCACTGCACAACCACAAAGGGGTATGCTTATTAGCCTTTCCCAAACTTAGGCCCCAGATGTTGTCAGGTTACAACTCCCATCATTCCAAGCCAGCATGGACAATGGAAGGAGATGATGAGTGCTGTGCTCCAACAATATCTGAGGGTGGGAATTGCTGAGGTATAGGAGACACTCTAAAGCGGCATTCTCAGTTTGTATGTATAGGACAGAATTGTCCACCAGATATACCCAACATCCCATGTGAGCTGAGAGATTTTTTTTTTGTATTGCTTAAGAAAAACCCTGTCCCCACACATCCTGTAGCTCCTCAGCAAATATGTTCAACTGACAAGGATTCTTTAGGTAGTAGGAAGTTTTTAGAGAGGTAAAAACCAGATCTGGATGCTGCTGAGTCAGACAGTTTACAGCTTGGACAAGTTACCTCTAGACTATAATACCAGAATTCCCGTGCTGGCTTGGGATTCTGGGTATTGTAGTCCAACAGGTAATTTGTCTAACCTCTGTCAGAATTCTTAACCATTGTTTTCTGCCTATAAGGAGTCCACCTTACCTGCTCTGTTGATCTCAATGATCTCCTCTTGAGCAAGGGGGCATGAGTCACCCTGGTTGCTACGATGCGGAGATTGCATGTCCGGCTTGCAGTAATTGGGCGACCCAGGCTGGGGGGCTCGTGGGATGTGCTTGTTCTTTTTCTTTGGTAGTTTCTGCTTGGCCATAGCCAGGGAATAATACATGCCAAAGTTGTTGACGATGACTGGCACGGGCATGGCGATGGTCAATACGCCAGCCAAGGCGCACAAGGCTCCCACCAACATACCTGACCAAGTCTCAGGATACATGTCACCATAGCCCAAAGTCGTCATGGTCACCACGGCCCACCAGAACCCAATGGGGATGTTCTTGAAGACCGTATGCTTGCTGCCGGTGATGTCGTCTGGGTCGGCCCCAATCCTCTCAGCATAATAGATCATGGTGGCAAAGATCAAGACCCCTAAGGCCAAGAAGATGATGAGGAGCAAGAACTCATTGGTACTGGCCCTCAAAGTGTGGCCTAGGACTCTCAGCCCTACAAAATGCCTGGTGAGCTTGAAGATCCTTAGGATCCGGACAAACCTGACCACCCTCAAGAAGCCCAGCACATCCTTGGCTGCTTTGGATGAGAGGCCACTGAGGCCCACTTCCAGGTAGAAGGGCAGGATGGCCACAAAGTCGATGATGTTGAGGGTGCTTTTGATGAATTCCAGCTTGTCTGGGCAAAAGATGACACGCATGAGGAACTCAAAGGTGAACCAGATTACACACATTCCTTCCACGTAGGTGAGGAAGGGCTCCGTCTCCACCTCGAAGTCCACCTTTGTGTTGGTGACATTGCCTGACTGCAAGACCTCTGTCTTGTTTACAATGTGGTTGAAAGCTTCGTGGGTCTCCAGGCAGAAGGTAGTGATGGAGATGAGGATGAAGAAGAGTGAGGCAAAGGCCACATACTAGAGAGAGGTAGAAGGGGAAACATGTGTAGGAAAGGAAGTTGTGAGAGAGGAGCATTAAGGGTAAGGGTAAGAAAATGTATGACAGGAAAAGAAGGAAAGAAAGCCATTAGTGCTCAATCATCCTGAACTCTTCCCAGAGAAAGAATAACCTCCTCCACAGTAGCCTTCCCCAATCTGGTGCCCTTAAATTATCATACCCTCCAACATTTCACAGAGGAAAACCAGGCTATGTGCAGCCAAGAAACATCAGCGTATGGTCAAGACAGCAAAGGTTGTCAATGAGGAAGAACGTACAGGCTAAGAAAGGCTGCAGGAGTTTGCTTTTGCCTGACCCTACATGGAAAGGAAAGACTCATCCCCATTCTTGTATCTCCCCCCCTGCTAGGTTAATAGAGTGAAAACTACTTTTGAACTCAGTGGACAACAGTTGAAGTAACCTGTGCATGAAGGGAGGAAATGGGAGGAGGACAGAGAAACGGAGACATTTTTAAATCAGCTGAAAAAGTGGGACAACAAAGGATTGATTGGGACTGTTCCCTGCCAAATCAGGACAGCTGGAGGGTATGAAGTACATTGGGTAATTCCTAGTGTCCTCTACCAAATGCCAATGGCCATGTTGTCTAAGGATGATGGGTGTTTTTATCCATCTCATCTAGAGGGCACCAAGCTTGGGGAAATCCACTGTAGAATATTAATCCCTTTCCCATGAGAATAATCATAGACTGTGCCCCAGACAGGTGGTGAATATCCTATTCCCCTTTCTGCTTCCTCTCTCCTCCCTCCAACTTATCCCAGTTGTTGAAAACGTGTATGGGCAAAGGTACACCTCATCCTAGTAGAGTGGACTGTGCCCTACAAATATTTCAGTCAATTAAAATGTTCCCATGGGTTAAAAAATAAATAAATCCCTGTTAGAGTCAGCATGGTGTAGTGGTCTGAGCGCTGGACTATGACTTTGGAGACCAGGGTTTGAATCCCTGCTCAGCCATGGAAACCCAGTGGGTGACCTTGGGCAAGTCACACTCTCTCAGCCTTAGAGGAAGACAAAGGCAACCACCTGAACAAATCTTGGCAAGAAAATTACATGAGAGGGTTGCCATAAGTTAGAAACAACTAGAAGGCACACAACAACAAGAAAAGCAGCCCACTACTGATATGCTTCCTGTAGGGAGTTTTGTATTAAAGTGAGTAACTGGTACATTCCCAAAAGGTGTCCCTATTCCTATAGTTCCATCTACAACTTCATTTTTCTGTATATGTAAGATGAGGCATATGTGGCTGAAGAAGAAAAGGTTATAGTCCTGAAATAACCCAGTAAAGTTTATTAAATGTTTCCTGAGATAGGTTTCTGAAAGTCTAAGATAAGTCCATGAATTAACACCCACTGCACCATCTTGTCTAGTTGTGGAGAGACTTTTGCCTTGTGTGACCTAGAGAACCACATGTATTGATCTTTGCTCCTTAGAGGAAGAGAAAGGTATTATCAGAGCTTGGGAAATTTGTCTTTTTAGACATCAATTCACAGAATCGAATTGGAGTCTGATTAGCTGGGAACAATGAAGACTGTAATCCAAAGAAGGAACCTTTTAAAGGTTTGAGTATTATTGCAATAAAATCAATCACACCATGTAAACACAAAAGTTTGTAAATTTTGCAGAATTCAACATCTCAACATCATAATTTAACTTAAATTCCATTTCTTTCCAACAATATTTTTTTCTCTCCTCAGTGTAGTGTTTGGACTTGCCTCAGTGCAGAATTGTATTGTTTGTTTTCTGAGTTTGGAAAAGTTATCATTTTGAAATCTAGCTCCCAGAATCACCCAGCCCATGTAGCCAGCAGCCATGATGTCTGGGAGCTGTAACTGGAGTGGGGAAAAGAGAGAAATGTCTCCAAACTCTGGAGGTTTCAGTTGGAAGGTTTAGAATCATGTGGATGCTTAGCATCAAGACATCTCCCTGTTAAACCCTGTTAAACTTCAGTACTTTGTTAAAACCTATGAAAGAAAGTAATGACGTAAATTGTCACATGCTGTCTGCACATGTGCATACCCACTGGATTCAATATTCATCTACCTTCTCCACTCTGCACACACACACACACACATACACAGATTGTGCAGGAAGTGCTTGGGTATGCACATATAGCACGCAGTTGCTACATCACCACAAAATGCTTTGTCACTAGATGCACAATCCCACAGTTGACTACATATATAAGATCCATATGTGAAAGTATGTACAGCCTTTCAGTTGTTAAGCCACATATCCAAACTGCAGGAAACTCACGGGCACACACAAATCTGCATATGCTCTTGGAATGTAGCCTTCTTACACCACAAGGAAACACTGCCAAGCACATATGCACACAAAAATGATCTCCAGTTGTGTGTTCACCATTCCTTTGCTTGTAAATATGTACACACAAACACATGCATGCACAGACATATAACTTAGCCTATAAACTTCTGCTTTTATGTGGATACACATATATGTATACTTTCCTACATACTTGTACACACACGCACAGATTCTTGTATTGGCTTTCTCCCACTCACAAGAAGCACAAGAACACACACAGATGCACCATAAATCTGGGCATATCATTAATCATGTGTATAACACTCACTCATGTTTTGTTCTGATGCACACGGCAAAGTGCTGTCCTACATTTATGTACCTAAACACACTTCTGTACTTGCATTTCATACAACTTTTCTAGGGCACAAGCCATTTTACATCTATGTACACAGATGCCTGCATGCATGCACATACTTGCACATAGAAAGGTACATAATATATTTTGCGAACCACCTTGGGTTCCTTTCTGGGAGAAAGGCGGCATAAAAATGAAATAAATAAACCTTGTGCATGCCTACATGCACACTGAGCATCCATGTACCATAACAGAGATGACTGTTGTTTTTGTGTGCCTTCAAGTCATTTCCAATTTATGGTGACCTTAAAAAGAACCTATCACAGGCTTTTCCTGGTGAGATTTGTTCAGAGGGGATTTGTCTTTGCTTCCCTCTGAAGACTGAGAGAGTATGACTTGCCCAAGATCACCCAATAGGTTTCCATGGCCAAGTGGGGATTTGAACCCTGGTCTCCAATGTCCTAGTCCAAGACTCAAATCACTATGCCACACTGGCTCACTTAAGAGAGATACTACAGTGCACATGAGTCAATGTGGTATAGTAGTTTGACTACAACTGTGGAGACAAGGGTTCAAATCCCCGCTAGACCATGGAAACCCACTGGATGACCTTGGGCAAGTCACGCACACTCAGCCTCAGAAAACCTCATGATAGCTTTAAGGTCAGCATAAGTGAGAAACGACTTGGAGGCACACAACAACGACATAGTGCATACACACACTTCTTTACTGACATGAATATGTGCACAACAGACCAACCAAGACACAGCCCCATCAGGCACACAGACATACACAAACACTACATTCCCAGCTCCTTCCCCAAGGCAGCCTCACTGCTTTCCCTTCCACTGGCTGGATCTCTGCACTGCACAGAATTCCCATCCTGTCAGCACTTTCAGCACACAAACCATAGAATCTCTTTTGAAGCGCAGTGCGGTGCCCAGGAAGAGCTGGAGGGGGGATTGGAGAAGATCTTAAGGAGTGCAGGGAGCACAGGAGAAGGAAGTAGAGGACTAAGAGAGAACAGATGATTGGGGATCTACATAAATAGAAAGTACTGGGATGCATGGAACTCTTTCTTCCATCTTGGTTTCAGGAATGGCTTTTTTCCCCCCTGTGGTGAGGGCTGCAGATGGGGAGGAGGTCTTTTGAGGTCCTAAAGAACTGCCTAGAGTCCATGTAGTTATTTGTGGCCCATTTCCAGCATCTCAGTTGTCTCTCATATTTCCAGCTCTGCATATATTGGGAAGCAGGCTAGTGATGTCTTTTCCTCTAACAACCGCCCCCCCCCCTTTTTGAACATTTTACATTCATTTTCTCTCTCCTCCCCATATTTCTTAATAATGAGGAAGAGGCTATATGAGTCCTTCTCATTGCAGCTCTGGGAGTCCCAAATCATTTTGGTAAAAATAATGAATTTTTACTCCTGGGACAGATGGTGCTTAGAAAGGGGGATGGGAACACAGTGCACAGGGGGAGGGAAATTATATTATTTATGTATCTGCTCCTGGAAGGATTATGGTGGGGTTTTTTGGGTGGGAAGGTGGGTCGGATGGGGGTTTGAGACTGATGCAAAGTCAAACAGAGACTGAATGGGGAAAGCAGAAAGAGCAGAACCTATCAATCACTTTTCCTCCCCACTTACTGAACCTCTCTTCTTGCAGAGGTCCCCAAATCCCAAGGTCTTCACCTCTTCCTCCAATCTATTAGGACCTTGCTGGAAAAGTCTCGGACTCTTGTACCCCCACCACCACCATTTGGCAAACCCTATCGCCACCCACCTAGCCAAAGAATTCAACACTTCATCCTTTGGTCCGTACAAGAATAGTCCTTTTTTTGCTTTAAATGAGTGAGGGAGCATATTACAGTAACAGATGGGGAATCCAGCAGGGGTGAGAAGAAGGAAAGGAAAGGATGGGGTGTGTGTGGTTGTGTTTATCTGGTGGTGGGAACAAGGTCAAGAAAAGCAAAAAAGAGAACATGTTATTCTAATCTCTGGAAGAGTCAGGGCTTGGCTGCCACTGATTCCCTGAGATGACCTTGGCTCTTTCCCTTTGCTGTTCAAACCTTCCATTCTACAAATTGGAAACTGACAGGGTGGGAGGTGATGAAGAGAAAGAGTGCAAGGGAATTCTAAGCTCAGATCCAGCAAATTTGATAATGGTCCTTATGCAAGGTGCATTAGCCACCCACCTCTCCTTAGACAAGAGGCAAAAGAGGAATCCTCATACTCTTACTCCCCCCATTCCTTACTAATCACTCATGCATGTGGAACCTGGAAGGAGGACAGATATTATTTTGTATGGTGCTTCACAATTTCTAAGGAAGGGGAACTAATGGGCTAGAATGATCAAGGGTTCGGGGGGGGGGTTGACAAAGAAGAAACAGATACCTAACTTTTAAAGGATAGGACTGGGAATTCCTGGGCTAAAGTAGAGGTAAACATATTTGGGGTTTCTAGGATCTACTTTTGATTTTATCCCCAAGATCCACTAATCCAGCTCAAAAGAAAAATAACCACTCAACAGCCAAACATACACTTTTGGGAGGTCCTGGAAGTTATAATCCCCAGAAAAGAATAGGGTACCTTTGTGCATATATTCAAGTCAGAAATAAGTTTTCAGCATTAGAACTAAGCTCACAGTTTTGACCCTCACAGACCCACTTCTAGAATAGAGGATGTTACCTTTTTTTTTGGAGGTCCTGGAAGTAATCCAAAATCCACAAAAGTAACTTTTGCTAGCTGTGTCCATTCTTGGTTTTCTCACCACCCACCAGCAGCATTCTTCAGTTCATTATCCTAATTTGGACTAAACAAGCTTTCCTATTTGTCTTAATTGTTAAATAATAATCTTGCTGATCAATTGCAAATCACCTGGAGATCTATGATCTATCTTCTGCCCATTTCTGGATTAAAGAATGGGTTCTTGAGGATCCAGAATCCCAAAGGTTCTAGCGTAGGCTAAAACTACTATACTTAAAAACATCAGTGGAGATTGCTGGACAAGAACAAGATGAGTTTGGAAAGACCAGATTTCTTCCCCTTTTGGGGAAACAAAACATATCCTCTGAAGAATGTAGGAATGTGGAAACATTCCTTTTGAGGGGGTAGATTGGTGCTCCCAGAAGCCTCCAACATTCTGGGAGTTCTAGTTGACAAACTGTCTTTTACAAACAGTGGTCTACATGCATAGCACTAGGAATGAGAGCATTACAATGCCTACTTGATATCCGATATCAGAGGAAAGCAGGCAATCCTTTCTAGAGGTATGTCCCATTCCAATCTCCATTGTACCCCACCTCCAAAAATTTGGGGAAAATATAATGAGTGATGTTTATGGATCTTTGCATATGTTTTTGGCAGTGGCTGACCCTGAGGATGGCAGCTTGGCTTACCTCCAGAAATGGTATTTGAAATTGACATTGTGGAGACAGAAATAAAGAGGGAACAGAAGAGAGGTTACTGAAAAGATAAACTTTGTCAGATGAATGGCACTGATGGGGCTTACAGTACAAGGACTCACGCTAGCATGCCTATCATCACCACCACCACCATTTTTCTAGAAGGGTAGCCATGTTAGTCTTTTACTGCAAAAAAAAAAGTGAATAAAGCTTAAGGAAAATTAAAGACTCACATGTTTTTATCACAACATAAAACAGCCTTTCCCAACCTAGCACCCACTGTATATGTTGGACTACAACTCTTATCATCTAGAGATGATGGGAATTGTAGTCCAATATATCTGGAGGCTACAGGATCAGGGATGGCTGCCCCAGATTAATGTGAAGTCTGAAAAACTGGTGTCCAAAATGACTTGGAGAAAACATTTGAGAGCAAAGTAAAGAGGCAGAATTGGGGACAGCATCCAAGAAATCCATCTCAGGAAAAGGGTGTTGGGAGAAAACTGCAAGGCAAGGGTTAGCAGATAAATTCAAAATAAAGAGGACACAGGAAGTCATGTGGGGAAGGATTACTTTCAGGAGGGTGGAGTAAAGACTGAGGTAGGAGATTAATTTCAAGTTGAGTTTAGAAATACATGTGGGGGGTGAAGAGGTGGAACAGATGAGATTAATTTCAAGGCAGGAGTAGGAAAGACTTCCGATTAGCAATATAAAAGAAGAGAGAGACATTGAAAGAGGGAGAGAGAGAGCTGGGAGAGCCAGACTTTAAGCAGACCAGCTCGGAACTTGGGGATATTACTTTATGGACTACAGCTCCCAGAATCCCTTAGCCTGTATGGATATAATGGTTGGGGGATTCTCATAGCTGTAGTGCAAACAAGTTGCTTTTCATACCACTGGAGCCTAGGCAACCATGGGAGACATGGACATTGTGTTATTGTTGGCAGAAGGGTCCCCCTTTGGGGATATGGGGCAGAACTGCCTATCTGCAGAGTTTCTGAGTTAAGATCTCTTCATCCCTTTCCCAAATGTTTGTTCCACACACTTGTTCCTCCCTAGGCCCAAGAAAAGCCATTCACTGGAAAAGCTGGAGCACCAGGGCCAATAACAGATATTGCTTGAAATTTATCACCTTCCCCTTCTCTCAAGAAAAACATCAACCAGATTGGATTAACTCAATTGCTCCATCCCCTATGAATTGTGTATAAATTCTCTCTCTCTCTCTCTCTGTTTCTCTCACTGTCTGTTACACAACATGGTAAAGATGTCCTGAGAACCATAAACCTCCTCCCATTCCTGTTGTTGTTGTTGTTGTTGTTGTTGTTGTTGTTGTTGTTGTTGTGTGCCTTCAACTCATTTCTGACTCACGGCAACCTTGAGGCGATCCTATCATGTGGTTTCCTTGGCAAAGTTTATTCAGAGAGGGTTTGTCACTGCCTTCCTCTGAGGCTGAGAGACTGTGACTTGTCCAAGGTCATCCAGTGGGTGTGCATGATAGAACATGGATTTGATCCCTGGTCTCCAGAGCCATCGTCCAACATTCAAACCCATTACACCATACTGGCTCCCTCTCATTCCTGTATACCAGCTTAATACACCAACCACCCTGCAGCGCTGCAGTGCTCATGTTCCAGTTTTGCTGTCTATCCACTGTAATGAGGACTAAATGGTACATTATGTTGGACACCCCCTCCTTCACACACATAAGCGCCATCGCCACCTGACACCCGGAGCTAATTCATTAAGATTCTCTTCCAGTTCTATGCTTCATTATATACAAAGCATCATGGAATAACCTCTATCAGCAAAGCTTAAAAGCATAAAGAGCCTCTCTCTTTCTCGTGTGTGTGTGTGTGTGTGTGTGTGTGTGTATTCCCTCCCTGTGTTGCTATCATTGGATGCAACACTGCAGTTCAGTACCATGGAGAGTGACAAGACAATGGGGGGGATGGCTCAAACTGCAATCGATCAATTTTTAGCACCTCAGAAAAACCGGCATTTCAGCATCACACTAAAGAAAGTGAGAAGAGAGGAAAGGATTGCAGAGCCATGGGGTAAAGGGTTAATCAGAGAGTCCTACAGATCCTTTTGGGAAGCAGAAACTGGAGGAAAGGAGTCTGGTGGGATTGCAGCGTGGGGTGGCCTGAATCGCCTGAGATCTCTATAGGCAGGTTAAACAGGAGAGCTGGGGATGGAGGTGGAAGCTGTTGGTGAGGGTCATGCATGGTCTGTCAAAGCTTTGTTAGGATGAGACGTGAGAACTGGGAGATCAAATCAGGAAGGAACATGATGCTCAGATTGCTGGGTTCTCAGGGAGAGTCATATAAGGCCTGAGTGGCATGCAATGCTAGGACATGCAAGAGGCCTGCTTGCTTCTGGGCCTGCTAGCTAAAAGCAAGGGACTTGGACTGGTGAGCTGGGGGCAATGGTGGCAGCAAGTGGCTTCTATGTCCGTGGGGCATTGAACCCATGCCAGGTTTTGGTCTCAGCTATTCGTGATGTAATGGTTTGAGCACTGGACAATGACTCTGGAGATCTGGATTCAATTCCCCTCTTAAGCATAAAAAAACCAACACCTTGACCTTGGGCAAGTCACATTCTCTCAGCCTAAGAGGATGGCAATGGCAAACTCCCTCTGAAGAAACCTGCCAAGAAAACCCTATGATACGTTTGCCTTTGGGTCGCTGTAAGTCAAAAATGACTTGGAGGCACACAATAATAACAACAATGGGGGTGGTGGGTGGTTTAGGGTTCAGTAGCTTGGATAGCTCCCTTAAACTTCAGACCTGCTAGCTAAGTAGGCAGAGAGCAATTGCAAGAGTGACTATATCCCAAGCCCTTCAGGTGCATTGGACTACAACTCCCATAAGCCCGGGTCTGTATACACAGTAGTGAGAGCTGGTTGGCATTGTAGTCCAAAGGTACCTGGATGAGTACCTGCTCTGTCCCATACACACTGGAGCTATATATTGTAAGTGGTTATTCTGCCCTCATTTCCAACCCAAAGAACTTTCATGGAATCAGAAATGTTGAATCGGAAATGTTGTGGTGTCATGGGTTTGTATTTGAAAATGTTGCTTGATTTATTGATTGTATATTGGAGTATAAGGTAAGCAGCTATTGGGAAGAAGGAGATAATGGGATATTTAAGTGAATATTGGTGGGTGGAATGACTGAGGCGATTTGCGTAAGTTGGGTGATGATATTTGGAAGTTCAGTTAAACAAAGGTTTTTGATTTAGATTAGGGTTGGAGTGAGAGAAGGGTGTTTTGGTCGGAGGTTTGGCATGATTGGTCTCGGTTAGTTTGAGAGGAGTGCAAAAGAGGATTGTGGTGTTTTAAATGTAATAAATAATTAATTTGCTTTGATGTTTAACTTCTGTAAATAAAGATTTGTTTTTGTTTTTATACACTTTTGACATCTGGAAATGCTATCTATCTGAGATTTTGGATTCAGACAAGGTGTCTGTGGTGGCAGCATTGAATACAGAGGGGTGGTGCCCATTGAGGATAGAAGTTGCATAAATCTTGAGGGCATTTAGATGGTCCCAATATTTGGTGTCACATAAGGCGATCAGAAGGAAGTCCTTGCACTGGTGGCAGGGGTGAGGATCAGGGAAAGCTTTCACTCTTGGTAATTGCAATGGTCACCATGGCAGTCTTCACAAGCGGTGGGATAAAGGGTAGAAATCCTACATTTGGCCACAGTATTGGATTGACTGAGAGGGAACTCTCATAGTTGGTGGCACTGGTGATACTGGCCAGATGGAAACCCTACAGTTGGTGAGATGAGGGTTGGGAAACCACACAACAGTTCTCCACAGATCTAGTAACTGAAAGCCATGAGGAAATCTGTACCAGGACTTGGAATATGAGAAATGATTACTGTCTCTAGGGAATTTGTGGGGTGGGAGGACAAGAACTACTGGCTTTAGGGAAATACAAAGTCACCTGCTAGACTGTGGGTCAGAAGGTCCCCGGGTACTTCTGGGGTCAGAAGGTTTGGGAGGTCAGAAGGTCCAGAACATAAGAAGGACCACCTCAGAGTTTTAATTTTTTTTTAAAGTAAGGGAAGTTGTTGTTGTTGTTTCTTAAATAAATAACTAAATAGGTTGGAGGGAGGCTGCAAATTGAAACCAGGGCTCTTGGATTCTCTTGGAAGGCTGTTTGAAGATTTAAATAATGGGAGCTCCAGCTAGGACTGTTTTGTTGTTGTTGTTGTTTGTTGTTGTTGTTGTTGTTGTTGTTGTTGTAAGGGAACTGTTCTTGTTGAAGTAAAGGGTACTCGATTCTTTGGAAAAGGAACTTAAGAGGATGTTAAACTGAAAAGGGGGCTGTTAAATATCACAACTCTTTACTTCTCAGAGTGGGGAAATATACGTAATGATGTAGGAGTGTTAGAAAATCAAGATGCCTGCAAGACTTCTATGTTGTATTAAATATGAGTAGCCGCTCTCTCACACTGGCTTGTGCCAGCATCTGGATTCAGTTCCCTTTCTGCAGTTATTACTCACAAGAGTCATTAAAAATCTTGATAAACAAATAAATAAATAAGAACGGAAATCTGCATCCCTCCTCGGCTGTCACCATCCCTCTTTTGAATTCCCCAAGGAGTTGAACCAGAATTTCTGTGCTGCTTTTTTTTAATCAGACAGGGGAGATAAAGGCAAGAGAATTAATATGAAATGGAGGGAGCAATGAAGATCTTCCACAAAGAGACATGTGAAAAAATGTGTGCAAGGTTTGCTTAAACGGGGGGGGGGGGGGGGGGGGGGGAGGATACAGATTGTCCTCAGTTGCAGAATCTGGGGCATTGTCTCCCTGGCCCCCACTAAAGGCCAAAATGACTTTGCCTTCCTATCTAGGGTCAATATTTGTTGGGGGGAAGGAATGTGTTCCCACAATGCAGACAATGATGGGACAGGGAGGTAGAGGTGAACTTGGTTAAAAATAAATTCCCTTAGCTCAGAAGCTAGTACTGGCTCTCACTCTGCTGGATGGAGAGAAATACTTTGGATGCATCAACTTTTTCTGATCCAAGGTTCAGCTTTATAGCTGAACACACAGAAGGGGGAGATCAGATGTTTGAGCCAGAGCTTTGTTTGCAGGGATGGCTCAGGTGGGTGGGTGGGAATCATCACTATTGTACAATGCTAAAGTTGGTAAATGATACTATTGCAGAGAACAATGTAATACATAGAGGCATCAGAAGGGCATATACTTACTCCCCCTGCATGTATATGCATTTATCTGCAAGGTTTCATTTATAACTACAAGCAATGTATATAACTTATGCAAGCCACAGACAAAAACTTAGACCACAGGCCCAAGTGCATTTACCAGGCAGTTAGTGTCATCAAGCTCCATTTGGTCTATTTTTGAGTGAAGATGCTTATGATTAGACTTATTTGTCTGGTAGCTTTATTTGATACACTCAACATTTTGTGACTTTTAATTAAATGAACATAATATAATTATTATATAGAGCCAGTGTGGCATAATGGTTTGAGTGTTGGACTATGACTCTGGAGATCAGGGTTCAATTCCCTGCTTGGCTATGAAACCCATGTGACCTTCAGTAAGTCACATGCTCTCAGCCTCAGGGGAAGGCAACAACAAATCTTGCCAAGAAAACCTCATGATAGGTTCACCTTAGGGCCGCCAAAAGTTAGAAACTACCTGAAGGTATCCCTCTATCTATTAACACAAATGGAGACATATATGCGGTATGCTTTATGGTCGCCATAAGTCAGAAACAACTTTGAAGGAACACAGCAACAAATATACCTATTTACTGACCTCCCCTGCCCCTACAGAACAGATATATTGAAATAATAACTTTTTCCTTTGACTATATTTCAAAGGGACTTAAATCCTTCCAAAAATCAAAGTTGGGACCCTGGGCAGATTTTTTTAAAAATGGCAAAGAACACAGATTGGAAGAGAAGGATAAAAGGAGAAGGGGAGACTTTGCTTCTCTGTGTGTATCTTTATGAATGGCCTAGAAGTTCTGTCTACATAACACTTTTCCCACTCGGCAGTACATAGGGGCATAAATGCAGCTATTAAATATGCCTGGGTACAGATTTTGTAGCCCTGGCTTGCCTAGGTATTGCTATAAAATATGTATGGCGTGTGTGGAGAGTGAAAGGAAACTAGGCAAATGTGCCTTTGCATCCCAGGTAGGCATTTTATAGAAGAGTGTGTGCATTTTGGACCATCAATCTATATTCCCAGTCCTGTCCATCTAGCCAATTGTCTACCTTTCTCATGCCCAGTCCGTATTCTCCCTCCCTTTTTCTTTTTTCAGGGGGAGGTATGGTGGATGTAGACCAGACAATCTCTTTGCAGCCTTTTTTGTATGCTGCTCACGCAGGTAAATCAAACTCTGTGGCGGGGCCATGAACCTTGGCTGCTCCCCCAGCCCCTGTTATTCCTCAGTAGCTATTTGTACCTCAACTCCCTTGCTTTCTCTTGCAAATTCAGAGAGACACCCACACCAGCATCTCCTATATTCCTCTGGCACATGTGTCTTAAATGCACAGAACCTGAATTATATTAAGAGAAGGGGGAGAGGGGGAGAGAGAAATGATTTCATCTCTCATCTAGCTCCTCTGTTTATGAAAACCCCCAGACCCCATTATTCTATAGTAGCTATCTATACTTTGCTTTCTCTTGTAAATTCAGAGACCCCTACACACACCTGATCTCCTATAGTATTTGGACAAATATGTCTTAAATGCACAGAGCCCGCATTGTATAGGGGGGGAAAACAATTTCATCTCTCATCCAGATCCTCTGTTTATGAAAATCCCCAGACCCTATTATTCCAAAGTAGCTATATATACCTTACTTTCTCTTGCACATTCAGAGACACCCCCACACCAGGATCTCTTATAGTTCTCAGACAAATATTTCTTAAATGCACAGAGCCCAAACTGTATGGAGAGAATGGAAGGGGGGGGGTACTGAAATGATTTCATCTCTCCACTGGTTCTTCTGTTTATGAAACCCCTGACCCAAGGCCCATCTGAATGCAGCATTGCTTCATACAGTCCCAGCAGTAGAGCCCCCCAAAGTCTCCTGACATCTCTTCCTAGACTCCCTTCTTGCTGTTAACTTTTTCCTGGCTTCTTTTCTCGCCCAGGAGGAGAAAGGGGGCTGGGAATGATGGGACCTGGGATCAGCCTTGCACCCATGAGACCAGCTGGCCAGTGGCTGTGGGGAGGCAGGGGAGGCCTATGGAAAAGGAGGAAGGGGGGGATTGCAAGGATTGCAGAATGCCTACTTTGCACTGCAAACTCTGGGGCTTCCACACACTGCACTGCGGTGCCCCCTTCCATCCCTCCCTCCCCCCTTTCTCAACCCGCTGCCTCTGCAGTTCTACAGACAGCAAAGCACTAATATTGTCCTCCAAGTCAAACTAAAGGGGGGAAAGGGAAGGAGGGAGGCCTGAAGGGAGAGAGGGAGACAGACAGCACATTTCCAGCCCTCATCACCCCCCCCTCACTCACTGCTTTGCCAAAAAGAGAGAGAGAGAGAGAAAGGAGAAGTTTTAACCTGTTTTACTGAGCAAAATTGCTTGGGCAGCAGAGATTGAGAAGGCAAGGGGGAGCAAAAGAATTGGAGGGGGATTTTTTTTTAATGCAGTCCAGAGGATGGAGGTGAGAGGAAAAGGCAACCAAGGCTTGGAAATGATGAGCTGCAGTGTCTGGAAAGGCGGGGGGGGGGGGGGGGGGGAAGGGGGGGAGAAATAGTTTTGAGAAGCCTTGTTGGATGTGGATGAGAAAGGATGGAGGGAGACCCAGATCTGCATTGCTGAGGGTTTCTTTGCTCCCCCTGGATGGAAAGATTTGGGTTTGAGTGGATGGGGACAGGAGATAGCCTGCTTAGCTTTGCAGGGAGATTGGGGGGGGGGGGGGGGTTTGCAAAGCTGCAGTAGATCAGGAGGTTTCCAAAATGCAGGAAGGGCAGAAGAAAGGTGATAAGTTAGAGGTGATTTTTGGAGTGGATGAGGAAACCAAGGGAGAAAAATGAGACCTGCTTTTCAGGGCTAGGGGTGGCAGGGCCTCCTTCTGGATTGCACAGCCCTCCTCCCTTGACAAGGACCAGCCAAGCATCCTCAATCTGGTGCTTGTATGTCAAGGTACCCCTCCTGCTACACGCAACTACACTCATTCGCACGCTCAGGTTCAGCAGGGGGACTTTCTCTGGTCCATTCGGTTTTCTTTTGGAATGGCACTGGCAAATGTTTTCGAAAATCCCAGCTACCATTCTCATCCATCACATACTAATTATGCTGCATCTGCACTGTAGAAACAATCCGTTTTGACACCACTTTAACTGCCAGGGCTCAAGGCTATGGACTTCTGGGAATTGGAGTTTGGTGGGGGCACCGTGGGTGCCCCCACCAAACTCCAATTCCCAGAAGTCCATAGCCTTGAGCCCTGGCAGTTAAAGTGGTGTCAAAACAGATTGTTTCTACAATGCAAATGCAGCCCATGGTCCCATCATATTTGGGGCACCCTAAACTTTTCTTTTTCCCACTGTCTCACTTGGACCTGTTCAAGCCCCAGTTTCGACCCCCCCCCCCCAGTCCCAGAGGAACCACTCATGGGGCAAAGAGTTTTTACACAAACAGCCCATCAGCATGACTACATTCCCTTCGACACACACTTGTGCAACATTCCCAGGGCCACATTTGCACATGGGTGTATTTGCAACAGGACCACAGTGTGTCTCTCTCCGCCCCAAGGAATCTTTCCCCACCACCTGGAGCCTTCCCAGCTCCTTGGATAGCAGCTCCCATCATCCCCAGGCAGCATGGGTCTCTTTCAAGGGTGCTCTTGTTGTGCAATCCTGCATGACTAGCTGGTCCTTGTGGTCCCTTCCAGCTCTAAGAGTCCATGACCCACGATGATGGGAACTGCAGTCCAATTCATCTGGAGGGCCCCAGGTTGGTGCACTCTGTCCTAACCAATTCTTCCTTTCCTTGCTTGTCAGTCTGCATTAGCTCAGGCCAACATATTCCCCTGTTGGGCAGTTCCAGTGCCCTTTGCACATTGCTTACAATGTGTCTGACTTCCTTGCCTGTCCTTTGCGTGAGGTTTCACTGGTGCCCTCAGTCCTTTCATTCCTGGTCTACCACACTGATTCTTATCAGTCCCATCTTTTTCTATGACAAGACCTGCCTTCCCAGACACATCCTTGCACCCGGGGCCAGTCACTCATCTGTCTTTTCACTTGATTTTTATGCTTCCCAGCACTCTTGTGCCTCCTTACCTGTGTTCTAGTGTGCGCATTGTCTCATTGTCTCTGAAACATGTCACACAAAAAATGCCTTGCCCATCACTATTGTGCATCGCTTTTCAAAGTACTATTCTCCTTATTCCTTTTAATGCATCACCTTTCACCCCACCTCTTTGCTCCTCTTCTCCTAAGACTGCCATTTCAGCATTCATCAATGTGTGAAAAAGAAGGTGGAAGAGATGTCTTTGGGAAGGGACTCAGGATTCCCAATAAAGTTGAAAGCGGGCCTGCTTTTGAATAAAGCCATTGTATAAAGAAAACAGAATTTTAAAAAATTAATGTAATTTATCCTGGTCACCTTTTTTAAAAAGTTTATGAAAAAAACCCAAGCCCCCATTATTCCACAGGAACTATCTATATACCTTGCTTTCTCTTGTAAATTCAGAGAGTCACCCACACCAGGATCTCTTATAGACCTCAAGCAAGTATGTCTTAACTGTATAGCACCCAAATTGTATGGGGAGAATGGAAACACCCCCCCCCATGATTTCATCTCTCCATCACTTTTTCTGTTGATGTATTTGTAACATTCCCAGGGCCAGAATGTGTGCCCCTTCTCTCCTCCCCAAGGAATCTTTCCCCACGGCCTGATGCCTTCCCAGCACCTTGGATTGCAGTTCCCATTATCCCTAAGCAGCATGAGCCTCTTTCAAGGGTGCTTTAGGTATGTCTTCCTGCATGACAAGGGGGTTGGAGCAGTTGGCCTTTGTGGTCCCTTCCAGCTCTCAGATTCCATGTCCTGTGATAATGGGAACTGCAATCCAACTCATCTGAGGGGCCCCAGGTTGGTCCAGGCTGTCCTAGCCAGGTCTGATTCTATGGCCCATTTTTAAAAGTCTTGTCACAGTCCCATGAGGAGACGTGGATAAGAAATTGCTATCACTGCTACTAGAGATTAGGGAAGAACCGTAGTTTTGTGGCAAAGAGCATATACTTTGCATGTATATGCTCCCAGCTTTAACTCCTGGCATCTCCAGTTATTAAAAGTAATAGGACTTTCTCTGTGTGTGTGATCCTTTCCTGCCAGAGACCTGTCACAAACAGCAGATGGCCAGGGGCCCAAATGGACTAATGGTTTGATTCACTGGGTGCCAGTCACTATTCTCATACAACAACCAATCCAGCCATCAATCCTTTACATATCTGATTTGGGATTACATCCCACTAAAATCTGCGGGATTAATTTTTAGCTGAAAAGGTATGTGCATTAATCTTAAATCATGTCTCTGCATTTAGTTCTCTCCCGTTACCTCCTCTCTCCCTCCTTTCTTGTCTCCATTGTTGTCCACATTTAAATGTGCAAGTTCCTAGGGGCAGAGACCCACCTCTGTCTGCATTTTGTTTAAAAACAAACTATTTCATTGTTTTTGCTTTGTTTATTTACTTCCCCAAACTGATTCCCCCACCCCACATACCACTGTTCTTCTCTTATCCTTCCCCTGTTGTTTCCTCTGCTATCAGGCTTTTAGGCAAGCTCCTAGGGGGCAGAGACTGGTGAATGTTCCCTTTCTTTGGTTTGCTGACTTGACTTCTTTGCAAAGTGCCACCGGTTTGTGTGCACAACAATTCACTGTGATCATGGCAAGATACTAACAGCTGCAAAGAGGAAGGACTATGGAAACCATGCCCCATGAGGAAAGGTTTAGGGACCTGGGTATGTTTAGCCTGGAGAAGAGAAGGTTGAGAGGTGATATGATAGCCCTCTTTAAATGTTTGAAAGGATGTCATGGATGGAGCAAATTTGTTTTCTACAGATCCAGAGAACAGGACCAGGAGCAACGGATTCTAAGTCTGGGAAAAGAGATCCCACCTCAGCATTAGGAAGAACTTCCTGACAGTAAGAGCTGTCAGTGGTGGAGTCTCTTTCTTTGGAGGTTTTTAAACTGAGGTTGGATAGGCCATCTGTCAGAGGTTCTTTGACTGTGTATTCCTGCATGGCAGGGGGTGGACTGGATGACCCTTGGGCGTACCTTCCAACTCTATGATTCAATGGTTCTCTGACTTTGAAACCAGCTTCCACTAAACAGTGATACCTTGATCGGTCCACCCAAATGCACCAAATACAGGTGGCTTGCAACATCAATTCTCTTTCTCTCCTTCCTTCTCAGTCTGCCATTGTGTCATTCCTTCTCCTACTTCCCCAGCCCTTTCCCTCTTTCCTCCTTTTCTTTCTAGACCTTTTCTTTCTTTCAGCCTCTCAGGCTTGCATCCTTGCAACATGTAGGGGTTGGCCAATCCACCGTTTTGTGGATTTGGGGTGGCCTTGTCCTTTGCTACATGGCCATCACGACTACCCCTGGCTACAGCTTTTAAATTAGAAACCATCTCAAAAACTAGAAGGAGGAGATGTCGAGGTAACGAACTGGCCGCAGGTTTGGGCTGCAAGGCTCAACGGAGGGGCGAGAAGGGGCTTCCTTGCCTTAGAGAGGGCCATATCTATCTACCTCACCACAATCGGATCGCCTAGTGGTTAGAGACTCTCCTCGATTCCGACTCACCCTGGCCATCTTATTCTCCTCCCTTCTCAGACTTTCTTTCCTTCTTTCTCCTTCATTCCCAGCCCTTCCTTCCTTCCTTCCTTCCTTCCTTCCTTCCTTCCTAGAGGACCTTCTCTCAGGTTTGCCTGCTAGTCGCAACATGCATTTGGTGCCACTCAAGCCTTTGGTAGGTTAGGGAAGCTCTTGTCCTTTGCTACTCCTTTGCTACTCCTGGATAGATAGATAGATAGATAGATAGATAGATGGCTTTTCGGAAACTGGAGGCAGAAGACGGAGAGGCAACGAATTGGCGGGTCTGGGCTTGGCAAGGCGCAAAAGAAGGGCGAGAAGGGGCTCCCTTGCCTTAGAGGGCCTGATCCTGGAGCCTCCCCGGTCGGATCGCCTAGTGGTTAGAGACCTCCCCGCTTTCCCACTCCCAGACTTCCCCAGCCTTGAGCCATGGCAGCTCAAGCGGTGTCAAACCAGGTTATTTCTCTGCCGTGCGGAGGCAACTAGAGGGAGAAGCAGAGGGGGAGGCCAGCATTGGAGGGAGGTCTGGGTCCCAAGTGTTCCCTTTCCTTCTGGGCTCCCTCGTCCCTCCCCGGACGGACGGACGGACGGACGGCCTAGTGGCTAGAGCCTGCTCCCTCCCTCCCTCCGGCTCCCTCCCTCGGTTCCCCGGACTCACCCTGGCCATCTTGGAGGAGTAGGGGTCTTCGAAGAGGGCCCAGACCTTGGGCTGCATGCCGGCCCACCACCCGAGCTTCCTGCCGTCCTCCTGGAGGCAGAGGCGCTTGAGGTCCCCGCTCTCCTCATCCTCCTGGCTCTCGGGGGTCTCGAAGCTGTCGAGGGCCTCCTCGGCGTCGCGGTGCTGGCGGTAGTTCATCCAGCAGCAGGCCTCCACGTCGGTCTCGTCGATGCCCCAGAAGGCCAGCTCCTCCTCGAAGAGCGGCCCGCAGACGTCGGCCGGGCAGTGGAGCTTCCCCGTCCGGTAGTAGTTGAGCACGTAGGCGAAGACGGCCGGGTGCCGGTCGAAGAAGAACTCGTCGGCCTTGGCGTCGTAGTCGAAGTTGCTGCAGGCGTCCGGCTCGGTGAGCCACGAGAGCCGCGTCCCCGGCAGGGTCTTGAGGGTGCTGCGGTAGGTCTCATGCCGGATCCCGCCCACGTTGATCACGATCTTGTCGTTGTCCTCGTTCCGGCCCATCTCCCCTTTCAAACATGACTTGGACGGAGGCTTGTTCCCAGACTTGCGCCCGCGGAAAGAGGAGACGCACACTGAGCTCAGCATCGGGGGCACCGGCGCCGGGACCCGACGGGGGCGCCCAGGGGGGCGGGGGCAGGGGCGGGGGGCGGGCCCCGGGCGGAGGGCCTCAAATCAGGGGGCCAGGCGTCATCGCCGGACCCTCCCCCGGCTCCGCCCTCCCGCCCTCCCCCCGCGGCGGGGAGGGAGAGCTTTTGGGGAGGGGGCGAGGAAGAGAGGCAGGCAGGCAGGCAAGCAGGCAGGCGCCGGCGGACCGACGGGTGGGCTCCTTGGCTTCGACGGGGAGGGCGCAGGGGACGGGGGAGGAAGAGGGGGAAGAGGGGGGAGGAAGAGGAGGGAGGAAAAAGGAGGAGGAGGGGGCAGGAGGCTGGAGTTGGCAGGGAAAGAGCCCGCGGCGCAGCGCCGGGGTCTGCAAAGAGAGAGAAAGGGACAGGGAAGGTGAGTGCGATGGACTCCTCCGCAACCTCTTGCGATTTCCCCCCCGGACCCCCCTCTCCCCCTGCCCTGCCCGGTCCCTCCTCCCTCTCCCCCGATCCATCATCTCCAGCCGCCACCAGACGACCCCCCGAGCTCCATCTCCCCTCCCCCTTGCCCCGTCCCCTCTGCCGCCCCCGCCGCCGCCCCCCATCGCCCCCTTCCTTCGCTCCCCTTGGGCTCGGACCACCCCCCGATCCTCCGTGGCTGAGCCCCCCTCCGGCCGCCCCCCACCCCCACCCCCAGGGACCATGGCTGGCCCCATCGCCCCCCATCGCTTCGCTCCTGCCCTCCTCCTCCTCCTCCTCCTCCTCCTCCTCCTCCTCCTCCTTCGGGTGGGCTTGGCTCTGTCCGCGCTTTCGCCCCCTCTTTCCCCCCCGGCCCCCTCCCCTCTGCCCTCCAGGCTGGCATGGCACCCTGGGCACCCCTTCGCCCTCTCCCCCCCGGCGCCCCCCGGCTTGATTCTCCGCTCTCCCCTCGGTTCTCTCCCCTTCATTCATCGGGCACTTTCTCCTCCTCCATTCAGTCCCATCCATCCATCCCTCCTCTCTGTCCTTTGCCACGGTCACCACTCTTTTTTCTCTGGCTTCCTTCCTTCCCTTTCTTACATGATCATGCTTGCGTTTTGTTTCTTCCTCTCGTGTTTTCTTCCTCCCTCCCTCCCTTCCTTCCTTCCTTCCCTCCTTCCTGCCTTCCTTCTCGTCTCCTCACTCTTTCATCACTCTTCCATTCTTTCTTCCCCATTCCCACCCTTTTTTCCTTTTCTTTTCCTTCCTTTCTTCTCAGTGGGCGACTTTTTCATTCTTTCTCCCTCATTCACTTGCCCTTCATCTTCCCCTCTTTCTTCTATTCTCAGCTTCTCACTTTTCCTCCTTCCCTTCCTTCCTTCTCGTCCTCTCAGCCTTTCTTTCTTTGCTCTTCCATTCTTGCCTCCCCATTCCCATCTCCTTTTCCTCTTTCTGTCCTTCTTTCTCAGTCGGCCACTCTTTCATCCTTTCTCCTTCATTCACAGCCCTTCATCTTTCCCCCTTTCTTCTATACTTCGTTCTCAGCTTCTTGCTTTTCCTTCCTTCCTTCCCATCCTCCTACTCTTTCTTCGCTCTTCCATTTTATACTTCGTTCTCATCTTCTCACTTTTCCATCCTTCCTTCCTTCTCATCCTCCCACTCTTTCTTCGCTCTTCCATTCTTTCTTCCCCATTCCCACCCCCTTTTCCGTTTTCTTTCTCTCCTTCTTTCTCAGTCAGCCACTCTTTCATTTTTCTCCTTCGTTCACAGCCCTTCGTCTTTCCCCTTCCTTTCTATACTTCGTTCTCAGTCCCTCTTCTTTCCTTCCTGTCCTCCAACTCTTTCTTCACTCTTCCATTCTTTCTTCCCCATTCCCACCTTCTTTCCCTTTGCCTTTCTCTCCTTCTTTCTCAGTCGGACACTTTTCCATTCTTTCGCCCTCATTCACATCCCTTCATCTTTCCCTTTTTCTTTACCCTTCCTTCTTCCTTCCCTCCCTCCTTCTTCTTTTCCTCCTCTCTTCCTAGTTCTTTTTGCCACTTTTTCCCATTCCAAGTTCCTATCACAGTTTTCTTCTCGCACTCCGGTTCCCCCGTCTCACGTGCTGCATCCGCACTGCAGAAATCATCCGCTTTGAAACCACTTTCACTGCCCTGGCTCAGTGCTGTGGCATTCTGGGAAGCACCGCTCTGGTGCCGCAGCAAACGACACTTCCCAGGATTCCATAGCATTGGGCCATTGAGCCGTGGCAGTAAAAGTGGTGTCAAGACGGATGGCTCCGCTCCGGGCCCACAACAAACTCCAATTCCCAGAATTCCATAGCCAAACCGAGTTATTCCTCCAGTGTGCATGCATCCTATGAGGATCATGCCCCCTTCTCGGCAGGGCCTTGCCTGCGGTGGCTTCCCCACAACTCTCATCCCTTCCTGAGCTTAGCTTAACCTTCCTTCTCGGACCGGGGGCTCGTCCTCGAAACCTACTGGGTGACCTTGGGCAAGCCACACTCTCTCAGCCTCAGAGGAGGGCAAAGGGCACACCTCTCCTCTGAGCCGATCTTGCCAAGGAAACCCCATGGTAGGTTCGCTTTCCTAAGTCGGAAACAACATTTGAAGGCACACCACAAGAGCAGCAACCCATCGCTATAGGGCTGCCCCTCCGCCATCGTCAAGCTCCCATTGCCTCCCCTTCCCTCTTCTCCATTCATTCATTCATTCATTCCTCCACTGTCCTTTCTCTGCCTTTGAAATCCCCTCTCTTCCTCCCTCTGTCCACCTTTTCTTTGGCCCCTGATTCTTCCCTCCATCTCGAGATCATCCTCCCCCCCCCCAGCCCCGTTCCTCAGAGGCTACAGAACAATTCCTCCCCATTCATTCCTCTTCTTGCACTTCCCTCTTCCCCTTCTGTACCATTCTCCACTATAATGCAGCGCATGGTGCACTTCACCCACCGGCCAGCCGAGGGCGCCTCATTCCCCTTCTCTTTCTTCCCCTTCCCCAGTCCTTGCTCCCTCCTTCAGCTCTGGACTGGAGCTTGGGAGAGTAAGGGCCTGTACAGCCAGCCAGAAATAATCCAGTTTGAGACCACTTTAACTGATTGGGCTCAGTGCATGGGAACTGTAGTTTATTGTGGGACCAGAGCTCTCAGACAGAGAAAGCTCAATTCTCGGGGGGGGGGGGGGGGATACAATTCCCATGATTCTCTAGCATTGAGCCAGGACAGTTAATGTGGTCTCAAACTGGATTATTTCTAGCAGTCTGTACAGGTCCTAACTCTTTTGCATGGTAACTTTCAGAATCTCCTACCCCTCCTCTTCTGCACTGGATAAATAATCTGGTCTGACCCCACTTGCACTGCTATGGCTCCATGCTATGGACTTCTGGGAACTGTAGGTGGTTGTCAGAACCAACCAACCAACCAACTAATCCACTCTGGTGTCACAACCAACCACAATTCCCAGAATTCCATAGCGTGGAGCTGTGGCAGTTCAAGTGGGGTCAAGCCGGATTGTTTCTCCAGTGCAGATGCAGCTCTGGTCAGAGTGGTTTCTTACCATGGGCTTGGGAGTTATAGTGCAGGAGGATAATTTTGCCAAGCTCTGCTGCAAAAGTATGTAGAGAGAGATCTGGTAGCACTTTTTGAGATTAAGTACTGAAAGAAAGAAGTTGGCAGCTTCTACGAAAGCTCCTGCTGCCAGCTTCTTTCTTTCAGTACTTGGTCTCAAAGGTGCTACAAGATCTCTCTCTACATCTCTGATTCCACAGACTTACACGGCTATATATCTTTGAACTCTGCTGCAAAAGTCCTTCCAATGCCCTCCATTTCTCTTTTGCCTCTGCCCAGGAGTCTTCCCTGTACCTCTATTTTTCTCCCTGCAGACAGCCCTTGAGGTCTCTCCACTCCACTTCCACGAGGTCTTTGTGGGTCACCCAATGGGGGGGGGGGCAAAGAGGGGGCCCTTGGGTTACAGGACCCCTCTGAGCCCTTTCCATCTTCTCCATGCCTCCTCATCCCTTGTTCTCCCCATTGCTACTTCTCAGCTCCTGATCTCTCCTTTCTCACACTCTCCCCATGGCCACTTCTCTTGATCTCTTCCCCCTCCATCAGTCCCCATAACTATTTCTCAGCCCCTCTTTTTCTTCCCTCTCCACCATTCCCCATAGCTATTTCTCAGGAGCTCCTGATCGCTCCTTCCTCCCATACTCCCCATGGCGACTTCTGAGCTTCCAATCCTCCCACAACTCCCCATAGCTCCTTCTCAGCTTTTGATCTCTTCCTTCCCTATTCTCTCCCCATGGCTACTTGGTCTCTTCCCCCTTCACAACTCCCCATGGCTATTTCTCAAGCCCTGATCTCTTCCTCCCCACACACTTCCCATGGCTCCTTCTCAGCTCCTGATCTCTTTCCCCTCCATCACTCCCTATGGCTATTTCTCATAATAAGCATTCCTTCCATCTTTGTAAATTGCTCCAAATCCCAGGCCTCCCACATCTTTCTTCTTCTCCAGCTTCCTGTCTCTGCTGCTTTGTCAATTTCCGCTTCTCCCTGTAGCATACTCCACTCTTCCCCAATCCTAGTGCCCTCTAAATGTGCAGGACTGCAACTCCCACTACTTCCCAGATGTAGTGGGGAGATGGGAGTTGTAGTTCAACACATCTGGACAGTGTTAGACGAGGGAGAACACTCTTGAGCCTTCTCCATCCTTCCTCTTGGCTAGTTGCAACAGTTCATTAATTGTGTGTGTGTGTGTGTGTGTGTGAGTGTGTGTGTGAATGAATATGCAGTGTCCTGTGATAATGAGAGAGAATTGGCACTGCGAGGAAAATGGAACAAGTTTGTGCTGATCCATCTCATTTCCTGGCGGTGAAATGAAGAAGTCGAGAAAGGACAACGGAGAGGAGAGCAGACTCTAGCACTGCCTCGTCCGCAACCTGATGTCCTCCGGATCTGTTGGACTACAACAGCCATAGCTGCCTGTACGATGATGGGAGTTGTAGTTCACACTGCATCTGGAGCCCACCCCTTGCTCCCATTGGGAAAGATTAGTCTAGTATAGGGGTAGGCAACCTTTTTGAGCCAGGGGCCGGGTTGCTATCCCTCAGACAATTGGGGAGCTGAAGCACCAAAAATAAATAAATAAATAAATAAATAAATAACTTTAAAAACATTTAAAAATATGCATGCACACTCTCTCAGCCCCAGAAAAGCCATGGCAAAACCCCTGTGGAGATTTTGCCAAGAAAACCCCAAGAACAAGTAATAACAACAATAATAAATATCATCATGGCGGGGGGGGGTCAGCAAGACCGGCCTGGGGCCGATCCAAAGGCCTTGGGGGGCCGCATTCGGCCCCCAGGCCTTAGGTTGCCTCCCCCTGGTCTAGCATATGAGAGAGAGTGTGGGAGGAACTGTACAAGGACATAATGGAGACTTAAAATACCTTTTTTTGGGGGGGGGGAAATAGATTCTCAAGCAATTTCTCCTGACCTGAATTTGCCTGCATTTCTCCACAGATTTATATTATCTCTATTTTTTAAAATTTTTTATTTTATATTAGGTCGATCTTGGATAGGGTTTGAAGGCATAAGATGCGGCCACATGTTCCTGAAACTATGAAATGTGGAAATTGGACAGTGTCTGGATGGGATACCACCTGAGGAGCTGGATGCCTTCTTCACAGCTGTGAATTCCAGAATGGGAGAAAAGTGGGGAATAAATGTAATAAATAGATAGCTAATATTAGGGATGTTTAAAGCTACAGTAGTGTTTGAAGAACAATTTTTAAGCAGCACTAAAATTGAGCAAATGAATGTTTAAAGTGACTGCATAAAAATAATCTGAAATGCCACAGTGTTTAGTTGTGTGTTTGTTTTTTTAAGAGAGCCAGCATGTTATAGTGGTTTGAGCATATTGGACTATGACTCTGGAGACCAGGGTTGAAATCCCTGTTCAGCCATGGAAACCCTCTGGGTGACTTTGGGGAAGTCACACACTCTCAGCCTCAGAGGAAGGCAAAGGCAGCCCCCCCCCCCCCCGAACAAGTCTTGCCAAGAAAACCCTACGATAGGTTCACCTTAGGGTTGCCATAAATCGGAAACAACTTGAAAGCACGTGACAACAACCAAGTTTCCTTCAAACAACTAATTAAATGATAGAATGAAAGTTTTGAAAGGTTGGGTTCAGTTTCTTCAAATTAAGATGTTAAATTAAAATGCTGTTTGTTTGCTTGCTTTTGCTAAATATTTTGATGGGGATGAGATTTCAAGAGAGAACAGGACTGTGTATGTATGCAAGGCTACATCTATATATGCAAGGCTATATCTGGAGAGACGGAAAATGGCATATATGGCAATGTACATTTACATATTATAAAATGGCTTTATATAGCATGAGAATGAAAGCTGAGTTTGTGGTGGTTTGGAATGTGTGTATTTGCAGGAGTATGGCAGAGCCAGTACTGAAACACCAAAGCAAACATTGGCACTTTTTGATTACCAAGAATGATAACTTCATTGTGTGCTCCACTTCGATTCCCCCTGTTTGCATAAGTGAAATCCTCACAGCAGCTGGAAGGGACATAGCTTTTCCATCAGTAATAACTGGTTGAGTCCTATCCCAGTTGCAATGTAAAGTATTTCGGAATGGTTTGGTCTTGAACAGGCCATTAAGAGCCATACCCTTTACAAAAGACCTGCTCCTAGCAGAGATGTCCTAAAGCTTGGTTTGATGATATTTCACAACAAAAATGTGTGGGAGGGGTTGTAGGCTTTTTGCTTTTTTTAAAAAAACAACTCTTCCTGGGGAGATAGATATGTTGATGAAGTCTTTGCATGGCTCAAGATGTGTACACTAAGAGGCACTTGTGTGTAAATAGGATGTGCATCTATGGCCTCTAAAGACTAGTTGTGCATTTGAGTGTAAGTGTGTTTGATGGCAGTGCTGAGCAGACCTTGGAAATGTCAATGTTTTGTGATTGCGGCTCCCAGTATCCCTCAGCCAACACACCCAACCGGCATGCAGTCTGGGGAATACTGTGTGAGGCAGTGCAAAAAGGTAATTTTCCCATGCTCTTTGTGGTATAGCAAAGCCACCTGTGTAAATTTCAGAAGAGGCTACTGGCACTGACACAGGGTTGCAGACTGCCAGAAATAGTGCAAATTGAGTCCACTTTTAGGGTTAGGGTTAGTGCTAGGGACTCATGGGAATTGTTTTTTTTTTCTGAGACATTGAGCCTTCTCTGTCAGAGAGCTCTGGTGCCACAATAGAATACAGTTTCCATGATTCCCTAACCCTAACCCTAACCCTAAAAGTGGACTCAATTTGCACTATTTCTGGCAGTCTGCAACCCCCCACAGTCAAGCCAGCTTCTGCAGAGAAGTGACCAGGGCTGCATCTGCACTGCAGAAATCAACCTGTTTGACACCGCTTTAATTGTTATGGCACAATGCTATGGAATTCTGCAAATTGTGGTCTTGTGGTCATTTAGCCTTCGCTGTCAGAGAGCTCTTGTGCCAAAACAAACCACAAATCCCAGGATTCCATAGCACTGAGCCATGACAGTTGCAGTGGTGTCAAACTGGATTATTTCTGCAGTGTGGATGTCCTCCAAGTTAAATTTCCCCAAAGAGGTAGCTAAGGTAGGGGGGTTGCAGACTGCCAGAAATAGTGCAAATTGAGTCCACTTTTAGAGTTAGGGTTACGGTTAGGGAATCATGGGAACTGTATTTTATTGTGGCACCAGAGCTCTCTGACAGAGAAGGCTCAATGTCTCAGAAAAACAACAAAAATTCCCATGATTCCCTAGCACTAACTCTAACCCTTAAAGTGGACTCAATTTGCACTATTTCTGGCAGTCTGCAACCCCCATATTCTCTTGAAGAGCAAAGAGGTTTGTAGTCTGTTGTTTTTGGTATGTGAGAGCTGAGGCTTACACATTTCTGTGTGACTGTTTTGTGATTGATTATGTGTGTAAAGTCAGTCCCAGAAGAGCATGTGAGAACACACGAAAGAAAATAAACACCTGCATCTGGACAAGAGTATGTAAGAATTTGTGTACGTAAGAATTTCATAGAGCTGCCCCAAACCCACAAAAAGATTATTTGCAATAGAAGCCTGTATGCTTTTTTAAAATAGAACTTAAGGAATACGGGGGTTGCAGACTGCCCACTTCTTCCAGTTTCAAAACTACTGGTTTTTGCAAGTGGTAGAAATATAAATAGTTTTTAACTGCAAGTCCTACAGTCAACTCTGATCATTTTTTACACAGATATCAAAAACTAGCCCTCTGTTCCCCACATTCAAATGTGGTGGTGTTGTAAGTCTTCAAGGCATTTTGAACTTATAGGACCATAAGATGACCCTATCATGGAGTTGAGAGTATGTGACTCACTCAAGGTCACCCAGTGGGTTTTCATGGCCAAGCAAGGAATTGATCCCTGGTCTCCAAAGTTGTAGTGCAATGCTCAGACCATTATACCACACTGGCTCCATGCTGATGTATACAAATGGTATCAAGGTATGTATATTATGGGTAAAATGACTAGAGCTCCCTTTCCAAACATGGTACCCTTGACAGATGGGGCTGTAATGCCGACATTCCCAGTCAATGTGGCATATGCTGTCTAAGGATGATGGGAATTATGCTAGTTTGGGGAGGGGAAGGCTGTCATATCAATCCCAGCCCTCCTTCAGTACCACCACCTGCTGCTGGGATTGATTTATTTTATTATTTAAGGCTGCAAAGCCATCCAAACTTATACTTCCGTTTACTTACTTACAATGGACTTACTTACTCCATTGAACCTAATTAGAGTTAGCTTTGGTAAGTATGAGAGCTTATCTGAGTGTTGTTACAATCTGTGTTCATTATAAAATTCTTTGGGAGACAAAATAACTGAAAGATGGTTTATAAAATTAATTAATGAATTGAGTCTAGTTGTACATTTTTAAAATGGCTTTTTAAAAAACTAACCTTTGAACATCTAAGGCATTTTAAAAAAACATTCAAATATATGATTTTTTTGGGGAGGGGGGTTGCCTCAAAATTAGAATCAGACACATTTGGTTTTTAATGAAAGGGTTGGATTCTTTTAAGCTTTCCTCTCTGTTACATGATGGGAAAGGAGCAAGGAATTTGGGAATGCTGTTCTGTGTGAATTTGGGTGAGGTATTATGCAAGCGTGAGCATATGTGTGTGAAAGTGAGCGGTATGTGAGAGTGTGCAAAGGCAAGAGCCTCTCGACACTGTCTTTTTAGTTCTTTGTGTTATAGTACTTGACCATCTACGCAAGGAAAGGTGCACATTAAAGCTATTGCCTTTCTCTCTGTGCTTTTCCTCCAGTATTATGTGTCAGTGTGTTAGCATGTTTATTTCCCTTCCCAATGGGAGCTGCATTTCTCTCTCTTTCTATTCTCGCCTCCCCATCACCATCAAGGCTTTCTGCCTCTCTGCACCAACAGAACAATGGCTAGCCCACAAAAGCAAAGAAGAAGGAGACACCACAGGCACTTACAGACACCCCACAAAACCACAATGACACACAGATGTGTTGTCCTTTCTCGCACTCTTGCCTCTGTTGCCCTTAAATCCTCTGTGAGGACTTCTGGACAAAGAAAAATAAATAAATAAATAAATAAATAAACCACTGCTTGTGCGCTCACACCGAGAGGCACTAGTTGTACACCAGTTGAAATCAAACACAGCACACAAACAACAGACCTCCTGAGTCATAATCTCTCAGTCCCAGTCATAGACAAACAATCTCTCTCCCTCTCCCTATCTCTCTCTCTGTGTCACACACAGACTGCCCACGCACAAACACACACCAGCAGCCTTCCTCTTTTTCACACTTTAGTGGACTCCCTGAAATGACCACACAGATTGCAGTTTCCTTCCTTCTTTCTTTCACTTCTTCCTTCCTTTCATCTTCCTTCCTTCCTTCCTTTCTTTCTTCCACCCTTCCTTCCTTCCTTCCTTTTCTTACCTTTCTTCTTTCCTTCTTCCTGCCTGCCTTCTGTCCATCCTTCTGTCCATTCTTCTTTCCTTTTCCCAACCTGTCTGCCTTCCTTCCTTCCTTTTCTCCTTCCTTCCTCCCTTCCATCCTTCTTCCTTTCTTTCCTTCTGCTGTCCTGCCTGCCTGCCTTCCTTCTGTCCATCCTTCTTTCCTTCCTTCCTTCAGCCTGCCTGCCTTCCTCTCTTTCCTTCTCTCCTTCCTTCCTTCCCTCCTTCCTTCCAGCCTGCCTCTCCACACCTAAGGCCTTCTCTCCCTCCTTCACATCACACACACCGCAATGGCACACAGATGTCTACAACCTCAGAGCCCTGCTCCATCCTTCCTCACCTCCATGCCACTGGAGGCCACTCACTCACTCACTCTCTCTCTCTCTCTCTCTCTCTCCTTCCTTCCTTCCTTCCTTCCTTCCTTCCTTCCTTCCTTCCTTCCTTCCTTCCTTCCTTCCGCAGGGTTCTTAGTGAGGCTGCGGCGGTGCGCTGTCCGCCGCCGAGGTGCTGAAAACTTCTGGCTTGCGCCCTTCCTTCCTTCCTTCCCTCCTTTCTTTCTGCCTTGCTCTTGGGCTCCATGCCCCCCCCCACACACACACATTTCCCCCCTCCTTCCCGACCCATCCATCCCCTTGTCCCCTTCCAGGCCAGCCTCCTCCCTTCCCTGGGAACAAAAACACACACAAGACACACACACACACTTAACAAGACCAAGACACAACACAGGAGCCACTGAAGGCCCATACTTACCTGCTACAACCAACCCCTGTGGCTTAATATTATTTTTGAGAGAGGATGGATGGATGGAAGGAAGGAAGGAAGGAAGGAAGGAAAGAAGGAAGGAAGGAAGGATGGAGAGAAGTGTTGAGTGGGGGGGGTCTCCCCCTCCTCTCCCCAAAAATCTAGCCAAGAAAGAGGGGGAAGGCAGCTCTCCCCACAGCCACCTCCTTTAGGAAATCTCCTGAAGGAGAAAAGATGGGAGGAGAAGGAGGGTGGGATCTGTTTTTTGCAGAAGGGGGGGGGGTTGAGATGCAGGAGGTGGCGGAAGAGGCGTCGGTCTGTGGGTCTGTGGCCCCCCCAAGGCCCCCCCAGCCCTTGTGCCTCTCCGCTTGCTTCCCAGCCCCCCAGCCCTGCTCTCTGGATGCAGGCTGCGCCTTCTGGTACTGCGGACCCTGCGATGACATCACGGCCTCTTAAGGTGGAATTTTGGGGCTTCTCAGGCAGGCACTGGAGGTTTGGGAGGAAGGGGCCTGGGAATCCAAAAGGGAAGGTGTCCTTGAAGGCAAGGGTCCCAGATCCTCAGGCCAACCACGCTCCCTCTGGAACCAGAGCAGGTCGCTTTCCATCCCTCTCCAGAAGGACAGAAAAGGGGATGGGAGACAGAGAAAGGGAGGAAGAGGAAGAAGAGGAAGAAGAGGAAGACATAGAATCATCATCATCATCATCATCATAGAATTGGAAGAGACCACAAAGGCCGTCCAGTCCAACCCCCTGCCATGCAGGAACTCCCAATCAAATCATCCCCAACAGATGGCCATCCAGCCTCTGCTTAAAGACCTCCAAGGAAGGAGACTCCACCACTCTCCGAGGGATTGTGTTCCACTGTCCAACAGCCATGTGGAGAGGCATGGGGTGTGTGTGTGTTGGTGTTGCCCAGCACACATCCACAAAGCTAGCCACTCCGCCAGCCCAGGTTCTGTGAAGCCACAAGTTGAGGAAGGGAGGCACTTTTCCCCAAGGAAGGGGCTTGAGAGACAATCCATCCCATCTCCACTTTAAAGCTCAGAGAGAAAGCCCAAGGGGATGTCAAGGCAAAGGGACAGGTAAAGGAGGAGGGTGACTGTAGCCACCTTAAAGAAAAGGGGGGGTGGGAGGCTGAGGTGAGTTGGAGGGGGGGTCCTGAGTCAGCTGAGGCTGGGGGGCAGCCAGGAAGATGGGGCTGCAGTAGGGAAAGAGTCCCATTTAGCTTGCAGTTTGGGGGGGGGAATCTCCAAAGTGTGTGGGATGGCAGGAAGGAAGCCTATATTAAGATGGCATGCCATCCCATGTGGCTGTGGGGGGGAAGGTGGCATTGTCTCATAGGGACCCATGGAGTCCTCCCACACCTCAAGGGCAGGATTTGAGGAAGCACAGCACAGAGACAAGGCTGTGACAGTGCTCTCTTTTCAGTAGCCTTGCTCCCAGGGAATCTGCTGTTCTCCCCAGCCAGCCTAAAAAATTCCCAATCCAGACATTGGTGGAAAGATCATTAGGCCAGTTTCCCCCCCCCCCCCCCCAGTGGCACATCCTCTATACATGTTGGACTGCAAATCCCATCATTACAAATCAGTGTGCTGATTGGGAATGAAGGGTTTTGCCCTACCAGGTCTGGATGGTGCCTCATTAGTGGAGGCTCTATTAGATGATGGGGTTTTATCTGCCCAAAGCCCCTGAGACAGGGTGGCATTGACTGACTGGGCATTTAAAAGGTATCATGTCCTGTCATCATGCAGTTCTTTGGCTGTGGCTCAGGGGCTCTGCAGATGTTGAACTGCAACTCCCAGCACCCTTCACTATGCTGACTGGGACTGCTAAGAGTTGCAGTCTGACAACAGCGGGAGGGCTGCATAATTCCCCTCCCTGTGATACCTAAAATCTGGTTTTAAAACAATGACCTCGGTTGCTGTCAACAGGCAAAATGTGGTCTTTATAGTATCTGGGATTATAGCGCTGGAGGCCAGCCTGTAGGATGTAGCGGTAATGGATGGAGGAACGTCTATTACACAAGGCTGAAATTAGTTCCTTGTATCAGTGCTTCTTAAACTATCTGATGTAGGCAACTGGCAGGGTTTGTTTCCCAATGTGCCAAGGGACAGCATCATATTTGTGCCCATTGACTACAGTTGTTTGTTTGTTTCTGGGTGTCTGTTCACACTACAGAATTCTAGCACTATTAGTCCACTTTAACTGGCTTAGTTCCAGCCTATGGAATCTTGGGGTTTGTAGTTTAGTGAGATACTGGTACACTCTATGAGAATTCAAAATGCCCCTCCTTGAACTGCAAATCACAGAATTCCATAGACTGGAACCATGGCAGGTAAGGTGGAACCATAGTGCTAGAATTCTGTAGTATGAATGGGTCCCTGGAAACTCATCATGGACTGACACTCAATACTTCACACCAGGAACAATCCATGGAACACCAGCTTGAATAAAGAAATTATTTGTCACGCATCTGCCTTCCTTAAAAAGGTTTGGATCACTCCATATTTAAGTGGACTCCAGATTGCTGCACCACAGCATTCATCAATCTTAACAAATGGTGTGGGGATGATGGGAAATGATGTCCAACATCATCTGGAGGCCACAGGTTGCCCAATCCGGCCTAAATCACAACATAAACTCTCTTAAAAATATTTCACAGAATAAGTTAATAATTTTGTATTGTGAACATCTCCTCTAATGTTTCTCTGTGAATTCTTTTCCCTACCATCCGTATGTTTCTCCAAAAGAAATCTGTGCGTGTGGAAGAAATGGAAATTGTGCATATCTCCACCCCATGCTCCCCTTCCTTCTGATATCCAGTGTGCTATGTCAGCCTCCCTGTCTCATCAATTTTCAGATGGGTTGGTTTACAACTTTCATCCCCCACACAGCATGGGAACTGTAGTCGGACACATCTGGAAAGAAGGCTGCATGACAGAGGCTAGAAGCAGCTGTGCTACAGAGTTATTATTTAGCCAGTTTCAAAAGCAAGTGTCAATTATTCATATTAAACTTATGAGCTCTGTGCATGGTGTGCAAAGCAAGTGGTGAAACTCGGGGGAGATCTGTCATGTACCGCTGTCAGGCACTGCAGGGACCCACCTGTTTTTACAAGACAGCAGCAGAGAGATGTTTTCTGGTGATCAAACAGGGTCTCGCAGAATAAACGAGGCCGTTTAACATTCTGCTGAGTGTGGCTGTATGCGCCTGCGTCCTGAGTGACAGATTTTAACTCTCTGTTTTCCTCTAGTATCGCCCACTGTGCCCTCATAGTTACTTGTGCGCAAAGATGAAGCTAGCTGTTCTCCCTTTGCTGGAAAGGATTTATATGAGTCCTCACTCCAATCCTACACATGGCACATGATCTAGGTCTGGTCCAAGACAGGTTTCATTTCTTGGAGGATGCACTCTTCATTTCAAGAAGTGCATTCTCTGGAATTCTGAAGGAATATATGGTGCACCTGCATATTCTCTAACTGTCCTGATTTGGCAAGAACAGTTCTGATCAATCTTCTGCCATCCCACTTTTTTCAGCTGCTTTTAAAATGTCCCAGTTTCTTTGCCTCCTCCTACTTTCCCCCTTTTGTCCTCAACTTACTTCAATTGCTGCAAACTGAGTTCAAAGGGCAAAAATAGTTTCTACTCAGATAACTCAAATTGGTTGGAGAGGAGAAGGAGGAGCAGAATTTTGTCTTTCCCAATACTCAGACAAAAGCAACCTGCTGCATCTTCTCCTAGCTAGTCTTCTCCCTCACTGATAGCTTTTGCCATCTTGATCAAACACATCCTGGTTTTCGTCTGTGAAATGCTGCAGGGCATGCACCTGCAGGAGAATACACCTCTTTATTTTTATTAAAAACTATTGCCATCTTCAAATTCCTTTCTGGATTATTTGTCCTGTCAGATTGGTTCTGATCATGTCCATTCACACCTCTAAACAGTATATCAAAACTTCATAAGAATTATGCTGGCAGAGCAGAAATGAAATGAAATAAACCAAGGCAAAACAGGACTTTTTCCAATAACAGATATTTATTGAGGAAAGGCAGCATATACATAAGACAAATATATTGGAAAACAAATATAGAAACCAGCATGGTAACTTGATGCAACACTGACTTTGCTAGGGATATGAAATGCTGTGTCAGGACAACACTTTTAAAGTTATAGAGGGCCTTAAGAAAGTTGTATCTTCGAAGGAAAGTGTACATTCTTACAAAGCTTCAGCACACCTTTCAGTTGTCCTGGATAAACTAATTACATCCAGTCTAATTGGAGAAAATCTAAAAGGGCTCACCACATGGACTACCTCTGTCATACCATCAATATCGCATTAGTCTACCCCACATTTCTGGCACCTAAAGAAAAAGGATACCTGAGGGCTTCCAAACACCTGTAACATCTGAAGGTCATTTGGTAGATACTGCTAGGTATCAATGACCAGGATAAAGATGATTATATCACAGGGAGTATAGGACTGGTAGTAAATAATTCCAATGAAGTACAATGGTATAAGTCAGTTATGGTGAATTGCAAGGGCATAAGTCAGCTATCGCAACTCGTTCTTTTGACGTCTAAATCTTTACTGACACACAATGACCCAAATCCTCCCAATCCAACTTTTAACCAAAGCAGAATCTATATATTAAATATCTGGAAATCTCAAAACGCTGGGATATGCTGAACTGAGCATGTAGTACTGACAGTTTTCCAGTCAATTAATAGACAGCTTATATGACTATGTTACAGTTAAGAAAAAGAATAAAATTAATGGTCCAGTAACTATTCATCATACTGCCACTGGAAAATATGTATACAAATAGATTAAGAAATAATTAGAAAAATATCTCAACCTCATTCCAAGGAAGTTGGAGAAGAGGGAAGAACTGGTTGAGATGACTGAAACCCATTTGACCAAACATTGCTTGGGTCTCTAGCATGACAATATAATCACAGAATATTCGAGCTGGAAGGGACCACAAGGGCCATCCAACCCCCTGCAATGCAAGAATATACATGTAAAGCACTTAGGAATGTGCCCTTCCTAAGATGTTTAGGTGGAATCTTTTTTCTAGCAATCTGAATCCATTGCTTTATGTTCTAGTCTCTGGAGCAGCCGTAAACAAGCTTGCTCCAACAAATATGTTGTTAACCACCTTGAGTCTCATTATTGGGAGAAAGGAGGGATCTAAATGAATAAATTAACAATAATAACTTTTATACAGATACCTATAGTAAAAGCTTTATGGATTTCATGCAGTATTCAAACCAGAATATTAGTCATAACAGAAGCACTATCTCTCCTTCACCTTACTCCGAAAATAATTGAAACTCTAGACTTGATTATTCTGCTAAGAGTTGCTTTGAGAATGTTTCATACAGAAAAGCAATTAAAGCATTTAATAAATAATTATGATTAGTAATGCAGCTCTGAACACAAAGTTTGATTCCACAACCCAGTGGGCCATGTAGCAGAATCAGACAAGTATTATTTAGCAGAACTGGACTTGCACCATGCAGGTGAAAGATTGTTGTTGTTCTTGTGAGCCTTTAAATCGTTTCCGACTTACGCAACCCTAAGGCGAAGCTATCATGGGGCTTATTTAGAATCATAGAATCATACAGTTGGAAGAGACTACAGGGGTCATCAATTCCAACCCACTGCCAAGCAGGAACACTAATCAAGATTTGTTCAGAGGAGGCAAGATTTGTTCAGAAGAGGTTTGTCATTGCCTTCCCCTGAAGCTGAGAGCACATGACTTGCCCAAGGTCACACAGTGGGTTTACATGGCTGAGCAGGGAATCGAACCCTGGTCTTCAGTCGCAGTCCAACACTCAAACCACTATATCACACTGGTGAAGGATAACATTAAAAAATACCCACTAAAGGAATTCCCTGCACATAGACTAGCAAGACAGGAATAAATGTTTTAAACTGACACTTCTCTGCTAGTTTTTTATTTGCAGGGAGTTTGTTAATGTAGGGAAACAATCAAAAATCACATTCACCCCCTAAATGCAGCCTGAATAACCAGTGTGGCCCATTCTATCACCTCATTCCACCAAATGTATGCTTCAGGCCTTTGATGGGCTTTACTATGGGGCTCTCGTTATCAGCATAATGTATTATGCAAATCACAAAAATGACAGTGTCTCCCATTTGCTGGTGCTACTTGATCTAAGAAATCAATTATATGCCTTTGATCAGTTTTATTCGATTGTGTGGCTGCAAATTCTGGAAGACGTCAGCAGAAGTATTAAGCGGCTTATGTCAGGCAGTGCAAGACATCACAGCAGGGATAAGAACTCTGTGTATAAGTTCAATTTTATCCAAGGGCAGCATTGCTGAGTGCAGATTGCAGCTTCAAAGACTCATCTACTTCAATTTAAAAGAGCCAAGTTTCTAGCCCACATGAAAACTTGTGGATGGTCTCTGTTGAAATCTCAGTAACCCTAATGGGTTTGGGGGTATGTGTGTCAGACTTCCATTGGATGGGAAAAGGAAAAGTCTTCAGCATCTCACTTAACTACTTTCCCCTCTCTTTCTTGCTATGTGCCCTTTTCCAATTTAGGGCAACCCTAAGGCAACCCTATCATTGGATTTTTGTGTCCAGACTTGTCCAAGGTGGGTTTGTTATTGCCTCCCCCTGAGTCTGACAGAGTGTAACTTGTCCAAAGGTTACTCAGTGGGTTTCTATACCCAAGCAAGGATTCGGACCCTGGTCTCCTAGAGTTCTAGTCCAACAATCAAACCATTATATCATGCTGTCTCTTTCCCCTCTCTCTACAACCAGCAAAATCAGATGAAATTTATATATGACATGCCAATTAATTTGATTTCCATGATTCTGTGCTGATCATAGAATAGTACATCATTTAAAAAATACTCTACTATCAGAGAATTATTATAGGATGAGTCTTTATAGGCCAGGTAGTCCAGCCTGCTGTTTGAAACTTAGAGCTAGAACAGCCCCAACAGAAGGCTATCCACAGAGGAACTTCCACTATCAAGTAGCTTAATTTCAAAATTAGAATACTGAAGAACAAATTGTGATATGGGAAAGGAGATGATACTCTTGTATAGATTGTTGTACAACTTGAAAAAGTATTTGTGGGGGGACTATAACTCCCAGAATCCTTGCTACCTGGGAGATTCTGCAAAATGCAGTCCAAAAAGTAACTTTCTCAAGCTCTGGATTCTAACTCCTTTCTTTCAAGCTCAGGTTTTGATTTTTAAGGAAATATATGTTTGCATACCCTCCACCATTTCATGGATGAAAACCTGAGCATGTGTGGCCCAGCAACATCATGGTGTGGTTAAGATGGCAAAAGTTATTCATGAGGAAGCACACACAAGCTAGGAGAGGCTGCAGAAGTTTACTTATTCCTGAGCCCACTGGGAAAAGCAAGACTCCTCCTCTCCTCTCCCTTCTATTTTTGCACTTTGAACTCCATTTGCAGCAACTGAAGTAAGCTGAGGACAAAGGAGAAAAATGGGAAGTGAGCAAAACTAGGACATTTTAAAATCAGCTGAAGAAGTGGGACAGCAGAGGGTTAATTGGGAATATCCTTGCCAAATCCTGACAGTAGGTGTGTGTGTGTGTTTGTGGTCCTCTAATCGACAAGGATATAACTTGCTTAACTAAGAAGTAAATGTATTTCTGCCTTGCAGTCCTTTGGCTGTGCACATATACAAATATAGTATTAATATTTAACACAGTGAAATAAATTTTAGGCACATTATGCTACGTATATTTTTGTGTTCACTGTTTTTCATTATCCTTGGCTCCCATGCCCCAAAAGCATCTGGTTACTGATCTGTTTTTTTAAAAAAGCAGGAAGGAAGCCAGTCTATTGCATCACCTCCAACTTTCAGCTAATGAATCATTGAAGGCTGAGCAATTAAGTGACATAAAGGACTCTTCTGCTCATCTAGTCTTACAAAAACATTGCCCATCTCCTCAGATACTGGGACTGCCATCTTGCTATTTAGGGAGTCTTACTTTCAGGAAATGAGGCAGCCATCACTTCTACCTCCCTTACACACTGCCTCATGGTCCTGTTATCTGAGCCATTTGTGTAAAGCCAAGCAGGACTTGGCTTGGAAATCAGTCCCAGTGACCTGAGCAGAATTGCTTCTGAGGAGAAATGCATGCATAGTCCCAACTAGGAGTTCAACATACAATAAGTGGGAGTGAGGGATTAAAGATAGGAGTGGAAGAAAGCCAAGTGGGGAAACCCCTGGACACTTCCTTTCCCGATTCAGGAATATCTTTAAAAGGAAAAGGAAAATTCCCAGATTGCAATTTCATCGTGCCATGATGGTTATTTTCCTCTGCCACCATGAGGGTTAGAAACTTTTTTTCTTTTGAGAACTGAATTATTTTCAGAAACAGTGAGTTCAGATCCCATGCCGTGAAATCCGATCTGCCTGCTATCAAACAATGCCTCCCAAACCTCTCTTATCATGTTCCTCTTATCAGCACCAGACGACACTAGACAGCTAACACTCTACAGCCTCACTGGCAGCAGTGGTAGTCTCTGTGGTTGGAGCTGCAGTCGTTCCCTCTGTGGCAGGAGCCGTCGTGGTTTCTTCTGTGTCAGAACTGGCACCGCATGCACTTTGTTTCGAAGGAGCTAAGCCAATTCGGTCATGGTCTCGGTCAAAGACAGAATAATACCGCCGGAGGAAAACATCCCCCAGGATCCAGAGCGGGCCAACAGGCTTAGGGATGTCGAGACTCATAAACCCACTGATGCACGTACTTACTCCTGACTGAGACACCTGGGGAAATGGGGAGAAAGAACCATGGCTCAGTGGTAGAACATTATGGGAGATTGATATGCCTCAAGATATCAGGAATTTTAAGGTTACCCACAATAGTTCCTTCACCTGAGTTCTCAAACTCACAGCTACTATTAGGTGGAGTAAGGCAACTGCCTCAGGTGATAAATATAGGGGGGCAGCATGAAAAATACTCTGGGCCATCTGAGCTCTCCGATCATTCCATTCTTATGCAGGACAGAGCTGTATATGCCACTTCACCTGTCCCAGTCACCTAAACTGTCTCGCTACCCACAGATCTGATGAAAGATGATATTTTGTCACTCGTATTAATATATTATTATCACTACCACTAACTTTATTTATATTGGAACATTGGAAATCAAGGTGACTTAACAATTAAAATGAGGGAAGGAGTTCCAAAGTTTAGGGGCAGCCACTGAGGAGGTCTTCTCTTGTGTTCCCACCAAACATATCTGTGAAGGTAGTGGGACTGAAAGAAGAGCCTCACTTGGGTCCAGGGAGGCTCATATGGGGAGATATGTTGTGTCAGGCAGGCTGGACCTAAGCTGTAAGTAAATGAAGAAAATACTATTCTATCACTAGTATTAAAGTAAAGTTGAAAGCAGGAGGGAAAGAAGAAGGCCACACTATAGGTGGATTTGTTCCATCAAGGAAGCCTTGGCCCAGAGTTTGTAAGATCTGAGTAGGGCTGTTAATAACAGGGTCTCTCATTCATAGGGTCTCCACAAGTCAATTTGATGAGAAATAACAACAATGCAGTCAGCTTTTGTGGGTGAAATGGGCAAGGGGTGCCATCTTGTCACCCCTTCAGCTCTGGCAACAAAATGCCTTGGATTAGCTCTGCCCACACTGATTTCTTTCTAGCAAGACTAAGCCTTTTTCTGTTCTCTCTGGGTTTTTAAGCAAGTTAGCATTTTTAGTGTTTAAGAGAAGCTGTTCTAATCCCTGCTGCACTGTAGTTTCCACTCTTGTAGCTAATGGTGGTTTTAGTTTTTGCATCCATATTATATTTTAGGTTGTGTCAGCATATCTGTTAGTTTGATGTTATATATGTTATGATTTTTTGGTATTGATTATGTTCTTAAATTTACATTGTGCTGTGCCTAGAGAAATCTATTTAATTAGGTATTTAATAAATCTTATGAATAAATAAACAGAGTCTGGAAATGCCCTAACAACCAGTGAATCTAATGCAATATCTAGGTCAGGTCCTTTGGATATGTAGTTCCCACTACGGTAATACCTGGTCATTGCGCATGAGTTGATGTTTCCAAAATGTCTGGAAAAGTAGCCCCATGGCACAGAATGGCTGTCTTTGCACACGCACACTAAAGTTGTCTCCATTCTTTCATAGATATTTTGTTGGGATGACTCACCTGGAGAGTATATTCCTGTGGGGTCAGGGTGTAGGGTTTGCCACCTAGCTGAAAGGTCACATTTGGTAACTCAGAGAGTTTGTCACAATCCATCAAGTACTGTGGGAAGAAAAGGCAGAGGGTCACAATGAACAAAAAAGAAATTATACACACACACATTCCCAACACATACATTTTCTGCTAGGTTGTTGTTAACTGATATCAAGTTGACTTTGACTTACGGGAACCCTATGAATGACAGACTTACAACCCTGCTCTGTTCTTTCAGACTCAGGACCCTGGCTTCCTTGACCAAGTCTACCCAGCCTGTCAGATTCCATCCGACCTCAGAGGGAACGAGACAGGCTCAGATCCATTGGACCTAGACTAAGGGGCCATACAGACCAGCATAAAGAGCTGGCATGGGGGCAGAGTGGGGGTGTAGCAACCGCATGCTGGCCACCCTGACGCCGCACAAGCAACCACACAGCAGGTGGCGTCATGCCAAGTCTTCGGCGCAGCATTTACATGCGCTGCACCGAAGAAGCAGAGAAAAGCTGCCGCAGGTAGGGTGCCCTTTCTGTGGCGCAAAAAGGACCCGCTTTTTGCAGCTTCTTTTTGTGCCGTGGAAAGACCAGATCAGGGCCATGATGTGCGGATGCTGCAGACCTGATCTGGCAAGGAAAGGGGCAGCGTCCTGCCACCCCTTAGGGCCATCTGTACAGCCCCTAAGGAGATACCTCCCTCCAGTCCACCTGCCATGGTCCAAGCCTCAGAGGAAGAGAAAAACCGCTGGACCTGATCCTCTTCCCCAATGCCATTCCCTTCTCCTTTTGTGACATGTCTTTTTAGCTTGTAACCCTGAGGGCAGGGAACTGTCAAATTAACCATTTGTAAGTCACTTTGAGAGCCTTTGTGGCTGAAGAGCAGGGTATAAATACTCTAAATAAATAAATAAATAAATAAAATAGCCACCTGGAATACAGTCTTCCTTTTTTTCTTTTTTCTTCTTCTTTTTTTTGCTACTGCTTTCTACCTTAACAAGCATTATTGTCTTTTCTTAGTGAGTCATGTCTTCTCATGATATGGCCAAAGTACAACAGTGTCAACTTAGTCATTTTGACTTCTATGGAGAGTTGAGCCTTGATTTACTCTAGGATCCATCTAATTGTCTTTTTAGCAGTCCATGACATCCGTAGAACTCTTCTTCCACATCACATTTCAAATGAGATGATTTTCTTCCTACCAGCTTTCTTCATTGTCCAGCTTTCACAACCATACATAGAAATGTAAAATATGATGGCATGGAGACTCACAACTTTAGAATACAATGTTATATGTTTACAATTCAGGATCTTGTCTTGTCCCTTCAGAGCTGCCCTTCCATGTCCTAGTTTTTTCCTGCTTTCTTGACTGTAGTGTCTGTTCTGATTAATGACTGAGCCAAGGTATGAAAAATCTTTAACTATTTCAATGTCTTCACCATCCACTTCAAAGTTATGTGAATCATCTGCAGTCATTATTTTTGTTTTTTTTAAATATTCAGCTATAAACCTGCCTTTGTACTTTCTTCAATAATTGTTCCAAGTCTTTTCTTTTTTCTGCTAGTAGTATGTTGCCATCTGCATATCTTTAACCGTTGATGTTCTTTCCTCCAATTTTCACACGTCCTTCCTCCTAGTATAATCCTACTTTATGTATGTGATGATCAGCATATAAATTAAACAGATAGGATGATAAAATGCAGCCTTGCCTGAACCCCTTGCCAATTGGAAACCATTCCATTTCTCTGTATTCTGTCTTGACCTGAGCATCTCTGTATTCTGTCTTGACCTGAGGTTATGCATCAGGACAATCAAATCTTGTGGCACACCAATTTCTTTAAGCGCAACCCATAGTTTTTCATGATCTATACAATCAAAGGCTTTGCTATAATCTATAAAGCACAAGCTGATTTTCTTCTGAAATTCTTTGGTGCACTCTGTTATCCAACACATGCTCACTACATAACCCATCATTGGCTCCTGCTAGCAGGGAAAGTCACACCATGATCTCCTCTTCCATGTACTGACTCTTGCTAGAAAGGGAGAGAGAAGTAACCACTAGCAAAGCTTGGAAAAGCTACTACTTAGACTACAACACCCATGATTCCCAGCCACCCATTTCTGCTAGGAAATTTGCTAAAGCTTTCTCACTCTTGAATCACCAAAGATTTTGCCAGAGATTGGTGAAACTCAATGTCATAGCAGACAGCTACTGCTACAAAAGTCATATTTGTGTTCACAGCTTAGAAAAGTGTGGATTATAAACCCCAGGCTCCCTAGATAGCAGCCACTGACTGGGAATCATGGAAGTTATAGTCTAAGTGGTAATTTTTCTAAGCTTTGCTAGTGTTTACTTCTCTCCTCTTTCTCTCCCCTTTCACAATTAGCAAGATTCAGCACAAGGCATAATGACATCATGCTGTGACCTTCCCTGCCAGCAGGAACCAATGATATTAAGCAAGAGAGAGAAATTCACAGTGTAAAGATGTCATGCCACCTGTATACTCTGTATTTACTGACATGCGCACTGAATCCTCTGTGACAACATGATGTCTGACGGCACCAAGTGCTAAGGCAGAGGGCAAATTTTGTCTTTGTTGTGACAGTGTCCTCTAAGAGAAGCATTTTAAGAAGAAAAGTAGTGGTTTGAATATTGGACTATGACTTTGGAGACCGGGGATTGAATCCCAGCTCAGCCACAGAAATCCACCAGGTGACCTTGTGCAAGTCACACTCTCTCTGCTTCAGAAGAAGGCAAAGCAAAAACCCCTCTGAACAAATCTCGCCAAAAAACAACAACCCATGATGGTTTTCCCTTAGGGTCCCAAGAGGTGAAAACAACTTGAAGGCATTCCACAACATATGAGGAAAAGTGAAGGGATGCAGTTGCACTCACCAGTGAGTGAGAACTAAGTCTGCTCTCCACTCCTGGCAGCTCCAGCTATTGAAAATTGACACAAAAGCAAGGGCAGGGAAAGTGTCACCTGTTTTGTGGCTCCCAGGTCCCCAAACATCCTCAAACATGCCTTATGAGGTGCATTTCTCCACATTTTGCCACCGTGGCTGTTCTTTTTTCCAATAAAAAGTGATTAAAAGGACAATTTCAAGGTCACTTCTTGTTGGAAGAAAGCCTCTCCTGGGCCTAAAGCAACCTAGAGGGGATTCAAACCATGGCAAAATTGCCCCAGCCCCCTAGGATTCATCAGGGGCATTTTGGGTCAATTTTTTAAAAAAAATTGTGTTTTTGAGGGTTATCAGAGAGGGAGTATGCTGGGCCTTCCACAGTTACATTGGGTGGAAGTGTGGCAACGTAGCCCCCATACCCTGAGTGTGTCTGCACTAGAGTGTGATAGTGATAAATGTCACTGGCATAGACAGATTGAGAAAACCAAATGAGCTCAGACCAATGGAATCCTATCAAAACTCAACTTTGGATTTCTTGATCTGGAAGGAAAGAGTACATAGTTTTTTGGTGGTCCCTTCAAAGGATCCAGGACATGTCGCTTCTTCCTTACCTGCCCTCCAAAGGCATGGCTAGCCCCAAGAGCCTCATGCAAAGCCCGGATGTCTTTACTTGGTCCTGTGATAAGAGAAGTGCCGGTGTCCACAATGCCTTGGCAACCATCCTTGCATATTTCAGTTGATTCATCCTTGTTAAACCATTTCCATGGCCAACTTTTTTTCTCCTCGGATTTTTTATCCACACTTATCCTGCATAGAAAGTTTGGGAAAGATTAGGGATCAGTGACTCTCTTTCAGAGTTTTTTGGGCAGGAGAGTAAAAAGCCTTCCATGGGTAGACCCAGAATTTGGGGAGGTTATTTGTTTGGACTATATCTCTGTATTTGTCTAAATGAGAGCCAGAGAGGTGTAGTGGTTTCAGCATAGGAGACCATGGAAACCCACTGGGTGACTTTGGGAAAATCACACTCTCAGAAACTTCCATTATAGGGTTGCCTTAAGATCACCATTAGTTGGAAATGTCTTGAAAGCACACAACAGCAACAACAACTTGTCGAAATAAGAAAATTTCTCAAACTCATAAGCAGGGAGGATAGTGGGCATGTCATCCATGGATCTTTATGGCCAAAGAAATCCAGGGTGTTTTGACTCAATAAATTGTTTCTAACTGGAGGAGTACGGAGAAAGTTAAACCCTTGCTTTTGATCCTAGCTGAGATCATATATACATGGTGCTTAGACCAAGCAGACAAGAAGAAAGTGGCCATTTAGATTTTGACACTCCCCCATAAAAGGGGAATTGTGTCACCAAAACAACGGAAGATTTGCATCAAATCTGCCCATACTCATAAAGACATGTGGATGAAAATGCTGAAATGGTTATTATAATTTAAAGAGAAATACAATAAAGTGCATGATTCTGGGATATCGATATGGATAAGGGGATTAGGATATTGTCTCCTAGATAAGGAATTCTGCCCCCCAAATGTATTTCCCTAAATTCAGTCCCCTAAATTCAAGCAATTCAGAGGATGAGACACTGAAAACTCTTCATAGCTAGAACCCTTCTATTGGCTGTGTTTGCATTCCCTTCCTAATGTTGCTTGACCTTTTTCTTTGGATGCCTAAACTGTGTTTCTAAGCACGCAATTAAAATTTTAAGTTACTGGAATACTAGGAATTTGGGGATTGAAAGAAAATTTCAATTTGGGGGCAGAATTCTTATTTAGGGGATGCAATGCTCTGATATGATTTCACTCGACTGTGGAGGATTGTGACTTGGAGGTACCAGGATTCCTGCTCAGTCCACTGTCCTGGGCTAACGCTGACAAGCAAACATCAAAGCCAGATCCTGATTTCCTTTCAGCTACTGTAATTCTTTATCTTTAAACAAGACTTGGAATGGACAGAGGATGCTTCAAATAGAGGGCAGTCCTCTATAAAGTAGGGCCCATGGCCACCCTACGTAGGAGTCAGGAGCAAAGATCAGGCATGGACTTAAGAAGTTTTAGCCAGCCTTATGGATAATAAGAACATAAAAGAGCTAAGGGATTTCAGGTTTCATTGGAGTTATGCTTCTAAAAAGTGACTTTTCCCATCTCTGTCAGCCTGGCCACAGCAGCATATATACTTGCCCCATCACATTCGCTAGGGTTAGGGGCACAGGACCTTTGTGAATGTGGAAAAACTGCAAATAACAAAATCACTATGTTTTTACCTGAGAGAACAACTCTCTAGGAGTCTCTCGGTCCTTCATGGCGACTTTTGGTTAAAGTTGACCAGAGAGTTGCACTGGAGGACCTAGATCAGGGGTAGACAACCTAAGGCCTGGGGGCCAGATGCGGCCCCCCGAGGCCTTTGGACCAGCCCCAGGCCGGTCCTGCCACCCCCGCTGCCACCTACCATGATGATATTGATTATTGTTATTACTTGTTCTTGGGGTTTTCTTGGCAAAATCTCCACAGGGGTTTTGCCATGGCTTTTCTGGGGCTGAGAGAGTGTGCATGCATATTTTTTTATTTTATTTTTAAAAAATATATTTATTTATTTATTTATTTATTTATTTTTGGTGCTTCGGCCCCCCAATTGTCTGAGGGACAGCAACCTGGCCCCCGGCTCAAAAAGGTTGCCTACCCCTGACCTAGATATTCCCAGAGAGAGCATATTAATAAATCAGTGAATAATCAAATCCGCAAAAGTCAAAGCCGCAAATGTGGAGGGATGAGTGTACAGTAGTTTCTTTCCAAGGCTGCTAAAGAGCATAGAACTACAGCTCCCAAAATTTCCCAGCCATAATGGCTGATGGCCACTGGGATAAGGTTCATATTGGCTAGGGGATCCTGAGAGTTATAGGGCCTTTGCAGACTACCAGAAATAGTGCACATTAAATTGAGGCACTGCCCTGGCTCAGTGCTAGGGAATCATGGGAATTGTATTTTTTTTCTGAGACATTGAGCCTTCTCTGTCAGAGAGCTCTGGTGCCACAATAAACTACAGTTCCCATGATTCCCTAGCACTGAGTCAAGGCAGTTAAAGTGGACTCAATTTGCACTATTTCTGGCAGTCTGCAAAGGCCCATAGTCACAAAAAGTGACTTTTCCTGGCTCTGTCAAGCTGGCCACAGCAGAACATACTTCCTTTCTAAAGCTGCTACCACACTGCAGAATTAATACAGTTTGACACCGCTTTAACTGTCATGGCTCCATCCTATTGAATCCTGGGATCTGTATTTTGTTGCAACACCAGAACTCTCTGACAGAGAAGCTGAAATATCTCACAAACCTACGCATCCATAGCAGAATTCCATAGCACTGAGCCATAACAGTTAAAGCTGTGTCAAACTGCATTAATTATGCAGTGTAGATGCAGCCTGTGATACTCCACTTCTTTGGGATGGGGGAGAGAGAGAAGTGAGACAGAAACATGAGTGGGAAAATGAGAAAGCTCTTGATTCTCATAAGACCTTCCTTCCATGTGGACACAGAGGATGGTGGGCTGAGAAAGAAGGGCATGAGTGGGGCAGCACAGCTGAGTAAACTAATTCACATTTCCCCTACTCTAGATAGCACATTTTTATTTGAATTTTATTCATCAGTCTAAAATATTTATGTCTCATCTTTCAGCTTCTTGCTCCCAAGACTCCGTACAGGTTGTTTTTTTTTAAAGGCCATTAAAAAAAAAAACAATAAAATATCCAAGATCAAGTAAACAAACCAAAATAGAAGCAGCATCAAAAAAAGTAGCATCAAGTAAAGCAAATTTGGAAGTGGAGATTGTCAGTGCAGCAGCATTGCCCCCTTGTGGCTAAAGCTGTCATTGCAAACCAGACAACCTCTGACTAGGGTCCAAAACAGACTGCAGAAATTATCCAGTTTGAGACCACTTTAACTGCCCTGGCTCAATGTTAGGGAATTTTGGCAACTGTAGTTTTGTGAGACATTTACCCTCTGTCAGAGAGGTCTGGTGCCACAATAAACTACAATTCCCAGGATTCCCTGGCACTGAGCCAGGGCAGTTAAAGCAGTCTCAAACTGGACTATTTCTGCAGTGTGTTTGGGACCTGCGGAGCATAAAGAGATTGCTGAATGATAATGAAGTATTTCAGCCTTTCAAACCTTTTGCTTTCTAGAGGTACTGGAGTACAATCCCATCATCCACAGCTAGTTGTAATCCAGCCCATTTGCAGAGCCCCAGGATGGGGAGAGGATAACTCTCTGAGCACATGTTTAGCACAGGAAATTTGTTTTTAGTACTAACAATGAGCTCACAGTTCTATCACCTATTTACTCATTCCTACTCCCACCCACTACTCACCAGCACTTGGCAGCCTAGTCTGTCCTGGAGATGCAGTTTATTATAAATGCTGCAGAAGTCTGAAACGCTCACTGATATACGGACAATCAATCTGAGATTTTCCAAACCAGACATTTCCTATCAACCTTCTGTCTATACCTGATCCATGCCAGTAGACACCACAACCTGCTGTAATTGTGAATTATCCATAATTTTCCCTCAAAAGGGTACTATAATTCATTTGTTCTAAATGCACTACTCATTCAATCCATTCTGTGGAAAGGAAAATATACAAACAGCTTCAGCATTGAAGATTAAATTCGGGTTTACACGTGCAACAGCAGAACTTGGAAAAGGTACATTTTTGACTACTACAACTCCCAGCCTCCACCTGTGGCGTGGCCAATCCGCCTGGGGGATTCTGGGAACTGCATTCCAAAAACATCACTTTTCCAAGCTGAGGTAGCAGAATGGATAGTACCATTGCTTTTTAAATAAATATTTTATTATATATTCCACTTAAAAATCCCATTTAAGACATTCCCACACAAAACATTACAACACAATCTAATATATATTCAAACCCAACATATACACCTATTCACACTTAACTAACATCTATAAAATTGATTACTACTAAACCTATTGTACTTCTCTTCTATCTTAGTTTAATCTTTTACTTCCTATTAATTTGAATAACCATAATCAATTGATTGTATTATCCTCCCATCTACTCCACTCTGTTGTTTTTGCCTCTTGTAGTATTTCTAACTAATCCCCTAGTCAGTTACACTTCAGATCTATAGTTTAAGCATTCAGCAAAACCATTTTCCAGCATCTTTTCACCATTATCCACCCTTTTCCTAATTTTTGTGATTAATTTTTTAAAAAACCTGTCAAGATATCCATCTGCATCATGTCTGCTAGTTTAATTAACCAATCTGTATATGAAGGTATTACTTCCAATTTCCGATTTGTAGCATATTTTATCCTTGCTGTGGATACTGTACATAATATTACTCTCGTTTTCCTTTTCAAAATTATTATCTAACTTTGGTATTATATTCAACAAATACAGTTCAGGTTTCATTGGAATTTTTGTCTCAAACATTTTCATCATATGATTATTAATCTCCTTCCAAATTTTCTGTGCATTACTACAACTCCACAACATGTGGTAGAAAGTTCCTGTATTGTCATGACACTTCCAACAATCTTTTTTCACAGGTTTATACATCTTGTTTAATTTCTCAGAAGTAAGGTACCGTACCAGAATGGATGGTACCATTTCAAACTACAACTGGCCAATCGTGTCCTTAAATGCTCTTTTTATGCCTCAGGTCTCTAACAGATTAAAAGAACATCAGCACAGCAGACCAAGAAGTGGGACTGGTCCTTGTGTCTTATAATGCTGCTTTTCTGCTTCAGGTGGACTTTTTAAAAATACAGTAGACCCTCCACATTTGCTGGGGTTAGGGATGCAACTTCAAGTTCAGCTTCAAGGCACACAAAACCAAACCCATTAAACACAACAGGGCTTATTTCTGAGTAGATATGAAGATTAAGTTCAGGTTTACACATGCAACAGCAGAACAAGACTGCCCTGTTAGAGAATTTAGCAACTGAGGATTTCCTGCCTCAGGTATTATCTTTCTTCTTTAGACAAGTGAAGTTCATATTGTGAGCAAATATACATATTGTAGCAGGGGAGAGGAGTAGCATAATCATAATTTCTACATGGAATAATTGAAAAGTGATTTAACCCCCCCCTCCCCCAGTACATTAATTTGGATGACTGCAAGCCTGAACTGTCTTAGCAAACTATCAGGCAACTAATCTATCATTTTTGACATCTACACTACTGAGAAAGACTATGATGTTGAAATATGTTTGGCAATTATAACGATTATTCACCATTTTCATTGACAAGCGGAATTGTTCTCTGTGTCTACACCTAAGCGTGATCAACTAATGGGTTTTGTTCATAGCATATATTTAGGATATCAATTATTCAAACAATCTGTGGATTTTATTTGTTTGGATGTGTAAACACTTCAGAATTGATTTAAATCAACATTTACATGTCTGTATATGACAGCAAAGTATTCTGTATACATTTCCCCCTTCTGCCCTTTAAACATTTCCATTTCCGATTGTCTGATTAGCCGGCTAGTTAGGCATATCTCTTTCTCTCTCAGATGAGGACCAATATTTGGTTACACAAAGGAGTCATCTTATTCAAATGTATTACTTACTTGTCCATCTTGATCTGCCAGTAGGCCTTGCGCGACACTGGGATGTAATGTAGTTCTCCCTCATAGGCATTGTGGTTGATCCCTCCAAAAATAACTTCACCACCTTTGGCTTCTGGAGTGAGTTTTTTAGTGCTAGGAGAAAAGAGAAGGATCAGTATACTGTTCTGAGTCAGGGGCATCATCAAGGGGTGTGGTGGGTTGGACCACACTGGGTGACACTCTACGGGAGGAATGATACTACTACTTCCCAAATGTCTGTTCACCGCATCTCTTTAAAACCCTGGAACTCAGTGGAAGAGAAGGCAGGGGAAGGCAATGGCAAACCTCCTCTGAACAAATCTTGTCAAGAAAACCCCATGAAACGCCTTAGGGTCACCAAACGTCAGAAACAACTTGAAGACACGCAACAACAAACTTAACCCAAGGTACCCAGAACTGAACACAGGACTCCAGATGAGGCTTGACTAGTACAGGATAGCTAATGCAGGGTTGGACAGCCTTCAATATTCATGCTGAACTTGGTTCATTAGGTTGGTGTCTTCATGGGCCAGAATACTCCAGGAACAGCCCAGAGTATTCTGATCCCAGAGCTGCCCCGACATTTCCCCATTACCGGGGCACTCTATATCTTGCATTGTAAGCAGCCGCCCTGTATCTTCCAAGAATATCTGGAACAAAAGGAGAGCATCCAGCCCATGAGGCCTCCACTAAGGTGCTTCCCTTCTGAGATGGGACCTGGGCTCTACTTGAAGGTATGCTGGGCACCTGAAAGCAGCTGTTTCCCAATCTTGACCAGGCAGCCAAATTAAAAACTGATTAAACTGTGTGGTTGAGATCATGCCTAGGATTTAGGATTTAAAAATAGTACTTAAAATGAAGGGAAGGGATGTCATTCCCAATAAGAAAGCAACCAACGGGGATCAAAATTTTAACTCTTCCCCCCTCAGCCAGAGTTCTGATGAAAATTTCCTCCTCTTGTAACAATCAGGTTTAGAAAAAGCACAGTGGAGTGGAGGAAGGCTTACATATTGGCTGGGGCTAATGATGTTTACATTGCCATACATGTGGAATGAGGAATTGCTGAAGGCTGCTGTAATTATTGGCATACAAACTATTATTGCAATACTGTAGTTTGGTCACTACAATCTCCAAAACCACAAAGCCAGCACAACAACTGACCATGCTAGCTGTGGGATTCTGGGAATTATAGTCCAAAAGAGCACCTTTTCCAACCTCTAGGCCAGCAATATACGCAACATCTGCTTAAGGAGCCCTGATGGTGCAGTGGTTAAATGCCTGTACTGCAGCCACTCACTCACAAACCACAAGGATGTGAGTTCATTCCCAGCCAGGGGCTCAGGATTGACTCAGCCTGGCATCCTTTTGTAGGTCACTAAAATGAGTACCCAGCTTGTTGGGGGCAATTAGCTTACACTTTGTAAACCACTTAGGGAGGGCTTAAGTGCACTGATAAGTTGTATAGAAATGTACTTGCTATTGTTTAGGGATGCTGTCACTGATTCATACTTAATAGATTTCAAGGTGGAGTTCAGGTATTACAAAGAAATGCCTGGATTAGGCTCCAAGACAGGACTCAAGGAGATCAAATAAACCAGAATTGCTTTGTGCAGTTCAAGCTAATACATATCAATGCAGTTGGCCAATGACTGGTTGCACACATGAGTTTCCTTGATTGTCTCTCATCCAGGCATTCACCAGCTCTAGACCTGTTCACCTGCCGCAAGGTTCACCTCATATGCCCCAGACCACAACCTGGGACCAAGCCATCTGGATGCCAAAACTGGGGTAGTTGTTGGATTTGCATTTTGTTGTTCTGTGGCTCTTCTTACATTTTTCAATCTTGGAATAAAGCCTCACCAGCCATATATATCAGTTTTTATGCAATCTTAACTGAGAGCCAGCGTGGTGTAGCAGTTGAGCAACTTTGGAGACCAGGATTTAATCCCTGCTCAGCCATGGAAACCCAGTGGGTGGCCTTGGGCAACTCACACTCTCTCAGCCTCAAAGACAAACCCCATCTGAACAAATCTTGCCAAGAAAACCCCATGATAAGTTCACCTTAGGGTTGCTATAAACAACTTGAAAGCACACCAACAAACTGTCAAGTATTTCCCCCTCCAAAGAAATGGGGAAATTGTAGTTTGGGAAAGATCACAATACTGGAGTTTGTTTATTAAAGATCCATAAACCACCTGCGCAAAAAAGTACATCATTCCCTGGGGGAAGAACAACTGTTAGTTGAATTCTGTGGTATGGATCTACCCAAAGGACCCAGAAGTCAGCAACATGTCTCAGCTGCAAGGAATTGCCTTATTAATTACTTTTGCCTTTACAAACTACCTGGTCCCCAAAGGCTTTAGGAATGTTTGCAATATCAAACAAGCTATAGAACATATTAGACCAATTGATATAGAATGTGTTAGATCAAGTATCATTTACTCATTGCTGTCTACTAATCCTTAATTAAAATACAACCTTAGACAGGTCTACTCAGAAATAAGACAAACTGATTACAGTAAAATTTACACCCAGACAAATGAGTGTAGGATTACTTCCTTACCCTCTAAATTGGTAATTATTTTTTCTCCCCATATGACAACAATTTGTGTATTTTTGTAACTAAACAATTTGTAACTAAAGGCTTCTGAGCTTTGGGTTTTGGTCTGAGGTCAAAAAAACCTAGAGAAATAGGTCTAAGGGATTCTGGAGAAAGTGAGTTTCTGGAGAAACAGAAGAAAATTTACACGGTCAGAGCACCAAAGTAACGGTTATGCATGCTGGGCTGATGGGGGTTGTTGTCCAATAATTCTGGAATGAACTGAGTGCTAGCATACCCTCAAACTGTCCTAATTTAGGTCTGAATCAGTCTTCTGTTGTCCCACTTTTTCAGCTCCTTCTAAAATGTCTCTGTTTTTTTTTAATCCCTCCTTTTTCTCTCATTGTCCTAATCTCAACTTCATTTCTTGCAAACTAAGTTCAAAGTGCCTGACCCACCCTTGAGGGGTATATCTACCATAATTTTGGCCACATCTGAGTCCTACTTAGTCTTCTCCTAGACTACAACTCCCATTATCCCTGATTGGCTGTGGCTGAGACTGGTGGGAGTTGTAGTCTACCTGATGGGTGAGTGGAAATTGCAAACTTTTGAATTGGTGCCTTTCCACTACAGCAATTGTGTTTCTCTCTGCACCATAAACATGCTAAAAGGAATGCCAGAGAAATGCACTGGTTCCTCCTAAACAGAGGGAATACATTGAATTCATAGACAGCCACTGAGATCATGCACCAGTTACCTTCAAAGGGCCATAGAAATAACTTGGATGGTTGTTCCCTCCCTGCTCAATACACAGATATTACAACACACAATGAAATTTTCCAGTATTCTCTGGACCAAAGGAAACTGTAATGGAACTTACTGTAAAAAACATGAAACAGTAGCTGAAAACAGCCAAGAATTAAGAGAGATGATTAGAGTCCTAGACATATTTGTAAGATGCATGAAGTATTGTCAACACTTAATATGTACATGGGAACATTTACTGTACTCTACAGGGCAATAAAACCTCTCTTAATTGTATTGTGTACAGTGAGGCATTTTAAAACCCTTTCCCAGTCTTGGTGAGTCACCTTGAAGAAGAACGTCAAACCAATTACAAAATGATCTGCCCAGATTCCTGCATAAAAATAAACTATCCAGCACCGCCTTGCTGCAAAGAACAAAATCTTAGACAAAATCCACAAGTGTTTTTGCAGACGTTTGCTATAGCAAAGGAACCTGTGGGTGACTGGATGTTGTTGGGCAACAGCTCCCATGAGCTCCAGCCAAAACATCCAATGGTCAAGAATGGATTGTAGTCCAGCAATATCAGGAAAGCCATAGATCCCAGAGGTGTTAGCCCTAATACCCTGAAGCATGAAAAGAAAAAAGAAAAGAAATAGGGCACAGCTGGACGTGGGAAATAATAAAATTAGGTTGAGGAAAAGAGGATAACAGGACAGTATAGGAGCTTCATACTTGCAGAGTTGAAATGAGAATACATTCTCCTTAAGTAGCTTCTGCTTCATCATATTATCAAAGGGTGGGGTGATGTTGTTCACTGAGATTGTGGGATAACCCAGACCCATGATGCCGTCAAACTTTGCAGCTACGAAAACCAGTCCCGGCAAATCTGTGGCTTCAGCAAATGTTTGGTTCTGAACGGTCAGGTCACCAATCTGTGAAAAGGCAAGAATGTAAGAATATGATTTCTTTTCCTTCTACCAGAGGCCCACCCCTCTTCTGTATTAGTGCAGAATTAATTAAGTTTGACACCTCTTTAATTGTCATTGTTCAATGATATGGGATTCTGGGATTTATAATCTTGTGAGATATTTAAACTTCTCTGTCAGAGAGTTCTGGTGCCACAACAACCTACAAATCCCAGGATTCCATTGCATTGAGCCATGGTATCAAACTGCATTATTTCTACAGTGCAGATACAGCCTAGAATGCCCTTTTTCCACGATGACCCCCTCCCACTTCAGCCAACCATGGGGATAAAGTTTTAGCATACTGCCTAAAAACCAGCCAGTCAGGGATAATGGGAGAAAAAGAGAAAGTGGAACTCAAATGTGAACAGAATTGATCAGATGTTACAAGCAGTGCTGTGAATGTGAATGATGCTTGCCGTGCTCATGTGGAAAGAACATGGCTAGGCTCAGATTTGTCTGTTGTTTGATCCCCTCTCCCCTTTTTGTAAAGATGAAGAGTTGTATAACTATGCTTGATTTCTGATGCTGGCTTGTGTGGAAAAATAGTTTAAGCAAACCACAGTTAACCAGTTTCAGACATCACATGGGGAACGGTGGTTTGTTTTAAAAGGAAGCAAAAGATTCAGCCAGGCTTCCATCTTCACAGTCTACTCTCTGTCCTGGAAATCCTCCTTTCTGAAATCTCCCAAATTAGTCTTACTCTTCCTGATGTGCTCTAGATATGTCTGAATACAGCCCCTATGACTCCATAGATGACACAGCCAAGCTAGGCTGGCTGAGGAAGACAGATGCATTGTGGCCAAATGCATTTGGAGGGCACTAGGTGGGGAATGCTGGCCAAATCCCTCATCTCCTTCAGAAACCAACCCTCAATAAATCTTTATTCTTCCCCTTATCTCAACTTTTACCTCCTTTTTTCTTTCCTCCCATTTGTTCTGATGTCTCATCTGTGTCAAAATTTACATTGCAAGCTTTGCAGGACAGAGATCTACATTTTTGCTTACGCAACCCTACAGTGCCACTTCCGCAGATGCTGCTGCATACATAATATAATCATCATCATCATGGAGACTTTCAGAATAGTTCTAATTAAAGCTCTCTCAGCACTTAAAGATTTTTAGCTGATTAATCATCTAGCTTCTGGTCCCTCAGTTACATTTGAAATAAGCATGCATATTGCCAACACTTCAATCAAGGTGCCTTCCTGAGGATCTTTGAGTGTTGTCACTGTTAGAAGGAAAGGCCATTTAGATCCTTACCCCCTTTTATCTTTTTTAAAAACAAGAGATAGATGAAGACTTCCAAAAGTTAACATAAATCTATCAGAAACATCCCTAGATTCTCCCCAACAATTACTCAGCTAAAGATTTAGTTATCAATCTGAAAAGATTTAAACAGATTAAAACTATACCTCTTGACATTTCACAGTTGAAAAGGGTGTAATTTTATTTTATTTTATTTTTTCAGATTTATACATTGCCACACTTCAAGAGAAAGGGGCTCAAGGCAGCTTAACAATAAATTGAATAAAATAAACCCAAGTTAAAAACATAAATCACATTAACATTGTAAAACCATTATTCTAAAACAAAGAATAGGTTCCATAGGGCCCTAGGGCCTTTGCAGACTGCCAGAAATAATGCAGATTGAGGTCACTTTAACTGTCCTGGTTCAGTGCTAAGGAATCATGGGAATTGTATTTTTTATGGGACATTGAGCCTTCTCTGTCAGAAAGCTCTGGTGCCACAATAAACTACAGTTCCCATGATTCCTTAGTACTGAGCCAGGGCAGTTAAAGTGGACTCAATTTGCACTGTTTCTGGCAGTCTACAAAAACCCTTAGTGCCCCCAGCTTCCCAGCACTCAATTCTGAAGATTCAGGTCTTACAACATACTATCATGCTTTTCAAAATTTAACCTCAGCCATTGCACAAAACCTGTGTGGCACATACCCTCCAATGTTTTACAGATGAAAACCAAGACTCTGTGACCAAGCAACATCAGAGTGTAGTCAAGATGGTAAAATATACTAATGAAAAAGAACACTCAAACTAGAAGAGGCTGCAGCATTTTGCTTTTGCTTGAGACTACTGGGAAGGGCAAGATTCTGACCTTTCTTTTCCTCTCCTGCTGCTGCGTTGAGTGAAAACTCCTTTTGCATTGTGAACTCAGTTTGCAGCAATTGAACTAAGCTGAGGACAAAGGAAGAAATGGGAGGAGGAGAGAAAAACTGGGGCATTCTAAAAGCAGCTGGAAAAGTGGGATGGCAGAGGACTAACTGAGACTGTTGGAGGCCATGGTGGTATAGTAGTTATCCTGAGGTGCCAGACTTGAAGCAAAAATTATCTGGGTTCAAATTATGTCATGAGACCTGGATCCTCACCTAGCTCACAGGAGTACTATGAAGATATATGGAGATGGGTGGAGGAAAGAACCACATAGACCAGGGGTAGGCAACCTTTCCCCTTTAAGGGCCGAGGGACTTCAGCTCCCAGAAGCCTCAGCCATGTTGGCCAATACTCCCATGTTGGCCAATAGCTCCTGGGATTCTGGGAGCTGAAGTCCCTCGGCCCTTAAAGGGGAAAGGTTGCCTACCCCTGACATAGACCATCCTGAGCTTTTGCGCACCAGCTGCTTCAGTTTCTTGGGGTTCTTAACTATTTGTGGGAGAGCCAGATCAGTTCTACTGCCTGTGGTTGTGCTGGTCAAGGGATTCTAGTCCAAAAAGTAAGTTTTCTCTGCTATGTCCAAATTCCTGTTAACATTTGATGCAGAACTTTACATTCCTTTTCCATCAAACTGAAGGCAGCGAGAGTGGTGTGTGGAGAATCACTGAGCCCTAAGGCACCATTCTATTCTGTTCTGTTCTCTTCTGTTCTATTTCTTGCTTGTTGACCCACAATAATTCTTGTGGATTATTTAACAAAATCTGTGCATAATTCTCCTCTTACACTGTGCACCCTCTACAGCTGAAAACAATGACACTTTTGTATATTTATTACCATCATATTCCTACACACACAGTCACACTTCTCTATAGCATCCCCCCTAACAGCTCATTCACCAGCCTGCTCTAAGTAGCATTACTAATCTCAGCTGCTGCTCTCTTCAGTCAACAATAGCTTACCATACACTTGCTTCTGAAGATGGGAACATGTAAGATGAGCGCACTGACTATAACAGTACAGGCCTATGAGTGCTCACTTCACTAAAAGCATCTGAGGAAGTAGACTGAAGACTACAAAAGCTCATGCTGCCATCTTCTTTCTTTCAGTTAGTCTCAAAAGTGCTACAAGATCTCCCTTCGCTAATACCATACCACCGAATCTGACAGGGATTATCCCAATTAATCCTCTGTTGTTCCACTTTTTCAGATACTCTCAAAATGTCTCAGTTCTATCCTTCCTCCCATTCTCCCCCTTTGTCTTCAATTGCTGTAAATAGATTTCAAAGAGCAAACATAGTTTGCACTCAATTTACTCAGTGTGGCGAGAGGAGGAGGCACAATCTTTCCCTTTCCAGTAGGCTCAGACAGAAGAAAACTGCTTCATGTTCTCCTAGCTTGCCTGCTCTTTGTCATTAATAACTTTTGCCCTCTTGATGACACTGATGTTGCTCGGCCACATGCATTCCGGTTTTCATCTGTGAAATGTTTGAGGGTATATTTGGAAGTCTTCTCTGGAGTGCTCTTTACATCAAGCCACCCTCCCCACAGAGAACCCGGCATCCAAATCCACTTGTAGCTACTCACACTAAGAACATCCTCACTCAGGAACCCTTTGAGACTGCCGCTTCCATAGTGAATTGCAAATTTGGAGTCGTTGGATTTGTGGGTGCGGGAAAAGAAGGACCTGTAGTGGCTGTGAACCCCTGAAAAGAGAGAAAAAAACAGCAATCCATGCGTGAGGATGAAGATCCAGTAGTGCCTCTGGATTCTAGCAACATTTCTTCTAAAGTCAGCCCTACCTCTATGATAGTTGCCTTATGAGTGACATCTGGTCACCATTTAACAACTGAATGGATCTCTTTCTTAAAATCATGAAGAATATTTTAAAAACAAGAACTTTTCCTTGTAGAGTACTGGTCAGCACAAAAATTCTGCCTACCCTAGCAGCCAATGGGAACACCTACTTAATGCAGGACCAGTTGGATCATTATGCCCTGGACTGTCGCCGGACTACCCCCCCCCCAACCTATGCACAGATGCACAACAGAACTGATATGCATCGAGGCACCCTTGCCGGTGCTCTGATTTGCATCTTTACAATTCACTTGGGACTTTATCATGCCAGGTTCCTAATGCACCACAATTGCATAAGTCTAGGAAAAGCAAATGTACTTGGTTAGGGACAGTAACCCAGCCATAATATTCCCCATCATCATGTACAGATGTGAGAGCTGGTCAGTGAAAAAAGCGGATAAGAAGAAAATCAGATGTGGTGCTGAAGAAGAGTGCTGAGGATACCGTGGATGGCTAAGAAGACTAATAATAATAATAATAATAATAATAATAATAATAATAATAATAAGTTATCTTTGAACAGATCAAGCCTGAAATCTCAGTGGAAATCAAAATGATCAAATTGAGGCTATCATACTTTGGCCACATCATGAGAAGGCACTACTCATTGGAAAAGGCAATGATGCTAGGAAAGTTAGGGCAGCAGAAAGAGAGGAAGACTGCATGCCAGTTGGTTAGACTCAGTGAGGCCATGGTTATGAATTCGCAGGATCTAAGCAGAAGAGTAGGGGACAGGAAGTTTTGGAGATGTCTCATCCACAGAGTCAGATCGACTTGAGGGCAGTTAACAACAACAAAGATACAGTCATTATTGCACAGCTCTTCCAAATTGCCATGGTACTGCTTCTGTCCCAGCCTCTGTCTTCTGCAAGCTGGCTGGCTGCCACAACCCCGTCTCCCTGCCCTATCCCCTTCCCAGCATGCCTTTTGAGCTGTATCTTTATTGTTAGCACAGTTGTGCAATCATGACAACCTATTAGGTTTGTAAAAGAAAAGAAAAGAAATCAGGAAAAGGAAAAGAAAAACAGCGTGCTTGGGAATAGTGAGGAGGAGAAGGGAGAGGAGCAGAATCACATCACTCACACCACGTGACCGTCCGCATATTGGAATTGCTTTGCTTCACTATTGATCACACATGTATCAATAGGGGGAAAACAGCAGAACTGGGAGGCATTAACAGGTTTTGCATCAATGAGAAGGAGTGCTCCAGCAATTGATTGACTACAGACCAGCTACTGGATAGACACATTGTCATTGAATTCGTAATCCACCCTTTATTGTACTCAGGGGCATCACTAGGGCATGCGGGAGGTGCAGTAAAATAATGATTTTAAAATTCTTTTTTAAAAAAAATTTTTTAAACAAATCTTACCAATTTTTCACTTTAACCACATGAAGCTATGTACATATCGATATATTTTGGCTGTGCATATGATATTGTAATTTAAAGGTGTAATTTGAATTTTGTAAGTTGTTTTATGTCACAACTCTTGCCATTACATTCAGTGATATATGGGAATTATGATTTATGAGTAACATTTTTATAAAAGACATTACTAAGGCTTCTACATGGTGTGATACGGGAGGAGGTCAAGGGGGGTGACACCATGAGTTACCGCACCGGGTGACATGAACCCTAGTGATGCCACTGAGTACTCCTGTTACACTTACAACATTCTTATAGAAATCACACTTTCAAATATTGCCAAAAGATAAGGAGAGGAGTTGCTTTCCTCCCTCCCCTGACCCATTATGGAGTGACAAGCGCACTGACAGATATTATAGCTAATTTTGTGAAACAGTCTTTCCACATTTCAAGCCATCAAAAGCCCTCCTAAGGCAGCTTATGACATTTAAAATAACAATTAAACAGATGATTAAACCAGAGAGCAAATAAAATGAGCCAGGGCAAATGTATCTGCTTCAGACAGGAATTCCAAGTGATCAAAAACATGATTGCACAAAAGGCTACCTAAAATTCATCACTGAGGGCATTAACTGAGGCACCATCCTGGGTCAATGCTCTAATTGCTACAGCATTTCTCATAAACAAACCAGTATAACAAATATTTCGTAATACAAAGGCATTGCTATCACATTGTCTCCTAAGAATCACTTGAGGAATCTAGGTCTTACAGCATGCCAGATGGAAGAGACAACATTTGGAGGAAGGCACCCACAGATTGGAAGAGCCTGTATCAAAGACAACACTGAAGCACTGTTTCGGGGTTCCAATGCAGATGTCTCCGTAGTATTGCGCCTAGAGGGAAATGAAATGGAGAGAGGAAGAAGGAAAATCAGCACAGAAATTTCAGCCCCTGGAGAAACCTGAAGACCCAAGGTTTGGAAAGGAATCCTTAAACATGGGGATGGGAAGGATCAGTCAAAGTAAGATTGCACATGGTCAGTGGGCACAGAATATATACCCTACAAGTGTCCCAATTTAGCATGGACAGTCTCAGTTAATCATCAGTTGCCCCACATTTTCAGCTACTTTCATAATATCTGTTTCTTTCTCCTCCTCCCACTTCCCCCCTTTGTCCTTGGTTTACTTCAGTTGCTAAAAATTGAGTTTAAGGTGCAAAAGTAGTTTGCGCTCAGCTCAGAAGAAGGGAAAGGGGGCAGAATCCTCCACTTCCCAGTAGGATCAGGCAAAAGCAAACTGCTCCAGCCTCGCCTAGTTTGTGCATTCTTCCTAATTTCCTCACACTCTGACATTGCTTGACTTCTTGTTTTCATCTATGAAATGCTGGAGGGTATAGGGTACAGTTTATTGTGGACAACAGAAGGGAATAAAGTGTCTTCAAGGAGGGCACGGATGGCATTGCAAACAGGATTTCCTCGACATGGCAATATGTTTCTTGTAAGACCATAAGACCAGTTTGGTTTCATCAGATCAAATAATCATCTAGTCCAGGGGTCGGCAAACTTTTTGAGCCGGGGGCTGGTTTGGGGTTCCTCGGAATATCGGCGGGCCGGAGTGGGGGGGGGGAAAGGCGGGGTTTTTTTGTTTGTTTTTACTCTGGCCCTCCGATGTTCCGAGGTACTCCGAAGTTTGCCCAGCGCAGCTGCAGGGGACCCCCAGGAGGGCTCCGGTGACTGCAGCGGACCTTGGAGAGGCCTGGCGCAGCCATGGGGGACCCCCAGGAGGTCTCCGGCGACCGCAGTGGGCCTTGGAGAGGCCTGGCGCGGCTGCGGGTGTCCCCCAGGAGGGCTCCGCTGACCACAACAGCCCCCTGTGTGCAAGCGCGTGTGACTCCAGGGCACCATTTTGTGTTCCAAAATGGCACCCAGAATCTTGCGCGACCTTTCTCATTGCGGGGCAGGACGGGAAGGGTCGCGTGAGACTCCGGGCACCATTTTGGAACACAAAATGGCGCCCCAGAGTCGCACACGCCTGAGAAAGGCGGTGGCGGCAGTGGCAGGACTGGTCAGGGGCCGGTAGGAAGGCCTCAGCAGGCCGGGTTCGGCCCGCGGGCCGTAGTTTGCCGACCCCTGATCTAGTCTACAGTTGTTTCTAGTCATGTACAAGAGGGGCAGGATGACACCGATAGAATTCCATGTTGTTGGTGGAGGGTTGGGTTTTTGGTTTTTTTGTGGGGTTTTTTGCCAAATTACTGTAATCCAATAGTTAAATATGTAAAGACTACCGAACATGGAAGTTACACGAACATGGAAGTATAATGTAACTATCGTGCCTACCACCTTTTCACAGGTTTCCCCACTCTTACTCCCAAATTGCATATTGCTGAAGGCTCTTTTCCAAACATGCTACAAAAATTAAAAATTAAATCCAAATGTATAACTGCGTGGCTCCTAAGAAAAGCATGCTGTATTCCATTCACAGAGCAGGGCTTTCCTGCCTCCCGCTTCCAATTGTAGCACCAAGGGCAATTATACCACTATAGAACTATGATTCCACCATACCCTCTAACGGTCCCAATTTGTCTAGGACAGTCCTGATTAATCATCTGCCATCCCAATTTTTGAGCTGCTCTCAAAATGTCCCTGTTCTCTCTCCGCAAACTGAGCTGAAAGTGCAAATGTAGTTTACAATCAGTTAACACAGTGGGAGGAAGAGAAGAGATGGGGTCAGATTCTTTTGCTTCCCATTAGGCTCATGCAAAAGCAAACTGCTGCAGCCTCTTCTAGCTTGTGCATTCTTCCTCATCAATAATTTTTGCCATCTTGATCACACTCTGATGTTGTTTGGCCACATACATCCTGGAGTGTAAGTTCCACTTTTTCTGCCATATAGCTTCCCAGCCCCAATCTAGGAAATCTAGGGCCATCATCCATATCTCATAGGCCCTCTTCCCCAAGTACTGTATCTAAACTATCATTCCTAGCTCATGTGTGCTGTCTCTAAGGAAGGAGCAGAGATACATACATCCATGTAATTGTGGAGACGTTGATGGATGACCAAAGGAGAACTTGGGGCCTTCGCAGCCCTGACTCCTGCTCGCCTTAACACCTCAGCAATGGGAACGCCAGACCGGCCAAATCGGTTGCGGACAGATGGATATTTCTGCAGTGGGATTCTGTCATAGAAAGAAAAATAGGTGGAGTCATTATTAGGAAACCTGTGTAAGAACAAGCAGTATGATGACACTTCCACCTATCAATATCATCTTAACAGCATCAACTACAGTCATCAGTCAATATTTATGCATGACACGTATAAAGTCTAGAGAGGAAGTGTTCCTCACTTACAAGTTTTGCCATTTAAAATCCAACAAAAGGTAGGATAAGAGAGTCTCCATCCACTGCCGAGGGGGGAAAGGAACCTTAAGATAAGTCAGACTATTTATTTACATATGTATTTGTATTGTTTTATATTTATTTAATATGTTGTTTATTTATTTATTGCATTCATACCTCCAAGCAATTCACAGATTAAAATCAGGACAGTTGTCTCCAAGCAACACTGGAGTATGAGCAAGATGTCAAAGTTATTAATGAAGAAGAACATGAAAGCCAGGAGAGGACGCAGCAGTGTGCTTTGCTGAATTCATTGGGAGCAAACTCCTTTTGCACTTTGAACTCAGTTTGCAGCAATTGAATTAAGCTATGGATGAAGGGGAGAAGTGGGAGAAAGAGAAAGAAACTAGGACATTGTAAAAGAAGTGGGATGGCAGAGGATTAATCAGGACTGACTCTGCCAAATTAGGACCATTGGAAGATATGTATATTTATATCCTACTCTTCCTCCAAAGTGGAGTACATGGTCCCCACTCCATGTTTATCCTCATAGCAATTCTTTGAGGCAAGTTAGCCTGATAGTACAGTAACTTGACCAAAGCCCCAACAATGAGCTTCATGGCCAAGTAAGGATTTGAGCCCAGATCTTCCCAGGCCTAGTCCAACAGTCTAAGTCTAACTATAAACACTATGCTTAGTGAAGAATTTAGCTCCCCCCCCCCAACAATTATTATAAGCACTTAGACATGCTTCCAGTGAGATATACAAAGATATTGATATGCCAGTGTTTGAAATATTGTGAATGGAGGGGTATCCGAGAAGAAAAGATTCACTTTTCAAGCAGTCTCTGCTATTTTTATCAACATTGCAAACCTGGAAAAAGTAGTGGTGATGGGTAAAGGTAAGGCTGCATTTGTAAAAGGCATATCTTCTTAAGGTGCAATGCTGAAAACACATTGTTTCTTACTTTGGACAAGTCAGGAAATGTCGTCTGGATTTAATTAAGACCCCGCTTTTCACATAATTTGAACACAGAGTTGTGCCAAAATTTTAGAGAAAAATAATGATTTGAAGGAAGACAAGACCTGGCTAATGTTAGGAAAACAGCTCCAGACATAAAGGCAAGTTATAGTGGGGAAGCACAGATTAAATGGAATGAGCAGGAGGCGTTCAGATTGTTGACAATGGTGGAGCTAAGAAGTCCTAAAGAAGGGTGGTATCAAGAGCATAATAGTGGCAACCAAAGGATAGGAAAGGATAAAGCATTTCTGCTGGATCTGGCAACACATAGGAAGTTTCCAACCTTCAAGTTTAGCCAATGAGAATAATGCTGCCAAGTGATTTGCTCCTGGGCCTTTAACAGTAGCTTAACTGTGGAAAAAACAGCAGCTGAAACTTCTTAGGCATGAAGCTAAGCACTATGTCACCTTCATATCCTCCACCTGTCCCAATTTGGCAGAGTCCCAATTAATCCTCTCTGCTGCCTCACTTTTTCAGCTGCTTTCACAATATCCCAGTTTCTCTCTCCTTCTCCCACTTTCCCCCTTTATCCTTGGCTTGCTAGTCACTGCAAACTGAGTTTAAAGGGCAAAGCAGTTTGCAGCTCATTAACTCAGCATAGGGGAGAGGAGGGAGCAGAATCTTGATCTTTGCTGTTGACTCCGGCAAAAGCAAACTGCTGCAGTTTCTCCTATCTTGTTTGTTCTTCATCATTAATAAGTTTGGATATCTTGACCACACACTGATGTTGCCTGGCCACATGCATCCTGGTTTCCATCTATGAAATATTGGAGGGTATGGCATTGTATGGCATTTTATGAGCATCACCATGGTGTAATAGTTTGACTCTTGGACTAGGGCCTTGCCGGTACTAGCCAGTATACTCTAGGTGCAGCACACCCCCATTACTTAAGCCTTCATTTCTACATCTTGGTAGCTGTATACTCGCTTCTGAGATCAGAATGATGTGCTCAGCGATGGTCATCTTGTTCTGATCTCAGAATGAGCAACCCATGGCAGAGGTGCTGGGTGACCCAATGGGACAGCCATGCAGACAGCTGCCCTGAAGCAGATACAAAGGGTTCCAGATCGTCCTGGAAGATCCAGAGCAACATGTAAGGTTTTTTTACTCCATTTTAACCTGGTTATGCCCTGGTTCTGTGACACCACTGCCCACTAGAACTAGAATTTGGGCTGTGCAATGTCAAAACAGAACAATGACAGAATGGAAGGGGAATGGGCCTTTTAGACTCTGGAGACAAAGCCTAGGACTCTGGGAGACGAGGGTTCAAATCCCTGCTTGGCCATGGAAGCCCACTGTGTAAACCTGGGCAAGTCATAGTATCTCAGCATCTCAGGAATGGAATGGCAAAACCTCTCTGACCAAATCTTGCAAGGAAAATCCCATGATACGTTTGCCTTAGGGTTGCCATAAGTTGAAAACAACTTGAAGTCACATAACACATGACATTGTGTCATATTGAAAATGCTGGAATTAACCTGGAGGTACAATAGCAAAAGCCACTTTTAAGAACATGGATATTCTTCCTACAAAACAGAATATTTTGTTGTTTCCTTGTTGTTTTGTTGTTGTTGTTGTTGTGTGCCTTCAAGTTGTTTCCGACTTATGGCAACCCTAAGGCAACCCTATCACGAGGGTTTCTTGGCAAGTTTCTCCAGAGGGGGTTTGCCATTGCCATCCTCTGAAGCTGAGACAGTGTGACTTGTCCAGCATCACCCAGTGAGTTTCATGGCTCAATGGGGATTTGAACCCTGGTCTCCAGAGTGATAGTCCAATGGTCAAACCACTATGCCATGCTGGCTCTTAATGGGGTTTTATTTGGTTATCATTTTAAAGGTGGACGTTGGGCAGTGGCCATTTTTGTCATTCACAACTGATTTCCAATCTGCAGGCCATTTGAGCTTCAATCTTCTCGGACATCTTGTGAACTTGCATTCATACCTCCCATCATTATCCAAGATTTTTTTTAACTTCCCATTGCCATATAGAAATAAATTAACCAAAAATAAATACACATAGGATGCGTTAACAACAACTATAATTAACATCCTGATACCTGGCCATCACCCAGCGGTAGGCAGCAGGGTTGGGCAGGTAAGATAATTACAGATCCACCAGACAGCTCATTGACAGCACAGAGCATGTCTGTGGGATGGCACTGTTGGGACAGTCCCTCGAGGTCAAATTGCAGTTGGCACCCCTCTGACAAGCAACCTTATCTCTTTCATAAGCGCGTGTTATGAAAGTCTTATTTTGCATAGTACTTATTTGACTGTTTGGGAGGAAGATCAAGTTGAGCTGGCGGGTGTGAGGCTTTTCTAGCGAGGGCAAGGAAATCCCGGAAGAACTAGGAGAGTGTCATTTCTCGGATAGCACTTGTCTTGAATGCCAGGACTGATGGCAAGTTGCTTCCTGTCCTCTGTACACATATGCTACTAGGAGCTAAATGGCATTCATTGCCTGATGCTGCACTGGTATTCTAGAGTGCTTAGGAGAGCTTGGAACCTTTTGATTCAAATGATTTTAAAGCAAGGGCAGGCTTTCCCAAGGTTGCTGGACTGCAGGTCCCATAAGCCCCAGACTCTAGATACCATAGCCAGTGGTAAGGGATGATGCAGACCAGTGATGTGCTAGGGAAGTAAACCTTTGTAAATTTTATTCTCACAGACAATTTTACTATCTTTCTTCACTGTGTGAGAAAGTCACTGAGAACTGTGCAATTTTCAAAGACAATTTACAATTCAGGACTTAGGACTTTATCACACAGGGGAAATCTATAGTTTATCCCATACAAATCCCAAAAAACCCACGTAATTATGCGCAACGATTTCACACGACATCACACAAAAACTGCTATTAAAGTAGTCAGAAAGTGGTGTTATCCCAGATCTTTTTACTTTCAGGAATTTAGTGAAAATGCATTTTCGATATTACTGTAATTGTGCATTTACTCTAATGTGAAAGTCAAATTCAGTTTATTCACACAATAACCCTTTTACTTCCTCTTTTGCTTGGGCGACAAACATGCCAGGCAGATATCAGCCTCTCTGCTTTCTCTTTCTGCGCATGTGCAAGTATACCATTTCTAGTACATTTACAGATTTCTTTCACTTCTGTATGAAATGTAAAAACGCCTTTTTATTGCTTTTCGCGTTATTTTGCATTTATTTTAATTACATGTGAAATTCATTTGCGTGATCAAGCTCTATTTTTGCTTTATTTTCGGGATGGTTTATTTGCACTTTATTATCTTTTTAAAGACGAAACTGCCCCCCATGTGATAAAGTCCTTATACTGTGCAAAAAAAAAAAAAAAAAGTATGTGTGCAGTTTTTCTATGCAAAAAAACAGCACTTTCTGTGCATGTTCTGTGCAGAAATAAGTTTATTGTACAGAAAATGCTCTTTTTAAAATGGGAAACCTATTTTCCACAGAGAAAATGCCTTTTGTTGCTTTAGAGAACCCCATCTGCATTTTTCACCCAAAGTAAGTCCTGACTGTAAAAATTCTCATCTATCTAGGCTTTGTCTGGATGGGCCAATGTCCCCTCCCCTTTCTGGCATTATCCTGTTCAGACAAGCATGGCCCAAACCCTGGTTTGGTGTGGGTAGTCCAGACAAATCCAGCACCAGAATTGGGGCATAACAAGGTTAACATCTGGTTACTTGACAATGAAGTCCCCTCTAAGCAAGTTTAGTACTTTATTATTTAATTGGTTAATTAATTTGATTGTATGAAGGATCATAATTGTTGTATAGACACATTTGTTGTTGTTGTTAACTACCCTCGAGTTGATCTCAACTCATGGCAACATTGTGGAGAAGACATCTACAAGACTCCCCATCTTCCACTACTATTCTTAGTTCATGCAGATTCATATCCGTGACCTCCTTAATTGAGTCTGTCCATCTAGCGTGTGGTCTTCTTCTCTTTCTCCTTCCTTCCACTTTTCCTAACATTATTGTCTTTTCTAATGAGTCATGTCTTCTCATGATGTGGCCAAAGTATGATAGCCTCAGTTCAATAATCTTAACTTCCAGGGAGGTCTCAGACCTGATTTGTTCTAGGACCCACCTATTTGGTTTTTGGCTGTCCGCCATATCCTCAGCATTCTTCTCCAGCACTGCATCTTGAATGAATTTATTTCCTTTTTATCTTTTTTCTTAATTGTCCAGCTCTTGCTTCCATACATGATAATGGGGAATCCAATTGCTTGTACGATTCTAACTTTCATGCTTAATTGTATATTTTTGCTCTTTAGGACCTTTACAAGTTCTTTCATAGCTGCCCTCCCCATTTTTAGTCTTCTTCTGATTTCTTGGCTGCAGTCCCTGTTCTGATTTTCCTTTGATCCAAGGTATAGGAACTCTTTTACTATTGTTATTTCTTCACTGTCTTGGTTGAATTTATGAATATTTTGCATGGTCATTATTTTTTGTATCCTTAGACACATACCATAGATGAATAAAAAATTGAAATGCCTGGGATGATAGTGCTGTGGTGATGCCATGATTGAGCTCATTCTTTTTTAAACTACTCTGCTCCCTATCAGCATTTTGAAAGTCAGGTTTTTGTTTCTTCCACTTCAGTAGGGCTGCTGTTGTCTTTAAATGGTTCCAGGAGGGGTACAGTTCATCCACACTGCAGAAACAAAGCAGTTTGACACCACTATGGACGTTATCACACGTGGGCCACAAAGCGATAATAAAGTGGAAATGAGAAATCCCGAAAATAAACTGAAAATAAACCTTGATTCCGCAAATGGCTTTCACACGTAATTACCTTAAATGCAAAATTACAGTAAGCGCATTTAACGTTCACACACAAGTGAGAAAAGCCCTCGCCGCAGCTGGCGGATGTTGTTTTCGTCACTTCCTTTTCCCCATTTCATCATTGCTTTGGCCGCATGTTTTGGCCCCAATTGTGTTCCTTCACAAACCCCACATCAATCACAGCCCGATATCTCTAGCAAAAGACAGATATATTTAGAAAGACATAATAAGGACACGCTGCCTCGATGACCCATGGGAAACCCCGCAGAACCATGGGAAATGCTTCCAAATGCGCATTTGCTTTTCACATTACAGTAAATGCGAAATTACCTTAATTTTGCATTTGCATTTCCTCAAAACTACCGAATTTCAAAAGATCTCGGATAACACCAGTTTCTGTCCAGTTTCTGTCCAGTTTCTGTGCGACGTCGTGTGAAAACACGAGGCACAAATCCAGTTTTTGTTTGGGATTTGTGTGGATTAACCAGCAGATTTGCCCCGTTATCACAAAGCCTCAGATTCTGTAAGATAGAGTCATAGCAGTTTAAGTGGCATCAAGCTGCTTTATTTCTGCAGTGTGGATACAACCGTAGTGATTTGTTTTTACATTTATTTTTGCCAGCTGTTATAATATGCTATATGCTGGTGTGGGTTACAGTTACAGAGATAAACAGTGTAGATTATTCCCACCAGGGCTTTAGGTTATCCCTAAAACTTTGGTATTTATTCATTTCATTTAATTTCATTTCTATGCTGCCTTTCTCCCAGAAAGGGACCCAAGGCAGCTCACAAATAAAACAATTAAAAAACTTTATAAGTTTTTGTTTAAAAAAACCCCAACAACTTCAGGGGTGACTGAAGCAAAGGCCAAGGTGGCACACACACAGACAGACTTTTGGTCTAGGTACAGAAGCCACACTCATTTGACATTTGAATCATACTTCAGTATTGGCAAAAGCAAGTTCAGAGACTCTGCCCACTTCCCAGCATCCTCCCTCCCCAGCATTTGCTGCCTGAGGCAGCTGCCTCATTTTGCTTAACTGGCATTGAAAGGCTCCAGATTTCAGGGTTTGGGATGGATACCACCAATTACTTGTCAGACAGAGTATTCTGCTTCTCCCTTTCTCCCCATGTTTCCCTTCTCTGGCACTGATCATCCCATCATGGAAAGAATTGCTCCAAATCCAGTTCTCTTTCAAACTCAAACTCAGATCTCAGATACTCAACTAGGATACCAACTGACTAATTATATGTACATGGCCACCCTTTATCAGATATTCACTGAGTGGTTTAAAATGGCCTGTTTTCATACCACAGTTTTTTAAAAATTTTAAACAAGCTGTCTGACAGTGGAAGTTTAAGCAAGCAAAAGTTTGCCAAGAATAGAACTGGAGCAGTGGAGAAAACTTGTTCTTGTTGTGTGCCTTCAAGTTTCTGAGTTATGACAAACCTAATGGGTTTTCTCAGCAAAATTGGTTCAGAGGAGATTTGCCATTGCCTTCTTCTGAGGTTGAGAGCATGTGAGTTGACCAAGGTCAGCCAGTGGGTTTCATGGCTGAACTGGGAATCAAACCCTGGTCTCCAGAGTCGTAGTCCAATGCTCAAACTACTATGCCACACTTGGGAAAATTTGTTCTATTGAATTTTTGCCTGTCAACACAGATGTTAAAGGACAGCAGCCTCCAAGATGAAAAGGACTGGCAACCTGATCTTCCACACAGCTTTATGCACCACTCTCACCATCTTCCTGTTTTTTCTTTCAGATCCCATACTTTCCAAATGTCCTGATTTGGCAGGAACACTCCCTCTGTCATCCCACTTTTTCATCTGCTTTTAAAATGTCCCAGTTTCTCTCTCTTCTTCCACGTTTCCCCTTTATCCTTGCCTTACTTTAGTTGCTGCAAACTCATTTCAAAGAGTAAAAGTAGTCTACAGTCCATTAATGCAGCATGAGAGAGAGAAAACGAGAGAGCAGAATCTTGCACTTCCCTGTAGACTCAGGCAAAAGCAAACTGCTGTAGTCTCTTCTAGCTTGTTTGTTCTTCCTGTTTGTCCTCAGCCTACCTCAGTTGCTGCAAACTGACTTCAAAAGTACAGAAGTAGTTTGTTCTCAATTCATACAGCAGGGAGGGAGGGAACAGAAGGGGGCAAAATCTTCCCATTCCCAGTTGGCCCAGGCAAAAGCAAACTGCGGCAACCTCTCCTAGCTTGTCTGTTCTCCCTCTTTAATAACTCTTTGCCGTTTTGACCACATGTTGATGTTCCTTTGCCACCTGCTTCTCGGTTTTTATCTCTGAAATGTTGGAGAGACTGGAGAACCCTGCAGTTCTGATCCTTGCCCTCAGCTTTGCTTCTGTTTTACTTTATGCCCCTCCTCTTCATCAGAAAACCCTGCTTTTTTGACCACCTCATTGATTCTTTGGGACCCATCCCTATTGTACTTCAAAGAGCTAGTCATGCCTTTCCCAAACCACCATCCTCCAGATGCATCAGATTATGTGGTTGAGGAAAGATCCTGATACACCTCTTATTGCCCTGCCCATTTGATAACTTCAGAGAGAACCATTTGGTACCTGAACTCTAGGATCCCTGTAGAAGTTGCAGTCAACAACTGGAGAGTACCAGGTTGGGAAAAGAGGATGAGTTAGTTTGAAATCCCTTCCCAGACACTTCCTATCTTCCATTTTGTCCACTAGACCAACTTTTCACAAACCTGGGTCCTCCAGATTTTGTGCTTCAACTCCCAGGAACCCCAGCCAGCTTGGCCAGCGACCAGGGATTCTGAAGGCTGAGGTCCAAAACATCTGGAGGACCAAAGTTTTGGAACCACCACACTAGACCCTTCTGTCTCCATCCAGATATCCCATCTCCCACATTCTTATCTCATCTGCTAGACTGTACATCTCAGAAAACACGAACTGTGCATCAGATTACTCATAGTTCAAAATAGCAGCTCAAGGATCCCTGACTAGCCATTCTCCCAAGACTCCCTAGGCCAGTGATTTCCAAACTCTGGTCTTCCAGATGTTTTAGACTTCTGCTCCCAGAATTCCTGCTTGTTGATTAAGCTGGCTGTGGCTTCTAGGAGTTGAAGTCTAAAACATCTGGAGAACCAAAGCTTGGGAACCACTGCCCTAGACTCCCCTAGAGGCCTGATGAGTAGACACCTCTTTAGCTTCTCCTCTAGGAGTTGAGTAAATCTCTTGCATTTTCTCACCGGATCAGTCCTTGGACTCCAATCACTGCCAGAAGCAACATTGCGATCCAGACTCGGCCTCCCATCTTTGGTCTGTCCTTTGACAACCTCTAGCACGGTTGTCTTCTGTATGCCCTGGTTGCACCCAGATTGCTTGTCTCAGGGGTGGACTAGATGTATATCTAGACCGGCTGGGTAGAAAGCAATTTGGCCTCGCCCATTGGCCCCAGGAATGTTACTTGTCGATCCTGATTGGTTAGACCTGCCCCCATTCCAGGCAATTATTGGGGTTCACATTCCATTCAGCTAAGAGCACTTTGGAAAGAGTCCATCTTTTATTTTTGAAACTCATGATGATTGCAATCACATGAGGAATGATGGACTTCCAGGATTCAGAACCTAACTGGCTATGTATGGGGTGTGTGTACTGATCTTCCCTTCTGATCTTGGGGATCCTTGGTGATGATTTCTGGGGGCTTAAGGGATTCAGGCTTGCAGGGTCAGTAAAATCCTAGGGTTCAGATAAAAAAGGGCTCTAAGGCCCTAAAACAGATAGGACAATTATAGGTGTGATAGCATCTTCCTACAGACGCATACAGCCAATTAACTCTACACCCCCGAATTTTAACTGAGTCAGTTGGTGTGAATGAGAGCCAGTACGGTGTAGTGGTTTGAGTGTCAGATTAGGACACTGGGAGACCAGGGCTGAAATTCCTGCTATGGAAACCTACCAGATAACCTTGGGCAAGTCACATACTCTCAGCCTCAGAGGAAGGCAAGAACAATCACCCTCTTGAACAAATTTTGCCCCAAAAAAACTCTGTGATAAATTGGCTTAAGGTTTGCCTTAAGGAATGACTTGAAAGCATACAGCGACAACAATGGATGTGGAGCTTGGAAATTCCCTTCTCCCTTTTTCATGTATCTGGCAAACTTTAAAAATTACCTTCTCTGCTTGATAGTTCACTCTGGGAAGCAGAGGACTGCCTGAAATCATTTGGGCTCTTTCCAAGCATCAAGCTGAACTCCTTTAGAATAGCAGAACCTCACCAACAGTTACAACACTGTTCATAAGAGTGGTACTAAGGGAGCAGTTGAGTTCAGTTTTGTATGAAAAGGCCGTAGTTCAGCCCTTCTCTCCAGCACTCTAACACAGAACAGGTTGGTAAATAATTTGGATTTGGATTCCATTTCTGTTTGGATCTGCAATCAAACACCAAACTGTTTCATATTTTCTCTTCCCTGGGAAAAGTGTTAGTTCTCAGCCTTCAAATGTTCAAGTCTTTTAAATGGATATAAAAGAGATTTAATTCTCTTTTTCTCCCACCACAAAGTCACATCCCATCTGATAATTGCAATAATAAGGCAATACTTTCCCTCTGGTCTTATTTTATATCAAGACTCACTACTTTTGGAGCCCACTTCAGCACTAGACCTAAAACCGTGATCAGAGGGAGAAGTAACAAAAAGTCTTCTGCTGCCTGAGAGTTCAGTATCTCTAAAACATGTGCAGAGTGCCACTAATTATTTATTTGTTTCTTCCCCACAGTAACAGCTTCTGTCCATGCCTAACTTTGAGGGAAAGTTTTGCCCTTGCATTAGATTGGGCCTTAGTTATTCTCCATGAGCCATTGAAATAGACCTAGTGGTAAAATAAAAACCAAGAATGTAAAAAGTGTTGCCCTTCCAGTTATAAGAAACAGCAATCTCACCGTTATGAATAGATTTTAAAAGCAGCTTGTTTGTTGTTTCAAAAATGTGCACATTCTTCCTTAAAAGCCAGACACAATGTGTGTGGGTTTCTCTCATTTGGTTCTACACCAATGACTGGAGTCTTTCTCAGAATAGCTTTCTTCTTAGGCTCCTCTGTACCAAGAACTGGCCTAGATATTCTCTAGTTAGAAAACTGCACTCTGTGGTGTCTATTTATACTGAGATGCTTTTAAAGCTGAGACAGATGCTCAGGCTGCAATTGACATGGGCAAAACTGAAATAGAATCTGAAAATCAGATGGGGGGGAATCACTTTTCTGGAACTATGCTAAGGGTTACCAGATCTCAAGGTCTGGCCCTGAGTATCCAGTTTTCATGGGCTATCTCCAGGTTGGAAACAAGAGTTCATATTCTCATTTTTGAGGGGCTCAACTCTGGGCAAGAGGAAAGAGCTATATGCAAACCTCCAGCTCAGCTAGTGGCATAGCAGCTTGCTATGATCTAGGGTTAATTTTTTGTTACTGAAACTTGCAAAGATTCTGGTAAAATAGGTTTCCTATGTATTAATGTAGTTAACTTCCTTTTTCTCTCCCAGTCATTGTATCACAGCTCACCTTCTGGTTAGGAGCAAGTAGGCTTATTAGTTAACAGTTCTTTATCCCATCTCTCTAAGTAAGCGAGGAGGAACTATTCCCTCATTTCACCTTTCAAAGCCCCTTTAATTTTTTCCTCTTAATTTCCAAATAGGAACACAGATTCTCTGTGTGTGTTTGAATGACAAGCTGTGAGCATCTATGGTCTGTACTTACTGCACAATGCTTAAAGAATTCCCCGAGGGCAGTCCCTAAATCTCAGGTTTTGGACCAGCAATCTCAGGACCTGGGACTGTACTGAACTGGCAAACCTAATGTCCCCCAATGGCCAAGCTGGCTGTGGTTTTCTAGTCCAAACAAGTAATAAAAGTGTAGCATTGCTGACCAGTCATTCTGAACTTGGCATGGGTTCAATTTTGGCAATTGATCACAACTGCTCAAAAAGCGGATTTTTATTGTTAATCAAAATTAAAATGGACACATACACAAAAATGGGGATAAGATTCTGGAAGCATGATCATGCACCATTTCTTGGATTTCCACAGATGCTGCCCACAAATATTCAAGATTTACTTCACAGCCATACAGGGCATGTCTACATGGGCCATATATACTGGTTTCCTCCTGCCCTCATGTTGCCCTGTCCACACAACACTGGGCCAAAGCCCTGATTTGGGTGCAGACTGTCTTCACACGGGAAGGCCAATTCCAGATCAATTAGGGCCATCCCTCCCAAAAAAAACCTTACCTTTTGCTCCGGATTTCCCAGGAAAATCCAGAGCACTCCAGAGTAACACCAGGTGGCTCTCTACACAGGTGTCCTGTTTTGTTGCCTAGTGCTGCTACTTCTGGTGAGAGTCTTTCCCACTAAGGTCACAACAAGGTGTCCGGCCATGTGGTTGATGCTGGGTACCTTGTTTTCAAACTCAGAGGGGCAACTCATGCCAGTGGTGGCGGCACTGGGTGGCACAGTAGGATGCTTGTGTAGATAGCTGCTTGACATCACTCCAGAATGGAGAGGTAACCGTGGGAATTTGGAGCAGCTTTGGGACCAGAATACTTCGGGAGCAGCCCAGAGTATTTGGCCAGTGTAGACTTGCCCACAGACTAGAAAGTTAGAAACAAGAAGGCATAGAAATCAGCCACTATGTTTATGTGTTTGTTTATTGTTTGTTAAAATACCCAAAGGAACTCAAATATCTCAGCCTTATTTTTAACAGATTTTTCATTCCTAAAACACTCATTATCATCCATTTCCCCCTTCAGTCTCATTTTCACACTTTTTCAGGTGGTGTCACCAACAATTGGTTATAAAGTGGTTACCTCTTGAATGTCCCTACCCCAAAACTATGTATACATACGGGGGGAGGGAACTGAAAATCCTGGGAGGAGAGGGGATATGTGGCCCAGTAATTTTCAAGTTTATTTGGTGGCCAAGGCCAATGAACAATCAATTCTCCAGAGAGTTGTCAGGTGGGAAATGCCAAATGTGCAACAGCACACATTATACATAGAACTCATTTCACCCTTCAGGGCAACCTATGTGGGTGATGTTTTGAGAAACATCTCAGAATCTCTAAAGAACATTTCCTTAGTGACACTGAGACATCTTTCTTGTTCAGCTTTTCAGTTTCTCAGACTCTTGTTGTCTCAGGGTTTCCAAAAGGGTGCTCTTGGAAAGCTTTCAAGGGCAGGGTGTTTCAGGCTATGGCATCTTTTTATGACATCTTTTTTTTAAAAAGGCACCTTGACTTATTTGCATGTGTGTGTGTCACAAACAGGAGGAGAGGGAGTGGTGGTATCTGAAGCTGTGTAGGCGTGCATGAGGTTGCAGGCACATGGTGTGTAAATCACACCGGATGTATGTGTCCGGTTACAACTGTATGTTGTCTATTGTGCGTTTGCCAGCCAAGCAATGTTTTGCCCATGGTTGTTTCTAATTCCTTACCTACTGTAAATACTCTGTATTGCCCAATACCACTTCAAACACTGCTCTCCTGAATGCTGAACACATTAAGCAAATTGAGCATCAGTTCACTTCTTTTGCATAATTTCTTCTGCAGCTAGTTAACTAATGGATATAGGGGAGGTAGAGATACTGTGGAAAACCCACATGCCGCACTCACACCCATTTGGTGTGTCATTCTGTTCCAGATTGCAGTGTGCCCCTGGCTTCTGAGATTTCAACAGCATAGCCTATACATAGTTTCAAGGTGAACATAAGGACTAGAAAGTTGTGTGTTTATTTTTAAAAAGTGGAGTCTCTGAAGAAGCTGAAATTTGAACCATTCTATGTTTGCATATTGGGATCTTAGAAGAATACTGGTGTAGGGATGCAAGTGAACACCCTTTCTGGTCTCCCCTGCCTCAATAGCTTTTAATCTTTGTAGCTAAGCTTGTATGGGCTCCACATAGTTGGCAGGGTAGAGCCCCACACGACCACTGTCAGTCACCCCCTTGCACCACCCTTGCTCATCTTCATCCTCCAACTTGGTAAGCAGTTCACCTGAGATGGGGGAAAAAGAGAGGAGGAAACATTATTAATACAGAGGAGTTATGGCAGTGACATAAAGTCGCAGGATCACAACTAAAACTAGGATATCAGCCACAGTGCTTGGGAACGTTACTTTTTGGACTATGGTGACTATATAGGCTGGGCACTTCTGTGTTATCATTTAAAAAGTAGTATTTCCAAGCTCTGACCAACAATTGCCATAGGCAGCAAAGACATGGTTTCAGGCAATATTTTTCTTAATTTCAAAGACTTCGAGGCCACCTTTCAAAACACATTTTCCCGAGGTGGCATATGTGTATGTGTGCGTGCCTTTAAGTCACCAATCAACGTATGGCATCCCCATGAATTTCATATGGTTTTCATAAGGGAAGGAATACTCAGAGATGGCCTTGCCAGTTCCTTCCTCTGAAATGTAGCCTACAGCACCTGGTATTCAGTGGAGGTCTCTCATCCAAATACTAACCAGGGTTGACCTCTGGTGCCTTTAGGGTATTTAGGCCCTATACAGTGAATTATTCTGAAACACCATCAATATCAGTGTTTAAAACAATAAAATAAAAAAGAGAATATATAACATTTTAGGGCCACAATCTCAGTGTAAAATCTAGCAAACAGAAAGATAAAAAGTGGGATTTTTAAAAATGCATTCACTTAAAAATAAAAAGTGAGTGAAATGAAATAATCCTTAGGGGCAGCCTAAGAGAAAAGTTGAAGGGAACCAAATGTATCTCTTGAGAAAGGGGATTCCATTAGCAAGAGGGCACTCCTGGAAAGAGAGCCAATGTGGTATAGTGGTTTGAGCATTGGGACTAGGACTAAGATCAGGGTTTGATTCCACACTCACCCATGGAGACCACTAGGTAACCTTGGGTGAGTCACACACTCTCAGCCTCAGAAAATCCTGTGATAGGTTTGCCATAGGGACATCATAAGATGGAAACAATTGGAAGGCACACAACAACAATCCCTGAAATGCCTTCTTTTCACTGCCCACTAATTTAAACACTCGTATCCTCAGGCATGTGAGCCAGTGTGGTGTAGTGGTCTGAGTGTTGGACTGCAACTCTGGAGACCAGGATTTGAATCCTTGCTCAGCCATAGAAACCCATTGGGTGACCTTAGGCAAGTTATAATCTCTCAACCTCAGAAGGTAAAGGCAAAACCACTTTGAACAAATCTTGCCAAGAAAACTGGGTCACCATAAATCAGAAATGACTTGAAGGTGCACAACAGATCCTCAGACATTATGGAGATAGCTGAACTTATGTGTAACAATAGCTATGATTTCTGGCCACCTATTCCTTTAATAGGGAGATTGCTTGTTAATAGGCCAGGAGAGTGGCTGGTTTTGTCAATGGGAGATCTGAGTGTTAGCCATCAAAGCTTTGGGAAAGTGATACACACCCTATACTTATGAGATAAATTGTGTGTGAGAGTGTGTAGATATAAAGAGATAATTTTAAAATAGATGGACAGAAGCAGAAAGTTTTGAAACAGATGGACCAAAGACAGAATTATACTGAAAACAACCCAAAGATTTGATGTTGAGTTTTTGGGAGTTACTTTTAGCACTTCTGCCAGAATCCTTCCCCTACAATCCTCCTTTCTGAGATATGAAATCCAAAAAAACTGAACAAATTTGCTGCCTAGTAAGAGCATGTAGGCTACTTGCCTTCACTTGTGCTCAATTTGTATACTAGTACATAAAGCAACTATTACATGAATGTTATACAACAGTATTAAATAATTAATATTAAATAAATAAATACGGTATTATATAATCACACAAAAGAATCAAAGGTCTCAAGTTCTTTCTTCTTAAGAGAGAGATAGGTAACGGATGTTTTGGCCTGCAACCAGCATGGCTGATGGTAAGGGATTGTGGGATTTGTAGTTCAAAACATCTGGACCGCCAACTGTTCCTCACTCCTGCTTTAGGGGAACCAAAGCTCCAGCTAAGGATTGCCTATAGAATCTCTCACTGCCAAGGACACTGGAGAGAGTGAAATATCCATGTAGTAGGGCAAAGGAAAAGGAAAAGACCCAGCTGAGCAGGACCTCAAGAAAAAGTTAGAGCAGGTTTGCAAAAAGATAAAGCTTGCTTTGGAAAGATCTAGTGGAACTGAGAGTTTGCAAAGAAGACACTCACCTGCCTTGAAGCTTAACTCATCTGCTTCTTGGCCAGTATAGTCATACACAGCACGGACCCTCTGTCCCAAAACTGGTGCAGGCGCTGGCTTTGCACTGCAAGAAGAGGTGAGAAAGTGAACAGAAGGATAGGGAAATACCTGCCGCTTTTGGTTGCTAATTAAGAATATGTCCACAGATGAAGGCTGGTGGCTGTTCTTTCATCGGCAGTTAAACCAGGGATTGGAGAAGCTACTCTTTGGGTCTACAGCTCCCACAGCCAGCCAGCCAGCCAGCCAGCCAACTAAGTAAGTAGCATGGTCAACCTAGAAGTTAGACTCAAGAGATGGACTGAATACACTCCAACTGTCTCAATATGGCAGGAAAAGTCCCCATTCATCCTCTCTCGTCCCATTTTTTCCACTGCTTATAAAATGTCCCAGTTTCTCTCTCCTCCTTCCACTCTTCCTCTTTATTGTCAGCTTGCTTCAATTACTGCAAACTGAGTTCAAAGTGCGCACAATTAAGGGCCTCTACAGATGGGCCCTTTGGGCTGTCCTGGAGGCAGAGATGGGGAGGGGCAGCCGCACGCCAGCTGCCTCAGCCTCTCTCTGAAGATGTCTTGACGCCACGCGCCGTTACGCATGGCACGCGCCATCAGGATGTCCTTCCAGTGCAGTGTTTTGACGCACTGTGCTTGAAGAGGAGCCAAAGAGCTGCGCACCGGCTCTTAGGGCGGCCTATTTGCTGCCTCTGAAAGGACTGGCATTTTGCCGCTCTTTTCTGAGGCAGCAAAATGGAGGATCAGGGCTGACGCATCTGGCAGCCTCGGCCTCGGTCCTCCATTTCCCAGGGCGGCCCAGGGCCGCCCGTCTGCATCCCCCCCATAGTCAACAGGGGGGAGAAAACAGGAAGGGGTAAAATCTTGCCATTCCCAGTTGTTGCTATTGTGTGCCAGGGTTTTCTTATCAAGATTTGTTCAGAGGGGGTTTGCCTTTGCCTTCATCTGAGGCTGAGTGAGCGTGACTTGCCCAAGGTCACCCAGTGTAATTCCATGGCCGAGTGGGGATTTGAACCCTGGTTTCCAGAGTCATAGTCAAACACTCAGACCACTGCACCACACTGGTTCTTATATCTTCCTAATAGGTTCAAGCAAAAGCAAATTGCTGCAGTCTCTCCCCCTAGCTCAGGGGTAGGCAACCTAAGGCCCGGGTGCCGGATGCGGCCCCCCAAGGCCTTTGGACCGGCCCCAGGCCGGTCCTGCCGCCTCCACCGCCACCACCTGCCATGATGATATTGATTATTGTTATTATTACTTGTTCTTGGGATTTTCTTGGCAAAATCTCCACAGGGGTTTTGCCATGGCTTTTCTGGGGCTGAGAGAGTGTGCATGCATTTTTTTTATTTTTTATTTTTTTTATTTTAATATTTATTTATTTATTTATTTATTTATTTTTGGTGCTTTGGCCCCCCAATTGTCTGAGGGACAGCAACCCAGCCCCCAGCTCAAAAAGGTTGCCTACCCCTGCCCTAGCTCATGTGTTCTTCCTCATTAATAACTTTTATCATCACTATCAATACTCTGATGTTGCTTGGCCACATGTATTTTCATCTGTGAAATGCTGGAAGGTATGGGATTTGACATACCTTCACTGAGAGCCAGTGTGGTGTGGTGGTTTGCGTGTCAGACCATAACTGGACAGCAGGGTTCGATTCCCTGCTCAAGCATTAAAAAACAACAACATTAGGTGACCTTGGGCAAGTCACACACTCCCAAAGTTTGAGGATGGCAATGGCAAACTCCCTCTGAAGAAACTTGCCAAGAAAACCCTATGATAGGTTTACCTTAGGTTCGCCATAAGTCAAAAATGACTTGGAGGCACATAACAACAAGAACAATGGGATTGGACTGGACACAGAACCAAGTCTAGGGCAACAGAAGGAAGAAAAGGGTCTATATGCCACACTGGAACAATATGAAACATATACAAATATTTCATTTGATCTTCCTGTACATATCTTAATACCAGATGGAATCACAGCTTTGTGAAAGGACAGGACAAAGCTGAACATTAGACAGTGTGAGGCAACTACCTTATGGGGTAGATTGTGGTGGTACTAAAGGGCACCACATTGTTCATTATTTACTTTATTATTATAGGGTTTTTTATTATAGTTTTTTTTTTAACTGCCAGGGATACACAGAGATGCTTGTGGGAGTTTCTTCCTTATGTACCAACACAGCTTGGCTGTTTTTCAGAAGTGGTTTGTGCAGCAGTATCCCACACAATTTATGACAGTGATGGCAAACCTTTTAGAGACCGAGTGCCCAAACTGCAACCCCAAACTCACTTATTTATTGCAAAGTGCCATGTCCCTCTGGCTTTCTAGTAACAAACTCTGGTAAATTCTGTGGTGGGGTGACAGCGTGTGTGCCCACATAGAGAGGGCTCTGAGTGCCACCTCTGGCACGCATGCCATATGTTCATCATCAATGATTTAGAACAACAACACAACAACAACAGTGATAGGACTATCTTAAATGTCTCTTTATATTTTACAACACTGATATAATCAAGTGGAATTGATATCTCTATAATCGTTATCATCATCATCTCCATCATCATCCCACTTTTCCTCAAAAAATTTGGACACAAAGTGGCTTACAAATTAAAAGAAAAATAGAATTTTAACATACAAAAGTGACCATAAAAATAGAACTAAACTAGTACAGTATTAAAACACATCACTCATTAACAGAATAAAATACAACTAAAAAGACAAAGATATAAGCACATCAATGGGATTTATACTCTTAGGACTTTACCAAGGTTATGAGAACTGGTAAACTGTTTGGATTAGGGAAAAAGTATTAAGTTTTGTTTGTGAAAGTTATACACTGAAAAAATATGAATGTATTCTATGCTAAACAGATGTCTTTAGTATTGCAACTTGAAATGTGAATAGGATCTAAGAAGGGAAATAGATAAGAAATTGGAATTTTTCATAATCCAAAGAGTTTAGCAGTCTCCATGGCTTGGCAAGCATGGCTGGCATGGTTAAGCAAAGAGATATGAGGTCCATCTGGTTACTTCAGAGCTGCATTACAGAAAGGAATACTCAGACATTCACGGAAGCACAACCAGTCATCAAATAATCCTCCATACCATTTCCAAAACAAACAAAACAAGCAAAACAAGCAAACAAAACTTCCAGTCATGCTATTTCTTTAGGACAGGATCAGGGAACGTGAGACATGAACGAAACCTGGGGTGCCAGTCTGGCCCTCTCAGCTTCCCAAGACAATCTCACTTCCTACCTCATGACATCCCCATGACATCTGGTGGTATTTTAAATTTCTAGTCCTACCCTTTTGTCTTTGGCCCTGCCCCCAAGAGAATCTCCCCTCAAATATATCTGAAATTGAATTCAGTACTGATGATCAAAGAAGGTTCCCATCCTTGCTCTAGGACAGGGGTAGGCAACCTTTTTCAGCCGGGGGCCGGGTTGCTGTCCTTCAGACAATGGGGGGGCGGAAGCACCATAAATAAATAAATAAATAAATAAATATATTTTTTTAAAAAAAAATATGCATGCACACTCTCTCAGCTCCAGAAAAGCCATGGCAAAACCCCTGTGGAGATTTTGACAAGAAAACCCCAAGAACAACTAATAACAACAATAATCAATATCATCATGGCAGGCGGCAGCAGGGGGGTGGCGGCAGCAGCGGCGGCGGCAGGACCGGCCTGGGGCCGGTCCAAAGGCCTCGAGGGGCCGCATCCAGCCCCTGGGCCTTAGGTTGCCTACCCCTGCTCTAGGACAAATTGCTCCCTTTAGTCCCCATGCTGCCTTGGAACTGGTTATCTGGCCAGGCTTATGAACATAGACATAGGACTTTATCACACATGGCTTTTTAACTGCCATCAAAGTTGGAAAATAGCCCTTTTGGTGATTCATATCACACAATGCTGTCTTTGTCTAGCTGCCCCCTTGTCCTCCGTGTGCTGTTAGAGTGCACCTTGTCATTCACAGGGAAAACCTGTCAATAAGCTCCCATATGCACTGCTGTAGCATTAAGTCCTCAAATATGATAAATTTCTCACATGCCAGTTCTGGTATTGGGCAATGACATGGTGTTTGTGTCTCTTCCTCTCCTCCTCTCCCTCACTATTCCCAAGCAGGCTGTTTTCCTTTTTAAAAAGTTGTTTTTAAATTTAAAATTATATTAGCATACCTCCAGAATTGTGTTAAAAATAAAATATATTTAAAAACCACAAAGGCACACTGAATAGGGCATGGGGCAGGAAGGCTGGGTTAGGGAGGAGTGTGGAAGGAAGCACGAGGACCCTATCGCACTATTATGGAGATGTGAGACAGAATGTTTTCAAACTAGTATGTACCCAGTCCCTTTACTACTAGCATGATCATAGTGAGAATGGGGCATGTGTGATAAACTCCTAAAGGTTGGTGTCTGGGAGGAAGTCACCTTTGCGTCCTTTTATTGTGTCTAGTTTTCTGTATCTTGATTAATTTTCTCATTTGAGTTTTTTTTCTTCTTTGAAGAAATGATCAGGGTAGACCATTTTTCTAAAAAGAGGGAAGCCTTATAAGATTGGGAATTTGGACAGAGGAGGGCTAGTACAGCCAGAACGACTGCTACAAAATCCCTGAAGGTAGGGTTGGGAAAATGCAGAGGGAATGTGATGCACCATAACGTTTTGGTGTGCCAGAAATGTCATTGACCATATCATGCTGCCACTTTGGTAATTTTCAGGCAAAAAAAAAAGCATCACAAAATTGGCAATAAATATTAGCTTTGGCATACCCTCCAATTGTCTTGATTTGTCAGGGACAGTTGTGATTAATCCTCTGCTATCCCATTTTTCCCCGCTGCTTTTAAAATGTCCAAGGTTTTGCCTTCTTCTCCCATTCTCCCTGTTGTTCTATGCTTGTTGTTCTATGCTTATTTCAACTGCTGTCAACTGAGAGCCCATTCAGATAGACTGGAATAACCAGAAAGTCCCTTGTTTGGTTCCTGTCTTGTCTTGTCCTGTGCTGTTCTGTCTTGTCCTTTCCTTTTTTTTCTTTTCTTTTCCTTTTATTTTTTTTAAAGATTTGAACAAATCTTGCCAAGAAACCACCATGATGAAACTGCCTTACGGTCACCATAAGTTGGAAATAATTTGAAGACACACAACAACAACAACTACTATGTTTTACCCATTCTGAAATATTCCCAGGGAACTCCCATCACTTACAAAGACTTCTTATTCTCATTCTCCAGGGACGTTATCACACGGGGCAAATCTGCTGGTTAATCCACATAAATCCCAAACAAAAACTGGATTTGTGCCTCGCATTTTCACACGACGTCGCACAGAAAGTGGACAGAAACTGGTGTTATCTGAGATCTTTTGAAATTTGGTTGTTTTGAGGAAATGCAAATGCGAAATTAAGGTAATTTCGCATTTACCGTAATGTGAAAAGCAAATGCGCATTTGGAAGCATTTTCCCGCATTTCCCCATGGTTCCGCGGGGTTTCCCATGGGTCATCGAGGCAGCGTCTCCTTATTATGTTTACTTCCAGTTTTGCTTGGGCGACAAACTTGCCGGCCAGACATGAGCCTCTCTGCTTCGTCTTTCTAAATATATCTGTCTTTTACTAGAGATATCGGGCTGTGGTTGATGTGGGGTTTGTGAAGGAACACAATTGGGGCCAAAACACGCGGCCAAAGTAATGATGAAATGGGGAAAAGGAAGTGATGAAAACAACATCCGCCAGCCGCGGCGAGGGCTTTTCTCACTTGTGTGTGAACGTTAAATGCGCTTACTGTAATTTCGCATTTAAGGTAATTACGTGTGAAAGCCATTTGCGGAATCAAGGTTTATTTTCAGTTTATTTTCGGGATTTCTCATTTCCACTTTATTATCGCTTTCTGGCCCACGTGTGATAACGTCCCAGGTCAGTTTAAATTAAACCAGTATTTCCAGAAATGAAATGTACCTCCCTACGGCAGTGTGTTTCTTGTTATCCTAGAGCTAGCTAATAGGGCCACTGCCATGAAACACAGGAACTCTTCCCAGGACAGTAGATTCGGTGGAGATCAAGAAAAGGAAAGAGGAATGCTAGCAACAAAAGAAAAGCATCCCAGTGCTTAACTAGTGCAATATTGCTAAAGCAGGTTAACCTTTTGACTACAGTTCCTGAATAATAATTAAAAGGGTTTCAGTGGAAATTGGTGAAAGGCAATTTCTGGACAGGATGGGGGAAAGAACACAAGGAGAGTGAGGGAAACCTGGGACATTTCAAGAAAGAATTTGGATGCAAAACTATGAATATGCAGGTATAATCAAGACAAAAAGGACTGGAAAGTCAAGTTACCTCCAGGGACTTTTTGTTCTGTGTGGATCAGCAGGGACATCCAGTGTAGTTATAGTGGCTTGAATACAACTCAGGAGATCAGGGTCCAGTTCCCTGTGGCAGGAATCTCACTGGGTGACTTTGGGTGAGTCACACACTCTCAGCCCCAAAAAACCCTGTGATAGGTTTGCTTTAGGGTTGCCATAGGTCAAGAAAGACTTGAAGGCACACAGCAACAACAGCAGCAGCAGCAGCAGCAACAACAACAACAACAACTCAGCAAGGGAAAGAGGAGAGAAGGCAGCAGAATCTTGTCCTTCCTAGTAGGTTCAGGCAAAAGCAAAGTGCTGCAGCCTCTCTTGGCTTGTATTTTCTGCACTCTGATGTTACTTAGCCGTATGTGTCCTGATTTTCACCTGTGAAATGTTGAGGGATATGAGAGCCAGCATGGAGTAGTGATTTGAGTGTTAGACTAGGACACTGGGAGACCAGGGTTCAAATCCTGGTTTGACCATATAAACCCACTGGATGACCCTTGGCAAGTCATGCTCTCTCAGCCTCAGAGGAGGGTCATGGCAAACCCCCTCTGAAGAAACTTGCCTAGAAAAACCCATGATAAGTCGGCAACGACTTGAAGCACACATAATCAACAACAGTGACTTTGGGGCTCACCAGGAAATCTTCGAGGACTTGAAATGAGGGGCAAAGAGATGCTGCTGTAGCCCACATGCCACACTTTGCCCACTCTTGCCTTTAGTGCTGTGACAAAACTGCTAATTATACTCTTTTGTAAGGAAAACTTACTGCAATTACTTTTATACTCATATCCTGCCTTTCATTCAATGGGGTCAAGCCAGTTCTCTGACTCCCTGCTTTATCCTCACAACAATCCTGTGAGGAAGGTCAGGCTGAGAGAGAGTGACTGGAGCAAAGTCAACCAATGAGTTCCATGGGTCAGTGAGGACAGGAAACTGGATTTCCCAAGGCAATGTGTCATACCATCTTGGCTAGTTACTACCTCCATACCACACTGAAAACTTTTTTGCATGAAAACTAATTGTTAGGTGGCCTTCCTGAAATCTGAATGGGACAGAGGCAGGCAGATACACAATCTGTTGAAGTATTCATGCTGTGCCTTTACCTACATTCAACCTCTATATGTTTTAATAAAATAAAATATATTACATATCATAAAATAAAATAAAATATAAACATTTGTGAACTGCCTTGGGTCACATAATGGGAGAAAGGTGGGATATGAAATAAAATAAACATTCTAAACTTCCAGTGACCTTCTTCTAAAGCAGGGCTAGACAACTGTGGGAAGCTAGGGGCTGCATTACCACATCTCCAACACACAGAACCCCCCCCCCATGTCCTCCAATTCCCTCTAGGGTTATAGGAGGCGTTTTTGCCATGATTTTAGCCCTTTCTAGCCATTTTAGATCCAAGGGAGCACTGTTTTCAAAACAGAAAGCAACCAATTTATTTCTGGTTTTTAAAAAGACCTTTCCTGGGCATAAAAAGGCCCGGGGGGGGGGGGGAACATGGCAAAATGCCTCCACAACCCCAGAGAGCATTTTTTTACTGCAGGCCACAAAACCGCCATGGGAGCCAATGCAAACCATGGGTCACAATTTGCCCATCCCTGTTCTAACGGAAATCAAAACTGGGCATGATCTTCTCAACATTCAAAGTACAATCACGTATCCATGGATTCCCTATCCACAGATCCAACCATCCATGGCTTGAAAATGTTTTTAAAATATATAAATTCCAAAAAATCGAACTTTGATTTTGCTATTTTATATAAGGGATGTCATTTTACTACACCATTGTATTTAATGGGACTTGAGCATCCACAGATTTTGGTATCCACAGGGGGCACTGGAACCAAGGCCCAGAAGATACTAAAGACCCAATGTAGAGGGGAAGCATTAGCATAACTGTTTAGTAACACAACACAGCAATTGGTGATCATATAATAATAAATTATCCACAACAAGTACTACTATATTATTATTCTGTATCTTCAAGCCGTTTCCAACCTATCACAGTTTTTTCTTTGCAAGATTTCTTCAGCCATTGGTTTGCCATTGCTTTTCTCAGAGGCTGAGAGAGTGTGACTTGCCCAGGGTCACCCAGTGGGTTCCCATGACCAAGCAGGTCTTCAGTGTCATAGTCCAACACTCAAACCGCTATGCCACTCTGCTGTAACCATTCCCCACTACTTAGTTATATTCCAGATTAATGTATGCTAAAGTAAATCTTACTGAAAATTTGGTTTTTACACATCATATTGATGTGTTTCTGTCTTTCTCAAACACAGTTTATAAGTAACATGCTATAACTTGTGATAATTTTTTTTTTTTTACCAAAAGGAGCAACAATACTATTCTGGAAACTAATCTAACTATTATTAACATCATTGGATTTGGGGAGTAATTAGTGAACCATTATGTGGAGAAAAGATATTTGTACCTTTGTGCGCATTAAAAAAAAAACACCTTATAGTGTTGTTTAAAACAAGTAAAAGGTAATGTGCTAGTGTTACAAATATATTACAGTATTTGGTACTCATTAGCAGTAAAAATAATTTTTAAAATATTAAAAATATTTTAACAAATAATATTAACAACTTTTGCAATAAAACACTGCTCTTGATGTCAAAACATCTTAAGGTCGGGCTGTAGTCGTGTTTATTTTGAAACAATGTAATTTTTTTTATCAATGGGCCTTTACAGACTGCCAGAAATAGTGCAGCTTGAGGTCACTTTAACTGGCTGGCTCAGTGCTAGGGAATCATGGGAATTGTATTTTTTCCTGAGACATTGAGCCTTCTCTGCCAGAGAGCTCTGGTGCCACAATAAACTACAGTTCCCATGATTCCTTAGCACTGAGCCAGGACAGTTAAAGTGGCCTCAAGCTGCACTATTTCTGGCAGTCTGTAAAGGCCCAATATGAGCTTTTTCCAAGTCAGGGTAGTTAAGATTTGAGTGTTATTATCATTACAAAACTGAGTTGCTAAAAATGGTAACAAGGATTACATTGTTTGCATTTTTAATTTGTTATGGAAGTCCCAGGAGAAAGGAGGCATATAAAGTTAATAAATAAAAAAAATAACACACAAGTAAATCACATGTGAGATTCAACATGATTCCCCACTTTCCATAGCTTTCTGTTCTGAAGTAGCTCAACAGTGCCCCCTAGAGTATCTACTACATTTGACACCGCAATAGTTCGAATGCATCCTATGCTATCCCTTTGAATAGACAACCTGAATTTAGGGCCTTTACAGACTGCCAGAAATAATGCAGATTGAGGTCACTTTAACTATCCTGGCTCAGTGCTAGGGAATCATGGGAATTGTATTTTTTTTCTGGGACATTGAGCCTTCTCTGTCCGAGAGCTCTAGTGCCACAATAAACTACAGTTCCCATGATTCCTTAGCACTGAGCCAGGGCAGTTAAAGTGGCCTCAAGCGACATTATTTCTGAATAATTGCTCTGGTTTCAACCAGCTGGCTAATTTGCTAGTAAAGAAGATGAGTTCAGCTACTAAGTAATTGTCTGATTTGCTGGTTAGACTACTGACTTCAGTATGGACCAGGCAAATGAAATAAATAAAAACAACATTGTGGTAGGATCAGTATGTACAGAAATCTTGCAGAACCTTTGAGACTACGGTAAATAAAGAAAGAAGTTGGCAGCATGAGGTTTCGTAGACTTAAGTAGACTGTAGGAGTTTACTACAGATCACCAAACCAAAACTCAGGTGAAGAATCACGCATTTGCAAAGCTTCTTGTAAGACTTTCATAAGGAACTTGCAAAATTCTATGGACCTTATCACACGCGGGCCACAAAGCGATAAGAAAGCGAAATAAGAATAAATCCAGGAATAAACCGAAAGAAACTCCGCAATACGTAAATGGCTATCAGACGCAACTAGCATCATCGCACAATTAAGGAAAGCGCGATGAAGCACTCCCAGAAACCATATTTGCTGTTCGCACACAAGTGAGAAAATCCCGGACATAACCAAGCAATGATGCCCTGCACATGCTCAGTACAGCCGCGGCTGTCACTTGCCATGGCTGCCAAACACACCCCTTCCCAAGCCGGCTGTCCCCCAAACCCCTTCCCAAGCCGGCACAGGGTCCACGCTCCGAGGAGAACGTTCTCAGAGAGGCAACTCTCTGAGGACGTCCTCCTTGGAGCTCGGACCCTGCGCGGGGCCTGAACTCCAAGCAGAACGTCCTCGGAGAGGCGCCTCTCTGAGGACGTCCTCCTTGGAGCTTGGACCCTGTGCGGGGCCTGAGCTCCAAGCAGAACGCCTCTCTGAGGACATCCTCCTTGGAGTTCGGACCCTGCGCGGGGCCTGAGCTCTGAGCAGAACGTCCTCAGAGAGGCGCCTCTCCGAGGACGTTCTGCTCGGAGCTCAGGCCCCGCGCAGGACCCGAGCTCCAAGGAGGACCTCCTCAGGTCCTCCTTGGAGCGCAGGCGGGGGCGGGGAAATGCTCCACAATACGTATTGGGGGAATGCTCCCCAATACGTATTGTCTTTTCAAACTGATAAGGTCCTTATGTTAAAAGCGAAATGATTCCCGTTGCGCACTTGTACTTCCTGAAGAAACCGAAATACAAAAGATCTTGGTTCTTGCCGCATTCTGTCGGGGTTCTGAGCGACGTCGTGTGGACACACGGAAAAATAATACGTATCAGGTCAGGATTTCGTTTGGGTTTTGACTGCTTTGGGCCCCGTGTGATAAGGTCCTATGTTTCTGTGCTTTGGGTAAGAAATCCAAAGTGCCTATCTTTTTAATATTTCCCTAGGCAAGAGTCCTTGACAATATTCAAAAATTCTCAAAAAATACTCAAAAATTCTCCAAGCCTCTAGAATTAGGATGTGTCAGAAAATTCATAAAAGTTAGTAATTTGGGGGCAAACCCTTGTAAAGAAGAGATCCACCTGATGGAGAGTAATTCACAGGAGAGTAACCCACAGTCAGACTGGCTTCAAATCTTACTGGAGCAAAGGCAGTAGCGGGGATTAAATTCAATGCCATTCTCCTGATCTAAATCACACATACACACCTCCTCCACATGAAGCTGCTGATAGGAATTTTGGAAATATCTTTAGATCAGAAACAATAGTTCCCAACCTGACCTTGTACGTATCTTCCAGCAAGCCAATGACTGAGGGTGATGGGAGCTGTAGTGCAAAATATTTAGAGGATTACAAATTAGAGAAAGCTGATCAGAGTAATGCCACAACTGAAAAGGGTCAAATACAAACACACACACACACACTGCTAGTATCACATCTAAGCTTCCCCAAACTCCTTTAAAAGCACCCTCCCTCAAAAAAAAAAAACTGAAATTTTGGGACGTCTGATCATAAATCTCCCCTGACACAACTGTTTTGGTCTTCATGGAGAATTATGTTAACATGGAGTAGTATATGTAGGAGAGCTATTTTTAAAGCAAATGTTTTCTACCTGACCTCGGTTTACATCTCAAATCAACTGAGCTGCAAAGAAAGAGCTGCAAATTAGGAACTTGTTGTTTCAAATGTCACTGCTGCTATGAAATTCAGCAAGTGGCCTCTTGCTTGGCCTCAGGCTACACACAGATACACCCTAAATTGCACTGGGCCTAGGAAAAGTTACTTTTTTAGACTATAGTTTCCAGAATGCTGGGGTATTCTGGAAATTGTAGCCCAAGAAAATAACTTTGGCTGGTTCTAAAAGGGGGGCTATTATTATGTTATTGTATAATATAATTATCATATCATTATAAAATATTATTTATATTATATTGTATAAATTATAATATAATTGAGAGCCAGGGTGGTGTCACATGTTGACTATGACTCTGAAGACTAGGGTTTGATGCCCAGTTTGGCCATGAAACCAACTAGGTGATCTTGGGCATATCACACTCTCTCAGCCTCATAGGATGGCAAGGGCAAACCTCATCTGAACACATCTTGCCAGGAAAACCCCATGATAAGTTTGCCTTAAGATTGTCATAAATCAGAAATGACTTAAAGGCACACAACAACAACAACAACAACAACAAACATAAATTGCAGTCGCCCCTCCATTTTCGCAGACTTGGTGTCCGCATGCCTTGCCCGTTCGTAGGCAGAAAATGGAGGAGAACAAAATGAGGCGCCTCCCATGGTGCATGCCCACCGGCGCGCACCTTCATTCAAGCCTATACCCCGCAAAACAGAGGGGTGACTGTAGATAATATATTATTATATTATTACATGATTATCATAGAATAAATTACAGGAAACATTCTGAATTCTGTGTTTAAAAACATTCTGTACTAGACTGTACTAGGGCTTTATCACATGGGGGAAATCCCATGCAGAAACAGGATTTAAAAGGTGGAGGAAACCCGCGAAAGTGGGTAGATTTTCACATACATCACTTTTAAAGTGTTCTTAACCTGAACGGAAAGTAGTCAAAGCCGCTTCTTTTTACTTTCTACATTTTCCAAAAGTAAAAAGAAGCGGCTTTTAACTACTTTCTGTTCAGGTTAAGCACACTTTAAAAGCAACATCATCTGAAAATATACCCGCTTTAGTGGGTTTTCCCCACCTTTTAAATCCCGTTTCTGCACGGGATTTCCCCTGTGTAATAAAGTCCATGTACTAGATTGTTGTAAAGAATAACACCATGAAAAAAGTTAACCATTTATCTCCTTCCTTTCTGTTACCTCAGTATCACCTCACTTGTCAGACTGCTTGTCAGAAAACTGAAATGAATCTTTAGCCATTTTATGAAGGGAACCATCTTAGGGGAAAATCCCATCTAGTCATAGAAAAAGCTAAACCTTCATAACATGAGAGAACAGCTTTAGTACCAAGGCCAGTTCTAATAATTTTGAATAACCCCACAACATGTACATCGTGGCCTCATTCCTTTTGTTAGTATCAGCCAGAGCAAATTCACTGAATCAACTGCTTACACAATAAGTCAACACATACTGTAAATTCCACTGGTTCAATGGGTCTGCTCTAGGTGGGACTGCCCAACAGAGACAGATTAACTCAAGATCACCCAGAGACCTCAGTGTCGATTTGAACCTGGATTTCCCAGGCATCCTAACCACTACACCACATTAAATCTAGAACTTTGTCTTTTGAAGACACTGCAAGAGTCAATGAATAACCGTAGAAGGTGTTATATCTAAGAACAAGGATGGTGTATCTAGGAGATGCAGCAACTCCATGACTTGATAATTTGTAAATACTCCCAAAAATTTGATTTTTGTACTTTAAATTGCATTTTAATCTATTTATTTTATTGACTTTGGGCCTGTACAGACTGCCAGAAATAATCCAGCTTGAGGCCACTTTAAGTGCCTTGGCTCAGTGCTAGGGAATCCTGGGAACTGTAGTTTATTGTGGCACCAGAGCTCTCTGACAGAGAAGGCTCAATGCCTCAGAAAAAAATACAATTCCCATGATTCCCTAGCATTGAGCCAGGACAGTTGAAGTGGCCTCAAACTGGATTATTTCTGGCAGTCTGTACAGGTCCTTTGACTTTCTATTCAAAGAATCATTGTAACTCTGCTTCCTTCCTGCTGGGAGATTCACAAAGCATTGGATTGTTTTGAGTAAGTTGCCTGTAGAGTCCCACAGTTCTCTTAGGACCTTATCACACGTGGCCCACAAAACGATAATAATCCTGAAATAACAAAACCCGAAAAGAAACCGCAAAGAAACCTTCATTACGCAAATGGTTATCACACGCAATTAGCATCATCGCGCATTTAAGGAAATACGTATCTGCCGTGCACACACTAGTGAGGAAATCCCATACATTAACAAGCAATGATGTTCTTGCACATGTGCACTATGCTCGCCACAGCTGTCACTCGCCGCGGCTGTCACCCTTTCCCAGGTCGTCCTCGGTGCAGCTGGCCCTCCGCACAGCCGGCGCTCCGAGGAGGACCTCCCACCGCAGAGTTCACCAAGGAGGTCCTCCTTGGAGCGCCAGCCGTGCGGAGGGCCGGCTGCACCGAGGACAACCTGGGAAAGGGTGACAGCCGCGGCGAGTGACAGTTCTGACGCAGGGCCGGCACTCCAAGGGGGACCCCCTCGGAGCATCAAACCAACGCAGGGCCAACGCTCCAAGGAGGATCTCCTTGGAGCGCCGATCCGACGCAGGGTTGGCTCTCCAAGGGGGTCCTCCTTGGAGCGCTGGCCCTGCGTCGGATCGGCGCTCCAAGGACGTCCTCCTTGGAGTGCCGGCCCTGCCTCGGCGCAGCGCTCCGAGGAGGTCCCCTTGGAGAGGCGGCGCTACGGTGAAATGCTCCCCAATACGTATTTGGCGATACGTATTGGGTGACCTGTCATGGATGATGAGAGTTGTAGCTCTTCGCCTCTGGCTCTAACTCACCACCTTGTTATGCAGCACAGCTGACCAGCTTTGATCAGTGGTTAATGCTTTTCTCCAAAGCAGCAGAGTTTCAGAGAATAGGCTGAAGACCCTGACAAACTCTCCAAGCCTTCTCACTCTTCTTCCCCAGATGTCTCCAAACTTTTCCAGGATTCTGCTGGCTCTTGTATCTTCACTCAAGACACCAGACAACTCAGTAGTCTTATATAAAAGATCTACTTTATTCTACTATATACAAGTACTATATGCCCAACAAATCACAATCTCTACAAATCTCCTCAACTACCCACAATATCTCCAAAACTACTCCACAAAAATACGTTGGCAAACATTGCAATTATTATAGCCATTGTTAATCACCACCCACTAGTTAGTTTCCACCCAGTGGGTGTGTATATTTATTTTGATTGGTTCACATAGTTCAACCCATACTTAAGACCAACCCAAGTATTTCATCATTTTACCTTGTACACTTAATGAATCTCAGGTGTTTCCAATATGCATTCTATAACTCAAGACTTCTAAATTACATTAGCTTTTGCACCTGTGTAGCTTCATAATTGCTCTTGCTTAGTCATTGTGACTTTCACATACATATTTTATTTCTATCACTGTATGTCCCATGTTGCATTTTCCTTAACATGACCATACTTACGGTAAAAGCGAAATGATTCCCATCGCGCAATTGTACTTACTGAAGAAACCGAAATTCAAAAGAACTCGGATCATGCTGCATTGTGTCGGGGTTCTGTGCGACGTCGTGTGTAAACACGGAAAAATAATACGTATTAGGTCGGGATTCCTTTTGGATTCTGTCAGGATTTGGTCCTGTGTGATAAGGTCCTTAGGCTGTTGCCACACTGCAAAGTGAGTACAGTTTGACACTGCTTTAACTGCCATGGATCCATCCTATGGAATCCTGGGATTTGTAATTTGTTGTAGCACCAGAGCTCTCTGAAAGAGGCTAAGTATCTCACAAAACTACCAGTCCCAGAGTTCCATAGCATTGAGCCATGGCAGTTAAAGCAGTGTCAAAGTGCATTCATTCTTCAGTATAGATGCAGCCCAAGTGGTGATCAGAAAGCTCTATGGAGCACGTTTGGACTAAAATTGGTGAGATGAAGGAGGGTGTGAAATCACGAGAATGATTATTGTTTGGCAGTGATCTCTCCTGCAGACCTTAAATGCTTCCCCCAGCAGTCCACTGCCTGTCATGGTCCAGTTCACTGCCTGCACTTTGTCTGATGGAGAGGGGGACTCACCTGCTCTGGGAGGGGGTGATGCTGCGGAGTGTTGCTTTCTCAGGTTCTTTGGTTTTCTTGATTTTCACCTGTGGCCGCTCCTGATCAGGAGTCCAACTCTGAATGGCAGATTAGGGTATTGGGGGACAGAGAAGAGAGAACAGTGTTTCACAGAGCTTAATTCCAGCCAAAGTATAGAATGACTGTCTCATCCACAACCAGACCTTGAAGAAGTGGCAGGAGGATTCTGGGTGCTACCGTTCAAAAATTTTACTTTTTCACGTTCTGTTCATGAGCAGCAAAAGTGGGGTGAGATGTGGGGGAGAGATTTTGAATGGATTGAAGGTGGTAAAATATTTACTGCTGGCATATGTTCTCCTGGGTGGATGGTAGCCACTAGTCACCCACAAAAGAATTGTCAGAGCCGTGGACAAGAGGAGCTCTGCCTAAATGAAAAAGTGAAGAAAAAAAACCATAAAATTTTTCTGGAAGATTTTTCTATTGGAGTAGGTCTACTGGACTCTACTGGAAATTGCCACTTGTATATAAACTGAGACTGTTTCTCATGTTATCTGGAGATAAGAGTACACCTGAGAATATGCCGAGTAGCCTTCTCTCACCATTAAGGAAGAGAGAGGTTCCCACCTCAAACTGTGGCCAATTCATGGGCATCCCCGGTCCGTGTCGATTACGCCACCATTTGAGGTCATCCTGGTCATTTATGTCCTCAATGGCTTGGTGCAAGTCACTGTAAACAGCTTGGATGCTGAATGAAAGGATGAAAATGAATAGGAACAGGCATCAGGTGATATTCAAGGAACGCTAAACCCCCCAAAGTTCCCTGTTAAGCTCAGTGTGCGAACTGGGATAATTTTTCTCACACTGGGTGATTCCAGAGGAGCCTTTTATTGTGGAATCACTCTACCATATCATAGATTTTTAAGGCAGAGAGAGCAGTCAACAGTGTTTCACATTAGAATCCCTCCTGTTATTAACCACCTTTATCTTCTCTCACTACAGGGAATGCATTGGAGAAAATCAAAATATTGTAAAGTGTTCTTTTGACTGGCAATGCTAGGAGTGGTCCATCTGGAAGCACCCCATAGTGTTCCCCAACCTAGGTCTGTTCAGATATGTTGACTGTAACTCTCACCATACCCAACCAGCTGTCTGACAGGAGTTGTAGTGAGACACATCTGAAGAGTACAAGGTTAGGAAAAGCTGGACTGCACAATCACAATCAATACAAAATAAAGTCTGAGAAGGCAGACTATATGTTGGGTGTTGCTTGTAGCTATACTGATGATGTCTGTCTATACCATTCAAGGTGACAAAATCCAGGGATGATAAACCTTTGATTTTACAAAGGATTTGGATTACAGCTCCCATAATCTCTCATTATGCATTGGTTATGCTGGGTGGGGCTAATGGGATTTGTAGACCAAACAAGGAAAGAACCAGTTAATCTCGAAGGCTGAACAGATAACATCCTTCTGTTCAGAGATGTCCAAGTTCCAATTGCTAAGGCAGCATTGGGCAATGCTTGGCCTTTTGGATATTGTTAGACTGCATCTCCCAGGAGACAGCCAGCATACTACATGGGGAGAGATGCTGGGAGCTGTAGTGTCCAACAATATCTGGAGGACCACACTTTGCCCACCTTTGGTCCAAAAGCCCATTTAAATGTGGGAAATGCTGCTACCTGTGAGACTAACCAAAAGCAGAAAGAACAATTAAAAGAGACTTTCTGGAACAGTTAAAAGGTCAGTTTAGACAGAGCTAGGAAAATTTACTTTTTCCAACTACAATCCTTAGAATTTTCCTGTCACCATGGCAGATTTTGGAAGATATTGGGCCTCTGCAGACAGGCCCTTTGAGGCGTGTTGGAGGCAGGGAAGGGGAGGGGCAGCTGCCTGCTGGCCTCCCCAACCCCTCCCCGAAGACGTCCTGACACCACGTGCCATTACGCACGGCGTGTGGCGTCAGGACATCCTCCCAGCGTAGCATCCTCACGCGCTACGCCGGAAGAGGCAGAGAAGAGCCGCACGCCGGCTCTTGGGGCAGCCTTTTGCTGCCTCTGATAGCAGCTGCATTTTGCCGCTCTTTTAGAGGTGGCAAATAGGAGAATCGGGGCCACTGTGTGTGGTAGCAGCGGCCCCGATCCTCTGCTTCTCAGGGCGGCCCAGGGCTGCCCGTATGCATCCCCCCATGGTCCCAAAAAGTCACTTTCCCAAGTTCTGGTCCAATATTCTATTTCCCTATCGACCTCACTAAGATTGTTTCCTCCCATCAGGCTATAATGCTGTACACACTGGGTAGCAACATCTCTTTTAGGTCTTAACCCTTTCCCACACCTGGGGTCCGCAGTGACATCGAGGCGTCGGTGCAGGGCAAAGAAGGCCCCCTTGAGAAACACAATGCGTCTTTGCTCCTGTGCCTGTCCCTGCTCAAAGACCGACTCCATTTCCTCCATGTATCGAGGACTGCAACGATCAAGCTCTTGCAAAGCCTTCTCATAGCGCTCACGTACCTAGTGAAAGGGGTCAAGGGTCAAGAAGAATCATGCAAACAAGGGTCTTCCACTTCTCTATGGGATATAAGCCCTTTCTAAACTGTGTAGACAGGAAGAACATGCTAGAAGAACATGCTAGAACTTTCTCCCTCAGGAGGCAACCATTAGGCACCTCATTGATTTTCTACTACAGTTTGGAAAGTTACATTAAAAAGTAATCTTTTAAAGTTACAGATGTAATTTGTAAATCCCTCTAAGTAGTTAGTTACATTGTAGTCACTATTAGTTTCCATTTCTGCAAAGTAACTGAAATAAGTGTTTGTTTAAAAAAAAAAATCTGAATGCTATATTGTTCTGCAGTATAAAATACATTTGCCTCCTTACTGATAAAAGTAACGTAATCCTTAGTTACACTGAAAAGGAGTGAAGCTATGTTATAATTGTAATATTATATAATTAGAACTTATTATTGGGGAAAGGAATTAATTATAAGTAACTTTTTATTTGTAACTAGTTACATTCAAGTTCTGTCATCTCCCATATAGGGCACTGGCTTTCAACCTTTACTACCAATGGCTGATGGTAGTACAGTCTCAGACAGCGCATGTCACATTTCTTTAAAATACTACGTGTGTCAACACATCTAGACATGAGGCTGACATTTTTATATGTGCTGTCTATTCAATTCTCCTTTTTCTATTTATTTAAAATATTTAGGCCCCACTCTTTGGTAAGAAAGACTTCTTAGTTGCCTTGGATCCCATCCTAGAATAAAGGTAGGGTAAAAGTTCAATTAATAAATGTATCCCTCAGGCTAACAATGTATAAAGATAAAAGAAAGAAAGAAAAAAAAGAAAGAAAGAAGAGATGAAGAAAGAAAAGTAAAACAAGAGAACAAACCAGGTGCCAATGCTTAATATTATGTGGTTCTTGGCACAGACTGTTATGATGGAGACAGGATTCTCACAGTTCAGAAACAGGTTTCTGTTGGGCTTCTGAGAAACAGCATGGTGACCCAGCCAACTCTGAATGAATTATAGTAATGCAGCTGGAGATTCTTGGCCTGTAATCTTATATGTGTGTATCCAGCTTTGCAAGGAAACAGGGTTCCCAATATGTGCTTTTTAAAAAGTGAGTCCTGCTTCTGTGCTTCAGACACATAAAAAGTCCACAGAAATTACTAGCCTTCAATATTCCCCCCTTGTAATTCATGGCTACCAAGACAAATTCTTAAACACATAGTTATTTTGACATCAGACACTAGCAAGTGGCCATGATCACCTCTATAATGAACAAGCTGCTAATGCGTTCGGACTGTTATGTTTCTATTAAAACACAAGAGCATATCGGTCTGTTTTGATTTCCTTTTTCTTGTCAGTTGGCAATCCTATCAGAAAATAAAATGAGGGAGCCACTGGCAGTTAGGACTAACAGGGACATAAAACAGCTGTAATTCTCATATAGGACATATGCAGCCAATGTGGCTGACCTGGCTGAAAAATCCAATGCCCCCTAATGTCCTTGTGGCCTGGACCCAGGAAGAGTGGGAGAATAAGGACCACACCTTGTTGGTTTCTTGGCTGCAACGCTGATGCTCCTCTCGCAGGGTACGCTGTCGGTCTGGGGGTGCATCAGACCCTGCAGTTATTTTAAGTCCATCTTCCCGGAGGGATGCAATATGTTCTTTGCGACAGGCCTTGTGATATAAAAATTTGGTTTTTTCGACCTGGAAGCACATGTCAAGAGCAGTCAGGAAGAAGTGGTGGAAGAAAAATGGGCACACTGTTAACCTACATCAAAATTAGGGCTCAGATATGTTACCCACAGCTAGTATGGAAATCCTTGCCCAGAGATCCTAAGCATTCTGGTTCCCAGTTCCCCCTGTCTTATATTCTCAAACAAGGGCCAGCCCAGCATTTAGGTGAATGAGGCAATTGCCTCAAGAAATCATTTATGGAGGGGTAGGGGTGGCACAGAATGAACAGCCAGTAGGTGTTGGAAACAGAGCTGTGTATATCCTGCTCTCTATGTTATCACAGGGGGGCAAATCTGCTGGTTAATCCACACAAAACCCAAACAGATACTGGATTAGTGCCCGGTGTTTTCACATGACGTCGCACATAAACTGGACAGAAAGTGGACAGAAACTGGTGTTAACGGAGATCTTTTGAAATTCGGTTGTTTGGAGGAAATGCAAATGTGCAATTAAGGTAAATTTGCATTTACCGTAATGTGATAGCCAAATGCGCATTTGGGAGCATTTCCTTGCTGTTGCCATGGTTCCAGCGAGCATTCCTCTATCTGCGCATGTGCAAGAAGCTCATTTCTAGTACATTTATGGGCTTTTCTCGCTTGTGTGTGAACGTTAAATGCGCTTACTTTAATTTTGCAATTAAGGTAATTCCATTTGCGGAATCAAGGTTTATTTTCAGTTTATTTTTGGAATGCCTCATTTCCACTTTATTATCGCTTTCTGGCCCACGTGTGATAACGTCCTAAGATACTTTCTTGCTATCTAGTGATAAACCAGTCACCAATGCTGATGTAAGGCGGAACTGCTGGTTTGGTTAGCTTTTGTGCATGGAACAGAGGAAGATGATAGGGCTAGCCATGGTCCCTGTTTGATAGTAATGTCCAGCCAGCCTCATCCAATTGGTCCTTCCCAAGTTGGACTTGAGTAAAAAAAAGGATTGGAACATAGCAATGATGGGAGAAAGAAGCGTGCTGATTTTTTAAAAAACCAACCCCCTCGGATTCTTCTTTTTTACAGAGCCCAATTCTTTATTAGAACTGTCTGCTTTTAGAGAATTTCAAAGGATCAGGCCCCTCGTACCTTCTTGAGCTTCTTTGCCCAGGGTTTCTGTGCCCGCTGAAAGCCACTTTCCAGCTCACAGGCCTCCTTGAAGCCCCCAAACAGCTTGCGGTGATAGGAATCATGTTGCCAGGCCCTAATGCGCCCACATTCCTCTGAGACCAAAGTCCTTTGCATCTCCATGTGCAGCCGACTCAACCGCTCAGATGCCCCCAAGAATGCTTGCCAGGCCCGAAGCAGGGACCCGTACGCAGGACCTGGGGTAAAGAGAAAAATAGGTGTTTTAATACTTTCTCACATTACGTCACAACTTCAAACTATCTGACAAAGTTATAACTTAAAGAGGACTCTGTATAGAAGGGTTTAGGAAATCCTATAATCATGGCTAGCCATTTAGCTACTTAGAATAAATAGAATGGTGCATAGGAAATTAAAAGGGGAAGGTATAAAAAAGGCAAAAATTTATCCCAACTATTACCCTAAAAGGAGGGTAACCAGCAGTGCCAGTGTCTCTTTAAAATTGCGGGGAAATTATAGCTCAAAAGGAAGCCTGCAAGAGGAGGGCACCTTCATCTATGCATACCAGTACTAATTGCAGACAGCACTCCAGGTTCAGTGAATAGAAGAATTTTATTTAGAAATGTGCATGGGTGCACACAAACATGCAAAACCAATGTGACCTTAAGAACTATACGAAGTTGCCAGAAAAAAAGGAATGGAGGGTTGGATAGAGAGAAATCAGGAGTTAAAGAGGGTAATAATTACCAGTCTTGAAGAGAGGTCCATGGAAAATGGAGAGCAACTCAGACAGTGTCTGAGGGTTACACACAGAGAGTGGAACAATATGGCTAGACATGGGGGGATCCATATCATACCCTCAATGGGTGTCTGGTGTGATATTTTAGGTGACAAAGAAGGGATCTGGAATGGCTGATGGCTTTAGCTCCATAGTGACAAAACATTTATTAGATTTGGGTCAATCCCTGGATGGTTGGGCAGGAAGCATGAATCAGGAGGTGAGGTGAAGGTTATGGTCTCTGCTTTTCGATGGGACTCCATCTCCATTGCAAGAAGAAATGCAAAGAGTTAGGGGGGTGGTTATGAGGTGCTAAGCAAACCCATTTCCTTGTATCTAGATCCCACACATGCCTTCAGGTCAGCATGACTCCTATGCATGTCTATTTTCCTAATTTCTGCAGGTCATCATGGCCTCAGAATACCCGCAATGCTAGATATTAATTCTGAAACCCCATATGCAGCGGGAGGGGTATAGGGTAAGCTAACACAATATATATGTCAGGAACAAAAGGAGATAGTGGTTTTATACTCAAGAAGACAGATAGTTGTATACTCAAGAATGCAAAAGCAACAGTATTAATATAGACACAAAACCCCCAGATCTTGAAAAAATTACCTTTTGGGGCAACAAATGGGGATGCTGAGAATTGTAGTCCAAAACGAAAGCTTTTCCAAGCTTCTGCTAAAACCATACCTATGTTTCTATCACTCTTCTCTAACCTCACAATTCTTTCAAAAACCTGCATTTTTAAAAGCAGAATCAATTGTGCCAACTAGAGTCGTAGTTGTTTTTTTAAAAAAGAAACAGTGTTAGAAGAAGAACTTCACAACTCACTTGCATCAATGAGGGGTCGCCATTTTCGAGTCCACTCCTCCATCATCAAGGCATAGCTGCGTTCAATCTTTGCACGTTCCTGGAAGCAGGCTATAATCTGGTCACAGACACGATAACCATCATCCAAGCGCTTTACTGTGCTCTGGAAATGATTAGGCTGCAGGGAAATGGATTGAGGACAGACCTGGATCAGATTTAGTTTACATAAAGAGGAGACTAAGGACGTTATCACACGTGGGCCAGAAAGCGATAATAAAGTGGAAATGAGGCATTTCAAAAATAAACGGAAAATAAACCTTGATTACACAAATGGCTTTCACACGTAATTACCTTAATTGCAAAATTAAAGTAAGCGCATTTAACGTTCACACACAAGCGAGAAAAGCCCGTAAATGTACTAGAAATGATCTTCTTGCACATGCGCAGATAGAGGAATGCTCGCTGGAACCATGGGAACAGCAGGGAAATGCTCCCAAATGCGCATTTGCTTTTCACATTACGGTAAATGCAAAATTACCTTAATTTCGCATTTGCATTTCCTCCAAACAACCGAATTTAAAAAGATCTTGGAGCACAAGTTTCTGTCCACTTTCTGTCCAGTTTCTGTGCGACGTCGTGTGAAAACGCAAGGCACAAATCCAGTTTTTGTTTGGGATTTGTGTGGATTAACCAGCAGATTTGCCCCTGTGTGATAACGTCCTAAGAAGAATTCCCCTTCAAAACAACTAAGTTTATCGCACGGCACTTACAGGAATGGGAATGGAACAGGGAGAGAATGCAAGCTACCACACAGGAGAATGCCTCCAGGAGTCCCCAAGCCATTCCCCAGCCGTTCCTAGCAGCCAATTTTGAAGAACAATTCAAAATCGTTCTTCAAAATTGGCTGCCATAGCATGGATGGGGAACAGCTTGGGGACTCCTAGCAGCATCAGCGGCATTCTACTGTGCGGTAACTTGCATTTTTGCCCCGTCTCATTCTGTTCCATTCCCGTTCCTGCAAGTGTCATGCAACAAACTATAACTATAACCTGCTCCCCAAGTACCCTAGTTAAGTAATTAAACCATTATTCCCTTCTTTTAGAACCAGTGAATCTTAATTCTGAACACCTTCTGCTCTAAGCCATTAGACTAGAGATGGGAAGAAGGAGATTCACCTTGGCTCTTTCAACTTCTACCCAAAAGCTGAGATGGATAAATCTGTCAGTTTCAGTTTCTCTTCTTTTTTCCAATAAAAATGAACTTTGCAAATTTTTCCAACCTTAAACTCTATTTGGCTTGAACTTTGAGGATTTTTTAAAAAGTCACATTAACATTGTACATTTTTGTGTACATTTCTTTACATAGAAGCATTTTTGTATGCAATGTTATCAACATATACATTATTGAAAGCAATTCTAACATTTAACATAGCATCCTATTTCAATGTTATTTTCACTACTGTTCTCCTAAGACATGTATTTGTTTTTTTAAATTCAAGGGCTCAGTTGCAAAAATGGAGGATGTACTATTTTTTTCAGGATATGAATTTGGATTTGTGCATTGGTTCAACAGTGCAGAATCAAGGAAATTGGACTCAAAATGCAAGTCAAGCAAATTTCTCCTGACCCCTGCTACAGTTTCCATAAGATCCTTTCCCCTTCCCTCTTTTTTTCCTTTACATGAGCCTTTCCCCCTCCCCACCGCAAGTCAATTACCATCCAAAAGCTGTTGGTTGTGGGCTCATCAGCAGCCACCTCACTGTATATCACAGACATGGTGTCACCTGTAGAGGAAACAAGTGCCATAGGTCAAACTGCACACTTCAAAACATCACGTGAAGGCAATCATATGAAACCCAGTCCTCACTTTTTGGTCTCTTTTTGAAACATTAATGCATGGCCAAGAACATAATTATGACAGAGTTAAGAATGTAGGGGTAGGTTCAGTTCTTAATGCCACTCAATTGAATTGTGTTTGAGACATAATTGTACAGATTGTCTGCCTCCTGCCTCAGATAATCACTCCCATAAACCTATAAGATGTGATTCATTAAACTGAAAATGTTGAGACCTGAGGGGCTATGTAAATTTTGAGAGAAGGACTATAGCAAAGCAATAGAGGACCTGATTTGCATTTAGAAGACTCCATCTTCAGCATCTCCAGTTAAAAGGTCCAGGTGTAAAGTCACTTTATCTTCTAGAATTTTGAGTTAGACCATTCACTCATCTAGCCCACCTTCTTCTTTGACTGGAAGAATTACAGACTGCAGGAAAGTTACTTTTAGGACAACAATTTTCAGAACCTCTAAGCCACCACAGCCATTGTCTATGAGGAAGCCCTTCAAGGGCTCAGGCAGGGGTAGAGTCCTTCATCACATGAGGCTGGCTGTATGTCAAATCATAGCAGCTTGAAAGGTTAGGGTTCAGAACTTCAGATAGGGATCTTTGTTAACACACACTACCAAGGCAATGTGTTTCTCCAGTTTTAATTAATTACAGTATCCAGAGTGTTAAAAACCAACTGGGTCTCAAAGAAGCAGATGTGTCACCAGGATAAAGTAGCATCACATAGATTTTTTTTTAAAGATAGGACTTAATGAATAAACCCTGATTTTATTTGAAAACAAGCATTTTTATCCATGTTGTTTCCCTCCTCAACACACACACTGGAGCCATGCTAAAAACAGTAGCTAAAGCATCCAGTTCTCCCTGCTGATTCACTTCACCCTAACTGTGCAATATGAACATTGGTTTTTCAAGCAGTTACCTCCCAGTTCATCTCCTTACAGCACATTTTTAATATCCTACAACAGGGGTAGGCAACCTTTTTGAGCCGGGGGCTGGGTTGCTGTCCCTCAGACAATTGGGGGGCCGAAGCACCAAAAATAATAAATAAATAAATAAATAAATAAATATAAATAAAAAATATGCATGCACTCTCTCTCAGTCCCAGAAAAGCCATGGCAAAACCCCTGTGGAAATTTTGCCAAGAAAACCCCAAGAACAAGTAATAACAACAATAATCAATATCATCATGGCGGGCAGCGGCAGGACTGGCCTGGGGCCGGTCTAAAGGCCTCGAGGGGCCACATCCGGCCCCCAGGCCTTAGGTTGCCTACCCCTGTCCCACAACTAATTTTGGGAAGCTATCCTGATTTGGGGAAGCAATGCTGACTATAGCCTTTACTCACTCTCATACCAGCTAATTATCTTACAGAGATGTAGGTAATACGGAAAATCATCTGTTTCAGCAGTGTGTCTTCCTTCTGTAATTCAGTTACTGAATCCAACAACCAAAACTAAGGAAAGTTATCTTTTTGGTCAAGTCCCAGAGATCTAGGATTTGTAGTCCAAAAAGCAAACTTTCCCAAGATCTTCCAATAATATAGTATTATAATTAAGTCTACACAAGTAGTAGTAGTAGTAGTAGTAAGTAGTAGTTGTGTGCCTTCAAATCATTCCAACTTATGGCAACACTATGGCCATGGGGTTCTCTTGGCAATATTTGTTCAGAAGAGGTTTACCATTGCTTTCAGCTGAGGCTGAGAGCATGTGACTTGCCTAAGGTCACCCAGTGGGTTTCCATGGCTGAATTGGGAATTGAACCCTGGTTTCCAGAGTTGTAGTCCAACACTCAAACCACTACACTACCTTGTAGTAACTACACAAGTTACTAGCCTGTAAACATTTTTATTACCTGTTGGGAGATGGCAATGAGGCAGAGAGTTGTTTTTTTCTTCTAGCAAAATGCTGCATACCATCCCTCCCCTGGCACTCCACTTACTCTACTTATTCTACTTTCTAAAGTTCCACATACCAACCAGCATATAGCCCCTTCTCTCTACAGCTACCAGGCTGCTATTTGCATTAAAGGAATTGTTTCTAATCTGTTTCACTATATATACAGGCATACTTCTATTAACAAAGCCTCTAACAAAGAAGCTTATTTTTTACAGTCTTTTTGCATCTTCCCAGTCTTCCCTTTTCTTCCTCTGTTTAACTCAGGGGTAGGCAACCTTTTTGAGCCGGGGGCCGAGTTGCTGTCCCTCAGACAATTGGGGGGCCGAAGCACTAACAATAAATAAATAAATAAATATAAATAAAAAAGTTTTTTTTTAAAAAAAATAAAAATAAATAAAAAATATATGCATGCACACTCTCTCAGCCCCAGAAAAGCCATGGCAAAACCCCTGTGGAGATTTTGCCAAGAAACCCCCAAGAACAAATAATAACAACAATAATCAATATCATCATGGCGGGTGGCGGCGGCGGCAGCGGCAGGACCAGACTGGGGCTGGTTCAAAGGCCTCGGGGGGCTGCATCCGGCCCCCAGGCTTAGGTTGCCTACCCCGATCTAACTGGAAGTTTTGAGTAGCATTAGCTGTGTGGGAAACAGAGACTTTTAGTTCAGGTTGCAGCAGTGTATCTGTAGTAAACAATGCAATAAAAACTTGAGATGGCTAATAACAGAATTCTGTTCTAGTTGATCCTACTATAATCTATTTGTGTGCCTACCTACAACAAGCATGACAAACAGCAGTTGTCTCCAGACTCACTTGCGAAGCATGCTGAACACTAAAACAGAGAGAAAATGGGAAAGCAAAAAAATTGCCTCACCAGCATGTTAATCAGAGAATCCACCAGAATAGAGATCATAAGAAGAAATGAAAGAAAAAATAATTGCTTGAAAAAGCTTTCAAGGATTCAAAATGTTTTTCTTTACTTATGTAAGGCTTATCTGACCCAGTTGTTTCATTTCACATGTGCATATTGTTAGTTTTGGATATAAAATTAAAGTTTGCTGAAACATATTGAACTGCTTTTCTTTCTTTCTTTCTTTCTTTCTTTCTTTCTTTCTTTCTTTTTTTTGGGGGGGTAGTGTAGGAACCTATCTGTATTTATTCCACGTTATTTTTGTCTCTGGTACCAAATTTTCTGTTAAAGACGTAATGCCTGAAACACATCTGATTTGTTAAATGAGGTATACACATACATTAGAAAATGAATATGTGGGCTTCCTCTCTCCATCTTTTATTTTTGTTTTTGACAATTCATAAGTGACAATCCTAACCTCACTCAAGAATTTCATTAAAAGCAAACAGGCTTTCAGATTTGTAACATGGCAGTTTCTGTGTGAAGAAACAGCTTATTTTTGGAATGGGAACATTTTAGAAACCACTGTAGCTCCCTGAAAGAGCAACCATCCCCACATAAAATGTTCCAGATTCCATCTCCAGGTAAAAATGTCATGTCTGATACTTATTTTAGCTCCTTTTAGATATTTATACACGAACCAACTGGCAAGGACCTGAGGCCATTTACAAATTTAAAAACAGAACTGCTCAATAAAATCACGTTTTTATATAAAAGTATAAGTCAACCAGCTGAAACAGTGTGAAAGTGTTGAAAGATTAGAATGATAAAGTATAAGAACCAGCAATGAAATGTAAACAGTACAGTACCCCCAAAAATAAAATTCAGAGACAATGAGGGAAAAAGTTCTACCCAAGACCTTGGGCAGAAACTGGCAGTCAGAGCAAATAAACTGGTTTCAGAACCTAGAAAAGTTACTTTTTAGATTTTTGTTGTTGTGTGTCTTCAAGTCATTTCCATGTTATGGTGACCCTAAAGCAATCCTACCATGGATTTGTTTTTTGTTTTTGTTTTTGCTTTTGTTTTTGTTTTTGTTTTTGTTTTTGCTTTGTTTTGTGGCAAGGATTACAACTTCTTAAATCCCTCAGTGAGCATAGTCATACTGGCAAAGGGATTCTAGACGTAATAAAAAAAAAATAATTTTTTTTCCCAAACTGCAACTAGGTTCGATGAACCTGTATGTGACAGTCTCATGTGTCATATTTTAAAATACTCTCCACTGAAAAAGTTGGCAGCTGGTGACACCCCTCTTCCCACACACTGCGGTAGTGAGAGCATGTCACATTCTCCCCAGTTGATCTGCCCACGCAAGATTCCCCTTGACTGAGGATGAATTTTTCAAGATCCATATCACCCTTTCCAAGCTATGGAATGTACCAGCTGTGACCCTTCAGATGTTGCTAGAGCCCCAACTTGCATTAGCCCCAGCATGACCAACAGTTGGAAGTCAAGTGTGCTAACACCTGGAGGACCACAGCTTGCCCACCTCTGGAGCAAGGGATGACCTAAGGAAGGTACAATTTGTTCAAGTTTAGTGCTGATGAGAAGCAGGTTATTGTTCGGCTTGTGAGCTTCCTGTAACTCATGGATGGGCCAGCCTAACACTAGGGAAAGTGAAGGAACTGCCATAGAGAGCAATGGTGGGAAGGATACAGAAACAGTCCCCAACTATTTTTCCTGACCCAACCATGTCATTCTCTTTTCTTGGGGGACCAAGTGCTATGCATCTTGTCCTGCCCCCTTTGAAATAGACCTCTGACTTCAGGGATGGTAGTGGACACTGTCCCTCCACAAGGGATAAAATAAAATTCATGCCAAGTCCAGTTAGCTTCTGTATATAAAATGGGGAGGTGCCATTTTGTCTTTTGCCTTAGGCTGACCATCTGGTTAGGCACAATCAAAAATAGGGTCCTGCAACAGAGCATGAAAGGAGGGGGGATTCATATGGATCGAGAGCCCGTGTGGTATAGTGGTTTGAGTGCACCTTGGACAAGTCACACATTCACAGCCCTAGAAAACCCCATGATAGGTCTGCCTTAGGGTCATCATAAGTCAAAAACGACTTGAAGGCACACAACAACAATGCATAAGGGTTCCTTTAAACATTTTCTTTCAGCAAATAAGTGTACAGGAGATGGCAGTCCAGAAGATATGTGGGTCCCAAGTGGCATGTCACTGCTGTAGCTCTGATCTATCCCCAGAAATACTGAATCTGAACATCAGACATCCATCTGCCCTTGTTCAGCCTCTTGAGAACGTATCCAAGAGAAGACAGAGAATTATATTTGCTCTTTCTGCCACAGTACCACCTGCCTTTGACACTTCCTGCTCTGTTGTCAGGACCAGCTCTATCATTAGGAAACATAACAGTACCATACATTCCAAATGCCCCAATTAAACCTCTGTCATTCCACTTTTTCAGCTGCCTTCCAAATGTCTGTTTCTCTCTCCTGCTCCCACCTCCCCCGTTTGTCCTCCAGTTACTTCAGTTGCTGTAAACTGAGTTAATAGTGAAAATGTTTATACTCAGTCAAGTGGGGGAAGTGAAGAGGAAGGGGCAGAATTTTGCTCTTTCCAGTAGACACAGACAAAAGCAACCTGCTTCAGCCTTTCCTAGCTTGTGTATTTTGCCTCATTAATATTGTTTGCCATTTTATGCACAGACTGGATTTGCTTGGTCACACATGTTCCTGGTGAAATGTCGAAGGGTATGGGATTGCACTGTTGGTCTCGTAACTCCTAGGTGAGCTTGCCTGGAATAGGTGATCTTCAACAGAAGCTCTGCTGCATGACCCACCTCTACAAGAGACTAGGTTGGTGAGTACATGAGAAAAGGGTTTTGGTATAGTAGCATCCTGACTATAGCATGTCCTCCATATTCCTCCAAATCAGACTGGCCCCACCCTTGTTGAATTTCTGACAGGCAATCAAGGATTATCTTGCCAGCCTTTGCCTTTCAAAATATGGTTTCAATCTGTTTCTAAAGAAAGCTTTGTTTGTATTTTGTCTTTACATTGTGGTTTTGCTGCACATTGATTTGGGGGCCCAGGTGGATAGACAGACAATTTATAAATATTTCTAATAAATATCAAATGAATATGTTCCAGTACCATCCATTTGATAGAATCCATCTATGAAACCATACAAAATACTTGTACGTATGGAGACCACAGCATCTCTACTTTCTGAATTCCCCAGCAGCACTGACTTGTTGATTTAGCATGCATCAAATAGCAAATTAGCAACTTGGTGATTTAAGAAGTTAAAAAACTGCTGGCACTTTTCCACTATGAATACAGAGTACAAGCTGCTCAGAGAAGGTGTCATGCAAACAAATCTCCCCTGCCCTTCCCCCTATTCCTCCAATAAGTCAAGGAGGCTTTATATTTTGACAGAGGGCAATAAAAAAGACTGGGCATATCAGTGGGGAATATAGTCAGAGACTATAAACAATGACAGAGGGAATGCACCTTCAAATATCGCATGCTGTGTGGGAGAATAATAGGGAGGACCCAGGTTCTCTTGTGAACACATAAGGCTCCCAAGCCGCAGTAGAGATTCATACTATTGCTCCATCTCGATCTGTGTGTGGTCTGCAGTCATTATCAGTAGCTCATCCAAAGTCCCCAGCTGAGGTCCTTCTCTTCCATTCAGATCCTTTAATAGGATATGGGGAGAGTTGTACTGTACTCGATTCATTCAGCAAGCATTACAGCTCCACCACTAATCAATGGTCACTTTTCTAAAATTTGCTTAGGAAAGTTATTTTGCAAGCTGGGGGATCCACAGATCTAGTCCAAAAAATTAATGTTCTCAATCTCTGCCAGGAAATAAGTTGTTGGACAAGCTGGAAGTCAGTTTTCCAAGATGGAAGATGGTCTGTTCCCAGAAGCCTTGGGCTGCTGCCACACTGCAGAAATAAAGCAGTTTGGCTCAATGTTATGGAATTCTGGGATTTGTAGTTGCGGGGCACCAGAGCTCTTTTGACAGGGAAGGCTAAATATCTCACAAAACTACAAATCCTAGCACTGAGTCATGACAGTTAAACCAGTGTCAAAATGCTTTGTCTCTGCAATGTGGCAGCAGCCTTGGTCTTATGAGCTGGAGAGTAACAGAGCGGACTAGAACCTTGCATGTAATCAATACTCATTTCTCATTCTCAGCACTGTTTTTTAGCCTTTGGCTTGGTGATTATTTGTAGATGAAGAAAACACTTACTGGTTGTTCTGTTCTCCAGGATTTTTGAATATGGGTAAGTATGCAAGGCAGCTGCTAGGCAACTACCAAAGTATCCCCCTTCTTGCTCTGCTTGACACTAGAAGAAAAACTAAGTCCAAATTTGGTAGCAGTGAGAGAAGAATGTGATCCTCAAGGATAAGGAAAAATGTTCAAGGATGGGGAGGGCAATATTGTATAAAGAAAAGAGATTCCTACTAGCATCATCATTAGTATCAATCCATCTGAAATCACTCTCCAAAAATACTCATTCAGAGAACCACTAAAGGGCATTCACGGAGCATCTAGTCTGATGGCTGCTGATGCAGCAAATTTGCTATATATCTCTGGCCTCGTTCCCACTATGATTTAAAGAGAATTACAGATTGGGTTATATGACCGTTGTTCCCACTTGAAACTGGTTCTACTGAGCTCGGTTGCAATCACGATGAAGCAAATACAAAAAACCTGCTGTTTCCTGACACTAGTTCTTTGGCGGTTCTTTTGAAAAGAATTGATTCCAAAACATGTTCAACAAGTGGGAGCGACGTATCTGAATCGGATCATACTGGAGGGGAGGGATTAATGGCAGAGGGGTGTTTACCATCCTGATTCAATTTTTGGGAGATCTGCCATCCCCCGCCCCCCAGCACTGCCTTTGTGCTTGTGTGTGTGACCTATGGACACTATACACACACACACTGAATTACTGAATATACAATCCATTGTTTTTGCAACTTGGTGGCATGCCAGGCAATCGAGCTGACAGGAGCTCAGCAACACAAGTAGTTGCAAAACCAATGGATCGAATCTTCTATCAATTAAAAAAAATAGTTCCCAAGCTGGGCTGCTCAAAGGGGAAATGGTGTACCTTTGAGAAGCCAAAGTCACCCCACTCTGGCCCCATCCTCACCATGTTGCCACTTGTGTCACTGATGACACATAGATGATTGACATGCATTTTAAAGTGCCGCAAACTAGTGGGGATGACAGTTGTGCCAAAAAAGAAGCGATTGCAAGGGGAAAAATGAAAGGATCTGCTTTTATAGCAGGAACGACGGACCTTTTGGAATCGATTCACCGACACGGAACGAAGGCAAATCGCAAACTGGTTTAAATGTAAGTGGAAATGAGGCCTCTGATGCATGGCCATCCAGCAGCAGCTTCTGCTTAAAAGCCTCTAACCTCCAGGACAGCCTGTTAACTTTCTGAGACTGTTTCTGAACAACTTGCTGAACAACTTGTACCATCAGGAAGTCCTTGCTAACGTTTAGTCAAAATCACCTTTCCTTTAATATGAACATGCTAGTTTGGGCCCTGTCCTCAGGGCCAACTTTGCCCAACTTGGTGATCTCCAGACATTTTCAACTGCAACTCCTTTCAGCCCTAGCTAACATGGCTAGTGGTAAAGGATTATGGGGATTGAAGTCCAAAACATCTGAAGGCAATAGATTTTAAAAAGGCTGCTTCAGAGCAGCAGAAGGCAAATTTATTCCATCTCATGATCTGTGTAACACCTTCCAAATATCTGATAAATATAAACATGATCAATTAACCAACAAACAAACAAACAAAAAGCCAGGTTGTGGTGGTGGTAGCCTGGAGCATCTACAGTGGCATTCAATGTTTGAAAATTGCTATTTTAACTGTTTTAAAACTGGATTCTAGATTGTTTTTAGACTGCTTTTAGAAGTTTTTAAAGAGTATTTTAATGTATTTTAAACTGTTTGTATTTCGGTGTTGTTTTAGTTTTTATTTGTTTTTCACCTCGGGAGCCCTTGTGGTCTGGGAGTTGATACAGAAATACTTTAAATAAATATATAATAAATATTGTACAGTAGACTTGACACAGAATATAACCCAAAAACATCATGGAATAACATCATGCAAATAAATTAAAGGGAAATCAAACCCTCTGAATCAATTTAGCGCTATAAAATGAGAAATGGGATCTTAGCTGGGAATTTTCCATTTCCTTTGTTTGGTGCCCTTTAAAAGTGCTGGATGGGTCCCATCCTCCCCAGCCATCATGGACATACTAGCAGGAGTGATGACAGATTTAGTCCAGCATCTCTGGAGGGCAGCAGGTAGATATTTCAATTCCGTTTCCTCCTAATTCCCAAATGATGCTGGTTTCCCCCCCTACTATCCCTGGTGGGTTGCTGTGTGTTCCTCTCTCTCATTCCACCTCCGCCCTCCCAGCTTTTAGCCAGCCTGCCAAGGGATCTTGGACTGCATCACATTAAAAAAGAAAAGAAAAGGACTGGTCTACTAATGGCACTTTTGTTTCCAATGCTGGTGGAAAAGCAGTTTGAAAGGGGGGATGTGTAGAATTGGGAAGGGAAGCTGCAGATGTGGGGGGAGGAAACACATGTGTTTGCAGTTAACTGGAACCTCAGGCTAGAGGAGTCAGAATAGCAGATTGTACAGAAAAAAGGCATGCAACAGCAAGCAGCTGCATTGTCCAAACCATAGATGTGTGCAATAGAGGAGGACAAATCCAAGTTCTGTTCAGCTCTACGATGCTACATGTAGAGAACAGTGTGGCCCTGCAATCTCCCCCTCCTTCCAGCCTAAAAAAACCTCAGCTTTTCCCTAGAAGATCCAAAATACAAAACTTGTGGCTGTAAACTGCTATTTTACAAAATTTAGGAGCCAGTGAGGTTTTTGAGGCAGAGGATCAAGACAGAAATCTCCATGGAAGCTAAGACGACAAAACTGAGGCTGCCATACTTCAGATACATCATGAGAAGGCACGACTCATTGGAAAAAACAGTAATGATAGAAAATGATAGTGGAGGGAAGTAGAAAGAGAGCAATGACCACATTGCTAGATGGATGGACTCTATTAAGGAGGTCTATTAAGGAGGGTGCCAGGTGTTAACCACATTTTTTTGGTGCTCCTGGAGCAAACAACCCTAACTCTCCAGTTGTTTTGGACTATAATTCCCAGTATCTACAGCCTTTGAATAGAATGATGAGAATCACAGCCGAACACATCTGAAAGAATTTCTGTTGGTGACAGGGTTTGTATAATACAGTTAAGTACAGAAGTACAGAAAGTATATTAACAGTAAAAGTGTCACATGGATATATTCAGCACATACTCTATCTCCTACAGCAGTGGTGGGAAATCTTCAGTCTTCCAGATGTTTTGGTCTTCATACTTTATAAGTAGGGAAGGGAACATTTGGCTGCTTTGGATATTTTGGACTACAACTCCTACAATCCATTGCCACTGGCCATCTACTGACTATCAATTTCCATTAGGGACTTCTGTGCTCTTGGCTCTTATCCATTATTCTATACTCAACAAGGGGGTGTGTTTCATTTATTTTCTGCTTTGTGGCTGTTCAGGAGGATGCTCAGGAATTGAGCTACCCCTTTACAGGCCCTCCCTCATCATCAGTCAGCTTGAAACTCCAGATGTCTCACAACTGGGAGGAGTTATGGAACTGATATTTCTTTGCAATTTGGAGACCTAGAAACTATTGTTTAATTAAGATTAGGAAGGAAATTACTTTCATTCTGTAATAGAATGGGCTTTCAACCAGCAACCATAAAGGAAAAACTTGACTTTGAGCAGCACCTAGGTTGCTTCCTTCATAGAAACAGCAACATTTGTTTGATGTATTGTACATTATACCATGCTCATTACCAGGTCTTTCTTGAACATTGATGCTAAATGGAGGGTGCTTCCACATTCATGAGCCTTCATCTTTACTCAATTATGTTCTCCTATCAGAGGAAGGATGAATTGCATTTGGCCCTCCACATTTGCGGGTTAGACTTTTGCGAATTGGGTTATTCACAGATTATTTGCTGCTACCTCTGTTGCTGCCTTAGACCATTTTAATAGGGACTAGAAGCCTCGCAAGACTAGACCCTGTGAACAAGGCTTGTGTGTCCCTATTAAAAATTGCATTGGATAGCAGTGGAGGTGGCAGCAAGCCAGCTGCCCACATTTGTCTTGTGAAGGAACACGCCTCCTCGAAGGCATCCATGGTGGATTGAATCTGCAGATTGTACTTTCTGTATGTGTCCAATATGGTTGGCATGGCTAGAGTTATTTGTGGTTTTTCCACATTTGTGCCCCTAATCTGAGAAAATGTGGAGGGCTGACTGTATGACTACGCATTAAAAAGTGAATATTGCAATCCTATCCCAAAATCCTGCCCATCAAAGCCAATATCACAATAATGGAGGATGTATATCCTACCTACCAACATTTCATAGATGAAAACTGGGATATGTGTGGCCAAGCTACATCAGAATTTTGCAAAAGTTATTAATGAGGAAGAACATACAGGCTAGGAGAGGCTGCAGTAGTTTGCTGTTGCCTAGCTCCCTGGGAAGGGCAAGATTCAATTCATTTCTTTCCTCTCCCCATGCTAATTCAGTTCAAACTCCTTTGAATTTATTTTGCAGCAATTGAAGTTAGCTGGGACAAAGGGGGAAAGTGGGAGGAGGAGAGAGAAGCAAGGACATTTTAAAAGGAGCTGAGTAAGTGGGATGACAGAGAATTAATAGGGAATGTCCCTGCCAAATTGGGACAGTTGTGGGGGTATGGTATCTGTCACAGGGCAGTTCACCATTGTGCTCTCCACAATGTTTCCTTTGTTTTAACCCCTCAAAGATATGATGCACAAAGATGTCACTGTGAAGTACTGTACTGCATTTATAAATAATATTGAGAGGCTATGCAGGAATACCAGACATATGCTTTCCAAAGAGGTAAATTCTTTGCTATTATCTTCCCTTTGCCATCACCATCAGCCCCACAGCTCCAGAAACATATTTGGCAAAAAATGATATACACAAATAATAAAATAAATAGATCTAATCAGAATCTCTTGTTTCAAAGGCAATATTTGGCTCTAAAAGTTTGCACCAATATGAACTAGCTAAATTTTGAATTTATAATTTTGCATTCTGACATTTTAAATTCATAATTAAATCTTTGTGAATTTTAAATAGGCTGAAATCGCAATCCCATTGCTTGAGGAGCCATAGGATTTGGTGGAATGTGAGATATGTCATCATCACCTAATTTGGCAAAGTTCCTTTTTGGACAAAGTTGATTCTGAGAGCTGTAGTGCTAAAAGTAACGTTCCCAAGCTCCATTTCCGTGATGCTGGCAGAACACCTCTTATACAATGGCAGAATTTTCCCAGTGATGCTATTCCTACGGCAGAATAAAACAGTGCAGGAGTGTGGATGCAATGGGGGTAAAAAAGAGAAGGAGCATACGTGCACCTTATACAGTACTCCTCCAGATCAAAGCCACAACCTTGCAGCCTCACAACAGCTTCAGACCCTGTGCAGACAATTTCTGTTCTATTGACTTCCATGGGAGGAGACAGGGAAACAGCCATCCTCATAAGGAGGACTGCCCAGCTAAGTGTAGGATGTGGTGTAACTCAGCACCCAGTCACAACAAAACACCACAGTAAGACACAAATCCTGCAAATGGAGACTGTAACTCAGAGGTGTAGCATGGAAAGAGATTTCTTCTGTCCTTGCAAGGGAAGAATGAATGGCTGGGAAGGGAGAAAGAGTATTTTGCACACAAAAAAAGTACTTTGCCAAGGGAATCTGCCTTTAGAAGATACATTGAAACATAAGCATGATACTAACAGTAATCTACATAGGATCCAGATAGGTATCTTATCTATGGAGGTTATCTCACGGATAATAAAACCAGTTTACCTGAGCCGGCTTAAAATTTAAAACGGGTGGCATCAATGTTATCAGAAGGATTTAGCCACCAAATCTGCCGCTTGGGTCCATCCCAGGTCCATCCCTGCTCCCATGGCTGCTCTAGTGGCCATCTCCTTAACCTGGAAAACTCCCGGCTTCGAAAAGAGGAGCACTGAGCACCCCTGAGAGCAGGACTGGACCTGGGCGGCAATTTTGGCAGCTAAATCCTTCTGATAACATCAGGATGCTGCCCATTTTAACTTATAAACCGGCTCAGGTAAATCGGTTTTATTATCACTGAGATAATCTCCTACTTCAAACCAGAGGTGTACTGGCCTCATCATAACAGCAACCTCCTCCAGCTTTTCCTCTAAAGAGAGTACAAAAATACCACCAGTTATGATAAACCATATCAACAAACCAATCCTAACAATTTTAATCTCCACCAGGAGCAGGTCTTTTGTAAAATTAGCAGGTTTTGACCAAACTACTGAAAATACTGGGCATAATAATGCACTGTTGCAGGGAAAATCCATTCCCCCCACCTGCATCTCCACTTCAACAACAGCCACTGTGTGAACTACAGCTAAGCTCTGAGAGGACAGGAAAACCTGAGGGAGGTAGCAGATGATACCATTGCCCCTACTAACCAACAAGCACAGGTACTCAATCCCTGTAAGTCTTGGTTTCATGACACTACTGGCCACTTATTTCTGCTTCAAATGCTGGAAGCACACAGATAGAACTCTCCGCAGTGGCAAGTGAATGTGAGGGCTTCCATTCATACCAACCTCTGCCACCAGTGTATGGACATCATTCTGTCCCACTGTTCTGGCCACCAGCTGCAAAGACCTACTAGATGACCTCATGGTTCATGTGCTGAAACTTTATTAATCTCATATCCCTATCAGACACCACCATCTTTGATAGACTGCTGCAACTACAGACACCTGAATTAAGCTTCCAATTCCATAGTATTCTCAGAGACAAACATGTATTATTATTATTATTATTATTATAGAACAGAAATTGAATATAACATCACAGATTACTTATTTAATACATCCAAATCACATCTTTCACTCATCTCCTAGCTAACTTTGACCCTGACTGTTGGGTATTTCCCATGTCTCCTCTACCAACTCCACTTCACCATATGTAAATCCTGTGTTTTCTCCAGACTTTATTTCTCGACAATGCATTTCTCCCATCTTGACCGTGGAAAACACAACCACCTCAGCTCTGTTGTCAATGTTGGCCAAACACTCTTCAGCAATCTTGCACTGCAGAATCACAGGAGTTTATCATATAGGGAAAACTGGAAGTTTAAATGGGTCAGAACCCATGGTTATCCCGCGTATTAGGCACGATTGCACAAATGATTTTAACACAACATCATGCACAAACTGCTTAGAATCTGAACAAAAAGTGACATGAATCAGGGAATAGTCATTTTTGGGGAAATGCCATGTTTTCATTTCCATTTCATTCACGAATTCGCTTTCTTTGCACAATTGTTATAGTGTGAAAGCTACGGTATTTGCGGGATTCTCTCCATTTTTGTGCTTGTTGTCAGATTTCCCATGGTTCTTTGCTGCTTTGCTGTGCTGAGAGGGATGCAGCCTTTTATACTTCAGATAAAAGATCAGCAAGCACACACACACACGGAAACAGCTTGCTTCTCTCCTCTGTGTGGCTCTCTCTCCTCCTTCAGCCTTCCCCATTAGCCGGGGCTCTGAAAGGAACAGCTGGTGAGGAAGGCAGGGACGCAGCGAGAGCGAGAGAGAAGTTTTCTCTTTCCTTTCCTACTTCTTTGGGGTAATGTTTTGTTCTTTTTACTCAGGTTGGATACCATTTCTTGGAGAGTAAGGGCAGTACAGTATATTTTTATAAAGAAAATTGTATAAATAAACTTGTTTATTTCTCTGGGTGATTTCTGGTAATGCAACTATTGCTTCTGTGCATATGCACAAAAAAGTTATTTCCAAACCATCAACGGGATTTTTCCGCATCTGTGTGAAAACCAAATGCACTTTCTACCCACTTGCTCACATCAGTAATGTGCTTTTAACACATTGTTGTGCTCTCTGTGTGAAAATCATTTGTATATTTGCGTGCTTTTCCGGGATGCAGACGCTTTAACCATTTTCGAGATGGAAGCACATAGGTCCCTGTGTGATAAACTCAACAGCCCAGATGAATGGGTAGAAGAGGAGTAGGGTAGGGATATGTGTGGCCCTCCAGGTCCAGGTGGACCACAACTTCCACCAGCCCTAGCTAGCATATACCATGATAAAGAATAATGGGAATTGCAGTCCTACAATATCTAGAAGGCCACACATTTCACAGCCCTAGAGAAGAGCAAGCTGTCATTGCACATCAAAATTTCCAATGTAAAGCACAGAGAGAAAGAGAGAGAGAGAGCAGGGTACACATTTTTAGTCTATCTCTCCTTGCTCTCCACAGTCCATGCTCACATACATAAATTACTTCTCCCACATGCTATACTATGCAGACCATGGCTATAAGACAAGCCCATACCCCTGGCTATTCCTTCACAGGACTGTTAACCTCCTTATTTCAGGCTCTGTCTTGCATCCTGGCAGATTCTAGGTGATTTTTTTTAATGCCAGGCACCTTTTTATAAACCACTATCACATTCTCCCTTTGCTTCACTTTTGTAATAAATGAAAAATGCCCTATCATGTTTTCTCGGAGGAGTTCTGACCCACTGACCATGTTTGGGTTACCCTTTTCTGCACCTTTCCTACAATATCCTTTTTGATGCAGTGACCAGAATTGTGTGCAGCATTCCAAGTATGGGCACATGCACCATACATTTGTATAACAGCAGATTTATCTTTGACTTTTTTTTTTATCACAATCCTAGTGTGGAATTTGCCTTTGTTTTTTACAGCTGAGTACAGGGGCAACATTTCCATTGACCTATTCACCATGATCCCAAAACTGAACTTACATTTATTTATACTGAATATGCCCGGGCTATGTGAAAGACAATATCCTCTCAGGAACCTTTAAGATCTGCAGGAGAGCAATTTATCTCTATCCCACCTCCTTCACACGCATGGTTGGTGGAAACATGGGAGAAGGCCTTCTCTGTGGCTGCTCCCACACTTTGGAACTCCCTTCCTAAGGAAGGTAGAATGCCTCCTTTTTTGTTAAGACTTTTTTCCCACCAGCAAGAAACTGGGAATTGATTGTTAACAAGAGAAGGGCTTTTATGGTCTGTGCTATTTTTAATTTTTGTTTCAAAGGACAATTTTAAATGGTTTTAATTATGTTGTTGCTTAACACTCAATTAACCTCAATATTGTATGTTTTTAACTATATGTATTTTTATTGTACTTTTCTGCTTTTTTGTAAGCTACTTTGAGTTCTAGTTTGGGAGAATAAAAGGATGTAAATAAATTAACAGATGAATTAAACTGCATTTGACCCCTTATTGTTCATTCATCCATTTTTGAAGAGATCAACCCTGTTTTGTTTATACCATCCTGTCATCAGGAAGACTAGCCTCCTCTGTCAATATATTTTCTTCCCAAGAAAGACAGCACCTGTTGAGCTGCTGCCTGCTGGGTGACCCATGGAATATTGTGGCTGGGTGGATGCATGAGGGATGGAATACTTGCATTTCTAAACATACTCTTTCTTCCTCTATTTCAACACAACAGATCGTATGAATCCTTCGTATTCAAAGCTTTGTCCTGCCTGTTCCTCTCTTCTGTCCCCCTCATGGTGTGATGTTGTGTGTTTGAGAGACAGTGTGTATGTTACAGTCCCTCTGTTCTCCCTTCCCTGTGGCCACTGCTACAACATTAAACTCCTCTTCCCCTCCCAGCACCAAGATCTAGCTTTGTGATTTAATTTCATTTTGGCTCTGGATGGCTTTTCCACAAGCTAAAAAAACTGGGGGGAGGAAAAAGTGAAGAATAGAAGCCTGGCCCAACTGGAGTTGGCATGAGTTCGGCTGAGAAGGATGGCTTGGGGTCTGCTGTAAGGAAACAGGCTCCTCTCTGCCTCTCCTAAACTGGCTTGATTGCCTTAGGTTTCCATCCAGGAAAGAAAAGAATAGGGAGGAAAATACGAAAAATGGGTGGAATTGCCAGATTGCGGCTGTCTCCTTCTTTCCCACAATTGGGTGGAGTGGAAGGCAGCTTGAAGGGGCTGCCTTGCCAATGTGGTTCCATTGCCCTCAATCAATGTCCATGCAATTTTCCTCAAACTGTTCTGACCGCATTACCGAATTGGGCGGGGGGGGGGGGGCTACCTGGTGCCCCTGTTCCAATCCAGCCAACTTGTTCCATTAATTCTGATGAGCATGACCTTTCTTCAGAGCTTGGGGAAGTTACTATTTGGTACCATGACTCTCAGAATCATTAGTAAAGTTAAGGTCTAAAGTAGTCACTGGAAGTTAAGGTCTAAAGTAGTCACTTTTCCAAACTCTAGGCCCCCGCCATCACTATATTTCAAATAATCCTCAGCTACCTTTCTAGATGAGTGTTTCTCAAACTGCCTATTCAGATGTTGCGATATTTACCTGCCAGAAGCCCCAGACAGCATGGCCTATGCTTGGGGATTCTGGGAGTTAAAGTCACCAGCATCTGGAGGGCCAAAGGCTGAAAACCACAATTCTAAAGAATTGCTAGATCTTAAAATCCCAGAACAACCACTACCCACTCATCTGCTCTACAGAAACTCCCTTCTGTCCAGTCCCTCCAATAGTACAGGATGAGTTTCCCTTATCCAAAATGCTAGAAGTGTTTTGGATTTCAGAGTTTTTTGCATTTTGGAATATTTACATACACATAATGAGATAACTTAGAGATGGGACCCAAGTCAAAACATTACCTTCATTTATGTTTCATATGCACCTTATATACATAGCCTGAAGATAATTTTCGACACAATCTTTTAACTAATTTTGTGCACAAAATTTGTGTGCACTGACTGAACAATCAGAGAGTAAAGGTCTTAAGCCACCCATGGGAATAATTTTGGATTTTGGAGTATTTTGGAACTCTGGATAAGGGAGACTCAACTTGCATAACTAATGCAACTCAAACTGCATAAACCGATTAAACAAAGACAAATTCTATTTAGAAGTTTCTCCTGCCACAACCATTAAAAGCTTTCCCAATATCACAACTAGAGCCACATTGCCCCCCCCTGTAATTTAAGCACTGCTTCACACCACTGCCATCTATAGTCCATTAGATTTATGGCATTATAAGCTCCATAGTTCCCCCCCACATCAGCCACGTCCCCACAAACACACACACTGTGCATATACTACCACCAAACAACCATTATGCTTGCTCTCTGAACCTAACTTACCATACAGGCTTACTATGAGAATAAAATGTGGAAGGAAGAACCACAGATTACCTTGAGCTCCTCAGAGGAAAGGAAAGATAACACCACCAATAAATGAAATTAAATGCTACCAAATAAAAACCCTACAGCTTTTCAGACACACATCCACCCACAGCTGCAGCAGATACTACATCAGCCTCTGTCTCCTGCAAACAATGTTTACAGCCAGCCCTACCACATCCTGCCTGTATTTTGTGAAGCAGGCCCCTTGTGATATGGGGTGCACAAATCATGCAAACACATACATCCAAAACTGCCTCATATTGGTCCATCTGGCTAAGAACTGTCAATACAACTGACAGCTGCCCTCCAGTGTTTCTGGCAGGATTGTCTTTGCCTGACCTGGAGATGCCAGCAACCGAACCTGGAACGTGTACATGCATATCAGGGGCTCTGCCACTGAGTGCCAGCATTCTTTGGGGAGCAAATACTCAATATTTGTCTTGTGTGATGTGGAAGATGGAGGTGAATCCCCTTCTTGCATCCCAATGTATGCCTTTCTCACAAATTGTACACTTCTCTCCTATTCTCTCTCTGTAACATTCAGAATTATGAATCCATGCCCTGCATTTACAAGCCACGCAAAGAAACCCTACCAACTTAATTTTATTTGATGCCACTCCATTCTGCCCCCCTGCAAATGCCCATAGAGCCATTCTGCTTCCTGCTTCAACTGAAGGAAACTTACCCTCTGGAGGAGCCCCCATTTTGACTTTACTTGTCCTCCACTCTCTCTGTCCCAAAGAAACCGACGATGGCAGCCCAGCAGCAAATGGGATGGTGGAAGGGGAAAATTGGGGCAGGTGCCAGAGAGAACTTAGCGCTTTCCCCTCTGTTGCTGTCTCTCTTACATTCCCTAGCTTACTAGTTCTCCATCTGTGCCTGCCCCACTCACTAATTCAGAGCGCCTCCCTCTCGCTCAAACCCTTTAAGTTTCATCCACCTAATTTATTATTTGTTCACCCAAATCCAAATACATCTCTACCTAACTTAAATCTACTTGCTTGCCTTTCATCTTTTGATCAGCCTGCAAATACTCTTTCATTCTCCTTTCTATTTTTTTCCTTCTAGAATGCACTTATATGGACTAGCCTTATAATTAATTCCTCTCCTTTCCTCTGTCCCATACACCATTCACTCCCTTCCTCTCCTCAGTCCCCCTTTTTTCTTTTAGTCCTTCATCAAGATTCAGCTCCGTCCTACTTGTGTTTACTCAGAAGTAAGTACAGTTGAGTCCAGTGGGATGTACTGCCAAGTAAGTGCAATAAAGAATCTTGTGACTCCTTCAAGATTAATAGATTTATTGTGACTTATGCCACAATAAATCTGTTAGTCTTTAAACAGCCACAAGGCTCTTTTTGTTTTCGGTACAATGAATTAGCACTGCTCCTGCGCTGGAATTTGTCCCATGTTAAGTGTCCACAACACAGCAGAGAGGCATGAAGATAGTTACACCAAACTGACATTTGTATCACTGTCTCCCAGCTTCAATTAAATATCATTGAATAATGACAAATTGCATAAACCTTTCTAATTCTTGACTCAAGCAGTCTTCTGATTCAACATGTCTTTCACAAAGTATATTCACCCTATGCCTAAGGTACCCTGTCCCAAGTGTTTGTCATTGCTCTGGCATTTTCAAAACGACAAAGTTTATTCCTCTTTCATAGCATAATACTTATTATGGCTGCATGGGCAAATATTTGCGTTCACAATAATTTTCAAATGCAAACAAACAGATTTCCCATCTTTACCTCATTTATTCTAAGAAGAAAATAACACAGGCATCTGGCACACTGTGTGTCCGTTCCGCTTTTCTTGATGAGAAAACTGACACTGGGTGCATCACATCTCTACAGCCTTTGAAAAGGCTCTTAAGACTCTTCTGGGGGTTGCAGACTGCCAGAAATAGTGCAAATTGAGTCCACTTTTAGGGTTAGGGTTAGTGCTAGGGAATCATGGGAATTGTTTTTTTTCTGAGACATTGAGCCTTCTCTGTCAGAGAGCTCTGGTGCCACAATAAACTACAGTTCCCATGATTCCCTAGCACTAACCCTAACCCTAAAAGTGGACTCAATTTGCACTATTTCTGGCAGTCTGCAACCCCCCTCTGGCAGGCCTTCCCAACTTAACTCCTCTCCCCTCACAAGGTGATCTACATTGCTCTATCCACCAATCTCCCCCCCCCTTTAAAAAAAATTGTATGGGGGGTTGGGAAGGGACTGATTTTGAATTGTATTATATTCCGTGCACTTTTATTGTTGTAACCCACCCAGATTCCTTGTGATTGGGCAGGCTATAAATAAATAATTTATTATTATTATTATTATTATTATTATTTTATTACACTGTAGAAATAATGCAGTTTGACATCACTTTAAGTCTTGTAGGTCCATCCTTTGGAATCCAGGGATTTGTAGTTTTACAAAGTCTTTAGCCTTCTCTGCCAAAGAGTGCTGGTGCCAAAACTACAAAATCTGGGGTTTTGTAGGATGGAGCCATGGCAGTTAGTAGTAGATGCACCCACTGAGAACTAGAGGCTTACTCAATTAAATGACAGCTGAGGTTGGCTTTGAATCCAGCATGCCATGTACCAGCCCAACTTCTTTTCTCTTCAAAGCCCCATTCCTAGAGCACATATTCATTCCTTCCACTGTTTTTTTAAATCTTCTTTTGTCCACAACTCTACTTCACACCCACTGCTCTCATGCTTCCTCCCTGTCGCATCCTTTCTCCACTTGCTCTTTCCCGCTTGCAACTCTCTCTCATTGCTCCCACGCCACAGACACACATCCATTTAACTCACCCTTTCCCCCTTTCTCCTTTTCTCCTTTTTCCTTCATCCTCTTGCTGCTGCTGCTGCCGCCACCACTGCCTCCAGAAGAACCCAAATCTGGAAAGAGGGCTGAAGCTATTGGAAGATGGATTTAGGCCTGGAAAATTCCTGGCTGGGGAATGTCAAACTTCAGGCTGAAAGAGAGTGTGTGTGGATGAAGGGGGGCACACATGTTCTAGTTAACCCTTTGCTACTAACCCATCAGTTCCTATTCAAGCTGTCTCACAGACTCCTAACCCCAGGAACCCTTCTATGGAGAAACTCAGAGTTGCCCTCCCCACAGATGGGTATAACACTGTCTCCTACGTGCCACCCTGGCGCATTCCTGGCTACTCCGCACCCTGACAGCTGCCACAGCTGCACCCATGGATCGCTTCCAAAATCTGAGGGAGGTGGGAGGGTAGTTTTTCTATTCCAGGAGAACGACATTGACATCATGTACATATGGACAGCGGATGCCAAACGTTTGGCTAAGAGAGACGGGTGTGCGTGTGAGTTTCTCATCAACAAATCTTTGCTCAAGGACCCAAGAAGTGAACATCTACAAGTTACACATCCTCCAGCAGGAATGTAACATCCCACTCTACATGTTCTGTGGTTGTAGTGTTTTCCCCCTTAATATTACTTGGGGAACATGTAGAGTGGGATGTTACATTCCCTATAAATGCAAGTAAGCTAAATAAAGCAAACCAATCAGTAAAGGTGGCTATGGTTCTATGTTATATGTAACCTTTCCATTTTGTATGGTTTTACGTTATAACGTGTCACGCTGGATCCATTTAATGTAAATAAAGATTGACTTGATAGTACAACCACAGAAGCCTGTCGGTGCAAGAAAACTAAAGTAAACCAATCTGTAAAGGTGGCATCAATTATTTTCTTTGCATCCATAGTTTTGATTGCATTATCTGTAAGATATATTTTTTCGATGTTAGATAGCATTTGATGCATGTCTTTGTATATGTGTGTATGTATTTTTATTGTTGTTACTAACATTGAAGAAGGCAGGTGAAGTCATCTGGAACATTGCAAGCAGAGAGGAAAAATGTATAAGAATGAGGAAAGTAGAAGCAACTAGTTCTAGTATCTCTGAGTTTTCCAGCTCATTACCTCAGGGTGCTGGCCTGCCATTTGCAAAAATTAACCCACTTTAAAATTGTTTTCTCTCCACATCTGTAAGGATGAGGACCGTAACAGTATTTAAACAAATTTTCTTACAGTTAGTCTCAAAGGTGCTACAAGATCTCTCTATATACTGATTCTACAAACTAACATGGCTATATCTTTGAATTTAAACAAATGAAAGTTCAGCTTCCCAAAATTTCAAACTCCATACAAGTTGAGTATCCCTTATCTGGAAATATGAAATCCAAAATACCCCAAAATCCAAAATTGTCCATGTGGGTGGCTGAGATAGTGCCACCTTTGCTTTCTGATGGTTCATTGTACACAAACATGGTTTCATGCACAAAATTGTTTAAAATATTGTGTATAAAATTACCATCAGGCTAAGTGTATAAGATTTATATGAACCATAAATGAATTTCATGTTTAGACTTTGGTCCCAACTCCAAGATATCTCATTATGCACTATGTATATCCAAAATTTGAAAAGATCCAAAATCCAAAATACTTCTGGCCTCAAGCATTTGGATAAGGGATGCTCAACCTCTATTAAGGCATGCATGGCACACAACGTATCAGCAAGATAGTCAGTGTATCGAAGTCTAGCTTCCCTGTGCATTATCACCAATGCCTCCTAATGGTAAATTCTGACTCTCCACAAACTACTTCTGGCTGTGACAACCCACTTCTGTTTGTGTTGATCAATACACTAGGGAATTCAGAAGAAAGTTAGGAATTAACCCAATACTGTCCCCATGGAAAGGAACTAGTGGTGAAAAAGTAAGTTGCTGCTTTGGCTTTCTTCATTCTGCATCTTCTGCTTAGGCCAAGTCTATAAATACCCCTCATATCCGACTCCCACAACCAGTCGCCTGGCTCAGCCTCTGAGGGCAGGAATTCAGAAACCATCTATTTTGGGGGCATATCTAGTTACAATACCTGCCATTTTGAAAGCATAAACTCCCAGTAAGATGGGCTTCAAAGATGAAGAAGAAAACAACTGGATATTTATCAGTGTGTATTTACCAGGAATTCTCAGAAAGTGAGTGACTTTTAACATTTCCTGGAATACGCTCCAAGAGATTTCCTAGGGACTAGATGAAGGAAAGGAAGAAGGGAGGCAGCAGCTTGTGAAAAGCCAAGTGCATTTCAGTTCCCAGACAGATATTTTTATATTGGGGTCACAGGCCTTTCAGTGCTCAAAGTTCTGCAACCTGGATATAGCTGGTCGAAACGCTGTCTTGTTGAGGGGTTTCCAAGATGTAAAGGCAGCTGTGTTATGTTTCACTTCATGCCTTTGTGATGAGTTGGCTCACTGCAATTGGGCACATTCCGTTTGGTACAGAGGTTGGCATTCAAGATGGAAACTACACAAGCCTCTCTCACCGCCATCTGCCAAACCGTTGCAGCCATTGTGTGAAGACTCTGCCAAACAAATGCAAAAAATAAAGTTAATTTATACATTTGCACCGAGCCTTTTAAACTGACAGCATCACTATTCCAGAGTAACTTTAACACAGGTGCCTAATGAAAACAGTCCTGCAAATTTGACTTGCAACAAATTAATTGTGTAATTTTTGCCATTGGCATCTCACTGGCGGTAGAACAGTGGAGCCAGAGTCACTGAGTCAGAACATGGGACTTCTGAATTAGCAGGGGCAATGTGCAGGGGTAGGCAACCTTTCCTCTTTAAGGGCTGAGGGACTTCAGCTCCCAGAAGCCTCCGCCATGTTGGCCAATAGTCCCATGTTGGCCAATAGCTCCTGGGATTCTGGGAGCTGAAGTCCCTCGGCCCTTAAAGGGGAAAGGTTGCCTACCCCTGGGCAATGGCATCATCTGCCACTGTTACCTCAGGTTTGCCATTCCCTCTGAGCTTAGCTACAGTTTTCTCAGTAGCTGAAGGGGATGCAATGGGGTGGAATTTCCCAGGCACAAAATATTGTTGTGATCTATGCCGGAAAGTATTTCACAGTAGCTTGGTCTTAAATGAGCAAGTTAACACCCAGTATGGTATATTGTTTTGAGCACTGGACTATGGAGTTTATCACACGGGGAGTCCTGTGCAGAAACACTGCTTTAAATTGGAAAACAACCCGCAAAAGCGGAAGCAATTTATCAAAACGGGATTTCTCCATGTGATAAACTCCAGCGCAATTAAAAGGAGGTTAATCCAAATGGAAATTAGACAAAAGCTGCTTTTTTTATTTTTGGGATCTTCCAAAAGTAAAAAGAAGCAGTTTTTGTCTAATTACCGTTCGGATTAACCTCCTTTTAACAGCGACGTCGTCTGAAAAAACACCCGCTTTTGCAGATTTTGTTTAATTTAAAGCCCCGTTTCCGCACGGGATTTCCCCCATGTAATAAACTCCTATGACTCTGGAGACCAGGATTCAAATTCTGGCTTAGCCATGAAAAACCACCGGTTTATGTTGGGCAAGTCACACTCTCTCAGCCTCAGAGGATGACAATGGCAAACCCCTTCTAAAAAAAGCTTGCCAAGAAAACTCATTTTAGGGTCTCCATAAGCTGGAAATGACTTGAAGGCACACAGCAACAACAGCAACAGCAACACCCATTAGCCTTAGAAAAGACCTGCAGCTGCTGGAACTATTTTGTAGCTGTCAAAACACTTGCCAGAATATCTGGGCTCTCTTGGGGTGTGGCAATGGGGACCAGCATAATGAGCACTTCAGAATTTACTCCTAAACAATTGCGTATTGGTTTAATTTTTATTGGCATTTCAAAACACTCCTGAGACTTCAACATAAATCCAACAGATTTGGCTTTATTTTTTGCTTGCAGAGTGTGTCTGTGTAGCCAAGGAAGAAGATGCTAGTTTCTCTGCAGGCTTGCCACCTGGCTGCTCCCATAAAAAGGTTATCCACCCAGAGATTCAGATTCACAAGAAACAATTCCCTCACCAAACATTTGTTGAAATGAGATTTGAAGCCTATTGCTTGCCTTGTGAAAGCATTGTCACCTGGTGCCAAGCTAAGCAAGCCACATTTTAAATCCTCAGACTATATGGGGCGACCCCTAAATGAACCCCATTAAATGTCCCCATTATGTTAGAATCATGTACTTTGGGGAGATAATCCTGTGGAATCTCAGCATGTCTTAACCTGTCCCTTCTTCCACCCCATACTCATATGTGTTATCATCGTTACATTTTACCATAAGGAGTCCAGGCTACACATAAGTGGAAATGCTGATTATGATATAATGAAGCATTGATTTAAAATGTATTAATAATTATTTAATCAAAACAACAAATCATGCAGTCACATAATAAGAACCTTGCTGGTTCAAAGCACAGGTCACTCTAGTCCTGCTTTCCATAATGGCCAACTGATGGAATAACCAAAGTGCGAAGGATGCAGGGCCTCCTTTGCAGTGGCGCCTGGATAAAATTATATTCAACAGCAAACTGCCTCCAAATATATAGATACTACAAAAACATAATGGTGTAGTGGTCTGAGTGCTGGACTATGATGCTGGAGACCAGGGTTCAAATCCCAGCTCCACCATGCAAACCCACTGGGTGACCTTGGGCAAGCAACACTCTCTCAGCCTCAGAGGAAAGCAATGCCAAATCCCCTCTGATCAAATCTTGCCAAGAAAACCCTGTGATAGGTTCACCTTAGGGTTGCCTTAAGTCAGAAATGGCTTGAGGTCACACAAAAACGACAGAGATCTTTCCCCTCATAGATTTGTTTAGGACAGGGGTAGGCAACCTTTTTGAGCTGGGGGTCGGGTTGCTCAGACAATTGGGGGGGGGGCGAAGCATCATAAATAAATAAATAAATAAATAAAAATATTTAAAAATAAATAATAATAATAAAAATATGCATGCACACTCTCTCAGCCCCAGAAAAGCCATGGCAAAACTCCTGTGGAGATTTTGCCAAGAAAACCCCAAGAACAAGTAATAACAACAATAATCAATATCATCATGGTGGGCGGCGGCGGCGGCGGCAGGACCGGCCTGGGTGTGTTTTGTACCTTTGACATTGCTTTAACAGCCATGGCTCAATGCTATGGAATTCTGGGATTTTTAGTTTGGAGAGACATTTAGCCTTCTCTGTCAGAGAGCTCCGGTGCTACAACAAACTACAAATCCCAGGATTCTATAGCATGTTGCCATGACAGTTAAAGCAGTATCAAACTGTATTGTTTATGCAGTGCGGCTGCAGCCCCTGTAAAATATTGGAGGGTATGGACTTAAAATTTCACTTTGGGGGATGAATATAAATTTATGTAATGTGTACTTTGTTGGCGATGAATGTAAATTACCACAGGATTAAACAGACTAAACAAAATCAGTGTAGTGTAATGGTTTGAGCGTTGGACTATGACTCTGGAGAACGGGGTTCAAATCCCAGCTTGGTCATGGAAACCCACTGGGTGAGCTTGGGCACGTCACACTCTCTCAGCCACAAAGGATTTAAAATCCCCTCTGAAGAAACTTGCCAAGAAAACCCCGTGACAAGTTCGCTTTAGGGTCAACATCAATTGAAACAAAGGTTCCCAAACACACTGCAGAAATAATCCCGTTTGAGACCCCTTTTAACTGCCCTGGATCAGTGCTAGAGAATCCTGGGAATTGTAGTTTATTGTGGCACCAGAGCTCTCTGCCAGAGAAGGCTCAATATCTCAAAAAACTGCAGTTCCCAGAATTCCCTAGCATTGAGCCAGGGCAGTTAAAGCGGTCTCAAACGGGATTATTTCTGCGGTGCGTTTTGGACCAAGCAGTACTTTCCCCTTTAATCTGAGGACTCCAGCATCCCCATGCAAAACTAAACGGTAGTTTGAGGCAGAGCATGTGCGCATGCGCCAACACGTCCCCTCCATCAAAGCCAAAACTACCCTGAAACGGAGGACTACAACAAACTCATCGCTACGCATGCACGCCTTTTTTATGAGGATGGGCGGAGTTTCCTATGCGCCCGTTGTGCGCAAGCGCGAGATGGCCGGTTGCGTCAGTGGGCGGGTCCCGGGCGAAGGGGGCGTGGACAAGCGAGTATAAAAGGGCCACGTGCAGCTGAATTGTTCCTGTTTAAAATGGCGGCATCTCCGATCTAAGGCATGTTGTGGTAAAGGCTATAAAGGGCTGAGGCTTGCTGGGGTGGCTAATTCCGTCTTGGGTGTTTTTCCCTCCCTGTTCTTATACTTTTTAACAGCAGGGGTTCTCCATGGGGAAATTCAACAGATTATTCTTTCCCAGTAGGGTTGGGAAAGTAGGAAAAGATTGACCTGTTGGATTTCTGCCTGCTTTGCAGTAGTATAGCTGAGGTGAGCGGGTTTGTGCAGGAGGAAAGTCTACAGTAATTGGCAAACATACCTCTATGGAGGAATGCCCTAAACTGTAAAGTATTTTTTTAATTTTAAACTCTTTATATAATCTATATTAACTTATATTATTATTATCATAAACATATGTTAAATATATCAAGCATTGAGGGTTTTTTGTACTATTTCTGTTATCTCAGGTAATAAGAGCTAATTTGAATTGTTTTTTCAAAATTAGACATGCCAGAAGCATGGAGCTCTGGTTGGGTATTTATTTCCTCCATGGACTGTTGAGTGGTACTCCATCCTGGCATTTCTTTAATTAAATTTAATAAAGAATAATTTTTTTACTCTTATTTTCTGCATTAACAGCTTTAATTGATGGTATTTCTGCTGCTAAATTTGTTTTATTAGAAGGAGATGGCTCTAAAGCCCCATTCTTCTCTCGTGTTTTTTAGGGTTAGGGTTAATTTGGAAATGTATTTTAGGATTTGCATAGATGTCATTATACTGTAAAAATTAAAAGGCCTGGCTGTGTTAGTCTGGAAAATCAGTATCAGTAAAAAAGGGGTCTTGTAGCCCCTTTAAGACTTAGGTTGCGGCTGCACTACAGAAATAATCCAGGTTGATGCCACTTTTAACTGTCCTGGCTCAGTGCTATGCAATTCTGGGATTTATAGTTTTGTGATACACTTAGTTTTCTCTGTCGGATATTCCCAGTATATGAGCTATGGCAGTTAAAGTGGTATCAATCTGGTTTATTTCTGTAGTGCGGATGCAGCCTAACTGAAATAAGTTGGTGGCACAATCTTTCGTAGACCTGAGCCTATTTCCTCAGATGCATCTATGGAAATGGGCTTACGTCTATGAAAGCTCATGCTACCAGTTCCTTTTAATTAGTCCCAGAGATGCTACAAGATCCTTTTGCTTACTAATACACTATAAAGTCACTTTCATCAATAGATGCAAAGCAATTTCAGAGCAAGATGAATTATAGATAGCAACAATGATTTTTTAAAAAAATAAGAGTCATGGGCATGATAATATAAGCTATGATATGATACAGGTTTGGTTTTAGGCATATTATCAAGGATTCAAAGGTTCTGAGGAAAGTACAGCATTCCACAAGTGATGGTCGTTAGGTTTCAAGAGCTGTATAGTGTCATTACAGTGGGACCTTGGTATCTGCTGGGGTTTGGTTCCAGTAACCCTTGTGGATACCAACATCCATGGATGCTCAAGTCCCATTAAATACAATGGCGTAGTAAAATGGGGTCCCTATATAAAATGGCAAAACCAAGGTTTGCTTTTTTGGAATTTGTATAGTTCTAAAATATTTTCAAACCATGGATGCTTGAATCTGAGGATAAAAAGTCTGTGGATATGGAGGGCTGATTGTAATATATTCTATGAGAGGATACCAACATTCCACAAATGGTGGTTATATATTGTTACATATATAGGGTGGAGACTGGGGATGTGAATTAGGATTCTTGGGTAGTTAGGAGTGGTATTGTGAAACATGAAGGGAATGAGAAGAAGAGGGTCTGTGATAACAGTTTAAGACAAGTATTCGTGCATGAGTTCCATTTTGTAGATTAGATTAGATTAAAGGAGGTAGTGAAGGCATTTAGAATTAAAATATATGAGTTCAGATCTCCACTAGAAGTGATTTGGAGCCAGTCACCCTTACTCAGCCCAACACCTGCCTCATACCATTGTTATGAGGCTAAAAGGGGAGTTAGGATGAAATCACAGAAATTTTATATGCTGCCATGAGCATATAAGATTACAAGAATTCCAAGAAGGTGTCTTGTGAGTGTGGCATTTAAATAAATAGACTGAAAGAGTAAGGGTTGTATAGAAAAGTAGGGTATTGAGGTGATATGTTGCTGATATTGACCATTACTTTTTTCCTGCAGGTGCATAGGAATTATTTCTACTTCCCTTTCAAAATGGAGCATCCATATCAAGCCTCCAGTGGTCCTTTCATGTTGTACTGGGTGAGTATGGTGCAGAGCCCAATTTCAAAGAATTTTGAAAAATCTTGAGGTCCCTAAAAGGTTTTATATTTAAATAAGCTTATGAAGCGATAGGCAAGTTGGGTAAAACAGCATAGCCAGTATTGCCCTGCAACCATGGAGTGGCATGTATTTGGGATTTCGTAGGATGAGCATTCAATACATGCGGGATCACAGTGAGCTCAGTCAGTGGTATAGAATGTAATCTGGAAGTCCTTGGCAATTCAGGGGATCCCTGGCAAGTATGGATTGCTACTGTTGTAGGAGATGGAAGAGCAGAAATCCCAGAGCAGAACTTGTGAGCTGTAGACAATTGTGAATTGCATCATTCATCTCAGTATTTACTTTTCTTGAGATAGTTAATTTTGATGGAGGGGGAAGTACTGTTGTGTGTAGATTACAACAGGGTTCCTCCAATGATGTAAGCACTGGGCACAGACAATTCCTGTGGTGATAACAGTGCCCCCCATGCCTTTGACATCATGGGGGACTGAGGAGCAAATCCCTGACCCTGGAAGGTAGAGGATTAGGGTTGAGGAGTTAGTAAAATGTTCTCTCAGTAGCCTAGGGGTTAAAGAGTAAATTCCACATTCCTGTACACCTACTCCTCTGAGCCTCTTATAGAGGATTCTTATTGGGGTGTTCAATGTGTGAACATGTGTATACAACTAAAGTAGGCATCTATGGCTCTGACAGATGGGTCTTCTTGCTAAGGAGGAAAATGCCAAGATTGGGCAATTCTGGGAGGTGGAAAGCCCATTCTTTTCCCTTCTGGTCCATCACATCTCCCATAGTTGGATTCTGAGTATCTTGGAGAAGGTAGCCATCTTCTTTCATACCCTTCTCCCTTCCTGTCTATGATGTATGGCAGAGTTTGAAGTGGACTGATAACAACACAGTGTAGTTAAATGTTGAACCATGAGCGAGCCATTGGCTCCAGTACGTCAATGACACAAGTGTAGCACTGACCCTGGGGCATCGGGGAAACTTGCTGATTTGCATGATAAAGTCTGAGAAATATAAAGTTAATGACATAGCAGCCACGTTAATTTCTTGAATCCTAACTAATATAGTATCATTCCTGATAGGAGACTCCTGCTGTAAGGTATATGGCCCTGTTCCCAGGATGATTGGCCCACCAAGATGAATATGACTACCATATGGGGCATCCACCTGCGTAAGGTGAGTAGGGTTGTTCAGTGTAACGGTAATGGGTGAATAAGGAGGCAGTTTCAAGATGGAATGTTGGGGGGAAAAATTCAAGGGGCTGGGATAGCAAGTGTGAAATTCAGGGGATACCCCAATGATGTCAGCACTGGGCTCTGACCACTGTGATGATTTTGGTGCCTTCTGGAGACTTGACACTCAGGAGACTGAGGGGTTCTGGGAGAATGCATGTTTAGCTGTGCATCTTTTGCATCTGAAACACTCTTTTGTTCTTTACTATAGAATGTAAGCATAGCTTGGAAAAGTTCCTTTTTTCAGTACAAGTCCCAGAATCCTAACCAGCATGGTCATAGCTATAGTTTAAAAAGATTCTGCATCATTTTGTGCTTGTGTGGGCAGGGAGCAAAATCTTGTATGTCCTCACAGCTTTCAGAGGTATGAAAGAAAAGCTGTATGTCAATGAAATGTAAAGAAGATAATAAAAAGTTGCATACACATCCCAATCAATCATGAAGATAATGTCCACTTAATTATGTTCATATAACATCTGTCTCCTTTTCAACCTGGCACACATCCAGTGTGTTAAATTGTATGCGGATGGTACCAGGTTCAGAAGCTTGCTGTAATCTGCTTAATTCTGATGCTGTTCTTTCTGAATATGCCTGTATCTGATAGAGGTATTGGCTTGTGGTTTATTACTAACTTCTTGAGTGCTGTGATGTTAATGCACACTGCATGTTTCTTCTCATTTAGCAGCCAAGTTGTCTGGCCACATCTCTCTGAAAGTGCGGAAGATACCCAAGTGGATGGAGTTGTCCCTGGAGGAGGAAGTATGACTTTGAAAGGGTTTTGTAGATTACTACAAATCGATTGAAAGCTGTTTTTCTGCTCTGTTTGTTGTTTTTTTTATGTTGTCTGCTCTTGGTTAAGCTTCCTTTTCCACTCCTGTACTTCTAGCCATCATTACTTGTACTAGATAGGAGTGTACATAAAGAAAATGTCCTTTAGGTGTTTCTTGGCATGGTGGAGAGTCCCATTGGACATGAGATGGGGCTGAGCCCATCTGTCTTCCCAACCTGTGGCCATAGATTTTAAGAAACACCCCTCCTGATTGAGAAGGGGAGGGTATTGGGAACAGAACTTTGAGTAAACTGGCAGTTTTTCTTTTATAGTGGAGAGAACACTCCTGCCCTCTTGGCCACCGATCCCAGGATGCCTGAAACTGTGTCCTGGATACCAAGTAGAATTAGCAAACTACTGAAAAGGGCAGAGGGTAAGCAGAACTCCATGAAGCTTGATTCTGCCACCTGGGGGAGGTAGGAAGAGCAGTCTTAAAACACCATCTTCCACTATAGGAAAATGAGGGTGTGCCACCCTCCAAGGCCTCCTTCCCAAAAGCTATAGGGTGGCAGGACCCTGCTTTTGCTACATGCTTCAAAGTGGGTCTGTGCCCTGTGAACAACACAATATACTCTAATGCTCTTTTTGAGGGATGCTGTATACCTTTAACAATCAGAAAAGTGATTCACCTAAATTTTGCTTGAGTTGAAGGTATAAACTGGAGAATGTTTATAATACTCCCTATCAGCTTTAGCCTGTCAGGATAGTGAGGTATGAGTTTATCTCCAAAGCTCAGACTATTTTTCTCAGACTCAGTTGCACAGCTCTTTTGGTTGGGGAGAAACAAGCTTGGGTTGTAAGTCTTTAGAGCAAAGACAGTTGCATTCTGTGCAATACTTATGATCTTAAATAAAATTTTACAACAAATAATGCATCTTTTTGTCTTGCATAATTCTACTTAAGCTTATAAAATGTGTACATCTACATGGCATGGAACCAGATGGAAACCAGAGTTGCTGGCCTGTAGGAGTGGTAATCTAAGATATAGCAGCCATGAATTCTTAGAATCAGAAAAGTGAGGCTTAGAGCTAGAACAGAGGTCCAAGTGTATCTGTGGCAGGACTTTGCTGTGAAGATCCCAAGATACTTTGTGAATATGCTGTATATACTGATGTATAAGTCTAGAAATTTTGGTCAAATATGACTCAAGACAACCTTGGCCTACTTATCCGCAGGTCAGTGTAAGTACTGTGCTTTAACTCTTATTTTAAAAGGGAGGTATCCCCTGGTGAAAGGCAAGAGGGTAATTGTCCTGGAAGCACTGACCCTCTAGTTCAGGGTTCCCTACAATTTTTGAGTTGGGGGCCAATTCGCTGGCCCCCAGCTCTTAGGAGGGCTGGAGGCGCGCGCATGCACTACTCCGGTGCCGTTTTGTGTTCCAAAATGGCGCCCGGAGTTGCGCGCATGATGCCAGGTGCCATTTTGGAATACAAAATGGCGCCCCGCGTTGAGCGGTGTGGTGGCAGGATCGGCCGTGGGCCGGTTCAAAGGCCTCGGTGGGCCAGGTTCAGCCCATGGGCCATAGTTTGGGGACCCGTGCTCTAGTCTCATCCATCATTTAGGGTGAACACAAACAGTTGTGCTTGCTGGGATTTTGGTTGTTTGGCATATTTTCCTTTGTTTCATCCTTTAGATCAGGGGTAGGCATCCTTTTTGAGCCGGGGGGCCAGGTTGCTGTTCCTCAGGCAATTGGGGGGCCAAAGCACCATAAATTTAAAAAAAAATTAAAAAATATTTTAAAAAATATATGCATGCACACACTCTCAGCCCCAGAAAAGCCATGGCAAAACCCCTGTGGAGATTTTGCCAAGAAAACCCCAAGAACAAGTAGTAACAACAATAATCAATATCATCGGGGGGGGGGGGCGGCAGCAGGACTGGCCTGGGGCCAGTCCAAAGCCCTCGGGGGGCTGCATCGGGCCCCCAGGCCTTAGGTTGCCTACACCTGCTTTAGATCCTTCGTTACATGCCCCTACGTTCTTCCCTCAACTTATCCACAGGTCATATCAAAATCCATAATTTTTGGCCCCAAAACCTGCTCTTGACTTATGCATAAGGCCCATTTATAATTCAGTATATACGGTGCTTCAAAAATTGTACTACAATACCCCATTTTTTTAAATAAACATTTCCCTTGGTGGATGTCCAAATGAAGCCCCCTCCCCCAACAGAAAAAGCACTAGACCTTTGAATTTGAAAATTGCTACAAAAGACATTTTTGTTACATCAAGTTCCTTACTAAAATGGAAAGCAAATAAGCTTTCCTAGACATTGTAGGTGATTAAATATTACCTTGCTGGAAAGAGGGTAAAATAATTCATGTGTTCTCTGAGTTATGGTTAGCTAGCTGGCATTACCAGTTATCTCTGCACTGAGTACTACTAATTTCATATGCTGATCTTTTGTTGTTTTTGTTTTTCCTTTTTTGGGTTCTTTTGTACTAATTCTCTGCCCTGAATTTGACACCTGCCAGTGCTGTTGATACTACTATCCAGATAGATGTCTCTGACCTCCCAAGCATGAGGCCTCTGTAAAAGCCCTTAGGTTCCAATCTGCTTTGCTGAATGCCCCAAGACTGTTCTTGTATCTTTATTTACATAAAGAGAATTTTGATTGTTTCCATGAGCTCCTCTTCTTATTACTTTCTGCAGTAGAAAATCCCCATTCCAATTAGTGCTATGCTCAGCAAACCTGCTGCCACAGCCAGAGCAGTTACTGTGCGTCCTGGAAAACAGTGTTAAGGACAGGTGTAAATTTGAACTCGCTCAAGGAGATCGGAGGTTGGCAGTGGGGGCTTTTATTACCTGTGCTTTTCCGAGGGTTTTGGCATTCAGCATCCCAATCATGTGGGACAACAGGACGTGTGAGGTGAATGAAGCGAGGTAGTGGGCAAGGTGTGGAGCAGCCAGGCAGGGCTAGTATGTGAGGTGGTTGGTCACTTGTGTTCCGGTAGAACATGGCTACACTGAACGAGCTGGAATAAGGGGAGAAAAATGGGGTTTTTTAGTTGGTGACGCTCTGAACTATGTTTTAACATAGCAGAACTGGCATCAATCCATAATGATGCTGTAATGCAGGGGTTCTCAGCCTGTCCCCTCTTCCAAGGTGGGGGGCTTCAGGAGATGTATAAACCATGCGTGTAAAATGATTGTCACTTGATAAAGCATTTTTTCAGGGAGGGGGTGCCTAGCTTCCATTCAAATCCCAAAGGAGTCTGAGCCAAAAAAAGGTTAAGAACTGGTGTAATGCGTCAGCAGCTAAATGTGCTGACAAATCACACTTGAGTGAGGCAGCTGGTTATGCTGCAGATACTTCTAGCTGGCAGTTCTTACAAAAAAAACCTGCTTCGTACTATGTACTACCAATAAATATTCTCTTTGAGTACTAAAGTGTCTCTCTGGTGTTACTTGTTTGGCTGCTGCAGAGCAGCAGCGAACATTCCCCCTCCCCCCCACTGGCATACCTACTTGTCTCAGGTAGAAAGTAAAAATCAAGGATAAGCCTAGCCTCTAGCAAAACAAGATACCTCCCTCCTTTTTTAAACCCAGACATACTTATTGCTTTCCTGGTAGAACTCAAATCCATGGCAGGCAGCATAGGGTGGTGGATGACCATTATAAATGCCCAGGGCTCCATGCAAAGCAATCAAGGTGCTGTCATGCTAAAGTGAGCAGAAAAGCAATTTAGCAAAGGCATGACCTTATCTGTTTCAATATACTGTAGCATCCCCTTTCCCTCCCTCTCTCCTGTACCAGGTTCACATGCTATTCTGAGGATTTAATGTTTGGTATATGAGCTGTGTGTAGTTGCAGTCATGACAGGATTTGGGGGCAGAGGTGGAGGTCTCCCTCTTAGCAAGGGGGTCCTAGATGACAAAATGGTGGCTTATATTAAGTAATTAAACCTAAAGAGCTCCCTATAAGAACACTGGGTCAACTATACAAAATGTATAGTTTTGATCTGTATTATTTTAAAATATGTTGTTAGCTATTGTGTAGCCATCTTCTTAAGTCCCAGTTTTGGAAGAAAGGTGGGATAAAAATTAAAAATGATCTAAATGTACTACCTGTCAGTACTGGTAGTACTAGCTGTTAGACTGTAACATTGGTTGTCCCTTTGTCCACAGCTACATGGAGGGCACAATCCAGAATTTTATATGCTGTAGATGTGATCCAGAGCCTGCATGTTTGGTTTATAGGAGTGATGGGAATCATGTCCTTTAAATGCTGTTGGACTGTAGTGCCCAAAGTTACTTGGTTTGTGGTATCTGAAAGACCACCTCAGTTACATGTAAGTGCAATGCTGTAAAGTTGCTTATAACTTAAGATCTGTTTATGAGGCCCTTTTATACATCCCACAGCCAAGATGCAAAGTTTGTGAGGATGATTTTTTGCCTTCGTGCCACCTGAATTGTGAAATGCTTCTTAAAGTGGTTAAACTAGCCATTTCTTTGTTCAGTTTTAGACAGGCTGTTAACAGTCATAATACACCAAATGGCATTTGAAGGTACTGGCTTCACTTTGGGGTCTTAAGATTATTTTTCTACTGCTCTTAAGACTTAAAGGCACACAACATGTATCTCATAAACTTACAAAACTAGGATGCTTTGGAATTCTTTTGAGTGGAAAGGCATCTCTAATAATTCTAAAATTATAAGCTTCCAATTAAAATCTGTCCTAAACAGGCAAATTCCTTAGACCACCCACATCTTCCTGTGTTGCCCTTGGAAATTCTAAGCTTGGGAAGGACTTACAGCAGAATACATCACCATTTTGAGAGGCAGATCTTGGCACACAATTTTGGAGAAGTTGCTCAGGATAGCTCCCAATAACAACCCTACAGAGAGAATAAGGACAATGCTGATAAGAGTGGTGTAGTCAGATACGGAAAAACATAAGTGACACCTATACAAATAAGAAGTGAAGGGGTACAGTATCACATCAAAAAGCACAGTTGCAGACTTGAAAAAGAAACTGGTGCGAGTTGTTTAATAAATCACCACATTCCCAAGATTTGTCTGATCTTTTAAATGCCAGCTCCTACTACACAAAGGTGCCATCAAACATTCCCAGAGCTCAGAATACAGGTCCCAGAATCCTGCAGCCACATCATAATTTCATTGTGATTTTTTTTTAGTTGCATCCAACAGGAAGGTCAATATCTATCCTTGCCATCTATGAAACATCTTTTACTGTGCTTGTGATTTTTGTATAAATTTGTCAAGTTGAGGCTTGCTTTGTCTGCTGATGATCACTTGATTGCTTTAAATTAATTTGATTATTAGTTTTATCCTTCCAATGTAATATACATGATCATCCTGTCTCTCCTCTTAATAACCTTGCTTTGAAGGAGAGTCCAAGTTATTTAACTACCTGAGAAATGCAAGAGGGTATCCCTTCCCACATTACACACATGGTAGCTGAATAGACAGTTGGCTAAATTTTAATACAATATTGATACTGGGATAGCATTCACCACCTCCTCTTCTTGAGGGCAGGAGAATGAGCTGTATGGCACAGAAGGGGATGGCTGTGCAGAAAAGTCAGGGACTGCAACCATCTTTCAATATTAGCCACCTGAAGTGGTTGCTGCTACACTGCAGAATTAATGCAGTTTGACACTGCTTTAACTGTCATGGCTCCATCCTATGGAGTCCTAGGATTTGCAGTTTGTTGTGGCACCAGAGCTCTGTCAAATCCAAACTACAAATCCAAGAATTCATAGCATTGAATCACAACAGTTAAAGCGGTGACAAATTGCATTCATTCTTCAGTATAGATGTAGCCTTAATAAGACTGGCCCCAAGTTGGTAGATGAGGACTGATTTAAGATCACCCCATAAACTTTGTACTCAAGTGGTGACAAAGCTAACTTGTCACAGTTCCAAGTCAGCTTTTAGACTGGTAAGCCAAACTGATGCCTTTGAGAAGTTTGCTCTTCCAGTCATTTATGTTCAAATTACCATGTCTTTTATTTTGTAATGCAATATTGCAGATGGTTTGTTATTAACTCTGAAGGCTTACGATTATATACAGTGAAATATCAAAATGTACCTCCAGTGAATCGAGCCTTCTCCTGAGTGCCATGCATTCCCACATGAGCATCGACATTGAATGTTTCTATCTCCGCAAGCGTAGTCAGGACTTGTGGTGTGGCCCAGCTAGGCAAGGTCAGATTTGTGAGTTTTCTAAACGGGAAGTGAGAGAAAAGCAGAACTTGGGAAAAGTTAGTGGCCAGTGACAATGCTCGCTAAGTTAACTGGGGATCTGTAGTCCAAAAAATTGATTTTCTAAACTCTGGAGAAAGGTATGAAAGGTTTGTTGGGGGAGGGGGAAGGGGGAGAGTAATAAGATGTTATTCCTACCTGACAGAAAAGGGAATCATGTACTCTCCAAAGACCCTTCAGAGTAAGCTGCTCCAGTTTAAGCCCTGTGTAATTACTCATCTCTCCTGTGAAGCCCTATAAGGGGCAGAAGGGTAAGGAACTAGATTAAGAACTTGAGTTTCTTAGTGCCACACAACAACAATGCACATACTTGTTTCTAAAGAAGCATATTTCCATGAAAACAGCCTGCAATTTTAGCAGTGAAGTAAGATTGCTCCTCGAAACTCCCTTTGTTATAGTGATGGCATCATCATCATAATTAGTTGTTGTAGTAGTAGTAGTAGTAGTAGTAGTAGTATCCTGCTTTGGGAACCAAAGCAGCTTGCAATCTAAAAACAGTACAATTAAAACTTACAAAAGTGACAATTAAAATGGAATTAAACTATTACAATATTAAAACAGATTGTTTAAAATAGAATACAATTAAAAGAGATACAAACACTTAAAAACCATACACTTTAAAAGAATACGTTCTTTAAAATCTTTCTGTTTTAAATGCCTGTCTGAGCAGGAAGGTCTTGGACTGTCTGCAGAAGGACAACAAAGAGGGAGCCGTTCAAGTCTCCCTGGGAAGGGAGTTCCAGAGTCAAGTGGCAGCCACCAAGAAGGCTTTCTCTTACATCCCAATCAACTGTGATTGTGGTGATGATGGGACTGAGAGAAGGGCATCTCCTGAAGATCCCAAAGACTGGGCCAGTTCATACAGGAGATACGGTCTGCTTAACAGACTGAACTTGAGCCATATAATGCAGCCATCGTTGTTGTGTGCCTTCAAGTCACTTCCAACTTATGGTGACGCTAAGGCCACCTTATCATGCCATTTTTTTGGCAAGATTTGTTCAGAGGACGTTTGCCATTGCCTTCCCCTGAGGCTGTGAGCATGTGACTTGCCCAAGGTCACCCAGTGGGTTTCATGGCCAAACAGGGAGCCAAACCCTGGTCTCCAGAGTCATAGTCCAACAGTCAAACTGGTACGCCATGCTGGCTCTCAACCATAATTGATTGCAATTACCTGTATAACACAGAATCTTACCTCAAAATATAGCATTTCCTGTGATTCTTTAGAGGGGAGGAGCGGAGAATCATGAGGATTAAAATGGTATAACTCTGCTATAGATTTGCCATGCAGACATAGGGGTTCTGCAGATGGCGCAAAACGCCGTCTTGGAGCCAGGGAAAGGGAGGGGCAGCCAGCCAACGGCCGCCCCAACCCCTTCCTGAGGACATCACTGGAGCACCCACCGTTGCACTCCGATGATGTCCTTCCAGTGCAGCATTTTCACACGCTCTTGCGACGCCCTTTCCCTTTTTGCTGCACTATTTTGGCGCTCCTTTCCCAGTCACTGAAAGGGTGGATTGGAGCCGAGGCGTGGAGCAGCCTTGGCCCCAATCCTCAGCTTCTCGGGGCAGCCCATGGCTGCCCATCTGTAGAGGCCCATACGCTGAGCAGCAAAGGTAAATGGAAAGGCTTCCCTCAAAATAATCCGCTACTACAACTGGCAGAAAGTTGGACTGGCAGTCCCCATGGTTAATTTTCATCTCTACTATGCTTTGAATGTGTTTTTAACTGATTTAAATGTTTTGGGGATATGCACACGGGCAAAAAGGGTTAATTGTAGGTGTGGCCATTAGATGACGCACGCCTAAAAGTCTCCAGGAAAGTGCTCTCTAACCGTCATATGCCAGGAGGAGCCACTCCAAAAAGGAGCCGTTTTTTCTGCTCCTTCGGTGAAGATGCTCACCTTCGCATGTGTGTATGTGTGCAGCGACAGTGATGCACCAGAAAATGGCTATATAAATACACTGTCACATGTGTGGCGGAAATTGACCTGGCGAGCCAGAGCATGCGCCCTATGTTGCAAGTTTTAATTTAAAGTGCCCTATGCTTCCAGATGTGGATGCACTGGCGCAAGTACCCTAACCTTAATATTAGTACCCTAACCTTAATTGTAACCCTACACATGCTCCCTAGCAACTGTTATGACAATAAATGCATTCTACTGCATGTACGCTTGCTGTCAGCATGCATAGCAGTTTGCATGAAAGAGGCTTTTGTGACCTCTTCTGTGCAGACCTGCACACCACTTCCTGGCATGATTTGGGGGGGGGGGCTCCTGGATTAATGTTTGTCCATGTGTCCTGTTGACCATGTCCCTTGCATGACCACCAGCTGCACGTATCAAGTCTGTCCACACAAACCTCCCTTGCATGTACCTCTCCCCTCCCTCCTGATCTGTGTGGGACATGTTTTGTGGAGGATGATGGAGTGTCTTTTCAGTTGACAAACCCATTCCTTCACACCAAGGGTGGCACAATCAGACAGTGGCACCTGTCTACGCGCCCACTTCTTGGGGGGAAGCGGAGGTCAGCAAATCCTTGCATGATATGTGGGTGTATGACAGGTCCTGTGCAGATACACAGGGATGCCGAACTTCAGTCACCTTTGTACAGACAAAATGACAGACTGTATTCCACCCTATAACAGGTCCTGTGCAGGTGTACAGGGATGCCGAACTTCAGTCACCTTTCTACATAGGGAGTGACAGACTATATACTAGCCTATGACAGGTCCTATGCAGCTGCACAGGGATGTTTTCCTGTGCAGGTGTGGCGTTATGGTCCTGCGCATGTGTGCATGCATTTGAGAGAGAACAGAAAAAAACTAAAGCAGCCACTGCTGGCCCATGCGGTTGCTCCATCTCCCTTTGTGGCATCCTTGGGGCTGGCGATGCGGTTGCTGGGGCTTCAATACAGCCTCAGAAAAGCTGCATTGACTCCCCCAGTGCAGTTGCTCTGTCCCCATTTAGGGCAACCTCAGGGCAGGCAGTGCAGTTGCTGCAGCTTAGAGAAAAGGCAACTTGAGGTCACCTTTTCCTGCCCATCTGCATAGCCCCTTAATTGGATTGGCTGCTGAACTTTTTTTAATTGTAGCTAAATAGATTAGAGTACCACTGCTAATAGAAACCTTCTCCCTTCCCCGACTTCATAATCTATCTTTCTTCTTACCTTCCAGCCTTTCATTTTAGCCTGATAGCTTGGCAAATTAACTGTCTCTTCCATGAGCTGTTGGTATCGATGGCAGGTCCGAGTTGGCGATTTCAGCAGCTGTGAGAGCCAGTTAAGGAAAAACAAAATCTGACTATAGGAGAAATTCTCAATCAAAACCATTTAACAGGGTAGCCATACATTCTTCTTTACGTAGAGTAGTCCTCTATTTAAAAGTACCTTCTCTTTCAGAAAGTACCTTTTGTTGAACCTCAGCTCCCATCATCCCTTACTATTATCTACTACAGATGATAGGAGATATGGTCCAATGACATCAATACAGTAAATACAACATCATCTAAATATCATGTGTGTAATCACAGGCAACTGGCAGCCCTGTATAGGATGTGTGGGGAAGAATCCATTTCAGGGAGTCCAAGATTACTGGTTTACACTAACTTACCTTATCATAATTAATCGGCACAGTGTGGATGGGGACAGGACTCCATCCAGTCTCTGGATCCGAATGTGGATAGAGTCCCATTAGATTGGCTTGGGCACTCATGATAGTGCGATCATAATCTCTGCTACGAATGTATATCTGAAAATAAATGGACATAACCATATAATGTCTCATTCAGGGCTAGCCCTACCATTAGGCAGACTGAGGCAGTTGCTCTACAGTGTGAATTCCGGGGAATGGTAGCAAGGTGTTGGAGGGAGACGGCAACTATGGATCACATGTTCTATTTTGAACCCCATGAACTATCCTAGTGTTTTCAGATGTCGTGAATGAGAAGACCCTCCACTTGCCAGTGCTGAAGAAAAGATCAGCTGGCAGTTCAGTTGGGTGTTTGTTACATGAAATGGAAGGGACACATCATCTCCTTTGTTTCAGTTTGCAAAACATCGTGGGTCAGACCAACTTAGGGAGCTCTGGTGGCACAGTGCTTAATGCCAGTACGGCAGCCACAGTGTTGTGAGTTCAATCCAAGAGGGCTCCAGGTTGACTCAGCCTTCCATCATTTCGTAGGTCAGTAAAATGAGTACCCAGTTTGTTGGGGGCAATTGGCTTACAGATTGTAAACTGCTTAAAAGAATGCTGAGTTCACTGATATGTGGTATAGAAATGTAAGGAGCCGTGGTGGCACAGTGGTTAAATGCCTTTACTGCAGCCACAACATTGTGAGTTCAATCCTGCAGGGCTCCAAGGTTGACTCAGCCTTCCATCCTTTCAGAGGTCAGTAAAATGAGTACCCAGCTTGTTGGGGAAAATTAGCTTAAACATTGTAAACTACTTAGAGACAGCTAGGTTCACCATGAAGTGGTATAGAAATGTAAATGTTAATGCTATTGCTAAATGCTACTCTCACTATATCTTGGCCACAGCAAGCCTAGGGCCAAACTTGGCTTCTTAGGGAAATGAATCCATGGTCCAATAGGAAATGGTTGGAAAGCAAGACATGAAGTAGAAGGACTCAAGGCTTAGCAATGGCAAGCAAGCCAAGGTATACTGTGAAGGAAGAAGGAGAATCAGAACCATGACTTGGGGCCCGTTCAGACTGCAATCCCATGCTAGACCCACCAATGATTTTGGGACTCATTTACTGCCGTATGTGCTCAGACATCCGCAGACTTTGAATATGAACAGATACTGACAGACCTCTTCTCATTTTTCATGATACAGCTGCACAAGAACATCGAAAGGCCAAGCCAATCCCTGTCCTCCTCTCTTGTTAAAAAGACACTCAGAGTTGACTTGGTGGCTACCTATAAAGAGCAGCAATAGATAGGGATAGACCAAATGTTTTACTAGATGAGACAAATGACAGGTTGCTTGCTAATACAGCAGAAACCATCTGGTTTGACAACTGAATCTTACTGCATCAGTTGTCCACCACAACAGAACAGTAGGCTAGTTAGTCTGAGGGTAAGTCTTGTGGCATAGAGAAGAATGACCAGGGGGTTCAGAAGCAGTGACCAACAGGGCTGCCGCCGCCACCCCCAGCAACTCCTAACCGCAATAGTAGTATATACCAGCTAACATATCACAAATCAAAACCAGGAGGCATATGGCCAAGCAACATCAGAGTGTGGCCAACTTGGTAAAAGTTACCAATGAGGAATTACAGAAGCTAGGAAGGCTCCAGCAGTTTGCTTTGGCCTAAGCCTCCGGGGAAAGGTTTCATTCTGCCCCTCCTCTCCCCCCTGCTGAGTTAACTAAGTGCAAACTACTTTTGCTTTGGACTCAGTTTGCAACAACTGAAGTAGGCTAAGGAGGAAAAGAAGTATGGAATTGGGACATTTAAGGGTAGGGTAGAGGATTGTCCCTGCCAAATCAGGACAGTTGAAATGTATATAGTGTTATTCTGCCTAATGATAGAGCTGGTCCTGACAACAGAGCAGGAAGTTTCAAAGGCAGGTGGTACTATGGCAGAAAGAGCAAATCTAATTCTCTGTCTTCCCTTAGAAACATTCACAAGATGTTGAACAAGGAGAGATAGATCAATGTGCTGCTATGTGTTTCTGGGGAGAGATCAGAGCTACAGCAGTGCTACACAGCTTGGGACTTGCATATCTTCTGGGCTGCCTTCTCCCATAACAGTTCACTCATTTGCTGAGATCATCAATAGATGATCCTTGTTTTCTAAAATATAAGTGGTGACAATAAAACAAAGATGCAAGAAGCCTTTTAAATGATGCCCCTCACCTTTGGGACATGCTCCCTGGGATAATTGCCTGATGTCCTGGTGAGAAAAAGTGTTTTTACTTTCCAGGGTGGTTTAATTAGTTTTTATTCTTACTTGCTTTTGTTTCCGACTGTTAAAAAGTTGAGCTCTTATTGGTTTGGATAACATTTTTGTTTCTGCTAGTTTTTGAAAGTTTTAAATATTTTGATCATCCCATGTTTTAGATTTGTTTTACAGTATTTGTTTGTTGCCCTGGAAATTTATAGGAGCTGGTGTTGTGAGTGTAATATGTTATTTAGCATATAACAAATATTTACCTCCTGTGGGTTGTAGGTAGCACTCAAAAATCCATCGTATTTCTCCCTCAGGAACCTTCCAAGTGCCTTCTGTTGCGAAATACCTACCTGCAGTGAAAGTATGGAGAGAAGGCCAGAAACCATAAAGATTAATGCCTCCCTTCTTCTCAAAAATAAGTCTGCTCCAAGCCAAAGCCAAAGTAAGGATCACGTAAACATGTGGGTTGAGGCACCAGTGTTGTTCATAATTCTTTTTCCTCAGGCTGCATCTACCTTGCAGAATTAATGCAGTTTGCCACTGCTTTAACTGCCATAACTCAATGCTAAGGAATTCTGGGATTTGTAGTTTTGTGAGATCTTTAGCTTTCGCTGTCAGAGCGCTCTGGTGCCATAACAAACTACAAATCCCAAGATTCCATAACATGGAGTCCTAGCAGTTAAAGTGAAGTTAAACTGCATTGATTCTGCAGTGTAGCAGCAGCTTCAATGACAGACACAAGCGCACACATGCACAAAATGTGAATACAAAACATCCACCCCTTCTTTACATACACATACACACCAGATCCCACCTTGGTGAGCTGCTGGAAGCCCTGTGGCCAGACTGTCGCTTTGTGGGGATCTGTAGGGTAGGTGCCTAGGGGGGACCGGTCACCGTGCCGATATACCTAAGAAAAAAGAGGGTTGCAGACTCAAGGCATACAGATAGTCAAAAAATTTTCTATCCACAATAATTTTCCAAGGCTTCTTCTAGAAGGGGTTGTTCTTGTGCAATCACTCGACATCAGTCAGATAATTTTATGGAGATCCAGATGACGGCATGCCTCCACTTGTAATCCTTCCCTGTTTTCCCACTGCTTCTTCCAGATTTTTATTTCCTTCCACAAACATTAATGAAAAGTGTGGGGGGGGGGGGGGGGGGAGAGAGACAGAACAGCTGTAGAATGTCTTTCGACTGGTAGCACTACTCATAGAAGCTGTCCATCTGGAACTTCCCCAGGAATCTTTCTAGACTTAAGACTACTTCTTAACCCCCACCTGCCAAATGGGATGGACAGAAATGTATCTTTCATTTTATTTTTTCTTCTCTGCTATTTATCAGTCTATGGAAGAGATAAAAATGCATTCCCATCCACAAAAAAAGAAGACACAAAATGTTTTGGTAACTACAAAAACATTGCACCAGTGTAGTTTTGTGAGCCACCAAGCACCCTTTGGCAGAGAAGGCTGAAGATCTTGTAACACTGCAAATCCCAGGATTTCATAGGATGGCACTACAGTGCTTAAAGTGGTGTCAAACTGCATTATTTTACAGTGTAGATGCACCACCGGTAGATCCCAGACCCCTTTCAAAACCACAAGGAAAGCTGTCTCTAAGCCCCTTTATGGTAAAGGCCTAACTAGGCTTGCATTTTTATTTCCCAGGCAACCTCAGGAATTCCAGCTACTGTCATTATTGTCATTTAATTCTGCCATACCAGTGTCACAGAGCGCAGCGTCCTTTCTTGACCTGCAGTAAGATGAAAAATATTATGGATGAAGATCATCAAAGGTGCAAGAGTTTCAGAGACTCTCATGGTGTTGAATAGGTTCTGCCTCCTGGACATGGATGTTTGGGGGACGTAAGGAAAATGTTTCTGTTATATAGGCTCCGTTCTCACACCTTGTAATTGTTTTTGATTTCAGTGTGCTGACAGGCTAGATTTAGCAGACACCACCACAGAGAGGGCAATTGTATAATATGCTTTCCTCCACCACACACAAACACACCTGCCAACTTGTCTGCCAAAAGGGAGAAATGATAGTACCCATTATTACAAGTCCCAAAACAAGACATTACTTATTTCATGCTCAAGCTGCAGAGTCCAGCATGTAATAACTAGTTGCTGAGTTTGTTTCTAGCTGAGATCTTACATAACTTTAGCAGCTGCCTGACTGGCAGGAATTCACCAGGAGATTTTCTAGCATGGAGATACAGGGTCAGAGTATTACCTGATGGATTTCTACCTGGTGCAGCAGCCATTACTGGCACAGGAGCTTTGTAAAAGATGGGGCAAATGGCAAGCTAGACTCATAATTACCTGATAAAGAGTTTAGTTTGTGGATTCTTGTTTATCAGTCACAAACTGAATTCTGGCAAATAACAATGGCCTAGGCTTGTCATATTTTTTCCCTTGCCCTAGCTTCTGTGTTTCTAAAAGGCACGATGTCAAGCAGAAATCCATCAGTGAAACTGCACTGACCCTAAAGGTCCACCTGGTATGCAACACAAAACACATGATGGAGTCAATTCAATACAGTACCAGCCAGCAGAACTTTTAAAATTTAATTTTTTGAACTACACTTCCAAAAAGTGGCCATGCTGATTGGGGACTGGAGGAGTAGTTGTCCAAAATAATAACTTTTTCAAGCTCTGCTTGGATTTTTTATCCACGGATTCAAGCATCCATGGCTCGAAAAATATATAAATTCCAACATGTAAGCCTTGATTTTGCCATTTTATATAAGGGATACCATTTTACTATACCATTGTATTTAACGGGACTTAAACATCCATGGATTTTGGTATCCACTGAGGGTCCTGGAACCAAACCTCTGCAGATACCAAGGACCTACTGCATCTGCCAGATCAATGGAAAGAGTATGTTCAGGCCCTTGATATGCTTGTGTCAGAAGCTGGGAATGTTACCAGTCTCCATGCCAACTGGTGGACTTTGGGAGTTGTAGTACTAAAAGGAAACTTTCACAAGCCCCGGATTGTATCCAGATGCTTCCTCTCTGAGGAACTGACCTTGATTTCTCCTCAGTGTACACCAGGGACAGGCAACCTTTTTGAGACCTGGGCCGGTCTCCCGTCACCCAGGTCTCGGCTGGGCCGAGGGGGGGGGGGGAATGGCGGCGCACGCCCTCATGTGCGCGTGCACACACTCCTCTGCCGCGCGCGCCCCCCACGTGCACGCGGCCGCCGCCGTAGCGCGCACGGCCGCCGCCGCCATGTCGCATGTCGCGGCCACCATTTTGGAAGTCCAAATTGCGGCCGCGACGCGTTTGCGCATGCGCAAGAGTACTGCGCATGCGCAAACGCGTTGCGACTGCCATTTTGACTTACAAAATGGCGGCCGCAGCAAGCGCGGCTGAAAACGCGCCCCGACGGCGGCGAGCGGCGGCGGCAATGGTGGCAACCTACGGCCCGGGCCCGGGCCCGGGCCATAGGTTGCTGGTCCCTGGTCTACACCATATCTTCAAAGTCTGAATTCTCAAGGAAGAAGTCAACACAGTGCATGTGGAGGAAACATCCACCCAGATCTACCTGGATCCAGCTTGGGCTGCTGCCATACTGCCGAATTAAACCAAAGCTTCATTTATATACCACGCTATGGGGTGTCTAAGCGGTTTACAACTGAGCTGATTGCCCCCCAACAAGCTGGGTACTCATTTTAGCGACCTCGGAAGGATGCAGGCCTGAGTCGAGCCTCAGCCCTGGCTGGTATTGAACTCGCAACCTTGTGGTTTATGAGTGAGTGGCTGCAGTACAGGCATTTAACCACTGCGCGACCAGGGCTGATCTGCTTTAACTCTCATGGCTCCATCCTATGGGATTCTAGGATTTGTAGTTTGTTGTGGCACCAGAGCTCTTTGGCAGAGAGCCTAAATATCTCACAAAACTACAAATCCCAGAATTCCATAGGATGGAGCCATGGCAGTTAAAGCAGCCAAACTGCATTAAATTTACAGTGTAGATGCAGCCTTGCATGTTTTAGCAGTGATTGACAAAATGGAGCAACATTTTCATCCATTACCTGAAAAATAGCTGAACTTATCTGTATAATCTTTAATGGATGTGTGGTTGGGCTTTTGCTGATATCACCTATGGGGGTATCTTGATATAATTTGTAGTTTTTTCTTTTAATTAGGGTCAAATATGACAATTCTTTGCTGCTGCTCTGCCAGCAGAAGTGAGTTTAAAATGCTGAATTAACTGGCTTCCTTGGGTCACATTAAAGTAACAGCAAGGAATGAATCAAAATATTTGTCTTTCTGTAGCTTAACAAAACAACCATCTAACCCAGGTGGCAAACCCCTGAATGTTTTGCCAAGTGAATGAGTACACGCTTCACACATAGTAGCTCCTACTATGCTTCAGAAGAAGATAGGAGGGTATTAATATCCACAGTGAGCAGTATTTCTTATTTGGAATTGCTTGTTGGAAAACCTTACGGAGGTAAGCTGAGTCACAAACTGCAATGCCTTCAAAGCTGCCTAAAACAAGTTAAAACTTAAACAAGTGTTGGAAACAGGGTCACCAAAGGTACTAGCCCACAACCATTTCTAATTTGGTAGGAACAGTCCTGATTAATCCTCTGCCATCCCACTTTTTCAGCTCCTTTTAAAATGCCCTGGCTTCTGTCTCCTCCCACTTTCTCCCTTTGTCCTCAGCTCACATCTATTGCTACAAACAGTTAAAAATACAAAAATAGTTTGTGCTCAAGTAGCTCAGCATGGTGTAGTGGTTTGATCATTGGACTATGACCCTGGAATCAGGGTTTGAATCCTGGCTCGGCCACTGGGTGGCCTTGGGCAAGTCACACTCTCTCAGCCTCAGAGGATAGCAATGGCAAACCTCCTCTGAAGAACTTGCCAAGAAAACTGAGAAAGGTCCACCTTAGGGTTGCCATAAATTGAAAATGACTTCAAGACACACAACAACAACAACAACAACAATGCTCAGCAGAAGTTAGAAGAGAGGAGGGGCAGTGTGTTGTTCTTCCCAGTAGGCTCAAGCAAAAGCAAACTGCTGCACCCTTGTTAGTTTGTGCATTCTTAATAACCTTTGCCACCTTGACCATACCTTAATGTTGCTTGGCTACACATGGGCCAATTTTCAGCTGCAAAATGTTGCCGTGTGCTCACTCTTTCTACTGGTAAGCCCTTTATGCGTTGGCTCCAGTACCTGAAATCTGCCCCACCATTACTATTTCCGTTGCAAATAACTCACAGGACAAACCTAAAAGGCTTTGAGGACACTATTTAGGCTGCACTACCAGCTTGCACAAAGTCAGCTGTCCCTGATGGCATACAAAGCTCTAGCCTCTGCATTTATTAATAAAAATTAGCATCGATGAGGAAGAAATAGGAGGGCGGTTAAGTCTTTGCTCCAGGAATACTGCTTTGGACTTGACTCTTGTTTGTTCTGGAGAATGTACCAGGCCAGCCAACTTGGACTGACAGCCATATCTTCCTGGAATCCAGCTGCCTGGGCCAAGAGTAAACATTAGGAAAACCAATTCTTTTCCATTTGATAAATGCTTTCTTTGTTAGTTTCCCCTCCCCATTCTTTTCTCTCCTACAGTGCTTTGGAGGGCTTGATCCACTCAGGTCTTATTCAATTCAGGTTCAAGGGATACACAAAGTAAAACTGTCACCAAGAGGACAAATTATAACTTTATTGATCACAAATAGATGGAAAAAGGATGAAGTAACAGAGAAAATAATCAGAGAAAAATGTTTTAATGTGCTTTCAGCTGAACCCTGATGCAGCCTCAAATGCAGATGGTCCCCAGGGTTACACAACATCAACTACATTCAGCTAGGAAAATTAATCATACCCAATAAAAAGTGAATAAATATAATACACAAACTAATAAAATTATCAATAGATAATTATATGGTGAACCTGAATGTGATATATAGAATAAAGTACAAGCAGCAAAAATCAACATGAAATAAGTATATTAATTAAAGTCTCCTGGGCTGGACATTATTCTCTTAGCTCTAAATGTTCTTATCTGGTTTTCAGACAAGGTGATGGTATTACACTTTCTGAGATCAAGACAAAGGCAAGCTTTCATAGGTGGCAGTTATAGACTCTAACAAGCCTTGCCTTTCTGCAAGATACAGTGAAGTCACAGCTTTTGGAGGGAATGTTGTTTTTCCTGAGCCTGAGAGTGCATCTACACTGTAGAAATAATGCAGTTTGACACTGCTTTAACTGTCATGGTTCCATCATATAGAATCTTAGGATTTGTAGTTTTGTGAGGCATCAGAACTCTGGCAGAGAAGGTGATAGGCCTTGCAAAACTATAAATCCCAGGATTCCACAGAATGAAGCTATAGCACTTAAAAAATGGTGTCAAACTGCATTATTTCTACATTGTAGGTGCACCCTGAGAACATAAGAATATTCCTACTCTCTTAAATCTTAAATTGTCTTAAATGGTGAAGGGTATTTTTTATTATTAATATATGTATTTGTTGTTAACCATCTTGAACTTTTAGGAGTGATGAGAGTCATATTTTTTAAAAAATAAATTAAATATAAATATAAACAAATTGGCATTTCAAAAGAAGAGTGAGGAAATGACGCATTAACACCTGAAGAGCCATGCCTTAAACACAAGAATTTGGAATCTAAAGCCTGCATTTTATGTGTGGTCCTACTGAATCACTTATTGAATAGTAAACCCCATTGAATTAAATTGATCTGCTCTATTTGGGATGACCAATATGCTTCAGACCAATATGTCTAGGTGCACTGCTAGTTCAGGATTGCCAGTTCAAGATTGTTCTGAGATTTCTGGGCCAAAACCTGAGAAATGACTTGAAGGTACACAACACTCACACAGTAAAATGATGTCCCTTATATAAAATGGCAAAATCAAGGTTTGCTTTTTGGAATGTATATATAAATTTTTGAATATGTTCAAACCGTGGTTGGTTGAATCTGTGGATAAGGAATCTGTGAGTACGGAGGACCAACTGTACATTGCCCTCCTAGAGAGTCTTTGCAAGCTGTAGCAAATCAATGAAGCCTTGCAAATTGTATCTAGCTGCTGATCTACTAGTAGCTGCATGAGAGAGTTGTAGATAGCTCTTTTCTTTTGTCTGAAACTGATCCCCACAAAACTATAGAAAGTGCACCCTTGTCTCCTGTGTGGAGAAACCCCCTAAAAACTAGAGACTCAGGGCCAGGTCCTAGGATCTGGCAATCTTAACTCCTGATGCCATGTTTCACTATAATGTTAGAAACCTGCTCCCCGGTGCCTTACTGTTTTTACTGCAACCGAGTTCAAAGGGCTAATGGCGCAAATGTTTGCACATCCGACTCTGCTGCTATTGACAGGAAAGCAATGTTGCTTCTTCCTGCCCCACCAGAATAGATGCCCTTTCCTGGTCATTGCCCTCCTGGCCTCCAGCTTACAAAGACTTTTACAACGACTGCAACTCTCATTCTGAGATAGAAAGGGGCCCAAAGCCTTGACAGGCAATGATTTTGAGACCTACCATGGGGCTGTTGGGCATCATCATCAGCACCCTCTTTTTCATCGGAGCATCAGGTCAGTATAGAGCCCCCAACTATCCTTTTTCAAGGTTGTTGGTTTGAGTGTTGGACAGTGGTTCTGGGGATCAAGGTTCAAAACCCAACTCAGCCATGAAAACTGACTGGGTGGCCTTGGGCAAGTCACACTCTCTCAGGTGAAGGCAATGGCAAACCTCCTCTGAACAAATCTTGCCAAGAAAACCCCATGGAACGCCTTAGGGTCACCATAAATTGGAATCGACTTGAAGGCATACAACAACAATAAAAGACCATTGTTCCTGTATTTTGTGACCTGACTCTAGCTATACTGTTTAGTTACTTTTGGGCCTTTGAAAGCTCATTCCTTGTTAGGATTATCATAGGGAAAATGTCTAAGCTGCTTCTCTGGGGTTTAGATTCCTTGCCAAGTTGATTTCAAGTACAGTTTCCGTGCTGAGAATATACAGTAATACAAGCTAAGCACTGCTGAAGAAGAGTGGATTTAGCAAAGCTTGTGCTACAAGTGTCTTTCACAGTCTCAGAGTGCTACAATATCCCTTTGTATATTAATATAAATTGTGTTAATTTATTAATATAAGCTGTGTTAACTGAGGCTGGTTGTAGGGACCATGCAACTTGTTATACCAGCTGCTCGGGCTGCCACTCTATTTCTGGGCACAATTCAAAACTGCTTGTTATGACCCATAAAGTCCTATATGGCTTAGGTCCAGGTTATCTATTTTCCAGAAATATAAAAACAGAATAACAACAATATCTAATATCTATATATTACAATATCTATAAAAAGAGAAAATGGAAAGAAAGAAAAATGAACAAGAGAGAGGAAATAGTAAATCGCCGCCTTGTGTCCCTATATTGGGAGAAAGGGAGGATAGAAGAAAATATAATAATAATAATAATAATAATAATAATAATAATAATACATAAAGGGGGAAGAAACTAGGAAAGATAAAAGTGACTTCCAATAAGCTCTTTAGCAGTTATTGAACAATATTAAATTATTTGTTGTTTGTTGTTAACTGCCCTTCAGTCAACCTCGACTCATGGTAACCCTGTGGATGAGATCCCTCTAAGACCTCCACTACTTACTAAATTACATTAAACTATGAGGCCATCAATACCTTTCTCATAGAAGAAGAAAAAAACCCCATCAGCCTCTTTCTTTATGTTAAAAAAATTAATCTTAAATTAAATCTTTTACAATCAAAGATATAATCCCTAGCAGATAATCAAATATTAATAGATATTTATTACTAAGTATTAGTAGTCTCTATTAATACTCTATTGCTATTAGTCTTCCCCTCAACTAAATCAAAAACTTCTATTTTGCGTACCTCTCAAATACAAATACTTCTATTATGCTCATCAGATTACTTCCTCACAATTTCCCTTTTACAATTTCCAACCAATCACAAAGAAAAAAATTACATTAATTCCTTTATTTTTAATATAAATCTCTACTTTCTTTTGCATTAATTTATATTTTCTATTACCTTCCTTCATTGTTTCTATACACCCACTCTCAACTTCATATCCCTTCAAGTGTCTACTCTAGACCTTTGTGAGCTGTGTGATCTACTTGATCCTAGGGATTAAATCACCAGTTGGAATTTGCCTCCAGAGATTTCAGTTGGCCATTTACTTGCCCTGCAGTCTCTACCCCTTGGTATTCTTTATATCATTTTACAGGGTTTCTTCTTTTACAGGGTCTGCTGCTGATATCTTTGATCTCACTGATGCCTTGGATCCTGCTGAGCCTTCCCAGATTAACCCAGAAAAAGAATGTAAGTAAGGGTTGGAGATAAAGTTGGAGAGTAGGAGATAAAGTTGGAAAGCCAGAAATGAGGGAATGTTACATGTTGTTATTACCTGAATGAGAAATTGTGGGGGGAAAGTTTTTATTATGACTCAAAAACTAAAGTAGAAAACCTGTACGATTCTTATAAGGAGTCTGAATGTCAGACTGGAAATTCACTGGGTGATGGCCTTGGACTACTATTCTTTCTCCTCCTCCTAACCTGCTTCACAGAACTGTTGTGAGTATTAAAGCAGGAGTGAGTAAACCATGTGTAGTGCCTTGAGTTTCTTAGAAGAAAGGTGGCATATAAAGGTGGCAGTATAAATTAATCCTGGCTCATACGGAACCCTGGTAAGCTTAAAAGTCAATGGCAATGGAAGGAAATGGTTTTGCTTTGGAATGAGCTACTTCATTTTGCTTCTTTCTCATCCGCCCAGTGTGTCCCAATGATGCCCGAGACATTGCCTTCCTGATTGATGGTTCAACCACTGTACGGCCTACAGAATTCACGCAAATGAAGTTGTTTATTGCTCTCATGATGAAAAGTTTTCCTGATAATACACAGGTCAGTATGGAGAGATGCATAAGAGGGGGTGGATTTAGGGGTGTTATTAGGGGTGTGTGGACCACATCAGGTAACACATCAGAGTGGGGTGAACACCTGGTGGAGCGGTACCTCACCATCCATTCCCAAACTCCTCCTAACCACGACCGCCAGGGCACCTCTGTCATACATTGACTGCGGATGCTGGTGGCAATGGGGTGCTGTTGGTGCCTGGCACTCTTCTAGGTCTGGTGGAGCTGTTGGCTAGTCTAGGAAAGGGAGTTGCCATTGGCGGCAGTAGCAACAACCATGGACTCCTTCTTTTCTGCAAAAGGAAAGGAGTCTGTCACCATCCCTGCTGCCACACTCTCCCTTTTGTGCCCAGCCAGCAACCCTGCCAGATCTGGAAGGAGCTGGTGGAAAGCAGCAACAGCAGCACTCATCACCACCATGGCAGAGGGGGTGGAGGGGATGGCTGGGGTGTGTGCCAGGCAGCCTGGGGGTGACAGCATGAGTTATTGCATTGGGGTGACACCAACTCTACTGACAAGTTGGGCATGAGTTAACGGTGTGATGCGGCAGCTAAAAAGGTCAATGCAATTCTAGGCTGCATCAATAGAAGTATAGTGTCTAGATCAAGGGGAGTAATCATGCGACTCTATTCTGTTTTGGTCATGCCTCACCTGGAATATTGTGTCCAGTTCTGGGCACCACAATTCAAAAAGGATGTTGAGGAGCCCTGGTGGCACAGTGGTTAAATGCTAGTACTGCACCGGGTGAGATTTGGCCTTTCAAGGCCAGTTTCTAAACAGAGCTGTCGCAATGCATCTTGCTGGTTGAGGTGAATGAAGGCTCAAATGACAATACCTTGTCTGCTCCTTGTATTCCAGATGCAGAAGCTGATCAGACTCTTGCTTCAATCATTACAGTGGGATATATCTTCCCACTAACACCTCACTAGTGCCCTGGCCCTGCAAGAAGCGCTTAGGCGTGATGTGGCCTCATGAGGTTTGGTTTCCAAGGCCTTGAGTGGGATGGACATTTCTGGAAAACACCCCATTATTCCAGGCCAATGTTCCATTACTGTGGTTGAGGCAGGCCACTTCAGGTGGCAGAATTGGTGGCAATCTCCATAGAGACTGAGGAACCAAATATTAATTTATATCAAAATGTGATAACTAGTCCTAAACTGGAAATAGGATGGATATAATCCAAAATGGAAATAACAGAATAACTAGTGGCACCTCAAAAACTGATCCAGAAGACTGAAGCCTGGGTTGTAGAAGAAATTAAGAAGTAGATTTCTCCTCCTGGGTGGCACTGTTGCTTAAACAAATATGTTACAGAAGTTCAATGGAGCTGTTTCTTCCATTAACCTTTCTCTGTCCTCTTCAGTTCTCTCTCCTGCAGTTCTCTAATCGCTTTCAAGAACATTTTGACTTCAGACATTTCCAGAGAAATCGAGATCCTGACCGCCTCATGAGAGAAGTTACTCAGCTAGGAGGTTCCTCATACACAGCCAGTGGGATCAGGAAAGCTGTGTGTGTATCACTCCATTTAACTATTGGTTAACTAGTGTGTGTGTGTGTGTGAGAGAGAGAGAGAGAGGGACGAATGAATGAATGAATGAATGAACAGAGAGATATAAGTACTTGCAAAGGTGGAGGCTAGGGAGCAAATAAATGGGAGTTGGTGCCATATAGAATTCTAATCACTTTGTCATGGTGGCAATTTAAATAATCCTGGGATTTGTAGTTCGGTGAGCCACTAGAGCTCTCTGTAAAGGAATACTGAATACCTCACTGTGATGCAACCCTCTCCAGATTGGCCCCATACTTTCAAACCCTGGTTCCTGTCACTCTCCTTGCCTTTTTACCCTCAGAATCCCTCCCTAGATTTGGTACTTGGGCCACAAGGTGACCACTATCCTGGACAATGTTGTTCAGAAAGTTTATTATGGTAAAGTGTGACCAGTTTGTCCTTTCAGTTCTTAAATGAAAACAGTCAGAAACAGCTATAAAAAACAAAACCAGTAAAGATATATTGTATAACAAGTAAATTGAACATGAACTCACCACATTGCCAGCTCCCCAAACCCTATTCAGATATTAGGAATTCCTTTCTTCCTAACTGGTCTTCACCCTGTCTCTGCCTTGTGTTTGTGTGCCTTCAGGTTGCATGTTGACTTAGGGCAACCCCATTAATTTCACAATATTTTCTTTGCAGACTGCCAAAAATAGTGCAAATTTAGTCCACTTTAACTGCCCTGACTCAGTGCTAGGGAATCATGGGAACTGTAGTTTATTGTGGCACCAGAGTTCTCTGACAGAGAAGGCTCAATGTCTCAGAAAAAAATACAATTCCCATTATTCCCCGGCACTGAGCCAGGGCAGTTAAAGTGAACAGTTTGCACTATTTCTAGCAGTCTGCAAAGGCTTGAATACTCAGAGACAGTTTTGCCAGTGCCTTCCTCTGAAATATAACCTACAGCATCTGGTATTTGTTAGCAGTCTCCCACTGAAGTACTGTATCTGGTGCTGGCCATCTGACTGCACCAAGTAATCCTTTTTTCTGGCCAATCCTCTATGTTGGTCGTTCCCAAACTTTGGTTTTACAGCTATTTTAGACTTCAGCTCCCAAAAGCCCTAGCCAGCTTGGCCAACGGTCAGGAATATTAGGAGCTGAAATCCTAAACACCTGGAGGACCAAAGTTTGGGAACCACAGCTCTAAGTTATTGTCTCCTCAGAGGCCCCACTTTGCAATATTGCAAAGGCTGTGGCTGTCTTGACTCTGTTTTTCTCTTCATATTCACAACACTATAAATCCCAGGATTCCATAGAATGCTGCCATTGTAGTTAAAGTGACTATGGACCTTATCACACGGGGGAAATCCCACGCAGAAACAGGATTTAAAAGGTGGGGAAAACCTGCAAAAGCAGATAGATTTTCAGATGACGTTGTTTTTAAACTGTGCTTAACCCAAATGGAAAGTAGTCAAAGGCCACTTCTTTTTACTTTCGGGATTTTCCGAAAGTAAAAAGAGCAGTTTTTGATTACTTTCTGTTCAGGTTAAGCACAGTTTGAAAACGATGTCTGAAAATCTAACCGCTTTTGTGGGTTTTTTCCTATTTAAAATCCCATTTCTGCATGGGATTTCCCTTGTGTGATAAAGTCTTATGAGATCAAAGTGTTACAATTGCGAAGGGTGAAGTAGACCATCTCTGGTCAGGATGCTCTCTGTCCCATCAGCCCCAGTTACCACTGTGTCAAGTTCAAGAGGTGTACCATGAAATAAACAGTGGGAAACTCTACCACTGTGGCTGTTTCCTCACAGCTAATTCTCCTCTCCTCTATTTAAAAGGGAGCTATTCACCACGCAGAAAGGTGCTCGTAGTACAGCCAAGAAGTTCCTTGTGGTGTTGACAGATGGGGAGAAATTTGGGGACCCCCTGGAGTATGCAGAGGTTATTGAGGAAGCCAAGAGAGCCAGAATTACACGCTTTGCAATTGGGGTAAGGAGTAATGCACTTATTGTGTTTATTTATTTGTGTACTTACAGATTTTGTTCTCCCATCTTTCTGTTTAGGTGAAATAAAACAAATATCATGTTAGCACACTAAACTATGCAGCAGCAAGAAATTAAAAGACAGCCAGAAGCGATTAACATTAACATCAGAAGAATTTTTTTTCTAAAGTTTGGGTAAAGCAAAGGAGGTTTTCCCTGATTAATAATGAATAATAAGAGGTTATTGTAGTAAATGAATAAAATCTATAAAGCCAGAACTTGGAAGTGTTGCTTTTTGTTTGGTACTAGATCCTCTCAAAATCCCCAAGGGTAATATTGCTAGTGGCTATGCTGGCTAAGAGTATTCTAGGAATTTTTTTAAAAATAATAATATAACAACAACAACAATAATAAACTTTATTTTTGTATCCTGCCTTTTGCCAAGGCAATCAAGGCAGCTCACATAGTGGGGAAGCAGATGGGCAGCACGGGGCCACCCCAGGAAGCTGCGGATCGGGGCCAAGGTTTCCACACTCCTCGGCCCCGAGCCGCAGCGTCCCAGGCCCAGGAAGGAGCGCTAAAATAGCGCTCCTTCCGCAAGATGCCGAAGGTGCGCCGCAAAAGGCCTCTGGCGCACCTTCGGCGTCTTTTCCGCTGCAGCGTGTGTGGACACTGCGGCGGATATACGTCATCGGCGCCCCGGCCGTGTGGAGTGCCGGGCGCTCCGATGACGTATTCAGGAAGGGGTTGGGGTACCCAGCATGAGGCTGCCCCTCCCCTTCCTGGCCTCGAAAACGGCGCTTTGCGCCGTCTGCTTCCCCCCATAGTTAACATGGATAAAACAAACCCTAGATTGAACATTAATAACATGATAAAAACAAATTAACCCCCCTTTAAAAAATTAAATACAATACTAAAAAGTTAAAATGACTGGTGTTCTGACACCAATAGATATATAAAAAGAGGGAGAGGCACAGGTTGAAATAGAAAGTCTGTTCGGGGAAGGCCTGCCGGAAGAAATCCATCTTGATGGCTTTTTTAAAATTGTCCAAGCTGGTTATTTGACAGATCTCCTCCAGCAAGACATTCCGTAATTTGGGAGCAGCGACAGAGAAGGACCTCTGGGAGGTTACTGTTAATCTAGAATTCCTCGGTTGCAGTAGGTTCCTCCCAGAGGATCTGAGGGTGCGGGGCAGATTATATGGAAGGAGGTGATCCCTTAGATAGGTTGGACCTAGGCCATGTAGGGCTTTAAAGGTAATCACCAACACCTTATACTGTGCTCGAAAACCAATAGGCAGCCAGTGAAGGGATTTCAGAATCGGTGTAATATGATCCCTTCTAGATTTCCCCGTAATCAACCTGGCTGCCATATTTTGTACCAATTGTAGTTTACGAACTAGGTATAAGGGTAGCCCCATGTAGAATGCATTACAGAAATTGAGTCGTGAGGTTACCAGTGCATGTACTACAGTTTCTAGGTCCCTTATTTCCAGGTAAGGGTGCAGTTGGCGTATGTCGTATTCACCTGATCAATCATGTGAAGCGCTGGGTCTAGGAGCTCTCCCAAATTGCAAACACAGTCCATCGAGGAGAGCGTGACCCCATCTAGGACTGGGAATTGTAACCCAATACCCGGTTGGGGGGGGGGGCTACTGTAAACACTTCCATTTTATCTGGATTTAGTTTGAGTCGGTTTTTCCTCATCCAGTCCATTACCGCCTCAAGACATTGATTGAGGGGAGAAATGCCATCTGTCATTATGGCTGCTGACGGAGACATGGAGAAATATATTTGGGTGTCATCAGCGTATTGATAACACCCTGCCCCATGTCTATGGATGATTTCCCACAGCGGCTTCATATAGATATTGAAGAGCATCTGGGACAGGATGGCACCCTGAGGGACACCGCAGTTAAGCTCTGTTTTTGAAGCTCTGGAATCTGCCTGAGAGGAAGGAATGGAACCATTGAAGTACAGTGCCTCCAATCCCTAGCTCTCCCAAGCGTTCTAAGAAAAAATACCTTTCTAAGCTTAGCAAAGTGTGGCCTGTGGGTCTATTATTATTATTATTATAAGTAGTAGTAGTTGTTGTTGTTATATTTTGCAACAAAATGCCCCACAATACCCTCTGTCTAGCGCATTTCTACCATGTCAGGACCCCCACTGGACCTCCCAGGAGTCAAAAACAAATTTTTGCAAAATTTTCAAAATATATTTTGCTTCGAAATGCCCCAAAATGCCCTCTAGTGACTCAGGAAGGTTGCTAAACATGGTAAGGATGTATTTATATTTCTTTAAAGGATGTTGGGGGCATTTGGAGACCAAAAAAAGGGGGATTTTTTGGGTGGGGGCTGATGCAGGGAAGGGTATGGCCTTCCAAGGTCTCTTGGAGGGCTAATATGGAAGCCCCCTAACCTTCCACAATTGCCCACCCTGCTCTACATAAAACAGATGGTGAGAATTTTCAGGAATGCATAGGGAGTGGGTATAAATCAGACAGAGAGCCAGTGTGGCATATCAGTTTGAGTGTTGGACTATGACTCTGGAGACCAGGGGTCAAATCCCCGCTAGTCATGAATCCCACTGGGTGACCTTGGGCAAGTCACACTCTCTCCACTTCAGAGGATGGCAATGGCAAACCCCCTCTGAAGAACTTTCCAAGAAAACCTTGGTAGGGTTGCTGTAGGGTCGCCATAAGTCGGAAATAACCTGAAGGCAGACAACACCATATGTTAGGTAAGATCTCTGATATGATGAGCACAGGAGTGTTATAATTAGGTCCCTTGCTTCTACTTGCAATGAGCTGGAGGCAATGCATTCTTAGATATTGGTAGCCCATATAATTCAGCATTATGTTATTAGGAGCTGGCTTGTGTTTTGGTGAACTCCACTGGCTTACGTACTTGTACACCACCCCCTCTTTTAAAGCATATTGCATTCACCTTCAATCATTTTGTTTCTTTGGGCAGGTTGGTTTGGTATTCACAAGCAAAGTTGCTCAGAGGGAGCTCCATACCATTGGCTCCCACCCTGCCACAGACCATGTTATTGTTGTGAGACACTTCACGGGTCTTCCGGACATCCAGACGCAGCTGAAAGAGAAGATTTGTGCCAGCCACGGTACTAGAATTTGGGGGCTTAGGAAAGGCAGCAAAGCAGCAATCCATTAATCTGGAAAGGGTCTGCATATTTTGCAGTTCCAAGAGTGTATTCAATTAATACATGTGGTATCTACAGCAAAATGTTGTAGTATAGAGTGCTCCTGTTGAGGATCCCAGACAGCCTATAACATGCGTTCTCCCCCAAAATATTCCATTCCATTCTTGCTTCAATGAAAGAGAGATTAAAAAGTTAATTAGTCAGGATTCAGGGCCACTGGGTACCATCAGACCACACTGGGATATTTTGGACTTTTTCCACCTCAATGTTTTTTCACTAGTTTTGATTTTCTTTCTGAAATCCACAAGGCTCCTGTCTTGTGTGTGGTTGGCCCTAGTTTAGCTAAATGAGCCAAAGTGTCACTTAAAGAGGACATTGGTCAAAATTTAAAAACCCAGAGCACCACAAGGTCTAGCTTCCCCCCCCCCCCCCGCCCCTAGAATTAAAAAGATATTTTAAAGGCTATGTTAAAGAATGGCTTTTTAAATGGAAGCTGGAAAGTTCATTCTGATGACTTGTGTATTGCAAGCAAACCAGAAATAATTAGGAGTCCAATGATAGTCCCCATAGATAAATTTCAAACTGGCTTTCAAAAACTTGTGGAGTAGTTTATACTCTGCTCGAAAAATCCAAAGGCTCCAGGTAATTATTTTTATCTTCCTAAAACTTACGAAATCTAATATTGGATAGTGATCTGAACTAGTATACTCCCTTTTTATAGCTATTAAAAGGCAGGTCATTTGCTCAAGGGGTGAAATTAGGAATTGTAGTCCCGATATTTAAGAAAAGAGGTAAGACTGACCCTGTGAACTGTAGACTGATTTCCTGATTATCAGTATTTAGCAGACTGTGTACACAGTATCTTCTGACAAGGTTGAAAGACTGAGCTGAAGAATCAAATATTTTGGCTCGGTAACAAATAGGGTTCCAAGGATGAATTCAGCTCATCATTTTGTAACTACTCATTTGGATACATAAGCATCAGCACTCTGATGGCATAACTTGGCAGCAAAAATATAGGACATTATTTTATTTGAGCTATCTTTTGTAGTTTTGTTTAAATATTATTAATATTGCCTTGTCTGTGTATTTTATAATTAACATTGGGAATTGACTACCACTATATGGGGTCATGGCCATTGGCTTAGGTGGCTTCATAAGTGTATTAGCCAAATTAATGGAACAAAGGTCCAAAACACACTGCAAAAATAATCCAGCTTGAGACCACTTTAACTGCCCTGGCTCAGTGCTAGGGAATCATGAGAATTGTAGTTTATTGTGGCACCAGAGCTCTCTGACAGAGAAAGCTAAATGTCTCACAAAACTACAGTTCCCAGAATTCCCTAGTATTGAGCCAGAGCAGTAAAGGTTGTCTCAAAGTGGATTATTCTGCAGTGTGTTTTTGACCAAAGTCTGTCAATACCTATTAGCCATAATGGAGTTATTAGCCATTTCCAGGTATCCAAAACTGACAAGGAAAGTGTTGTCTTCATAACCTTAATTGCAAGCCAGAGCTTGGAAAGTTACTTTCTTGTGCTGTAGCTTCTGCAGTGGCAAACAAGAACAGATGAAGATTTCATCTGATCCAGTGAGACTCACCAAAATGTACTTCAGGGATCACAGAATTTGGTGTGTGTGTGGGGGGGGGGGGGAGTATCTTACTCAGATGTAAAACTGATTGTGAAAACTGACCCCCTGCAAGGGACAGAAAGAAAGTACATTTGAATAGTAGAGGGTTTCCAATGCACAGAGCTGACTTTTTTTCCTTTTCTCATTGGGCTCCTGTGCCTTTAACAGCAATGTGGCTAGCAAAAATCGAAAAATTTATTTATTTAGCCGGTTAGTTAACATTTCACCTTTCTCCCCATGCAGAATCCAAGGTGACTTACTAAAACTGAAAACCAATCAGCAGTAATACTGGAGAACCTTTTTAGAAAATTAAATAAGCAACTCCATTAAAAGCAAGCACTGAAATTAAAAGTTTAAAAGCGTTTTTGAAACATAACAAAAAAAAAGTGGAAAGTACAATTTTACCTTCCCATTAGAAGCCTCACCCAGAGTAGCCAGTTAGTAGCCCAAACCCTGTCTAAATAAAATGGGTTTTGCCTGCTGGTAGGACAATAGTGGTCAACTTTAGCCTCCTGCAGAAGGAGTTTCATAGCTTAGGATACAGTCCACCAGCAAAGCCTTTTGTAGGGCCCACACCAAATGTGTCTGAGGATGGTAGGGGCAAAAGAAAGCCTTCCCTTCAAGAGCTGGAAGCTGAGGGAGGTTCATACATGGGGAGATAAATCTTTTAGATAGTCTGGATGGAAGCCATAAGCTTGTAGGTCATAGCCAGCACCTTGAATTGTGCTTAGAAGCAGACTAGTAGCTGGTGAAGATGTACCTACAAGAAGTTTTTGTTCTTGCTTGTTGCCAGCACCAGTCAGCAGTCTGGCTGGAATATACGTATTACCTCTTCCTCCAAGCAGGGATTGCAGTGTCTCTTTCATTATTTCCTGCTTTTACTCAGGTCTTCAAGGCACAAGAACCATGAATTTATGAAATGCTGGCAACTTTATATGTGACTCAGGCTGTATCTGCACTTCAGAAGTAATGTAGTTTGACATCACTTGGCTCAAAGCTATGGAATGCTGAGATTTGTAGTTTTGTGAGATATTTAGCTGTCTCTGTCTGTGCTCTGGTGCCACAACAAACTACAAATTCCAGGATTCCATAGGATGGAGCCATGGCAGTTAAAGCAGCATCGAACCCCTTCCCCACGGTCATTCCCTTCTCCTTTTGTGTCATGTCTTTTTTAGATTGTAAGCCTGAGGGTAGGGAACTGTCTAATTAAGAGTTTGTAAGCTGGTCTGAGAGCATTTCTAAAGAGCAGGGTATAAATACAATAAATAAAAATACAATAAAATACATAAAAATGCATTCTTTCTGCAGCCCAGATGCAACCTCGGTTCCCAGTAGCCGCATCCATTTCTGGAATTAGTGCTCAGGGCTTTAAGGCAGTGCTTGGTTATATTAGTTTTGGAGCTAACTTTTAGATTCCCAGAGAAAGTCTTTAGAAGTAACTTTTCCAAGCTCTGTTACCAGTCTGGAGGGTGTATGAAGAAGCAGGTCTTGATGCCCTGGCAGGTCTAATTTTCCATGGTACGCTTTAGAGAAGGATTAAAGTGAATAGAGGAAACAATGGCGATAAGAAATTATTTTCTGTTTCTTCTAGGTCTAGGGGTTCCACACTCAACAAGAGCACCACCACGGTCAACGGACACCTGCACCCCGCAATCTGATCCCCAGGTGCTGCAGAAACTGGAACAAGTGCTGAGGGGCCTGGATCAGGTCAAAACCAAGCTGGATTTGCTGGAGGCTAGACAAGGGAAATGTGGGCACCGTTCCTAGAACGGGTCCTGAACTGACTGATAGATGGGGACAAGGTGATCTGAAACAGGAGATAAGAGGTGGAAGGGGAAGCATGAGAATCTCAAAGAAACGGCAAGACAGAGTTCCCCCTTTGTGCGTCAAGAGGATTTGAGTCTTGGTGGCATATTCATCCAATAAAAAGTTGACCCTTTTAACATGGCCTCTTATAGAATGCTCAAGCACTTCTGATACCAATAAAGCCATCTGCTCTGCAGCCTTGTTTCTGCCTTTTCTCTCTCAACGGCAATCAATTAACCCCATATCCATGCTGTGGCATCACTGGGGTTGGTGTCACCCAGTGCGATAACAACTGCTGTCACACACATCTCCTTTGACCTGTTCCTCCTATACCACACCATACAGAATCCTTAGTAATGTTTTTTGTGCTCATGTTATTCATAAATCGTAATTCCCGTACGTCACTAAATGTAAATGTCACAACTGTGACATGAAAACAACTAGCAAAATTAAAATTATACCTTTAAATTACAATAGCATCAGAATAAATGTGTTTACCATATACATACTTTCATGTGGTTGAAGTGAAAATTTGGTAAAATGTGATTTTTTTTAAAAACAATTTTAAAAAATTAAAATTTTATTTTTTAAAAAGCTGGGACCTCTCCTTTCTTCTCCTATTGAGTGTCACCCCACTCACCCCATCTCTTCAGCATTTTAATGTGATACAGGAAAATGCCACAGCCCATTAATGCCCAAATGCAGATTTTGAGGTGCAGTGGTCACACACACACCCTTAAAGTGTCACCAACTGTGGTCTGAATGCCCCACACACCCCTAGTGATACTCAGTGGGATGCTTAGAAGTTTTTGTTGTTAACTGCCATCAAGTCAACTTTAACATATTGCAGCCTGTGAATGAGAGACCTTCAAGTCGCCCTACCATCAACAACCCTGCTCAGGTTTTGCAGACTCAAGAACATGGCTTCCTTGATTGAGTCTATCCATCTGGAACATGGTCTTCTTCTTTTCATACTGCTCTCTACCTTACCAGACATTATTGTCTTTTCTAGTCAGTCATCTCTTCTCATGATAGGTCCAAAGTACAACAGTCTCAATTTAGTCATCTTGGCTTCTGGTGGAGTTCAGGTTTGATTTGCTCTAGGACCCATTTATTTGTCTTTTTATCAGTCCACAGTATCCAATTTTTTTTTTAAAAAAATTACAAATTCAAAGGGGAGAAAATGTGCTCTCCCAACTATAGGATCACTTCAGCAAACGCCCTGGTTTTAAAAGAACTTTGGAAGAGCCCTAGTGCAGATCTAAGAAACTGCTACAAATTGCACCCCCTCAAGAAAGGAACAAGCAGAAGTGTCAATAACTGACAAAACACAAGAAGAAGCAATGTTTCTTAAGACCAATCTGGATGATTGGATATTGAACAATTTGATGTTTTTATCTTATCCAGCAGGTCTCTTCAATCAGGGAATGGCAGCACTTACCTGGAGAAAAAGTCAGTGTGGTTTCCCTACCACCACCAAAAATGATTTAAATGAGAAAACATTACACACTAAACAACAGAGGCAAAGTAGTCTCTGAGCATGGACTGAGTGTGATGTGCCACTGAGGACTGTAGGCTGCTTCCATGCACCCAAATGTTGCCAAATTTGTTGATAGGGTTGAACTTCATGAAGTCAGAAATCTGTTAACCAATAAGACCGAAGTTTGTTTACAGCTTCTTATTTCCAGTTCTGGATTTCCAAGACAATCCCAAAATGTAGACACATTTCTTGATAATTTATAGGAATCTGAACACAGAGACAGCCTAATAATCCTGCAACCAACCGGAGCTACAAACTTTGGTGCTTAGTTTTAAAAAGTAGAACAGAGGGTTCTACTTGAGCTAAAGGTGTGTGTTTTTCATTATAAAGGGTTGTTTGAAACATGTGCTCCTATATCTTCCCCCTCACAGAATGTACTTTCCTTTAAAATTTAAATAGTGTCATAATTAGAGGGAGTGACAGTGGTGGTAAACCAACTTCAAAATAAAAAAGGTTGATGATTGCCACAATGTTGCATCCATTCACTGACTTGGAAACCAAAAATCCTGAATGACTTCTTTCTCCCTGGCTATACCTGTCACACAAATAGCCTCCTAATCTCTGTCCTTCAAATCACCTCCTGGCAGATGGACACTGTGTCTTTTCATATGTGTGTATATGTGCCCTCAAGATCATCAATTTATGGCAACCCTATGAATGTCATAGGGTTTTCTTAGGCATGAAGGTCTTGCCAGTTTCTTCCTCTTCTGAAATACAGCCTACATCACTTGATTGTTGTTGGTCTTCCATCTAAGTACTAACCAGGGCTGATCCTGCTTAGCTTAAGGTCAGATGGGATCTTTAGGGTATTTAGGCCCTTCCTTAGTCAAGTGTAAATAACAAACACAGAGGGCTTTTTGCATTGCACAATTACAGCCTTATACAGCTGGTCCTCCACATTTGCAGCTTTGACTTTTGCAGCTTTGATTGTTCACAGATTTGATCAATATCTTCTCTCTATGGATCTCTAGGAAGGTCATCCAGTATAACTCTATGGTCAACATCCGTCAGAGGGGTAGGCAACCTTTCCCCTTTAAGGGCCGAGGGACTTCAGCTCCCAGAAGCCTCAGCCATGTTGGCCAATAGTCCCATGTTGGCCAATAGCTCCTGGGATTCTGGGAGTTGAAGTCCCTCGGCCCTTAAAGGGGAAAGGTTGCCTACCCCTGCGTCAGACATTGCACTAGAAGACCTAGAGCAGGGGTAAGCAACCTTTCCCCTTTAAGGGCCGAGGGACTTCAGCTCCCAGAATCCCAGGAGCTATTGGCCAACATGGGACTATTGGCCAACATGGCTGAGGCTTCTGGGAGCTGAAGTCCCTCGGCCCTTAAAGGGGAAAGGTTGCCTAACCCTGACCTAGAGATTTCTAAACCGAATACTTCTCTAGGCATTTGTAGGTCCTCCAATGCAATTCTATGATCAACTTCTGGTTGATGTTGGCCATGGAGTTGCACTGGAGGATCAAACGATTCCTAGAGAGGTATTCTCTGATGTAAAAAAAAATAAGTGTTTTCAAAAGGTTTTCTACTTTCATAGGGATCCTGTACCCCTAAGCCCAGTGAATGTGGAAGGCCCATTGCAATTTCACTTTAACTGCCATTATTTATTATTATTATTATTATTATATTTATTTATTTATATCCTGCCCTTTTCGCAAAAGTAGGACTCAGGGTGGCTTACGATATTAAAAAACAGTACAGTTAAAAGTATACAAAAAAGGTACACTAAAATAGAATTAATGGCAGAGAACATTAGTATCTCGCCAAATGACAAACTCCAGGAATCTATAGGATGCAGTCACAGCATCTCAAATGAATTAATTTTCTTTTTATCCACTTTCTTCACAATGGCCTGGACGATTCTGACTTTCCTCTGTGGTCATTATCTTTGTTTTCTTTATGTTCAGTGTCAGACCTGCCTTTGCAATTTCTTTTCTGATTTTCTTTAGTGATTGTGACTTTCTTTAGACTTTCTTCCATTAGCAAGACAAAAAAGGGATGCTCCTCTTGAGACTCAAGTTGCCTCCATCCTTTATGATGCTATAGGCTCCTTTATTAAGCAAGAGCAGTGAATTTCTAAGTAAAAGATAAGAGTGACTCTGCGCATGGACAGAGTGTGCTTCCTTCACTTCATATATCGCAGGCATTTTTCTCTTCCTCCAGTCTGAGTATAAGCCTTTTCCCAGTTTTTTTTTAATTAAACATTTTTTTAAAATTAATTAATTGAAATAATTTCCAGATCAATTTGCCCACAGGCCCATTTTTAATTCCCTGGTGTAGGGGTTTGAGCGTTGGACTATGACTCTGGAGTTCAGGGTTCAAATCCCAGTTTGGCCATGGAAACCCACTGGGTGGCCTTGGGCAAGTCACACTCTCTCAGCCTCAGGGGAAGGACATGGCAAACCTACTCAGAACAAATCTTGCCAAGAAAACCTCAAGTCAGAAGTCAGACTTGAAGGCACATAACACACACCATGGTCCCAAAAAAAACACACTGCAGAAACAATCCTTTTTGAGACCGCTTTAACTGCCCTGGCTTAATGCTACGGAATTCTGGGAATTGTAGTTTTGTGAGACATGTACCCTTCACTGTCAGAGAGCTCTGGGGCCACAATAAATTATAATTCCCAGGATTCCCTAGCACTGAGCCAGGGCAGTTAAAGCGGTCTCAAACTGGATTATGTCTGGAATGTGTTTTGGACCCATATCAAAGGCATTTCTGAGGAAAAAATAAACGCACTGCTTCATAATCTCCACTTCGGCTCTCTTCGGGAAGTCTCGGGAATCTTCGGCTCGGGTGTGAAGGACCAGGGAAAATGTCGCCCTCTTCGGGTCCTTTCGGCCATTTCCGTGAGCATCCCTATTTTTTTCGTTCAATCCCGTTTTGACTCGGCTATTTCCGTTTCCGTTCGGCCAATTCCGGCTCCGCTCGGCCTCCGCGAAAGCCGTCACAGCTGCAATCGGCAAAGAAGCCTTGGCGGAATGGAAGGTAGGCGCGAACGCCCCCTCCCCTCTCCGCGGCGGCAGGAAAGAGGAGGAGGAGGGGGGGCGGGAGACCCGGAAGCCACGCCCCTCGCGGCTCTGAGGGAGAGGGCTCTTGCTGACGTCACTCAGGTTGGGGATAGGTCAGAGGTCACGGCTAGGGTTAGGGTCTTGGGTCTGGGTTGGCGTTTCATGACTAAGGAGGGGAAGGTCCTGGAATTTAGTGGTGGTGGGGATCAACCCACTGAGTGACCTTGGGCAAGTCACACTCTCTCAGCCTCAGAGGGAGACCATGCTAAATCTCTGAACAACTCTTGCTAAGAAAACCTCATGATAGAGTCACCATTGAAGGTACACATCAACAACAAGCAACATCAGGGGTTAATAACAATGGACGTTGAGTGGGCAGGAAGGGAGGGCTGAGTGGGTCCTGAGTTCAAATCTAGCTTCATTCTGATTTCTTGTCTTTGTTTTTCCACTCTTCCCACAACCAGAGAAAGTGCTGGGCGTGGGTCCTGAGTTCAAGTCTAGCTTCATTCTGATTTCTTGTCTTTGTTTTTCCACTGTTCCCGCGACCAGAGAAGGTGCTGGGCGTGGGTCCTGAGTTCAAGTCTAGCTTCATTCTGATTTCTTGTCTTTGTTTTTCCACTCTTCCTGCAACCAGAGAAGGTGCTGGGCGTGGGTCCTGAGTTCAAGTCTAGCTTCATTCTGATTTCTTGTCTTTGTTTTTCCACTCTTCCCGCAACCAGAGAAGGTGCTGGGCGTGGGTCCTGAGTTCAAGTCTAGCTTCATTCTGATTTCTTGTCTTTGTTTTTCCACTCTTCCCACAGTCGGAGAAGGTGCTGGGTGTGGGTCCTGAGTTCAAATCCAGTTTCATTTTAATTTCTTGTCTTTATTTTTTTTTTTCACCCTTTCCCAGAACCGAAGAAGGCATTGGGTGTGGATCCAGAACTCCCCCCAAATGCAGACCCAGAAGAGACAATTCAGAGCCTGCGTGACCAGTTGGCGGCTGCTTTGGCTGAGGTGGAGACAGTTCGAACTGTGGCCACCGTGAGCGAAGGCACGAAACATGAGGCTGTGGAGGCTATCCGGCGTCAGTGGCAGGAAGAGGTGGCCTCTCTTCAGGCCATCTTAAAAGGTACAGGGGGTGGGGGTGGGGAGAGTGGTTCTCAGGGTGGAAACAGCCTGTCTTGAACTGCGATTTTAGGCTGTATCAATGGAAGTATAAAGTTGAGATCAAGGGAAGTGATAGTGCCACTCTAGTCAGGCCTCACCTCAGGTGCAACCTGGGCTGAATCCTGTGCTTGGAGTTTCTGTGATGACCAGGACTCAGTGCATTTACACAATTAACACAATCCCATAGATGCAGGATGGGGGACACCTGGCTTAACACGACTACATATGAAAGGGAACTAAGAGTCCCAGTAGACCACAAGTTGAACATGAGTCAGCAGTGTGATGTGGCAGCTAAAAAGGCCAATGTGATTCTAGACTGCATCAGTAGAAGTATAGTGTCTAGATTGAGAGGGAGTAATAATACCACTCTATTCTGCTTTGGTCAGGCCTCACCTGGAATATTGTGTCCAGTTCTGGGCACCACAATTCACAAAGGATGTTGAGAAGCTGGAGCATGTCCAGAGGAGGCTACCAAAAGGGTGAAGTGTTCTGGAAACCATGTCCTATGACCTTAGGAAGCTAGGCATGTGTAGCCTGGAGAAGAGAAGGTTAAGAGGTGATATGATAGCCCTGTTTAAGTATTTGAAAGGGTGCCATATTGAGGATGGAACAAGCTTGTTATTCTGCTGCTCCAGAGAATAGGACCCAGAGCAATGAATTCAAACCACAGGAAAAGAGATTCCACCTAAATTTTAGGAGGAACTTCCTTACAGTAAGAGCTGTTCAACAGTGGAATGGGCTGCCTTGCTGTGTGATGGAGTCTCCTTCTTTGGAGGTTTTTAAAGAGAGGCTGGATGGCCATCTTTCAGGGGTGCTTTGATTGTGAGTTCCTGCATGGCAGGGGTTTGGACTGGATGGCCCTTGGGGTCTCTTCCAACTCTATGATTCTGTGTATTTCCTATAATTGGGGATTTCTGGGTTGGTCTCTTGTATGTGTTTCCTCAAGCCGTGACTTCCTCCACAGACACCATCTCCAGCTACGAGGCTCGCCTCTCGGCTTTGGAGCGTAGCAGCCGGGAGAATGCTTGGAGCCGCCTGTTGCCAAGGTCCAGCCCCCTGGATTCCTTGGAGAAGCAGATGGAAAAGGTAACCGGTGGAGAACAAGGATTCTTTGGGAGGTGCCGAGTTCAGATTTGCGTCAAGACTCTTGTATTTCCTCCACAGGCCCAAGAGGACACTCAGCGGCTCCGGGCCATTGTGCTTCCAATGGAGCAGGAAATTGCTGAGCTCAAAGCAAAGCTAGCCCATGCTGAGGGGCTGGTTCAGGAGCTTCGGGGTGAGCAGGTAAGATGGGGAGAAGTGGAAAGGCGAGAGCAAAAGTTGAGGGAAAGGGATGGGCACCTTGAAGCAGCTCAGAACAGGGTGAGAATGCAGACTGCAGAACAGAAAGGAGGAAAGGAGAACTCTGCAGACTGTGCCTGAGGGTAATCTGAAAAATAAAAGAAAATAAATGATACAGACTTGCTATTTATGACAGCAGAAATGCAGGGCCACAAATCTGTATCTGGATGCGTCAGGAGTCTTTCTGTGCCAGTAGATGGCTAGCGCTGCAAATTAGCAAACGAGACAAAGTTGAGCGACTGGGTTGGTAAGTGACATCTGAGCAAAGGCGAGACAAGCTAGATTTTACTGGATTGCTACATATCTTGCATGAGCATTGAAGAAAAGCAGTTGTGAGCTGCCGATTATATGTTTGCTGTTAGCAAACACAAAATTACGTGGCCAAGATATCAACAGTTCTTTCCCTTAATTCCTGGTAACACCCGTCCGTCCAACTCATATGCCATATTTCCATCTGGAATAGGGTTTTGGCTCTGCAGTAGCTATTTTTCAGAACTTGACAACATGAACTGCAGCTCCCAGAATGACCAGGCTGGCCTGGGGGATTCTGAGATCTGTAGTTTAAATAAGGAGTTGCCAAATAAGCTCTGCTGCTTGAGGGCAGCTTAACTCTGTAAATTCCTCCTTACTCATCCCTTCTTCTTTCTTCAGCATTCCTTAGGTAGCTCATCTGAATCTCTGCTTGCTGATGCGGAGGCTGCACCCTCTGATGCAACTGGAGATGACCACGTTACCTTGGAGGAAGGAGGAGTGGCTGAGAAATTTGCACGCAGCCTTGATAGTGTCTCTATTGCTTCTTTTTCTTCCTTGGCACCGAGCCCAGGGCCTCCAGTCCGACGCAGACGTGCCCCGAGCCCTGAGACTACGTCAGTCGCTTCCTCCACTGGGACCCTGGTGCCAGAGACCATCTATCTGCCACCAGTTGGGTACCAGCTGGTACCTGCAGAAGAATGGACACAACTGCATGAGCAGGTATGTGCATGTGTGTACACTCATATGTGCAGGATAGAGTGTACTGAATAGTGTGGCAAATTCTGCTTTAGCATAGGGTTTACCATGAGGAGTGAGTCCCAGATTTTTGTCCACTAATCAATCAACCATTGATACATTAGCTTCCTTCCAATTTTTAGCTATTATCCTATGGGCATTCACCCAGCAAAAGGTGATAATATATTTGTGCTTTAAAGATTTATTATTGTCAATAAATAGTGAGAATAATAAAAGACCCCTACATCAGTTCACTTTTAGCTTCATGATGGCTGTGATTTGAGCTAGCATTTGAGACCAGAAGTTAAGAATGGTTGGACATTCTAGCCACATTTGCAATTAGGTGCCTAAATCACCGACAGTTGGTGCAACATTTTTAACCATTCTGACTAACGTAAGAGGAGTGAGGTACCATTTATAGTTAACTTTAAGGACATTTTCCCTAATAAAAGCACTACTAGATCAAATGTGAAACCAGTCAGGATCTGAAATTTTAATCTTGACATCTGCTTCCCATTCCCTTTTAACACCAACACCATCCCCATATATAACTTCAACCAACTATAAATTTTTGCTGCATATCTGACAAATGAGTTACAAGTTTCAACACATAGTGTTTTAAATAGTGTCAGAGAATGAGTTAAATGAAAGAGCACACAACAGCAAATCAGATCTAATAACACAGATCCCAGGGAGCTTTCTGGTTAAGAAAACCCAGATTTTGGGCCTTTGCAGACTGCAGGAAATAGTGCAAATTGAGTCCACTTTAACTGCTCTGGCTCAGTGCTAGGGAATCATGGGAATTGTAGTTTTTTCTGAGACATTGAGCCTTCTCTGTCAGAGAGCTCTGGTGCCACAATAAACTACAGTTCCCATAATCTCTGAAATTAGTATTCTATTGAATTACACATTCCAAAATTTATATAAGTATAGTCCAGTTGTTCTTTTGCACCCCAGCCTGGAGGACCTTGGTTTTCTTGTATGGCTGGTGCCTGTTTAGCTGGCATGATGTGACGATTCGTCTGATTAAAGGTTTGGCAAGTCCTGATATATTACCTTTTTGCGGTATCTTACATGTTTTGATTTTGTTCTGTGACCTCTCTCTATGCTTTTGTATCTATGTCAGAGTTACCAGCAAGTCTTCTGTTCAGCATCTGATAAATCTGGTTAAACTACATTTTACCTTTGCATCATTTTTCCAGCTTCCTGATCTAGCATTTCCCTTCAGTTTAACTGTAGGACTCTTGCCTCAGCTTCTTTGAAATGTTTGTAGGGTTAGTTTTAGATAACTCATTTGCAGAGTTAGGCACTAAACCATTTATTTCCCTTTTGTTATCTGTCTTTCCAGTGTTTTAATTGTAAATGACTTTCCAGCTGATTTTTAATTTAAAAAATAAGTTGGATAGGAGCGAGCTGGAAATCTTTCATTGGTCTTCCCACCAAAGACAATATGAAATATATGTAGCATGCTTTTAGGATAAGCTTTGTTCAGCTGTGGCCCCACAGTTGTGAAACCTGGTGAAGGAAACTTGGCATCTGTCTTTCTGCCATGTAGTCAGGACTGAGTTCTCTGCAGAACTTAGGAAAGTTACATTTTTCAAGTTCAACTCTGGACAACTCCCAGAATTCCCCAGCAGCATGGCTAGTTGCCATGGTAACTGGCGAATTCAGGGAGTTCTCTTCCCAGAAAATCTCTCTTCTAACCTCTGGGACTGTCCAGTTGCAAGTTGATGGCAGTAGGAACCTACAAGGGCATAGCTCCCTTCCAGGTATTCTGAACAGCTGTAAAGCAGAAGATAAATTAAAAGTTGGGTGCATGTGGGACAATGGATGAGAGGGAAGAACATTCTAACTCGGTGGTTCCCAACCTTTGGCTTTCTATTTGGTTTGGATTTCAGCACCCAGAAGCCCCAACCAGCTTGGCCAATAGTCAGGAATTATGGGAGCTAAAGTTCAAATCATCTGGAGGACCAAAAATTGGGAACAACTGCACTAAGTTCCACTCCCCCTCTGCAATATTTTTTATTATACTTTTGGAATTGTAGATAAAAAAGTAACTTTTGCAGATTCCAGGATACCAGGGGTCTTTCTACCTTCACTGTGTTCTTGGCTCTCTTCTCCCAGGTTCAGCAGCAACGTGAAGCTCTGGAAGCAGCAAGACGGGAAAAGACCAGCTTAGAGGAGGCGCTGAGACGCAGCAATGATGAATGTAGCAAGCAGGTGTGTTTGCCCTCTTTTCTGTGCCCTGTGCTAGTCAATGTTAATAGGATAAAATACAAAGTTGTCTCCCCACCCCCTTTTATCCCTGCAATAACTCTGGGAGATAAGATTTACCTCAACACCTACCAAAAATGTTCCTGATGAAAAAACATGAAGATTCCTTGAGGAATTCATTGTCCTCTGCCTACAAAAAAGGCATATTGGATTGCAAGAGAGGGGTCTTTGTTAAGATGCAAATGGACTTTAAATTTCCTGGGCTTTGCAAATCTCCCAATAGCCACAGGACCAGAAGGAGGAGAGGCCAGCCTGCAAAAGATACCCTCCACTTACCATCTTAACTAAGAACAGAAACATCAAAATGCAGCCATCTGACTAACATCTCCATTTTTTTCTCCTGTTTGGTTTGTAACATCTTGCCTGATGAAGAAGCCAGTGGAGCTTTGAAAGTTTGCAACAAGTATATTGTGCATTTTGGTTGGCCAATAAAAGTATCACTGGTGGGTTTTCTGGGAGATCAGTTAAGCAAAGACTGGAATGAGCAGCTAGTGGCCCTCCACATGTGGTTGTGGCCAAAGCAGTAAGCCCTAACATCTGGTCAGAGACACATCTGGAGGGCCACTTACTGCTTGTTCCTGGGCTGAGAAAGAGAGTGAGTGACTGAACCAAGACTACCTAGGTCCAGTTCTGTAACAATGAGCAATTATAAATGTCTCTCCACAGCTGCCTCGCTCTGTACACCAATTAAGTAGACTGAATCTATAAAAGCTTATTTCCGATAGTTTCAAATGTGCCACAAGATGCTGTTGTATACGGATACAGACTAACATGGCTATTTCTTTGAAAATGAGTAGGGAGTTCAATTTGGGTCTCTTTACTCTGGGGCTGCATCTGCACTGCAGAATTAATGCAGTTTGTCACTGCTTTAATTGCCATGGCACAAGAAGCTACAAGTCTCAGGATTTCGTAGGATGGAGCCATGAGAGTTAAAGTGGTATCAAATTGCATTAAGTCCGCAGTGTGGCAGCAGTGTTCTGACTGGAATGATGCTCTCCATTATCCATCGTATGTTTGCTATGTGGTCCCTAGTGCCTCACTTCCTTTCCTGAATTCAACTAGCATCTCTCGAATTTTTGGATACACAGGCACACATACATCTAATCAGAAAACTGTTGCCACATTACAGAATTAATGCAGCTTGACACTGCTTTAACTCATGGCTTCATCCTTATGGGATCTTGGGATTTGTAGTTTGTTGTGTTACCAAAGCTCTTGATGGAGGTGGTTAAATATCTCACAAAACTATAAATCCCAGAATTCCATAGGAAAGAGCCATGACAGTTAAAGCAGTGTCAAACTGCATTAATTCTGCAATGTAGCAACAGTGTTCTGATTAGATGTGTGTGTGTGTGTGTGTGTGTGCATCCAAAAATTCCAGAGATGCAAGTTGAAGCAGTTCTGAAGAAGCAGCTGAAGGCCTGGGACTACCGGGAAGGAGGAGGAACAGGCACACGCCTCTTCCTCCTCCTCCCCACCCTCCACATGCCGAGGAAAATGACTTTGTGTGCCACCTGTGGTAAGTGTACCATAGGTTTGCCATCACGGGTATAAGCTTTATTGGTGGTAAATGATACAGCAGATGGTACACAGGAGAGAAGCTGATGGGGTTCAGCAGACCCTCACTGCCAATGGTAGAACTGGGCTCCCAAACTAATTCTACCCGTGCTATTTGTCCCCAGTCAACAATCAGATTCTCCAGCACTAGTTATATGGGGCACCTAGGTGTCTCAAGGATTATACAGTGCAGATGCAAACAGCAAAAACTAAAGCATGCATGGGTGACCCATCTCCTCCTTGATAGCTACAAGAACGGTACACACAAGTGTCCAGTAAAGGAAAATTCACTCTTCCAGTGCCTTCCCAGACTTTATATCTATTCCCAGCCTCAGATTGCCAAGCTAATGTAAAAAGTATCTTAGAAGGTCACTAATACAAATGAACTCTCTGTCTCTGCACTGGTCAGATGTAAACATTTGGCCATCCTACTAACAAGAGCTCCAAAATCCATCTACCTAGTGGCAGAGGCCCCACTCTCTATAGTAGGGGTAGGCAACCTTTCCCCTTTAAGGGCCGATGGACTTCAGCTCCCAGAAGCCTCAGCCATGTTGGCCAATAGCTCCTGGGATTCTGGGAGCTGAAGTCCATCGGCCCTTAAAGGGGAAAGGTTGCCTACCCCTGCTCTATAGCCTAAAACAGGGGTAGGCAACCTTTCCCCTTTAAGGGCCGAGGGACTTCAGCTCCCAGAAGCCTCAGCCATGTTGGCCAATACTCCCATGTTGGCCAATAGCTCCTGGGATTCTGGGAGCTGAAGTCCCTCGGCCCTTAAAGGGGAAAGGTTGCCTACCCCTGGCCTAAAACCTTACCGTAATTGCTACACCAGGGGTAGGCACAGTCCTTTTCAGCTCCTCTGGACCCTCAGTGAGTTGTACTGGACTTCTCAGAGGTAACTAGAATGTATATTACAGCTGTTCAGTTTAGTGTTGATCACTTTCTGATGTGTATGCTTTGCTGTTGGGGGCGATGGCTACATTTGGGGGCTAAAACAGGTTCTGTAGAATCAGTTTTTGCCTTCCCCCCATGAAAAAAATTTTTTGGAGAAAGTTTGACTCTGAAGGGTGGGCAAGGGTTGTACTGGAACCCAACCCACGGATTGCCTGATTCCCACCCCTGCACTTCACCATGTTCACTCTCATATAAAATATGAGTTCCACCCTCTCTGAATCATTCATCCTTTCCCTGTTTTTGAACAGGTTCAGGTTCTTTTAACTCAGGTCCAAAGCTCAGAGCACCTTCTCCAAGTCCTCCAAACTACGGTGAGCGAAACACAGCGCCAGACTCAGGAGCAAATGGTGAGTTGAGCTTATGCAAATGGTGAGTTGAGCTTGAGCTTATGGCAGTGTTAGTGACCAGCCACAACCTAGCAAGAAGATGAGGTGACTTTCTCATTATACCCTTAATAGCAATTTGGTACAACTTTAACAGCTATGGCTTCAACCTATCGAATCCTGGGATTTGTTGTTTTGTGAGGTATTTAGAATTCTCTGCCAGAGGCCTCTAGTGCCTCACAAAATTGCAAAACCGCAGATTCCATAGGGTGCAGCCATTAGATGCAGCCATGCATCCTATGCCATGCAGCCATTTTAACATGTTAAAATGAAATTAAAATGCTGTAGTATTAATTGTGTAGCAAGAAAGTGATCCTGGAAGAGCAGGAGCAGATTTCCTGGAATTTAGAAGATAGCCTGGCAGTGTGTCTTTTTCAGCTACAGCTATTCACATTCTTCAGCCAGCAGTGACATTCCCATCCAGACTGGAGGATTCTGGGAGCTGAAGTACAAAAAAGGCACATTGCCAAAATATGCACGAGAGTGAGGGCTTGTACAGACTGCCAGAAATAATCCAGCTTGAGACCACTTTAACTGTCCTGGCTCAGTGGTAGAGAATCATGGGAACTAGATTATTGTGGCACCAGAGCTCTCTGACAGAGAAGACTCAGTCTCAGAAAAAACTACAATTCCCATGATTCCCTAGCATTGAGCCAGGACAGTTAAAGTGGTCTCAAGCTGGATTATTTCTGGCAGTCTGTTCAGGCCCTGAGTCTCAGATGAGGTTGGCCCAGTGTTGAAGGTGGTTGCAGAGCCCATCTCGGGTGCAGGACTGTAGTTTAGAAAATAGAAGGTCAAGGTTGTTAGATGTAGGGCAGTTTAAATGTTACAGTTCCAGTGTGGGAGTTCCTGGGAAATAGCTCTCTACAGCAGCACTCAGATGTTAGCATGGATGGAAGACCTCTTATGTTATGCTTGGGCCAAATGAAGGTTCTTTGTGTGAGCACTGAAGCATATCACTGAGGACTTAGTGGCCTTGGATGTGTGGATCAAACGGTGCTCTGTGTTACTATATCGCAGTGAGTTCCAACTCCATGTGCTGTGGATTGAATATATTACATTTTCTTAACCAGCATTGTGGAATGCTGGCTTGGAGACCTTGTAGTGCATGTGAGGACAAAACATATCCCTCAAGTATTGTTTTACTGCAACTCCCATCATCCCCAATCAGACTGTCCAATGGGGAGTAATGATGGCAGTTGCAGTTCAACAACAGCTGGAGCCTTGCTTTGTCCAACCCTATTGTAATGCAGTTTTATTAATGACTGGACTGGAGGAAGGCTTTGCTTGTTTTTTACTGATTTCTCAGCCAAGTTGGACTTCCTAAGTTTTTTTAAACCTGTCCAGCCCATGAAAAAGTATAGTATAAGTAGCAAGATTCAGAGACTTCCATGCAGAGGTGTATGTATAAATTATCCTTTTAAACCATTGTTAGTAACCCCAATTAAAGGGTGAAAATACTCATTTCCCCCCCCCCCCCACCTTCCAGGCTGATCTGGCTGCATCTCACAAGCGTCTGAGCTACGAAGTTCAGCGTCTCAGTGCGGAGAATGAAGGGCTACGTGGTGCTTGTTCCCAGGATCCCTGCCAGACCATGGATGATGTCAACAGGAGCTTGCCTAGCACTGTTCCGGTAATTCTGATCTGCCTTTTCCTTGTGTGGGGACGAGCTGTGAGACTGGTGGATGTTGGGGTGAGGCTGGTCAAAATCACATCATGATACATACATAGGTTTGTTTCCCCCATCTTCCTTCAGGAGCTTCAAGCTTTGGTGCATCAGCTGAGGCAAGACTCTGCCTCCCAGCTCCGGGCTGCAGAGCACCAGGCTGAACGCCTGCGAATCGAGATTGTGTCCCTGAGAGAGCGGCTGGATGAAGAAGCAGCATCTCAGTCAAGATTGCAGGGGGCACTTGAGAGAGAACAAGAGGATAGAGGTGGGCAGGGGAACAGTGGCCTTGTCTGTTGGGAGGGAAGGAAATGAACTGCAGGAATTGGAATGGGCTGCCTTACACCTCCCCCGCCACCCAAAAGCAAAGCCCTAGTAGTCTGTGCTTTTAGAACAAAGGTAGGGAGCCTCAACTTGAGGACTACATTCAGTGTTAGAGAAATTCTCAGTAGCTGCATTCCAGGGATTAACAGGCCCAATGGCAAAAGGATGGGACCAAATGTATTTTTTGAGCACCAACCCCCTGCTATCAGTAACTAAACCATGGGCGAGTCCTTTCAGAAGGGGGAAAAAGCCATACAGAAGCTGAAAGTCATGGGGAGATGGGCCTGGCTACCAGTGGAACCTGAGCGCTAGATTGGAGCTCTAACAATTCAGCTCTGGGGCCTGAGATTTCCCACAGTTGATTTAGAACAGTTATTCCTAAACCTTTATCCTCCAGGAGTTTTGGACCAACTCCCACAAGCCTTAACCAGCTTGGCCAGTAGTCAGGAATACTGGGAGCTAAAGTCCAAAACATCTGGAGGACCAAAGGTTGGGAATCATTGATTTAGAAGTTTGATATTGGAGGTTAAGGATCTGAAATATCTTTCTAGTGTAACTAATTTTATTTTTGTCCCTCTTTTTGTCTTCTCCTTTTTCTCCTGCTTGTGTCTGGAAGAGCTTTTGCAGGGTAAGTTGTTCTCTGCTGTCCTGTTGGTGTATATTTCTACATTTGGAGGCTGAAGGCTGCCATCACGGACTGAGCCTCTTCTCCTTCTCAATTTCCAGCCTCCCTGAACAGTATCCAGAGTGAGATGGAGAGAATGCAGCAAAACCAGGAGGGAATGGATAGAACCCAGGTTAGTTTGAGTATCTCTTTATTCCCCCCTCCAGAGAGTGGCATCACAGGGCAATGCAGGGGGTGCAGAACACACCAGGTGACACCCCAGGGGAGGGGTGACACCCACTTGGGCCCTCCTCCCCCTTCGGGGGCAGGCAGGGCAAACACGCTCCTTTCCCAGCTGCTCCACTACCAGGCTTTCTCGCTGGGGAGAAAAAGAACCAGGACCTAGGATGGCTACCTTGTGTTCAGTGGCCACAAAGAAACAGATCTCAGAAGGAAATGCCTGAGTTGCTCCATTCTTCCTCAGAATCATCAGAGACCACCACAAATGCTTAGAAACATTACTCTTTGGGCTACAGCTCCCAGATTCTCTAGGCTTTTTATATGGCTTTTCCATCACTCTCCAAAGGGGATAGGGAGGTACATAGATATTTAATTTATAGTATCTGGGATCGCCAGGCCAACATTCCAGGTGTTCTGCCAAATATGTTGGCAAGAACACAGACCATCTGGAAAGGTGCTTACAAAGAGAGCCAAAACTATTTTCTAACCAATTACGGTCAGTTAAAATACAAGTTTGAATATAGAATTGATGTAGTAATTTTCCAAATGAAAACTGTGTTCACTTTAAGGACTTCAGACAATAGGATGCAAATCAACTGCTTTAATTTAAGGCAACTTATTTTTAAGTTTTTCAATTTAGAATGCTTTTTAAGAACGTTGTCCTTCAAAACTGGATTTTAAAAATTTGAACTCTTAGGAGCTTGGATTCCGATATGAATGCCTTAAATTTTAAAGTTGCACTGTATGCCTCTCAACAGCTAACATAAGCATTTCTCCAACATGGTACACTCCAGATGTTTTGGACTGCAACTCCCATCAGTCACCATCACCTTGGCTATGGTCAGTAATAATGGGAGTTGCAGTCCGAAACATCCAGAGGGTATCCAGTTCACAACATCCAGAGGGCATCACATCAGGGGGAAATGACCTCTGTTGTCTCAGGAAAGGCCTGCTTTACAATTTAAACTGTGCTTTGTGCTAGAGACATTTTGGGACTCTAAAATGACTCCCAAGAGATGGAGCTGAGTGGAAGATGGAAAGGAGGAATCATGCTGAATAAGAAAGTTCATATTTAACTCAAGGAAGAGGTAAAAAGAAAGCCCTCTATAAATCTAAATCAGGTGTTTTCAGAACCGGCAAAGGTTTTTTTGGGTAGCTTTGTTCAGCTTGTCAGCACAAGACAGCTGTAGTATTACCTTCAACTGTGGTTAGCAAAATTTATCCCCAGGTGACCACAGCACATGGCTCTTAATCACCTGAGTTTGAGAAAGTTTTGGGGCTACAACTCCAGGAATCCCCTGTTCAGGTTGGTTACTATGCTATGGTAAGACAAATCCTACGCAACTGTCCTACTCAAATCTTACTCAAGTTTGGATCACTCCCAATCTCTGCCAATATAACACTGTTTTGCTTTTTGGGAATGAAGATTGAAAAATCTTTATCACATTTTTCTTCGCCTTTTGAAGAATGAAACAGTATGCTGCACTGACCATAGAAGGGTTGTGTGTATTTGCTATTGCAACAAGGTATACAGGATCTAGCATCCTCAGAATCTCAGTTTTAAGCTTTTTAAATTTTCTTGTCCTTAAGCACAAGAAGGTGAGCTTGAAAAGGTGCAGGCAATGTCCACTGAAATATGGATGAGTAACAACTTGGTGTAGCTCTTCATCTGTCCTCAAGGCACCTCATTCTGCAGTGTAGTCCTACCACTATAGTCCTGTATGGCTCATTGAAGTGGAAGAGGCATGTCTCATTAATTCTGGTAATAAACATGATTGAAAGCATTCTAGAGTTTAAAAGAATGGACAAGTGCCTGAGTTTTTTTGCATTGGGACAAGAGCAGTAGTACGACATGTTTGTAACCCATTGTGGTGGGAGTTAGAAAGGTGGGGATGCATTGGACCTTCTTGCTGTGACTGAGGAGGGCATGTGCTGCTCTTTCCAGATGTATGTTTCTGATAGGTCCAAAACACACTGCAGAAATAATCCAGTTCGAGACCGCTTTAACTGCCCTGACTCAGTGCTAGGGAATCCTGGGAATTGTAGTTTATTGTGGCACCAGAGTTCTCTGACAGAGAAGGCTAAATGACTCATAAAACTACAGTTCTCAGAGTTCCTTAGCATTGAGCCAGGGCAGTTAAAGCAGTCTCAAACTGGATCATTTCTGCAATGTGTTCTGTACTGTAGAGGATGATAAAGCTCCTTGGAATGGGGGTAATTTCTGGCCATGCTGGTTGGGGTTTTCTGGAAACTGTAATCCACAAAGGAATTCTGCCAGTCTCTGGTTATGCACTCATGGGATGTAGAAAAGAAAGATGATTTTATTCTTGAAAATAGCCCAATGTCTTTTGCCCTGAAAATATTATGGCCTTCTTTAGGAGGTTAAAAGTGTAAAATTGACCTAGGAGTATTGTAAAAAGAGTGTCTCCAAAGCTTATGCCTGGCAACTGATAGGTATAAGCTTTGGAGAGACACTTTTTAAAATTCCTGCAGGTTGATTTTCAAGTTGTAATCTCCTGAGGAGGGTCATAAAAATATTTTCAGGTCGAAATGCTTTGGGTTATTTTCAAGAATAAAAACATCTTTCTTTACTACATCCTGAGACTTTTTTTCTTTTCTACACCACATTCATTGGATGTTTCCAGACCTCTTTGCACTCATGGGGGCTCAGAGATCACTGTAGGCTCACTGTCCTTTGCTTCCTTCTTTGTACCACAGGCACAGACTGATGCTCCCTCTCTGGGAGAATCCAGCAACCTTCAGGCGAGGTCAGAACCTTAGACTGAGAATGGGGAGGCCAGGTCTGCCTTTCCTCCCCACCCCAGCACTGTGGAACTCTCAGGGAAACTCTGGTCCATCAGGCATCAAATGGGGTCATCTCTGTCCTGCAGAAGCCTGTCCAGGCCCCCTTCTCTGCTTGAGTTAGGAGAGCAATAAACTCTGGAGGTAGGATGACTGGAATCTCCCATTCCTCCTTCTTTTCTGTATACTGACTGACACTGGAGCTTCTAGAGCACAATAAAGGACAATTTTGTACTTTCCTTGTCTGTGTCTCTTTCTTTCTTGGGTTGAATAAATAGACGGTGAAGTGATGTAGTAGTTTTAGCACATAGCTTTATTTCCTCGGTAAAAAAAAACAACACTTCGAAGTGGTTATCAAGTTTAATTTTCTGCTTGTATCCTGGATCATAAAGAGATATCTTAGAGTTACACTCATAAAAGTGCTTAGAAAACCACAGAGTTCTGGGTTGGTCTCTTTTCATATAGGTAAACTGAGAGGAGTGGGGGGATACTTGAACATCTGATAAAAAGACCTCTAGGTCTCAACCTGTTATCAACAGCTCTGCTCAGTTTTTGTAAATTCAGGGAGGGGGCTTCCTTGATTGAGTCTGTCCACCTGTACAAACAACAACAAAGACACAGAGGATGCTTGAACTGATAAAAATAGAAATCTGCTAATGGCTATGATATGTTTTGGGAGGCAATGGGTTTTTACTTTATCCCTTGGTTTATTTATGGGGCACACTTTACACAGTGCATTGGAAATCAGCAGTGGAAACTTGGTTAAAAAGAACAGCACAACTTATAACAGCACCATTGTCTTCTAGGGGGGCAGTAGTGTTTGTAGCAAAAACGACAAACAGCACTTTAGCTGTTCCTTGGTCACTTAGTGGGTCTCTATGGCTGAGCAGGGATTTGAACCCTGGTCTCCAAAGTTGTAACCCAATGTCCAAACCACTACACCACACTGGCTCTCCCTAACTTTCTATGTCCTTCTTAAAATGATGCATGCAGAACTGAATACTACTTAGATGAGGTCTGACTAGCACAGAATATAATTAGACTATTCCTTCCCTTGACTTAGAAACTACAGATTTATTAATGCAGGATAAAATGCTATTTGCCTTCTTTCCTGCAGCATCACACTGCTAGGTCATGTTCAACAATAATCCCAAGGTCCTTATCATGTGCATTATTGCTAAGCGAAGTAGCCCCCATCCTATACTTGTGTATTTTTTGTGTGTGGCCTAACTGTAGAATTTTGTGTTTGTTTCTTTTGAATTTCATTCTATAGTTTCAGTCCAGTTTTCTAGTTTATCAAGGTCATTTTGAATTTTGTTCCTAATCATCCAAAGTGTTAACTACCCCTGTAAACTTGATAAGGATTCTCTTCTGCCACCTCCATCTAAGTCACTGATAAACATGTCTAAGAGTGATGGTCCCAGGAAAGAACCGAGTAGTACTCTGCTTGAGACTTCTGTTTGAAGCACAGCCATTGAACAGTCTTTGAACACAGTTTTCCAAACAATTATGGATCCCTCTGATAGTGTTTTTCGTTTATTCCAAATGCCATCAACTTACGTGCTAATCAAAATATCATTGGAGATTTTATCAAATGTTTTGTTGAAATCCAAATAAATGACATAGAATCATAGAATCATAGAGTTGGAAGAGACCACAAGGGCCATCCAGTCCAACCCCCTGCCATGCAGGAATTCCCAATCAAAGCATCCCCGACAGATGGCCATCCAGCCTCTGCTTAAAGACCTCCAAGGCAGGAGACTCCTCTACTCTCCAAGGGAGTGTGTTCCACTGTCGAACTGCCCTTACTGTCAGGAAGTTCCCCATAATGTTGAGGTGGAATCTCTTCTCCTGCAGCTTGCATCCATTGTTTCGGGTCCTAGTCTCTGGAGTAGCAGAAAACAAGCTTGTTCCCTCCTCAATATGACATCCCTTTAAATATTTAAACAAGGCTATCATATCACTCTTAACCTTCTCTTCTCCAGGCTAAACATCCCCAGCTCCCTAAGTCGTTCCTCGTAGGGCTTGGTTTCCAGACCCTTCACCATTTTAGTTGCCCTCCTTTGGACACACTCCAGTTTCTCCACATCCTTTTTGAATTGTGGTGCCCAGAACTGGACACAGCATTCCAGGTGAGGCCTGACCAAAGCAGAATAGAGTGGCACTATTACTTCTCTTGATCTAGACACTATACTTCTACTGATGCAGCCTAAAATTGCATTGGCCTTTTTAGCTGCTGCATCGCACTGTTGACTCATGTTCAACTTGTGGTCCACCTGGATTCCTAGATCCCTTTCACACGTACTCTCATTCAGCTAGGTGTCCCCCATCCTATATCTGTACTTTTCGTTTTTCCGCCCTAAGTGCAGTACCTTACATTTCTCCGTGTTGAATTTCATTTTGTTAGCTTTGGCCCAGATTTCTAGTCTGTTCAAGTCATTTTGAATTTTGATCCTGTCCTCTGGGGTATTAGCTACTCCTCCTAATTTGGTGTCGTCTGCAAATTTGATAACTATGCCCCCAATACCGTCATCTAAGTCATTAATAAAGATATTGAATAGCACTGGGCCCAGGACAGAGCCCTGTGGCACCCCACTGGTCACTTCTTTCCAGGTTGAAAAGGAGCCATTGTTGAGCACCCTTTGGGTTCGGCCAGTCAACCAATTACAAATCCATGTAACAGTTACTTTGTCTAGCCCACATTTTACCAGCTTGTTTGCAAGAATGTCATGGGGAACCTTGTCAAAGGCCTTACTGAAATCAAGATATACTATATCCACAGCATTCCCTTCATCTACCAAGCTGGTAATTTTATCAAAAAAAGAGATCAGATTTGTCTGGCATGACCTGTTTCTCTGAAACCCATGTTGACTTTTTGTGATTATAAAATTACCTTCCAGATGTTCACAGACTCTCTGTTTAATGATCTGCTCCAGAATCTTTCTGGGTATTGATGTCAGACTAACTGGACGATAATTGTTAGGATCCTCTTTTTTCCCCTTTTTGAAGATGGGGACAACATTTGCCCTCCTCCAGTCCGCTGGAACTTCTCTTGTTTTCCAGGAGTTCTCAAAGATTATTGCCAATGGTTCCGATATTACGTTTGCCAGTTCTTTTTATACCCTTGGATGTAATTCATCTGGTCCTGGAGACTTATATTCATTTAGATTAACCAGGTATTTCTGTACTATCTCTTTACTTATTCTGTGCTGAAATTCTCCTATTGTGTCCTCTGCTCCATTATCCTCAGGTTGAGCACCCTTTGCCTTTTCTGAGAAGACTGAAGCAAAGAAGATGTTGAGTAATTTTGCCTTTTCTCTGTCCCCTGTTAACTTTTTGCCATCTTCTCCACACAGTGGCCCTACCATTTCCTTCTTCCTTTTGCTGCTGACATACCCAAAAAAGCCCTTTTTATTGTTCTTAACCTCTCTAGCAAGCCTGAGTTCATTTTGCGCTTTAGCTTTTCTGACTTTACTCCTACACGTGCTAGCTATTTGCTTGAATTCCTCTTTGGTGATTTCCCCATTTTTCCATTTCTTATACATGTTCCGTTTAAAACATAGTTCAGTTACAAGTTTCTTAGTCATCCATCCTGGTTTCTTGAGACACCTCCCATTTTTCCTTCTCGTTGGCACGGTTTGAAATTGTGCCTTCAGTATCTCCCTTTTGAGAAACTCCCATCCGTCTTGAACTCCCTTCTCTTTTAGTATTCCTGTCCATGGGATCACCCCCAGTATTTCTCTAAGTTTAGTAAAATCAGCTTTCCTAAAGTCTAGAATGCGTGTCTGACTGCCTGGCCTCTCCTTTCCACTGTATAATAAACTCCAGGAGAACATGATCACTCCCACCTAAGGATCCAACCACTTGCACCCCATTAACTAGGTCTTCCCTGTTAGTTAGGATCAGATCCAAAATAGCTGACTTGTTGCCTCTTCCACCTTTTGGACAATGAAATTGTCTTCGAGGCAAGTGAGGAATTTGCTAGACCTTGAGGATTTTGCTGAGTTTGACTTCCAGCAAATATCAGGATAGTTGAAGTCACTCATCACTACTATATTTCTCCTTTCTGAGTGTGTGGTCATCTGTTCTAGGAAGGCATCATCCAATTCTGCTTGAGTTGGGGGTCTGTAGTAGACTCCCACACTAGCATCCCTGTTGTTTCCCTCCTCTTTAATTTTTATCCAGATGCTCTCCACCTGGCTTCTAGGATTGATGTCCTGGATTCCTCACTGGTGTAAATATCCCTGACATATAATGCTATTCCTCTCCTGTTTGGCCTGTTTCTCTTGAAAAGGTTATACCCCTGTATTTCTACATTCCAGTCATGAGACTCATCCCACCAGGTTTCAGTGATGCCTATTATATCATATTTGCTTTGTTGTGCTAGGAGTTCAAGTTCATCTTGCTTATTTCCCATGCTCTGTGCATTAATGTAGAGACATCTAAGACCGTATGTCCCCTTTACTTGCTGCCTGTGCATGTTTTTTTGCCTCCCACTGTTGGGTCCCTGTACTGTATGCCTTCTTTCCTCTATGACAGTTTGACTTTTTTCCCCAGTCCTTTTGTCTTCCAGGACGCTGTCTCCCTTCCCCACATAACATCTACATCATTCCCACCATCTACTAAACTGCTAAAAAAAACAAAAAACAAGATTATTTGGCAGGATTTGTTCTTGATGAACTCAAGCTGACTGTATTGTCATCAGATCATTACTGTCATCCATATACTTGCAAATAGACCTCCTTTCTAGTATTTTCCCCTGGTATTGAGGTCAGGTTGACTGATCTGCAGTTCCCAGATTTTATTTTTGTCCTTTTTGAAGAGAGGGACAGTGGACGTTATCACACCAGGGGTCTCAAAGCAGCAAGAAAAGCAGCATGGAATCAATCCAGAACCATACCGGAATGATTCTGGTCGCGCAGCCGTAATTCCTCTTTGAAAGAGGAATTACAAAGAGCTGGAATGATGCAGCGATGGCGCAGGGATGATGCAGGGATGGGCGGGGTTTGCTGCGATGTCATCTGATCACAGGGGCAAAGGATCCAGAATAATGCAGCGATGGTGCAGGCATGGGGCTGCTTTAGACCCCGTGTGATAACGTCCACTGTTTGCTCTGCCACAGTCATCAGACACCTCAGCCATTCTTCATGATTTCTAAAAATTGACAAGTACAGTAGCTTAAAGTGTAAATAAGCATTTTCCTTCAGTACTTCAAGTCTGGCACTGAAGAATTGAATCCATGTAGGGTAACTAGGTGCTTCCTGTCTATCTCCTTATCAGTTTTGATTTGAAATTCAGATCCCTTATCAAGGTCTCTGCAAATGCATGGATGCACATAGTCCTCTTTTTTGGAGGAGAAGGGAACTGAAATAAAATAAAATAGATATTGAGGAGTGTGATCTGTTGGCATTTTACTATCCTTACTGAGCAGCAACCTGTTTCTTTGAGCATTCTCTTGCTTCAAACAAATTTCCTCCTCTGTTCCAATACAAAAACGCTTGTGACATTTTTAAAAGTGTGGGAAAATATTTCACTTTCTCAGAATATTCTTCTCAGTGACCTTAAAGTAGTAATTGTGGAACAAAGAGATTAGAATGAGTTACAATATATTAGCAAATTCCTGCCTTATCACCAAAAATTTGCATCAAGACAATAGATACATACATTGGTTGATTGGCTTATTTAATCATGCTAAGATGGTGATGTAATCACTATTGGTACTATGCCTCTGGGGACCAGGATTCGATTCTCAACTCGACCATGGAACCCCCTGGGTGACCTTGGGCAAGTCACATGCTCTCAGCCTCAACGGAAGGCAATGGCAAGCCCCCTCTGAACAAATCTTGCCAAAAAAACAGCATTATAGGTTTACCTTAGGGTCGCCATAAATTGGAAACAAGCTGAAGACACACAACAACAAACTTTATGCATTTAACTTCCTTCTAGCATCACTGTCAACAATCTCACTCCCAACTTATTCATCCTTTCAAAACTTTATGCCATCATAAATATGTTAGACTTTAAGGTACCATAGGATGCTTTGTTACTCTAGGCATCTGGTTTTCACTGTAGAGATGTGAGAGTTGGAGTAACATCACTCTTCTGTCCATAGAAAATATGTGGCCAGTTCAGAAGTATCTGCTATTTCTCTTGCCATATTGTAACTCTCTACCTCTAATAGAGTGTAACTAATCCAGGGGTAGCCGTGTTGGCCATATAGCAAAGTACAGTATCATCCAAAATCCACAAAATGGTGATACCTTTATCGGATCCACCAAAATGCACATTGCACATGTTGCAAGCCGTTGAAGCTCCACCGTCTTCTTCATCAGGCAAAGGTGTTAAAAATGTTACAGGAGAAAGAAAGAAAAAATACTGATGATGTTACTCATAATCCTGCATTTGGTCAAGATGTTGCAGTTGTTGTCCTTAGTTCAGATTGTATGGAAAGGTATTCATTCAGGTGGGCTGCTCCTCCTAGCCATGTGGGTGCTGGGAGATTCAGTCTAGGAAACAAACTTGAAAATCCAGTTGCAAAATAAAAGCTACTGGCCTTGACATCCACTTGGTCTCATCTTCTTTGAGAAGTCACATGCCCCTTTGTTAGGAAGAGAAAAGTGAATTTCTCCATGCTTTGTATCAGGAAAAGTTTTAGGTGTTGTTAAGGTAACAGCTTTCTTTCTTCTGTGTCATTTTAAAACAAATTTGCCTGATGAAGAAGCCAGTGGAGTTTTGGAAAGCTTGTAACATGTATATTTAATTTGAAGGTATAGAAAGTGAGTAGAGGGTAAGTTAGTTAGGAAAAGAGGGAAAGAATTGAAAAAGTTAAAGGAAAGAACAAAGGGATGTTGGATAGTGAGAGCTGGAGGAGAGAGAAGGTCAAAGAAGGGAAAAGAGGTGAGAGATAGAGGAAGTAAAGTGAGAGGATAAAAATAAAGGAAGGAAAGGGAAGAATTTTATGGAAGGAAAGAATGATAGTATAACAGAAGTAAGATTAAGAATTAAGTAAAAACAAGTGGTAGGTATTTTTTTTCTTTCTTTCCTTTGTTAGTTGGTTAGTTGTCTTGTAAATGTGCATGTTAATGTATGTAATTGTAGGTTAATGTGTTAGTGTTTGTATATGTTGAATGTATATGCGAATATAAGACTAATAAAAATATATTAACACAAGAAATAAAGCTTGTAACATGTATAATGTGCATTTTTGGTTTGCCCCATAAAGGTATCACTGTTTTGTGGATTTTGGATGCGAGTGTAAGCAAGTGTAACCAACTCAGTCCCATGTAAGGCTTAAGTGAAAAAGAACAGGAGCAGCTGCCTTTGAGGGCTGAGGAGAAAGTCGTAATAGTTATACTATTATGAGGTCTGTATTTGAACCAGAACTACACTGTAGTTCTGGTTTTCACTGTTGTTTTCTATGGGCAACTGTATCTCTCATCCAGAAGCATTTTTGCTAGGACTACAGCTCCCAGAATCCCCAGCCAATGTTACTAATTCTGCCAGGAGGAAAGGGGGAGTTGTAGTCCCAAAAAGTAACTTTTCTAAAAAAAAAAATTCCGATGGTGTTCCTTATATAAAATGGCAAAATCAAGGTTTGCTATTTAGAATTTGTCCTTTTTAAAAATATTTTTCAATCTGTGGATGCTTCAATCTGTGGATAAAGAATCTGTGGATACAGAGGGCCAACCGTAAAAATAGTGCAGTTTGACACCACTGTAACTATCATGGCTCCATCCTACAGAATCCTGGAGATTTGTAGTTTTGTGAGGCACTAGCACTCTTTGGCAGAGAATGCTTAAGACCTTGTAAAACTACAAATCCCAGGATTCCTTAGAATGGAGCTACACCACTTAAAAGTGGTGTCAAACTGAATTATTTCTACAGTGTAGATGCACCCTTGCAAGTCAGCTTCAAAAACAAGGCAATTATTTTAAGCCAAAATATTCAGACAGGCTTTTACTATATAATAGCGAGGTGGCTTTTATTTAGGATGCGTGTTATAGAGTATATGTGTTTTAGTTACGGCTTGCTTTTTGTTTTTAGCGTATATAATTTTATACCATTTTTGTTTTGATGTTTGTAATTATTTTAAAACTTTTATTGTAAAATTTTAAAAATATTTTTATTTGTGAGCCACCTTGAGTGGGGAGAAAGGCAGCATAAAAATGGAATAAATAAATAAATACATAAATAAAATTGGCGACAGCTTAGAGCAGGTGTAGGCAACCTTTCCCCTTTAAGGGCCAAGGGACTTCAGCTCCCAGAATCCCAGGAGCTATTGACCAACATGGGGCTATTGGCAAAAATGGCTGAGGCTTCTGGGAGCTGAAGTCCCTCGGCTCTTAAAGGGGAAAGGTTGCCTACCCCTGGCTTAGAGTAATGGTTTGGATGTTGGACTAGGACTCTGGAAGACCAGAGTTCAAATTTCAGCTTGGCCATGTAAACCCACTGAGTGACCTTGAGCAAGTCACACTCTCTCAGCCCCAGGGGAAAGCAATGGCAAAGCCCCTCTGAATAAATCTTGCCAAGAAAACCCTATGACCTTAGAGTCGCCATAAGCCTGAACTGACTGGAAGGCAATGAGCAGCAATTTTGTTTTAAATTTTATTGATTTTTTCCCCTTTTTAAATGTTTTTATCTGTGAGCCGCTTTGGGTCCCTTCTGGGAGAAATAAAATAAAATAAAATAAAATAAAGGAAGATTTTGTTTATTTTGTTTTTAGTATATTAGTAAATTATTTTATTGTTTCATAGTGTGGTGTTTTATTGTTCACTTTTTATTGGATATGTTTTGAAGTACCGCCTTTTGGTGGAGAGGGTGTTATAAATAAATGTTGTTATTGTTTATTAAATAAAATGAAGTTTTTAATAATTTGTTGTTGTTATTTAGTAAATAAAATGAAATTTTAACAAGTTGTTGTTGTTATTTATTAAATAAATAAAATGAATTTTTAACTATTTAACTATTTATTATTGTTGTTATGTATTAAACAATTTATTATTGTTGTTGTTATTAAATAAATAAATAAAATGAAATTTTAACAATTTATTATTGTTATTGTTATTTATTAAGTAAATAAATTGAAATTTTAACAATTTATTATTGTTGTTAGTTATTAAATAAATTGAAATTTTAACAATTTATTATTGTTGTTATTAAATAAAATAAAATGAATTTTTAACAATTCATTATTGTTATTTATTAAATAAATAAAATGAAATTTTAATAATTTATTATTGTTGTTAGTTATTAAAAAATGAAATTTTAACAATTTATTATTGTTGTTATTAAATAAACGAAATTTTAAGAATTTATCATTGTTGTTGTTGCTATTTAAAATGAAATTTTAACAATTTGTTATTGTCGTTATTTGTTAAATAAATAAAATGAAAATTTAACAATTTATTATTGTTGTTATTAAATAAATAAAATGAAATTTTAACAATTTATTATTAGTATTAGTATTAGTATTATATACATAAAATGAAAATTTAACAATTTATTATTTATTATAATTAATTATTTTATATATATATATATATATATATATATATATAATTGAAATTTTAATAATTTGTCAACTTCATCATCATCATGAAATGAAATGCAATGAAATGAATAAATAAATAAATAAATAAAGGCTCTCCCTAGGGCCTAGGCCAAGGGTGGCACCTATTTCCAACTTTACCGGAAGTCCCCTCTAGCCCCCCCTCCAACACTCTATGGCGGATATGGCGTAAGAGCGGGGGCGCCGTGAGGTCACTTCCACAAGGAGCTAAGATGGCGAGCCGCGCGCTGCTGGTGGCCCGAGGAGGGCTGTACGGCGTCGTCGGTGAGTGAGAACGGTCGGGATGAAAGAGCCGCGCAGGAAAAAATAAACAAAAGCCCCACGGCTTATTTCTCCCTGTCCTTCTGTCAGGCTCTCCCACCTTTGGAGCGCTCAGCCCTTGACCCTTTGGCGCTGCTATTCGGTTCATTACGGCGTCCGGCTGAGTAGCGTGGAAGGGAAGGAGACCTTCACGGGAGCCGAACCTGTGCGCATGCGCTCTCTCTCTCTGCGGGCTTCTCTGCAAAGTGTTAGGGACTAGAATAGTGGAGTTGTTATTAACGCCTTCGAGGCGATCTCGACCCCTGGCGACCCTGGGCCTATACAGACTGCCAGAAATAATCCAGCTTGAGAGCACTTTAACTGCCCTGGCTCAGTGCTAAGGAACCTTGGGAACTGTAGTTTATTGTGGCACCAGAGCTCTCTGACAGAGAAGGCTCAGTGTCTCAGAAAAAACTACAATTCCCAGGATTCCCTAGCACTGAGCTAGGACAGTTAAAGTGGCCTCGAGATGGATTATTTCTGGCAGTCTGTACAGGCCTCCTGTGGAGGAGACATCTCCAAGACCCCTGCCCTCCCCTGCTCCACTCAGGTCCTGTAAGACCCTGGAGACCCAGGTTCAAATCCCCTCCAGGCCCTGGAGTGCACTGGGGGCCCTTGAAACAATCATCTGCTGTTGCTGTTGTGTATCTTCAAGCTGTTTCCGAGTTAAGGTGACCCTATTATGGTGTTTCCTTGGCAAGATTTATTATGAAGGGCTTTGCCATTGCTGAGATCCCCTGAGGCTGAGAGAGTGTGACTTGCCCAAGGTCACCCAGTGGGTTTCATGGCCAAGCAGGAATCAAACCCTGGTTTCCTAGTCCAACACTCAAATCACTATGCCATGCTGGTTCTCTTAAGAACAGTATCACAGTACAGTACATTCTTTGTTGTTCTGTTCCTCCAAGTAGTTTCTGACTTACAGCAGCCCAGGGTTTTTTTGGCAGGATTTGTTCAGTGGGGGTTTGCCGTTGCTGTCCTCTGATATTCTGCTTTAACTGCTATGGCTGCCTCCTGTGGAATTGTGGGGTTTGTAGTTCAGTGAAGCCTAAGAGCTCTCTGGCTGAGGAATCACTATACGCCACTATAATACTGCCCTGCCTAGAGCTGCATCTGCATTGCAGAAATAATGCAGTTTGGTACCACTGTAACTGTCCTGGCTCAATGCTATGGAATTCTGGGGTTTGTAGTTTTGTGAGATGTTTCACCTCCTCTGTGAGAGAGCTCTGGTGCCACAACAAACTGTAATCCCCAGGATCCCATAGCATTGAGCCATGGCAGTTAAAGTGGTGCCGAACTGCATTATTTCTCCAGTGTAGATGCAGCCCTGGTTTGACCTCACAGGGTTGTTGTGAGGTTAACGTGGGCATGAGGAAAAGTAATGTCAAATCCAGGTTTTCCTTTGTTGTTGCTGTTCCTTTGTGGGCAAAGCAATGGTGCTATCTGTGGGTCCCATTAGTGGGTCATCCCATGGTAGTTTTTGTTCCTCCTCTCACATCCAGAGGTGATCCTAAATATTTGTCATTGCTGAATGTTAGATAGATTTTAGTGGCAGAGTGAATGGGACTAAGGCAGTTGCTTTACTTCACTTAATTTCCCAACCTTTTAGCAGCGACTGGGCTACATGGACCCCTCCCTGTATTGCTGGACTACATTTCCCATCATTCCAAACTGTAGGCTGTGCTGTTTCAACTGGGTGGGAGCTGATGGCCAACAAGAAGGCCCCATGTTTCCAATCTCTCTATTTATAGCAGGGGTAGGCAACCTTTCCCCTTTAAGGGCCGAGGGACATCATCTCCCAGAAGCCTCAGTCATATTGGCCAATAGTCCCATGTTGGACAATAGCTCCTGGGATTCTGGGAGCTGAAGTCCCTCGGCCCTTAAAGGGGAAAGGTTGCCTACCCCTGATTTATAGTAAAGCAGTCTCTCAGCCTTCTTGCTGGAGTTGGATGCTATTGCTTTGAAGGCTTTCCTTGGTGTCCTGTGTTGCCTTAGGAGTCTTTCTGTAAGTGCTCTGCAACTGAGTTAAAGTTTTGGTATATCCAGCCTCCATCCCTCTGTTGACTCTATAGCTTTAAACTCTCTGGGTTATGCCTCATGGTCTCATAAAGTGGATGGTGCGATTATGTATATGTTCCTGTGTGTTTACAGTAGAATCATAAAACAGTGCCATAACTGTTGGCCTTGGATTTTATGCATCAAGGTTGCAGCATGGAATATCAAGATTTTCCCTTCCCCAACAAAGTAAGGTGTTCAATGCTGCATCGTATTTTAAAAATATTAAGTGTGCATTGACTTGTTTTTAATTACTTATCCCTGAGGTTAAAACATAGATATGAGAGGGAAAGGAATAGAGGGCAGGAAGGGAGACTTGAATGTCCAAAGATAATGCATTTATTACAAAGCATTGCATTGAACAAAAATAGAACATTGTAATGACAGAAGATTTCTGTCATGATGCTGATGGTCCATTGTGTATGTGTTGCAGGCTTGCGTGGTTGTCAGTCTCGTCCCCTGCAAGGTGTTCTAGCCACGGTAAGAAGAACTCTGGTCTGGGGTCTAGTATGGGATTAAAAGTTGTATTTTGGAGAATCCTGACAGACCCTAATGTCTCTGTTTTGTTTTCTGCAGCTTTCTCTGCCTTGCTCAGCCTTCTATGGGCAAACTTTCGTAGTGCGAAGTTTTGCAGTTGAAGCAAAGAAGATATACGTACGGGACAAACCACATGTCAATGTTGGGACCATTGGGCACGTGGACCATGGCAAGACCACGTTAACAGCAGCTATCACTAAAAGTAAGAGCTGAGGACAGTTGGGAATTCTCCTTTGTTCTTTGGGTATTTGGCTAATTATAAGAAAACCAGAGAGAGGTAGAGAATTGATGTTTCCAGCCATGCCACACTTTGATTCTCTAAAACAGGGTTAGATAACTTTTCTTCCTATAATGGGCCATGACCCAGAAGGGAAAATGCAAAGTCGTTGGAACTGCCAGTGGGTGGAACCTGGTTTAAATGTTAGTGGAGTTTGTTGCAGGTGGCATTGAAAAGAGTTCCCATAACTTCCGACATCCTGGAAGTTGGCTTGTTCCATTATATGCTGTCAGTGGGATCCATGGTCTCAACTCTCCTGTGCCTGGGTTTGGTATTCGAGGGCTCCAGCTTTCCAAGAATCAAGAGTCTTGACTTCCACCACCTTCACAGCTTTCAAAACTTTCAGACTAAGGCAACTGGAGGCTGGACTCTAAGGATCTCCCATCTGCATCACTCCAGTCTCCAAAAGCACATATACTTTGCCTGCCTTCTAAACTGGACACAGTTGAAGGCTTCCTGAGTCCCAGCCTTTTTAGCAGTTAGAACTGCTAGAGAGCTTTGGCCGATCTTGTGCCATGCATCTCACTGACCCCTCCCTGCCTTGCACAAGCCAGACCATAAGGAAATCACTTGAGGTGTCTGAACTATAGAACTTGGAAGAGTTAGGTTTTTAGACTATCACTCTCAGAATCTTCCCACTAACCAAGATGACTATGTACGTTTTCCAGGCTTGGGCAGGGAAGATTCTGTCATTGTTCAGATGGGTGAAAAGGGTGTTCAGCAGCTAGTCCCTCAGCCCTTGCTCAGTCGAAAGTATGGCCATTGTTGCTTTTGATCATCAGTGCCCTACTGAGAAGACACGACAATCAGCTTTTTTTCTTGAAAACTGAAGAATTCCCCCTCTCCCTCTCTTCTTTTGTTCCTTCCAGTTCTTGCTGAGGCTGGAGGTGCCCAATTTAAGAAATATGAAGATATTGATAATGCGCCAGAAGAGAAGACCCGTGGTATCACAATCAATGCTTCCCATGTTGAATATGCAACAGCCAATCGCCATTATTCTCACACAGATTGCCCTGGGCATGCTGATTATGTCAAGGTACGTGTGAGAAGGTGGGATCCCATAATATCCCTGAAAACCCATATTCATCATCCAAAATCTTTTTCAGAAGGGATATGCTGATAATACTTGTTGCATTTGAATCCATCAAGAAATACTGCAAAGCCTTTTTAAATACTTTCGTTGTAGTAAACATATTCATGCAAGCCACTTCAAGTTAAGGGGTTGATTTTTCAAAGGGGTTCACATTTGCATGAGACTATAATCTGACATGCTCTTTTTGTTTTCTCCTTAGAACATGATTACAGGGACAGCACCACTGGATGGCTGTATCTTAGTGGTGGCAGCAACAGATGGCCAAATGCCACAGACAAGGGAGCACCTTCTGCTTGCTAAACAGGTGATATGGGGCTGGGGTGGAGATTTATAGAGTGATTTGAGACCTCCTTCTGACAATATGGGGGTATCTCTTTCAAGTGAGGGAGTGGTAACTTGGAGAAAGGATGATGTAGAGATAGATCTCATCCTTCTATTTTCCACACCAGATAGGTGTGAAGCATGTTGTGGTGTACATCAACAAAGCTGATGCAGTCGATGATTCAGAGATGTTGGAGTTGGTAGAACTGGAGATCCGTGAGCTTCTCACAGAATTCGGCTATGATGGGGAGAAGACTCCTGTTATTGTAGGCTCTGCTCTGTGTGCTTTGGAGGTCAGTGGTGGGAATGGGCGGGAGTGGCTTGAAGCTCATTTTGTGTGAAATCTTTCCTTTCTTAATCTGTTGTGTCATCTCTCTCTCATCATTCATATTGTTCACAGCAACGAAATCCAGAGTTGGGCTTGAATTCTGTCATGAAGCTACTGGATGCAGTAGATACATATATCCCCCTGCCACAGCGTGAGCTCGACAAACCCTTCTTGCTTCCCATAGAGCATGTTTACTCTATACCAGGTACTAAGCCTCATAACATGGCCACCCTATACACACAGAGTGCCATTAGTTAGGGATCTGGAGTAGTAGGTGGTCATTCTGTTGCTTATTTTGGGAGCCACTCTGGTTGCATGGCCCATGTTACATGGGGACTTTGGAAATGTCAATTTTATTCTCCACTGCAAAAGATTCACTAAGTAACCATGGGCTAATCACACAGAGCTTGCTATCTCACAAGGTGGTTGCAAGAAAAAGTGTGTGTGTGGATGTTTATAGGGAAAAGGTGGGATATAAATGTTGGATGAAAGCATGCATCCTCACACATAACTACAGTGACAGGGCTCCATCTTCATTATGTCTGACAGAGCTGCCTGTGATCTTGTAACTGGTGTTCTCAACACATCCCATAGTCAGGAGAACGCTGCAGAATTCATTTCCCAGCTCATGGTCTTCAACACTTTGGGAGACCGAAGGTGCTGCAGATCACATGCTGGGAAATGCATTCTGCAGCATTCTCCTGGCTATGGGATGTGTTGAGAACACACAGCTGGACAGACCATCAGGGTTCTGCTACAACTTCTTGTCTCAGTACCCTATCCACCATCCCTGGGAGAGCACTATAGACATCAGTAATCTGATCTGCATTTCCTCAGAAAGCTTTTGCTTGGGCTGCTGCCAGGCTCAAAAGTTAGGTGTTTGGAGTCTTGATCAGTCATTAATGACCATAAATGTGAATCCCCAGCAGTTCCAAGATCGTAGGTCCAGCTCAGAATCTCATAACTACTGAACAGGATGCTAGCTGTAATTTAAAAATAGATACAGTAGCATTATTTATCTTACATTTTTCAGGGCGGGGAACTGTGGTAACAGGTACTCTTGAACGCGGCATTGTCAAGAAAGGAGAAGAATGTGAATTTTTGGGACACAATCGGAATGTGCGTTCCGTGGTGACTGGTAAGTGGTTTTCTGTGCGCCATCTTAACCTCCTGGTTCTAAACCTTAATTTTCCCATGATGTCAGTGGACCAATTATCACAGAACCACTGTGGTGGTTCTTATGTAAAAACATAACTACAGCAAAAGCCAGAACTGTGGCTTTTGTGGGCTGGGATGGCTGCAGACAGTTTATAGAGGGTAACAGCACTCTATTGGCTTCAGGTGTAGAGATGTTCCACAAACAACTGGATCGGGCAGAGGCTGGTGACAATTTGGGTGCTTTGGTGCGAGGGCTGAAGCGAGAGGATATACGGCGTGGGATGGTTATGTGCAAGCCAGGTTCCATCCAGCCACACCAGAAAGTTGAGGCTCAGGTAAGCAGATGTAGGTGAATTGAGTAACTTATCAAATTTTTGCTCCAGAGGAATGGAGGACAGAGAGTGGGTTGCATAGGGGCAATTATGGGAAATTCATGTCTTACAGAAGAATATGGGTTATCTGATATGTGCAAGAGCTAGTGATTGTCCTGAAGGCTTTCTTGGGAGCACACAGGGACATTCATAGGCTTTTCTAATGTTGCTAGGCTGGCAGCCTAAAAAGCATAGCTTTTCTGCACTGTACTGTTTCAACCAAAGCAAACATGTCACTTTCTTTTGCTAGGTTTATGTCTTGAGTAAGGAGGAAGGGGGTCGTCACAAGCCTTTTGTATCTAACTTCACACCTGTCATGTTTTCTCTGACTTGGGACATGGCCTGTCGTATAGAATTGCCTGCAGGGAAGGTGTGTATATATCTATCTCTTCTCCTTTTCCAACTCTTCTTTTCTACAAGCATTTTGGAAAGGCTGTATCTTGCTTTACAGCAGGAGTGGACAAAATGCGGCTTCCCAGCTGTTTTTGCCATCTCCTGGAATCATTAAAATTGCCCATCTTTGGTCTACAGTAAACATGCTGCACTGAAGTTAACTTGCCCACCATTACCGACCCTACATCCTCTTACTGTTTTTCTCCTCACGTCCCAAGACATGGAACGATCACTTTTAGTAAAGTGTTTTTCCAAGAAAACCCCATAAGTAGTCTGAAATGACTTGAAGGCACATCACAGCTGAAAGCTAGCATGATATAAATATTCAACTACAACTCTGGAGACGAGAATTTGAATTTCTGCTCAACCATGGAAACCCATGGGATGATCTTGGGCAAGTCACACTCTCAAAAAGACAAACCCCCTATGAATAAAGTTTGCCAAGAAAGCCCAAATACAAGGGCTGAACAGACTGGCAAAAAGAGCGAATGTCCCGGCAGCGTAGGGGCATGGCATTCAGACAGCATTTGCCCTGGGAAAATGCCGGGTTGGGGGCATGGTGTGTGGTTACCAGGTTTCCAACCCGGCAAGCAAAGGTGTGGAGGCAAGCTGCTCTCTTAAGGTCGCTCTAAGTCAGAAATGACTTGCGGCACACAATAACGCTACACACCTTGTGTAGGAAGACTGCTGCTTCCGGAAACTTCCAGCCAGTGAATTTCATTGTTTGAAACAGTATCTTTTCATGGAGTCCCACAAAAAAGGCATCATGCACGCACATCTCTCCCACTGATGCTTTCAAACAGGGATAGGAATTGTGTAGCCCTCCAGATTTCTTTGTTCATGTGATATTTCTTCCTTATAATTGTGAATAGGCATGATCCTGATTCTCATTTTTCCCTTCAGGAGTTGGTGATGCCAGGCGAGGACACCTCTCTTATTCTGGTATTACGGCAGCCCATGGTGTTAGAGGAGGGACAGCGATTCACACTGAGAGATGGAAGCAAAACCATTGGCACTGGTGTGGTTACAAAAACACTTCCCCTAGCTCCAGGTGATGAAGAAAAGTGGGCAAATTAAAGGGTGTTGTATATGTGGCTGTTTCCATCAGCCTGCCAGGTGGACTTTCAGAGCTGGGATTAAAAACTATTCTGGGAAATACTGCAGCTTTGTCAAAAACACCCCTGCCCTTCTGAAATTGTATCTCTGCAAATGGTTAGGCCCTCAGTCTTGCCACGAAGGAAAGAAGGCACTGACCTAATGTGCTTCATGCGGGGTGGGTTGGGGGTACAGTTGGTTAAATAAAAGACTGTAAAATTGATTGGGAGTACTGCTGTTATTTAAGGGGCAGGTAATAACATCACCTGTTGTAGGGATGCAGTGACTGAAGTGGTTAAGGCGGACTCTGTTGATTGCAAGATTGACAGTTCAAGGCCTGGGTGCTGCATGACAAGGTGAGCTCCTGTCACTAGTTCCAGCTTCTGCCAACCTAGCAGTTCAAAAGCATGCAAATGCAAGTAGATTAATAGGTACTACTTCGATGGGAAGGTAAAGAGCGTTCTGTGCAATCATGCTGGCCACATGATCACAGAGTGATCTCTGACAATGCTGGCTCTTCGGCTTAGTAACGGAGATGAGCACAGCCCCCTACGGTCAGACACGACTTGACAACCTTGTCAATGGGGAATACCTTTACCTTTAATAACTTCACCATGTATGGATGTGAGAGTTGGACAGTAAAAAAAAAAAAAAAAAGGAAGGACAATACTGACCATGGACAGGCAAAACTGAAGCTGTCATACTTTCGCTACATCATGAGAAGGCAAGGCTCACAAAAAGATAATAAAGCCAGGAAAGGTGGAGGGCAGGAGAAAGAGGAAGACCACACACCAGATGGCTAGACTCAATTAGGGAAGTCAGGGACATGAATCTACAAGACCTTAAGCAGAGCAGTGGATGATAGGAGAGCTTGGAGATCTGCAGGATCACTGAGTTGGGGGCAACTCAAGGGCAGTTAACAAACAATAACAACACTTTCCATTTTTTTTTCATTCCCCCCTTTCTGATAAGCTGAAAAGTCAGTTACACAATACAATGTAGTGAGCAGGTGCAGAGTAGCTGACATTTGTACTCTAGTCTTGCAGTTACTGTCACATAACCAAAAATTAAACCCTTATAAGCAAGCCTAAATATAAGGCACTAGAAACCTCAGAAAACATTAAACAGCCCTGTGGATTTTTACTCTGATAGTTTGTTTGCATGGTAACCATGGAGGGCAAATAAAGTTACAACACCTAGCAAAGTTTCTCTAATGAGTAGATTATGGGAATTGAAGTTAACTTTGTTTTCTTTTAGCATGTTCATTTCATTCCTAGCTTCTGCATTGCTATGCTGATTTTAGAAGTGAGTAGTTTTGTTAAAATGTATAAACGTTAGTAATGCTAGTTTTTGCAGGAGCATGTGGAACCTGGTTACTCATGCCCTCCATACCTGAACTGCAAGGTGTAACTGTCAGCTTGACATTTTATGATGGCACAAACTTTTGTATTGGTCCAAAGAAAATGAGTTGGAAACTATGAGTCCCCAAGGGAGGGAAACCTGCTGAAATGCTTAGAAAATAGCATCTGTCCAGGCCCCAGCTGTAAGGATGAGCAACTTGTCTATCTCAAACATTTGTTGTGCCAAACGATAACAGTAAACAATAGTTTGGCTAGAGTTTTTTATGAAAATGTGGGAACATTAATAAAGGGGTACTGCTGTTTACAAGTAGTCTGCTAATACTTGTGACTGGTGTGTAACTCATCATCTTGAAGTTACTCCCATTTCTTTTCAGCAAGTAACCTAGGCTTCTTTTCCACCCCAATAAGTCAGTAGTATTACAACTGTTTGTTCCACTCTGAACAGTGCTAAATCAGCTTTATGGTATGAGAAGGCAAGTGCTATTTAGCTAGCCATCTTTAGACTTCAGCAGCCTCCCCCTGCGGCATCAAATTAAACACCAGCCATATTGCCTTATTTGGAAAAATAAAACACATCCTGCCAACAGAAAAAAATCTGCCAGCTATTAGAAAAGTGATAGCAATCCAGGGGATGCAGATATATAGCACTATACAGCTGTTTGTCATTGTCACACAGCTGTTTGAAACACACTCCTGGCCAGTGCAGACAAGACCTGTCATGTCACATGTTCTGTCCCCCCATCTCCATTAGGTGCAACTACTTTTTTATACTGAAGCTCCTGTTTTGTAACGGGGGGGGGGGGGGGGGATCCTAAACTGTAGTTCTAGCTAAAGATGCAGATCTTTGTACACTGAACAAACTAGGTAGGCCTGTGAACAGAACCAGAAATCCTACTAAATCCTTTACAAGAGACTTAAGATTTCAGCATGTACTTTGTATACAAAGACAACTGTTATGAACAAACATTCCTTTGATGTTGAATTCTCCAGCATATACATAACCCTGTTAAAACCTAAGTTGCAGAACACATAAATCTGAGACTTGATTTTTGATAAAGGCCAATGTATTGAGCCTAATTTTGTGTGCCAGCCTGTTTCACAAATATGCTTGGTGGAGACAGAAGGAAAAAAAGAAAAAAGCTAAGACTTTATTTCAGTTCCCAAGAAGTTGTATACTTTCTTGTATTTTCATTTGAAACAGGACAGGAAGAATTGGTTCGCACGCTGTTTCCTGATCTGTGAGACCGAGTCTAAACTGCTCTAGGTCTATTGGTTCTTGCACATCAGTGATAGATGCTGGTTATGGCCATGGGACTCCTATACAGAATACTTACAAAAAAGCACCTATGACTTGTGTTAATTGGTAAACTGATGAACGTCAAGCAGCTGCCACAAAGTGAACTTCAGCTGAGTCCTAAGGTAGCCAAGAAAACCTTATGATTCAAGTCATAAAATTGAACCTGCACTCTGCAAATCTTCACACAAACCAAATTTTGTTCTTGCAGGCAAGAATGAGCTGTTGTACCACTTCACTGCTCAATGCAAGGAAGTAGCTGAAAACTGCAGTTTCTGAATATTTCAGTTTGGGTTTTGTTCTATGCAAAAATAAATAAAATGAACATGGATTTCTGCACAGAAAACACCTTTTCTGTGTAGAGATATTATCCACACAGAAAATGCATTTTCTAAACAAAAGACCCACATGCATTCTTTACAAAGAATAAATCCCAAATGGCAAAGATTCTTGCCCATCTAGGATACTCCTAAGGGTTTCCCCACACTTGAGAAAGCAATCTTAAAGTAAATTTTCTACATTTCTCTCCTTAACCACCTTTGCAAAAATTAAAGTGGAAGCAGAGCCTCCTGCCAAGACTGTCCTTGGCAGCAGGGATTCCATAACACTGATGACAAAGGCAAAGTCCTTCCAACATAATAGTTTGAATTGCAAAAATCAGTAGTTGGCCCTCCATAGCCACAGATTCTTTATCCATGGACACAACTACCTATGGTTTGAAAATATTCAAAAATATAAATTCCAAAAAGCCAACCCTGATTTTGTCACTAAATAAGGGATTTTGGTGTGTGGGATGTGTGTGTTTGTGTCTTGGAACCAAACCCCAGTGAATACCAAGGGTTCACTGTAATTAAAAATCTATTCTGCAGCTTAAAAACCACACTTCTAACCTTGAGGTGTACTGGCTCTAGCACTTAGAACCACTCACTCCTTTTAGGCTTCGTTACCCCAACTTGTACCTCACTCCTAAAAATCTAGGTTGACTTATCCATGGATCAGTGCTGGCCTGCCTGGCTCAGGGGAGAAAGCTGGAAAAGGCTCAATAGGCTGCCTCTGCACACCTCAAGTTGGGAGGAGTTTGTTGGGTTGCTTTTTGATTTGCTCCAACCCCCCCCCCCAAGTAGCATGGACTCCTCATCCAGAGCAATTGCTCCAAATCAAGCCTTTGGGGGTAGCGGGCTAAGAGAATGGATAGTTGAAAAGAAACATAGCAAACTCCTCCTGGCTTGAGTCCACCCAGCTTGGGGGAGAAGAAAGGAGGAAGCGGAAGCTGCTGAAAGGCCCTAGATACAGGATAACCACTTTAAATCTGAATTTATTGCTCTCGTTTCTGCTGTCTCTGGTATGTTTGTGCAGTAAAGAGGGCAAAAAGTGCAGTTTCACTCTATTTTAATTAGTTCCGTTTTCCACTTCTTAGTACTATAGAAGCACTAAGCCCATTTCCCAGGTTATAACTGCAACACGTTTAGTTAGTTCTTAAACAAAAAAACTAAATGAAACTTCCATGGGCAATAGCAGTACAACAGCTAGTAATCAAGACACAGGAACATACAACATGGAAGGGCTGTTGCGGCTTGTGAGCTTTCCAGTAGTGTATTTCGTTTCTCATGGAAACAAGAAAGTGGATTAGGAATCTTTGGTCCATTCTAGCAGGACTTACAGACTGTTGTTCAGAGAAAGTGATGACTAGCTGGTCTTATGACTTGCTGAACCAGTAAGCAAACAAAAGACAGTGAGTGTGCCAAGCTCTGGGAAGCACTGTGCATTTTCACTTGATGGTGAAAGGGAACCACTATTGCAGGTGAACATGAAAAAAGTGAAGAAAACCAAGTATTTGAAATATACCTGCTTAGTACTGGGGAATGAGCAACTGATTGTGTATGTTTGTCAACTTTTCAAAGATTTCAATTAAAATCAGGCAAAATTATCTAATTAAATTTAAAGGCTGGAATCATAGATAACGTTGTTGCCATTTTCTTTTCTTCGTCCTTTACATCCTTTGTTACATGGCCCTAAGTTTTACCCTCACAGGTCATGGCAAATTCTGTAATTTTGGACCCCAAACCTGCCCTTAACTTATCCATGAGATCGACTTAAGAGTCAAGTATATACGGTAGCTAATTTCAGAGGGGAATGTACGAAGTAGCAACCCCTGAATAAGAGAATTTCAATTGCCCATTTGTGCAGTGTCTCTCAAATCTGGATGAGCTACAAAGACTGGGGAATGCTCAGACCCACCTGACCCAACAGAATTCTACAAAAATCACCAACAAAAACAAAACAAAATGTTGCCTATTAGAAACTGGCCCTCTTCCACACAGTCATCCCAAGCCCAACATTAGTTAGTTTAAAATTTTATTGGTTTTTTTTTTTTTTTACTTTTTAAATATTTTTACTTAATAAAAAGTCAAGGTTTGTCCATCTGGTCATGTCCTTGTCAAGTTAATGTGGGAAAGTGGCATTTGCTCTAAGAGCCCGAATGGAGTCATAAATAACAGAAAAGAAACCCTGCCCTTCTCCAGGCAAGGGGGAGGGGCCCTGCTCCGTCCCGCTGGCTGACAGCATCCCAAGTGGGCTTCACTAAACCAACGGAAAGGAAGGTGCTTGGCGAGGGGGGGCGGGCCAGGCCAGACTGCACCCCTCCAGGGGCCTCTACCATGGGCATGAGGGCTGGCCCAGTCTTTGGGCCAGCAACAGAGCCAAGGCTGGCTGGGGTCTCAGGTCACAGGGAGAAGCGTGGACATCAGTTCCCAGGGGTGTGGAACGGAAGCTGCTGGGAAGGATGAGACTGAACTGGAAAGAGAAGGAGAGAGAGACAGTGAGGATAACAAATGCACAGTCCAAGACCATCAAGCCGCCCCTCATCTCAAAAAGAAAAAAGGCCCATCAAATTTTACACCCACACCCTACACTGCACTTAAGTCTGCATATCAGCAGTGCACCCCCATCCAGACTCACCTTGGTGGTGCCCTATATAAGTGTAGGGGGAGGGTGTGGAAGCCGAGAGGGTGGGGACACCACTCTGGGGCACACCTCCTTGCGGTGGTCCGCCATGGGTCTGTGAGGGATGCAGCAGCATGACCTGTGGAGCTCCAGGGTGAGGTGGTGGGGCAGCTGCAATTCCAGTCTGGACATGGGCCTGTGGACAAGACAGCAATTATTTCAGCTCGTTTACAACATGGTTTTTAAGAATGGATAACGTGGCATTTTACCAACTGATTTTAAGACAGTAGGAAACAGAATACATTTGTGCAACTGCTCTGACCTGGTGGTATTCAGAGTTTTCATTAATTACTAGGTTGTTTTCATCAAACAACCTCATATGTGAAATGATTTCAATATGGAGAGTTAATTAGAACCAAAGGAACCCACCAAGGAAAGTATAACATATGGGAAAACAGAAGCTACTATTGATGTATAGAGCCAAGTGCCAGAACAAGGTTTAACCAATAATTATTTCTGAGGATCGGCAAATAAACTATGCTGCATCAGACAACATAGTTCAACTGTGCTCAGGTACTCAGTCCTCCACTTTCAAGAATATGTAAAAATAAGAAGGGCACAAAAAGGAATGCAAAGCAGCAATGTCATTCCTAAAAGCTCGAGCTTTTAAGATTCTAACCTTTTCAAAAATCCAGTTAACTAACAATAATAATGTGGGTCAAACTCTTCGCAAAGGTGAAGAGCTTTCTGCAAATGCTTAAAAAATACGAAAGCAGCACTCATGCAGCATCCAATAATTTGAGACAGTACCAACTGTGGCCTGCCAGAAATGAACACTGTCACTCAGCAAATTTCTGTGGGTTTATATCTCAATTGCACTTCCACCTCATATCACCGTGGGACTGTTTTTCCACTTTAGGTTTTCCCACTCCCTAGTAGCCAAGCAGGCAGTATGGGTTTCAGATGGGGGGGGGGGGAGTAATAGTCTTGGCATCCACCCAGCCAAGCAGCTGCTCAAACAAGCCAAAAAACAAACAAAATCAGCAATCAGTCCTAGTGTGAGAGGTTACTCTGATTATGGTGACTAGAGGACACATGCAACAAAGATGTTCTTGGTTCCTCATTCATTTTGGCCACCAAAAGTGCGGCGGAGGGAGTTACAATGACTACATTCCTCCTGAAAAACCCTCCAGAGAAAGGTAAGACCTCACAGTAATTTGTTCCCAACAGATTATTCATACCTGAGCACTTTCCCATTCTGCTTAGAAATGCAGTCAAGGTGTTCAACTTAGTTCAAAGGGGCTAAGTACTTAGCTGATCCACAGATGAGCTCTGTTACCAAATCTAACCATTAAGGGGATGAAGTTGTTCAGTGAGGCCCCAAATGAAGTCTCTGTAGACTCTTCATAGACAAGAAAAAGTTCCTTCTATCTGGCCCTCAAAAAGAAGTTAAGCCCTTTAACGCAAGGACCCAGTACTTTTGTTCCTACCAGCCTCAGTTCAGACAGCAAAAACACAGATACTTTAGACCACTGTGGAACAGTCCTAGGTCGTTGCCTTGCCTATGGCAGGGGTGCCAATGTGACAACAGCGAGAACAGCCATAAACAGCAACAGTCAGAATAACTCAGAGCGGCTTGTAGTGCGAGTGTGGCTACTGAAGTTCACACATTGCTGGGAGCAGACTTACTCAACACCTCAGTAAGGATTATCCTGAAGGAATACACAGTACAGTCTTTTGTTTCAATGCTTTGAGACCCTTCTATTCAAGCTTGTAAATCAAATTGTGTAATAAAACACCAACATGTGTTCCAGGCGATACAGCATCTGATTCAATTCAAAGCCACAGAGCCCGTACTTCCACTGCAAGAGGTTCTCAGGCTACTATTTAGTCCTGTTTTGGGTTCCAAAGAAGAACAAGGACCGTCAAGGTATTGTAAATTTGAGAAGAGTCAATCTCTTTGTCAGAAAAGGTAAATTCCACAAACAAAATCCTTCAGACCTCTCTGATATGCCTTTCAGGAGGCATATCTTCGTGTGTTCAACCATCCTAGTCACAGATTTCCTCAGTTTGCTTGCCCTGATTTTCATTACCAGTAAAGACTCCTCACCTTCAGACTGCCAGTACCTGCTTCTGTATTCACCAAGCTCCTAGTGCCATTGGTAGCTCAGATGGGAAAGTTTAAGGTCCATTTGTATCAGTAGCTAGATAATCTGTTGATGTGCTCTTCTTGTCTTCAACTAGGGAGGACTGCACTGGACTGTCTAGCTTTCCATAAATGTTTGATTAATAGAAGAGCTACGTCACTCTGGTCCTGCAACTGCAACATCTAGGGATACCAATAGGCATTGCAGATTAAGGTGTTTCTTCATGCCAATAAGAAGAGCATGTTTCACCACACAGTCTGGAATGTACTGCAACATTCTTATGAAGAACTGATTCAGTTGGCAATGTTAATAAGCTTGGTGTGCTGCTTAGGCCAGGACTCATGTGAGAGCACTGCAGTAGCCATTTTTCCTTTTCAAGATGACATAGCCCTTCAAATGCATGTTTTCATACGTTTCCCTTTTGTAGTAAAATTGTTTCTGAGAAGATGCCTGACATACTGTCCTCAGGCTTATCTCTTTGGGACTCAGGAGGGTGGTAGTATCCACACATACCAATCTGAGAAATGCAGTGCTCACTGTAGTTCACAGATGACAAGAGCCTTTAGTCTCGGACTAAGAAAGTAGTCAATTGACTGGAACTGTGAACATTGTATTAGCACTGAAGTAGTTCCAGGGATGGGACATCTTGATCTGGACAGATAACATTTTTGCCTAAGCCAGGAATAGATATTCTCATTCCCTCATGAAGGAGGTTGCACTCCCGCTGCAGTAACTGGAGTCCCAACTGTGGTCACTAGGCTGAATATCCATGGCAACTCAATACCAAGATGGATTGGTTGAGCAGGAAGAGTTTGGATTAGGGGCAATAGAGTCTGAAATCCCTTATGTTCCACAAAGTGGTTCAGCGATTTGGCACCGAGGTGTGGATTGAAGGAGAATCATACTACTGAGAGTTGTTTCCATGTTATGGATTCTGCAGGCTTGGAACTCTGACATGCTGACAATAAGAGTGGTCAAAAACACTTTATTATGCATTCCTGTCCATCTCCTTGTTGGTATGGTCCTGAGAAAGATGAGATGTGATTCACATAGCACCTGGGCTTCAGGGAGCATAGTTTTTAGACTTGGCGAGTGTCAAGACACATTAGCGCTGGCCAATTCCACTGTGGCCCATTCTTGGAGCTGGCCCAGGGAAACCTTTAGAACACTAAAGATTATTCTGACAAAGTTTTCCAGACAATTTTGGTGGCTAGGAGACCCTCCACAAATCATCTCTACAACATGACATGTAATGTGCCTTTCATACGTGGAACAAAAATTTAAGGGAATTTGTCTTCAAAAAGCCTCCATTAGTTTGGTTCTTGCATTATGGTGATCTGGTCTGGGCAAATGGCTAAGTGTTAATACCTTAAAGGTGTTACCTTTAGCATCAACTCTGAAAGGGAAAACCAGCCAACTACCTCTAGACACCCTATATGTTCTTGAATTTACGTTTCTGAATGGATAATAGCAAACTCTATTGAAATGAATGACTTCTGGAGGAAGTTGACCATAGATAGTGTCTCGCTGGAGGATCTAGATATTCCCCGAGAGTCCATTCCTAGAAGGAACACCTCTCCAGGCATTTCTGGGTCCTTCAGTGCAACTTCATGGTCAACTTTTACTGGAAGCATGCCACAGAATCTTGCTGGAAAACCTAGAAAACAGCAAGATGGAACATATTATTTTAAACAAGGGTAAGTGAAACCACAGGTACTGGTCCCACGGATGCAGGGGTCATACTGTAATGCAGCATTTGAAGGGAGTGACGTTGTTAAGGCCACTACCAGCCTTGTATTCCCTATGTGGCAATTGCATATTGTTTTGCTGGTATTATTAATATCATCCTCTGAATTGTTGTGGTTTATAGATCCTAAGTTTTTGACATGGACTATTTTTGATTGCTATTACTTCAGCTTGTAGGGTGTCTGCGTTATGGGCACTTTCAGTCTATAAAGAACTATCTCCCCCACCCACCCCAGATTCAATGGTATTTAGGCTTGATCTGTTTTTTTTCTATTTTAAATTGCAAAGGTGAATTCAACCTTTCACCATTCTCAAATTGTTACCTTGCCATCCTTCTGTAGTGATCCTAAGTCACCAAAAACAAAACAAAAAAGAGGACTGACATACATTGGTTTGTACAGCATCCCTTTACAGACCTGATTGTTTGTTTCCTTTCAGTTAGCAACCCTGGGGAGGCGTGTCAATCTTGCCTAGGTGGCTTAGGCAGTATATTTCCTACAGCTCAGGATCTGCTATTGTCCTGAGGCACTACATTTGATCAGGAGTGTAGCTACTTCAGCCATGTTTTGGAATAGCAACTCCCTTGCTTGTGATTTGTAGTTACTTCTTAGGCACTGTCTGTCCTCTTCTTTTTGCCATCATTACAAGATCAACAAAAGTGTGCTTCCACTGATGCAGTCTGGTAGCTGTTCTTCATATTGTGGTGCCTTCATAAAAGTGTTCAGGCAATTTCTCTTCCTGCTGTGTCTGCTTTTGTAGGTGTATGCCCTCCCATACAGTAGGAAAACGGACACTGGTATAGAAAAAGTTCCTATTCTAAATACTGGGGATGACATCCTACTGTCTGGAGATATGTCTTACACATGGCATTTTCAGGATTTTGTCACTGTTCTCCACCTTGTAACTTGGTATTCCTTCACACAAAGGGGCTCAATCTCCAATTAAAATGGAAAAAAGACTAATTTGAAATCTTGTCTCTTGTGTGAGCGTGGAGGAGCAAGACCTGGGATACCCTCCCCATTACTGTAGAAATGGAATTTTCATGTTAAGCACTAATGTCTTGTTTATTCCAAGGAAGGATTCTTGTACTTTCCCAACAGTAAAGGCATCAAAATGCAGTGGCATCCTCACCCGTGGTGTCACCTGGTACAGAGGGCTGCTGCAGCCAAAATGGCACGCTTGGCCCTCTCCTTTGCTGCACTGGGGGTTGTTTCATTGTGAAGAGGCCTCCACCGCCATAGCAAAGTCGGAAGGGACACAGCAAGAGGAGGGCCTAAGGGCATGTCACCCCTCTTCTAGGGTGTCACCTAGAGATTGACTGCACCCTCCTAGTGCCACTGTCAAAATGATTAATACCATAGTCCTGCCTTCTTGAATAGTGAGAGTAACCCATATTGTGCTAATCTCCTCCACTACTGGAAAAGCTGAATTTTGGAGTTGCCAATTTCAAACCACCCGATGCCCCACTAGATATCTGTCTACATCAGGGGTGAGCAATCTGTCATTTGGGTTTTACTGTTAGATCTCTGGGTGACTTGGAATAGATATGCAAGGACTTCTGACTCCCAGCTGCTCAGCAGCAAGTATCTTTCCCTTTTCTAGGTTCTGCTGCTGAAGCAAGCAGAAACAAATGAATGTGTGGAAGTACTGTGACATATTTTCATTTTCTGGTACTAAAGACAAATTTCTGGACTCAGAATTCTTCAATATAAAATGTAGTTCTTTTGCTTTAAGGCTCCAATGGTGAATCTTACAGCAAAAACAAAAATAAAACAAGTAAACTTGAAGTGTGCACAATCTTGGTATAAATAATCTTTTGGACTCCCTTCCCTTGATGAGTTGGTTCTGCTTTAATAGAGACCTTTTCAGCATAAGTTCAGAAAGAGGCACAGTTGGGGTTTAACTTAAATTACATTTTCCAGATGGTATTTCTCAGCTGTAGTTTTTACTTCTGTGCAAGTTTTTAAGAAATAGCCATTTTTAAAAAACGTCCTTCTCTCAAGCACCAATTCTGACAGGCACTCCCAGGAAGCTATGATTTCCTCTTTTCTCCAATTCATAAGCTATTGGACAAACACACTTATTTTCCTATACAGTGGGACCTTGGTATCCACGGACTTGCCATCCACAGATTTGAGAACCTGCAGACGCTAAGCCCGCATTGTCTCCAATGGCGCCATGTGCACAGAACTGCACCACCACTGGGGACAACTGGACTGAAGTACTCCCTGCCTCTCTCTCTCCTCCCCTCCCCTCCTTCCTTCCTTCCTCTCCCCACTCCTGCACTGAAGCTTCTGGGCAGTTCAGAGGTGGAGGCTGGAACCCTGTTGGTTGGAGGGAGCCTGGGTGTCAGAGCCTGGAGGTTCAATCCTGAGTGTTGGACCTTGAGGGGGGACTCACCCGTATCCAACCACCCCTGAAGCCAAACCTGGGGCAGATGGTTTGGAGAGGAAGGAAGGAAGGAAGGAAGGAAGGAAGGGGGAGGCAGGGAGGACTTCAGTCCAGTTGTCCCCATTGGCCAATCCCAGGGCAGAGGCTTCAGAGGGGGATGGATGGGGGAGAGAGGAACGAAGGAAGGGAGGGAGAACTTCAGTCCAGCTGTCCCTAATGGCAGCGCAGCAACGGGACTTGGGCATTTGTGGATTTTAGTATCCGTGGGGTGGTGGTGTCCAGAATGGATTGCCCACAGATATCTAGGGGCGACTGAATGACCCAGAGCAGTCAATTAAGTGCTCCACCTCTATGTCAGCTCCCTTGCTCAACAACGAATGAAGATGGGGATCACCACACAAAGGCTCTTGAAGGAACCAGAGGATCCAGAAACACCAAAAATATTCCAGAATGAAAGTCTTTTTAGTAAGTTAGAATGCTTCTCAGCACAGCATGAAAAATGAATGCATTGAAGATGGTCATGAAGGACATCACCAATCATAACAAGAATTTTGGAGCAGATCCATGCACAAATGCTATTGTACAATATGTTACATGTGCAGAAGGGATTGCTCTGGGCTTTAGTTCTGCTAAAGTACAGCTAGTTCTTGTTTTTGTTAACACTGTTTAGCAAGAGGAGCAATCACACCTACATCTGCCACACAGTTCATAATTTAAGCATCAATCCACAGATAATATAAACCATGATTTAACACAGGTTGAGTAACAAGTGTTAGGAGCCACACTGTCTCCCCAAGGAACCTAGGAGACCCTCACCCACCCAATATTTTGGGGAAAAATACTTTTCACCCCTATGCTCTCTTATACCCACTAAGAGGCATGGGAAACAATGTTACCACTTTTTTACACTCTGAGACCATTTACCAAGGAGAGGCCTTTTTCATTAACAGGAGATGACCTGGAAGTCAACTTCCAGGTAATTTATTTTTTAATAAAAGGTTTCCTCTGGGTCTAAAACAGCTGGAGGGGGGGAAAGGGCAGGGGAAACAATACATCAAAACTGCCTCACATTGCTATCTAAGAGACTATGTGACAAAAACATTTTTTTTGAGAAATATAGGGGGGTTGCAGGCCACAAAGCCCTGAACAGCTGTATGCAGTATGTAAGGGCCTTTGCAGACTGCCAGAAATAGTGCACATTAAACTGAGGCACTGCCCTGGCTCAGTGCTAGGGAGTCATGGGAATTGTATTTTTTTTCTGAGACATTGAGCCTTCTCTGTCAGAGAGCTCTGGTGCCACAATAAATTACAGTTCCCATGATTCCCTAGCACTGAGCCAGGGCAGTGCCTCAATTTAATGTGCACTATTTCTGGCAGTCTGCAAAGGCCCAAAATCCTGCCTTAACATGACATACACACATGCCCTTTGGCACTCTAAGGCAAATAACAAATTTGTTATGGCATAAACTTTTATACACTAGAGTCCACTTCATTAAACACTGTCCCAAAATGCAAACGTAAAGGAAATAAAATAAAAAAATGCATTGTGACAATTAATTTTAAGCTTAAATGTATATAAAAGAATTAGTGACCATTCAAAAAATCATGTTGATAATAACACATCCTGACAATGTAACCAGACAAACAACTATGATGAGACAAAACTGCACCATCTATCTAAATTTGAACAACAGGTGACAGAATTCAGCTTTTTTCTATTCCAAGAACTGTAATGCTTTTATGTTTACATATAACTGTGAAATCAGCTTTTTACAAGGACCAAGAAACAATATGAGGCTTGACTAGTAATTTAGTTTTATGCTGGAATCTCCCTTGTTCAAGAATGGCCATTTTAAAGATGTTTGTCCACTGTGGTTAAAACAATATCATGCACTGCTGGTGACTGTAATTATTTTATATGCATTTAAAAGCTTTGGGTCTGCCCTTTCTGTATTTCATTTCCTCTGAACTTTGTGTTTACATTTTTCTGTATATCCATATGCGTTTACACTGATTATAGAAAATACACAATACATCTGATAAATTCAGACTTATCCATGAAAGTTGAGGGTATAAATTAGTCTCTAAAACGTCATAGGACTCTTTGCTTGTGTGTTAATCTGTAGTATTTATCCACTGTGGAAGCTTTTTTAAAATTTCACATACTCCTTAATATAACTGACTTTTTCAACATACCTTCTATTCAACTATGACTCTTGTTCCATTTCAACCACCCCAAAACTAGACTGCTTTGAGAACCTAACTGGGTATATTCATTCCCATTTTAAACACTAATTTAAAAATGAGACACTTGTGAATACTTCACTCAGAAGTTGTTGACACAATCCATACCACAGTTTCCCTCTTTACAGAGGTGAGAACTTACCTGGGTGACATGGGCCATGTTGGTGTAGCCGTGCTGCAGTTGTTGGTGGGCATGAATGGCATAGACTGCCTGCTGAGGAAAACTGCTCTGTGGAGACTGAGCACTGGGCCCTGGGGTTATGGATGGTGGTGTAGCTGTCAGTGTAGCTGTGTGGTACAGGTTCTGCTGCTGCTGGGCACTGGCCAAATGAGGTGGCTGTCCAGCTTGGTGCTGTGGGAAATAGAAGAAAAGTCACCATGGAACTTCCAGAGGTTTGAATCACCTCTGCCCTTAAAGTCACATTCTTTTTTTCTTTTTTGGTATTACTCTGGCACAAAGGTATGACAGTATCTGGAGATACAGACCACTAATTTTGGAGAGTCTCTATACCAGAAAGAGCAGGAACAGGAATTGTTCTGTCTCCATAAGTGAAACTAATTCTCACTTTATTGCTCTTTTTAATCTTTCTCACATATATTAGATTTTATATGGACTTCTTAATTATATGCCTAACTGATTCACCACTTCAGGGGAGAACAGATTGCTCAGATTTTTAATACAAAGTGGAGATTCTGCAAAGTAAACCAATCTTGTTGGATACTGATTAACCAGAAGGCCAGAAGATAACCACAGCTAAAGCACTAAGGTAGTTATGGATCCCATCTCATTCTCTGACAGCTACATCATCCTGCTTCTACCACTCATTCTCAATCAGCAGGATACTACTCTTGAATACATTGGCAGTTTTGTAGAAACTGCCTCCTGTATCAACAATCAAGTCAAAAATTACTGTAGGTACCATCTTGCCCCTCTGCTAGACTTAACGCCCAAACAGCTGAAACATCAAGCAAGCATGCAGTCTATGCCTGACACTTCATTCTACAGACATTAACTCCAGCTGACAAGAGTAAAGGTGACAGCTTCCATCCTAAGTGGGATTCTACAAGTCTTGAAAAGATATGCTTCCAAGCTCTTCTCTTGGTTCAAGATTCCTACTCTCTTAACTCCTTAATCAGCCAAAGATTCCCAGATCAGAGTCTGAAGGATTACATTAGGAACAGGGCCAATATGAAAATACTCAACCAAATTGTGAAAGGTGCAAGAGCCAGTCAAGCATTAAGTGCATCCCCCAACAGTAGCCCACACCCTGTGCTCCCCCTTCCCCCATGGTACCTGCACAGGGCTGGGGGCGGCATGTTGCGCTTGCTGTTGATTGCCCGTGGGTGTGGTAGCTGGTTGAGGCTGATGCGGATGTAGCTGTGTAGCATGGTGGGGATACGACTGATGCACTGTGGCTGGGGAGAGAAGCAGCAAGCAGCAGTCAACAATGCAAAGGAGGAGAGGGAAAGCTTAGGATGGATGTTTCTAACTGAATACAAACTCACCATAAAGAGTCTGAGGCGTAGGTTGTTCTGCTGGGGGAAACTGGGGAGTAGATGATGACACTATTGCCTGGGGATGACTCCCAGACGTCATCATACGTGGGTTGCTCTGCAGCATAGGAGCAAAGACGGGCTGGAGAGAAGAACACAAGTTAGAAAAATGGGTGCGTGTGCGCGCACACACACCAGCACGCATACTCCCTTCTCCTACTGAAGCAAACCTCAGACACACCTGCGAGGGGTAGTGTGCCATAGGTTGCATCATAGTGGGTTGTCCTGTGAACTGCTGGGGATTGTAGGAAATATATGAAGAATATGGAGTGGCAGCCACAAGAGGGGGCCCAGCAGCTGCTGCTGCCTGCATAATAGGAGGAGCTGAGGTTGGCTGGTGCTGGTCTGAGCGCTGTGGGGGCAGAGAACCTGGGAAAAAAGAGAATGCAGTTAGGAAAGGCTGGTAATGCCCACACTTTCAGCCAAAGTTCCCAATGGCTGCTTCATCCTCCATCCACTTACCTTTAGCTCCTCGATATTTGCCCTGTTGTCCAGGCACAGAATTAGAAACAGGGTAAGGGTACATCTGGGGTGCCTGCAGAAAATGGGGACAAGTCCATTACCTCTAGTACTACCCCACCTCCACCAACATTTGGAATAATTATGTAGCCTACCATTGTGTCTAAAATTAGGACTTTCCACATATACCCCACCACCACGTCACTCACCTGCACAGCTGGGCTCATGTGGATCTGTGGGATGTAAGAGATGTACTGCGTGCTGTACATGCCACTTTGCCCTGGTGTAATTACTGGGATGGAGGGCGTAGAGTGAGTACGCGGTCCTGGTGATGTAGGCGTACTTGTTGACTTGTTCTGGACAAGGAGAAAAAAAGACACTGGTTACTGAAGCAGCTGCTATAAAAATGATTACAGGGATTACCAAAACTTTGGAAAGAGGAACACATCTTACAACTCTACTCCCCTGCAGAAAATTGCTATAGCACAAAGGCACATCCTGTCAGACAACCCTATTAACCATTAACTCCCACTCTGGGAGAAAAGTGATATTTAAATTAAATGAAATAAATAAATAATAAAAGAGACCTAGCCTTTGTGAAATAAATAAATAAACTACAGAGCTAACCCCTCACCCCACAATTACGCACCACAGCCAGGAGAGTTTTTGAAGGGTTGAATTCTTTTGCATTAGGATTCAGTGTTGACTTTTTCACCTGCCTGCAGAAGAGTAAAATTGAAAAGACATAAATACAAAAAATACATACACCAGCAACTCCTCTTCTGCAGTCTCTGCTATAGACTCACTCTGAGACAGGGCCGTCCTCCTTGTCATCTGTATCCCCTTTGCCCAGAGGGCTTGAGGTCTGGGTCTGGCGTTCCATGCCTTCACAGGATCCTTTCTCTTCCTTGCTGCTGCCTTCAGAGAGCTCTAGGCTGGGTTTGGGAGACTCATCAGGCACCTCACAATTAGCCCCTGCCCCAACCAATGCTTCTGGGGGCTTGTCCTTCACCTTCCCTTCGAGAGGCTCCTTGGCCCGGAAAGTATCAAGTGTGGCCTCTGGGGAGGAACTGGGCTGCAGCTTGGAGAAAACAAGACAAAAAGATAAGCAACTGTAGCCAGGAACACATGATGCCCATATTCCCCACTGTATACAAAATGGACTGAGGAGAGATAAGAACAATCTCACTTTAAACTGGGCTCCAAATTTGCGCAGTTCTTCTAGCTGATTCCTCTTCTGCTCATTCTGAAGACCTAGAACAGAGTGTCAGGACAATTCTATAATGAAAACCTTTGGAACCCTAACCCCAAACCTTGAATACCACTTGCAGAATCAGCTAAAGTTGAAGCTTCACCAAATGAATCCCATAAAATATGACTTTTCTGACTAAGATTTACACTGGTCTTATTGAAAATTGAAAAGCAATTGGAAAGTGCATACAGAATTTACACAAATAAAGTCTAGTTAAAGAAAATATGAAACTTTATCTTGGAAGATCTGAAAAAGTAGAAAGTGCTGCGCTCTCCCACCCCCGAGATCACAGAAGGCACAAACCTTTGTTTGCCTGTTTGACCAAGTCTGAGGGTCCCATAACCTCCAAGGTCCTGCTGGGTTCTTTGGTGGCAGAGCTAGGCACCTCTTTAACTAAATATTGAAAGAAAGGGAAAAGGACCTGTTACATCAAACACCCAAGAAAAAAAGGACAGAAATAAATATGAAAAATATGATCTCATAAATTATCAACATTTACTCCAAGTCCCAACCACTTCATTAAATAGAGCAGACTGGTTTTCATCTTAAGCAACTCCAGTTGATCAAAGCTAAAAGGTTTTAGAATGTGGCCTTTTTAATTAAAGGAAGACAAGTTCTCTAGCAAAGGTCAATAATATGAAAATTGGGAGTGCAAAGTTCACTTTTTTCAAGCTGGGTAGTGGATCATACCAGCTTCACCTCCAGTGCATATTCTTACCCTCAACAGCAGCTACAGGAGCAGATGCTGGGACCTTGGGAGAAGGCGGGGTTGGGGAAGCACTAGATTCCATGGCAGGCCTTGACTCAGAGGGTGATGCAGGAGCAGCAGGGACAGCTGATCCCACTGGGGGATCCTGGGAACAGACTGGCACAGCTGAGGCAGATTTTGGAGAACGCGGAGTATATACACGGCCCACTGTGTGGCAAAAGTATAATTGTTACCGATTTAAACATAGTAACACATAGCACAGTCTTTTGGAGAAGATCTGGGGAATGGTCTGTTAGCTTAATTGCCTGCTGTACCTGTGGGAGAAGCAGCTGAAACTTCCATGGGGCGGTTTGAGGGGGAAGACATACTCTTGGCCCCCCGAATAGGTCGCTGCGACTTTGGAGACATTCTGGATGGCCCTAGAAAAAAACAGCCACAGACACAAATGAATAAATGAAGGGCACATTTATGTTCCTGTTATATCCAGCTTTTATTTGGAAGAAAGAGCCAGAAAATCCATTATTAACCGCAACCTAGTATCACTTTTGGAAATTCCAAGCAGAAAGCTATGGTCAAAAATTTGAGAGGGTACTAACTTTGTCTTCCTGAAAATCAACAAGGTAAGAGATTACTGAGGCAGCTTAATCCAATAACTAGACCAAGGCATTTTGTCCCATAAAGTGAAAGCATCAACCTAGTCTAATGCTTAAATTTACACACCTGAAATGTTCAGCCTCACCTCCATTGATGCCTCGTTGTTCTGGAATAGAGCCAGAGTTGCTTTCTGAATGATGTGCACTTCCACGGGGTGGTAAGGAGCTCATGCCTGGCCTCCCACCCCGAGAGCTGCTGCATCGTACCCCACCTCGTGAACCTTCTCTGACACGTTGGGGAAGTGGTATGTACTTGCCCTCTCTGTAAAGACAGAAAAATTCAGTGTCTTACTTGGAGTCAGAGCATGAAGGAAAATGTTAACAAGGGTTTTAGCCACAGAATTAAGGGCATTTCTACTGCCAACTTATTGGTAGGCAGAAGCTATAAAGGATGAGCAAATTTTCAAGCACTGGTTTGAAAGGTGGATTTTGACATTGTTCTTTTCTCCCAAAACAGGCACAGTTAAACAAGCAACAAGTGGAAGCCTGTTCTGCTTTAAGCTAGTGAAGGCTTCTTACTGCCGCACCAAAAGACGTCTATATTGACAATCATACTGATTTCTGAATGATGGAACAGTGAACAAATGAACTATAAATACAACCATTAGAGAAAACAAATGTGAACCAGCACAAATATGAAAAAGCATAAGAGCAGTCACTGAGAACTAAAAATGCCATCCATCTGAAATAAACAGGCCTACATGTGGTTACTGGTATTAAAAAGCATTTGCTTGAGATGAAAAGATGCCAATGTGGATCTAGGCTAGATACCCAGTGTTTTATAACTGGAAGCCCACTCAGAAAATAACCTCTATAAGCAATGTGAAGGTGTAGGTAGATCCTTTTCATCCTGCTCACCAATGCTACCAGCTCACCTGGATGCCAGACTAGGGCTGTCTCTTCCTGACACCTGTCTCTGCACAGAGCTGTGTTTCTCCTCTTCTGTGCGCCCATCATCATTTTCCATTGCAATACGTAATCGATATTGTGGGCTTGATTCAATCTCCCGAGCCAACTGCGCAGCCCTGGCTTCTCGCTGCCGGAATTCCTCTGAGTTGTCTTTTTCAAGAGGGACTCTGTCATGCAGATGGGACAAGAGAGAGGAATAAGGATGCAAGGCAAACACACAATACCAGCCATCAGAGAAATGAACCTGTTGTACACACACACGCACATACACACACTGAGAAAAGTCCCAACATCCTTCCACCCTCTACTCTGGAGAAAGACATTTTTCCTTCCAGCAGTCTGTGCCACTGTCTGCTATACTAAGGAGGGCTTGAAAGCATGAAATACTACTAACCCCTAGTCCTGAACAACTATTTTCTGCATAAGCATGCATACAGAAATTAAATTAATCCATGAGAAGAAATTTTCTTTTAAAAAAAGTGCTGGGAACACTACAAATGAAAGCAGTTATAACTTTCCTGGTTATGTTGTAATATCAACAAAAATGATTGAACAAATTACTATACAGCTGTCTGCATTTTAGAGACCAAGCACCAAGCAACACAGCCCAACAGTGTGCCAGCCGTAAGTTTTGTCTGTGGTTTGATGCGGGGGAAAAAGTAATTAAATATGTGACCGCTATTCATGTATAGCATAGAAACTGGGCAGTAAATAGGAAGAGGACTTGGCACTTTTGTATAAGACAGTGTATGGCTTGGATAAATCTAGACACAATCTGGTATAGCAGTCTTACAGCCCAAGCTGCACAATACCCTGAACGGAGTAGGGACAAAAGAAAATCAATTCATTTGAGATGTGGTGCTGGAGAAGAGTTCTGAGGATACTGTGGACAGCCAAAAAGACAAACAAATGCATCCTTGAACAGATCAAGCCTGTTCAAAAAAGCCAAGATGATCAAACTGAGGCTCTTGTACTTTAGCCACATCATGAGAAGGCATGACTTATTAGAAAAGACAATAATGCTGAGAGTAGAAAGAGCGGAAAACCGCACATCAGATGGCTAGATTTAATTGGGGAGGTCATGTGCATGAGTCTGCAGAACTTAAGCAGAGCAGTGGAAGACAAGGAGTCTTACCCATAGGGTCACTATGAGTCAAGGTTGGCTCAAGGGCAGTTAACAATAACACAAATATCTCGAGTGACCACACCATGGCATCCACAATATCCTGGAGCCTTGTCTTCAAATACAGATACGAAAAGGCAGAAACTCTATTTCTCAGTGTGAAACAGTTACATTTTAGCCAATTTCACTACTCTAGGGAGGGTGGCAACATTTTCAATTTAAGTTAAGGACATCTAGGAGTTTTACCCTTGCATGACCAACAAAGATGTGAAGTCATATTATTGCTTCTGATTGATCCTCAGACCTTGTTAAATCTGCAGACCAATCATCAAGGCCATTTTATGGTATTACCCACTGAGTGCATTCTAAACCATTTCTAAATCCAGTCCATCATTCTTCTCCCATTCCTTGTTATGCACCATATGTTAAAGGCCTTGTAGGAATCAGTAATAGTTGTTTTCTCAGTGATGAAATGAAGAAAAGAACTAGACATCTTCTCTTATTCTGAATGACTACTCTGTAACTTCTATTGCTTCCCATGCAGCCATACCATCATCATTTGATAAATAAAATAATCAAGTGTTCTCTCCCTCTGCACCCTGAAAAAGATAAAACTAAACTTTTAACTTACGTATATGAGGAAAGGCTGCTATCATAGGTGGTCTTCACACCATATGTTTCTTCATTGAATTTGAACATCTCATTTGGATCCCAGCCGTTAGACTGAAATAAAAAATACAACAATTTTGAACTGCTTTATGATGCCTTTGATAAGCTTTGCAAAGTACTAGCAATCCTCCTCTGTGGCTTCAATAAAGGCTGAAACACTTACCATGTCAGATTCTAAGTCATAATCATCGCTGTTGCTGTCTCCCCCTTCCCAGCGTTGTAGCACCTTCTCTTTGTGCTCTCCGTTCACCTTGGAATTCATGGCAATAGCAGAATCTGTGAATTTATCTAGAAAACAGAGCAAAGTAACAGTTCAGGATGGAAAACATCTATAGTCTCTCCCCTAGTCCAGATGTCATGGTTCACATTCTTGAAGTTGCATTACCTTTGGTGGCATAGTTAAAGTCAACATTGCGGAAGTGCACCAGCATGACATCAGCAGGCTTAAAAACCATAGTGTCCACAATATCCTCCCTTCTGGGCCCTACTGGTTGGTCAGGTACCTTCTTGTGCACAGCATCCACAGCTAGCTCAAACTATAAATAAATAAATTCCTGTTAATATATACCACCTCTCTATCCATATAAAACAAACAAGAAGAGGAAGCACTGATCTATTATTTCATCCCCTCCCTGGTCCCTTATCAGGGTATTGAACAGGTACCTCTTTTGGGGGCATCAAACTCTATTCAGTGTGGCAGATTTCATTTTAAATTTAAGCTGGCAGATCAATGCTTTGGACAGAAAGCTTTCTATTCAGACCAGTCAGCAAATCCAAAACTCACCTTAGAACTCAGGGTTTTAAAAATCCCCTCAAAGGTGCTTCCATTTTTGACTTTCACATCGCATGTAGATCCCTAAAATAGAATAAGATGTAAACAACTTTAAGGCATTTCAAATTCAAATTTGAACATCACTTCCCTGCATCAGACAGTAGCATTTTTCCTCTGGCTGCAGAATCAAAAAGCTTGGGAAGAACATATATCAACAACGCATAAAGAGCTGACACTCTAGCCCAGGGGTAGGCAACCTTTTTGAGCCAGGGGCCAGGTTGCTGTCCCTCAGACAAATGGGGGGGGGGGGGGAGAGAGAGCACCATAAATAAATAAATAAATAAATATTTTTTAAAATTACAAAATTTAAAAAATATGCATGCACACTCTCTCAGCCCCAGAAAAGCCATGGCAAAACCCCTGTGGAGATTTTGCCAAAAATACCCCAAGAACAAGTAATAACAACAATAATCAATATCATCATGGCGGAGGGGTGGCGGCAGCGGCAGGACTGGCCTGGGGCAGGTCCAAAGGCCTGGGGGGGGCAGCATCCGGCCCCCAGGACTTAGGTTGCCTACCCCTGCTCTAGCCACCAATTGGGACTGTATGATCAAATCTGGGCTAACAAACTGGGTTCTACATAGCCTCTGCAGTATGCAAGTCATCCAATCCCTACAATCACAAAACCACTGACCAGGGAGTGACCTTCATCCCCATGCATTTTAGTCCCTCAGAGCCATTTTCCTGAAGAATGCACAAAGGCCTAAATATACAGTATCAGCATTATGATGTACTGTTACTCTGTTGTTGGAGTGTGTCTTCAAGTTGTTTCCAAATTATAGCGGCCTAAGGTGACCCTATTATGGGGTTTTCTTGGAAAGATTTGTTCAGAAGGCTTGCCTTTGCCTTTTCTCTGAGGCTAACAGAGTGACCTGCCCAGTGGATATCAATGGCTGAGATGGCATTTGAACCCTGGTCTCCCAGAGTCCTAGCACTCAGACCATTACATCATTCTGGCTCTTCACTGTCCCCTGAATAGCTGTTAAGTAATATCACTACATTTCATTCAATGTACATTTTAAAAAAAGAGCTGGGATAAAAGATGTCACAATGAATCTATTGCTTTTTACCACTGGATCTTTTTCTCCAAACCAATGTAATGTACAAGGACAAATAAAGTCTGTCTGCTTTTTGGCTGTATGTGCAGAGAATCCGAATTTATGTACTCTGGAAATTAGCAGGCTGAGCCAACTGGGGCAGAGGCAATCTTTCCAGAGTGTACTTATGAAAGTGTACATGAAAGCCTAACAAATGTTAATAATTGACCTCAATAAATTGCAGTTCTCATCAGGATCAGAAAATACCACACAACTCATTCTGTGCAAGTTCTTTTTTTAAGCTGGTACATGACAGTTAAGCAAAAATAAGTAAAAGCAATGGAAAAGAAAGACACAGTCAGCACTACACAATAACAGTACAGCTGTCCAGATACTAAACCTGTAAGAGGTCCCCAAGTATTTATCCTGCAACATGTCGTACATATGACAAGTCAGAAAGAAACTACTTAAGTACCACCCTGTAATGTATATGCACTTGCCCTTCTTATCTATGGGAGACTCACCACAACTGCTGTCAGGAAGTGCAGCATACGTGAATTGTTATAGACACCCTCAAAGACCTGGTGACAAATACAGAGTAAAAAAGACAAGACCCATCAGAAAGTTTATCAACACCTCCTGACTTTTACCAGTCTTCTAGATCCATAGAGGATGCTTTAGTGTTCACAGTCTTAGCATCATTGTTAGTAGTCCTGGAAACTCTAGAGAATGGGATGTGAGACTGCTATTTTCATATCCATGTTGGTCAGAAGTAAAAACAACACCACCAACTAGTCTCAACAAAAGCTGACTCAGAGAAACAAATGCTAAATACTAACTCAACACGTATGTAAATCCTACTGATTTAATGGGCCTTCTCTTCTTGTTGGATTTAGGCTTCTTTTATAACAGACACAAAGCACATATTTTGTCAGTTTATTTGTACTGTTGTTTCAGTTTCTATTTCAAAGTAAAACTTGTGCCTTCCAGTAACATGATTGTAACAGCTTTGCTAAACTTGTACAAAGGTTATCTGTTGCTACCAAGTTATGAGCAGTTGCCTTTGCACCCAGATGATGATCATCCAGTATTTCTTGGTAGCAATATAGCAGGATTAGAGAAAATGTGGCCTTCCTGGTGCTGTTGAAACACAACTCCCATTAGTTGCAGCCAAAATGGCTGATGGTCAAGCATGATGGGAGAGAGGACCAAAAGTATCTGATAAGCGAAATAAGTTCAAATGTCAATTAAATAAATCTCACAAGTCGTATGTAAGTCATATTTAAACATAAAAATGGTGTTGAGGCTTAAGTATGTGGTACTTACAGGAGACTGTGGAGGTCCTTTGCCTGTGCTCTGCCCCCTGAAAATGAATCAGGGGTAAGGAGTAACTCACATGAAAGCAGTATAATTCCTCCACTTCAAAATATAAGCATTTTTTAAAACAAGCCATCTCTAAAACATTGTATCATTACTTGAGTTTACTTGTGTAGATGCTAACCACGAATGACCCTAATCAGAATCCAGTTTACAATATGCAGAGAATAAAATAGGGTTTCCTTGATAAGCTAGAAAAACAGAAGTCGGCCCACAATACAGGATGAAAAAATCTTTTCTGAAAAATTTCCAACCAGTATTATTACTAAAAGTATAATCTCTATCAGGTCTTTTTTTTTTAATTTCAGAGGGCATACAAAAGTTCCTCATGGCTCTTACCAAACTTCTAGTCCTTATAGACCAAAAACTGCACATAATTTCAAGAACATCTTTCACACCCACCAGCCTCTGCTGTGCAAGTGACTAAGGGCCTGAACAGACTGCCAGAAATAATCCATCTTGAGACCACTTTAACTGCCCAGGCTGTTTTAGGAAATCATGGAAACTGTAGTTTATTGTGAGAGAGAAGACTCGGGGCCTCTACAGATGGCCCTTTGGGCTGTCCTGCAGGCACAGATGGGGGAGAGGCAGCTGCACAGCGGCCGCCTCAAGCCCTCCTCGAAGATGTCATTATGGCATGCGCCGTCACACACGGCGTGTGCCATCAGGATGTCCTTCCAGCACCCTGGTTTCAGGGCTGGGAAAAGGGTGGATTGGGGCTGAGGTGTGGGGCAGCCTTGGCCCCAATCCTCTGCTTCCCAGGGCTGCCCGTCTGCATCCCCCCTCAATGTCTCAGAAAAAAACTACAATTCTCATGATTCCCTAGCATTGAGCCAGGCCAGTTAAAGTGGTCTCAAGATGGATTATTTCTGGCAGTCTGTTCACGCCCTAAGACAGAAAACAATTTGACTGAAGTAAGCAGAAAAGGAGCATCCCATTCACCTTTATTCTTTCAAACCATTGTCTGAAGCAAGGCCTCTATTTTGCCATCCATGGATTTGAGCATCCATGCACAGCAAGCCCACATTGTCCCCCAATGACAGCGCATGCATGCAGCCATGCCATCAATAGGGACAACAGGACTTGAGCACCTGCAGATTTTGGTATATGGGGGTGGGGACAGTCTGGAACGGATTCCCAGGTTCCACTGTATATTTTAAAGAACTACAGGCTGCATCGGTACTGCAGAAATAATCCAGTTTGACGCCACTTTAACTGCCATGTCTCCATCCTTTGGAATCCTGGGATTTTGTTTGTTTGTTGTGGCACTAGAACTGACAAGAGACAAAACTACAATTCCCAGAATTCCATAGCACTGAGCCACCATGGCAATTAAATTGGTGTCATACTGGATTATTTCTGCAGTGCAGATGAAGCCCTGGAAAGCATATTTTCAAGTCAACACTCAATTTAATGGAACATATTTCTGATAAAATATAGTGCAAACATCCAGATAAGAGCCACACCAACTAAGGCATAAGCCCCCACTGGTTTTAATCTATGCAAGGAACTGAAGCTTCACCGCTAAGCAAGGAGTGGGCCAAAATGAGAGCAGCAGCATTTCTTCTTGTTGTTGTTGTGTGTGCCTTGTTGTTTTCAAATTATGGTTGTTTCGAATTACAGTTGTTTTCGAATTATGGAGACCCTAAGGTGAACGTATCATAGGATCTTCTTGGCAAGTTTCTTCAGAGGGGTTTGCCACTGCCATCCTCTGTGGCTGAGCGAGGTTGATGATAGAGTGACTTGGAGGCTTCTCGTTCATAAGGTTGCCATAAGTTGAAGTTGACTTGACAGCAGTTAACAAGAAAACCAATTATTTCTGAGAATTCCAGTTGCTTCTGCTTTCCTTTTTAAAGAGGATACACCTTTACTTTCTTCTTGCTGTGTGCCTTCAAATTGTTTCCAAATTATGGCAACCCTATGGTGGCCCTATCACAGGGCTTCCTTGCCAAGATTTGTCTAGAGGGAAAATTTGTCTTACTTTCACTGAGGCTGAGAGTGTGCAACGTGCCCAAGGTCATCCAGTGGGTTTTCAATGGCTGAGCTGGGTTTCAAGCCCTGGTTTCCAGAGTAATAGGAGATTCTGAGAATCAATGCTATTTTACCAGAAGAGGGTGGTGTGTGATAAAGCCAAGAGCAGTGATGGCAAACCTTTTAGAGACTGAGTGCCCAAAATGCAACCCAAAACCCGCTTATTTATTGCAAACTGCCGCATCCCTCTGGCTTTCTAGTAATGAACTCTGGTGAACTCTGCTGGGGCAATGGTGTGCGTGCCCACAGAGAGGACACACATGCCATAGGTTCACTACCACTGGCCTAGAGTGTGATCTGCCTAAGATCTCCCAGTGGGTTTCCATGGCTGAGTGGGGATTCGAACCCTGGTCTCTAAAGTAATAGGACATTCTGAGAACCAATACTTTTTTAGCAGAAAAAAAGCCTGGTGTGATACATCCCAGAGAGGGTGTTACTTGCCCAAGGTCTCCCAATGGAGTTTCCATGGCTGAATAGAGATTTGAACCCTAGTCTCCAGAGCCTGAGGAAATTCTGAAAATCAACACTATTTTAGCATTTTTGAGAGTGTGACTTGCCCAATGGGTTTCCATGGCTGAGCAGGGAATACATACCCTGGTCTCCAGAGTCGCAATCCAATGCTCAAACCATGGCACCACGCTGTCTCCCGATAATTTCTTCCATCCCCATACAAACCTATCCCATCCATCCCTCTTCTGAGATTCTGAGAATCAACACTGTTCAATAGTGGAACACACTCCGTGGGAGCGTGGTAGAGTGTCCTTCTTTGGTGTTTAAACAGAGGCTGGATATGGGGGGGGGGGGGGGTTCTTTGATTGTGTATTCATGCATGGCAGGGGGTTGGACTCGATGGACACTGAGATCTCTTCCCACCCTATGATTCTATGAACGCTATTTTAGCTGGCTATTTTTGTCTCTTTTTGAGTGTGCGACAAACCTTAGCGAGAGGGTGACCTGCCCAAGGTCTCCCAGTGGGGTTTCCATGGTTGGGTGTGGGATTCAAACCCTGCTCTCCAGAGTCTTAGCCTAACCCTCAAGCCACCACTCCACGCTGGTCTCTTTACCATTTCTTCCATCCCCACACAAACCTATACCAACCATCCCTCCCTCCCTTGCCACAGAGAGAGGCATCGCATATATGCGACCAAGGCGAGTTGCGCCTCTCTTCACCTCCCGCCCCCCGCCCCTCTTCCAGGCCTCCTTCCCTGTTTCCAAAGAGGTCGCCCAATTGGCCAGAGCGCCGCCCAATCAGCGGCCGAGAGGGGACGGACTCCACTTATCAGAGAGCCACACACTCACTTTCGCCCTCCTCCCCCCGCCCGCCCGAGCCCTCTTTTCAACCCCTCGCTACGGGGGCGCGCGCAACGCGCGTCCACGCAGCCCCCTTCTCTTTTCTCCCCCCCCTCCACATCCACCACCCCAATTCCCCGGATGTACACTTTTAAATAGATCTATGGCTGCATCCACGTTGGAGAAATAACCCGGCTTGGCACCGCTTTAAGTCTTTCTGGCTCAAGGCTATGGAATTCCGGGAACTGGAGTTTGTTGTGGGGCCCAGAACCGGGTTATTTCTCTAGTTTGGATGCAACCTATACGTATGAAACCATTATATACCTGGTGCCGCTTCCTCCTGGGGTGCCTCCGCCGCCGCTACCGGGGGGCGCCACGGTCGCGACTCTGGCTCCTCCTGCTGCTGCTGCTGCTGCCGCCGCCGCCGCCCCGGGGCTGAGGCTCCCGTTGGGGCTGGCGGGCGGAGGGTTGGCTTTCCGTGAAGAGGCTGCTGCGGTGGCCGAGAGGGGCGGCGTCGGCGCGGTAGCAGCGGCGCCAGTCGTCGTCGTCGGTGTGGGGCCCGAAGCGGGAGAGCTGGGCTGAGGGGAGGAAGAGGAGGAGGAGGGCGGCGGCAACGGCTGCTTCAACATGGCGGGAGGCGGCGGCGAAAAAAGGGGGCCGGACGCCACAGGCGCAGCTTCCCGAGGCCGCCCGCGAAGGCCGTTGGGAGAGAAGGGCGTTGAGGGGAAGGAGCGGGGGAAGAAACGCAACCTCTCTGTCTCTGTGACGCCTGAGGCAAGGCTGAAGGGAAAAGGGAGACCGAGGAGGGGCTGAAGGAAATGGAGGCGAGGGTACAAACCGACCACGGGAGGCTCAGGGACTCGCGAGAATGCCGCCGCCGCCGCCGCCTCACGCTCCTGGCCCGGAAGGGGAAACTGCCAGGCAAAGCCGGCCGGCTAACTAAGCGACGGTCGTCGCGGAAACGACGATTATTATTATTTAAAAAAAAAACCAAAACGGAAAGGCGAAGGGTTTGAAAGGGAGGAGATCAAAACCGCCTCAGCCACCACCACCCCGCCTTCGTGTTTCTTTAGCCTCGGCCGCGCGCCTTTCTCGCTCTCGCTCTCTTTCAGTCTCCCCTTCTTTCCTGAGGCTCCCGCAACGCAGGCCTACTCTCTTCCTCCTCCTCGAGGCCAAGGAACGGGTTTTGCGCGCGACGCGACCTCCTATTGGTCGCCGGGCCCTGCCCTTCCCCCTCCTTTCCTTCTTTCCCCCCCCCCTCTTTCCCGCGAGCTCGCGCCTTAAGAATAAACGAGGGAGGGAGAGCGAGTGACTTTCAAGGCTCTCGAGCGCTTAAGCCAATCAAGAGGCGCCGCTGGAAGAGCGCGAGGACACTCACGGAGGAGGGAGAGCAAGAGAGAGAGAGATAGCGCGAGCCGTATGCGCGCGCGTGCGTAGTCGCGCGAGAAAAAGACACAGAAAAGAGGGCGGGGGTAGAGAGAAGAGTGGTGATGTTGGCGTTGAAGGGCCCCCTCCTCCTTTTCCTCAAACGCGAACGGTCTCAACCCTCTCCTCTTTTTTCAGTCGCAGGACCCCCTTTTTTTTCCCCGTCTCCCTCTCTTATCGGGAGCGCGCTCTCTCGCTTGCTGAGGCGATGTGAGAGAGAGGAGGGCTGAGGGAAAAAAAGGAAGTACGGATCCCAATGGCCCTAGCGCGCGGTCGAGAAGGAGTCAATCCGGTTGCAGCACAATGATTTCCCCCCCTTGTTGAAGGCGGAGCTTCGCTCTGCGCCTGCGCAGGGCGTGCGCGCTCTCTCTCTCTTTCACCCCTCCCTCCTACTGCTGCCGTTGCTGGCCTCGCGCACGCGCTCTGCGCTACCGCTCTCTTCCTACCCTCCTTCCTTCGACCAATGGAGAAACGAAAGGGGAGGAGGGAGGGAAGAAGGGCGTGTCTCCCGGTAAGGAGCCCAATGCACATGCGTAAGAGGAAACAAAGACTTGGGCCTGCCTTTTCACCCGTTCGGAGTGCGCATGTGCGGAGGGAGAGAGGGAGAGAAACGGGGAATGTTGCGCATGCGTATTCTGATTTTTAAAAGCTGTGTTGTGGGCTAAGTTCTCCAGGAGCGAGTGTTCGGGTGCCTCACAATGCGCGCGGCAAACGGGGCGTGGCCTTCATGCAAAGACATGAAAAGGTCCCGGATGTTGCTTGAAGACGGTTGACCCCGAATGACCCCGTGCCTCAATGTCACGCGGGTTTCAGGGGAGCGTTGGCCTCTGCGACCTCAAGGACAGGAGCCTTTCAGGCGCTTTTAAAATATGCAATTATTATTATTATTATTATTATTTCATTTGTTTATATCCTGCCTTCCTCCCAGTATAGGCACTCAAACATTTAAAACTACAAGTTAAAAACAATGAAAACTATGAAATATGCAAAATTTTAAAAAAGCAATTAAACAGTTTTAAGAAGTTAAAACAGTACACATTAAACTTTTAAAACTATCTATATAAACCTATACAACCTTATGAACATGTCAATATATTAATATGTGTATAATATTATATATATGTGTATAATATATCTTAATATGTGTATAGAATTCTAGAGTTTTAAAATTTTAATGTGTACTGCTTTAATTTTTCAAAATTGTTTAATTGCTTTTTAAACTTTTCATTTTTAATGCTTTGTATGGTTTTTAACTTGTATGGTTTCAAATGTTGTTAGCCACCTTGAGTCCCTATACCAGAGGAATAGCTTTAATATATTAAATCTTAGATATGCAAATGACACCATATTACTAGCAAAAAATTTTTACAGACTTGGAATAATTATTAAGGAAGCTCAAGGAAGAAAATGCAAAGGCAGGTTTAATGCTAAACATAAAGAAAACAAAAATAATGACCATGGGGGGTCTACATAAATTCAACCTAGACAACAAGAAAATTGAAATAAAGATTTACCATTGTTGTGCACCTTCAAGTCATTTCTGACTTAAGGCGACCCTAAGGCAAACCTATCATGGGGTTTTCTTGGCAAGATTTGTTCAGAGGAGGTTTGTCATTGCCCTCCTCTGAGGCCGAGAGCCTGTGACTTGCGCAAGGTCACCCAGTGGTTTACATGGCTGAGATGGGGATTGAACTCTGGTCTCCAGAGTCATCGTCCAACACTCAAACCACTATGCCATGCCTGGCTCTCAAAGATTTCCCCTACCTCAGATAAATATATTGAACAGAACAGAAACTGCAGTCACGAAATCATAAGCTGTGGAAGAACTAGATAAGATCCTAATGAACAAAGATATACAATTGAACACTAAAGTTAGAATTGTCCAAGCCATAGTATTCTCCATTACTATGTACTGATGTGAGAGTTGGACAGCAAAGAAAGCGGATAGGAAGAAGATCTATGCATTTGAGCTGTGGTCTTGGAGAAGAGTGCTGAGGATACCGCAGATGGCCAAAAAGTCAAATGGGTCCTCGAACAGATCAAGCCTGAAGTCATCCTGGAAGCCAAGATGCCAAATTGAGGCTGTTGTACTTTGGAAACATGAGAAGCCACAACTCATTGGAAAAGATAATAATACTAGGAAAAGTAGAAGGCAGTAGAAAGAGGAAGACCAGACGCCAGATGGATAGACGCAATTAGGGCGGTCACAGGCCTAAGCCTGCAAGACCTAAAGCAGAGCAGTGGAGGATAGGAAGACTTGGAAGTGTCTCATCCACAGGGCTGCTATAAGTCAAGGTCAACTCGAACGCAGTTAACAACAACAAAAGAAGGGGGGGAAAGCCCCGTATTACCAATTAATATAATGACCACAAACAGGGTGACCAGATGTCATAACCACAAAGGAGGCACCACAAAATGTAAAGCATTCAAGAATAATGTAAAAAGGTAAAGGTATTCCCCATTGACAAGGTTGACATATGGGGTGGCGCTCATCTCCGTTACTAAGCCAAAGAGACAGCATTGTCAGAGACCACTCTGTCATCATGTGGCCAGCATGATTGCACAGAACACTATTTACCTTCCCACCAAAGTGGTACCTATTTATCTACTTGCATTTGCACGCTTTCGAACTGCTAGGTTGGCAGAATCTGGGACTAGTGATGGGAACTCACTTCCTCATGCAGCACTTGGGCCTTTTACAATCAACAGAGTCAGCATCTTAACCACTTGAGCCACCGCATCCCTAAGAATAATGTAGGACATTATAAAATAAAAGCTAAAACCACTAATATACATTCATTTTATATGGTTTATTTACAACTATATTACAAATACTGTATTTTATTATCCTTTCATTATTTTTATTATATTTTGTTATTCTGTCCTCACTGCAAGTAGGGGGATAGATTAGATCTTTCTAAAGTTCTTTTTTCCTAGGAGCAGCAGCAGACAGGATTTGTCCCCAGAGCTCAGGGCATGTTTGTTTCTCAGAGGGGAAAAGGACAGCAAACATGGTGTTATTCAATGTGTTTCTTAGTCACGCTCATAATGGAGGACATTTTGGAATTCATCCTGGACAGAAGATTGAAACATAGGACATGTCCTGGAAAAGGAGGACATTTGGTCACTCTGGCGACAGAGCTAGTGAGTTGTGGTTATTTGAGCATTGAACTAGGACTCTTTAGACCAAGGTCTGATTCCCTGTATGACCATGGGAACCCACTAGGTGACCTTGGGCAAGTCACATACTCTCAGCCCCAGAAAACCCATGATGGGGTCTCCATAAGGTGGAAGTGACTTGGAGGCACACAAGAGATAGCTTGCATCATAACTTAAAGCAGATAATAACTTAAAGCAGCAATGTCTTGTAAAAAGACATTGAAATAGTTAAAGATTTTCCATATTTGACTCGGTCAATCAGAATGGAGGCTGCAGTCAAGAAATCTGAAGATGACTAGGGGTGCATATATACTGTAGAAATAATGCAGTTTGACACCACTTTAAATGTTATAGCTCCATCCTATGGAATCCTGGGATTTGTAGTTTTACAAGGTCTTTAGCCTCCTCTGCAAAAGAGTGATGGTGCCTCACAAAAAGTACAAATCCCAGGATTCTGTAGGATGGATCCATAGTAGTTAAAGTGGTGTGGAAGGCTTTATTTGTACAGTGTAGATGCACCCTAGGACTTGCAAGGCAGATATGGAGGAACTAGACAAGATACTGAAGTATAAAGACATATAATTGAATGCTAAAGTTAGGACTGTCCATGCCATTGTATTTCCCATTTCTATGTTTGGTTTTGAAAGCTGGGCAGTGACAAAAGCAGATAAGAAAATAAACTTATTTAACATGTGCTGTTGAAGAATTCTGCAGATACAGTGGACTGCTCAAAAGACAAATGAAAAGACAAATGAATCCTAGACCAAATCAAACTTAACTCTCAACCGAAGCCAGTATTACTAAACTGAGGCTGTTGTACTTTGGACATATCAAGAGAAGAGATATCAATAATAATAATAATAGTAATAATAATAATAATAATAATAATAATAATAATAATAAATTTATTTATACCCTGCTCCTCTGTTAAAACACTAGAAAAGAGGCATATCACTACAAAAGACAACAATGCTTGGCAAGGTAGAAGGCAGCAGGAAATGAGGAAGACCACATTCCAGATGGATAGATTCAATCAAGGAAACCACAGCTCTGAGTCTGCAAGACCTGAGCAGTGTGGCTGATGATGGGGAACTTGGAGGTTTCTCATTCATAAAGTCACCATGAGTTGAATTCCAGTTGCATCTGGTTTACTTTTTAAAAAAGAAACACTTTCCTCTCTTCTTGTTGTGTGACTTCAAGTCATTTCTGACTCATGGAGACCTTAATGTGACTGTTACAGGGTTTCCTAGCCAGGATTTGATCGGAAGAAATCTTTTGCCCTTGCCTTCCTCTGAAGCTGATTGCTCAAGGTAAGCCAGTGGGTTTCCATGGCTAAGCAGTGATTCGAACCCTGGTCTCCAGAGTCACAGTTCAATGATCAAACTACTGTATCATCCTGGCTCTTTATTTTCTACCTGTTCATAAAAATATTGCTATTTCCTCACCTGTAACTTGCTACAAACAAACAAAAAAATAAAACTAAAAAATACATAGATAATTTTCAGTCAACTTATTTATAACAGAAATATATTTTTAAGAAGAGGGCTGTAATCCCATATGTGCATACATGGGAATAAAGGCCACCAAGACCACAAATGTCCATGTAAATATGTATCTGCTAAAGCTGTGGATTATTATTTACATTATCTCTAGAAATACAACTCACTGTTTATGTGCTGGGTACCCTTTCTGTTGCATGTGTTCAGGCTATGATTCTGCCAGGCAGAAGTGTTCATGAATGCCTGGTTAGTAGTAGTAAATGCTAGAGACGAACATCACTTGTGTAGAAATTGAAATAATATTTAAAAATTATTGGAAGTGGATTTTTTGAGTGTTGGAGAGGAGACACCTAGGTGTTTGAGAATCTCATCAGTTCAGGACTTATTCTGCACAAAAATACGTAAGTCCCAAATTGTGAATAGTCTTGGAAGACCATGCAGGAGGAAGAAAAAATGGTAAAGCTATTCTTTCTTTCCTGTAAGAAGTAAATTTATGAATATTGACATCTCTGCTCTTGTGTGAGGAGAGACATTGTTCTGCTTCGTTGGGTCGTGTAAGGATAAATATTCACATACAGTATAGTGAAAAGATGAGGGAGGACATGGAAGACAAATTACAGCACTTATTTGCAGCAAGTGTTATCCCATACTTGCATACCTGAATTCAATCCTGGCACACTTCACTCAATGGTAGCCCTGATGGTAGGCTGGTGGAGGAGTGAATCTGCTCCAAATTCACCCTTAGAGCTATCCAGAGTTCTGGACTCTATAAGAAAAAATAGCAGGCTCAGAACCTTGGACAGTCTCTTTGAAGTTCAGATTAAAATCTGGAGTGAATTAAATTTGTTCACCAACATCGGAGCCATCAGTATCAGAGTGGAATTGGATATTTGTAGTGGAGGTTGTCATGTCCTAAGACAGATAGGTTTTAGAATCCCTATCAGCCTCATGGCCAAATGAACATGCACACAGCCACCCTGCAATTTTGTGTGGTGGTGCTGGGGGTACACAAGCAATCACAGCTGCCAACTACCATAACTAACTGCTGTATGAATGTGCACACAACTGCCGGCTTTGGGAGATGGTTGGCAGCTGTGATCGCTCGTTCCCCACCTTCCCCTCAGAAGGCAGAGTTTGGTAGTGCAGAAAACAGATCATGTGGCCATGAATCGCTAAAACGCTATCATAGGAAAAAAATGTACCGTAATAAGAAATTACAGTATTTTCTGGTGTATAAGACTACTTTTTAACCCAGTAAAATCTTCTCCAAAGTCGGGGGTCGTCTTATACGCCAGGTGGAGGAGGAGGAGGAAGAAGGGGTGGCGCGGCACAAGGCGGGAGGAGGAAGAAGAGAGGAAGTCAGGTTAGAGGAGGAGGAGGGGGGAGGAAGGGGTGGCGTGGCAGGAGGAGGAAGCAGCAGCGGATAAGTAGTGAACCCCTATCCTGGAGTATTCTTGGCAAGACTGGTTCAGAGGAGGTTTGCCATTGCCTTCCTCTGAGGCTGAGAGTGTGTGACTTGTCCAAGTTCATCCAGTGGGTTTCATGGCAGTGAGGAATCAAACCCCGGTCTCCAGAGTGGTAGTCCAACACTCAAATCACTACACCATGCTGGCTCCTAATCCCATGTACTACCTATGAAACAACTGCATACTTTTTTGTTGTTCTTGTGTGTCTTCAAGTCCTTTCCAACTTATGGCAACCCTAAGGCAATCTTATCATAGGGTTTTCTTGGCATGTTTCTTCAAATGGGGGTCGCCATTACCATCCTCTGAGGGTGAGAGTGTGTGACATGCCCAGGGTCACTTACTTGGCCGCAAATTGTACATACTCCAGAATGTACAAAATATTGGCAGTCCTTCCCCCCAACACTTTCTCATTTTCCCCCGTTGGAAGAGGGGTCGTCTTATACGGCAAGTATATCCCAAACTCTATATTTTAACTGGAAAAGTTGGGGGTTGTCTTATACGCCCAGTCGTCTTATATGCCGGAAAATACAGTATGCTAAATTTGTATGCTTCCATTCTTAAACTAGTGCAATTGTGGTGAGTGCAGCAGGGTGATAAAGTCCTAAATATCAACAATATGAAGCTAGAAAAATATAGCCCCACACCACACATCCCATCACCTTAATTATAGTCTCTTGATGTAAAGGTTATATGCTGGTCTTGGTGTGCTATGAATATGTGTTGAATTACACTGTATCCAATGATGTGGGACAGCATCTAATTTTCTCCCTGTCTTAGTGAATTAAATGGGAGGAAAATATTGTGCATCAGTTCTGTCACTGATGGGTCTCATGGCTTATGATTGAATGGGTATAGGATATGCAAGTGTGTTTTCCCCAATAGGGTTTTAAATCGGGGGAAAACCCACAAAAGCAGGTTGATTTTCACACAATGTCATTGTTAAACTGTTGTTAACCTGAATGGAAAGTAGTCAAAAGCCGCTTCTTTTTTACCTGAAATCCTGAAAGTAAAAAGGAGTGGCTTTTGACTACTTTCTGTTCAGGTTAACAGCAATTTAACAATGACGTGTGTGAAAATCAATCTGCTTTTGCAGGTTTCCCCCAGCCTTTAAATCCCATTTCTACACCTGTGTGATAAAGTCCTATGTCAGCAGAGTGTATCTTGAGTAGTTCTGTGACAGTATTGATATATCTTGTCATCTATTGCTGTCTCAGAGTTTCCACCAAATCCTATGGTTGCTCTGCTTAAGGCACTTGATGTTGCACACATAGAATTTGTCTCATTCTTGCTTGTGATGAAACATCTTGCAGGCTTTTCAAACAATACATGTTCCTGTAAAAGATATTTTCCAGAGCAGAATCTGGGATGTAAACTCCCACCACAAAAGAAAATAAGAAGTGGAACAGTGAGCCCTCTTTCAAACCAGCTTCAAATTTATAAAAAGATTTATTGCCCATGCCAAGCCTTTGGTGCACTGCCAGTTTGATAAACCTGTCAGTTTGCTTCTATGTGTATTTTTATGTGGATGTAAGTCATAAGAACATAAAAGCTTTGCTGAATCAGACCAATGGCCTAAGTTGTTCATTATTATTATTATTATTATTATTACAGTTTATTTATATAACACTGTAAATTTACACAGCGCTGTACATACAGTCAATAAAATGGATAAAAATAGATTTAAAAGCCTGCTGATGGCGTACATTCTACAAAATAATAAAATAGAACATAATAAAATGGCAGTAATGAAATGTAAACAGATGCTATATAGTTCTTAGGAGTTTATTACACGGGAGGCTAAGTGCCCAAATCCCATGCAGAAACTGGATTTAAATTCCAGGAAAATCCCAAAAATAGAAAGCGGCCGATTTTGTCCACTTTCTGTGAGGATTAATGTGGGATTAATGCTCAGTGCCCCCGATGTGTCTGAAAACGATCCCACTTTTGTGGGATTTGTCCACTTTCTGTGCGGGTTAATTTCGGAATAATACTCAATGTGTCTGAAAATGATAAAGCTTTTGTGGATTTAAATCCCATTTCTGCATGGGATTTGGCCAATTCCCTCCCATTTGATAAACTCTGTACTCCGATGTCTGTGGGGACCCATAAGCAGGACATCAGCACAACAGAACTTTCCTGCTCATGCTCGCCAGGAACTGATATTGGGAGGCATACAGCCAAGTCATAGCTAGTGGCCACTGATGACCCTGTCCTCTATGAATGTGTCTAACCCCTTTTCACGAGCCATCCAAGTTGGTAGCCATCACTACATCTCGTAGAAAATTTTACCTTTTAACTATGTAGAAGTATGAGTATTTCTTCTAACTATACTATGAGAAAGTATCTCCTATTATCCGCATTGGACTACAACTCTGGAGACTAGGGTTTGAATCCCCATTTAGCCATGGAAACCCCATTGGGTGACCTTGGGCAAGTCACACTCTCTCAGCCTCAGAAGAAGGGAAAGACAAACCCCCTCTGAACAAATCTTGCCAAGAAAATCCTGAGTGAGGGCCCGAACAGACTGCCAGAAGTAATCCAGCTTGAGACCACCCATGCAGAGCCTACAAAACACTGAGTATCAGGTGAGGGGAACTGAGTTGGAGGAGGAATGCAACATCCTGGAAAAGAATGTAGCTGGCATGTTTCCCAAACAGTATTTTGTTGAAACTTTCTGCAAATCGCTCATACTAATTTTTACAAAGGATTCCCCAATTGTCATCAAGAGTAAAGAGTCAATATGCATAACTCTACTGTTCCTTTCCACCTCAATCCAATAATGCTGTCTTGGTCCTAAACCAGTGTCTGTCATCAGTAATGGACTGGATGACGGCAAACAAATTGTAACTTAATGCAGATAAGACAGAGGTGGTCTTGGTCAGTCAAAAGGCAGATCAGGGAATAGGAATTCAGCCAGTGTTGGATGGGGTTCCTCTGCCCCTAAAGACATAAGTTTGCAGTTTGGATATATTCCTGGAGTCAGGTCCAACCTGGAGGCCCAGGTTTCTGCAGTGGCTAGAAATGCTTTTGCACATTTGAAGTTTGTGTTCCAACTGCGCCTGTTCCTTGAGATGATGGATCTGGCCATGGTGGTAGATGCCTTAGTTATATCCAATTTGAACTACTGTAATGCACTCTACTTGGGGCTGCCTTTGAAGAGTGTTGGGAAACTTGAACTGGCCCAAAGCGCTGCAGCCAGACTATTAACTTCAGCAGGTTATAAAGACTATGGACCTTAGCACATGGGGGAAATCCCGTGCAGAAACAGGATTTAAAAGGTGGGGGAAACCCACAAAAGCAGGTAGATTTTTACACACATTGCTGTTAAAGCGTGGTTAACCTGAACGGAAAGTAATCAAAAGCCGCTCCTTCTTACTTTCAGGATTTTCCGAAAGTAAAGAAGCAGCTTTTGACTACTTTCCGCTTGGGTTAAACACACTTTAATAGCGATGTCGTCTGAAAATCTACCCGTTTTTGGGGGGGGGGGGTTTCTATTTAAAACCCCATTTCTGTACGGGATTTTCACTGTGTGATAAAGTCCTATGTTACCCATAACTGGCTCCCAGTTTGTGACTGGGCACAATTCAAAGTGCTGGTTATGACCTAGAAAGCCCTATATGGTTTATGTACAGGCTGTCTGGCAGATCATATATATCTCCCTGTATAAGCCTGCCTGGGCCCTGAGCTGATCAGGAGAGGCCCTTCTCTTAGTCCCACCACCACTGCAAGCATAGTTGGTGCTTATGCAAGAGAAAGCCATCTTGGTGGCTGCCCCTAGACTCTGATACTCCCTTCCCATGGAGGCCAGAATGTCCTCCTCCTCATTGTCCTTCCTATGCAGGCTAAAACCTTTTTATTCCAACAGGCTTTTAAAACAGAAAGGTTTAAAAGAATGGGCTAGGTATTGTTTTAACTCAGGGGTAGGCAACCTAAGGCCCGGGGGCCGGATGCGGCCCCCTGAGGCTTTTGGACCGGCCTTAGGCCGGTCCTGCCGCCGCCTGCCATGATGATATTGATTATTGTTGTTATTACTTATTCTTGGGGTTTTATTGGCAAAATCTCCACAGGGGTTTTGCCATGGCTTTTCTGGGGTTGAGAGAGTGTGCATGCATTTTTTTTAATTTTTAAAATTCTTTTTAAATTTCTAATATTTATTTATTTATTTATTTATGGTGCTTCGGCCCCTCAATTGTCTGCGGGACAGCAACCCGGCCCCCGGCTCAAAAAGGTTGTCTACCCCTGTTTTAACTAAACTGTTTTTAACAGCTTTATCTTGTTTAATTGCATTTTATTCTTATAACTTGAGGTTTTCACTGTTTTAGGTTGTTTTTGCAGAGGGACGGAATATAATTATAATTATTATTATTGTTGTTGTTGTTGTTATTGTGAATAGTTTAATTCTGGTTTAATGTTCACTTTTTCTATGTTTTTAAATATATTTATATTTTAAATTGTGACCACATTGAGTCCCAATTTTTTTGGGGAAAGTGGAATAGAAATATAATAATAATAATAATAATAATAATAATGATGATGATGATGATGATGCTGTCACAGATAATCAAAAAGTGCTTCCAAGGAAACTCTCATGTGAAGCCCCTGTATTGGAAATCATATGCAGATTTCTGCTGAATAGAAATTGGTAATTCACAGGAAGGAAATGAATTGTCCTTGTTAGCACTTTGTGTACTCTCGCAGTTCATTACAAGTTGGAAGTAGGTCACACACCCAGAAAACTTTTCTCCTTTTGTTCAGATTTAGTTCTGCATAACAGCAGAATGCACACTTCTGCCTCTCTCTGCATAGGCATTTGGATATACCAGCGCTGGCTCAAGTTACTTTCCAACCTGAAAAAACTGAATAGCTATTTCGATGTCTTTCTTACTCACTTGAAAGTTCTGTAAATCATCTGTAGTAATTGTATTTGTTTTCGGGATGTTCATTTGTAATCCTGCTTTTGCACTTTTTTCCTTAACTTTCATCTACAGTCAATCTGAGTTTTTGCTATTTTCTGCAAGTTATTTGATGACATCTTCATCCCCTCTCCTCAACTTTCATGTCTACTTCACCTGAGTCTAGTCCTGCTTTCCCTATGATATGTTCTGCATGTACATTAAAGAGACATGGTAATAAAATGCAACCTTGTCTGACCCCCTAGTAATTAATGGGAAAGTACTGTATTCTGTTTCTCCATATTGTGTCCTGGCAGAGGGCTTTCGTCCACAGTATAGGTTATGCATCAGGACAATCTGATGTGCACACCCATTTCTTTTAAAGCTAAATATAATTTCTTATAATGTACACAATAAAATGGTTTGCTATATAAAGCAGAGAGTGATTTCCTTCTGAAATTCTTGGGTGTGTTATAGTATTAAACATATGTTTGCAATATGATTCTTATTACCTTTTTTCTTTTCTGAACCCATCTTGGACATCTGGTGTTTCTCTCTCCATATATGGTAAAAGTATTTCTTATAAAATCTCGACCATCACTTTGCTTGTATGGGAGATGATTGCAATGATCTATTACCACACCCTACATACCCTGCATTATCTTGGGGTGCAAATAGTTTGTTATATTTTATTATAATAGCAGTTACACAGAGGCAAAAAACATGAACCTGGAAAGGTCAGATGAACTTTAAGTGATTTTCTGACCTGAGGGCAAGTGGAAAGGACTATAACTTTATTACTGTGAATATTGCTGCTTCCCCACCCCCTGCTGTGTGCATTTCTTCTTGAGGGTCATAGAGCAAAGGTTTGTCAGCCTAAAGAATTAAGCCAATCTTTCTGCTAGCCCCCATGGTATTTTCCCACACTCCATTCTATCCAAAATTCCCTGGGGTTGCCCTGGGGTTGTCACTGCCATCAACCAAAAACATTCCTTTTGTAACTCTGAAATTAAAACCATCAGCCAGGTGGGATTCTTGTTGTTTCTGGGATTCCTGGAAAATCAACTCAAACTGCCTCAAGTCAAGTTTGGCCCATACATACTGTGCTTGGGACTCCTATTTTAGTCTGTTGGAGTCAGGCAGACATGCTGTTGGATTCCAGCTGAAACTCTTCAGGTTGCTAGCCAAACTTAGGGCTGGTACAGACAGGCACTAAAAATCACCTTTGGGGTGGCTGCGGGTAGCTTGGGGGTATGATGTGCACATGCCACATGCCCCCATTATGCCCTGAAGGCACCAGAGAGGCCGCACATCAGCCGTCTTCCAGGCATGTTGGGGGCATGGTGGTTACATTCTGCAAGCCCCCAACATGCCGTGAAGCTGCCACAGGGCCATGGAAGAGCTGCTAAAGGCGGCTTTTCCGTGGCCAAAAAAGGAGTGGTTGAAAACTGCTCCTTTTTTGGCTAGTGCTGCAGTGGGTTGGGGCCGTGGTGTGTGGCTGCCACAGCCCCGATCCGTCTTCGGGTGGGGCGGCTTCACACCACCCCATCTGGGATGTCTGTTTTGGCCCTCAGTCCCAGGTAGTGATCTGAGTCCAATTCACTCTGCATCCATTCCCCAGATTGGAGCCTGCCGTCTGAAAGTGGTAAGCATTGCCCATTGCAATCCTTTAATTTGCTATCCAGTACTAGCTTTTATATCTTAGTCCTTGTATATGTATGTCTGTGTGTGTGTAAGTGCTTCGTGTGAATGTTGACATCCCAGTTCTTGTTCAAATAATAACATTTAGATGTACTTAGTACTCTGGAGTTCTAGTTTTTCAGAACTGGTAAACATAGGCTGAAAAATCCCAGGTAATGTTACCCTGGCCCTCTCGCTGCTACCTATTGAGCTAAATTAATTTCCTCATTGAATTCAATTTGTGGGTGCCCTCTTGGGCCCCTTGCAATTTAAGTAACAGATTCAATGGTTACAGCATCACCGTGGCATCACCTTTCTTGACACTGTAATGTATATTGAACATTTCCAATCCGTGGACTATTGTTTTGTTTTCCAAATATGTTGACAATTTTTTTTGTTAGAAATGGAATGGATTCTGTCTCTAGAGCTTAAAACAGTGCTATTGGTATGGTATCTGTTTTTGGTGATTTATTTTCACCAAGTGCTCTGAGAGCCTTTCTACATTACTTTCTAAAATTGTAGCTTCATCTTCATATGACTACTCCTTGAAGGAATCTATCATTATCCAATCTCTTTTATACAGATCCTCAGAATTTTGCATCCGTCATTTAAGAGAGGCCATTAACAAAACAGCAGTTGGCAATTCTCTTGCTCTCCTCCCCTCTCCCAAAAGGGCAGTCTGGATAGTCTGGAGGGGCCAAAGGCCACAAAAATAGCCTTGGGGCCACATGCAACCCAGGGCCCCATTTGCTCTTGATAGATCCTTGTTCAGTTGTTTTTGTTGAAATCTGTCTTTGATTTCATGGCCACATCCTCCAAGAGAGATCTGATAGGGATGGGTTGGGATCACATAGAATCTCTTTACATCGCCAGAACTTTATTTACATATCTGGAACTGTTCATCTATTCTGTAACAACTCCAGATAAGCCAATGGAATCCTGCACATACACACAGCTGATACCATGCTGTGTCATATCTAAAGCACCTTCATTGTGATGGCATGCCCACAACAGTAAAAGAATTTTATGTCAGGGCAAGGGCTGGTATATGTCAATTAAAAAAAAATGGTTTTACAAAAGAATTACAGTAAGAAAAAAAAAACCCCAATATAATATTGTATACAATAAATGCTCTACTAATTGTAAAAAAGTATAAAAGACTTCCTTAAAGTTGACACTTGAACAAAGAACGAGTCTTGTAGTGTATAATCTATCTCGTATTAAATTCCTAAGATACAAATAATAACAAAATTCAGTGTGTAATTGACTATATTTCCAGTTTAGCAATAAACTAACAAACCATAATTCTCTTTGTAGATCTCTCCCCCCCCCCCCCGCCCCCCGAGCCTTAGCTTATGGAATTATTTATCTCCACATGTATTGATCTTTTATAAATTTCAAGATTTTTTCTTTTGTTCTTCTCTTTTTGGTTTGGTTAATCGTAAACAGGACGAAGAGAGCACGATATAATCAAATTAAGGGTAGAGAAAAGTCAGTAAAAAATTTTGAGTTAAAAAAGATCTTGTATATGCTATTTTGGATTTATCTTATCCATATTTGTGTGCTTAGCTTCTTAGATGTTAATAAATGAATCTTCTTTGATACAGATTTCTTGCAAGATTTTTTGTGTTAAATTTGACCTTTATCAAAATGTATAATTTCTTCAAATGGTTGCCATTCTTTTTCCACTACGTTCGTTGGTTTATTATTAGTCAGATGAGTTAATTTGTCCATATCCATACTTTCCTTGATTTTACGTATCCAATCCTTTATTTTCGGGGGTTCTTCCATCTTCCATCCTCTGGCAATAATCAATCTTGCTGCTGTTACTAAGTATATTAAAATTCTCCATTTTTTATCATCTTCTTTATTGATCATTAATGTGATGTTAAGTAAGTAAAGCTCAGGCACGAAAGGAATTTGGATATTTAATCTTTTTTGTATTTTTGTATGGATTTGAGACCAGAATTTTTTTAACTTGGGGACAATTCCACCACATATGATATAGTGATCCAGCTTCTTTGTGGCATTTCCAGCATCTATCACTCATGGTTTTGTAAATTTTCTTTCATCTTGTTGGAGTGAAATACCATCTATTAGATATTTTTAGAAAGTTTTTTTTTAAGTCTTGCGAAGCCGTAAATGAATTCTTCTTTTTCCAGGTGTCTTCCCATTTCTCTAGAGATATAGGATGTCCTATATCTCTCGCCCAAGTGACCATCGTATTTTTTATTCTCTTTCCAAGAGTAAGAAGTAGAGTTTGAAAATCTTTCCATTTTCTGGTGCTCAATAGAGTTTATCTATTTCATTTAGAGTGGATTGGAAGCCTTCTGAGGTTATATCTATTTTGAATCTTTTTTTGAATCTTGGAGGTAGTTGAGCCAGTCTATTCTTATGTTGAGATTTTCCAAATCTTCTCTTGTATGAAGACTATATATTCCTTGTTCATCTTTTTTTTTTTTTAGTAATCTTTATATTTTAACCATCCTTTCCCCCTCCATCTACCAAAAAGGCTTCCTGAGTAGAAATCCAAAGAGTAATTTTGTTGTAAAACTTAATCTTAATTTGGGTCCAAATTTTAAAAAGTGATTTTCTAATGAGATGATTATTGAAGTCTTTATTAAATTGCAATTTATTATACCAAGCATACACGTGCCATCCTAATCTATTTTGTATACTTTCTAAATCAAGTAGTTTTTCCATAGCCTTGACTCTGAAAGTTATAGCCAAACTGAAGGGCCTGCCTGAGGGTTAAGGTGACAATCTGTTGTCAATCTTGTTGGTTTCTTAATGTTCAAATGTAAATGTAAATGCTAGGGAATTTTGGGAACTGTAGTTTTGTGAGACATTCAGCCCTGTCTGTCAGAGAGCTGTGGTGCCACAATAAACTACAATTCCCAGGATTCCCTAGCCCTTAGCCAAGGCAGTTAAAGCGGTCTCAAACTGGATTATTTCTGCAGTGTGTTTTGGACCACAGAGTATTCGAAGGAGAAGAGGGACCGTTGCCGGGGCAACGGGAAAGCCGCTCTTCTCCTTCTCTCTCCCTCTCCTTCCCCAACTGTCCCAGAAGCTGTATGTCTACGTCACGCTGCCAGGGCAACAGACTCGAACGCCCGAACCAATGGCCGAGGCGGATTTCTCTCCGGGCCTCTCTAGCCTCGAGAACACCTTATCTCTATGGTGAGTCGAGTCGGTTGTCGTTTTACTCTCTCCTTGATGACGAGGACGGAAGCGAAAGGAGGAAAAACAACGTCACGTGACTAAGGGAGCCCGGAAGCGGAAGTGGCGCGAGAGTGCGACAGGAGGAGGAGGAGAGAGCTGAAGACGGAGAAGCGGAGACACAAACCCTTCCCCCTGGAAGAAACCCAAGGCCGGGATGGTAAGTGACAAGCGGGAGGAGGGAAATGGCGACCCTCCTCAGGGAGAGCCCTTCTGGCCCGCCTTCCCCGGCTGAGGAGGAGGAGCCGCTCCTTCGTCCATTCCCCGAAAGGGACGCGGACACTGGACACTGCCAGGTCCAGAAGGCGAAGGGGCTGCTTTCCTTCTCTCAAGGCCCGTTGCACTGGCTCCTGAGGCTCGTATTGTGAGGTTTGCATAGCGCTTTGTGGTGTAGCGGTTTGACTGTTGGACTACGCCTCTGGAGACCAGGGTTCGAATCCCAGCTCGGCCATGGAAACCCACTGGGTGACCTTGGGCGAGTCACACTCTCTCAGCCACAGAGGAAGGCCATGGCAACCCACCTTTGAAGAAACCCCATGATACACCTTTTTGTTTTGTTTGTTAACTGCCTTCACGTCGATCTCGACCCATGGCGACTCTATGGATGAGATATCTCTAGGCCCCCCGTCATCTACTGCTCTGCCCAGTTCCTGCAAACTCACATTCCTGGTCTTTTTAATAAAGTCCATCCATCTAGCATGTGGCCTTCCTCTCTTTCTACACCTTTCCTAACATTATTGTCTTTTCCAGCTATCCATGCCTTCTCATGATGTGTCCAAAGTATGACATTCTAAGTCTTGTCATCTTGGCTTCTAGGGATATCTCTGGCTTGATCTGTTCTAGGATCCATTTGTTTGTCCTTTTGGCTGTCCATGGGATCCTCAGCACTCTTTGCTTTAGGATCCCCATAAGTGGGAAATAACTTGGAGGCACACAACAACTAGGTGAAACTGTCAGGTTTTTTTTCTTGGTTAAATGTGTTGTGGGGGGTTGCCTTTGTCTTCCTCTGAGGCTGAGAGAGCGTGACTTGTCCAAAAGCACACAGTGGGTTTCCATGGCCATTGGAGATTCAAACCCTGGTCTCCAGAGTCATAGTCTAGTGCTCAAACTAGTATATCACATTGGCTCTCAAAAAGTAACTTCTTCTTGTTATTGTGCACTTTCAAGTTGTTTCTGGCTTATGGCAACCCTGAGGTGAACCCTGTCACAGGGTTTTCTTGGAAAGATTTGTTCAGAGGGGCTTTGCCACTGCCTTCCTCTGATACCGAGAGCATGTGACTTGTCCAAGGTCAACCAGTGGGTTTCATGGCCGAGTTGGGAATCGAACCTTGGTCTCCAGAGTCGTAGTCCCAACACTCAAACCACTACACCACACTGGCGTTCTTTAGAATCGCAGGAACTCCTTAAAGAAAAGGACCCTAGAGATGTATGAAAAGCAGTTTCTGTCTTTGCGCTGTCTTTCCTCCTTGCAGCCTTCCTAAATTGGTCTTGCCTAGTACAAGTTTTGATCTCAGTGTTGCCAGATAAGTTGTGCTGTGTGCCCATCCCATGGCTTTCTGTGAAGAGTCCCTGCTCTTCCAGTTCAAAGCTTTCCCCCCATAAACAGTCCCAGAGGCCACTGGAATAAAACACGGTTCATCTGATGAAGGAGGAAGCCAGTTTAGCTGCTTAAGGATGGTTGTTCAAGAGCCTAGGAGCAGTTGTGAAGAAGGCCCTCTCCTGTGTTCCACTAGATATGCCTGTAAGAGTGGTGGAAAAGACAGCAGAGTTTCCCATGAAGATCTCAAAACCCAGCCAGGATCTTTCATATAACCTGGTCTTGAACCATATAGGTCTTTCCAAGTCTTAATTAGTACTTTGGAACAGACCAGTAGTCAGTAGAGCTGTTGTAACCTGGATGTTGTGTGATCTGTGTAACCCCCACCCCCCAATCAGCAATCTGGCTTTTTGGACCAGCTAAAATTTCTTAGTGCTTTTGCATGCATGCCTTTTACTTTTCAAAGGCATACAGCGGTCAAAACAGGATGTAAGTAAGGTATGTGTCACTGTGGCCAGATCAAATATGATCAGCAATGTGTACAGCTGGAGCTCAGGCTTTAACTGTGGAAATGCCTTCTGGGTCACCGTAGAAACTTGAACTTCCAGGGCTGAATCTAGGAGTGCACCAAATCTGTAAACCTGTGTGACTTCAGCACAAGCTGAATCATTATTCCTTGATATGCCCTTTGGCTGACCAGGAACACCTGTGTTATCAGTTTAATCACTTTCTTCTAAACCGTTACCAATGACAACTACCAGTTTAGAAATGAAATAACCTCCTTTGTGTTAGATGGAAAGGTGAAATCAAGTTGAGTGTCATCAACATTTTTGTACTCTGGTATTCTGTCTGAATACCATTAATTCTGTTTAGGGGAGAATTCAGCCTGCTGGAACTGAATAATATGTACTCTTTATTTCAAATGCAGTTGCAGTGAGGAACAAATGGAAGAATTCACATACTGTAAAATAGTACTAAAGAGGCTTGCTCTTATCCAAAGTCAAAAGAGAGGGGAAAGTAAAAATAGTATCTTTCCATGTGAGGGGGCAACAGTCTACAAGTTGAAAAATTCTTTACCTGAGGGCTGTTGCTTACCCTCATATTTTAAGACTGACAGCTCCCTATAAGAAATTTGACTGATTTATATCTTAGCATATGCAGTGGCTCGAATGGTTAAGACACTGTCTCTGTTGGTTGCAAGATCAGCACGTTGGCAGTTTGAGGCCCAGGTGCTGCATGATAGGGGGAGCTCCTGTCACTAGTCCCAGCTTCTGCCAACATAGCAGTCCGAAAGCATTCAAATGAAAGTAGATAAATAGATACCACTTGGCTGGGAAGGTAAACAGCGTTTTATGCAGTCATGCTGGCCACATGATCACAGAGTAGTCTCTGACAACGCTGGTTCTTTGTTTAGTAATGGAGATGAGCACTGCCCCCGTATGGTCGGACATGACTTGACAACCTTGTCAATGGGGAGTACCTTTATATTTTAGCAAGGATTAGATTAACTATTGAGAGCTTGGTGTTGCATTAGAAAAGGCTGGGTTCCTCCATGAAACTTTATAGTAACTAGATGTAGGTTTCTGACTTTGAACAAGAGCTTATTTAAACATGGGGTTGTTTGTGTGGTAAAGTCCTTTCATAGAGTTTTATCATCTCAGAATGTAGATAAGCCTGTTGCTTTAAACATATGGCCTTAGGTTGAAAAGTCCTTCATATAGAAAGCTTGAAGCCTTTCCCTGATCAGTAGGTGCTTCATGTAGAGGTACTTAGAAGTAATACTCCCACTATGGGCATTCAGAGGTCATACCTTAAGAGCCATTTATGACATTGCATGAGTTGGAGGGGACTTCCTGAGTAAGTTAAGATGATTTCAATCTAGCATGATATATTTTTTAAAATATTTAGAATCTTTATGGTCCACAAATGTACATTATTTCCAAAACAGAAATTATTTTTAAAAAATATATGTTCATAGTGATCCTGAGTGTGCACTGTTACTGTACCTTACAGGAGCAAGCCAAGTTAATTTTGAATTGGCAAGAGCCCCAGAAATTTGCCAGAGGTCTTTGCTCTTCTTCCACTTTTCCTCTGGACTTCACTGCCCCACCTATGAAGAAATTAAGCTGTTCTCTGACTGTAGATTTTGGTATTATAGATGTCTGTGTGTACTTTTAAAAAAAGAATGTTGTTTCTTCCCTTTATCAGAGACAGAAGGAGCAACCACGTAACCAGGTCATTTTTCTCCAGATATTTTCATAACAGCCTCTCTGTTATTCCCTCTTCAGGTCACAAGACCATTGGTACCAGTAGGAGCCCAGTCCTGGCACTGGATATTTTGGCACTTGGCCCCACTTGGGCGATCATGAACGGGAGCGCAGTGCCCCTGTCACCGGTAGGGGGAGGGATGGTAGGTGAGCCTGCCTCTCTCCCCTCACCAGGTTGGCGGGAATTCTGTGAGGCGCATGCCCGTGCTGCCGCTGTAGACTTTGCCCGTCGATTCCGGGCCTTCTTGGGTGAGAACCCTCAGTTTGCAACGCCAGGAGCCGAAGCCGCCTTCTCACGCCGCTTTGCCGAGCACTTCCTGGAACATTTTGAGGCAGAAGTGAGCCGGGCTTATGCCAGTGACTCACCACCTCGTTGTGACATCGCCCCCTTCACTGGCTGTTCCTCAGCCCGTGATCTTTCTGAGACCTGCAGTGATTCATCGGTGGCCTCTCCTGTTGAGCCTCCCCTGGGACCACCTTCTGGCCTCTCCAGCAGCCAATCCCGCAGCTCTGAGGATGTTTCTACTGTGGCAGCAGTGACTGTGACCAAACCAAAGTTGAAGAAACGCTTTTCCTTGCGCAACGTGAGCCGCAGTGTCCGAGGGAGTGTCCGTGGAATCCTGCAGTGGAAGACATCAGCTGACTCATCCCCCGGGGGTGGAGACGGGGCAGTCACAGGAACCAACAGTAATTCCAACTCTTCAGGGGGTGGTGACTCTGAGCGCTGGACTCACCGTTTTGAGCGGCTGCGGCTCAATAAAGCTTCTCCAGCTACTCTCCGAGTGGAACTGGCCAGCGTGCGGCGTGAGGGCTTACTGAACTACATTGTGGCTGATGATGGATCAGGCGGGGGTAGTCGGACACGCTGGCAGAAGTGCCGTCTTCTCCTGCGTAAAGCAGGGAAAGGGGAGGGGGAGGGGTACCTGTTGGAGTTCTACATCCCACCGAAGGTGAGCACTGGATGCACTGGGGGAGGGCAGGGCAGAAAAATGGGCATAAACAGTGGGAGGTGGTGAGGGGAGCCAAACACTTGGTGTTCCTGGGACTCCTTTTTTGGGAGTGGGAGGTATTATCACAATTCTTTCTGTCTCTCTCCCCCAACCTTCTTAACCTCTAGGCATCAAAGCCACGGGTCAGCATTGCCTGCTCCTGTGTAGTGGATGTGCGGACAACAACCCCCCTGGAAATGCCAGACAAGGAGAACACATTCGTGCTCAAGGTCAGAGAAAAAGATTGAAATTGGTATAGGCAGAGCAATAGTATCTGGGCTTCACAGAAGGCTGTTAAAAACCAATATATTTCAAGCAGGTACCAAAACCCATGCATCTTAAACCATGTGAAGGCAACCATGCTCTTCAGATGTTTTTGGCAACAACTTTGTTGCTGGCAGGGGCTTATGAGACTTATGAGACATTCTGGCCATTGGCATGCTTATTTGAGTACAGTACTGGTGGAGGGTACTATGTTGCCAACCTTGGTTTTAAACCTACTCGGTATTAATTGGAACAATGGTAATTGTACACCAAATAACTTCAGTGATTGAACTAATTCACACATTGACTGCTCAGCAAAGAAGTCTATGGAACTGAACCCTTTCCTCTGCCTGTACTGATTTCCCAGGGGTAGAAGTAGAGTTCTTTCCGCCAAAGGACAGTACAGGTGGTAATGGCTGAACTGTGCTTATAGCAACTGCCTTCTCATCTTTTTGCTTCTTACTTCTGGTCAGGCAAGGTCTGCAGGTGAACTCTTGCTCTTTTATCCCCCAGTAGGACTTTGCTAATTTTGGTAAAGGCTGATCTTCCTTTGCCTTTGGGAGGAGAGGAGTTAAGCCTTTTTCCTAAGGGGAGAGCTGAGTCTGAAAAGGCAATTTGTACATTTTATGTGAACTTGGCAATAAGTTCTGCTATAATATAGGCTGCATCTGCACTGCAAAAATAATCCAGTTTGACATCACCAACTGTCAGGGCTCAGTGCTGTGGAATTCTGGGAATTGGAGCTTTGTGATACATTTAGCATTCTCTGTTAGAGCTATGGTGCCACAACCAACAACAGTTCCCAGAATTCTATAGCATTGAGCTATGGCAGTTAAAGTGGTGTCAGACTGGATTATTTCAGCGTGCAGATGCAGCTCTAGTTGCATTCCTTAAAAAAGTCCACTTTATAGTAATTAGTGCTCTAAAAATAATAGGACTCTTGGGGAAGACAGGATTAGGTATGGATCTCAAAAATATTATCGTATCTAAGCTGTTTATTTAATTTACCACAAATTTTAATGTGCTAAAAGTAAAATAAAATTGACTGGGTCTTTGCCAATATGCATATTTGTTTGCTGCTGCTGCCGCTGCTGCTGCCACTGCCACCACTATTCAAGGCACACAACACTCTCTGGGCTTAGGCACTCAGAAGTAGCAGCAGTAGCAGTAAAGCTACATCTCCCCACATTGCAGGAGTCAGTGATTGGTTAGGGCACAGGGTGGATTAGAAAGATAGTTAGCGGGACATGTGGAGAGGTGACAAGAATTTGCCATACTCGAGAAATTGCCTTATTGAAGGGCCAGCTAGCCCAAACTATGGGAGATGAGCTGGCGAGGCTCTTCCTTTTTTGCAACTAATGGTGCTGGAGTTGGTGATGTGACCTTTGAGAGGTGACAAGTAGACTGGCTTGTGTCCGCAAGTCTCTCTCTGCTTGTCTTGTCCCCCCACCCCCCAAAGTTACAAAGCTCTTCTGAACATGTTTTTTTGTGGGGGTTTTGGGCTATGTAGCTGTGTTCTAGAAGAGTTTATTTCTGACATTTTGCCAGCATCTGTGGCTGGTGAAACATCAGGAATAAACTCTTCTATAACATGGCAACATGGCCTGAAAAACCACAAAAAATATGGATGCTGTCCATGAAAGCCTTCAACTCTTCTGATCACCTTTTCACATTCATGTGGCTGATGAGCTGAACATTAAGATGAAGGAAGGGTGGGTTGCCACTTAACAGCTGAGATGTGGAGAGGCTCCAGTTCACCAGTTTTGAATGCTTGAGATGGGAATTGCATGTTCCTCTATTATTGTGTTATTGCCAGTTTGTATTGTAAAAGCACATTATCACAGAACTTACTGGATCTTCACTGAAGGGTGAAGGGTTGTATGGGGTAAGGCTAGGTTTTTTTTCTTACTAAATCAGGGAATGGAGAATTCAGCCTGTAAAGTACAGACAGGAAAGGTGGATAGCAAAGGTTTGTGTGCGTATGTGCCTTGATGATGTCTCTTGACTTACAGTGATCAGTAATTTCATAGGGTTTCCTTAGGCAAGGAATACTCAGGGATGGTTTTGACAGTTCCTTCCTCTTATTATAGCCTACAGCATCTGGTATTCAGTGGCAGTCTAGCTTCCAAATTCTAACTAGGACTGACTCTGCTTAACTTCCAAGAGCATAAAGGATGTGGTGCCTTTAGAGTATTAAGAGTTAGCCCCTGGTAAAAGTGCACTTCAGACACCAATGCTTGTGTTGACTCCCTTCTATCAAGGGCTAAAAATATTGGAGGAGGGTGCAAGAGCTAGATTCTGTTATTATTGATTCCTTGTATTGCCATCTTAAAGGATTATCATAAAGTTTTGTTTTTTTTAATTGCTGGGAAGCATGTATTTACAGTGGCTTATGTAGATTCAGTAGTTTGATCTCAGTCTTACAGGAAACTATTCCCTACCATCTACAGAAAGTCACAATCTCTTGCTCTTTTTAGTGAGATAAGCTTCATTTGCTTGACTGGACTTAGGAAATATGAGAGGAGATATGGCATGAGAGGAGTGTAGGACTAAGAGGTTCCCCAAAGTGTTATGTATTAATGATTTTTCTTGTCTTGTCCTTGCTCTCAACCCTCCAGCTGTCAAGCTCCTTGGAGTACATCCTTGAGACGGTTGACTCACTACAGATGCGCTCCTGGCTGGCAGACATCCAGGAATGCATGGGCCTAGGGTATGTTGCACGATCTATGGGAGAGGACCTTAGCTCAATAGTAGAACAAATACTCTTTACACAGACAATCCCAGCTTCAAACCATAGCTTAAAAGTAGCTTACTACAAACAGCTTGTTATATGTAATAAATTACTTCTTGGAATAACTAAAGCATTATCACTGTGAATTAAGAAGGGATAAGCTTGCTCCTTTTTGCAGTGTAAATGTTTTAGTTACTTTTATAGTTAAGGGATGACAAATCAGGTAAATGCGACGGTCAGGAGTGCCTGTTATCAGCTTTGGCTGATATGCCAGCTGCACCCTTTTCTGGAAGTAAGGGATCTCGAGACTGTTGTGCACGCGCTGGTAACCTCACGCCTTGACTTCTGTAATGTGCTCTACATGGGGCTACCCTCGTGCTTGGTTCGGAAGTTACAGCTGGTACAAAATATGGCAGCCAGGCTTGTGTCGGGAACATCTAGGAGGGACCACGTTACTCCGGTTTTGAGGTCCCTCCACTGGCTGCTTATCAGCTTCCGGGCCCAGTACAAGGTGTTGGTTATTACCTTTAAAGCCCTAAATGGCTTGGGTCCAAGCTATCTTAGGGACCGCCTTCTCCCATACAATCCTCCCCGCACTCTCCGGTCCTCTGGGAGGAATTTGCTGCAGTCTCAAAAATCGAGGCTTGCGGCTACCTCCCAGAGGGCTTTCTCAGTTGTCGCCCCCAGACTCTGGAATGACCTGCCGGATGAGATCCGTCAGTTAACATTGTTAGACAGCTTTAAAAATGCTGTCAAGACGGATCTCTTCTGGCAGGCCTTTCCAGATTAATTATCCTGGCCTTGGGCATCCCCACCCACAATGTTCTCTGCGTGGCCCCATCTACGGATGGAGGAAGAACATTGCTGTAGGCCAGGGGTAGGCAACCTTTTTGAACCAGGGACCGGGTTCCTCAGACAATTGGGGGGCCGAAGCACCAAAAATAAATAAATAAATATTTTAAAAAATTAAAATAAAAAAATATGCATGCACACTCTCTCAGCTCCAGAAAAGCCATAGCAAAACCCCTGTGGAGATTTTGCCAAGAAAACCCCAAGAACAAGTAATAACAACAATAATCAATATCATAATGGCGGGCGGCGGTGGGGGGGCGGCGCCAGTGGCAGGACCGGCCTGGGGCCGGTCCAAAGGCCTTGGGGGGCCGCATCCACCCCTTCTCCCCCCCCCCCCACCTTAGGTTGCCTACCCCTGCCGTAGGCCAACGTGTTATTTTTGTAGTCTGTTTTAACTGTTTTAATTTTAATTGTTTAAATTTGTAATTTTAACTGTTATCTGATTTAATACTGTTTTAAGGGGCAGAGGGATTGTTTTTTGGGATTTTATTTTTGTAAGCCGCCCGGATTGGGTCTCCAAAGGGCGGGATATAAATAAATTTTATTATTTTTATTATATGGCTTCCCTAAATGGTGGAGGAGGGACATCATTTGGTCCAAGATGATATTGGATTGCAACTCCCATTATTCCCCGCCATTGGTTATGTTGGCTTGACTTGATGAGAACTGCAGTTCAACAACATCTGGAGGGTTGCAGTTTGCCCACCAATGAAATACTGGCTAGTGTTGTGCATCATACTAGTTATGGATTTTATAACAACAGAGAGACAGGTTGAAGAGTGTGTTTTTTAATATGTTGGTAGTACATGGCTTTCAGTTTTTGTAAAAAAAATTCAAAATACTTCTCTAATTACTTGTGAGAACTGAGAGAGTTAGGTTTTTTTAATTGGTAACTAGTTTTTTGGAAGGTCCCTGTAACTATAACTGTAACTGGTTGCTTGTTAAAAATAACTTTTCAAAATCAGAAAGGATTGCTGATGGCTATGAAAGACCTTTCCTTCCTGAAATCCCTGGAGAGCCACTGTCTGTCAGAGCAGTGCAGATGTGGGAACCTTTCATTCTCCTAATGTCGGCCTCCAGTGCCCATTGGGCATTGTATCTATGTATTAATCTGCCCCTGTTTTAAATTCCACCCAGGTGTCTTCTAACTGTGTCTGTTGCACATTACTTTTCAACAAAAGGAAGAGCTTTGTTACCTAGACTGTGGAATGCACCACCCATAATACTGTGACTAGAGTCAACTTTATTTTCTTTCAGTGCCAGGTAGAAATTATTGTTTGCCCAACATTTTAGTTGCCTAGTCTGTCCCACACGTAATGACATTTTTATATCTGAAGTGTTTTTATGCTTATAATGTTTTATCACAGAAGACCTTTTTGATCTACCAGATAAATATTTGAAGGAAGTTAGATTAAAAATATTTTAATGAAATAAATCTTCCCTGAGGTCAGGCTGGCTGAAGCTGCTGGAGGTTGGAGTTGAAGGAGGTCTCAAGGGCCAGTTCTGCACCCTTGAAAGAGATAGTACAAGGTTCCGTAGACCACCACTCTGGCTTCCTCTAAGACATCTTCATATGAAAACCTCTAAGCAGATCAAAATGTGAATGAGCATAGACATAGTTTATGATTCCTATTCACTAAAAATATATACAATCAGACCAAAAGTCCAGCTACAACGAACACTTCTATTTCAGAGGGCAGGCAGATAGATGCCTCTGGTGGGACTTTGAAAACTTAGTTTTTTAAGCTAAAGCTGTTAGAATTGCCCAGTACCCAGCTGGCTGGGGGATTCTGGAAGTTGTAGTCCAAAAATACTACCTTTTTCAAGTTCAGCCCCTAGAAATAAAGCGAATTAATGTCGTTGTAGTCCTCTTCTCTTTCTGCTCCCACCATCTGTTGTTTGTCCATAGCACATGGTACTCAGAACTCTTTTGCTCCTGCACATAGAGGTTCAGTTTTGACTCTCAGGCCTAATAGCACTTCCCTCTGCAGAGAGAGCACCGATAGTCTGGAGCAGCCGTGCATGAACCACTCGGAGAGTATGCCCAGCCGGGAGCTTCCCATGGTGCCGAGTGAAAGCAATGAACAGCTCAGCCAAGGTTTGTGTCTGTGTTTCTCATTCACCCATACACACATGTCAATACTTGTGCTTTCTGAATGCCTTTGGCAAAATTTGAGTTACTTCTTGAAGATGAAATCTGTCACTTCTACCAGACTTTGCTATGTCCAGTAATTTTCTCTGCGTGTAGGAAATCTTTTGATATGTGAAGGAACCTTCAGATCTGTTGTTCTCTTTTCTCTACCCAGTTAGGGCACTGGTGTGATACCATTTCTCTCCAGAATAGTAATTCCCAATAGGTTGTGCTGTATGCTGTTTCTGAATTGGGGCAGCATCCTTAACAGGTACTCTTCCCTCACACTTCCAAGAGTTAAGAGTGAACCAGTAGGCCTGGAAATATGTGTAATCACCTCAGGGCAAGAACCTGTCATTTTCTGTTTTGTAAAGTTTCATTCACATTACATTTAAAACTAAAATACTAATTTGAAACCCTTATTTCCTCCCCCCCACTTCTCTTTTTGATAAAAACTGACGTGCTTCCAGTGAATCCCCTTGCTTGGTAGCCAGTTAATACATACTCAAAAACGTCACACCTCTGACTTAATTCAACAAGTAGGCTTGCATGTACCAGTTGTTGACTCATTCAAACATATGACATAATAAAGTGAACCCTCTGCCACCATTCTTCCTGACTGCATTGGCGAGAGAGGTGTGAGGGTAAACCTGAACTCTTGTCTGGATAAGACTGACTGCACTCTTCCTTTCCCAGAATACAGTCCCCATGCAGCAAGGAAGGATATTTTTATTGATTTGACTGGAATATCTGAAAGACTCTATCTCCCCATATGGACCTGGATGGGCCTGGGCCTGGATGGGCATTCCAGAGGTTGGGAGCAGCCACTGAAAAGGTTATCTCTTGTGTCCTCACCAAGTGAACCTATGATAGTGATGGGAATGAGAGAAAGCCTTCCCCTGATGATCTTAAAGCAGGTCTGTATGGGGCGATACATTCTTTCAGATATTCCAATCAAAGCAACAAAAACATCCTTCTTTGCTGCATGGGGACTATTAATAATAGAAATAGTGATGGCAATAGTTGCAATAATATTGTTAACAGTGGTGACCTAAGGACTACAGATAGCATTTAGGTAATCTGATTTCATGGCAGGAAATGACTGAGAATGTTGTATCATACCAGAAATACCTGAATATCTTTAGTAAAGAGTCAGGCCTAACACAGTGTGTATACTGTATATATTCATATATAAATAGAATTTTTGGTCAATTTATCCACTGGTCAAAGTAAATACTGTACTTTTGCTCTTATAAAAAAGGAACCATCCCCTTTTCTAAGTAGAGTGGTGAAGGGCAAGAGCTCAGTTTGTCCTGGGAGAATCTAAAACAAGCACCAACCCCTTCTACTTTCTCTGCTGCAGTGCTGTTTCTGACCTTTTTGAATGCCTGGGTGGAAAAATGGTGGCAGTGTCAGCTCTTTGGTACTTTTTCTCAAAGGAGTGCTGAGAGGAATTGGGTTCTGAAGGATTTGAATGAGGCATTTGTGTGTGTATATGTCAGCTTTTCTGGATTAAAAATGAGGCAAAGCTGTAACATCAAAGTTAAAGGCCATAATTCCTGGTAACGTAGTTGCCATTTTCTTTGTCTTGCCTGTTCATCCTTTTTGACATGAGTGTATTTTCTTAGCCCTGCTTTTGCCTGATCACCTCCCCACACATTGCACAGCCATCATTTATGATAGTTCATCCATCCATCTTTTGAGTGAGCACAAACAGTTATTCCTGCATTATTTTCCTTTGCTTTGTTCTTTAGATCCTTTGTAAATGCCTCTGTTTTGCCCTCAACTTATCCACGGGTTATATCAAAATCCATAATTTTAGCTCCAACAGCTGCCCTTGATTTATATACGAGTTTGACTTATACTCTAGGTAGCTTATAAAAATACTGATGGACATTCAGCAGTATTATAGTAAGAAATTGTATTCAGGAGTATGGTGGGATATACATAAAATAAAGATAAATAAATCAATTGTAAAAAATCAAATGATTTTAAAACAATAACTATTGATATAAAACTAGCTTTCCATCTCATACTAGGACTGGACCATTTGATCAGTTCTATCCATATATATGCAATGACCACAAAAAAGATAGGTTGGATTCAGATATAATAGATGGCTAACTCAAGTCTCTTTTGGAATAGATTTGCCTGTCCAAACCTGGATCTAATCTTTTCTTTCCATTCTTGGAAAGATGGGTCATTCTTAGTATTTGAGGTTTTATTTTAAATTTGAAAACTATTCTTCATGAGCTGTATTGTCAACAAACTGTCCTGTGTGCTATTGTCAACAAAATGTACTTTTGTGTCTTTGAACAGGAAGGCACAACATTTTGCAAAATAGGTGTGTGCATGACCCATGACCTAGCTTCTCCATTCTGTCCTCAGGTGCCTATGGTGGACTGATGGATCGTCCATCAGCCTCCATGTCCCCCAGTTCAGTCTCCATCGCTGCCTCGCACTTTGACTCCATGGAGTTGCTGCCTCCAGAGCTGCCACCTCGGGTGCCGATTGATGAAGGGCCATTTCCCACTGGGCTCCTCCATACAACTTTCCCCGAAACCCCAGATACCACAGGTAATTGCCTGGAATGGAACTTGGGACTCCTTTGCTCTCTTCCCAGGTTATGTGAGAGGCCTAATGGATTAGTGAGGGGTAGAAAACTTTTTTTTTTTTTGCTTTTGAGTATCACTAGTGTAGAACAGTCTTTCTTAGATTGTCTTATGTGGAGGACCAGATTTTTTTTTTCCTGATGTGCTAGGGACAGTACTATATTGTTCCCATTGGCTACAACTAGTCCTTTTCTTGCCAACTTGCTGCAGATTGGCACCAGTCCATTGACCACTGCTTTGGATAACTCTGGTTTAGAAATACAGTTTGCCCTCCACACTTGCGGCTTTGACTTTTGCAGCATTGTTTATTCATGGATTTGATTATATGTGCTCTCTAGGAATCTCTAGGTCCTCCAGCACAAATCTTTAGTCAATTTTCACCAGAAGTCACACTGTAGGAACTAGAGATTCCTAGAGAGGACACTTCTCTACACATTTGTAGGTCCTACAACACAATTCTGTGGTAAGCATCTGGAAGATACTGGCAATAGAGTTGCTTTTGAGGACCTAGAATTCCTAGAGAGGTATTTTCTTAGTTAAAAGATACTAGTCTTTTTATTTGCATTTTTTCCACTTTCACGGGGGTCCTGTGCCCCTAACCCCAGTGAATGTGGAGGGCCCATTGTAGTGTAAATAGACTCAAACCGAAGGGTTAATCTGCTCAGGATTGCATGTTATTGGCAAGTGGGATCAGAGCCAGTAGTTGGTGCAAGCAGAGCCAAACTAGGTGAGGCTTACAAGCAGAGCCAAACTAGGTGGTTGGTTTGGATTGCACCTTCCTTTCCTCCATGATGCCCCTGAGTTTTACCTGTGACTGTTTTACCACAAGCTCCTCACTGGGGTGGGATGGAGCATAAAGTGTTGCAGAAGCAACAATGTAGAATTCGCTGAATGGGGTTTGGGACTCTCCTGCTGCTTTTCTCTCTCCCTCAGGTTCCTTCCTTTTCCAAGGGGAGCCCGACCCAGGCGGGGGAAGCCTTGGTGACACAGAGCATCCCCTCTCTGATTATCCTTGGTTCCATGGCACCCTGTCTCGTCTGAAAGCAGCCCAGTTAGTGCTGGCAGGAGGAGCCAGCAGTCATGGTGTTTTCCTAGTCCGTCAAAGTGAGACACGGCGTGGGGAATACGTCCTGACCTTCAACTTCCAGGGAAAAGCCAAGGTGAGTGCATCAGTGTTGATGTCTCTTGTTAGAGAGGGCTGGCTTGTCTAACAGGCCAATCCTGGACCCTGGTGGCTCGTGGGTGTTTCCTCACCCAGCCTTCTTTTCCAACCACTAGCACCTGCGCCTCTCCCTTAATGAGGATGGGCAATGCCGGGTTCAGCATCTCTGGTTCCAGACCATCTTCGACATGCTGGAGCATTTTCGGGTCCATCCCATCCCCCTTGAGTCAGGTGGTTCCAGTGACGTGACGCTCGTCAGCTATGTGGTGGCTTCACAACGGCTGCACGGTGAGCCTGGGAGGAGTAGGGTGCCGGGCTGGAAAGAGCATAGACACCGTTGCCAGTCCATGTCATGCTCCATCTCCCACCCATCTTTTTCCATTGTGGCTCCAAACATGCACCTCCCATTTCCTGATCCAAGCCTTTCGCTCCAGCCCTGTGAAATATTGCATATGCCACCTGGGTTGGGGGAGAACACCGTCCCCTTCATGTCTGCTCCTCCTTCTCTTCTCCCCACCCCCAATCCCTATTTCTGATGTGGGCATCTCTGTCACAGGCCGGGACCGGGCTGGGAGCCGAGCGCCGGTGTCTGGGTTCAGTGGGGACCCCGACTCGCCCCCCAACCTCATCTCCATCCTTGCTGCCGCCTCAGCGGGTGACTGCGTGTAAGTGTGCAATAGCTACCACGGGGAAGAAGGCAGGGACCTGAGCGTGTGTGTGTGTTGTCACGGCCCTACACCATAGCCCATCGCTATATCCATGGGTCGTGTGAGTGTGCAGTGCCCACGCCATCCACTGTGTCTGTGATGCCACGAGGCAGGGGAAGAGGTTTCAGAATGAAGATGATTCTGCCAGCATCTGCTGATAGGGCAGGAAAAGTCTCTTGCCTGAAACCCTCCAAGGAGCCACTGTCATTCAGTGCATAGAGCGAGGTGAGTTAGATTAGGAGTGGACAGACTACAAGCTAATGGAATTTTCCTTTTGAAATAGAACTGAAGCCCACTAAACACAGCTGGGTGTAAATTATTGGGTACTGAAGTTAGTTGTCTACTCTCCCCCCTCCGCCTCCCCCCCCCAAGCCCTCTGTTTCATGTTCAGCTATAGAATTATACGGGATTCTAATCCAGAAACTCTAAAAGGAATCAGTTGAGTTGAACAAAGACCTGGCCAAAGACATCCAATTAAAATTAATTATTTTATGGTTGAGGAACACTGAGGCTCAAGGAAGTAATTAGCAGAAGATCAACCATGGGGGAGGGGAAATTTCAGTGCTGCTATTATAAAGCTACTGGGAATCAGCAGTCATTGCTGATATACCAGAGAGTACCCAGAGATCTACTAGCAGATCTTGATTTATGTTCTATCTGCCCCTGAACAAGATGGAACAGTTGTTCAACATGGTATAAGGCACCTTGCTATTTGTCTGCTCCAGAACTAGGACCATGCTGTGACCAGGGGTTGCTTCAGGGGTTACTGGAAATGCTGCCAAACTGATCTAGCTGGCAACATGTCCTTTAACATAACAAAGCCTCTCTGTGCCTCCGTACAACCATAATTACAATTAACAGTATGGGTGTCCCCCCAGTATTATCTTACTTCTTTGAACACAGCATTGCTCTGCAAAATTGCTGTATTTGTCATGAGCTTATTGACAATACGTAATTAAAATCTGTCTGCTTTGGCCTAATGGAATGCAGTCTTTCTTCACTGTTCTCTCTGCACAGCCCCCCTCCCCATGATTCTGTATTAAATGACTCAATCTTCCCCAGTGTTTTAGTGCAGAGTCAAGGCGCACCTTTAAGGAAGTGCATGACTGTGGGTTTCCAGATTTTTTTTTAATTTTTTTTTTGCCTACAAGGTTCGCCAGTCCTAGCCAGGACAGTTACTGTGAGGGAATATGTGAGTTGTAGTCCAAAAACATCAGATAAGCCTGTGCAAGGACCACTTAGGGTTGAGGACACACTAAACGGAACACTTCCTTCCTTCCTTGAGCATCACAGTAGCCCCAACACTAAAAAGATCTTACAGAACTCAAAGAACATTTGTCCACCAAGCATGCAAAGCACAAAAGCAAGTAGAGATGCTTGAAAGTATGTTTGATCCATTCAATTACTGTTTTATGGACAAGGAACTAGAGGGTGATGCATGGCATGCCTTTGAAACACAAGTCAGGTTTTTAAATCAATTCTAACAAGTTTCAGCTTTAAAAAATATTAGTAGTGGACACTCCATCGAAGTCTCTAGTGAAGCCAACTGTCAATTTTTCACCACTTTGACATACCAAATGGAGAATTGAAGTAGATCTCAAGGAATTGCTCCAGGACAGTGATATCCAAACATGGGTTGCCAAGTGATGTTGGACTTTGGCTCCCCCAAAATTAATGGCCAGGCCTTTGGGAAATAGTAGTTCAACAAACATCTGGGGAACCAAAGTTTGGGAACCATTACTTTTGGAACACGGGAACAGTCAGCATTCAGCACAAACATTTCCCAGCTAAAGCAACTAACCCATATCAAAATGAGTATCTGGAGATTCCACTGAAATGCAGAATTTGATTTGGGTGTAGAGCTGGGGATCTTGGAATCAAATTGCTTTAGGAGGAGGAGGGTGTTCTGTTTTTTTAAACTAACTGCAGAGATGAGTATGAATGTGTGGATAGTGCTACAGTAAGGCAAAAGCATGGGGGAGTTACTTTTTCTACTACAAAATTCCCCCAGTGGCCATGCTGGTTATGGGAATTCTGGAAGTTCTTGTCCAAAAAAGAAACTTTCAAGTTCTGGAGTAGGAGCACACTGGTCAAGATGTAGCACTTCATTACCCTGCACATCATACCTTGCATGTCAGCATGATTAGCAGGACACATTTAGTATTTTTGAGTTGGATTGTATGTCAGAAGGGTACCTAGGAGGTGGTTCAACACCAAATAACAACACAATCTATAAAGTTGGTGATTTCACATATGGGGCTTGTGACCAAATATACAAAGGAAAGAGTTTTCTTTGTGCTCATAGTAAGCACAAAGTTGAGCATAAGGACTGAAGTTGTTTAAGCCAGTTCTGTGTTTGAAATGTGTAGATCTTAGTGAATTAACAAAGAGAACATTGAATAGAGCAGCTTCTCTTTCTTCAGCTTGTGCTTTAAACCTTTGTATTTCTAATCAAGATTAAAACAGTATTAAATAACAACAGAATTAAAACCAATGAAATCATTATTTTAAAATAGATTACAAACATGTGTTCTGTGTAACCAGCACCCATTAGTAATTTGGCTGCAGCTCTTTGAACAAGTTGGAGTTTCTGAACACCCTTCAAAGGCAGCCCCGTAAAGTGCATTACAATAATCCATTTGGGATGTAACTAAAGTGTATGTCACCATGGCCATGTCTGACATCCTAAGAAATGGATGCAGCTAGTACATTAGTTTTAACTGTGCAAATACACTTCTGGCCACCACAGAAACCTGACCTGTAGGAAGGCATGCCTCTTCCCAAATTGTGCTGGCTTATGTAAATGTGCTTTTTATTTCAGAGATACTTGTGCAAATTTATGCAGATTTAGTCAGCTCAAGTGTATAAGATTAACTGGCTAAGATTACTAAAAGAATAAGAGCCCTAGTGATTGTTATTTAAAATATCCTGCTAAGTAATAAATGTTAACCATGACATATATTTTTAAACTCTATATTATCAAAAACAGAATATGCTATGTATTGTAAGCAAATGGATGCAACTGTGTAATTTTGCATAACTTTTGTATGTCACAAATCAGCCTCCTTTGGCATACAATTTAGATCAGGTTTTTTTTTTTAAACAGAGAGGGTAAACACAACTCTGAATAATATCAAATCTGCACCTATCATCATCATTACAGTAGTCACTGTGGTTTTCATTACCAGTGTAAGTGGAACAATAATTTGTTAAAGCCATATTAAACAAGAATGCCAACCAGAGGTCTCTATCCAATGTGATATGGCAGTGTTGAGATTCCACCCTCTCCCCCTGTAGTCTGATGTGGTGCCAAAAACTGGATCCAGAGGTTCTTTCAGCCCTCTAAATCAGATTTTCAAGGGAAGGGGGCTGCAGGAGGGAAGATGGTTCTACCTGACTCCTAGAAGGAAAGAATGTCAGTCAGCAGAAACATCTACTTGGATATTGGCCTGAATTCTGAGGCATTCATTGCCCACTCCCAGGCAGTCTCCAGATGATTGGCATTTGAATTAGCTACTGGATATAGGTAAATTCAGAGTTAAACTGTTATCTTTAAAGAATCCTGGACAGGAGCCATCTGTTCTGGACTGTTCATGGTTGAACACTGGGGGCCCTCAGATGACTCACAATTTCTCCATCCCTCTTCTTGTTTTAACCCCACACCATCCTGTCTCTTTGTCTGTCTGTCTTTTTTTGCTCTCTCCACAGAACCGAACACCTCTCGTAACCTGCCGCCGCCTCCACCTCCGCTTCCCCCTGCCCGGCCACCTCAAGTATCCCCTGATCATGGAATGCCAGAGACTGAGGGGCAAGTTGAGGAAGAGGGCCGAACAGTGGCAGAGGCGGACGAGGGAGCAGCTGTAAGAGGAGGGGGTTCCCTTCCCCTGCCGGAGGAGCCAGAAGGACGAGCCAGGGCTGTGAACAACCAGTACTCATTTGTCTGAGCCCCATGGATATGAGAAAGAGAGGAGGACAAGAGACTTTGCCCATCACCAGATGGTGTTCTTACCCTGGCTATGGAACAAGATGGGATTGAATGCCCAGTAGATTTCTAGACTTTCCTCCAGTAACCTTTGAGGTGGGGACTGGCCTTACCCCTTCCCATCTCACCCTGCCTCTTTTCCTTCGGTACAGAGCAAACATCATTTCTGCTTGCCCCCAGAACGTAGGTGCAAGCCACCACCCCTTTCCTGGTCCCAACTTGCAATAGCTTGGTACGTAGTACTTTTGCCCTGTTTTGGTTGCTAAGGTACAGGCCTGCTTTTCCTTCTCTCCCTTTACATCCCTTCTCCAGGCCCAAATCTCTGCAACTGGGCAGGAGTAATAGTTCACTGTAAACACTACAGGAAGAGGTGGGAGTGGGTGGGTCATCCCCCCCCCCCCAATAAACTTTGACTCTAGACACAGTATTTTACATCCCCACCCTTTTTGCTGAATGTATGGAGTTTCCGAATGTAACACCCTCTCCCCTACCTTTCTCCTCTCTTGGGGCAGTGAAGGCAGGGAAGGTTAGCTTCCTCTTTCCAACCCAGAAATATATTTATATTCTTTTATCACTCCCCTCTCCACCCCTACAATTTAGGACTGGACAAACATTATAAAGTCTACACCCACCCAGTTATTTTTTTTAAATGAATATACACTTTCACAGATCCTGTTCCCCTTGCTCTTGTTCCTGCGACACCCCTCTTCACCCCTTTAAGATTTATTTTTCTACTGTGGACTGCTCAGGCCCTCTCTTATCTCTTCAAATTCTCTCATTTTTTAAAAAAATTACTCCGAGGTACTGTTCATCTGTGTCTTTTTTGTTATGTTTATTTTTTGGAGTTTGTATGAAAATAAAGGAAACATCATTTTACCTTTTAAAAGAAAAAGGACAATCAAGATGAAAAAGGGGGAAAATATAACCATCACCAAATGCCATAAGCTGGGCCTAAACATATGGAAAGAGTCCTCTGCTCATGCTTTTGGATGGAGTAAGCATTTGATACCTGGCTTCCTGTTATGATGTCATTTTTATGCTCTGATGAAAATGTGTGGGATTTTATGATGATAATATTCAATGTTATGTAGGCTGTTGGTAAGCAACTGTGGTCATCTTCCCAATGGCTATAGCCAAAATAAACAATGGTGAGACAAGGGATGCTGGGAGTTGCAGTTCAACATCATCTGGAAGGCCACATGATTCCCATTTCTGATTTAGTCTTTCACTCCTACAAGTAGAAAATAGGTTAAGAAATAGGTTGGGCTGGAACATTTCTGCTGAACTGCTACGTCTTGTGTGTGGTGTTCCCTGTTCCAGGGTAGTGTTCAGAAATGGCAACTCCACCTACAGTCAGAAGAGGATATAGTCTACTTTAGGAGCTGGCAAAGCTTAGTCTATCACAGTGATTTCCAGGTGTTTTGGACTTCAGCTCCCAGAAGCCTTAGCCATCTTGAATAGGGATCCTGGGAGCTGAAGTCCAAAAACACCTGGAAGGCCCGAGTTTGGGAATCACTTGTCTAGCAGATGTAGTTGGTGTGCAACTCCCATAAGCCTTAGCCAGAGGTGAAGAATATGAGTTGTAGTTCAACAACATGATGTTACTGTTGTGTGCCTTCAAGTTTCTGTCTTATGGTGACCCTTATGGGGTTTTCTTGGCAAGTATCTTTAGAGGGGGGTTGCCGTTGCCATTCTCTGAGGCTGAGAGAGTATGACTGTGGGTTCCATGCCCAAGCTGGTCTTCCAGTGTCCCAGTCCAATGCTCAAGCCATTAACACTACGCTGGTCCTCTACAACATATAGCCATACTTTTCCTACTCTGGGTTTACTGCTTCCCTCGAGGTGCGTGCAGATTCTAACTACAGCAGGCGTGTAAATTAGATCAGCAATTCATTGCAGCATGGGATCAGGGTGAACGAAAAACATGGGAATGATGGAGCAGGAACTTTCATAAGGCTTCTTAGTGGAGTCATGGCAGAGATCAGAATATGCACATGCTGGTTCTTAGCATGGCTCTATGTAGACTCTGCAGCAGAAAGAAACTGGGAATGTAGAGAAGCAGGGCTGGCTTTGGGAAGGAAATTGGATTAGTCCAGCACAGGAGAGGTGAGGAATACAACTCTGCCTTTCCTTCCTGCAGCTGCCAGTTTTTCCTCACGTGAGCTGTTGCTGCAAGCCTGGGTTGGGTGACATTTTCACAACAAGGTGGAGAGGTGTTCTTGTAATTATTTTAAAATGGGCAAGATAAAGAATAAAAGGCAGTAGGCTTTGGAGCTGAGGTAAGTAAAGTGCAGCCTTCCAGCTGTGATTAGACAACATCCCAGCATCTTCCACTATGCTCACTGAAGCTGATGGGAATTGTAGTCCTATAATAATCTGCAAGGCTGCACTTTGCCCACTCCTGGGATTGTAAAATATTATTTATTGAGAATAGGCCTTTCAACCTGTGATGTATAATTAAAAGTTATGTGCAAACCTGCCCAGAATGGGGCTTCTAAATAAGGTTCAGACATTTGCTGCCTGAAGTGGTGCATCAGATAGTGGTCTCACACTAGCCAAGTTACAAAGTACCTAAAGCAGGTTAGGTTATTCTGGCCTCTGAGACAGAATCCCACAGGTTCCCCTCTTCTCCCTGACTGCAAATCTGACAATAATTAAATGACTATCTTTTTTTTTTTTTTTATGATGCCCAAACTCAGATGCCTAAGGTGGCTACCTCACCACATCATACATTGATAGGAACTATCTTGTCTATTTATTTATGGAATTTAGCTAGAGCCTTTCAACCTGCCAGGACAAAGTACAACAGGTAAAAACATTTAAAGTATTAAATCCATAAATGGAAATTTTTAAAAAACCGAGACTAAACCTCCTTGATAAAAATAGTTTTAAAGGTGCATGGCACTGACAACATCTGAACTTGGAACTTCCTGATTCAGTCTTTTTGTCAATACTTCACCATCTCTCCAGGCTAAACATCAGGGGAAGGCAACCTTTTTAAGACCTGGGCCGGTCTCCCATAGCCCAGGTCTTGGCTGGGCCGATGGGGGGGGAATGGCGGTGCTCATGCTCGCACCGTCCACCGCCGCACGAGCCCCCCGCATGCTGCCGCCGCCGCCGCCACCGCCACTGCCATGCGCGCAGCCACTGCCATGGCACATATCGTGCCCGCAATGTTGGAAATCAAAATAGCGGGCATGACGCGTTTGCGCATGCGCATGTGCAAGAGTACTGCACATGTGCAAATGCGTCGTGACCGCCATTTTGATTTCCAAAATGGCGGTCGCGGCGAGCGCAGCCGCAGAGCGGCAAAAACGCACGGCGGCGGTGGTGGCGGCAGCAACCTTCGGCCTGGGCCGGTAAGTCCAGGGACCAGGGGCTTAACCGGCCCCCGGGCCGTAGGTTGCTGGTCCCTGCTAAACATGAAACATGTTAGGTATAAGATGAGGCAAGCTTCACCTAAGGCACCCTGCTGTTACATTTATCTGCAACGGTCTAGGGTCCCATTTCTTTTTTATAACAATTTAAAAAATATATTTAACTGGTCAGATCTTTGTTAATTATCTTTTAGGTTGCTGGAAGATCTAAACGTATATACTAACAAGAAGCTCATTGCTGACTTCCAGTCATTGACACATAATAGGAGACATCATCAAGTTATGAGGGAGAACCTGGAGATTTGCAGAAAAAGCTTGTAGAAAAATGCAACTTAATGAGTACCAAGCATGTTCAGTGGGCACAGTGCTGGAGAGAGTAAAGAAGACTTTCAGGAAAGATTATTGGAATGAAGTATTCTGAAAGAAGTCATGGCCAGCTGACATCCTAAAGCAGAGCAGTGCACATTGTGTATGTGTGTGTAGTGGGAATTACTTTAAAATGTACTGTTGTAAACTTGGGCATGTCGATACTCCCATTTTGTTTCTCTTGGCACCATTTTGGTCCCCATTCCTGATTTTACTCATGAGTCTCTTTCACAGTATATAAACACAGCTTGCACTGGATGGAGTTCACATCTCAGATATTACAAAGTAGGAGAGTGCATCCGCAATGGCTGTAGCTGGAGTGAGTAGAGAAATCTCAAGCTGGGATAAATGGTTGAATCTTAGTTCTGCCAGAAGAGAGCACTGCTGCTCCTGGTAGACAGGAATTTCATTTTGCTTTTCAAATCTTCTTTCAGTTCCTTTGCAAACGTCTTCAGATTCAGGAATGGAAGAACTTCAGATCAGAAAAATATTAAGTGTGGAAGAATCTAAATGTGACAGGTTAGTTCTTTTAGGCCCAGGGGCCTTGTATGTTCTAGGCTTGAGTCTTGTTGTATTCACTCATATTAATGCTGAAAATTTGGGTTGCCAGATTTTTTTCTGAAAAGCTCCTCATCTTCAACATCTATAGGGCAAGTAGTTACAACACTTTGTTTTGGGAACAGTTGTGCCAAATGAATTTGGCCAGTTCAGATGGGATGCAATTTTGCTTGTTCTTGAAGAATTTAAACCAACATTTTACTGATCTCTTCGTACTAAGGATGGAAAGAACATGAGGGTATTAAAATTATAAACTGGGAGAAAGCTGAAATTGACAACTATCCCTACCTTTAATGGTGGAAACTTAGTGTACCTTTGTGAATGGCTGAAAATAAGAGAGCAATGGACTCTTCCACCACTGTTGCCAACCTACCTCTGTTTCACTCTTTCAGTTAATGTCAGAAGAGAAGAAAAGAAAATTCTAGTACAGTGGGCCCTTGGTATCTGCTTGGGTTTGGTTCCAGGACTGCCATGTTCTCCTCTGGATACCAAAATATGTGGATGCTTGTCCCATTAAATACAATGGTATAGTAAAATGGTGTCCTTTATACATAATGGAAAAATCAAGGTTTGCTTTTGGGATTAAAAAACAATTCAACCTGGATGGCTGAATCTGTGGATGCAGTATGGATTTGGAAGGCTGACTGTATGAAAATCTCCAAAAGAAAGCTGAAGGCATTTCAAGTCCTGTTTGGAAGTCCTGACATTCTGAGTTGAAAACAACTTTTCTAGGTAGAACTGGAGCTTTGGATCAGCCTGTCAAACTCACATTTCAGTGTCAGCTTTTGAACTGAGTTGACCTGCCATTTTGACCATTTTGGATGTGCGAAGAGCTTTTGAATGTGTTGCTATTCCACCCCCTATGGTTCCTGTGTGGTGCTTTTCTTTTAGTTTGAATTCTGTCCAGCCATATCCCAGGCAGTTCACAGTGAAATTAGAACAGGCACAGGTTTCAAAGCAGAAAGTTATAATATTAAAACACAATAGAATGAGTATAGTATAAATCCATTCTGTAAAGGGTCCAGCAGCCATGTGCTAAAAGCCTCTTCTTTAATAGCTAGTTATTTGACAAAGCCTGTCAGAATAAAAAAGCCTTTTCCTGCTGATGGATAGAGAAGAAAGAGGGAGCCATTCTATCCTTCCTAGAATGGGAATCCCAGGATCCAAGAGCAGCCACCAAAAAGGCCCTCTCTCACTTTCACATCAGCTGTGGCTGTGAGTGTGGTAATACCAAAAGAAAGCCTTCCCACAGTAATTTCAGAGTCTCAGCAGGCTTGTATGGGAAAATACAGTTTTTCCAATATCCCAAGACATCTAGGGCAGTGCTCATGAGTAGTGGTTCCTGGACCAATAAGTACGTACCAGAAAAGCGAAAATTGCAGCCAATGGGCACAAATATAGTGCCAGTCTCTGGCACACTAGAAAACAATTGCAAGTCCCCCACATCGGATAGCCTGAGAATCACTGGTCTAGGACTTTAAGTAATAACCAGCCCTTTGAATTGGACAGAAAGAAATTGGTGGCAGTAGCCAGTTCTTTTAAAACCAAGCCATCTGCTCCATGAAAGCAGTTCCGGTCAACAAATCTACCCTCAACCCTTTGGACCAGCTGAAGTTTCTGACCGTTTCCAAAGACAGATCCACCCAGAGCACATTGCTTCAATATAAGGAGGTAACTGAAGCACACATTATGAAAGCCAGATCAGAGATGATCTCCAGGAATGGGTGCAATTGGTGCATTCGTCTTAAACGTGCAAATCCACTCTCAGCCAACCTCCAAAACTGAATGTAGGAATATACCGGCCTTGTGAAACTAAGCTGTATGGGGAAATGGGGAAAAACAGGTTGAATCCCCATTTTCCTAATCTTTCAGTTAACTAGAGCAACCCTTTTCTAGATTACGAAGGAATTTGTTCATCCTCCTTCAATCAATTAATGACACCAGACATTGACTTAGAGAGGCAGCCCAGGAAATTACCATAGTTGATGTTCTCAAAATCCATTGAGAGATCCAGCAGAATGCACCTCCCACATAGATGATCCATCATGACCAAAGTCAGTCCCATAACCTGAATTCAGGTTGAAATAGATCTAGACCAGGGGTGGGCAGCTGCCACGGTTGGGAGCAAGATTCCCCCACCCCATGTTTGATTTTTTTTTTAAATGCTTTGGACATTTTAATTTCAAAATGTCCACCACACCATGTCTCTTTCACACACACACACACAACAGGCTCCTTTGGGTCCAGGAGGAGCCTTTTTAAAAATATGAAACAAACTAGAAGTTACTTTTTGGTTTTAAAAAGGGCTATTTTGGTCTTGAAATTGCTGAGGGAAGTCTAGAAACATGACAAAATTAGTTAAAAATATTTAGGGCTTCAAAAATGGCTGTGGGGTCCCACCACTTGAATCTTCCAACCCCAGCTTTCTCCATCCCTTATCTAGATAATTTATCTGTGCCCTCCCCCCATCTCATAGAACCATAGTTGGAAGAGACCACTAGGGACATCAAATCCAACCCCATTCTGCCATGCAGGAAAACTCATCAAACCACCCCCAACAGATGGCCATCCAGCCTCTCTTTAAAAACCTCCAAAGAAGGAGAGTCCATCATACTCTGAGGCACCATGTTCCACTGTTGGACAGCTCTTGCTATCAAGAGGTTCTTCCTAATGTAATCTCACCCGTTGCTGCACAAAGAACCCCAGTGGGTAAAGCTGAGAGTGACTGACAACCCTCTTCCCTTTATTGAGTCACGTCTTACTAACAGAGACCAAGGACGTTTTCACACTTGGGGTCTAAAGCCGCATGGAAGCAATGAAAGAATCATACCGGAATGGATCCTGCAGCTTCAGATCGGTGACAGCATCATCATTCCGGTATGATTCTGGCAGCGGCAGATGCAATTCCTTTTAAAAAGAGGAATTGCAAAGAACGGGGCTGATGCCGGGGATGGGACAGGATGGGGCGGGGCGGGGTGGGGCGGGGCTTGCTGCGACGTCGTTTGAACACGCGGAGAAAGGACCCGGAATGATGCCGGGGATGGCACTGGATGCCGGGGATGGCACTGCGACATCGTTTGAACACACTGGCAAAGGAGCCGGCATGGGGCCGGAGTGAAGTAGGATTGCTTCTGCCTTAAGCCCAGTGTGAAAACGTCCCAAGTTGGTGTACTCATCCAAGATAAAGTCCAGATTACAATGGTCCCTCCACATTCGCAGGGGTTAGGGGCAAAGGACCCCCATGAATGTGAAAAAACAGCAAATAAAAACCCACTATTCTTTTTACCTGAGAGAACACCTCTCTAAGAATCTCCAGGTCCTCCAGTACAACTCTATGGTCAACATCTGCCAGAGGTTGATCATAGAATCATGCTGGAGGACCTACAAATGCCTAGAGAAGTGTTTTCTCTAGGAATGTCTAGGTTCTCCAGTGCAACTCTATGGTCAACTTCCAGAAGAATTGTGCTGGACAACTTGGAGATTCCTAGAGAGAACATGTTAATCAAAACCACAAGTAATCAAATCTGAAAAAGTCCAAGCCACAAATGTTGAGGGCCAATTGTATTATTGTTTTTATATTCATTTGCTTTACATTTAGTAGCAATATTTTTCAGGTGTTTCCTGATGTTTTATGGGAAATGGCTTCTGCTTCTAAATACTACTACTACTACTACTACTACTACTAATAATAATAATAATAATAATTTCTGTCTATTTGCAGTGCAATCGGGGCAGCTTACAACATTAAAAACACCAAGAGGCATATCAATACCCAAACCCACCCACCCCTAAAAAGATATTAAACTAGAACAATTAAAACATAGAATAAAATTAAGGTATAAAACAAACATACCATCTCACAACAACATAGCATAATCAGCATAAATAGTATTCTCTCCCCACCGACTCCTCTGTCATTTCAGCCATATTCTATGTCAGACCTTCCTTGCTGGTCAAATGTTGTTGACCTCAATTGGCCTATTGGTTATTTAAGTAGTATATTTTAAAAATAGGCGTGCTTATGCATTTCAGTGTTTTGTAACATCTTTTTAGGCAATGAGCTTATCATTTGATGTAAAGTCATATGGGTAGGAATTAGATAGCTAAAAGCTGGAAAATGTTCACTGCGCAGAAAAAAACAACAGCAAATGGTGAGACACAGGGCATTGACCTTAGTGCCCAGCAGGGAGCCGGATTGCTGAATCTCAGGGACAAGACCTTACTTTCCAGGTTTTGTCGGTCATCTCCAGGCAGGGGATGAGGGTGCAAATTCTAGGTTTTGGAAGCTCAGCTGTAGGCAAGAGGAAGGACTGTGTGAAAATCTCCAGCTCAGCTAGGAGAACAGTAGCTTGCTACAATTTTCAAGGCTTCATGAATTTCTTGCTGCAACTGGTAAAGACTCTCCCAAGTCTGTGTATTTAGTTAGTTTCTTGATTTGAAAGACAACCCTTTTAGTAAAAATCTCTGCTTTAATTTCCAAACAGAAAAATACCTTCTCTCTCTTTTTCTTTTTCTGTCTCTCCTTCTGTTTGAATGACAAGTTATGAGAAACTCTAGTTGGTACATAATGGACAACACTCAAAAACATAAGCTGGGGCTATCTCCAGGCCTCATGTTTTGTCACAAAACCTCGGGGCCTAGGTCAGTTCTGATCTGGAGACTAAAGTTAAATTCAGGGCTAGTGAACTTGTAAAGTGCCTCTACCGAGTTGGTTTTTAAATTTTGATTGTTTAATTGTATTTTAGGGGAGGTGGGCTATTGGGGGACGGGATTGTTTGTTTTATCATGTAAGCCGTCTTGGTTGTATTTTACAGAGAGGCAGGATATAAATAAATGTTGTTGTTGTAGGCTTTCATGGCCGGCATCCATAGTTTTTTGTGGGTTTTTCAGGCTGTGTGGCCAACTCTTCTAGAACATGGCCACACAGCCCGAAAAACCCACAAAAAACTATTGTTGTTGTTGTTGTTGTTGTTGTCAAACCCTATGTCCCTTCAGCCATAGTGCAATAAGCCATGGCCCAATAAGCCCATTGACCCCCTTAGGTATTTTAAAATAGATCTGCTAACCTTAGGATTCCCTTAAGCCTGACATAATGTCCCTTTTGTGAATGGACAGCACTATTATGGGCTAAATAAAGTTCAACACTTAGAGAATTATTTGCTAATAGCACAAGTGATATAAATAGGCAATTGTGTGTGTGCGCGCACACACACATGTATATACATTTCACAGATGAAAACTAGGACGTATTTGGCCAAGGAACATCAGTGAGTGGTCAAAATGGCAAAAACTATCAGCGAGGAAGAAGAAACAAGCTAGGAGATGATGTAGCAAGTTTCATTTGCCTGAGTCTACTGGGACTATCCCCTCCTATCTTCTCCTCCCTGCTGAATTAATTGAGTACAAACTACTTTTGCACTTTGAACTCAGTTTGCAGCAACTGAAGTAAAATGAAGACTCAAGGGCAAAGTGAGAGGAAGAGAGAGAAACTGGGACATTTAAAAACTAGCTGAAAATAGGACAGCAGAGGATTAATTGGGATCATCCCTGCCAAAGAGCACATACTCGTATATCTAAATAACCATCCTTCACACCACTAAGAGTAGGGCAAGATGAATCAGGGTCTCACTAGGTGAAAAAGGACTTTTATATAGTTTTTAAAAGGACAGAGGACAGTATTTCTGACTTCTGAAGAGCTGAATGCTGATCAGGATGCAAATAAAGACAAATAGTTTTCTCTCTATTGGGATTTCGTCCTGATATGACTGGTCTATACATTTATCAGTCTACTTCAAGCACTGGCTTTCTTTTGACTTTCCAGGTTCTAGGAAACCACAATGAAGCAGGACTGCTAAATTATATTAAAGCAATTGAAATTATATTGAATTAAATTGAAATTGAAATTAATTGAAATCATACAGCAAGGAAATGCAAGTTTTGTGTATATACCTCAAAGTCTGAATGCTCATACATTACACATTACCTTTCTTAACTGTTTTGTTGTTGTTACTTCTATTTATAAGGAGAGGCAAGGAGATACCCTTGGCACTGAAGGCTTCACTCACAGTTATAGGAAAAACTGTTTCACCAGGCATTGACTATATCCTTTATGGCTTCATAGCCACAAGAGCTAGAAACTTGATTTTGAAGAATACAAATAATTAAGGTTCTCAGTATGATAAATTTATGCCCAACCCAGAATTTAGATTGAAGTGAGCTCCTTGGTTTGCTGCTTTTTGGCATCTATGCTGAACTACAAATATTTGTGTTGGCTTTAGTACAATTGCATCATCATGCCTTTCTCCAAAGACTTTCGCAAATGGAAGATGACTTCTAGTACACTGAATTCCATTAGAGAAGAGCTAACATTCCCAGGGGAAAAGGAAAGACAGGTACAAAGATCTGAAGCTGTCTTATGCCAGATATGACGATGTCTCCATCTAGCCAAAGACTGTCCATTCTGGCTGACAGTGGGGCTTCTCTGCTGGGAGGTGTTTTCCATTCCCTGCTACCTGATCCTTTTAACTGCAGATGCCAAGGGTTGGAACTTAGGAGCTTCTGTATGCAAAACATGTGCTCTACCACTGTGGCCCCTCCTGCCATAAATGAGCTTAAGGGCTGTAATATAGAGACACCCTTGAAGCTTCAGATATCAGAGATGTGACAGAGTTGGCTGGACGATAGGACTGACCTAGACAGGCAGGCAAGAATATATTCTTAGGATGAGCAGTTACACCTTAAAACCATGCTCTTCAACTAACACTAGCTATCCCTCTCCAAAATGCAACTCAGAAAGATATAGCAGCCAGCAGAGGTGACACAGAGTTAAATCTCTTTTTCTACACTTGATCAGTCAGCAAATGTTGCTCATCTTTCCTTTTTAAAAACCATTTCTAAAACCTGGCAGCAGTCCCTCTAACTCGACCCTTTCTTTACCAGCATACTTCTGTCATGGACAAAAGCATCATGTTGAAGCTGGATTTGCCAGCCTTCCCCCTACTGGGATTCTGGCAGTCCCTCCTCTGTAATTATTCAGTTGTGCCAACAACCTTTTACTAAATTTTCTGGACTGAGGGGCTTCCAGACATTGTTAGACCCAAATAAGATTTCCAGAATGAAAGGCCAAGTGCTGCCTCTCTGAACTGGACCCTTAACCTTAAACCAGACCAGTAGCAATGACCACTTAGTAGACACCTTGGATTCAGCTCAACATTGTACTGGAAAAGACAGCCAAACCAAAATAAGATTAAAAATTTATTTACCATATCATATCTATGAACGTAATTGAGAAAGAATGGCTTCCAGTAAACAAATGTTGTAAGACCAGATGAAATTAAACTATAGGTAAAGTAATAGGATGACAGGGAAATAAGATGAACTGTGCATCACGTGAATATAAAACTTTGTGACTACTGTAGATATATAAAAGAACAAAAGAACAATAAATTCAAATAGATATGGTTAGAAAGAAAGGGTGACCCCACAAGAGACATTGAGGAAGTAGAGTTTTACGGGTAGTGTTTTATGTAGTTAAGCAAATTCTAATGTACATTACTAGAAAGATATGTATATGTTTGAAGAAAAAAAAGTTTATAAAAATTATTTACCATAAAAGCAAGGGAAAATAAAGAACCAGTAACTGACTAGAGAACCATACAGAATTCAGACAGGCCAGAAAATAACAGTCTACTCTAACTAATACATTACCAGACATCAGACCAGATCTTAGAGTAGAGCATGTATACAGAACAATACAATGACACCCTTGCAGCAATGCATAAAGAGGCTGAAATGTTGTAGGATTTTAGATTAAGATCTTTCTACATCTAACAACCAACCAAAGATCTCTAAGGTGGAATCTTTGTGATCTCTGGCAGAATTTATTCAGAAGGGTTTGTCCTTGTTGTCTGCTGAGGCTGAGAAACTGTAACTTGCCCACTGGTGTTTCCATGGTGTAGCAGTGGTTTGAATGCTCTAGTTCAATATTTAAACTACTACACCATGCTGGCTCTCAAAGACTAGCTGAGAGCTAAATTTATTGCCTAAAGACTAAATTGCTTGTCTCATCAACAAAATCTGCTGCATGATAACTTTCCGAAAGTAAAAAGAAGCAGTTTCTGACTACTTTCCGTTTGGGTTAACCCCATTTTAACAGCGACATCGTCTGAAAAACTAACCGCTTTTGCGGTTTTTTTCTAATTTAAAGCCCCGTTTCCGCACAGGATTTCCCCCATGGGATAAACTCCTTAGTGATTGAGCACATATCATCTCCTTTTTGTGCTCATAATTGAAAACAAACAAACAAATCTTCTAAAACCAAGAGGAATAGGTACTTATTCCATCTTGGGTCTGAGAATGAGCAGCAGTGAAATTATGCACTAAAGCAAAGGCAGCTAGAAGCTTGGCTGAGATCTGGGGGGTTTGCAGAGAGTGAGCAAGAATCTCTGTATTGTTTAATGGACAAGTTAAATTGTGGTACTACTACAAATAAATTCTCAAATTGAGCATGTGCTCACAGCCATCCCATTATTTTACTTTAAATATGTAGATACTTCTCTCTGCAGCCTTTGTTATGCATCTGGCTACAATTGGTAGAAATCAGGTTTTTTGGAAGAAACAAACAACATCCCTAAAGTTTACCTGTTTCTGTTCTAAGCTTGCAACTTTTTGCACTGATAGTAAGTTTCACTGAACTCTGCTGAGCTTACTTAACAAGCATAGGATTGCAAATGACATATCTTGTGTTCTGTGAATAGATGCCTATAACTACACTATATTGGCCTAAAATGGCCTGAAATTAATCTCTTTCTTTGTTAAAAAATGCAGACCTCATATACCAAAGTAGCTGAAATTCTATGCCTTCTATAATGAGAAAAATCTGTACTATATCTGTACTATAAGTGTCTTTCTATTATGCTATTCAAATGCACAGACTTGATGACAAGGATCCTTAAAAAGTTATGAATATAAAAAAGATTGAAGCATCAAAAGAGTACATAAAACATCCATAAATCCACATGAAAATCAGAGATAGGAGGAATATTACAATTAACTACTACATTCTGTGGTTGCATGATGTGATACTGGAATTGCACTGAGTGCTGCTTAAATCCTGTTGGCTGGTTTTAATATTTTGGGAAGGGTGACAGACACTTCTCAGAATCTGATGAAAGCTATAGGCCCTCTTCAAAAAGGTGCATTTAAACACAATTCTCAAAGTAACAGGAAGGAGATGGAAGGAAATATAATCTTAACATATAATGTTGTTCCTAGTTCATGGACTTAATGAAGCTCATCCATGGATGCTTTAGGGCCCCATGGACCAGAGGTTAAGACCTTCTGCTTTAAGGTGGCACAGGACTTTTGTTATGAGAACCAGTGTGGTGTAGTGGTTTGAGTGTTGGACTGCAACTCTAGAGACCAGGGTTTGGTTCCCAGCCTGGCCATGAAACCCAATGGGTGACCTTGAGCAAATCACATGCTCTCAGCCTTAGGGGAAGGCAATGGCAAATCTCCTGTGAACAAATCTTTCCAAGAAAACTCCATGATAGGTTCACCTTAGGATCGCCATAAGTTGGAAATGACTTGAAGGCACACAACAACAACAACAATGGACTCTTGTTGTTCTTGCTACAATACATAGCTACCTCTCTGGGATTAAAAAATATATATGCAGTTTTAATATTCAAGGCTGCCTCCTTGAGAGCACTGATGGTGTTCTAAGTACAAGAGTATACATTTTATTTGGTAATTATAAGGTGGGTATGTGCAGATGAGATCTGCCTATCCATTGACATTTGTATTTCTCTGTTTGAATCCAGTCCAGTTAGCCCACTGATATTAGCATATCTATCTGTTCGCCATAATCTGTCTCACTCCCCTAACCCCCCTTTTCCATCTTAGTTTCCCTTTCCCTCTGAAAGTCTTCTCTTGAGCTCTCTCTAATCCAGAGGCAGCAGCTGCATCTATTTTGAGCTCAAGGAGCTCCCAGCTGCTCCCCTTATAGGGTAAAAGCCGGTGCCCCAGCAGAGGACAGACATGGACACCAACTCCTTCAAGACGGATCTTGTGGCTGGGGAAGGAGTGGTGGTAGGGGGGGTGAAGGAGGAAAGAGGACCTGTCAGTCATGGGGGGACAGGGAGGAGGAGAGTGATGCTGGGGTGAGGGACCTCAGCGAACTCTATCCCTACCTGTACATGCACATGGGATTATGGCACCATGACCTTCGTTGTGTGTCTTCAATAAATAAATAAAAAAAATCACAAAATTCCCTTGTGCAAAGATAGGAGAGGGAAATACAGATATGATTTTTAGCAGAGAGGGTTGGCCTGCCATTAGGTAGAGTGAAGAGCCCACCTCAGGAAGCAGGTTTTAGGTGTCAAGAAAAAGGGTCACCATTTTCTGGTTATGTAATTGGTTCTTTTACTGACAGGGATGGGAAGAGGCGCTGGTGGAATTATCTGCCCCATTATGTACCCATAGAATGTGACAGCTTTTGGGATAATAATGCATCATCAATTGGGAGAGTGGGAAGTTGGCATTTCCTGCTCTGCCTTGGGCAGCAAAATATCTTTGGCTTGCCTTGTTTTAGTGATTAGTGAATGTGGTGGTGACAACACAAACCACTAAGTAGAAGCTTCTAATGTCTATCTACAATATTGGATGTCTTGTTTTGTTTGTTGTTGTTGTTGTTAATTGCCCTCAAGTCGATCTTGATTCATGGTGACCCTATGGATGGGTGACCCTATGGATAAGACATCTCCAAGACCCTCTGTCTCCTCTGCTCTGCTTAATTCCTGCAAACCCATACAGTGACCTCCTTAATAGAGTCCATACACCTACTTCCCTCCACCTTTCTTAGCATTATTGTTATTCCAATGAGTCCTTCCTTTTCATGATGTGTCCAAAGTATTACAACCTCAGTTTGGTCATCTTAGCTTCCAGGGAGATTTCTGGCTTAATCTACTCTAGGACCCATTTGCTTGTCTTTTTGGCTGTTCATGGGATCCTCAGCACTCTTCTCCAGCACCACATTATCTCAAATGAGTTGATTTTCTTCCTATCATCTTTCTTAACTGTCCAGCTCTCACATCCACACATGGTAATAGGGATTACAATGGCTCGTATAATTCTAACTTTTGTGCTGAGTTGTATATCTTTGCATTTTAGAATCTTTTCTAGTTCTTTCATAGCCACCCTCCCCATTCTTAATCTTCTTCTGATTTCCTGACTGCAGTCCCTATTTCTATCAATGTTTGATCCCAGGTATGGGAATTCTTTAACTATTTCTATTTCTTCATTGTCTAGGTTGAACTTGTGAAGGTCTTCAGTGGTCGTTATTTTTGACTTCTTTATGTTCAACAGTAAGCCTGCCTTTGCACTTTCTTCTTTGATCTTCCTTAGTAGGTGTTCCAGGTCTGTGGGGTTTTCTGCTAGTATTAACGTGTCATCTGCATATCTTAGATTGTTGATATTCCTTCCTCCTATTTTCACTCCTCCTTCTTCTGTGTCCAAGCCTACTTTTCTTATAATATGTTCTGAATACAAGTTGAACAGGGTGAAAAGATGCAGCCTTGTCTGACCCCTTTGCCAATTGGGAACTCCCTACTTGCTCCTCAGGAAGAAAGAAAAAAAGGTGGATGTTTTAGACATATGATACTTCATAAGAAGATAGATAAGAAGAGCTGGGAGGAGAGGATCAGACCAAAGACATAGAGATCAAGCAGATAATCCCAGGAAAAGTAGAGAAAGGGAACGGAGGCCATAACAATCTCCTAAAACATAAGCATACCAGCAACTGGTACTCCATTGGTATGTTGCTTCTGGATGCAGAGGCTCTGTTTAGCCACCAGAAGTTGATTAAACTTACAGAACAATCCTATGGATGTCCACTCACCAGTAAGTTCTTTTCTATTCAGTGCACCTTACTCCCAGACAAGCAAATGTGGGACTGCAGGCATTAGTGTCTGAGTAGGGAAGAGACTGCACTGTGAATGTGGAATACTGATTTTCAGTTGACAAGGTGCAGGGAAAGGCAAAGAGAATTATCCACTACTGCTTTTATGACAAAAACATTAGAAAACTGAGAGTGCTTTTTTGCTTTTGTTTTTTTAGTAAAAAGAAGGGAGGGAGGGGGCACAACAGAGGAATATAACATTACACATGGTGAGAAAAGAGTGGACTGAACTATACTAGTTTCTTTGAAAAGAACGAGTCAGTCACTGTTTAATCACAAAACTGACTCAAGGTTGACCAAGACAAAAGGGCAAAAAGAGCAGTTCTCAAGGCAATTTGGAAGTCACGTGTGAAACCTAGTGATGGCTGTTTCTAAGATATTCCTTTCACTATACTTGTGTAAAAAGCAAAAGCAAGTTCAAAATGGCATGTATAGGATTCCCCTCCCCCTAATTTTTTCCCCTTCCCAATAACCCTTTGAAATAGGTGGAAAGAAATAGAGGAGCTTTGTGCCTGGGGAATTTAGCTAAACAGAGATTTGAACACATCCTAAAGGCATCAGAAGCTGTCTCATTTTGGAAGCTAAGCAGGGTCAGCTCTGGTCAGTACTTGGATGGGAGGCTGCCACTGAACACCAGGAACTGTAGACTAGATTTCAGAGGAAGGAACAAAATCTCTTAGTATTCCTTGCCTATGAAGTTCATGGGGATTGTCATAAGTCAACAGATGATTTGAAGGTACACACATATCACTTACATCTTCAAACACACATTGTGCTCCCAGGTTACTGAATTTATTTCAGCACTTTGGAGAGCACCTTGAGGAGATCTTGTCAGGCAGTGATTCCCAACCTTTGTTCCTCCAGGTGTTTTGGACTTCAAATCCAAGAAGCCCCAATCACCGTGACCAAAAGCCAAGAATCCTGGGAGTTGAAGTTGAAAGCACTTGGAGGACAAAAGTCTGAGAACCACTGCTGTATGATTTGGACCAAAACTTGGAATAGTTTCCCTGATCCTTGGAAGCCACTAGCTGCCACTGTTTCCCATGAAGAACAGAGACCAGAGAAAAAACTTTATATGACTGCAGTTATGAGGTGAAGGGGCTTAATGGCCAGAAAAATGGGAGCCGTAACCTGGAACTGATCCATAAGCTGAGACAGTATTACATCTCAGTGGCCTGAAAAGCTCAACCTGTTGAATTTCTTTCAGGGAAAGAAAAAGACATAAACTTTACCTGATGCTCCCACTGGCTACCACCTATGGCCTGATTTATTTTTTATGCAGTAGGTACACTTGAAAGGTACCACTTCTATGTGGTAGGAAGCAACAAGTTGGCAAGTTGAATGGACCCACCATGAAGTGACCTGCAAGCTATTAAGGAATAAGGTTATAAACTTATAAATCTTCTGCCTTAAGCCTGAGGCTGCATCTGTACTGCAGAAATAATCCAGTCTGACACCACTTTAACTGTGATGACTCAGTGTTATGGAATTCTGGGGACTGTAGTTTTGTGAGACATTTGGCTTTGTCAGAGAGCTCTGGTGTCACAACAAACTACAATTTCCAGAATTCCATAGCATTGAGGCATGGCAGTTAAAGTGGTGTCAAACTGGATTATTTCTGCAGTATGGATGGAGCCTGAGACTGATCTGGGATGCTGGGAGCTGGAACAAATCAAAGGCTTAATTTGCAACCTTGTTTACCAAACCCAGAGCCCTGGAAGCTATGATTTCCAGTTTTAATGAAGAAAGCACATGTAGACTCCCTTCTCCATTCCCAAGTAGTACCTAACAACCAGTTTTAGTCTGACAGACAGATGGTATGAATTCCTTCCAGGTTGTCCTCCCTAAGCCCTGGACTGATTTCTTCTTAGAAATGAAGTACTAGGCAAGTTCTTTCAAGGGATCTTCCAGCAAGAGGTTTTGGGACTTTCTTTTCATGTGGAGAAGATGGTGGAAGTGAACCAGTTGGCTTAATGGGACCATGGAAAAGAAGGTGCACTTGAGTTATTCTTGTATCTCTCCAAGAGTATGGATTGCTGACAATCTTCATTGCTAGTCTCTGAGAAACAAATTCAAAGGATACCTTCGACTTGCAAATTTCAATATGTTACATCTGAAAGCAAGGGTGGGGATACCTGTTTGCTTTGATTTGTCTGGGTTTTTTAATACATTATTTTTAAAAAGGAAGAAGAAAGTTCTCTTCCTCTGTTAGTAAAATTAGTGTTTGCACCCTGCGCTTCTTCTAAAGAGCTCAGCAAAAATATTCCACTTTATTCCCTACAAGTAAACTGTGATGTTGTTTCGGCTGTGAAGTAGTGACTGGCTTGAGATCACTCCATACTTCAAAGCTTATTCCAGCCTCCCCTGGGACCAGTCCAACTCTCTATCCATTACACATGCTACACACAGGCTTTCCTGAGATTTTCCTCCTGTCTCAAGGCCCTCAAAGCTTCTTAGATGATGTGATGGCTTTTGTGAAGTACTAGACAGCTGTTGGATGTTTAGGTGCAAAGAAACCCCTTAATCCAGTACAAGGAGGCAACTCATAACTGATTCTATTCATCATACTCCATAACTGGTCCTGGGCTGGGCAATTGGCAAAAAAGATGCAGCACTTTTGTCTATGTCGCGCCCCAACAATTTCACACTAGAGCAGAGTACAAGATGGTTCCCTTCTCCATTCCACCTCCAGAGACTGACTAGACTTCCATTTGAGTCCCAAATGAGTTCCATTTGAGTCCCAATTCCATACTAGCAATGAGACAGGATCTATCAGGTATAGGATTGCCACTGACAGTGTTAGTGGTGGTACCTAGTATATTTGACATCCAGTGTGCATCATTTTTGAATATCCCCTCCTCTCTTCAACAGCCTTTTCTGGGTCTTGTGGAGCTGTTGGCTGGGCAGGAAAGAGAGGGACTTGCTTTCCTGTCTGGCCAACAAAGCCATCAGACCCAGAAAGCAGTTCCTTTCCAACAGTGGCCACCACCCCACAGCCTTTCCAGCTCTGGTATTGCTTCTGGGCAAAAGGGAAAGGGAGGCAACTTGCTTTTCTGCCCAGCCAACAGACTAGTCAGACCCAGAAGGCAGCCCCTTCCCAGGTGACATCCCTTTCTGAGGTGTCACCCAGTGCTTTCCACCACCTCCGCACATCCCTAGTGATGCTCCAGCAGTGCTGTCCTCAAAGGCAGGTGAATGAATGGCTGTGGGGCCTCAGAAAGGTCAGGTAGTTGTTGTTGCCTCCACCGCTGCCATCTCCTCCAACAGCAGCTGCCTGAAACTGCTGCTTCATTGCTGGGTGCCAGGATTAGCCCTGCCTGAATGTATCTTTGCATTGGGATGCGGGGAGGGGTGATCAGCTGCTGAATTTCTAAGGAATTCTGTTTCCTTTGCCTTATCTTCAGTGGATTTTGACTATTGCAAGGAGAAACCAAAAATGGAGTGACTGGAGAAATGGTACGTAGTGTTATGGAAGAGGACATGGCTGCATGATTAGACAAGTGAACAGAGGTACTTGTCTGAAGATGCCAGCCACAGATGCTGGCGAAACATCAGAAAGAAACTCTTCTAGAACATGGCCACACAGCCTGAAAAGCCCACAAAAAACTATAGAGGTACTTGTCACTTCTCTGTTATAGTCAGGCAGCCACGCTGCAATCCTATTTGTGAAGGACTGTAACTTCCACATTGAGAAGGAATGTACAGTTACAGCACTCTGCCCTTATTGATGTTTCTGGAGTTCAAATTATTGATAGTCAGAAATCCTTCCTGCTGCACTGCAAATCCTTTGTTGATCTATTAATAGATACTAATCTTTGTTATTGTTATGTGCCCAACTTATTGCAACCCCATCATAGAGTTTTCTTGGCAGGATTTATTCAGAGCAGTTTTGCCATTGCCTTCCTCTGAGGCTGAGAGAGTATGACTTGCCCAAGATCACCCAGTAGATTTCCATGTCTGAGAGGAGATTCAAACCCTAATCTAATAGATTCCTAGTCCAACACCCAAATCTATATCATGTTGCCTGTTTGAGATACCAGTCTCAATAGATAGCAATCTATCTGCTGCTAAACCCTGTAGATCAGATAGAGATTATAAATGTTTTGGACTACAGAATTCCCCAGCCAGTATGATCAGTGGGGGATTCTGGAATGTTTAGTCTAAAAAAAGGCACATTTCTAAGCTCTGCCTGATTTAAAGGATGTGTGGAGCATGCGTGATGAGCTGTGCCATTGTCTTCAGACAGTTTATGACCTTCAAGGGCATACCAGGACCTCAGTGACAGTGAGGTCTCAATCCCACTGTTTTCAGGCAGTCCCTGCTCAGTTTTGGTCATTTCCTCAGTCGCTTATGGGGCATGCAACTTGGCCTGAAGTAACCCCATCCCTCTGCAAAGAGGCCCTGGGGAAGGGTGATAAGTCGAAGATGAGGTGGGGAAACTGACCCCACCAGCTGCAGCTCCTGGCACAGCAGGGTGAAGCAAGGACATGGTGGGGAACCCCAGGCCATGCACTGAGCCAAAGCCCACATAGAAATAGTGCAAATTGAGTCCACTTTTAGGGTTAGGGTTAGGGTTAGGGAATCATGGGAACTGTATTTTATTGTGGCACCAGAGCTCTCTGACAGAGAAGGCTCAATGTCTCAGGGTACTTGAGAAGTGGCATTCATGCCAGAAGTGATGGGCTTTGCTCCTACATGTCATCACTTTCCCTCCATCTTCCTTTCCTTCTCACATCCTTATAGAGACTCAGAAAGCCGTGAGCGTCACTATGTATTGCTCCCATTGTCCTTATAGCGCTTCCAAAAGCCATAGGTGTCGCTATATATTGCTCCCATTGTGCGCTGGCCTTGTTGACCAAAGTTTCCCTCTCTTAACCCTCCGGAATGTGAGCCCAAAGCCCCACATCTCTCTCCTACAGCCCCCCTTCCTCCAACCCCAACTTCTCTCTTCTCCTCTCCCCCCTCCCCCCCCCCCCCCCCCCCCCCCCCCGTTGCCACCTTCCATTCTCTCTTGGAGCTGCTGACTTTGCCAATCCCAAAAGGTTGCAGCAGTAACCTGACCGTTGCGGGATGCAGCTGCTAGGCTCATTATTGGGCCCAGGGAACTCAACACCCTCTCTTTGCTGCACATAAAATTCACGGGTTTCCCAGGCTGGCTGGTTGCATAACTTGACCCTGAACCCTGTACAAATGGACTCCCTGCTTGTTCCTGTTCTGAATGACCCAGCCTCAGGGTCCCTAGTGTCCTGCAGTTAGGAAACTGTGGAGTTTATCACATGGGGTCCACATGCATTACCATCCCGTCATTAAAGCGTGATCAAAGCATCCCGCGTTTAAACTGATAATGTCATGTAATAACGTGAATGATTTTCACACGCATTGAGAAATAACGTGTAATAATGCGATAATAACGAGAGCAAAGTGGTGTTGCATTTCACACACAGCAAAGACATCCTACTAATAATTTAGAAATAGTATTCTAGCACGTGTGCAGAGGTAGGCATGATAGTTGCATCACAGGAAGTGACTTAGGAGTTTATCACACAGGAGGCTAAGTGCCTGAATCCCGTGTAGAAATGGGATTTAAATCTCGGAAAAATCCTGCAAAAGTGGGATCATTTTCAGACTCATTGGGGGCATTGAGTATTAACGCGAAAATAACATGTACAGAAAATGGACAAAATTGGCTGCCCCGATGTGAAAACGATCCCACTTTTGAGGGATTAGTCCACTTTCTGTGCTTGTTAATGCTTGACGTCATGTGAAAATGACCCTGCTTTTGTGGGATTTTCCCATTTTAAATCCCGTTTCTGCATGGGATAAACCCCATGTGATAAACTCCTTACTCTTTTAACTCATCCTAAGAGGTTTTTGCTTTTTAAATTTTCTTTTGTTGCATTGTTTGTACATTGCTTGTACATTGGTTTTGTAAATGAATGCATTATTTACCATATGTTTATTTTCATAATACATTTAAAGAGCCATAATCTGTTGGTGTGATCCCTTTGTTCTATTCTGTGTTTTGGGGAGGACATTGGACATAATACGCAGAGCAAGTATTAGCATGTGCAGTATACGAGGAAGTGGGATGGATAAGCATAATAAGGGTTGCAAGGGTAAGAGGCATCATATGGACAGTACTGTCCAAAATGGACAGTAAATATCACAGATTTAGCATCCATGTTGCTGCAGCCAGTAAAAAACAGGAGGGGAAGTTATCCAAAGTAACTTAAATAAGTGGCACACACAGTACAGAGCACACATGTGTAGTACTATCACAGAAGCTATTTCAGTGCACATTGTAGTTCAACATGGCAAAATAACACCACACAGGTAGGTGGCAAATCAATAGATGCCAATACTATAACATGTCCCCACACACGGTGCCTGCCAGCATCAACTGCCAACAAATGACATCTCCCTGAGAAATGAACAATGCTATAAAGAGCTTTTCCCTACCTTCCCTACAAAAATAATACCCTTTTTCCTAATTTTCTAGAAATACCATCTTACCACATGGATAACATCAGAAAACATTAACAGAATATATAGTCCACAGTATGGAAAAGAAAGGGCAGTGACCCTCTTACCAGCGACCCTCTTGCAAGATATTTCTTCCTCCTATTGTCATTCTCCTTCTCCAAGCCTGCTTTTCTTATAATATGTTCTGCATACAAGTTAACAGATAGGGTGAGAGTTTACAGCCTTGTCTGACCCCTTTGCCAATTGGGAGCCATTCTGTTTCTCCATGTTCTGTTCTGACGGTAGCCTCTTGTCTTCAGTACAGATTCCTCATCAGGACTATCAGATGTGTTGGCACTCCCATGTCTTTAAGGGCGTTCCATAGCCTTTCATGGTCTATGGCGTCCAAAATGGCACCCGCCGTTGTGGGCATGCGTGCGCAAGCGTGGGCTCCATTTTGGATGCCAAAATGGTGCCCACGCTTGTACGCACATGCACACAGCGGCAAGCGGCTGCTGTGCAGGCACAAGGGGGCCTTGCCAAGGCCCTGCGGCAGCTGCGGCAGGCGCGGTGGGGCCTTGCCAAGTGCCTCTTTCTTTCCTGAACCTCACCTGGACCTCTGGGATCTCTCTTTCTATGTATGGTTGGAGTCTATGTTGCAGTAATTTGAACAGAATTGTGCTTACATGGGAGATCAGTGCTATGGTCCTATAGTTGCTGCAGTCTCTTGTGTCTCCCTTTTTGTGGATGGGGATGTATATTGATTGCTTCCAATTTGTTGGCCATTTTTTTGTTTTCCATATCTGTTGACATATGTTGAAAAATGATAGGTTTATTCCAGGTTAATGATGGAACTGGCATGACTTCATATAAAAGTTTTTAGTGCCATTGAAGTCAATAGTGTTTCTCAGATGGGATAAGCGCAAATACGGTGTGAAAGCCCTTCCCATGATCAAGCAAGAAGGATGGGACAGGGATGGGACATCTCTCATGTGATAATCTCCTAAAACACATGGGCTGCATCTACACTGCAGAAATAATCCAGTTTGACACCACTTTAACTACCATTGCTCAGTGCTATGGAATTCTTGGATTTGTACTTTTGTGAGCTATTTAGTCATCTTTGTCAGAGAACTCTGGTGTCACAACAAACTATAGATTCAAGGATTCCATAGGATGGAGCCATGACACTTAAAGTGGTGTCAAACTGGATTATTTCTGCAGTGTGGATGCAACCATGGAGGAAAAAGTTTGGCAACTGCAGGCAATGACAGAATAGTATAGCACACTGTTATTGCCTGCCTGAAGGCATTCTGAATTTGAAGAGTTGTCCAGCCAAGTTTAATTTCAAGATAAAGCAATAGTTCGCAAGGGGTGCACAGTTTGAGCAAGTAGGCTCACACGTCACCTGGTCAAACAGCTTCTCCCAATATGTTGAGATGTATGATATTCACCTTTAAAATAGAGCATTTTAAAATTTGTATTTATTCATACAATTTAACACATGCAAATTTTATGCAGCTCTGCAGCTTCCTTTGTTTCCCTTTATCCCCCCCCCCCCCCGAGTAATGCATAAATAGCTACCCTACTGGTTCACACATTTGTTGTGTGCCTTCAAGTCATATCCAATTTATGGAAACCCTAAGACAACCCTATCATAGGGTTTTATTGGCAGGTTTCTTCAGAGGGGGGTTGCAATTGTCACAATCTGTGGCTGAGAGATTGTGATTTGGCCAAGGTCACCCAGTGGGTTTCCATGGCTGAGCTGGGATTCCAACCCTGATCTCCTAGTGTCCTAGTCCAACCAAACCACTTGTACTACTTCAGAGTAGGGGCAGGGGGAGTAGAACATTTTTAATTGCTTTCCTTTATATTTCATTATTGTGTGCCTTCAAGTTGTTTCTGATTTATGGCAACCCTAAGGCAAACCTATTATGGGATTTTCCTGACACTGAGAATGTGTAACTTACCCAAGGTTACCCAGTGGGTTTCCCTGGCAGGAGACAGGAACTGAACTTTAGGTCCAAAACATACTGCAGAAATAATCCAGTTTGAGATGGCTTTAACTGCTCTGGCAAAGTGCTAAGAATCCTGGGAATTGTAATTTATTTTGTGGCCCCAGAGCTCTCTGACATAGAAGGCTAAATGTCTCACAAGACTACAGTTCCAAGAATTCCCTAGCATTCAGCCAGGGCAGTTAAAGTCGTCTCAAACTGGATTATTTCTGCAGTGTGTTTTGGACCCCTAGTCTCCAAAGTTGTAGTCCAGCATTCAAACCACTACATTATGCTGGCTCTTAAATAATAATAATAATAAATTTTATTTTTATACCACCCATTGGTAGCCCAATCCGGGCAGTTTACAACATAAAAATAACACACAGCATAAAACAAACATTTCCCTCCCCCTCTTAAAACATTATTAAACTACATTATAATTAAAACCATTTAGCAATTTAAAACAAAAAATTAAGATTAATACAATACATTCGCAGTGACCCTTGTAACTTCTTTCAAGAGAACAGGGGTTCTAGAGGTTATGTTAACTGCAAGCAAAAGTATCACACACTAGGGAGAAAGGTTCTATCCTAGGCTGCACCATACTGTGCTACTTTTCTGATTTTTTAGTGTTTTTACATTGAAAATGGTGATCCTTCTTCCTAAAGACTAAAATGGAACAGTCTAGGACCATCTCCAGGTGCATCCAGACTGAATGAAAAGTCCTGGATTTTGTTTCTATTCTTTCCAGTTTTATACTGGTTTAAAATAAACCATCCTGGGGAACTGGAAGAAAAAGTCTCCAATCATACTGACAAAAAATATTCTGGAGTAAACAAAATATGTACGGATCTCTAAAATGAAATTGGAAAGAACACAAAATATGTACGGATCTCTAAAATGAAATTGGAAAGAACAGGAACAAAATCTGGGATTTCGTAGTTGTTTTGATCAGTGCAGATGTGCCCTTATTCTAGGCTGTGCCTGACTGGTTTTAACTGGCAGATAATCTCTCCTGTGGAAAAACAAAGATGTTCTAAACACACTGGGAATTTTTGGGAATTTTCAGACTTATTTGGTTTTGTATGTGGACACATCATGAGAAGAGAGGACTCTTTGGAAAAAACAATAATGCTGGGAAAGGTGGAGGGAAGTAGGAAGAGAGGAAGGCCACATGCCAGATGGATGAACTCTCTTAAGGAGGTAATGAGTATTAAGGGGTTGCAGGAATTAAACAGAGCAGTGGAGGACAGAGGGTCTTGGAGACGTCTCATCCATAGGGTCTCCATGAGTCAAGATCGACTTGAAAGCAGTTAATTACAAAACAAAACCTTAATCACACCTAGAGCAGAGCAATTTAAATCCACAGGATTTGTTAGTCCAGTGTAGTGGTTTGAGTGCTGGACTGCGACTCTGGAGATCAGGGTTCAATTCCTGACTCAGCCATGAAATGCACTGGGTAACCTTGGGTAAGTCACAATCTCTCAGCCTCAGAGGAAGGCAATGGTAAACCTCTGAACAAATCCTTTCAAGAAATCCCCATGATAGGTTTGCCTTAGAGACAACATAAATTGGAAATGACTTGAAGACACACAACAAGAACAAATGGCTAACTTGAGCCCCATTGATTTCAGTGGGTCTGCTCTAAGTACAACCAAGTCATGATTCAAACCATTTCTCACGAAATTGTTTTTTTGTTCATCTCTGCACCAGGCTTTGGTCTTGTATCATCTTGCTATTGAGTTGTGTCCATCTTCCCATTTAAAATTTTCTGTTATGTTTCAGAGAAGAATGAAACACATCTGTGTGGTTCATGAGCAAAGTAAAAAGATGAGAGTTGAGTCATACTCTTTATTGGACACTCAAATTTAATTTTAAAAACCAAGTTTTGGACTCACAAACTCTTCAACATATCAAGCATTACAGACATTAGGATAGGGGAGAAGGAGAAAAGTCTAGAAATCATCATGACTAGATGATAATACCACAGGAACTTTAGTTCGAAAGTCCCAAGATGGTTGCTGCAGACTTGAACTTGAGGTATGATGGTATCAGGTTTTCCCCTCAAGGGATGTAGACTAAATTGCCTTTCCCCATTTCTGTAGGCAAAAGGCTGCCAGCCATTCCTAACTAATCTTTAGACAAATTATATTGCTCTTGTGTTGGCTTGGAGTTATAAAGAAGGCAAAGGATGATGGGATAAGCAGCAGTAATAACAGGATATACATGATGGACGGGATGACAGGTCAAGATAACAAAGGAACACATTAGCAAATACGTGGAATACCTGAATGGATTCAAGTCAGCAGGGCAGTATGGCATACACCCAAAGGTTCCCAAAGGAGACAGCTGGGTAAACCTTAGTGGTATTAACTATTATGTTTGAGAACTCATGGAGAACTGGCACAGTACCAGCCACAAAAAGCACAAAGAGAGAAGGGAGGGAGGGAGCAGAAGAAGGAATAGTTGTGAATGTACAGATTAGGAGAGGAAAATGTTTTCAAAGGAATAGCTGTGTTAATCTGCCAGGACAATAAGAAGGGAAAGGTAGGTGGGAAGGAATCTAGCAGCATCTTCAAGACTACCTCAGTTTATTTATTTATTTCAACCTTCAGATGGATTGATAAAGTACAATATTAAAGCCACTGGTATTTAAACACAGTTTGTTGTGAGGATCGGATGGAATGGAATAGGATACAGAAAGTTGCAAATTGTGACCCTAGCCATAAACCTTCAAAGATTTGTGTAAAGGAACATCCAGACATATTGAAAAACATCAGATTTTGCTCCAATTTGTTCCAATTTTATACTAGGATAAAATAAACTAACCTGGGAAGCTGGTATTGTAATGGGAGTTGACAGAAAATATTCTGGGACAAACAAAACCTGTGCAGATCACCAAAATAAAATTAAAAAGAAGAACAAAATTAGGGACTGCCTGGTTTTAATGATACAGGCTTGTCAAGCAGCTGATCTTCAGGCATGAAACCAGTAAAATCTGTTTTTAAAGATTATATATAATGGCCAAGAGCCAGCTGGGTAAGCTTGCATTGTAGCAAAACCAATCAAGAATTTGGTGGTACTTTAAAGACTCATGAATGTACCACACAGGCTTTTTTGTTTTGTTTTGTTTGATGGCAAAAGCTTATGCTACAGAACATTTCTTAATCTTATCAGCTGACTTTTTGGGCACTTCCAGATTGAGGTTTTACAATTGTACCAAGCAAAAGATGTTTTTTTTTTTTCTTAATAGGTAAGAAGAAGAAGAAATAGAAGAAACAGATAATTCTGTGAATGAAGCAGGGTGATTCCAGTAATAAAAGTCTCATCTGAAGGAGTCTTGTTTGTTTTACTGTAAATCATTCAATCTTTGGAAGTACTTTGAAAGTGACAGGGAAAAGTTACACTCTCAGTTAAGGATAAAATCTTCTAGCCTGGAAGGAACAATTTACCTGCAATTAGTTTCCTTTTTTAAATGGATAAGAGGGATAATATGAATATACTTTTCAAGTGTAACAAAATGAGTGGCAGTAAATATACGTTTAATGTTGTAAGAAAATAAATGTATCTAGTTTCTTTCAAAAGCTAACATCTTAAGGATATTTTTAGGCACTTTAGCAGAAATTATGCAAGGCTTGTGCCTTTCTCCTATCAGTTTTAAGGGGCTGTTTCCCTAAAGTAACAAAAAACAACAGGCAATGTAACAAATTACTTTTAAACATTGTCATAATTACATAATTACCAGAGGAGGGTGACCAAAATATTACTTTCTAAAATATTATAGTGAGCAATAGAAACAAATGATTTTTTTTAAATAAAGTAACTTTCCAAGTTTTGAGAAGGATGCAACATCCTTTAGTAATTTGGTTTACTCAAATGTCATGCCTGAAACGTTTTGGGGACCCAAAATTGTGAATGTGAACCTTGAGTCCAACAGCAACCATTGCGATTTGTCTGGCAATCCTGATGGGCTCTACACACAATAAATGTGAAGGACAGCTCTTAGAAATAGGCAGAGAAATCATCAGCAGGGATGGACTCTGTGGGAGAAAATGTAACATGATAATGGAATAGATGTGAGAAGATGATGAATAAGATGTGATCCTGAATGATGTGCACAAGCTGGAACAATATCAGAGGGGTTAAAGTGGGGTGGAAGGCTAGAGCAGTGCCATTTTTCTCTCTCCTGGACACTTTTGCCCCTACCCCTCAGCTGCCTGCCCCTATGTGAACTCTGATGATGATTTCCTGTGGATATTTCTGGCCTTGAGCTTTCAGAAAAGCCCCTAAGAGGAGTCCCCTTTGTTTTGCCAGAGACACCTTCCAGAACTGCTGTGAGTGGATCATACATGTGTGATACTCTGGTAGGAAATCCTAGGATCACATCTCTCTTGGTTTGTGTTTTGTTTTGTTTTGTTTAAATAGGAAGTGTATATCCTCCAGTATTTCACAGATGAAAACCAGGTCCATGGGACTAAGCAACATCACAGACCTAGAGCAACTACTAAGGAAGATCAAGGAAAAAAGTGCAAAGGCAGGCTTATTACTGAACGTAAAGAAAATGCTATTATCCAGAATTCCAAAATCCAAAATGTTCCAAAAACCTTACCTTTATTTCATGAGTGGCTCAGATAGTGACACCTTTGCTTTCTGATGGTTCATTGTCCACAAACTTTGTTTCAAGCAAAAAATAAAATAAAATAAAATAATGATTTAAAATATTGTATAAAATATATGTGTAAGGTGGATATGAAACATGTTATGTTTAGACTTTGGTTCCATTTCCACAATCTCATTGTGTATGCATGCAAATATAGGTATTCCAAAATAAATAAATAAATAAATAAAGCCAAAATTCAAAACACTTCTGGCCCCAAGCATCTTGGATAAGGGAAACTCAAGCTGTAGTTAATTTTGATGGTGTGCGTATAAATTGTCAAATTTGTACCATGCACATTTCTAACCTCTCACTCTCTATTGCCTTTCTGCCCCAGATCATATTTTGAGAGACTACTAGGAGAAGCACCCTGAACCTCAAGATACTTCTGCTAAGTCTTCTGCTAATTTGCAGTTTTCTATTTTTTGTTTTGATTTCTTCCCTATCTGCTTCGTTTTTTGTTTTTTACTTTTTCATTAGTTTCTGCTGTTTTTCTGAGAGAGAGAAAAAAAAACTTCAGATTGATAAGAAAATGAAATGAAAACTTGAAAAATTCCAGTCAACATGTCTTTAAAAATGCTCTTGAAAAATAATTTTTAGAAGTAAATAGAAACCATGACTTTTAAAGACCTGCTATCACTCTCCTTACCCCTTGGCACTAATCACAGTTGACTGTGTTACTTATAACTTAATTTCCTGCTTGCAGCAGGGTCCTCTGTAACCCAGCCTTCCTGCCTTTGCTTCAGCATTATGTAGTTAGGGACAACAATACAGATGCGTTGATTCATTTGAATCAGAAGTCAAGTTGAATTAATTGTCATGCAATTGGTTCAGGTGATGAAGGAAGTGCACATAATGAGGGGCAGAGACTGTGCCAGACATCTTTCCACCACAGCACACACACCATATTTCTTTATCTTTTGTGTGGTAAATGTTAGAAAATGGCTCTGGTCTTGACATGGCCCTATTTATACCATGAAGATCTGTGATTTAGCTGATGTGCACAGTCCCCCCACCTATGTATACCTCAACTAACTACTACACCAAGACGTAGAACCTAAGCACTATATCACACCAGCTGCCCATATGATTTTGGAAATGTCTTCTAAGCAGCTTGTAATAGCGCCACTCTGTTTGCTTTAGTCAGACCTCACCTGGAATATTGTGTCCAATTCTGGGAACCACAATTAAAGAAGGATGTTGACAAGCTGGAGTGTGTCCAGAGGAGGGTGACCAAAATATTGACAGGTCTGGAAACCATGTTCTATGAAGAGCAGCTTAGGGAGCTGGGTATAATCTGGAGAAGAGAAAGTTAAGAGGCAACAAGATAATCATGTTGAAATATTTGAAGAGATGTCATATTGAGGCTGGAGCATGCTGCTTTTCTGCTGCTCCAGAGACTAGGAAATGGAGCAGTGTATTCAAACTACAAGAAAAGAGAGTCCAGCTCAACATTGGGAGGAACTTCCTGACAGTAAGAGCTGTTTGACAGTAGAACGCACTCCCTAGAATGTGTTCGAGTCTCCTTTCGAGATTTTTAAACAGAGGCTGGATGACCATCTGTCAGTAGTGATTTGATTGGGTATTCCTGCACAGCAGGAGGTTGGACAGGATGGCCCTTGTGGTCTCTTCCAACTCTATGATTCTATGGATAATTAAAAATCAGTCTGATAACAACTGCCGCTAAATGAAATAACAAAGCTCATTGACAATGGCTTGATAGGACTTCATCTGCAATACTGGGTGTTTGTGCAGGAAAATGAGGTCTGGGGTGTTCAGAGGCAAAGGGAGGGAAGATTCAGGAGCAGAGCTGACTGCTAGCAGGGCAAGAAGGATGCAGTGAGGGTTCAGCCTCAGGTTAAAGCAAAGAATGTCACCGCAGTAGCCGTCAAGTAACCCTATCTTCCTCCCAACTGCCCCCAAACCACTGCACACACAAGGATTTGGTGTCCGTGGGCCAGAGAGGATTTAATGTTCCCATCGGGGAGAGTCCTGAAGAATCACATGTCTTTTTTGGGTGCAGAGGAGGCAGCAGGAAAGAGAGGGGCCAGGGGGGTCAGGGTGAGGTGGTGCTAAAGGGAAGCTCATGATGTGACAAAAAACACTTGCTAAGGGTTCCCAATAGAAGGGTGTAGCTTCAGAGACCTGACAGCCAGAAAGGGCTCCCTCCTCACACCGGCTGTTTTGCAGTTTTCCTGGATTGTGCTATTTCAGTTTTGCAGTTTTCCTGGATTGTGCCATTTCAGATTGCAGGGTAGATGCTTCCAAATATTATCAGGCTCTGGTGGGCACTGGTATTGTCCAAATGCAATTTTAATTTCCTGTAAACACAGCTTGGAGTAGTTAGATTCATGGACTATAGCTCCCGGAATTTCCCAGCCAGCATTCTGAGGATTCTGGGAATTGTAGTTTTTTAAAAATTAAGTCTTCCAAGCTCTGCCCACAATGTCCCAGAGTGACACTGTGTTTGGGAACTTTGTTGGAAATTTAAATGGCAGCTGCCAGGTGCTGAATGGAATGCCAGTACTAAAGGGCACTCCAGGGCATGTGTCAGGGGTGGGCTCTGGTGATGTGATGGGGCCACAGTAGCAGCCCAAAGATGCCACATTGTTGCACCAGGCCTGGTGATGGATGCCATTTTTGAAACAAATGTAAATATTCCCTGCAATTAAACAAAAACAACACATTGAGAAAAATAATGTATTTCAGTCTCTTCTTGCTATGCTAGCTTTTTACTTGCAAAAATATGTCATCTCCGCCCAACGTTGTTAACAACAAAATTGGGGGAACATTTGGTAATGTTATCTCCCAAGGGCAGTCTGAAATAATGCAGTCCACTGAATTAACTCAGAACTCGGACAGCTCTTATTACTGTCTACGTCTGCTTGTGTAGAACAGGTTTGAGATGACTGAGATGGTGGCACAAAATGTCCTGCCTAGAAGTCCCATTGTGGCAATCATCACAATCTTTCTAACTTCTTTTACTTCTGGTTTGTTGACTTGGTGTGAGGAAGATTTAGGCTAAGGGACTGTAAGGCTGCAATCCTAGGCATACTTACATGGGAGTAAACCTCTTAGGACTGTCCTCTGAGAAGAAGCAAGCCAGGTGCAGTAACATATGCATGCATAGGGTTGGTCTATGAAAGCACAGTGTCAAAATCAATGAAGTAATAATTATTATTTTCAACAGCAGAACCTTTAGATATGCATAACTTAGAAAATTAGCTTTTTTGGACTTTTGTTGTTGTTGTGTGCCTTCAAGTCATTTCTGACTTATGGAGACCCTAAGGCAACCCTATCATGGGTCTCAGACATTTTCTGGGTCTGAGAGTGTGTGCTTGCCCGAGGTCCTGCAGTGGGTTCCCATGGCAAGCAGGGAATCAAATCATGATTTCCAGGGTTGTAGTCCAATGTTCATACAACTACACCATGCTGGCTACAACTCCTTAAATTCCACAACCAGTAGTCAGGCTGGCTGGGAATTCTGGAAGTTGACGTTAAAACAAAACAGTTCATTCTTCTTGCATTTGGCATTAGGTTGGTGAGCAACCTTGTCTCCGGATGAATGCAAGATCAAATGCTGCTGTTTATTCAGCCTACATTATTAGCTTCTTGTTCTTGACTCCAGGGCTGTCCCTGGGGAAAAGTTTCATTCTTCACTGCTGCTTCACCCACAACATGGAACAGCTGCCATGCAAAAATCCAATCATATTTGGTAGGGAATCCTTTCCCTAGATAGCAACAGGGTTTTGTTTTGTTTTTTTAAACCCACTATGCTGATCTATGATATGAGGTTTCAGATCCCCCATTTATTCCACTGACCCCATGAAAGTGCCTCAGAAGCCCATCTCTTGCTCCTCCCTCTCTCCTCCCCACAACAGGTCCTTAGAAATCTCCAGACACATTCATCACCTCTTTACTTGATGAGTTAAGGTAGCGCCTACTATCCGTTACCCTTGAATTCGGGTATTTCTTGGAAAGAAGCTGTTACTATCAAACAAATGTCAAATGGGGAGTGGGAACCAAAACCAAAGATGCTTGCAATGCTTAAGGAATCTGTTTCCTACACCTCCATGCACTGACCTCTTTCTTCCCAGTTGCTTTCCTGGAAGTTGGACCACAGATGAGGAAATAACTTCCAGTCTGTTCTCCAGATTGCTGAAGCACTTGCTGCCTCACACAGGATGGCCCCTTATGTGTAGCCAAAAAAGTGGGAACACATATTTCTAAAAAGAGAACAAAACAGGACATAGATTGCATATGGTCAGGTATAGATGGAAAGGTATAAACGATGATTAAATTTAACACAATTGTGTTTCCCACAGAGGGGATACCTATGACAAAGCGACCAAAATGCTTTCTTAGACTGGTGTTTGGTTGCTCATGATTAACTGGTGATGTAAACTCACTTTCTTATGGTTCTTTATCTTTCAGCCTGACTTGGTTTAGGCTCTGGACAGTCATTCAAATTAAAGACTGTCTTCTGCAGGGATAGGCAACCTTTTTGAGCCGGGGGCTGGGTTGCTGTCCCTCAGACAATTGGGGGGGCCGAAGCACCATAAATAAATAAATAAATAAATAAATAAAAATATTTTTTTTAAAAATTAAAAAAAAATTAAAAATATGCATGCACACTCTCTCAGCCCCAGAAAAGCCATGGCAAAACCCCTGTGGAGATTTTGCCAAGAAAACCCAAAGAACAAGTAATAACAACAATAATTAATATCATCATGGTGGGCAGCAGCAGCGGCGGGGGGCGGCGGCGGTGGCAGGACCGGCCTGGGGCTGGTCCAAAGGCCTTGGGGGGCTGCATCCAGCCCCCGGGCCTTAGGTTGCCTACCTCTGGTCTTCTGAAATGCAGGAAACATGGGCACTCTATCCTACCAAATACAATATCCACATCATAAAGCTTTGACACAAAATTTCACATCAGGCATCTCACCATAACACTCTGTATACTCTAAATTTTTCAGAAAGTTGTTCAGCATTCTGCATAGTACTTGGAAAGTGGGGACCAATATGACAAAAAAAGATCATCAATAAAATGGGACCTTGCTCCTGTTTCTTAGGGCCTGAATAGACTGCCAGAAATAATCCCATTTGATACGACTTTAACTGCCCTGGCTCAGTGCTAGGGAATCATGGAAACTATAGTTTATTGTGGCACCAGAGCTCTCTGACAGAGAAGACTCAATGTCTCAGAAAAAAACTACAATTCCCATGATTCCCTAGCATTGAGCCAGGAGTGTTAAAATGGTCTCAAGATGGATTATTTCTGGCAGTCTGTTCAGGCCCTTAGTTAGGGTTAGATCATGGACACATGTCTCCAAAATCTCTGAAAAATATCCGCAACTATTTTTAAAAAATGTTAATTATATTCATTTGGAGTTTTTGATTTGTTTCCAATTTTTAAATGTCTCATTTAAGATTTCAGTAGTCATCAACACATTATTTGCTACATTGAGCCAGCGCAACAACTTATTCAGACAACTTGTTATCAACGTAAGACGTGATAATCTCACCACATGGAAGGATCTTTCTTTCAGATGAAGGTTCATGCTCTTAGGAGATGTATCAATAAACTATTTTGGGCAATGTGTGTGTTGAGCTATCAATTGATGAAAACCTCAAACAACCAGTGATAATTTGACCCACGTGGCTGTCTATATTCATGTGTGGAAAGGGAAGGGAAATGGGCCAAATAAACCATGCAAGAAAGAGGAGAACATAAACTGTAAAAAAGTTCATAATGAAATACTGAGAAAGATCCCTGCAACCTGTGACTCTAGAGAGCTGCAGTCAGTCAGAGCAGATGATAATGAAGTACATGAACAAAGCCAATATAAGGCAGATGAATACGGTATGTTCTATCTAGATTCTTATCTATAAGCTTCATACAGTATATCTTAAATGTCTTTACCCGTATCTTTATGATTGTTTCTGACACTGAAAAAGTTATGAAGAGTAGTGAAAAAGAAGGCGGATCTGACTGAATCTGCTCTAGATGTCTGTTTTGATCATAGACAACACTTTCCAAATAGTTAGCTAAAGGAATGGCTATATAACAACTTTCCTGAGAGTATGTTTTATTGAACCCAGTGAGACTTACTTCTTAGTAGCCATGTACAGGATTGTTTTGTGGGAGGGAGAAAGCATAATGGATTGGATATAGATTTAGCAATAGTGAGAGTAGATCAACCGAAATATCTACTATCACTTTTGCTAAATCTATGCTAGTTTTAATTTAAGACTCATTGATCTAAATGGGTCTACTTTAAATGTGACCAAATTTGGAGTTAACCCATAAGCAGAGGAAAAAGCATTCAAATCATAAATATGAAGGAACCATTGCATATCATTGTAAAAACAACGTAAATTATGAATGCATTTGAAACACAGGGCACAGAAGGCTCTTGCATTTGAACCAGAAGAACATATTATTGTATTGCACTGATTCAAGTTTCTTGACATATCATTTATACCACTCACAAAAGGAATAAAGAAAAATTACATTTCTTTATAAATTTTGAAATTATGTTGAGTTTATCCAAAGAAATTGAGAGCATTTTAAAGACAATGTATCATATATTCATACAGCATAGAACTAATAAATGACATCAGTTAGCCAATTGACAATAGGATTTTGTGTCAACCACTACAATAAATGGTTTGTTCACATTAACTCTATGTAGGATTTTTGGCTATCAGCCACAGCCGCCTAAGGCACAACAACACAGTTTAGAGACAATACACCTCAAAATATCTGAAGACAAAGACAAAACTAGGGTAATTCCAGAATATGAATTTCCTTGGGCCATCTGATTGGTCACTGTAAGAGGCTGAGATAGATGGACTGACACAGTACACATACTATACACATGTATGAAAGATATATAGGTGATTTAATATCAAGTATTGAAAGCATTATAGTATTATATAGTATTTCCCACAGAAAGGCATGAGAAGCCACATATATGGGAATGAGGGCAACCCAGTTCTCTGTGTATCTTCATTATGGATGACAAGTGACAGAAATAAACCCTAAATATACTACAGGCAGGAGGGAAAGGCTAGAGTGAGATCTCTTGCAAGGAACAGGCGAGTGTTTGAGTGACACATGGGTCTGTGGACACCAGGCCTCCTCTCCCCTACTCCCCCCTCCCTCAAGCCAACCATCCTCCTGGCTTCTCCCTCTCAAGTCAGCAAAAATACCTTCTCTCCACAGAAGGCCATATGCGAATTGGTGGCTGAGGTGATGTCAGCACCAGTCACCCAATGGGGACCCACCAACAATGTCCGAGGATCTGGGCCCCAGGCTGCCTCATAAGGACGTGTGCCAGCCTCAGAGCTCGGTGAAGGCTTCTGTACGAGGACGGGTCGTATGGGCTTTCCCTCCATCGTTGGATACTGTGTGCCAAGGACCATGGTCTGCTGAGGAGGAGGAGGAACTCAAAGGGGGCACGAGTGACACTCCATTGACCATACTGTCAGGGAGCAGCAGAAGCAGGCCTAGGCAAAGGAGAAGAGAGGAGAACGTCTTTAAACACAGCATCAGGGCAGCTGTGGTAGGGCAAAAATGGAGAACGCCCATGCCAAAACAGCAGAGGAGTGCCTGGCTTATTTTGGAGTGAATGAGCACACAGGTCTCTCTCCTGAGCAGGTGAAGAAGAACCTGGAAAAGTATGGACACAATGGTAAGTGTCTATTGAAGCCATGGTCCTCCTGGTACCCAAATGGCCAGGTGGCAGAGTGCAGAAATGGGCAGAGAGAAGTATAGAAGAAAGGGAGGGAGGGAGATGGACACCCAGCAGAAAGGATGGATTTGGAAAGATGGATGTGAAAGCCAAAGGAAAGCAAGGATGATCAACCAAGAGATGCAAAAGTTTATGGATACAAATGCATGGGTTATAGACCCAAAAGATGGATGAACAGAAGGAGAGGAAATGGGAAGATGGGACCCAATGCATCTCAAAGAATAATTGTTACATAGTCACTAGAGGGAATGAAAGAAAGCCAGAGGGAAAGAGTTGAATGAGGATTCGAAGCTGACAATAGAAAGTGAATAAGAGTAGAGACAGAAGCAATAGCAAGAGAAAGGGAGCATTGAAGATTGCAAGCTTGGGGGGGTGGTAGCCTAGCTGGGGACAGGGCAGCTGCTACTTTGCTAAGAATAACCCAGTAATTCCCTTTGGTATGAACTAGATATCAAAATTGCTGATGCGCAACTTATAGGAGCAGCCGGGAGTTTGGGGGGAGGGAGAGGGCAGTGTTGATAGCCTATGACTACTGGGGAGACTATTTGAATGCAAGGTAGATGTAAGAAAGGGATGTCCTTGGGGAACATGGGCTTAGTTACAAATGTCATGGTAGTAGTATATGCAGGGGTTAATATGGACAAAAGAGTCTTGCTTTGGGGGGTTAGTAGCATCCTGTCAAAGATGCGACAATTGAATGTTAAGGGCTGTGTCATTTTTCTTTATTTTCCCATGTACAATACCTTCTCAGATGCTTTTAGTGAAGGAAATGAGAGAGGCCCCAAGTGCTCGACACCCCAGTAGGATTATGGTTAGGATTGGATCGGATTGCATGTGCCTATGCCACTTGTCATTATATGGCGGAGTTTGCAACTGCATGTAAGAGACACCAGAACATGCCCCATTGTCTCCTTGTGGAGGCCTCTCAGCAAACCCTCCTACCCTAAGCCTAATTTTGCAACAGTAGCTTGGGCCCAATTGCATTTTTCAAAGTTACATCCCATAAAGGACACCTTAGAGTCTGCAGCTCCGTCCCATGTCTCCCTCACAATCATTCCTACAACCCTAAAATGATCCTGTGCCTTACTTTTAACAGTTCAGCTCTCACCCCAGGCATTCACCTTATGTTCTATATGGGACTTTAAACTTGAGTTCTAAACTTAATCATGGAGCTTTTAACTCTAGACTCCCCCGTCTCCAATTTTACCTGACAACCCAATCCACAAAGTAATCATAACTGCCATTACCCTAACCATCTTCTCTTCTCTTCTCTTCTCTTCTCTTCTCTTCTCTTCTCTTCTCTTCTCTTCTCTTCCAATGTGCTGTCTCCAAACCTCACAGAACTCCCAGCTGAAGAAGGTGAGTCCCCAAAATGTATGCAAAGAGGGATTGGGAGATGTTAGCAAACCACTCTGTAGCCTGATCTGCTCTGGGCCAAATTATTTTTGCTGACTTTATGGAACAACAACCATAATTCCATGCTTGACCTGGAGTTTTAGGCTTTGAGACTTCTCAGGTCTCTAAAGCAAGGATTAAAATTTTAGTCTGAGGATCTGGAATCAAAGGGATAGGCTACTTTCTACTGAGCCTGGAAAGCTGTTTTGCTGTTTGTTTTGCCCCAACCATTTATGTAAGCCTTCCCCAGAGCTAAAAAAACTCTTCTACCCCCAGGCCTCAGCCCCTGCAAGCTTCAATAGGCCTTGCCTCTCTCCTACCAGACTCCATTATCTTCATTGCCAGGTGACCTGTAGCTTTTAAGTGCCATCCCTGGCTCTTAAGGCCTCAACATCAGGACACTAGGAAGTCCTACCAAAGATCCTAGCAGTGAACTGAGGGGTAAAAGTTAAGTATAGTCCTGCTGCTAAGCAGGACTTGGAGGATGTGGGCCAGATGGAAGGAAAGAGGTGCTTCCTTGGTGTGGCAAACACCCTTTTGGTTAAGCACTCTCCATGATCTTCTGCTTCAAATATCCTTGCTCAAATCACTTGCTTCCTACTAGGGCTTTGTTAATGTACAAGGTTATCAAAGAAAAGTCCCCAAAACATGACATTATTCCAGCCTACGCAACTAGACTTTGTCCAAACATCTCTCCCAGATTGAATTCATCTTTGGGGCAAAAGCAGGTCATTCTGGATGCCCCTCATTTTGCTTTCTTTATTCACACATCTCTTCTACTCACCCTCAGAAATTGGGCAGGGTGGACCATCATTCTCTGCTTCCTCTACTGAGGTTTTAATTCCATCCTTTCTTGATTGTCAGGCAAAAGCATTTGGGAACTGGTGGTGGAACAATTTGAAGACTTGCTTGTGAGAATCCTTCTACTCGCAGCCTGCATTTCCTTTGTAAGTATTCACAGTCTTGTGTCCAAGAGAATCTGGATTAATGGACACAGAGCTGAGGGAGGTGGGATTGCTTGGTGCAAGGGCTGATGCAGTTTGGAGACATGTGGAGAAGAAAGACATGCTGAGCTACCTTGTAGGCAAGAGACTATAGTGGATGCCTACTGGTCAAAGTATTAACAGTTCATAGGAAACTCTAATTTTTCTGATCTATATTAGAATGCTCTGTAATTCATGAACGTGGGTTGATCCTAGCTGGGTAATGTGAAGAGACATAGAACTTTATCACACAGGGGAAATCCTGTGCAGAAATGGGATTTAAAAACTGAGGAAAACCCGTGATTTTCCAAATGTAAAAAGAAACAGCTTTTGATTACTTTCCATTCAGGTTAACAACAGTTTAACAACGACGTCATGTGAAAATCTACCCGCTTTTGCAGGGTTTTTCCTCTTCATTTAAAACCCTGTTTCTGCACGGAATTTCTTCCATGTGATAAAGTCCATAGCCCATAATGGTAAGGTCTCACCTATATCATTACAGGCTGAGGAGGGGAAGCTGTAGTAGCACACATAGGACCTTATCACATGTGGCCCACAAAGCGATAATAATCCTGAAATGACAAATTCCGAAAATAAACCGAAAATAAACCTTGATTCTGCAAATGGTTTTCACACGCAATTACCTTCATTGCACATTTAAGGAAAGCTCTCCCGGGAACCGTATTTGCCGTTCACACACAAGTGAGAAAATCCCATACATGTACTAGAAATGATCTTCCAGCACATGCGCACTATGCTCGCCATGGCTGTCACTTGCCGCAGCTGTCACCCCTTCCCAGGTCGTCCTTGGTGCAGCCGGCCCTCCGCACGGCCGGCACTCTGAGGAGGACCTCCCGCTGCAGCGTTCTCCGAGGAGGTCCTCCTTGGAGTGCCGGCCCTGCGTCGGATCGGCGCTCCGAGGAGGTCCCCCTTGGAGAGCCGGTGCTCCGAGGAAGTCCTCCTTGGAGCGCCAGCCCTGTGTTGGATCGGCGCTCCGAGGAGGTCCCCCTTGGAGAGCCGGTGCTCCGAGGAGGTCCTCCTTGAAGCGCTGGCCCTGCGTCGGATCGGCGCTCCGAGGAAGTCCCCCTTAGAGAGCCGGCGCTCCGAGGAGGTCCTCCTTGGAGCGCAGGCCCTGCGTAGGGTCATGACGGGGAAATGCTCCACAATACGTATTTGGTTATCATACTTATGGCAAATGCGATATGATTCCCGTCGCGCAATTGCAATTCCTCAAGAAACCGAAATTCAAAAGATCTTGGATCATTCCACTTTCTGTCGGGGTTCTGTTGGGGTTCTGTGCGACGTCGTGTGGAAACACGGGAAAATAATACGTATTAGGTCGGGATTTCTTTTGGATTCTGTTTGGATTGGGCCCCGTGTGATAACGTCCATAGATAAGTCTCATCATCTATAATTGGAGACGTTAAAAAGAGCCTTTACTCTGGGTTCAGACAAAGTAATTTGACTCGGGTCTAATCTGCACTGTAGAAAGAATGCAGTTTGATCCCACTTTATCTGCCATGGCTCAATGCTATGAAATTCTAGGATTTGTAGTTTGCTGTGGCACCAGAGTTCTCTGACAGAGAAGGCTAGATAGCTCATAAAATTACAAATCCTAGATTCCATAGCATTGAGCAATGGTAGATAAAGCAGTGTCAAACTGCAATATTTCTGCAATGCAGATTAGATATCAGTGAGTAATCTTGGAGGGTGCCATTCAGCACCTATACACTAGGTATATAAACTAGAGACGATTTTTCCTCCTCATATACACTTGAATTTAAGGGTGTTTAAATTAAAGGTGTACATCAAACCAAGAGATTGTAGAGGAGTGTGTGTGTCCAACAGATCAAGCTTGGTTTCCTTTTTGCTTTACATGCAGTGTATCTGACAGAAATGCTGACCTATGAATTCAGTAATCTGGCTTGTCCCTCTTAATTTAAAGGCAGGTTATCCACCTTTTTATTTAAACATTTTAAAATGTCATATGTACATTTATATAATGAAATGTACAACTATCTTTTCCTTCCTCTACCTTCTTAAGACAAGAGAAACACAGCTCTGGAATGGAGGGGGAAGTAAAGTCCCTTGTTGTAAACTAATAGGTGCTGTACACTATCAGTTTCTGTGGTAAACTGAGTCATAGGCCCTTCAGTATCTGTAGAGTAAGTTGCATGTCCAGAGAAGGTTGTCTTAACAAAATGTAGGGACTATGGTAATCACCCTAATAAATACATATGCTCAAGCCAATTAGACGACAAGAAGATCCCTGGCCTTTATGTTCTTGTATGGAAGAGTTTCTTTGGTTAATGCGAGATTCTCCCCTTCCCAATCTTTTAAGGCAACTTTCCTACTGCATCTGCCACCATAAAATCTGAAGCAACAGAAGTTCAGGCAGGCTTCCTTGGCCATAGCCTTCCTGCTGCCTAGTTTCTTGACACCTGAGATGCACTCCTCTTAGAGTGCGACACTAAATCCTCCAGGAGCACAAGGTCTAACTCAGCAACAGGAGGTCCTTGTAAAGGTCACAGTTAACGGCTTAGTTCTCATGTAGCCTGGGTCCTATACCTCCTTCTCAGAAAACCTAGGAACCTTTGAGTTTTTTCAGCGAAGGAGCAGAAGGCTTGTGGCTCTGCTGCCTGAAGAGAAAGACAAGATGGTGACCTGTCCCACATTCCACAAGCAGAGGTTGACTGGACTGCTAGCTTAATTTGATGCTAGTGATAGGATAGCATCTTCTGCCAACCCTTAGGGCAATAGGCCAGTTTAAGAGATAAGGATAGGTTGTGTGGCACACATAGCTCTATACTCCACAAGAATGTCTAGAGGAATCTAGCTGCTGGCCCAAGCCATTGCCTCACTCTCCTTAGTGGTAGAGCCAATGATATTTGTGACTAGGTGTGTTCTGGTTCAGACACCATCCATTCCCTCTTCCTTCTCCTCATGCACATCTGGAGAGGGCATGGTGGGACTTCTAGACTTGGAAAAACAGGGTTTTTTAAAAGAATACTGGACTCAGTTGCCATCTTTGCAAGATGGAGCATGGGGATGGCCAAAGGGAGGAGAACCAGTTGTGAAAGATCTAGCTCCAATTTTCATTTATATGCCTAGACTTCAAGCGTACCCCTTCCACAAACACAATTAAACAGCAAACTTAGGAACATTCACATCCTTTGTTGTTGGTTATGTGGACATAATGGTTTCCAATAATGCGGCTATTTTTAAAAGCAACATATGGGACAGGGAATGCATGACTCTCCAGGTGTTGTTGGACTGCAGCTCCCATAATCTCTCACCACAGGTTGTACTACCAAGAACCGATGGATGACACAAACACTGATTTTCAACCCAGCATTACAAATTTCAGCATTACAGATTTTCAACTCAGCATTACAAAACAAATTTGTGGCACCAATTGAACACCACCCTTCCGGCAATAATGACTCTATAACAAATCCTTGACATAAGAGCAATAGATGATAAGATGCATGTTGGATTCCACAATATCTGTTAAACACACAAGCCTCAAGATGTATTTCTGTAACACATACATATACACATACATATGCTATGCGTTCCAGCAGGGGGAAGCACGAAACATAGTACAGATCCACAGATTTAATTTGTATTGCACACATACTTTTCTTTTACATGTGAAGCTATATGTGTACAGTTGTTGCACACTTGCACCTGCCTGCACTCTTATACAACATCCATATGTTCTCACAAGCACACTGAGACAAACAGGGGCCCTTTGTGCCGGTGCTCTCAGGTTTCTCAGGATCAACTTACATGCTTCATCTTGTACACATGCAAAGCGCAGGCTGGTTTCAGCTGTCTTTAGATTCCAAATGTCAAGAAGAATCAAAAGACATATGTGACCCAGAAGGATAAGATGAATTGGGGGAGAGGAGAGCGAAGGCTGAACCAGAATTCCCAAGTGGGAAATGAACACAAACTATATCTGAGCAAAATGGAGGTTAAAGATTCACCTTTCCTTCCTCCCTCTTCAGATTTAATCACGCATCTCTTCTCTTGGCAGGTTCTGGCCTGGTTTGAGGAGGGCGAGGAGACTGTCACAGCTTTTGTGGAACCATTTGTCATCTTGCTGATCCTGATTGCCAATGCCATTGTTGGAGTATGGCAGGTAAACACACTGTCTAACAAAAACACAAAAAGAGAAGCATTTATAACATGCTTCAAAATGTTTCATGCACATCATTACTTAGTGTTGCCATTACACTACTCCTGTACAGTAGTAGGTCAGTGTTATTATCACCATATTGCTATGTCTGAAGGGAGAAGAGCGAACTGCTTCAGATGGGAAGGAGGTATAAGACAATAAGAGCTAAGATGTAGGATAAGACACAGATGGCTAATATGCACTTGCACGGCCTCAGTTTGCTGAGATTCTATTTATTTACTTGCTTTTGGGAGAAAGGGAAAGGAATGGCAATGAAGGAACTTCCTTTCTTGGGTGGGCCAATTGTCAGATTGGACAAATTACTGCCTCCGCAATGACTTGACTATTGTTGTACTCTTTTGCTTACAGGAAAGGAACGCTGAAAATGCTATTGAGGCTCTAAAGGAATATGAGCCTGAGATGGGGAAAGTATATCGGTCTGACAGGAAATCTGTGCAGAGAATAAAGGCCAGGGACATGGTTCCTGGTGACATTGCAGAGGTGGCAGGTAAGTGCCAGATTGGGGTGGAGTATTAAGAAGCCAGAGTTTGGCTCAGGGTGAAGAAAACTAAACCAAAGAGTGGGTACCAATGCCAAGGAGATGCTGGGACAACTCCAAGCATCTTTCATAAGGTGGCTCCATGTGGCCCACAAGCATCAGTTTCCCTGCAATTCAAACCATAAGATTTCAACTAAAGATGATGGGGTAACTTTGGCCATCCTCAAATGAACCAAGACCAACCACTGTAGCTGTTCCTTCTTATAGGGGCCATCCAAGAAAGCATCCTTTGCTTCCCACCTTTGTGGTGGAGCAAGTAGGACTGTGGCTAATTAAATCAGAAGAGGTTATTCCAGTATTTCATGCTGCTCTACTTTCTAGAAAGAATGTAATATTCTCTGTGAGCAGGCAAAAATACTTTGGTTTTCAGTCCTACTCTGGCCACATTTACAGAGACAAACAAGAGCCAGTGCACATATTCTACCATGAAGAGGAGTTGGTATTCTTCCTCGGACATTTCCACTGCACTGTACTTAAAATCTTGGGTCATTTTGTACGGCAGTTATAGTGCTATTATTGCACTTTAGCTACTGTGGTTCCATCTGATGGAAACCTGGAATCTATAGTTTAGGGAGGGGTGTTTAGAATTCTCAGCCAGAGTGCTCTAGTGCCTCACCAAACTTAAAATCCCAGAATTCTATAGGAAGTTGAAAGGTCAGTTAAAGTGGTACCATTGTGCTATAATTGTGTAGCGTGAAAGCCCGCCTGATTACTGTTTATTATGTTGAAACAATTGTTGGTGTGCATGCCATAGGTTTGGGCTGTATTGACCGTATGCTTTCTCTTCCATTATTATTATTATTATTATTATTATTATTATTACATTTATATCCTGTCTTACTCCCAGCATAGGGACTCAAGGCAGCTAGAGAAGTGAGGGACTGATTAAGGATGAACAAGGGCCTTTACAGACTGCCAGAATAATGCAGCTTGAGGCCACTTTAACTGTCCTGGCTCAGTGCTAGGGAATCATGGGAATTGTAGTTTTTTTTTCTGGGACATTGAGCCTTCTCTGTCAGAGAGCTCTGGTGCTACAATAAACTGGCAGTCTGTAAAGGCCCCAAGTTAAGGACAGAAATGTTCACATTAGGCATTTAGTGTGTTCAGCCAGCTTAGCCTTGAACAAAGGAGTATCTTTTTGTAAGATATGTTAGACTAAATGCAGACAATGTGACAAGAAATTACTTTCCGTGGTTGCAATAAGTAAGTGGAGGTGAGGAGGAGGAGGAAATGGCAGTTTCTGTGTAAGAAAAAGCTGAGGACTGACCTGTTTGGGGAAACACAGAAGGGTGGGAAGGTGGCCTACTCTCATCTGGGACTTACACGGTTGGTTCAGTGAATGTCAAGCAGGCCTTAATTAGGGCAAGGGAGGGGACAAATCTGAATTAAAATATATAAAATAATGTCTTTTGACATTATTTCTCATTGGTAGAAAATTAATTAGTGACTGATCATTTGAGAGTCATTCCCTCCCTTGCAGTAAACTCTGGCCAGGGCTTGTCAATGACAATTTGCCAGCACTATGGCCATAGCTTGAGGGGAGGATTCTGGGGGTTGCTGTCCATAAAAGTAACTTTTCCAAGTGCTAAGATGGACTATTTCTCCTTCCATTCTCTGCCCTCCCTTGCATTTTTAGGGATCTGTTTCTGCCAATTTCCCCTTTCAAATGGTGTGTATGAAAGGCAGAGTATCTCCAAATCAGTATCCCTATCCCATTCCCTTTGTTTGCTTTCAGTGAAAGACCCTTTTCAAAAGCAGATGAACATCTATCTGGCCACTTTTGGGTTAGAGAACTGAAGGTGTGGGGGATTTTTGTCAGTCTTTGCAGCCCACCGAGTGTCCCAGGAGCAGAAATATTCACCCCCGGGGTTCATTGTAGTCGCCCACCTGACACTGTCAAAACTCCCCAGATGTATAAGGTCAGTTACCCACAATCTATAGGGAGGGTTACCCTATGTGCTCAGATAGTGAGTGCCCTCTTTCAACCTCAGCCCACAGGGGGCAATGGAGATGCTACTTCAGCAAAGTTTTTGTGGCTCACCCATCCCTCCTCCCCAGCCATGCCTGTCCCTCCATCAAGTAGCTTGTTTACTCCTTGGGCTTGGCCTGTCTTGACCCAAGAGGGGAGGCAGAGAAGGAGAGAGGGAGAGAGGGGGTTGTTTTGGGAACAGTCAGTCCCCATGGAGGTTGCGGGCTGGAGGTGGAGCAGTGAAAACAGAGCCCTGAGGAATCCCCTTCAGCTGCACTTACTGAGTAACAGCTGTCCTCCAGGCTAGGCCAGCAGCCAATTTGTCCTCTCCCTTCTCTCCGAATTAATTTAATTCAAAGATCATTTGCTCCCAGGGCAAATTGCACAGGTGTTTCCAAAATATAAAGAGCACTCAGCCACCCACTATCCTGCTGCAGTCCCTTGTGGGATGGGGCTGGCTCCCTCAAATATTTTCCTACTTGGGTGTGTGAGAAAGAGAGAGAGAGAGGGCCTGGACCCTATAGTGAAAACCCCCAAAGTCCTCCAAATATGAGGGGAAAAGAAGATTAGTATTTGCATAACATTTGTGCAGGTGCTCATTTATAGGGATAGATGCAATGGAGAAAGGATTCCTATACAGTAGGTCTCATCATACCAAGAAAGAGTGGGGCCAGATAGAGATGTGTGGGTTTGCTCAGCCTGCTGTTCCAGTGCTAACTGTAGACTCACAAGTTCAAGGCTGCAGCCTCTTTTCTGTCTAATGGTTCTTTATGTTGTAATTGGGCTTGGACTGGACAATCCTTCCAATAGAGGATTGTAGAATAGGACACATGGCAATCTGAGTCTGAAGCAGGCCTGCCCACTGACTTCATATTTAGGATTTTGTCAAGTCCCTGATTTTGTTGTAGTTGAAAAGATAAGCCTCTTTCAAACAGCTGTATAGATAGATAAATGTATCCTTAGAAATGTGTACACACACACACACACACACACACACTTAGTTCTATATGTGGAAATAAATTCAGGAATCATTCCAAGATACGTTCTAAAAGGTTCTGAGTACTTTATTTTGTATGGGACAGCTACATACTTTCTAGTCTGTCTTTCCCTCTCTGTCATACATTAAGTTTACTGGTTTAATCATGCTCCTTAATTTTGCTTCTCACATCCTCAGTTTATTACATATTGAATTTATTTATAAAATGCCTGTTAATCATATTTTTGAGTAAAAAAAACACCTTTAGTTGAGAAACAGCATCTTGGAAAAATATAAGAATGTAAACCAGCAGCTCTCTCATCTTACACCTGAGCTCCAGCAGCAGTCTGTCTGGATGTCCCAGAAAGCACAAAAGGAGAGCATTAAGGTCACAAACTTTTCTTTTTATCTCCACCATCAGCTACTCAGAAGATGGAGGCTCCATTTCTAGCTATGGCAAATAACCACAGCCCTTATCAGAACCGCCTATCTGCTGCCTGTGATTTTAATTTTCCCCCTCCTTTGAAAAGCTGGTGATAGGTGACCAGATATAAAAGAAGAAGAGATGGCTCCTGTGAGTTGCATAGAAGAGGGAATTTCAGTAGGTCTCACTTTTCTCATGATAAGCCATACTTGGCAAAATTCCCTCTTCAAAACACAGCTCCTCTGCCCTCATTTACAATTGCTAACAGATATCACAGTATTCACGGGGAGGGAATTTCACAGATTAATAATACACATTGTAGAGAAGTCAAGAGCCTTGTGCTCCTAGGATGGGGGAATTTGAGAAAGATATTTCTGACAAGTGCTCTGTGCAGCTTGTTGCCAACTATATGTATCCCATCTAATAATAATAATAATAATAATGGTTGCAATATTGTTATTATTATCTGATGATGATGCTACTTTTAAATGTGGCTGTCCCAGCAGTTTTGGAGATGCAGGAACATGGTTTTTGCCACTACTCTCCCAATCTGGCCCAGCCTCAAGTTTGCCTCCCTGTCAAAGGGACCCATGACCTCTCCATCCCCTTGAAGGAGAGAAGGCAACCGGGTGGCCAATGGTGCCCAACAACCGGCTTCACCTTGTATGGACAGTGGCAGGCAGCTGGTGATGCCTCAGGAATGTGATGAGGCAGGCAAGGAGGGAGCGAGAGAGACACTTAATGCGCTGGTGGAAAAGCGAGCAGGGGTGCATGGGGACATCTAGGGTTACCGTGCCCTGTGAAATGGAAGAGGGGACAGGCAAAGGAAAAGCCAGACACATAGGGGCAATGCCTCTACAGTATTGCCAGGAGTTAAGGAATGGGGCAAAACACCCTAATGTTCACCTCCCTCAGGCTTTTCTCATTGGTCTTGTGGGCACTCAAGGTATATCTCCTCAGAATTCCTCATGAACCAGGCATTTCTCGGGATATCATTTGACCTCTAACTACAACCAGTAGTTCCTTTTGTAGGCTTCTTGTGCATGTGCTTGGCAGAAATAGCTGTCAATACCCTGCCCCATAAGTTACTTACTGCAAAAAAATGTTACTGCAAAAAATAAAGCAGACATCATGGGAAAACGTTGACAGTGTGGTGTTGGAAAGAGAAAGACATGTTGTGAGGAGGATCTCGGTGGGTTCTTCTATTTGTAAGTGACTTGATTTAGCCTAGAATAGAAAGATTGGATGTACAATATGTGTTGAGATGAATCTTCTTGATGGTTCAGCAAAAAAGTCAGTGCGTTAACCTAAATCAATAGAAACTTAAGTCAGAAATTACAAAGATTTTTTAAAATTTATAATTTGGAAATTCACTACTGAATTTAAACCAATCTTTCAAAATACGTAGAAATAGGCAAAACATTCAAGATTGCTTTATCTGTAATATGTTAGAGGTGCATCCACGTTGTAAATGAGGTATATGCTGTTATGTATGCTCTTAAAGCTGCATGTAGTATTCTTGAGAAGGCTACTTGGGCTGTAGTCCTAACACTTACTTGAATAAGTCCCACTAAACTCAATGGGACTTACTTCTGAATAATCACAATCATGCCATGGGAATTTTCCCCCATGAGTTAATTCTTTGTTTAACATGCTTTCAAATCATGGAGGAACATGTCATCTTACACCCACATTCTTAAGTGCTGGTACAGGAATCATTCCTTCACTTCACTTGTTCTTCATATAGTTGATGCCTGATTGTGGCTGAAGAAACTCTATGCCTTTTAAAAGGACAGAAAGTGCTTTAAGAGAGATCTTCCATTGCAATAGTGTAGACATGGTAGTCAAACAAGTTGTGCTGAGTTTTGAAACAGTGGAAAACCTGTTAGACTAGTTAGAGGTATAGTAGGAATGAGTATTCATTCACTTCCTGAGCAGCCAGACATCCAGATGCAAAGGACAGTGCTCTTGCACTTTTAATGTTTGTGGAGATTACAACTATACCTGATAGAATTCCATTTTCTCTACAACTATTAAACATACAAGAATTTTCTACATTTTGCCTCCGGAAAGGCTATGATTCTGCATTACAGTTATCTCCAACTTTCAAATTCCCCTCTATCTCTGAACATTAAATAGCCACATCACTCTTTATTTTTCCTTTCCTTTCCATTCATTGTGCTGATCATCATGGGGTGCTTCCAGAGGAGACTTCTCTTATGCAGTCAAGTCTCATTGCCAAAGCCTCCCATGTTTTCCCACCATTTTTCTTTGTCTTTCAAAACAAAAGAAACAGTCTTAAGGAGGAGGAAGTAGAATACATAGCTACACAATGCATTTTGCCATGAGCTGTATGTCTGGAAGCAGACCTGGATCTATTCTACGCTGCACAATGATAGCACTTTGATCTCACTTTAACTACCATGGCTCCATCCTATTGAATCTCAGACTTTGTAGTTTCTTGAAGTACAGCTGGCCCATGGGTTCTTTGGATCAATTAATTTGATCATTTGAAAATTGTTACACCTCTTATTATTAACTGGTGGCAACATGAATGCAGGCACAGTGAAGTATGCATGTTCATGCCACCTCCATTTAATAATATGCTGAGGGCAATTATTTTCATGTTTCCACATCTGGGGTGGTGGTGGTTTCTAGAATTGAACTGCTGCAGATCTGAAGGACTAACTCTATTTAGAATTCTCTGCTGGAAGGCTCTAGTAGTTTCTCACCAAACTATACATCTCAGGATTCTGTAGGATGCAGCCATAGTTGTTCCAGTGGTCTCAGTCTGCTATAATTGGGTAGTATGCAAAGGGATGTTGTAGCACCTTTGAGACTAAAAGCCTAAGCAGACTGCCAGAAATAGTGCACATTAAATTGAGGCACTGCCCTGGCTCAGTGCTAGGGAATCATGGGAGCTGTATTTTTTTCTGGGACATTGAGCCTTCTCTGTCAGAGAGCTCTGGTGCCACAATAAATTACAGTTCCCATGATTCCCTAGCACTGAGCCAGGGCAGTGCCTCAATTTAATGTGCACTATTTCTGGCAGTCTGCTTAGGCCCTAACTGAAAGAAAGATGTTAGTAGCATGAGCTTTCATAGACTTCAGCTTACTTCTGAAGCCCACAAAAGCTCACACTTCTTTCTTTCAGTTAGTCTCAAAGGACGTTATCACACTGGGAATCGCGGGGAGAAAGTGGAAATAAACCGGACGAGTGGAAGACTTTAATTTATGGGATTTGTCCTGTTCTGCCTCATCTGATAACTAAATTCGAATTTAAAAGGGGGTTAATTCGAAGAAAAAGCTGATCTTTTCATTTCCTCAAAAATCCCGAAAATGAAAAGCTCAGGTTTTCATTCGAATTAACCACCTTTTAAATTCGAATTTAGTTATCAGATGAGGCAGAACAGGACAAATCCCATAAATTAAAATCTTCCGCTCATCCAGTTTATTTCCACTTTCTCCCCGCGACTCCCCGTGTGATAACGTCCAAAGGTGCTACAAGATCCTTTTGCATACTGATTTTTCAGAGTAACATGGCTATACCTTTGAATAATTGGGTAGTGTGAGAGATGCTGATTAGTCCTGCTGTTCCATGCCCACTGCGTGACCTGGATTTAACAGGGGCAAGGGTCATGATTTGCATCTTTCTGGATCCTATTACATTCTGTCCTACTCTCACAGCTGTATATATATATATATATGCTTTATACCTCAGGCCTTATTATCCTTCTGTACTGCATCTGAAGAAGTTGGTTTATATCGATGAAAGCTCATGCTAAAATAGAAGCCAATTTTCCCCTCCTCCCTTCTTCCTATGCTTGATTTAACACTGTCTTCTACTGCCCTCCAGTGGTCATCAAAATCTGGTTTTGTCTGAATATGCTGCTTCTAGGCATGGAGAAAGCTTCTTGCTGCAAGTAGATCTGATTGGGTGGTGTGTGTACCTAGTCCACAAGATGGGAGAGAGACATAATTGACCTAAGACTGAGGGTTGCCTCAAGGGTCCCAACTGAGGGCATGCAGTTGGTGCATGCAGGGTGCTGAGAGTTGCCAATTGAGGGGATGTAAGCAGATATGAGGTGACACTAAGTCTTTCCATTTATGTAAAGCAGGGGTCGGCAACCTACGGCCCGTGGGCCGCACCCAGCTCGCTGACCGGCCCCACCAACCCCCAACCCCTGCCGCCGTGTACATCGCGGCTGCCATTTTGTTTGCCAAAATCGCGGCAGTGACTCATTTCCGCGTGCACAAGCGAGTCGTGGCCGCCATTTTGGCAAACAAAATGGCAGCCGCGATGTGCGCTGCAGCGGCACTGCCATTCCCCCCCCCCGGCCCGGCGGAAGACCTGGGGACCAGCGACCAGCCCCAGGTAAATAACCTTGCCGACCCCCGAGGTAAAGGATCTTGTATTCCTGAGAGAAAGAATCACAGACTTAAGCCTATGGGTGCTTATGCTACCAACATCTTTCAGCATGCAAAGGGATCTTGTAGTACCTTTGAACTGAAAGTGAGAGGTTGGTAGCACGAGCTTTCACAGACTTGAGTCTACTTCCTCAGATGCAAAGGTGCTACAAGATCCCATTGTATACTGATCCAGATTAAAACAGCTATGCCTTTGAATTTTTTTCATTTACGGCAAGCTTCCTTCCCCACCTTTCCAGAGTATATAACAGTAAGAACTACTTAGCTACAGAGGAGATAAGTCAGCTGCTTCTCCACTTCAGGACCTAATGGCACAATCATATGCAAAGCAAATACAGCTGAGGGTCAAAGCCAATGTTAACAGGAATTCCCTTTATCACATTTTCCTTCACACAGTGGAATTTCCTCAGAGTTACTTGCCTAATCAATCAGAATTGTAAATTAAGTCCATATTTACCTTCTATTTACCAATCAGATTATAGGGATGAAAGCACATTAAACTCACAGGGAAGGAAAACCAAATGCTATGACAAAGAAATGTCTTGTACTATTTGATGGAGCATCTGTTAAAAACATGTTAAACGTATTGTCTGCTTAGACCCTTATATGCCCCCAGCAAAAGCTGCTAGATTGGGGAACAGAAGAAATGACAGAGGGAGAAGCCTTCTCACTGAGATGTATACTTACTGTGGTCTCACAAATGCCTTTCATTATAACATAGATATTTTTGGTGGCATTCCAGTAGTTACCTCATGCTACAACAGTAGTCTGCCACAACCTCATGGTTTAGAATTCATTCATTTATAATGGAATATGTATCCTGTGTTTCTGCTTCAACAGAGATATTAAATACAGTTGACATCATTTTAAAATATTAAAACAAATCAAGTAATTTGCAGCTAGATTTCATGAATATTCTCTCTCTCTGTAGTTGGTGACAAAGTACCAGCTGACATCCGTATTATTTCCATCAAATCCACCACACTGCGTGTGGACCAGTCCATCTTGACAGGTACAGTACACTGTGTTGTTGTTATTGTTACTTCTTAAACAAGGCACTGTGCAGTACATGTGATGTAAGAGGTTGTTGTTGTTGTTGTTAATTGCCTTTGCATCGATCTTGACCCATGGCAACCCTATGGATGAGACATCTCCAGGCTCCCTATCCTCTACTGCTCTGCCCAGCTCCTGCAAACTCATATTCGTGGTCTCTTTAATAAAGTCCATCCATCTAGCATGTGGCCTTCCTCTCTTTCTACTTCCCTCCACCTTTCCTAACATTATTGTCTTTTCCAACGATTCATGCCTTCTCATGATGTGTTCAAAGTATGATAGTCTAAGGGCCTCTACAGACGGGCCCTTTGGGCAATCCTGGAGGCAGGGATGGGGAGGGGTAGCTGCACTCCGGCCACCTCAACCCCTCCCCGAAGACGTCCTGATGCCACGCGCCGTTATGCATGGTGCGTGGTGTCAGGACATCCTTTCGGTGCAGCCTTTTGATGCGCCCTCTTGCTGGCTCTTAGGGCGCCCTTTTGCTGGCTCTGAAAGGAGTGGCATTTTGCCGTTCTTTTCCGGGCCGGCAAAAGGGAGGATTGGAGCCGATCCGTCCAGCAGCCTCAGCCCCGATCCTCCGTTTCCTGGGGCAGCCCAGGGCTGCCCGTCTGCATCCCCCCTAAGTCTTGTCATCTTGGGTTCTAGGGATATTTCTGGCTTGATCTGTTCTAAGACCCATTTGTTTGTCCTTTCGACTGTCCATGGATCCTCAGCACTCTTCTCCAGTACCAAATCTATTTCTCTACATTTGTTGTAGTAATTTTCTTTATCTTTGTGCACTAGCCATTGTACTTTTGCATTCATGGTTCTTAGTTTATTCCTATCTCCTTTTTGTTTTATGTATTTTGTTGTATGTAAGAGTAACAGTGATAAAATCCTGACCATAGGCTAACAATTCTAATAACCAGACATAAGTAAGGAGATATAACATTAAAGGAAAATGCTACCATTTAAAATCTCAGCAGATTAGAGAACATTTGGAAAATTAAATAATTGTTTTATGGCGTTTCTTAAAGTTTGGAAGCAGCTGGGTTATAGGAATATCTGGAGACAATGAGTTCTGTTGGTAGAGCAACAGACAGTAAGTGAGGGAAGGAAGAGTTAAACTCTTTAATATTCCATCATTAAAAAGTTTGGAGGGTATGTGTGGGTGTGTCTATCCCATCTGTACACACTCATTGCATTGTTGAATGTGTGTGTGTGCATTTTTTTCCTGAAAGGATGGATGATTTAACTCTTTCTTGCCCCACCAGGTGAATCTGTTTCTGTGATCAAACACACTGACCCTGTCCCAGATCCTCGTGCTGTGAACCAGGACAAGAAGAACATGCTGTTCTCTGTGAGTTCAACCAACAGAGTTGAAGATCTAAGTCCTATGTTCAGGTGGTGGTGAAAGACTCACTGAACTGCATTCTCCCCAGTAATGTGTATTCGGTAGTGATGTGGAATGGTGGAATGGATATAGCATCACCACACTGGCTTTTCTTGCCATCTCAAGCAGCTGCTGGGCACAGGAAATGCCCATGCAATGGTGACATTTCATCACATGTTCCTCCCAGTTACAGATTACTGGGGAGATTGAGGAAGAGAGAATGGTATAACAGAACTGTGAGTTCAATGTGTCTCTGTAGTTATATGTACAAGAGGAAAAAGCATGATGTGCATGATGTGCTTCCTCAGATAGCATTGATTCCATCCAGTGAAACTGAGGGGTTATCTACACTGACACCCCCCCCCAAAAAAAATCAGCGTCACCTTGCATTTTTCTGGTCCTCAGTGACCCCACAGTAATCTTGTTAATGCTACACCTACTCCAAATAAACCAGAATCTGTTTATTTTATTATATTTTATATAAAACAGTGGCATAAAATGAGTTTTTAAAATTTGTATTAATGCTTAAAAGAAGTAATTTCACTGTGAAACTGGGCATACATCATGTGTTCTTACAGCGAAATGAGTACAATTTGTTTCTCCTGTGTAGACAACCTCCAAATGGCAAGAAATTAAAGACAGTTAAAATGATAGCTTCTCAAGTACTTTTTTATAGAGAGCATAATTTATTACAAGAGCCAGCATGGTGTAGTGGTTTGGGAACTGGACTATGACTCAGGGTTCAAATCTCTACTCAGCCATGAAAAACCTAGGCAAGTCACACTCAGCCTCCAAGGGATGCAAAAGCAAACAAATCTTGTCAAGAAAATCTCATGGTAGGGTCACTTTAAGGTTGCCATAAGACAGAAAAAACATTTAGGCACACAGCAACAAATAATTTATTAATTTGTTAGTTAAGCAATGGAACTTGGTACCACAAGATGAAGTGATGGCCATTAACCTGGCTGGCTCTAAGAAGGGAATTAGATAAATTAATGGAGTAGAAGATTATTATTGGTTCCTAATCATCATGGCTTTGTTTTATTGTCAGCCTCTGAATGCCCAGTTGCTGAGGAACTCAACAGGGTGTTGCTGTTGTAATCATATCCTCCGTATGAACTTCCAATAGGCAACTGGTTTGCCACTGTGTGAAAAGAATGCTGAGTTAAATAGGTCTCTTTTAAAAGAATTCCACTTATGTTATTATATTCCCAAGGGACATAGTGGGCCCAAGATAACCTGAACTCTTGGCAGCAAGATACCTATACTTACAAAGTAAATGTGCATATGTCTTCTTATTTTGAATACAGTTATTGTGCTTTTAATCCTCATGAGGCATTCTGCAGCACAAAAACCATTCTGTGACTGGCAGGGTAGGGTGGGATGGCAGGAACGTGGCAGTCAGGATTCCCCACATAATTTGCAGCACTTTGTGAAACTACAGTTCAAATGCTACACTGGGCTAAAATCACGACAGCTGAATGTATGGGAAAAGTATGGGCTTGCAGCATAGGGTTGTCTTTTGTAGACCTAGCAGCTAGAAACCATGGCCTTTTGTTAAGTGACAATTCAGATTCAAAGGACAGATATTGTGCAGAATAACCAAGATCCTTGCTCACAGCCTTCTTTAGCTTACTTAGCTCAATTTCCTTTCACTATATTATTTCTTCAGTCTAGTTGAAGAATGTTCTTCATCTCCTTACACTCTTGTTTTTCTTGGTCCTTCCTTCTAGGGTACCAACATTGGTGCAGGAAAGGCTATTGGCATTGTTATCGCCACAGGCGTGGGCACTGAGATTGGCAAGATCCGCGATGAGATGGCAGCCACTGAGCAAGAGAAGACACCCCTGCAGCAGAAACTAGATGAGTTTGGGGAGCAGTTGTCCAAGGTCATTTCACTCATCTGTGTGGCTGTCTGGCTCATCAACATTGGGCATTTCAACGACCCCGTCCATGGCGGCTCTTGGATCCGCGGCGCCATCTACTACTTCAAGATTGCTGTTGCCCTCGCTGTGGCTGCCATCCCAGAAGGTCAGCTGAGGCCATTCTGGGTTCCCACATCCACCTGTCCTGGAATTAATGAGTGCCAGTCAATTGCTTTTTTTAAAATAGCTTTTGCTGTCATCATTGCCTCTCCCCATTTTTTTCTGTCTGTAGGTTTTTTTAAAAATTGTTTTGCTCACTATCTTGTGCACTGAATAGTGGGTTGTCCCATTGTTTTATAAAACAAAAGGTGATGAAAAGATGAAAAGGAATTAGAATACAATTATGAGCATTATTTTAACAAGTCATCTCTGTGTTGGACAATGTACCATTAAAGAAACAGTGTACACAGAAGGAAAAGATAACTATCACTCATCATTCATTCCTGCTTGTGTTAAAATTATTGAAGTTTCTCTCATTAGAACCAGAAGGATTTTCTAGTAGTTCAGTTAGACTCAATTCTGCAATGGAGAACATCCAGATATCATTGAGCTACTAATCTTGCCATTGCCGATGCTGCCTTCAGCTGATGGAAATTACAGTCCAACAATATATAAAGGGTCACACGTTCCCATCTCTGCATTAGACTTCAGTTTATTCCATGATAAGACTGTATGTTATTAATATCCAACTTCTTATTCTCTCAGTGCCAGTGACGCAGCTCTCTAAGGGATCTCCTTTAGTCTTTGTGTAAGAGGTCCTTCACTTGAGATTCCAAAGATTACCTATAGATTCAAACAATTCCCAAGATTATTGAGCTATGGCCTTCAACTACCTTTATCAGTTGAAACCTTGATTTCATTGCTATAGACCTGGATGTAAGAAATGACAAAGTCCTAAGACATGGTGCTGTTGGTAGTAAGAAACTAAGGTCCAAAACACACTGCAGAAATAAACCAGTTTGAGACTGCTTTAACTGCCCTGGCTCATTGCTAGGGAATTCTGGGAACTGTAGTTTGGTGAAACATTTAGCCTTCTCTGTCAAAGAGCTCTGGTGCCACAATAAACTATCATTCCCAGGATTCCCTAGCACTGAACCAGAGCAGTTAAAGTGTTCTCAAACTGGATTATTTCTGCAGTGTGTTTTGTACCTTTGTGAATGAAGGCAGGCTAGGATGATCTGAAATCCAAACCAATAAATAACTTCAAAGCTTCACTACCTGTTGATTAATTTTTTTAAAATATATTTTTCAATGTCTCCTGGCACACACACACACACACACACACACACACACATACACATGATAGAAGATGCCCATTTCCTTCACCTAGATTACCAGCAATGGGACACTTCACTTCAGTTGCTGCCGCCCACTCCCCAGCAAATCCCCGTTGGCAAATTTGCTCAAGTCAAGCAACAGTGAATGGGGGGAGCCCAATCTACCCCCTCACTACTGATCTCATAACCAACTTTTCCTTTCCTCTTTCTCCCCATTCTCTTTCTCAGGCCTTCCCGCTGTCATCACCACATGCCTTGCCCTGGGTACCCGCCGTATGGCCAAAAAAAACGCCATTGTCAGAAGCCTGCCCTCTGTAGAGACCTTGGGCTGCACCTCTGTCATCTGCTCTGACAAGACTGGCACCCTCACCACCAATCAAATGTCTGTTTGCAAGGTGAGCTGAAGCCTGATGTCAGCATTGTCTATCCAATTTCCACGTCCATTCCATTCTCCACACCAGTCATTGTGACATTTAAGTTTATCGCATGGCACTTGCAGGAACAGAAACTGAATGGAAAGGAACAGCACGGAACGGGGTGAGAACACAAGTTACCACACAGGAGAATGCACCGATGCCGCTGGGAGTCCCCAAGCTGTTCCCCAGCTGTTCCTGGCAACCGATTTGAAGAACGGTTCAAAATCGTTCTTCAGAATCGGCTGCCATAGCACAGATGGGGAACGGCTTGGGGACTCCTGGCGGCATCAGTGGTGTTCTTCTGTGCAGTAACTTGCATTCTTGCCCCGTTCTGTTCCATTCAGTTCCCTTTCCTGCAAGTGCTGTGCAATAAACGTAATTATTGGAGTGGGCAAAATCATGTTGCTTTGTACTTATAGGATTTTCCCGAAAGTAAAAAGCGGCATGATTTTGCAACTTTCTGCACTGGTTAATGTCGCGTTAATGCTCAATTAGCCCAATGTCATCTGAAAACAATCCCGCTTTTGCGGGATATTCCCGGATTTAAATCTCATTTATCCATAGGATTTGGGTGCTTCTCTCTCATGTGATAACCTCTATTGTCTTCTTCCTTCCTTCCTTCCTGTCTCTGCAGATGTTTGTCGTTGACAAAGTGGATGGAGATATTTGCTCCCTGAATGAGTTTACAATTACTGGTTCCACCTATGCCCCTGAAGGAGAAGTGTGAGTAAACCTATGCAAAAGCTGCAAGCCCTGAACTGATCCTATTAAACTAATCCTACACCCTGAGGAAGAAATACACCTGGCTTAATCTTTAAAACCCTATACCTGTCACTTTGAGATAGTAATATGACTTCCTATTCTACCCTCCTGCCTCTGTCATAATGGGCAGGGACTTGGGTGAGAAATCACTTTAAGAAACGTATGTGTAGTTCTCAACTTTTGAGAGGAATGGCAGGCTACACATTCAGCAAAAAATATTAGCTAATTTTATAATTCTCATTACATTATTTTAATTCCTAACCTTCACCTCATTTTAAAACCCAAGGATTTTAACAGCTCAGTTTTCTTTCATTAAACTCTTCATAACTGCTATCATTCTAGTCTTAGAAAGGGGAAATAGAAGGTACTCTTATATTGCCATTACTCTAACATCTTTTAACTTCTGAACACTTTGTTGAGGCAAAAGCATCTAGGGCTAAAATGATGTTACTACTCTGAGTTTTATGCTATTATAATTCTCTTGCAATTTTCTGACAAATCCTTAAACATATTTTGTAAGTATGGAGTGGTCATCCCATTTTATGACAGGGGTAGCATACATGTGGCCTACCAGATGTTAAAATGCAACTCCCATCATCCTTGGCATTAATAAGGATTAGGATTTATGAGAGTTGCCCCGCAACAACATCTGGTAGTCCATAACTTGCCTGTTCATATGCCTTCACTACCAGCCTCCCTTCAGTAATTTGCTAAAACACTAAAAGTATTAATAAGGTAATTCCCACAATGTAACATACTGTGACTCCAATAACCTGAATTTTATCATTGCATCATTTGCATTCGTGCTACTATTTTCCTATCTGAATTTGGCTTATTTCTCTCTCTCTCTCTCTCTCCCTCTCAATTCCATAATTTGTCATATATGCAGTTTTAAGAATGATAAAGTGGTCAGAACTGGACAGTATGATGGTCTTGTTGAACTGGCTACTATTTGTGCCCTCTGCAATGATTCCTCTCTGGATTTCAATGAAGTGAGTGATTCTCTCTCTGGGTCCATATCCTGCTTAGTTGTAGTCTTACCTGCCTAAATACCCTAAGGGCATCAGATCCCATCTGATTTTAAAAGCTTAACAGGGTTAGCTCTGGCTAGTACTTGGATGAGAGATGGCCAGTGATTACCAGATACTGAAATGGGAGGGGAAGAGCTAACTGGCAGTAGGTGCTTTCTGGGTCACCAGTGGGAACTTCATAGTTGAACTCCTCCTTTACATCCAGTCCAACAGAATGGCTGCCAATGGAAGCTCTTCTGAGCAGGGCTGGCCATACCTTTAGGCAGAAAGCTTCCTCAAACTGCCTCATGAAAGATGTTAGCAAATTGTTAGTTATATCATTGTTGTTGTTGATATTTTCCTGTTAGAAGTAGGATGAGTGGGTAACATTTGTTATTTCATCTCAGGAAACAAAATTATGTGGACCACTCCTAGAATAAATTATTCTTGACCCCTTTGTAACAATAAATCTCTCTGCAGCTCTTGACCATCTCTGATACATCACATGGCCCCATTCCCACTACATTATAAACTGGTTTGCTAACCGGTTTGAAGTGGTTTAAATGACCCTTGTTTGCACTTGAGCCAAATCATGGAAGCAGTTTGGTGAAGGGCCCCCCTGCGCTAGACCTATTTAACACGTGTCTTTTTTACACTCATTTCCCGTGTCTTTTGCCATAAATCGATTCAGCGCAAGTGTGAACAAGATGCGGATTGGAATCGATTTCCTATGACGTGATCAGCGATCAGCAACCCGCTGAGGAGGGTCCATTTTGAATTGATTCATTAGTCTATGTGAATGACAAGTGGGTTATTTTACAACAAGAAAATGCAATTGGGGCAAATGTAGTGTGAACCATGCTCTACTGTCAAACCATTGATTTGGATCGCAAACTGATTTATTTGTAAGTGGGAATGAGGCCCATGTTTAAAACATATTTTCCTTCTTTTCCATTTTTCCTTTCCCCAGGCTAAAGGTGTATATGAGAAGGTGGGTGAAGCTACTGAAACTGCCCTGACCTGCTTGGTTGAGAAGATGAACGTATTCAACACAGATGTGCGTAGTCTCAGCAAGGTGGAGCGCGCCAATGCTTGTAACGCTGTAAGTAGTAGCTTCTGAGAACTAACTTTTTCCATTATCCTGTCTTGCTTCAGCACTTCAGCCGATCATGTGTCCCACAACCCTATAGAGAAAAATAGATGAGACCAGACTAATAGGGCCATTGCAACAGTAGAGTAGAAAGTATAAATGCAATGTGTATATTAGGGATGGCCAAATAATTCTGTTTTCTCTCTCAATCTCTCATTTACTCAACCTAATACTTATGACCCAGCTTGAGAAAATTTATTTTGAGGGAGTCCAAATCCCAAATTTCCCAACAAGTGGCTGTGCTGCCTGGGTGATTCTGGGAGCAGTGCCCTTCACACATAACTCTTCAAAGTTTCTCCAGTACACATAAGTTATTCTTCACACATAACTCTTCAAAGTTTCGCCAACATTTTACAATATTTTTATGAAAGTCTGCAGGAAATTTGGTACATTTCTCCCATTACACATTTTTGTCTGCTCTTTTTGCTAAGTTTTGCATTGTTTTTGTATGTATTTTTGTATGTATCTGGAGAAAAAATTGTATGCAGCCCTAATTTTACATATGTATACATGCCTGTTTGCATTTATGAACACATAGACATGATGTACACAAGAATCAGAGTGAGATCATATGTGTAAGTGAAATAATATAGAGAAGAGTCAGAGGGCCATTTTCAATATTAACTCACATGGCCCACACCAATACCATTTTTGATTATTGTAAGAAACATTTTTGGCAGCTGGAACTTTTTCCTGGACATTTTCCAATGTGTTTTCTGGTTGAGTAAAGGCTGGTAGAGGAAAATTAATCTTAGGACCAAAACTGTGCTCAAGAGACAATTTGCAGATTTGTTTTCAGTGGGATTTGGGATTTTTGTGGGATGGTATGTTGGGGCAGCTGAGGGCCACATGAGATTACCCCAATCTTTCCAAATTCATGGTTTTAATGCAAGATTTTGCCCCATGTCAAAGGTAAATTTGTTCCTGGCATCCTCTATTCAGGCCAATGAATGTACAAATGCTAGAGGCACAAATGTCACATTTGTTGATATAGTTGTAATTAATTATATTTCACTTTCTATTAGTAAAATGCTTTCATGCATGAACATGTCATCTGTTTGGGTGAAGAACTTTGCTTTTTCAGATTAAGATAAGTGTTTTCCACCTGCTCTTGCACGTAGGTTCTTTAGTCTCCAAGATCTCAGAAGATTTCTATGTATAGAACTTGCTTGTAGATACAAAGCTCCTGTTAGTAACAATAAAGAGTCTTATGGCACCTTAAACACTAGCTCATTTATTGCAGAATGAGGTTTAGTGGACTAGAGTCCATTAAAGAGTTCTAGTCTGTGAAAGCTTATCTTACAATATGGCTGCAATCCTATACTTGCTTACCTGAGAGTGAAGCCCATTGAACTTAATGGAATTTACTTTCATATAAGGAGTTTATCACATGGGATGGAATCGGCCAAATCCTATGCAGAAACGTGATTTAAATCTACAAAAGCAGGATCATTTTCAGACGCATTGAGCATTAATCTAACATTAACCTGCACAGAAAGTGGACAAAAGCTTTTGCGGGATATTCTTGGAATTTAAATTCAGTTTCTGCACAGGATTTGGGCATGTAGCCTCCCATGTGAAAAACTCCTAGGTGCATGCTGCTGCTCTGATAGGTTTAAAAGTGCTACAGGAATATTGCTGTAGTACAATAACTCAGCTACCTCTCTGGAAATTAATAAAAGCATTTATGTGATGCTTCAAAGTGTTCAGATATTTCACACATTATTCTGGAATCCTTACAATGTTCTTGTATGATAGGGTAGTCTTATTCCTTCTCTAGTGTAACCTCTGCTGTGACTAATAAAAAATACCCTCGTCCCTCCACATTTGTGGCTTTGACTTTTGTGGCTTTGATTATTCACAGATTTTAATAATATGTTATCTCTAGGAATGTCTAGGTCCTCCAGCACAACTCTGTGGTCAACTTTTTAACCAAAGGTCGCACTGAAAGACCCAGAGATTCCTAGAGAGAACACTCTATTAGGCATTTGTAGCTCCTCCAGTGCAATTCTGTGGTCAATGTCTGGCAGATGTTGACCATGGAGTTGCACTGGAGGACTTAGAGATTCCTCCAGAGGTGTTCTCTCAGGTAAAAACAGTGTTTTTGTTATTTGTGGTTTTTCCACATTCACGGGGGTCCTGTGCCCCTAACCCCAGCGAATGTGGAGAGACGAGTGTAGTTTACTCCAGATTGCCAGCACTTATATTTCTCATGTTACAAATTTACAAATTATCCTCTGTTAATTCTGGCCCATGAAACTCCACCGACTAAATACCTGCATCCATTTTTGCATCAATAGGCCTGTGTCCACAGTGGCCTTTTTGACTGGCAATGTGAAGTGGATTGTTTTAACCCCTTGTTTTCTTGTTCTCTAATCCTCCCCTATTTCCCTAGGTAATCAAGCAACTCATGAAGAAGGAATTCACTCTGGAATTCTCCCGTGACAGGAAGTCCATGTCTGTCTACTGCTCCCCAGCAAAGGCTTCCCGGGCTGCTGTTGGGAACAAGATGTTTGTCAAGGTCAGCAAAGCCCCCTCTCACTGCGTCTCCCAAGCAATGAGGGAGTTCAATCTTAGCCTCCATCTCACATTTCATTCATTACATTCTCATCTTGCTTTTTCTTTGAGAAACGTATAGAAGCATCTGTTGTTCTTTAATAGCCAGAGGTTGAAAAGTTACCCTTTTGGACTAAAACTCCCAGAATCTGTAGCCTGCAAAGTTAGCAGCCATATTGGCAGGTAAAGATGGATGGTTGTTATCCTCAAAATAATTTGTTCAACCTGTGGTATGACATAGGATGGCCATTAAAAACAGAACTGCTGTCATCCTTTGTAACATTCCATTGTAAAATTAGAAAGCCTTATTACTCTTTTGTTCAGTTCCAGAGCAATGAGGTTCAGTTAATTATCTTGATGCTCTAGTACAGTGATGGCAAACCTTTTAGGGATTGAGTGCCCAAACTAAAAGGCATCCCGGCACTGGGGGTTACCCAGTGTCGGGAGGCAGGACTTCCAGGAGGAGTGGAACTTCCAGGGCAGGATTTCGGTCTTCCGGGGATGGGACTTCCAGGACGGAACTTCTTCCCCTCCCTCCAGAGGCAGCTGAAGGCCCAAGATAGCTGGGAAGAGGAGGAACAGGCGCGTGCCAAGGAAAATGGCTTTGCGTGCATCTCTGGCACACATGCCATAGGTTCACCACCACCGCTCTAATAGATATTATTTTTCCTCCTCTGAACCCTCCCCCCCCCCGCATTCTTCTTTTTATTCCCACCACTACTCTGCTGATGCCTCTTTCTTGTTCATTCAATCACTTGTTAGATACTCCACCATCACTACTCTAGTTTATAGGCATGTAGTAAACACATAGGGAAAATGGCATCATATTTCTACCACATTTCAACTTATGTGGCCTATATTCAAGTTTTTGAACAACTTGGTGATTGGAGTGAGAACAAATATTTTCCAATTCCAAGTGACCAAGAAGGGAATATTTGGAAACTGAAGATTGGCTAGCTTGTTAGGTGGTTTTTCTTACATTTTTGCCATCAGCATCCGTTGGATAGTTCACAGGTATATGTAAAGAGGTGGGCTTAGAACAGCGTGGCCTAGGAATTTTTGAAGACTTATTGACATGTATAGTTTTATGGATATACTTTTGAGAGTGGGGCAGTGTTTTGCAATTTTGTCCATTGCAATTTTGTGTATTTAGCAGTATATATGGTGTGTTCTATTTTACTCTGCAGGTGGAGGTTTATATAAATGTTCTTTTAGTATGTTAAGAAGACATTTAGCTAGAATTTTTCTTGCTAATAGCTAGTTTGTTATTTACAGGGTTTGAGGTTCTTTTTTTATAGTGTAAAAAAAAAATCATCCAGTCATAAGAGCTTCCTCCTGGAGACACATGTGAGATGGTGCAAGTAAGATCCACATTGCAACTGGCACCCTGGAAAGTACTTCTACTTGTATTGTATCTGTCCCCAAAACACAGTTTCTGACGTTTCCAGCTGAAAAGTTTAGTAGTTGGTCTCCAGTGCAATACAGATTAAAGCTTGGAAATGTTACTTTTTTGGACTACCACTGCTAGAATCACATAGCCAGCATGGCCACTATCCATGCTAGCTGTGTGATTCTGGAACAGTAGCCTAAAAAAGTAACAATACTAAGCTCAGATACACACACACACACACACACACACACACACACTGCTTGCTGCCCCTTTGTCTTCAAGTCACACTCTTATTGGCTTCTTGTTCTGTTTCATATCTAGGGTGCTCCTGAAGGTGTGATTGACCGTTGCAACTATGTCCGTGTGGGCACCACACGTGTTCCCCTCACCCCTAATGTCAAGGACCACATCCTGGGTGTCATCAAAGAGTGGGGCACTGGACGGGATACCCTCCGTTGCTTGGCACTGGCTACGCGGGACACACCTCCCAAAAGAGAGGACATGGTGCTTGAGGATTCTACCAAGTTTGTTGACTATGAGGTAAATCTGAGCTCAAATCACATAGAAAGAGACAGTGAGGAGATGATGAGGCAGAAAATTACTTCTTTGGACTATATAGCTCCCCACATTCCACAGTCAGCTGAAGGATTCTGGGGATTTTGATCTAAGAAGTTAACTTTTCCTAGCTTTGGATCAGAACCAAAAGCACCTGAGGTAAAAATCAGAATTGAAACATATTTGGAAAGGATGTTCTCAAAAATTTTTTCACAAAAATACTAATGAATATTAATTTAGTTTCTGAAGACTTATTGGCAAAGCTAGTTTTTTTGTTTTTACACTTTTCAGTTGTGAATGCTGTTAGATTGGGGGTGGAAATATGTGCACTATTGTGTTTGCATTTGGGTCTGCACTTTGCTCTAGGAAGGGGAGAGAAACACAAGCAATCGGCCATCAATTTTGCAGATTTTATACCACTGTTCTGATATGTCCCCTCCACAGGTGGACTTAACCTTTGTGGGTTGCGTGGGCATGTTGGATCCACCCCGCAAAGAGGTGATGGGCTCCATCCAACTGTGTCGTGAAGCTGGCATCCGTGTCATCATGATCACAGGTGACAACAAGGGCACAGCCATTGCCATCTGTCGACGCATTGGCATCTTCGCTGAGGATGAAGACGTGACTGGAAGGGCCTACACTGGCCGCGAGTTTGATGACTTGCCCTTAGGAGAGCAGCGGGAAGCTTGCAAGAGGGCCTGCTGCTTTGCTCGCGTTGAGCCAACACACAAGTCCAAGATTGTAGAATTCTTGCAGAGTTTCGATGAGATCACAGCTATGGTGAATAGATGGATGGCAATAGCAGGATTGGAGAAGGGTCGGGAGGGTCAGAAGCAACCTCATTCCTATGGCAATGAGGGAAGAGCTCGTTATTATTGTTGGTATGTGCCTTCAAGTTGACTCCAACTTATGGCAACCTTATCATGGGGTTTTCTTGACAAAATTTATTTAGAGGAGGTTTGCCATTGGCTTCCTCTTGGGCTGAGAGAGTGTGACTCTGTTTGCTTCCATGACCGAGGGATTGTAGGATTATGGGAAACCAGGGCTCAAATTAACCAAGGGAAAGTTGAGATTGGCATTGTCATGCTTCCCACCAACTGGTCTTCTGTGATATGTAGCCTCTGGACATGGTTATTCCAGTTAACCATCATTAGCCAGCTTACAGACCTGTTCACCATGAATGTATCTTATTCCCTTTTAAATTAATGGCTGCTGCACCCATCTTATAGAAATGAGTGTCATTAATTACACTAATGATGGGAAACCTTTTCTAGTGCAACCACTGAATTCCATTTCAGATAAGTTCTTTGGGCTGCACACTTGTAGCAGCAGGAACAGAGGTAAGAGTAGGATAAGAAATTCCAGCAGATTTTTCTTACAGTCATCTCAGCCTTCTAGAATGGGGGAAAAAACTGGGGTTGTGGTTCTCTCCCCCTGAATTATCCGTTATGTTCTCTCAATTACACATTATGTAAAAAAAGTGCATTTATTATTTTTTCTGCCCTGAATGCACTGGGTGACACTAGGATTGAATAGTATGGGTGAAGGAGATCTGTTCATTTATTTCCTGTACATCATGAATAATTTTGTAAGATTGTGCTGTATCCATCCTGTGATTAGATATCTCAGTTAATAGAATAGAATAACATTCTAGACTAAATGTTATTCAACCATTAATTCATATGTAGATTTTATAGGCTGCTCTATAATGCGAGTTCTCTGGGCAACTTGATTTCCCCCCAAAAAAAATAATTTAAAAAATACAAAAAACTAAAACATCATAAAATCACAAATCACTTGGGAACAGAGAGCACAGAAATGCTTTAGGGATGGGTTTTCAGCTCTGGAGCTCTCTCCTCTCACAACCCCCATAAAGCACTCCTGGTTTCCCCTCTTGGTTCACTCTCTTTCTCTCTCATTTCTCCTGGTAGACTGGTGATGGTGTAAATGATGCCCCAGCTTTAAAGAAAGCTGAGATTGGTATTGCCATGGGCTCTGGCACTGCTGTGGCCAAGACTGCTTCAGAGATGGTGCTGGCAGATGACAACTTCTCCACCATTGTGGCCGCCGTTGAGGAGGGCCGAGCCATCTACAACAACATGAAACAATTCATCCGCTACCTCATCTCCTCCAACGTGGGTGAGGTCGTCTGGTAAGGCACCCTACCATTGTCTCTTGCGATACAGTCATTTCCACTTTTCTGCTATCCAATTTCACTTGACAGGTTCAGCTCCTATGCTAAGCATGCCTGGCAAATAAATAAATAAATAAATAAATAAATTCTTGGAAATACTGGGATAAATGTGTATGTTTGTGTGTGTGCCTTCAAGTTGCCTATCAAACTTATGGTGACCCCATGAATTTCATAGGTTTTCTTAGGCAAGGAATACTCAGAGTTGGTTTTGCTAGTTCCTTAATCTGAAAGCAACTGGTATTCAGTGGCAGTCTCCCATCCAAGTACTAACCAGAGATGTCCCTGTTTAGCTTCCAAGAGTTGATGGGATCTGGTGCTTTTAGGGTTTAATGAATGACAGTTGTAGGGACCCCTGCCACCTAGCGCATGCACATATTACTGCTTCACAAGAGTTGTATCTCCTCACCTTTATGTTTTTCTTCTCCCTACCCTCCCTTGCAGTATTTTCCTGACAGCTGCTCTGGGTCTCCCTGAAGCCTTGATCCCTGTACAGCTGCTGTGGGTGAACTTGGTGACTGATGGGCTCCCAGCCACCGCCTTGGGCTTTAACCCCCCTGACCTGGACATCATGAACAAGCCCCCACGCAGCCCCAAGGAGCCCCTGATCAGTGGGTGGCTTTTCTTCCGCTATCTGGCCATTGGAGGTACTTGCTTCTCCCCCCCACCCAGCACATCTTGTCCTTTAACTCAGAATGTACCATGGACACACATGATGGGTGCTGTTTGTATATATGAACTCTGGATCCACGTTCTATAGTCTTATCCCCATCCATATTCTGTATTCAATCCTACATAAGTGAATTGCAATCAACTCAGAAGTCTGTATCATTCCCAGAAATTTGGATCACAATTCCCAGAATCTCTTAGCTAGCCTGTCTCATGGTCATGATGGTTAGGAGAATCTAGTGGCGTCACTAGGGACCTTATCCCACGCTGCTCTCAAAAGTGGCAAGAAAGCGATATGAGCATCATTGCAGTACTATAGCGCTAGTATAAATATGGCGCTAGCGCTATAATAGCACTATGGATAAGCTCGCGCTATTGCAATGCCCGCTGAAACCGACATTCAAAAGAATGCGAATGATGTTGCATTCTGAGCGGTTTCTTGCTGGATTCTGAGCGACGTCGTGTAATCACACGGAAAGCTATAGCGCTATAGCGCCTGATTCTTAGCTGATTCTGAGCGACGTCGTGTGATTGCACGGAAAACTATAGCGCTATAGCGCCTGATTCTTAGCGGATTCTGAGCGACGTCGTGTAATCACTCGGGAAGATATAGCGCTATAGCGCCTGATTCTTAGTGGATTCTTGCTGCTTTTGGCCCCGTGGGATAAGGTCCCTAGGGCTGGTGTCAGCCGGTGCAGTAACTCATAGTGTCACCGCCCCCATTGACCTCCTCATATCACACCATGTAGAATCCTTAGCAATGCTTTTATGCACTAACGTTACTTGTAAATCATAATTCCCATATACCACTGAATGTAATGCTAATAGTTGTGACATAAACAATTAGCAAAATTAAAATTATACATTCAAATTGTAATATCATATGTAAGACCTAAATGTATTTATATATATTTAGTGCAGATGTGATTAAAATGTGATGTTTTTAAAGAAAATTTTAAAAGAATAAAAAATATTTTGAATATTTTGAATTTTTAAAAAAAATCTGGGGCCTCTCCTTTCTGCTCCCACTGAGATTCACCCCACTCCCACCATCTCTTAAAGCATTTTAAAGAGAAGCAGATGAATTCTACAGCCCATTTCTACTAATAGATAGGTGTTTGAGGAGCAGTGGTGTCACCACCCCTTAGGGTGTTACATGGTGTATTCGGCAGCCCCAAGTGATACCTCTGGGAGAATCCCAGAGTTGTGGTACAAAACAGTTTTCCAGCCTGTAAATTTCCAATACTAAAGACAAGAACTGTGACAGGTTCACAGTGTTCTTATGCTTGGTCCAGTGTGATGCAAATGAGACAGCTCCTTTATTCATACTACTAAGCCTGTCAATTAAACCAAGAACAATAATCCATATTTATTGTAGACAAGAATCCAAATCAGTGCAGCAAGGAATTTAATTCAATTATTTACAATCTATATTTATCCCAGTTCCCTTCCAGTACCGTAGTTACTCTCTTGTCCTCCTCTTTGATAGCAGCAACTTTCCCCGTTGTTTTGCCCACAGGATATGTCGGAGCTGCCACTGTTGGTGCCGCCGCTTGGTGGTTCATGTATGCTGAAGATGGACCTGCCGTGTCCTACTACCAGCTGGTGAGCTCTGACTTCTCTGCTGATGAGTTATGGAAAGGGGGAATCTCATTAGCTTTCTTAGGATTTCTTCACTCAAGACAGCCATGCTTTGTTAAGATATGTGTCCTCACTTTGTCCTTTTCTGCTCCCCAGTCCCATTTCATGCAATGCACAGAACATAACCCTGACTTTGAAGGTTTGGAATGTGAGATCTTTGAGTCTTCCGTCCCAATGACCATGGCTTTGTCAGTCCTGGTCACCATTGAGATGTGCAATGCACTCAACAGGTAAGGGGGGCAATGTGGGTAAGTTTCAGCATCATACAGAATATACTGCATTTGAGGAAGCCCTTCAAAATATCCATCACATTCAAATCCATGGTGATTTCCATTTCTCTGATCTTCCAGGTTGTGTGTACTCTTTGTCAGGAGTAGGCAGGCTAGAGGAAAAAAGAAGAAAGATGTCCATAAGTACACTAGTGCCAATGGATACACCATTGGGGACCACAGTTTTAAAAGAAAACTGAGATTGTACATTTGTTGAACTCTGCACACAAATTACATTTTGTTCTATTCCTGTAATACCATGGAGACATATCATACAGCAAGAGACTAACAATTTTGTCAATTTTGATTTTACCCTGCCTCCATTTTTTTCCCCACAATCTCAAGTTGATTTGTTGGAATGCTGCCTCAGTTTGTAGATCTTGCTAAAGTCTTTACAAAAAATATATGCGTTTTTGTTAACATTTCTCCTAATATGTTCATTAGTTTCTTTCAAAAATAATGTTTTTGTATATTACCGTACTTTCATCAGTATAAGCATTTTTATGTACACTTTCCCCAAACATATTTGTTTTTATTTTGACTGGAGAACTGCATTGAAAATTTGGGAAAGTGCAGATTATTGAGATATTAGTGCTTTATGTTTCTTGCTGAGACCATGGAGAAATTGTTGTTGTTATTAACTACCCTTGAGCCAACTCAGAATCATGATGACCCCATGAATGAGACATCTCCAAGACCCCATATTCTCCACTGCTCTGCTTAGGTCCTGCAGATTCAGGCCCATGACGTTTCTGCTTGAATCCAGCCATCTGACATGCAGTCTTCCTCTCTGTCTACTACCTACCACCTTTACAAGCATTAGTGTATTTTCTAATATACCTTCTCATGATATGTCCTAAATACTTATCTAGAATTTCCCTAGAGCATGGGGAGTGTGGAATTTATAGTTTAAAAACTAACTTTTCCAAGCTTTGTTTTTCATATTCATTTAAGAAGGACAAACTAGTTAAGTTTGCTCTAAAATATGAACTTAATACATTAAATTATTCCATTTCCCTCCCCCAGCCCAGCCTAGTCTGCTTTCCTGCCCCAATTGTGGCTTTTCAAGTTGATTTGAGATCTATTTTATAAATCTTTTGAGCAACCTTCCTCAAGTGACAGATAGTTCCTAAACAGCTTAAGTTTAAAGAACCATTGTCTATTTAGTTGTACTGAGCAGCTGTTTAGGACAGGGGTCTTCTGTCCTCCACAACATGAAGGATGTCAATTTCCCCTCAGTTTCCTCTTTCTCTCTTGTGTTCAGTCTTTCAGAGAACCAATCTTTGGTGAGGATGCCTCCCTGGGTGAATATTTGGCTTCTGGGATCCATCTGCCTCTCCATGTCTTTGCACTTTGTCATCCTCTACGTTGATCCCCTGCCTGTAAGTGTTGTTTCAATCTGGCCTTAGTTCCAAGTTTCCTCTGGAAGCCAGTTCACAACATGTCTCTTGATATCTCTCTGCCTGATTGCTGAGTGTTTAAGTAGTGGCAAATAAATGTGTAAACAGGCTTCACTGAATAGCATTGGGCTTGGGTTGTACTAATACAGGAATACAGAATGTGCAGCCCTCCAGATATTTTTAAGACTACAATGCCCAGCATAGTCAATGGTGAAGGATGATGGCAATTGCAGTCAAATCCAAACATATCCCACCCCTACACTAGGATGTGTGGATAACACAGAATTCTGAATTTACATATCTCTGCAATAATATTTTTGTAATGCCTAGTGACTGCTTTTCCTTCATGTTTAATGAAATGAAATATTATGCCCTTTGGCAGCCCAAGTCATTCTGCAGCCAACATAAGTTATACTAAAAGAGGGTATTTTCACTATTTCAGTTGTTTTGCACATTTCTTATAAAGTGTTCACTGTTTTATAAAACTCATTCTGCTGTAGGTAGCTCATGGGAAGGTGGGAAATACTATTCAAGGCACTGAAGTTGTATTTCCAGCCATTAAAAAGCTTTCTCCACCACTCTGTTTTTGTAGGAGTGGAAAACACTGATTGATCCATTTTCTTCTTGTTCTTCTCAGATGATCTTCAAATTGACACATTTGGATTTTCACCACTGGATGGTGGTGATGAAGATATCATTGCCTGTCATCTTTCTGGATGAAATTCTCAAATTCGTTGCCCGGAACTACCTGGAGCGTAAGCTTTTCCAAACCTATCTCATCCTCCCTACCCCAGTTTGGTCCGAGGCCTTGCCCCCTTCCAAGCCTTCTCTTCTTGTCCCTTCACTGAGGTCAGGAGAACCAGATGAGGTGCACAAGAAGAACCTTCACAGTGAAGAAGAAAAGGAATTGATTGTCCCTCTCCTCTGACCTTTTCTCTTATAGTTTTTCCCTTCCCTGCCACCCTTTCTCATTACTCATGTGACTTTCCATCATCCCCATCTGCATCCATCAAGGGCAGTTCCTTTTAGATACGGGGATGAGAAAAATCCAGGGGCTTGGACACTCAGATTCCTCTGCACACAACCAGGTGTGTGAGAATTTGATGACAGTCCCTAGGGATTTCCGATCTGATTTAAGGCAATGACTGAACCATGGGCATTAGAGAGTTTATCTGGAAGTCCAGCCAGCATGGTGTAGTGATTTGAGTGTTGAACTAGGACACTGGGAGCCAGGCTTCAAATCCCTGCTCAGCCATAGGAACCTACAGAGTGAGTTTGGGCAAGTCACAATCTCTCAGCCTCAGAGGAAGGCAATGGCAAACCCACTCTGAACAAATTCTTCCAAGAAACCTCCGTGATAGGGTTGCCTTAGGGCCACCATAAGTCAGGAATGACTTGAAGCCACACATCATCAACAACAACAAAAACTGGGTTCCCTTTTGAATTTTTAGCATGGAGAGGGCTGGAGCAGCTGTAGGGAGGGTAGGTGGGAACTATATGGGAGTCTGGGGTTCTCACCCAGATTTTGTCAAAGTAATGAGTTAATGGGAGGGAAGGAGAAGAATCTAGGCTTTTCTTTCATAGCTAATGTCCCTGCATAGATCTCCATTCTTTGATGGGTTGCCAATTTTCTATTCTTTCCATCTATCCTATTCCATTCCACCTACCTGTAACATCCATTCCATTTCATCTATTGATCCAGATTAATCACTTTCCCTCCTCCTTATCCACCCTCTTCCTAATGTCTATTAACTTTGGTTTCTTTTATCCTTTTCCCTCCTGTAGCATAGACTCCTTCCCCCTCTATTCTCCTGTATCCTGCATCCCAGGTATCTCACAACCCTTGACCTGCATGCCTTGCTTATTCTTCTTGCTACCTAATCATATCTGCTTGTTCATCCATTTGGGAAGAGCTGCAGTATCTGTGGGGAATTGGGGAGGGAAATGTCTCTTCTTTGCTTGAATTATCTCTTTGCTACATTTGGAAAGTCCAGGAAACTGGGGCCCAGTCATTGTGGCTGGTAGGACAGGAGAGAGAATAATTTCCTGAAACAGGACTACTCTAAGAAACATCTGTGATTCATAATTGGTTGATGTTTAGTGTAGGCCTAAAGTTGTATGAACTGAATCAAGTCAAATTTCTAAAACAAATCAAGGTTGTCAGCTGGCCATTTTTATGAATATGATGTAAGGATGGGGGATGTTTGAAATGCACAGACCTTACTTATTTTATTAAACTATTTCAATGGTTTTCATACTTATCACCATGAGGAAAATCCACATCAACATATCTGCTACAGAAACCTCATACACTGCAGGGGACTATGAGATGTAGGTCTGAGTCTGACCTAAGATGAGCCACTGAAGTGACTCAACAATGTATATATTTTTAAACAAGTACAGAGATGGAATGGAGGAAGTAGACAGAGAAACAGAAACAGTGTGAAAATACACTATTTTTATACTAGTTTGCCTGTCATGTTTCCCGGTCATAATTCTGACAACTGTACAGATACTAAGAATTCTTTGTTGAAAATTTCTACTTTCTCTTTCTCTTTCACTGTCCTTCTTTCTGTCTCTCTCTCTCTCTCTCTCACCCACATACCTATACCTCCTATTATTCCTATTATTCAGAGAAAGACTGTTAAACGAATATACACTATACCTGAGGAAGTCAGACAAATATAACTTGTAGTCAATTATAGCCTTTATGAATTTGTCTAACCTTTAAAGTCAGTTAAGCAGGTGTCTGCCATTACTGATTTTTCTCTTTGTGGAGAAAAATCTCCACAAAGATGGAGAGCATCCCCCAATTCCACCAAACACAGTTCTGAAAATCACTGAACAATATTGTAGAGCAGTCATCCCCAATCTGGTACACTCTAGAAAACTTTGGACTACAGTCTGTATTATTTCAGGTCAGCAAAGTCATGGCTTTGCTGGCTGTGGCTGATGGAAATTGGAATCCAACATACATAGAGGGGTCCAGGCTGGGGAAGGTTGTAGAATCATTACATACAGGTTGTAGATTCATTAAAAGCATTGGTAATCTGCCATTCAAATGTCAGAGTTGTGTTATCTGTTTCGGTTCTTTCAGTCCCAAATTAGCATTCTAAAAATTGAGTTCAAATGTTCTTGAATGTAAGTGAGCTTGGAAAAACTGGAACTACAACTCTCAGAATCCTGCTGCCAAGAGGGCCAGTAAAGTAGACAATCTGGCTGGGGGATTCTGGGAGTTGTAGAACAAAACAGTACTTTTTCCAGGTTCAGGTTTGAACTGCTCCATTGGAGGTGTGATAGTACCCAATGAAGGAACAACTTTTTCATTTTCTGTGCATACACACAAGAAGCCCATTTGGTCTTGGCATTATTTATACGCCTTCCTACCTGGTTGTGTTTGAAAGCCATGATTTACCTGGCTTTAATTTTACATGCACAGGAACAGGAATATTTCCCCTGCCCAATCTGCTTATCAGTTTCTCTCTGGCTGTACCCCAGTTGCCTTTACTGCCTCTTGCTGGTTGTTCTATGCCATGCCTGGCTCGTTCTATGAGCAATTGCTTGGCTCCACATTTGCTGGAGTAGTGGTGGGTGATGGGATAGGGTGAACTGAGTTCAGGGGCTGCTCCTTCACTGGGACCTGCTGCTCTTGCTGTTGCTGGTTTCTATTGTGAGTTGAAGGGTGAGGATGTTTGGGTGAGGAGGGGTACCACTGTGAGCAGAGGGTGGGTTTTTCTCCCCCTGTGGGGTGAGCTTTTCTGCATTGGATTTCATTACACTGTGGCTGGCATGCATGGAACCAGGTGAGTGAACACTGTAAAGCTCTTGTACACTTATGTTTTACCCCAACATCTCTTATAAAATTATGTTTTACCCCAACATCTCTTATAAAGCAAAATCTCTAAGCATGAATCTCAGAAAGTATTTTCATCTAAATTAAAATGTTTAGGGCTAGAGTATGATCAGGTCACGCTAAACCTTGTGAGGATTTCCAATCCTGTATTTCACACATAATATTAATGGAGCATTTGTAGAACTGTGGATTATTTGTTGGGCAATCTGCAGGGGTGCTTACAGCTTCACAGACTACCCATTACCTCAGAAATACCATGCATTGCCAAGAGGTTTCCAGTATGTTTCCTCAGCTGAAGTTCAGGGAGAAGTGAGTCCAGTGTGCTAGGGGAATTTGCACAGTAGAACTGGAGTGTTAGAAGAGTTAAAGATCCTTCCCTTCTCCCTATCTTACTTTTTCGTCTTACATTTCCCATTATTTTAGCAAACATGGGTTTTGGACCATTTCTCTGTTGACTTCACATTTGATATAGGGGGGTTGCAGACTGCCAGAAATAGTGCAAATTGAGTCCACTTTTAGGGTTAGGGTTAGTGCTAGGGAATCATGGGAATTGTTTTTTATTTCTAAGACATTGAGCCTTCTCTGTCAGAGAGCTCTGGTGCCACAATAAAACACAGTTCCCATGATTCCCTAACCCTAACCCTAAAAGTGGACTCAATTTGCACTATTTCTGGCAGTCTGCAACCCCCCATAGACATCTAATTTGACACTGGTAATCTTTAGTCTTACTAGAATCATAGAATCATAGAACTGGAAAGGGCCTCATGAACCATGGAGTCCAATCCGTTGCTCAGTGCATGATCTCTAGCAAGTACATTCCCATCAGATAGTTGTCCAGCCTCTAGGCTTACCATAAGTCAGAATTGACTTGAAGATACACAACAACAATAAGAAGAGAACCCACCACCTGTCTAGGCAATTGGTTCTATTGCTGAACCGCTCTCATTGTCAAGAAGTGCCTTCTAATGTTCAATCAAAATATGTTCTGTGTAGAATACATTTTATTGAATTAAGTAAGGTTTACATCTTTATATTTATTTATTTATCTTTATAAATGTGAATAGGACTATAGCTCTCACCTCCTGCTTACACCAGTTCTATGAAAGTTCAAACATCTTAGGTCTTTGTGTCTTCTGACACAGGACAAGTGATCTCTTAATAGATCCAGGAGGAGGCTGAGTCAGGTAGTCCCATCTCATTGTTCTTTCTTGAATCCTTATGCAGGGCTGTAGTTCACTGTTTCTCAGGCCCATCCCCCTAACATTTTTAATTTCAGGGTTCATCCATGAGGCATAATGAAAACAGTACCTCTGACAATATTTTGAGTGCCTTGCCAACCTCACTGAAAATCACTTGGAAGCTCCTTTACTTGGAACTAGAGGACTCTGGCATGGAGGCATCCCCTTTTAGAAAAGAATCAATGGCTGTCTTGTGATGCTTAGCAAAAGAAATGCAGGCACAATCTCAAGTTCAAGACAGGCTTATTGAGTATTCCTTTAATGGCTTTTCCTTTTAGGTTTAGGTTAGGTTGTGCATATGACATTTTAATTTGAAGGTATAATTTTAATTTTGCTAGTTGTTTATGTCACAACTATTAGCATTACATTCGGTGGTATATGGGAATTACAATTTACAAGTAACATTAGTGCAAAAAGCATTACTAAGGATTCTGAATGATGTGAAATGGGAGGAGGTCTATGGGGTGTGTGTGATACCATGAGTTACTGCACTGGATGACACCAACCCTAGTGATGCCACTGTTGAGGGCCACATATTTTGTATCCCCATTGTAAGCTTTTCTTACAAAACATAATTCACCCTGCCCCATGATAGTCCTCCAGATGTGCTGGACTACAGTTCTCATAATCTTCAACCAATGTGGCCATTGTAGCCCAATACATCAGGAGAAGACCTGTAGGCAAAGTATTTAGTATATGATCCCAGAACAGAGAGTTCTAGGCTGGGTATCTGATAAAAGATATACCTAAATATGATTACAATACTTTTCAAATGTTCTGAAGGTGGAGGTGGCACATTTGTAAACTTACTTCACATTTTAAGCCCCATTTTTGTCTTCTATAATACCAGGTGATGTAGGCTATTCAGAGGAATGAATTGGCAAAAGTACCCCTGAGGATTCCTTACTTAAGAAAACCCTATTAAATTCATGGGGCTGCCATAAATTGACAGGCAGCTTGGAAGCACATATATATGAACACATAAAAGAAAATGCAAGACCAGGGGTAGGCAACCTTTTTGAGCCGGGGGCCAATCCCCCAAAGTGGTCCCTTCCAGTGGGCCCGGGGAGGGGAATGGTGGCCTCCAAAATGGTGGCCTGCGCATGCGCAAACGCAACGTGGCCGCCATTTTGGAAAACAAAATGGTGGCTGCGGCACACGCAGCTGCATGGCTACCAAAACGTGCAGCGGTGGTGGCAGGCAGCGGTGGCGGCGACAGGGGTCCACCTGGGCAGGTAAGTGCGGGGCCCTGGGCCAGAACCGGCCCAGGGGCCGTAGGTTGCCGGCCCCTGTGCTAGACTATCACATGAGTGAAGGATGAGTTTGTAAGTGAACAGATTTGTCTTTTATTTTTCATTTTCACTTTTGATATATGTAAGCACTATGTATTTGAATAGAATTCAAGCATGAAAGGGGGCAAGGAAGGCTTTTTCTTAAAGGAGCCTGACAAGAATAATGGGATGTGCTGCTGGCCCATTGAAATTTTTAAAAAGCCTTCCATTGTGGCATTCAACTAGGAACACAGCTAGACACAGAATACATGGTAGCAGGAGTCAAGATCCAGCTCAGTCTATAAACTTCTTGTGCTTATGGTCTATCCATCTGATCCCAACCCCAACTACAGTATACAAATTAATTTAGTAGGACCATGGCTAGGCAAACACTTGCATGTATTGTTCACTAAACAATTTTGTGCCTATTCTGGATAGGGAGGAATGAGGACATTATTCCCATTATTCCCCACGCTGGTATACCAGCCATGCAATCTGATTTTGACAAAGACTTGCTCCAGGTTCAACACTGTGGAATCTTATAGCCTGTACTGCTCTCTGTTCCTCACTCTATCTTTTCTCTTACTTTTCTCCCCCCATTTACAGATAACATAGAAGAGAAGAAGTGAACCTTTGAGTCAACATGGAAATAACCTCTTCATCCCCAACCATGATGATCTCCCCTTATGCCTCTGCCATGTCTGCTGCTCCCATCTATGCTTCTGTGCCCTTCCCTTATTTAAAAGCAACTTTTCTTCCCCACACACCTTCTGTACCTCCTTTATTGGGGACTTACCAGTGTGGGCTCACGAGACTGGCAACTGCCATGCCGTGTTCCCTGCCAGCTGCTTCCCCACTCCCCAAATACCACTAGCTACTTGGCTTCTGTACATTTTGAGCCACCTGCCCTTCCTTTCCCTCGCGCATGTGGGCAACCACACTCGTTCCCACTGCTTTCTGCATAAGACCCACATTAATTACGTTCGTTCCCACCCACCCCCTCCCATGACTGGAACCCACCTCAAGCCAGGGGTTGGATTTTTTAATGCACACATACACAGAAGGAAACATTTTGTTAGGGAAAACAAACAAGTGAGACTCCTCAACTTGGAGGAAATTAAGAGATTCTTCTAGCTGCTTATTTATTGATATTAAAGAATAAACTCTTAACTGAATCAAATGCTTCTCTGCCTTTTCTTTCACTATTTTGGAAGGGATGGGGGATGCCAAAACTCTTTTTACAAGGTATTCCACATTTTACAAGTGGTTAAATACTGGTACTGCAGCCACAAGGTTGTAAGTTCGATCCTAGAGGAGGTCTCCAAAGTCCACTCAACCTTCCATCCTTTCATAGGTCAGTAAAATGAATACCGTACCCAGCTTGTTGGGGACAATTGGCTTACACATTGTAAACTGCTTAAGGAGTGCTAGTTCACTGATAAGCGGTATAGAAATGTACTTGCTATTGCTATTGGACATAAGCTGTATAGTGAATTCATAGTAAGGTTGCTCGCTTTTCCACCTTCCCTTCCCTTCCCTTCTCAGTTCTTTGGGCTGCATAGCATGCAGAATTGCAGCCAATGCCATCAAGATGGAGAATGGATCTATATAACTTCCTGTTGATACAGCTGTTTGTAGGCAGAAAACCACTGTCATAAGAGGAGTATTAATTTGGTTCTTATAACAACTGAAGAACTCTGCTGGATCAGACCAAATAAGCATAAGCTACTTTTTAGAACCTCAGTTTATAAGAGTCCTCCAAATACAAAAAATAATAATATAAAATATCTGTTTTAGTAATAATAATAATAATAATAATAATATGGTTTATTTGTATACCGCCCCAATGGAAAACCAATCTAGGCGGTGAACAAGATTTATAAAATTACAGACAAATTAAAACAACAACAATCCCTCCTCCCCCCTTAAAAAGTTATTAAACAATTGACTATTAAAACAGCTGCTGTAAAGCAGTAAACAATCTAAAAACATTAACATATACAACACACAACACACGACGCAGCACGCGTAACAGTCCCTGCAATCAACTTAAAGAAATTGCAGTGGGTCCTATCCCCGGCTTTCAGAGGGTCCCGGGCCAGTTATCTAATCCGGAAAGGCCTGCCGGAAGAGATCCGTCTTGACAGCCTTTTTAAAGCTGTGTAAGGATGTTAATTGACGGATCTCATCCGGCAGGCCGTTCCAGAGTCTGGGAGCGACAATAGTAAAAGCCCTCTGGGAGGTCGCCGCAAGCCTAGATCTTTGAGGCTGCAGCAAGTTCCTCCCAGAGGATCGGAGGGCGCGGGGAGGATTATAGTATTTTTGGAAGCACTAGAGGGCCTCTTAAATATGACATATTTTGGGATTTCTCATGGTCCTGAATGCCTATCTAGTGTCACACCTGACTTCCCACCGTGTCCAACACAATGACTCTGAGAAGCCTACAAGTGTGAGCTGAAGATAACACTTCTTCCCAAATTTTGCTCTTATCACTGTGGTTGATAGACAATGTTTCTCCAGTATGCAAAGGGTTATTGTAGCACCTTTGAAGCTGAGAGAATCAAGTTTGTAGCATAAGCTTTCATAGACTGAGTACTTCATCGGATGCATGGAATGAAGTGCCCCTCCTCTGGTGTTCATGGTGGAATCCTATGGCAACGGGATGCTACCTAAAACTTAGCAATGCTATTGGGAGGCTATAGGAAAAAGTCTGTAGCCAAGATTCAGAAATAGTTACACCCAACTACTGTTGAAATCAGTTTGTCTTGATTTATTTGGATCTAATGTCACAACTAATTTCAGGCCCACTGGTTTCAGCAGGACACAGATGCTGCCTGGTGTGGGTATCCCACTTTCAGCTACTTACAGATTCTAATTGACCTATTGGACAGGTGAGAGAGACAGGGTGGCATAGTGGTTTGAATACTGGATCACTCTGGAGACCAGGGTTCAATTCCCCTCTCAGCCATCAAACCCACTGGGCACATTACACACTCTCAGCCTCAGGGGAAGGCAATGGCAAATCTCAGAACAAATCTTGCCAAGAAAACCTCATGACAGGGTCACCTTAAGGTTGTCATAAGTCAAAACCGACTTGAAGACACAGAACAACAACAATGCACATCATTTACAGAAGAAAGGAGAAATGATTGCCTTCTGTTACAAGTGTTTGGCTACAGAAGGGTTTGTCTGGTTTAGATGACCTAAAGACCATTTCTGCTTGCACAGTCTTCTGATGTAGGGAATCGCAGATGCTAGAGGCTGGAATGTAGATTTCACAGGTCCTTTGAGAGGCAGCAATGTATTATTCTACCTATCCATGTTGAATCAAAACCTTAAACAACACAAACTAACATTGCACTAGAAAAGCCTTTTCTGAAAATTCTGTTTCGTATTTTTTATTTTTTATTAGATTTATTAAACAACAAATACACAACAAATAATACATATAAATACAAGACGTAGAATTCTATAACAATACATAACACTAACACACATATCACAAGACAATCTAAACTTTTATTATCTATTTTCCCTCTTACCCTCACCCTTTATTTCTTTTCCTAAAATAAACCTATATAAAACATAAGACATTTCAGATAAATGTCTGGAAATTCTGTTTCTTGATGCTGGCGCTAGGAGAATAATTTCCTCAATTTAGTTGCTGACTGCTGTGTATTTCAATGTTACAACAGAACAGTACAGTTTCATTATTTCTCAAATGTTAGGGATCCGTAAATATTTTATTTTTGCAGGTCACAAGATTTTGAAGATTGCTATAGTAGCATTTTTGAGTCTGGCTGTTTAAATGAGAGTTCGCTGTCCTTTGTGTCAGGCTAATGGTTAAGAAAGAACAGCACAAAATAGGTTCTCAGTAGTGTTGTTCCAATACACACACACATACACACTAGGGTTGCCAGATCTCAGGCCTGGCCCATAGTTTCTGGTTATTATGGGTCCTTGCCAGATGGTGGGAGTCAAGAGTACATATTTACTAGTTAACTTCCTCCTAGTCATTTAAGATGCCAGGGCTCACCCACCACCAAGGTCTGCATCGACCCCTTGGTTTGGCTAGGTTAAATCTTCCTTACTCCAGCTCCCTAATTCCCTAAAAATCCCCCCCATTTCATCTTGATCTAGCAACAGGTCCCTTAGCACTAAGCAGGAAAATATTTTCTCTCACACACGCTTTCCGCATCTGAGGAAGTAGACTGAAGTCTACAAAACCTCATGCTGCCTCGGCCGAGCTCCAAGTCCTCCAGCACAGCGGAAAGGCCTTCTTCGGACCCTGGGCCTGGTGCAGCCACTGCACCGCTGAGCCCCAAGTCCTCCAGTGCTGCCGCTGCCATCGCCAGGGCCCAGTAGGGGGGGGGGGCTAGGGCGTGCCGCCGCCGCTGCACTGGGCCTTTTTAGCTGCTGCATCGCACTCACTGGGGCTTGACCATGACTAACAGTGCGATGCAGCAGCTAAAAAGGCCAATGCAATTTTAGGCTGCATCAATAGAAGTATAGTGTCTAGATCAAGAGAAATAATAGTGCTACTCTATTCTGCTTTGGTCAGGCCTCACCTGGAATACTGTGTCCAGTTCTGGGCACCACAATTCAAAAAGGATGTGGAGAAACGAGCGTGTCCAAAGGAGAGCAACTAACATGGTGAAGGGTCTGGAAACCAAGCCCTATGAGGAACGACTTAGGGAACTGGGTATGTTTAGCCTGGAGAAGAGGAGGTTAAGAAGTGATATGATAGCTGTGTTTAAATATTTGAACGGATGTCATATTGAGGAGGGAGCTAGCTTGTTTTCTGCTGCTCCAGAAACTAGGACCCGGAACAATGGATGCAAGCTTCAGGAAAAGAGATTCCACCTCAACATTAGGAGGAACTTCCTGACAGTAAGGGCTGTTCGACAGTGGAACATACTCCCTCGGAGAGTAGTGGAGTCTCCTTCCTTGGAGGTCTTTAAGCAGAGGCTGGATGGCCATCTGTCAGGGATGGTTTGATTGGGAGTTCCTGCATGGCAGGGGGTGGGACTGGATGGCCCTTGTGGTCTCTTCCAACTCTATGATTCTGTGATTCTAAGATTGTAGCATGAATTTATATCAATTTTTTAAAAAATTATTAGTTTTTGGCTTTTAGTTGGCTGTGTCCTCCATGTTTCTTGAATGTCCTACATTTTGTCCTGGTTTTCTGGTAGAGAATTATGGCAATGCTACATGAGGAGGGGAAAGGGGAATAATAGAATCTTAGAATCCTAGAGTTGGAGAGACCCCAAGGGCCATCCAATCCAACCCCCCTGCTATGCAAGAACACACAATCAAAGTAGTCCCGACAGATGACCATCCAGCCTCTGTTTGAAAACCTCCAAAGGAGACTTCATCACTCTCCAAAGGAGCTCATAGCTTATCCCCCGCAACTCATCTCTTCCATATTTCTCCCAGCCAAGTAAGGACAGAGCAGGGCATGCAGGGGCAGGACAGGAGTTACAAAACAGCTTGCTGACTTTGCTCTGCTGTCACTGGTTGCAGCTCATTGAAAAGGAGGCTTTACTGTCACCTATAAATGACCCTGAATTGAGAAGTCACTTTTTCCACATGAAGCAGCAAAGTTCAAGCAGAGTCCCTGCACGTCCCTGCTGCTATTTTCTGGGACTGCACTGGTTGCTCAGCAATGTGCCTGGGCATGACAATCCCTTTTCCATGCCAAATGCTTTGGGATTATCGTTAGGAAAGATGATGAAATGTCTCCTGTGATTGTTACCTTAATAGCTGTAAAAAATATGTTTGGCTTTTTGCTTTTCAGCCTACTGTTGGAGTGCTCCCTCAATCAGAGTCTCTTACTGGGACAAGAGGGGATCGAATGTAGAGAGAAGAGAGCTGTCAGAAGATTGAGAAGTTTAAAATTCCCTTGCTCACTCACAATTACTCATCGGATTGGATGGGGATTGTAACCCCATTGTAAGATTCATAGGAAAACAAGAAGGGCTATTGGTTGATAGGTTGAATGCATGCCAGGAATTTAAAAAACAAAAACAAACCATAATCTGATGTAGGACCTTATCACACGGGGTCCAAGCAGTCGCATCCCCGTCCCATTGCGCTTCCTTCAGGTCGCGGGAAATGTAATTCCCATTTTGACCAGGAAGCCAAAAGTCGTGGGATGATACGGGGATGCGACAGGGATGCGACAGGGATGGGCGGGGGTTCCCTGTGACGTTGTGTGATCGAACAGGGTAAGGAAGCGCGATGGGACGGGGATGCGACCGGGGTGCAACGGGGATGGGCGGGGTTTCCCTGCGACGTCGTTTGATCGCACGGGTAAGGGAAGCGCGATGGGACGGGGATGCCACGGGGATGGGACTGCTTTAGACCCCCATGTGATAAGGTCCCTAGTCGTGTGACCCACAATAATCTGATTCAGTGAACATGCAGGAAAGATAGGAAGAATTCTTTTGCTTCAAATTGGCAAGAAAATAGTGTAGTCCAATGGGAAACTGAGTTTGGATTATAATGGATGTGTGTGGTGTGTGTGGTGCTAACAGGAGTCAAAACAGTACTGGGTACTTCACAGTGAAACTGGGAATTTAGTCCACATGTAGATTTGTCTCTCCAGCCTGCCAAGTGGGAGGGCAGAGTGAAGGGGATGGAGAAAGGCATTTGGAAATACAGCAGAAGAGAGGCAGGAAGCTAGGAAAGTGGGAGTATCAGAAAAAAGTTGGGATGAGAGGAGGGAAGGAGTAAATGAAGAGAAGGGCACCAGTGGGAAAAATGTTAGCAAGTAAATCTTGGGAGTTTATCACATGGGGGAAATTGGGAAATTAAACAATGATTAACTTGTGAAAATCACACAATTGACATTAAAACATACTTAAAATGACATTAACGCAAGTGCCATTATCCCGTGAAGAACCAGGGAATAACCAGGCAAGAAACAGCAAAAAGTCATTCACGGGAAAATTCTGTGAATGAGTTACTGTTGTTTCTTGCCTGGTTCTTCACAGGATAATGGCACTTTAATCACGTTTCGTCTCAATGTCCTGTGAAAACCATTTGCACATTTGTGCACAAGTGCAGGTTAATCATGGATTCTGCATGGGATAACAGCACTTTGTGTGCTGACGTCATGTGAAAACCATTTGTACAATTGCGGGTTAATCACAGGTTAATAACTGTTTATACTTCCAATTTCCCCCCATGTGATAAGAAATCCCACTCTCTGGACTGCTAGCATGAATTGTTGATAGTGGTACATTGCAGATGGAAGGGGACCATTCTGAGTGTTTGGATACACACTAGTCTGGAGAAGAAATACAGCATGAAATGGAATGAAGTGAGTCAACGTGCAAATATCTTGTCAAGACAACACAGACAGAAGTGCTAAAAATGAGCTCATCTGGATTCCCTCTGTGTGAAAGGAAAAAGAACCATAAATACCTAATGGTTGGACTTGTGAACTAAATAAACATTAATTGGTATTGCCTGTCTCTCTAGAGATCTGATCTGGAAGCAGTAGCCTCTGAACTTCTGCCTTCTCTTCCTTGATGATGGTGGATAGAGTGAGGGCCCTTCTTCTTGTTCAGGCTAGGCCTGATGGAGCTGGCCTGCCTTCTCTCCCTCGATGATGGTATGAAAGATAAAAACAGCATAAATAAAAAATAAACACCAGGGAGCAGGGGACAGGACTCCTATCTGGTAATCTTGTCTCTGTTCTGTGCTGACAGTACCTGACCCTTTCTTTGGCATAGAACACTGAATTTCTCAAGAAGTCTCTGTGTTGTTGCATTTGGTAATATTTTAGATGTTCTCTGGGTAAAACACACCAAATGTATCACACTCTTTTTTTAATGTGTACATTTGTTGGAGGTAAAAAGCCTCAAAGAATTAAGTCCCAATCCCTTGGCTTCCTCTCTAGAATTAGAAATGACTAGGACATTTCTAAATCACATTTAACTAACTTTGGGGGGGGATATGTAAGAAATGAATGCATAAATAGAAGAAATGACTGATGCACAGTTCTCTGTAAAAGCAAAATCCTGAGACAGCTCCCTGTCAGTAATGCAACAAATAAATTAAAAGCCCAGACAGAATCCCCAGCTTCCTTATACTGATTTCAGTCACTGGATGGCTCCCAGCTTGAATGAGGGTAGACCAGATACTCTCAAGAACTGATTTGTCTGTAGATTGCAGCTGCTGAAGAAATTCTCTGCATTTAAAAGACCCTAAGCCTGAAATCAGTAGTGAGTGGACCAAAGCACAGCCATATTGCTAGTAGGATTAGTCAGTAGAGACTAGAAATGACCTTAGCTAGTTCAGTATATATCAGAGATACTGTTGCAACTGTTAGACTGCTAGGAACTACTATTCCCACCATGAAATGCATCGTTTTCTGTTACATTTGTGCAACATGGACTAACCAATGCTGATGAATTAATACCCTATTGTTGATTGTTGAAACTAACTCTGAGCAGATACTTTCATCTATTGAAATCATGGGAACCTTCTCACTGTACACATGAGCATGTACCCTTCTGTATTGTCACTATGCGAGTTTACAAATCATTGATTCATGATAATAAAGTTGTTCTTGTTTCTCCTGGTACAGACTGCGAGGGTACTGATCTGTTCTGGAGGGAAAGGAAACCTTGTTGGCCAAAGATATTTATCTTTCCACAATGATTCAGGGTTCGACCCACAACTTGAGATTGATGTGGTGGGGCTGAGATCTCAGTTCTCCCTCCCCTAATATCTGGCCACTCTAAAATTTGTACATGTGTATAAAAGTAGTATTACATTATATGGGACTAAGCCCTCTATCTATATGTTGTAGAAAATCCATATTGTCTGTCTCACTGTTGCCAAGCTGCAAATGAAATTTTGGGTATTATGATTCAAAAAGCAACTTTTTCCAGCTGTTTTTTTGATCTCTAAAGCTCTGAGGTCCAACAATTGTACCTAGCCACAAAACAGTAGCCAGGGTAGAGCCAGATGGAAATGGCACATGGGATATGTCTGGAGCCCATTCTCACCATGGGAACTGTAGTTTATTGTGGCACCAGAGCTCTCTGACAGAGAAGGCTCAATGTCTCAGAAAAAAAATACAATTCCCCTGATTCCCTAGCACTGAGCCAGGACAGTTAAAGTAGACTCAATTTGCACTATTTCTGGCAGTCTGCAAAGAAGGCAAACTTATCATTTGAACAAATGTACACAATTTGGTAAAATTTGTTCAAAGGAGGTTTGCCATTGCCTTCCCCTGAGGCTGAGAGCATGTGACTTGCCCAAGGTCATCCAGTGGGTTTCATGGCCAGGCTGGGAATCAAACCCTGGTCTCCAGAGTCGTAGTTCAATGCTCAAATCACTACACTATGCTACCTCTCTAATTAAGTATATATCTACATATGAGATACTAGAAATTAGAGACTATAACACAAAACACCAACATTGCTCAACAGAATTGCAGGAAACCTTAGCAAAAAGGAACCAATTAATATTCACATTTTACAGAGGAAGGACATTGAATGTGGGGAAGAAGTCATTTGGAAAACATCAGTCATGACAGATATTTCCCCCATTAGTTCCAGTTTTATTCTATATTTTTAAACTATAAACCATCAGAAATTCCTGAGCTTGCACAAACCATCCAACCTTCTGCCAAGAGAGCCCCATCTACCTTTCTAATGCTCTGACTTGACACTTCTCCATATAACCTACCCTGATTTTCCTTGAAAATTCAAGGGGCTTCTCAAAAAGAAAAAAAGACTGATGGACCAATATCCCAGAAAGAGTTTTTGTGCTGTTCTCAGTCTTTTCTTCAAAAGGGAAGTGAGGGGTGTCAGTGGCATCATTCGGTGCGGTAATTCATGGTGTAATCTTCCATTGACTTCTTCCCGTACCACACCATATCGAATCCTTAGCAATGTTTTTTGTACCAATATTACTCATCAATCACAATTCCTGTATATCACTGAATGTAATAGCAACAGTTGTGACATAAACAGCGAGCAAAGCTAAAATTATACTTTTAAATTACAATACCATATGCGCAGCCTAAATGTATTTACATGTACATAGTTTCATGCGGTTGAAGTGAACATCTGGTAAGATGTAATTTTTAATTTTTTAAAAAAAGAATAATTAAAAACATATTTTAAAAATTATTCAAATTATTCAAATTTTTACTGAAACCCAGAGGCCTGTCTTTTCTCCTTCCACCTCTTCTGTTGAGATCCAGCATTTTGAAGGGATGCAGACCAATACAACAGCCTGTTTCTGCCAAAGGCAGATGCTTGGGGATCAGTGGTGTCACTGCCTCTCAGGGTGTCACCAGGTGCAGCCTAATAATAATAATAATAATAATAATAATAATAATAATAATAATAATAATCCCGCCCCTCTGCAACTCAATCGGCAGCCTACACACCCCGCACCCCCTAGTCACACCCCTATGTGTCCCACCAAGAGTCTGCCATTTCAGGTTTCACCACCAGGCAACAGTAAGGCCCTACAGACTGGCCCTCATGTGAAACAAAATGGTGGGTGCCACTAAACATGGTTTTGGCAAATTGCACAAAACTGTCCATTCGCTCTCAAAGATATGAGCTGCCTGAGAAAACTCAGCTGGAATAGCTCTTCCCCCATCTTCACAAGGATTATTTAAAGACCTGAGTGCACTGTGGGACAAGCAGTAAGAGGAAAAGCGCAGATGGGTTTATTGCTGTTGTTGTGTGCCTTCAAGTCATTTCCAACTTACGGCGACCCCAAAGGGGTCTTCTTGGCAAGATTTGTACAGAGGAGGTTTGCCATTGAGTTCCCCTGAGGCTGAGAGCGTGTGACCTGTCCAAGGTTACCCAGTGGGTTTCCTCAAACCATTGCGTCACAGACTGGGGAGCATGGGCTACAAAGCTTCAGAAGGAGCCAGCCTGAGGAAACTTTGGTCTGCTATTTTTGTTCAGTTTTGGTGTTGTGCAACTTTTACTTGTGGTTTGGTTTTCATAGACTGTAAATTGCCTCAAATGCTCTGGCGAGAACGGTGGTAATTATAAATGTCGTCAAAAATTAAGCATAAAGGACATAAACTTGGCAGGGACAATCTCACACAAAAAAGGTTCCACTGCTCTCATTTTTCTTTGTGCTTGCCCAGTTTACGTTGCTGTTCCCTCCCCTCCCTTGGGGCAGCCGTTCAGCCCTCAAGGGAACATGATGGGAAGTAGAGTCACGCTCCAGAGAGGCCTCTTGTTCTGCTAAAACAGCAAGTGGCTGAAAGACCGCCCTTTTGAGGCTGATGCCTAGGCCTCACTGCCCAGCTACCCAGGGACTGGCATGAAGTGGGGCTGGCAGAAGGAGGCAATGGTATCCAGGCTGCATTACCTGCTTCTGCTGTGGCTGGGTTGGGGGGGGGCAGCCATAGGAGCACAAGAGACACCGATCCAAGTTATCAAGGCAACAGGTGGGTCCCACAGATTAAAGTAAATGGGGACGGTGGAGAGGAGATGATGGAAAGAGATGGATTTCTGATATGAAGGGGGAGGGCAGTATCAGTAAAATGGTAGCAGAACACAGAGTGCCTCTGAGCATGTATAGAGTATCTCCATCTCATCATAGCCAGCTCCCAAGTATCTGGGATTAGCAAGTGGGCAGACTTCCTGCTCAGAAAGGCATAGTTTATAGTTGTAAAGCTGTGGCACCAGAATTTACTTGGTTTCCCCCCCCCCCTTATCAACCTCCCGCTCCCCTTTCCCCCCTTCTTCTTCATTTTTTGTGTCCTGTCTTTGAGACTGGACATCTGTGCCATTAAAAAAACAAAACTTTTTAACCTAAACACTTATGAGTGATCATTATTGTCATTAGTGTTGTCATTTTTGAGGAAGGGATGTGAACAGAAATTTTGTTATTGAAGCTAATATTAGTTGTGAGTGGGTTTAGACAAGATAAACATGTATTGCCAATGGTTGGCAACAAATGCAAAACCCAGGATGGGATTACTAAGTAGGGGCATCAGTAGGGGAGTGCAGGGGTTCAGACCACACCAGGTGACACCTTAAGGGGGGTGACACCACTGCACCTCAAACATTTGCATTTGGGCAGAAACTGGCTGTGGCATTTGCCTGTATCTCTTTAAATGGCTAAAGAAATGGTGTGACTGGGGTGAGGCTCAATTGGAAGAGAAAGGAGAGGCCCCAGGTTTTTTAATATATATATATATATATATATATATATATATATATATATATATATAATTTCAAAATTCAAATTTTAATTTTTTTAAAAAAATTAAAATTTCAATTTTTCTTTAAAACATCACATTTTACCAAATTTTCGCTTTAACCACATGAAACAATGTATATGTAAGCACATTTAATCTGTGTCTATGCTACTTTAATATAAAGGTATCATTTTAATTTTGCTAGTTGTTTATGGCACAACTATTACCATTACATTTAGTAATATATGGGAATTATAATTTATGATTAAATTAGTACAGAAACATTATTAAGGATTCTCTATGGGTGTGGTATGGGAGGAGGTCAATGGAGGGGTGTCACACCATGAGCTACTGCACTGGGTGACACCAACCCTAAGGACGTTATCACACGGGGCCCAATCCAAACAAAATCCACACGAAATCCTGAATGATACCGGATTATTGGCCTGTGTTTTCACATGACGTCGCACAGAACCCCGACAGAACCCCGACAGAAAGTGGAAAGATCCGAGATCTTTTGAATTTCGGTTTCTTCAGGAAATGCAATTGCGCGATGAGGGTGATTCCGCATTTACTGCAAATGTGATCGCCAAATACGCATTTCCCCGTCATTACCCATGGTTCCCGCAAGCATTCCTCTATCTGCGCATGTGCAAGAGGCTCATTCCTCTATCTGCGCATGTGCAAGAGGCTCATTTCTACTACATTTACGGGATATTTTCACTTGTGTGTGGACGTTCTTTGCACTTGCTGTAAATTCGCAATTAAGGTAATGACGTTTGCAGAAACAAATTTATTTTCGGTTTATTTTCGTAATGCCTCATTTCCACTTTTATTTTCACTTTCTGGCCCACGTGTGATAATGTCCTATGTGACACCACTGTTACCAACACAGGTATTATTATTTTAAGGACTGCATCCCCCATAGTACATAACTTGGGACATCTTCACTCTGGGTCAGATACAGAGGAAGGAACTGACAAACCACCTCTGAGTATTCCTTGCCTAACAAAAACCCTACAAAATTCATGGGGTCGCCATAAGTCAGCATGCAACTTGAAGGCATATACACACACATCAAGACTATCCTCATCACAGACCAAGAAAAAGTTAATGTTGGACTACAGCTCCCAGAATTCCCCAGTCAGCATGGCCAAAGATTCTCAGAACTGTAATCCATTATTATTATCATTATTTGCTGAACATTGAATTAAGGTCTTACTTTGGCTGCCACTGCCGACAGAGATGAGTAACAACCAGAAAGTGGACCCTTCTGGTGATGCTTTGAAATGTTCATCCTGGAATCCTTATTGTTAAGTTTAACATGCTAACCTATGACTTTTCTAGTTACTCAAACTTTTAAATGAACAGCTGGGTAGTGAGAGTGGGGTATCTTTTCATTTAAGACAAAGAGAGAATTTAGATTCAAAAACCTAACTTCTTTGTTTTATACCCCAGAGTCCCAAACGGTATTTTTGCCCTGCCCTTTTGACCCTGCACTGGCTTCAGATTATCTGGATTTGACTTGGGTCAGTGCATCTGGGGAACTGCTGCTGTATACACATGTTCTGTACCTTCAGTCAGATGCAAGACTTGGTGATATGTGGGGACTGTTGCTCTACAACACCTCCAGGCAGGATGATGTTTGGTTCACCTGTAAATGGAACGGCATCTGGGGAACAAACCACACACTCACAAACAGGACTCGTGAGTATTCATGTTCTTCAAAACACAATTAACCTGATGGTGGTGGCAATGGTTTAAAACCTGTAATAAAACTCTCTAGGTAGCATTTCACAGCCTGGCTTCTTCTAGATATTTTGGATTACAAATCCCATCACCCAAAAATGGCTCATTGGGGCTAATGATTTGTCACATCATTTGGATGGACCTAGGTTGGGGGAAGCCAGTCCAGTGATGCTAGAGGAGACATTCACACATATGGTATTCTCATTTATTTGAAAAAAGTCATAATCATAGATATTGTCATATTAAAAGGTTGTACAAAAATCTGACATTCTGTTATTGAAGCTAGGATTTGCTTTTTGACAATTAATACTTAAAAATACTGGCTTCCAGTGTGATCACAGTTACATGGTTTTAAGATTTATAACCTTTTATTTAAATCAGTTTTGAACATAATTTGAAAAGCTGATTGCAAGGACAGGGAAGTAGGAAGGGCTAGGATTTATGAAGAAGCTTGATGGGAGGGACCATGTCTCAGTGGCAGAGCACATGCTTTGGATACGGGAGATCTCTCATTCAGTCCCTAACAATTTAATAAAAGACCAGTAGCAGATGCTAGGAAAGAGCTCAGCTACAGACTCTGGGGAAAGAGATGCTTGCTACTCATTACTGTCCTCAATAGACCAATAACCTGATCTGCTGTCAGGCATGTCCCCATATTCTAAGGTTAAATTAAAGAGTGGAGAATTGTTGTTATTGTACTTAGTTGACATTAGAAGCTGTGACACAATCACAAAAAATAGTGTGTGAAATTTATAAGGCCCAAGACAGCCTTCCCCATGGGAAACTCCAGATATTTTGGACTACAGCCCCACATTCTCTCTGAACATTGGTTATGTTGTCTGAAGTGAATGGAAGTTGTAGTCCAAACCATCTGCAAGGTGCCACTGTGGTGAAAGCTGGCTTCAGATTTAGCTGGTGGGAGTGTCAATCTAAATAAAAATTTACACCAAATCTTGTTCTTAAAAAAGTCCAGTCTCTGTTTTGAATTATGTAAAACTGTGTTCTAGAAGCTCAAGCTGTAATTATAACCTTTCCCTGTAGATCTGCCAGAGGACTTCTCTCACCCAGCAAGACGTCCTGAATTCTTCCCATGTGATGCCCCCATACCCAATAACTGGACTGAGGCTTCCCTTTTCTGGGTTCAACATGATTCACTAGCTCAAGAGACAGAGCTAATAAAGGTGGTAATATGGCACTCTGCTCGTTACAGGGTGAGCATGAGGTCCAATGCCATTGTTTTAATCCTTCCATCAGTAACCTCCAATGATACTGGAAACTATACCTGTCAATGGAAGGACTACACACACCATATTCAAGTGGAAGTGATGGCAAAGCCAGGTATGGGAAGAAGATAAACTTGCATCTGTTGGAAAACATGCAGGGGTAGCTATGTTGGCCATTTTGCAAATTCAAACAAAAATCCACCAAACAGTGATACCTTTATTGGGCAACCAAAATGCACAATATACTTGTTGCAAGCTTTCAAACCTCCACTGGTTTCTTCATTAGGCAAGATGTTACAAACCAAACAGGAGAAAAACAATTGGAGATGTTCGTCAGATGCCTGTATTTTGTTGTTTCTGACCTTAGTTAAGATGGTATGGGGAGGGTATATTTTGCAGGCTGGCCCCTCGTCCTTCTGATCATGTGGCAACTGGGAGATTTTCAATGTCCAGGAAATTTAAAGTCCATTTGCAAATATACTTGCAACAAGTATATTGTGCATTTCGGTTGGCCAATAAAGGTATTAATGGTGGATTTTTGTTTGAATTTGCACCTGTTGGGTAGATCATTCTTGAGTGCTTTGCAGTAGACTGTAACTGTTTCTGCTTACCAACCCTTCCACAACCCAGTTCCCGCCAACTGTGTTGAATTCCACCCCTCCCATTATCCACCGCTGTACTGGCTTGGGATGATGGCATTTGCAACCCAACACATCTGGAGGGTGCTAGGTTGGGAAAGACTGGTTTAACAATAGCAATTAAAAACACACAACTGCTGGTCTTGCCTTGGGCTAATCAAGTTTCTCTCGTGTTTCTGACTTGTAAAATATGAATATCTTTTGGTTCTCATTGGTCAGCATTAATGTGTCACTCTATTGCCCAGTGTTAGAGCACATATTTATATGGCTCATGGGTAATAGTATGTCTTGTGGGATGAAGGCCATCAACTTTAGTGTGAGCTTTCATGGACTGGACTCTAATAAATTCTATAATAAATTTCCTAGACTTTTAAGCTTATCGCATGGCACTTTGAAGAACAGGAATGGCAGTCAATTTTTGAAGGACGGTTCAAAATTGTCCTTCAAAAATCTGCTGCCAAGAATGACTGGGGAATGGATCGGGGACTCCCAGCAGCATTGGTGGCATTCTCCCGTGCAGTATAATGTGTTTTTGCTGTGTTCTATTCCCTTGTGTTCCGTTCTGTTCCGTTCCCATTCCTTAAATGCTGTGTAATAAGCTTATCTAACTGCCATGGATTTTTTTGTTGACTCCAATTAGGGAACTTCAGGTTCTAGTAAAAAGCAAAGTAGATTTCACAAGCCTGAAGCCTGCTCACACCTGGAGTAAGTGTAGTGGGAGAGGGATGCCTATGCTTGGATATAAGTTCAAGTTTTTGTATGAATTTGAAGTGCAAACAAATTTTCAAAAGTGAAATCTACAGTTTCAGATTAGATTTTTTTCAGATGCTATTCTTTTTAAAATCTGAAGTTGGTATTATTTTTAAAAATACGTATCATGATGAAATACCAAATTTTAAATATGGGGACAAAAATCTACATATATATATATATATATACATACAGGATTGTTATGTGTTCAGGGACGTTATCACACGGGGGAAATCTGCTGGTTAATCCACACGAATCCCAAACAGAAACTGGATTTGTGCCTCACGATTTCACACGACGTTGCACAGAAACTGGACAGAAACTGGACAGAAACTGGTGTTATCCGAGATCTTTTGAAATTTGGTAGTTTTGAGGAAATGCATTTGTGAAATTACAGTAATTTCGCATTTACCGTAATGTGAAAAGCAAATGCGCATTTGGGAGCATTTCCCTGCTTTTCCCATGGTTCCACGGTGAGCATTCCTCTATCTGCGCATGTGTAAGAAGATCATTTCTAGTTCATTTACGGGCTTTTCTCACTTGTGTGTGAACATTAAATGCGCTTACTGTAATTTCGCAATTAAGGTAATTAATTGAAACGGTTTATTTTCCGTTTATTTTCCGAATGCCTCATTTCCACTTTATTATCGCTTTCTGGCCCACGTGTGATAACATCCCAGGAGAACAAAGAGAATTCTGCAATGAGAAAAGCCTAGTTCTAGGGCGAGAATAAGGGAGATATCTGCAGTTGCAAAGGCACTGTTGTTCCCATTCCCTAATCACAGGAAATCCTGCTCAGACCCTTCACCAGGCATTTGTAAATACACTATTGAAAGGTTGACGCCCATTTTCAAGTCTTGCATTCAGTGGGCCAGAAATTTGGTTCTGAAAAAGAAAGAAAGCTGAATGACATAGGGAAAGATGAGATACATGCAAACTGTGGGGGAGGTCAGTTGGGAAACAGATTTTGAAAAGAATATTTTCAATAAAACTCTTTATAAAAATTGCAAGTAGCAAGCATCATATTAGAAGAGACATCTCCCTTTTTCCTGTCACAGACTGGAGGAAATGCATCTTCTAACAGGTAATAGCTACTAAATGTGTGAATTCTTATTTCAGAAATATTGGTTTGCTTGCTAAATAGATTTATTTTGGTCCCACCACATTGACTGCTGCCCAGGGTGATGGAGGTTGTAGCCCACCACAGTCTGGGAGTGCTCTTTTAGGATGGGTGATAACATGACTTGAAATTCATATGACTGTTGAATTGATTAAGATTTCTTTAGTTGGCTCACAGCTCCTAATACAGGCATGTATAATTGCAGAACCATTGAACTCTTTCTGCTCTCTGCCCCACTTAGGAGCTTTTTGGCTAGTTTTTGGACACCAGCACTGGATTATCTGGACTGTGGCTCTGGGATATATAGTTGTCTGTCTCAGCTTCCTATTCTGTTTCATGTGGCATCGGCATGGTAGGTATAGACATGTAGATAAGATCAACTACAGAAAATAATGATTATATTCATCCTGTCACTTATTCCCCTAGCCCTTGTAGCTTAAATTTACTATATCCAACATAAACTGTGAGCTCATCCAGATTGACCAAATGTGGGGTAGTGGTCATTGCTCTACATTATTGTTTTGTTTCCAGCATCCAAACATTTATTTTATCTTGGTGTACAGTTGTCCCTCCATTTTTGCGGGGGATCCATTCTGGACCCCCCCCATAGAAATTCGCATATATCCAAAGCTCATTGATTATAAAGGGTGTAGCGTGTGCACCATTTTAATCTCTCCCCATCTTGCCATCGCGAAAAGCAAAACCGTGGACTCCAAGTCCACAAATTAGAAGGGACAACTGTTTTTCCATATAATTCCTGACAATTATCATAATTTTTACTTCTTAGGGGCTCATCCAGACTGGTCAAAAATTTTGAGATAATTTTTAAATAATTATGAAAAATAATAGAAAGATATAAAAAAAGATTTAATGAAATGGAAAGATCTGAAATTATCTTGGATGGGGAAAGTTGCCACAATAAAAATGAGTGTTCTTCTGAAATTTCTCTTCTTATTTCAAACGATTCCTATAATATATAATGAAAAAATATTTAATGGGTAGCAAAAAGAAATTTCAAAATATATTTGGTCAGGAAGGAAACCCAGAGTTAAAATGAAAATATTACAACATATTAAAGAAAGAGGAGGTCAAGGCTTACCTAATTTAAAATTATATTATAGACCAGGGGTAGGCAACCTTTTTGAGCTGGGGGCCGGGTTGCTGTCCCTCAGACAATTGGGGGGCCGAAGCACCAAAAATAAATAAATAAATAATTTAAAAAATTTGAAACATTAAAAAAAATATGCATGCACACTCTCTCAGCCCCACAAAAGCCATGGCAAAAACCCTGTGGAGATTTTGCCAAGACACCCCCAAGAACAAGTAATAACAACAATAATCAATATCATCATGGCGGGCGGTGGCGGGGGGCGGTGGCGGCGGCAGCAGCGGCAGGACCGGCCTGGGGCCGGTCTAAAGGCCTCGGGGGCCGCATCCGGCCCCCGGGCCTTAGGTTGCCTACCCCTGCTCTATATTGTCTTCAATCATAGTCAATAAATATAGTTCTGAGATCATGGAAAATTTTATATCCAATATCTCTTCAATTTTTCGATGTATGGAACTCCAAGACTTTTTTGTTTTCCTACATGACCACTATTGATGATGTAATGTACCTCTTTCTTCTGTACATTTCCAACAGCTTGGATTTACTTGCTTGTACATTTTGGATAATTTCTCCAGAGTCATGCATCACCTGTAATGCATTTGATATATATTTTCCCTTAAATTTTGTGCTAACGATATTTTAATTGTTCTTTTCCACACTTTTCCCCATTTATCTATTTCTATACTGTGTCCTACGTTCTTAGCCCACTGGATCACTGAATCTTTAATTAATTCTTCTTCCATGTCCCATCTTAGAATTATTTCATATATTTTAGAGAGACCTTTGTGGTTTTCATTTACCAATACATTTTCTAATTCTGTTAACTTTCCATCCATGTCATTATTTTTAATTTCTATTCTTAATTTTTCTCTTAATTGCCTATACAATAACCATCGTCCCGATATTTCCTTCTCTTTTAGTTCCTCTTGTGATAAAATCTTAATTTGTTCACCTTGGTTCTTGATTAATTCTCCAAATTTTATCAATTTTTCCGTCAGGAAATTTTCTTTTTTATAAAATGCCTCATGAGGACAGACCCAGATCGGTGTTTTTGGTGAACATCATTTTTTATAAATTTGCTATATCTTTAACAGAGCTCTCCTTATAAAATGATTATTAAACCCCTTATTTACTAGTTCTTTGTTAAACCAGAAATACGCATACCATCCAAATACTAAATCATCTCCCTCCAAATTTAATAACTTTGTATTTTCTAAAGTAATCCATTCCTTGATGCACATTAAACACAATGGTCTAATGTTATAGAAGTAGAATACTAATTGTAATATATTTTCACTGTCAAGTATTGATGAGTAATGATAGGTGATGGGACCAGATGTAAAAATAAGATATTGTATTAAGAAAAATTAGATGATAATATTATAGTATATTGTACTAGGGGAAAAGATCTGAATATCCTCAAGAAATGGTAACAGATTTTAATATACTGAAGAAATATCAAGACTTTGTTAATAAGGAAGACCTCCAAGCTAAGTTTGTTTGAGTGTTTATGTAGAGGCATTAAATTTTGTATGTTTTGTATATAGTAATAAAAAAAATTGAGATAAGGTGGGAGTTGTAATTGTACATATCAGGATTTTTTTGGAAGTATTCATTTGACATACTACTTGTTCCCGCCCTGGGAGTTTCTGATACAGGTGGGAGTAAATTCACATGTCTGTATCTATTGGCTTGTTGACAATCTTCTGATGACATGTTGAATGGGGGTGTGATCTTTACCACTGAGGTTTTCCTCTGATCTTCCTTCCCTCATTACATTTTCAGTTAACAGATTAAACATTTCCTCTTTGCTGCACTGCGAGTACGAGCTTTTCTTTATTCACCGCCATCACCACCATGCAAAGTTTCTGCAAATTGCATATTTTGCAAATAATGTTAAAGTTGCATAGTGCTTAATCTCTATGACACTTTTGGGCTATGACTATAAGAGATATTTTTTTAAAACAATTCCAGAGTGGGAATAGAAATACTAGGGGAGGGACATGGTGGTGAAGTGCTGAGTTTATGGAGAGGATGGCTGGGAGGAAAAGAAACCATCTCCACACCACACCTCAAGCAGGAAAAAAAGAGTATATTTAGGACATGGCTGGATGCAAGATTGGTAATAACTGTTAAGAAATGTTATAAAACATGAATTCCAGAAACAGAATGGCCCAGCATTTACCAGCTGCATTATTCTCTATTGGCCTACCTGGATGAGCTTCAAAGAACTCATATAAACTTATATTCTGTTCATTAATCCAATGTTTCTGAAAGTGGTGGTCGGTGCACTAGTGCTGGTTCCTGAGCCATTGGCTACCAGTTATTGGCAAGTTTCCATGAAAGAAATAAGCAATTGTAGCCAATGGGCACAAGTTTAGTGGTGGTCTCTGGCACATTGGAAAACAGGAGTTGTCAGCCCCCCACATCAGAGACCCTGTGTGGGTGAGCACTTGCAAGAGAATGAATGAATGAATGAATGAAGTATGCTTGCTTGTGTGAGAGTATGAATGGTGTGCCTGTATGTGTATATCAGTGACTGTGAATGAGAGAGAGAAGTGAAGAGGGTGTGACCAGATCCATTTTTAGGTGTGAGTCTTGTCCTACCACTGCTGGCTTGTGAACCTTGACACATTACTCCAAATACAGCCACCAGAAATGAGTAAAGCAAGGGTAGGCAACCTTTTTGAGCTGGGGGCCGGGTTGCTGTCCCTCAGACAATTGGGGGGCCGAAGCACCAAAATATATAAAAAATGCATGCACACTCTCTCAGCCCCAGAAAAGCCATGGCAAAACCCCTGTGGAGATTTTGCCAAGAAAACCCCAAGAACAAGTAATAACAACAATAATCAATATCATCATGGCGGGCGGCGGTGGGCGGTGGCAGCAGGACCAGCCTGGGGCCGGTCCAAAGGCCTCGAGGGGCCGCATCCGGCCCCCGGGCCTTAGGTTGCCTACCCCTGGAGTAAAGTTTCCCATTCCAGATATGGACAACTATATGTCACAGTGGCACTGGGAGAGAGGATTCTTTATATCAGGGGTAGGCAACCTTTCCCCTTTAAGGGCTGAGGGACTTCATCTCCCAGAAGCCTCAGCAATGTTGGCCAATAGTCCCATGTTGGCCAATAGCTCCTGGGATTCTGGGAGCTGAAGTCTCTCGGCCCTTAAAGGGGAAAGGTTGCCTACCCCTGCTTTATATCATCAAGCATTCTTATCTACCTCTCTCTTTTTCAGCCATTTGTGCTCACAAACAGCAGATGAAGCTGAGGTCTGGTGCCAGGAGGCAAGTATTGAAATGGGAAAGAATGCAAGGTTGGTGGGAGGGAGCTGTGAAATTTGTGGGCAAAGTATGGGTAACAAGCCGGGATGGGAACTAAGGATTGGACAGCAACTCCCAACATTTCTTATGATCGACTAGGCTGGCTAGAGCCGTTGAAAGTTGCTGTGCAACAACATCTAGAAGGATGCACAATCCCTACCCAGGCTGTAGAGGACAAATCCAGGATGTTGGCTTCTGTTCTATACAAGACAGAGCTGGAGAACAGGAGATATCTAGATAACCCTAGAGGAACAACATAGGGGGAAGTGGGGGTATGGGAACTGGGTGTAGGCAGAGTCTGTCTGAAAGTATTGCATGATTTCTGTCTACACCATTCATATTGGCTGTGGTATGCTAGGTAATAACACCCACAACAGGTATATTATTTATTTATTTTATTATTTATTAATTAAAATATTTATATCCTGCTCTGTATTAAAATCCTCACGGCATCTTAAAAATGACATTAATACAACAAGTTAAATACAGTCAGCTCTCCATATCCATGGATTATCTATCCACAGATTCAGCCATCCACAGCTTGAAGAGCTAAAAACATACTGGACATAATAATGAGTTAAAAACAGTTTTAAAAAATTTAAAAGTTTTAGAAGTATTTGGGATGAATTAAAAAGGCCCAAAGACCTTAATGAACAGCTTGGTTTTTACACGGTGCCTAAATGAAACAAGTGTTAATGCCAATCAGGCCTCCAAAAGGAGGGCCATCCACAATTGGAGTGCCATGGCTAAGAAGGCTATCTCCCATGTCTGAACACAGTGTATTCACTGTATATGTGTATATGTGCATACACACACGTGTGTATATATGAGCCTTTTACTTACCCATCTGCAAAAATCCCACTGACTTTCCAAACCCCAGCAATGTAGCTGGGTAGTTTTAGAATCTATACTTAATGTTCCTATTCTCCCTCCTCCCTATAGATGTCAATCTCTGTATTACTGTATGTCCTTCAACAGGGGACAAGCCAGTCTTGATGAAAATGGGTCTACTTCTGCCCATGCTGTTGAGTGGGAACCTGGGGTTCTGCCCCCAAATCTTTTCCTGATGGCACCACTGCTAAGTCCATCTATCTTTGTCATTGTACATTCCACTCGGCTCTGTAGTTCATGACTGGATGTCCTTCATCCCATGAGAAAAACTATTATTCCTAGTATATAGAGAGAGCTTGAGGGTGCTGAGGACTGTAGTCCAAAGAAGTGGTTTTCTCAAGTTCTGCATATAAATGGTGGCCTCCAAAAACCCTGCAAATAGAACTGTTATGTTTATATGTTTATTTTGTTAATAATAATAATAAATTTTATTTATAACCCGCCTCTCTGCATCGCAATCGTTTTAATGTTAAGTCTCTTGCCCTCTGGCTTTATATGTCAGCTTGGGTTGAATTCATGCCTTGGTATTATTAATTCATTTGTATTCTGTGGTTTTCTGGGTTCCAGAGGGCACTTCTATGCTAAGAGGAACAAGGCACGTATCTCCAATGGGACTGTGGCATCTCCAGCAAATCAAGATGGTAAGTTAATGACTAGCTAGAGAGTCAGCATTCTAGTAGTTCTATATTCTGGCTACCCATCTTATAACTATCTTATACAGAACAGCTGCAAAATTACTTTTGGATTGGTGTGTGTGTGTTAGGGCCTAAATCTTAATCCTAGCCTTAGAGTAGGCTCACTGAATGAATTGCTGAATGTATAAATCAAGACATATGTGAGTCCCATTGATTCATTAGGTCTACTCTATTTAGCATAAACAATTGGATTTAGGCTTCAGTATTCCTAGCACAGCCATCCATAGGTTGGAATAACTACATCCAGTGCCCCCTTTTCTATAGAGCCTTATTGCACTAGAGCCTTATTGCACTAGAAAAGAAAGCCGAAACAGAGCCAGAGAGTAGCACCTTTCTCCTTGTCTTACTGCGTGAGGTTGGTAGCTCTTCACGTTTCTTCCCATGAGAGACGGTCATCAAAGCATGTTTTTTGTTGAATGGATTTTTCCATCTAGATGAAAGACTTGCTTTGACAATTGTCTCCTGCAGGAAGAGAAGCAAAGAGCTACGATGTCATGCAGTAAGGCATGGAAAAAGGCTCTACTCTCCGGCTCCATTTCAGGTTTCTTTCCTAGTAAAACAAGGCTCCTACTCTCAGCTTTGCATAATATTCAGTCTAATGAAGAGTTCTGGAGAAAAGAAAGGCTTGCTCACCATTTTGTGCATTTTGTTTGGTCCCAGTAGAAGTATTGCTAAATAATGGATTTTGTCCCTGTTTGAACTAATATGGCTTTCTTTGTTTTTATAACAGACTGTTGCAGTCATCCTGATTTCTAGAACTTTTGTGCTAACTTCCTCATGCAGCTGCAGTTAGAGGCTTGGTTAAAATGCATGAAGGGCAACAACAAACCTTGTGACACCTTAAAATAGAGGCGGAGATAACTTGTAGCAATATTGATGCTTTTGGACCAACTCCAAGCAGTTCTAGCTAGTATGGCCAGTGGTCAAGGATGATGGATTTTTTATAGTAAAAAATATCTACAAAGCCATGGTTTCCCCACTACTGGCCTAATCATTTCCTATGATTACATCTATTCTATTAGATGCTTATATGCCTTATTCATGTGTTAGCATTTAAGGTTCTTTAAGTTTCATATTTCAATAATCTTTCACCCCAACCAACTCCAGGGACAGAGCAAGTGGATGCCTTCTCCTATGAGAATGTCCTGCCAGTTGTGGCTCCTGCAAGGAATGGCAGAAGGTTACTTCAGAAAGGAAAACTCTTACCCAATACCATCAACACAGAAGGTCTGTTCAGGTTGTAGGGGAATAGTGGGAGGAACAAGAACTGTATTTGTAGAAGTGTTTGTAAGGAGCACAAACCAGAATTATGGTGATAGCACTGAATCACATCACAGAGCCAGATGATATGTTATATGTGCTTTGAGTGGTAGGTTTTTAAAAAATAGCCATGGAGAGGTAGTTGAAGGTGACTGACACATTTGTACAGCACCAATCCAGTATGTATAGTCTATGACAGGGGTAGGCACCCTAAGGCCCGGAGGCCGGATGCGGCCTCCTGAGGTCTTTGGACTGGCCCCAGGCCTGTCCTGCCGCCGCCACCGCCACCCTCCATGATGATATTCATTATTGTTGTTATTACTTGTTCTTGGGGTTTTCTTGGCAAAATCTCCACAGGGGTTTTACCATGGCTTTTCTGGGGCTGAGAGAGTGTGCATGCATATTTATTTATTTATTTATTTATTAAAAATTATTTATTTATGGTGCTCCGGCCCCCCAATTGTTTGAGCGACAGCAACCCGGCCCCCGGCTCAAAAAGGTTGCCTACCCCTAGTCTATGACCATAAATAAACGATGATGATGATGATGATGATGATGATGATGATGATGCAGCTGAAGGACACCAGATTTAGACTGTGCTATTGGATGAGGATGGGGTATAGCAGTCTCCTTGTTGTGCTCTGAATGAGTCTTGCCTCCCAATGAAAAGACAATGTATCCACAGTTGCAATGGCTCTGTGTGTGTGTGAGAGAGAGAGAGAGATTCTAATTGGAATCCTGGATAGGGGCAAAAAGGAGCCCTAATCCAGCCCCCTCTATCCATTATTGCTGGGGATCAATGGCATCATGGGGGCTGGGTGCAGACTGCACCAAATGAGATCCCAAAGGAGAGGTTACACCCAGTTGGGCCCTCCCCGCTTTGGTGTGGGAGGAGCTAACATGCACACCTTTTAAGGTGAAACCCTCCACAACAGGTGATGCAATTCCGATTTATCACATCCTGATGCAATTCCAATTTACCTGCCTTATGCGATGAGGTTCCTAATCAGGAATTATTCTGTCTAGCATATGCCCGGGTGATGTTTAGTTGTCATTGAGTGTGACAGAGCAGCAGATAGTCAGAAGTGGTCTATGGGGCACATTCCCCTAATAAGTTCTCAAGGAGGAATACTATCGAAATGAGCAAAGGCTGTGAAATAGCTGCATTCATTTGTAAGACATGTCATGTTCTAAATATTTTTAAGTACTTAGGAATTTCCAGTTCGTGCAAATGAAAATCTGCAAGGGTGGGAAGGGGGGAGGAAACAGCAGACAAAAATGTACGTCTGTGGTTGGTCTTTTTAAATGTGGGCAGGAAGTAGAACTTTGCACAGGAAATGTTTAAACCTGTTTGAAGGGGAAGAAAAAAATCAACCTCCACTTCAAGTAAGGAGAAAATGAGTGTGGCACATGGCAATATAGGGCACCCTTCGTTGTGCAGAGTGCATGTCGGTGCAAGCAGCCGTAGTACAAGGGCTGTTACAACAGGCTCCTTTACTCCAATCCAGTGCTGTATTGCTAATGTTCATATGCAGAGCACAGTCCTGCACAAACAACAATTATTGGTAGAGGAGTAACATGGAAGAAGGAAGGAACTGTGGTCCAATTCACCCATGCAACAGCAGATGCAGTAAACTGTTCCTGAACTATTCTGCTTTAAGCCACAGGAGAATGAAATCTCATAGCTTAATGCTTCCAAAATAACACTCAATGACAAGGAGAAAAAATCCTGTGCACATAAAATTAACATGGGGGATGCATGAGAGCTATTTGCTGGATAAGCTAGTTTTCTATGCATAAGTGTTATTTTTGTTTCATTAACACAGAGAAGCATTGAAGAATGTCATCCTCCAATAGCAATGCAAAGTTGTAAAACTTAGGAAGCATTTTACCCTTTTATTTGCTCTTGTAGTGACTTTTTGGGACTATAGCTCCCAGAATCTCCAGCCAGCATAGTCACTGTGGGAATTCTGGGATGTTTCATCCAAAAACGTAATTTGTGTCATTGCAGTTCCAACATGATGTAGGCTACATATGAGCAACATTAGAGGCTGCATGCAGCTCCTTGATGGAACACCTGCATGGCAGGGGGATGGATTGGATGGCCCTTGTGGCCCTTCCAACTCAATGATTCTATGATCTTTGTTCAACCCATTGCTGATGGACTGTGATGAACAGGTCAAAGGTGCCCCCATGATGCGGGTTAGATAGTGTTGAAATGTGTGTACTGTGCTAGGAAACCATTATCTTTGTTCAACCAGTTGCTGATGGACTATAGATTGTGGATGAACTCCAATTCTGCTGTTTATCTTTCCAGTCTTTCTTTGTTGTTCTTTCATTCAAGGATCATTGTTCTGAGATCTGAGATGGAATGTCCAGGGAGACTGAAATGACCTGCCACCAGTTTTTGTGTATTCCTAATGTCTGATTTATGTCCATTTATTCTCTGGCATAAGGATTGGCCTGTTTGCTCAATGTAGAGTGCTGAAGGGCATTGCTGACATAGTTTGGCCTAAATCACATTGGAGGGTGAGCACGTGAAAGTCCCCCTAATATTGTGGGTCATGACATAAGGTCTTGTGATGACATTTCCTGAATAAATGTGTGGGTAGAGTTGGCATCCCGGTTTGTGACAAGGCTTTGTACCAGTGTCTACTTCTGTGTTGTGTGTCCTCCAGTAGGTAAGTACCTATTTGAGGTTTGGAGGGTGTCTGTAGATGTGTAAAAGTCTACCACAAAAGTCCTTGAAAGGGCAGCATTATTGTCCAGAATGGATTGTCAAAAATATTGTCCAGAATAGCCATACAATGTCAGCAATGCCCTTTAGCACCCTACATTGGGCAAACAGGCCAATCCCTATGCCAGAGGATAAATGGACATAAATCATGACAGAATGGCAAAATGTTGGCAAGGGAAGTTTTACTCTTCCCACATGCGGGGGAAGAGTGTATGCATGTATGAGAGAGACAGCAAGAAGAAAGCTGTGGCTGTGAGAGAGGAATGAAGAAGGGCAAGCCCAGGACACCCCAATCATGGGCAAGTTGCTCTCTACCCGTTAGTTCATGTGGACCACAGGAGAGAAATACACCTATGTGGGCTAGAGGTAGGAACTGTGAAGCCCTCCATATGTTACTGAACTGCAACTGCCAGTGTTCCTCTCTATTATCTATCTTGAACTGCTGAAATGTTTAATCCAACAATATCTGGAAGATTACATAATTCCACCTCCCCCGCCTCCTGGTATTGCACTATACAGTCAATCCTCTGTCCACAGATTCTTTATTCACGGATTCAACCATCCACAGCTTGACATTCTTCCAAAAATATATAAATTCCAAAACACAGATTTTGCCATTTTCTATAAGGTACACCATTTTACTATGCCATTGTATTTAATGGGGCTTGAGCATCCACGGATTTTGATATCCATGGAGGAGTCCTGGAGCCAAACCCCAGCAAATATCAAGGGCCCACTGTATTTTAAAATATCTATGGAGGGGTGTGCAGATTTAATAAATGCTAGCCCTGCATACAACATCAGAGCGTGCTCAAGATGGCAAGAGTTAGCTATGAGGAAGAACACAAGCTAGAAGAGGCTGCAGCAGTTTGCTTTTGCCTGAGCAGCCCTCTGTCCCCATTTCTCTTCTCATCCTTGCTGAGTTCATTGAGTGCAAACTGCTTTTGTACTCTGAAGTCAGTTTGCAGCAACTGAAATAAGCTGAGAACAAAGAGGGAAAGTGGAAGGAGGAGAAGAGCAGGTGGAACATTTTAAAAGCAGTTGAAAGAGTGGGACAACAGAGAATTAATTGGGATTGTCTCTGACAAATTTGAACAGTTGGACAGTATGGCCTTGTCTCCCAAATGAGTACTATCAAACTTGATGGACCTTTTCACTTTCTTCCTCCCCCTTTCTCTCCTTTCCCTCTCTTTCTCAGATGAAGAAGACTATGAGTGCCCTGACAGTGAAACAGAACACAAATCAGATGGTAATTTGGGGATGCTATAGAGAAACAGTTTGTAAAGTGACCTTTAGATCCCCTAGGCTACAGACTTATTTTGATTATCATGTATCGCAGTTAACAGCCCCCTCACTATTTATTCCACTTCAGCCATATAAATGTGGTATGTTCATGCCCTTGGTAAAACATTGTATATGCTGCAGATATGTTACAGTAGGAGGGCTGAGGAAAGTACAGTACAAGTACAAGGGGGCAAAAAAGATCAGACTTTTCATTAGTGGTACCCTATCCAAATCTCCCAGCATGACCTCTGTCTCTTTCATGTTCTGCACTCAACTTACCTATATTGGGATCCTCATATGCTGCTCTGCAAGGGGTGAAACACTTCCAATGATATTAAGAGGGTGGTAAGATTCCCACCACTGCTTCACAATTGAGCATAGCATGGAAAAGTGCTTTGCATAGCTATATGGAAAACTCCCCCATATTGGCATGTGTGTGTGTGTGTGTGTGTTATGTATGTATGTTAGTACAAATTAGAGCCCTTCAGTATCTAGAAGGCCACATGATTCCCACCATGATTCAAATGATATGAAAGGATATGACCTTCAACCACAGTCCAAAAAAGTGGAGCCTCAACTAAGGTGGATGTTGTGCATAGTGACCAGAAGCAAGGCAGATTGTTTAGTGGGGAAATGATAGCTTAACAGCAGAAGGATAAATGTGATGATAGCAAGGAAACATGATGTACTGGGTTGATAAAAGGCAAGCCTAATCATCCTATTCTTTTTATGCTTCAGATGATGAGAACTATGAGAACACCCAGGAAGAAGTGAAACAGGGAGAAATGGTTCTGAAAGGTGCAAACTCCTTGATTGTTACAAACTTTTATGCTCATGCTTCAGCATTGGTCTTTTGCAAAGGAAGACAGCTAGACTTTTCTTTCCTGAGCTTGGTGAAGAGAAAGACTTGTTACAGTGGGCCCTTTCTATATGCGGGGGATCCGTTCTGCTCCCCCCCAACACACACATATGGCAAATATCGCAGGACCTCAAGTCCCATTGAGTTCTATGGCTGTGCACTCACGGGTGCATGTGCCATTTTAAAGCCCCGGGCATGCCATGCGTGGAAGCTTAAGTCCGTATATGGCAAGCCCGCATAAGAAGCAGGCATGCTGTATTTTATGGACAGCTACTAAAGCATGCTGATTTTTGTGAGAAGGGAATTCTTATTTTAAGAGGGTTTTTTAAAATTATTGTAGGAATTCAAGGGTGTGTTAGAGTTAAAACTTTGAATCCTGGATTCTAAAGGAAGGAGAATTAACAGATAAAAGTACAGTCCAACCAAGGACATTAGATTGGGAAGTGGAGAGGATTTCCATGAGAGAGGTGTACATGAGGACAGAGGATGACATTGTGATGGGCTAAACAGCTTCACTATTAAATATTTGGGAAGGAAAGAGGCAAAGGGAGACTGGTTTGTGAGACAGAAGTTCTCTCCTTGTTATCAAGATGTAGAAGGCTAGAATTGGGTGAGGCATTGTTCATTTCCCCTTGTTTGTAGAGAGGCTCACTGCTAAAGAAGACTATCCCAAAGCAGTACATTGGTTCAGACTGAGAGTTTATGTGGGAGCTGGACTACAGAAGCACCACCTCTTGGGGCTCAGCCAGGCCTTGCTCCAGGCAGGCACTGAACTCTGTTAGTTTATTTCCGTTATTTATTATTTATAATTATGACCTGCCTTTCCTCTGAGTAGCTTATAGCTATGCCCATATCTCTCCTTCCCCAGTGTCACTACTTTGTGAACCAATTATAGCTGAACAAGAGTAAGGTCACCCAGTGAGTTTCATGTGCACTGGGACTTAGATCTGGATATCCCAAATTGCAGTGCAGCATTCTAACTACTACATCACACTAAGTGTCACTGGGCTTACCCCTCCTCTTGAATTTTTTTTACAAGCAATGGTTTCATGTAGATAGCCAGATACTTTGCTTGCCACCATGAAGCTCCTGCAGGCCATAAAAGCAGGAGTTTCATAGTAATCTGTCCAACAGGTTCTTCATACATGTTAATGGAATGTGGATTTCTGCAGAAATGTTGGCGTCCTACCGGTTGCTTAGTTTTCAAGCCTGCTCCCCTTCTCCCGGGGGAGATATCATGTTAATATTTTGGGCAGGGCTGAATCCTGAATTTTATACATTTGTCTGTACCAGAATTTCTCCAGTCATATTACTGTTTCACTTCTATACTCATGTATAAGGCAACCTCATATATAAATTTAGAGAAGGTTTGGGGGCCAAAATTATGGATTTTGATATGATCTGTGGATAAGTCAAGGGTAACACTTAAGGGCATGTAACAAAGGATGTAAAGGATGAAGCAAAGGAAAACAATGCCAAAGAACTTACAAAATTCCAGCAGACTTTAACTGTTTGTGCCCATATTAAAGACTGGATGGATGAGGAGGGAACTACAATAAATGTTGGCTGAGCAATGTGCAGAGGAGGTGACCAGGCATTGGTGGGGCTAAGAAAACGCACACGTATTAAAAAGAATGTAAACATAAAGCCAAAAAAAAAAAAGGCAACCTCATTAGCAGTGATTACAGCCTTTAACTTTAATGTGATAACATTGCCTGATTTTAACTAAGAAAAGCTGACAGCCATACACAAATATTCAAATCAAATATTTAACGCTTGATTCCTCAGTGCTGGAATAACCTCACTGGAATCCCCTTCTCTGAACAGTAGCGAAAGGCGACAACTGTTTGTCTTGGGAGAACCTAAAAGAAGCAATGACCCCACTCTACTCTCTTAGCAGTCCTTTGAGGAGAAGTGCCAAAAAGCCACTGCCACTGCCATTTCCCCACCCAGGCATTCAAAAAGGCCAGAAGCGGTGTTGTGTAGAGAGTGGAGAGCGGTTTGAGGGGGTTTTTTTAGGTTCTCCCAGGATGGACTATGTTCTTGCCTTCTGCTACTCTGTTCAGAGAAGGAGATGGGTGTGTGGGGGTGAGAGAGAGTCTCCCAGTTTCTGTACATATCCTCTTTTTCTTGTGAGACTTTATGAACCAACAACTGTTGTTCTTCCTTCCCCAGATGCTTCCCTATATGAAAATAACAACAGCAAGGTGAAATCTGGCTTTCACAATTGGGGCTCAGGTAAAAGAATGGGAAGTAGGAAATGTTCACCTGGGACAGAGAAATGCAAATGTCATGGCACTATACTGACCTCGTTTTCTGACCCACTGCTTTCTTGTGACCCACAGTTGATGCATGCTATGCTAATAAAAGCCCAGAGGCTCCCAAAATCCTGTCCCAAGATCCACTTGATGAAGGTAACATCAGGGGGTTGAAATCAAAATTGGGGCAACCCATTAAAGCAACATGCTTAGATATCTGAAAAGCAATTACTATATAGTAAATGCAGTATTCTTTATTCCAAGCCACACTGTTTATTCAAGTGAGGATATCTGCAATTATTATATGCTGACTTTGTTAACTCTGAGAGTTTCAACAACTTCCTTTGGGGAAGAGTGTTTACACTTCAAACCATGTCGGGAATAAATATCACTGGAACAATGCATCCTGGTTGGAACTGGGTGGTATGGAAGACAGGAAATGCTTGGGAGAGAACTTTGTTGAATTTGGCCTAGAAATAAGGCAGAAAACATTGTCATGGTAACATTTCCCTCAGTCATTTCACACTGACCTATAGTGCATATTATTGCCCCAGTGGCCTTCACTCCATCCCTGTTAACAGCCTTGCTTGTGGAAACTGCAGTCCTGTTATCACCAGCAAATAAATATTCAAATACTATCCACTTTCTCCTTTCCATCCTCCTATAAGCAGTGTCCAAAGGAAAATATCCTCAAAGGGGCTTGAAGGTATTGCTACTAGTGACAACACTCTCAAACAAGTGTATCCATCACTTAAAGCCACTGTGTTCCATTGGTGGTTGATCTCTTTGTGTTTCCTCAGCTAATGGTGAGAACTATGAGAACCTGGAAGAGGAACCCCCTGTGAACCCTGGTGCCATACGCCTGATAGCAGGTACTGCATCTAGAGAAGGGGAAATCCAGAGCATCTTCCTTGAGTCCTGCAAATCTAATGTGTGACCTCTCTCTATCATTTTCCATTGGCTTCCAAGAAATAATGTTATCTAGTGGTTAGAGGGTTGGACTAGCTTGAACTAGGATGGGTTCAAATCCTCATTCAAACATGCAGTTTGCTGGGGACTCTTTCAGCCAGACCTACCTCACAAGTAAGGCCTAACACACCACACTTTTATAGCACTATATATCCACTTTAACTGCTATGGCAACATCCTATGGAATTCTAGGTTCTGAAGTTTAAGGAAAAGCATTTAGAATTCTCAGCCAGAGAGCTCTTGGGCTTCACTAAACTACAAATCCCAGAATTCCACAGGACGTTGTTAAAATGGAATATAGCACTATAACAGTGTGGTGTGATAAGGGCAAATGTGGTTGTGAAGATAAAAATAGAGAGGAGGACCATGTGTGCTCATCTGAACTCTTTGGAGGAAAGGTGGGATATAAATGTAAAAAATATTACTTCAGTATATCTTGGTGCCGCTGCTACATTTTTATCTTGATACCCATCTAAGGACCTTATGGTAGCATACATAATCTCCTCCCTCCTATTTTATCCTGATAACCACACTATGATGTTGATTAGACTGAGAAGAGGAGACTCATCTGGGGTCACGCAGTGAGCATCGTGTTTGAGTAAAGATGTAAAACAGGAACACCAACCTGTCAGACAATATGAAACCCTATCTGCTATACCATACTGGAAATAAAACAGAGACAGTGGGTGGGTAAGTGCATATCAGGGTTAACACTGGGTGTATCTACATTTGTTCATCTAACATTGGTTTAGCAGTCACTTTCTCTCCTCTGTGACACTGTGGGAACTATAGTTTTGTGAAGGGAGGTGTAGATCTCAATGAGAGAATTCATGGCACTCATGCTAAATTGAATTCCTAGAATTTTTTTGGTATAGAATCTGTTTGTGGCATAGATAAATCCTCTGGAAGGTAGAAGGAAGCAATATTCAAGGGGATAATGGTGTTGCTGCCTAGAGCAAGCTGACAAATAATATCACACTACACTGTTATAGCTCTATTATTCCACGTTAACTGCTATGGCTGCCTCTGGTGGAATCCTGGGATTTGCAATTTGGAGAGGGGCATTTAGAATTCTCAGCCAGAGAGCTCCTAGACCTCACTAAACCACAAAACCCAGAATTCCACAGGAGGCAGCCATAGCAGTTAAAGTGGAATAATAGCACTTAGTATAACACTTATACTATAGCACGTAGTATAAGAAAGCTAGGTGCTAAACAAGTTGCCGGATTCTTTCTGCAGAGCACTGAGATCTTCATTATTAACCAAATTGGCAACCATCTCGCTCCCCCTTTAAAAACAAGCCCACTTTTTAAAATGAGCTAAACACTAACATATTTCAATAAAACTACAACAGAGAATTTCCATGCAAAAGCCTCCCCCTGCCCCAAAACCTACTAACTTCATGCAAATAGCATGGAAACAAGCTAAGCTTTACAGATGTGTCTCTAGGACAGGAGTCACTTTTAAAAAGACACTTAATATAATCCCTCTATGAGTACCTTCTTATGTTGGTAATCCCCTGGCCATGGGGTTACTTGGAAGCAACTGCAGGCAGCTGTGAACACTACTTTACAATTCTCATAATGTCCTGGGATGTCCAGCATGGAATTGTCTGGGGCATTGTGGTAGTTTTCAGATAGTGGCTCATAAGCACATGCTGCCTGGCCAATGAACAATGCCATTGTGCTCAGCCTGGGTACTGAGTCCAAATTGGTAACTGTCCAAAGGTTCTGAATACTGGTGCTATATCTCCCTCTTTGAGAACTGGGCCATCCGTGAAGCTTCTTCTCTCTGATGTATATCCTATCTAGTTTAAGGAGACTATCACATTAGGATATAACGCAGATTACCTGAGCTGTCTTAGGGCCTTATCACATGGGGTCTGAAGCAGAAGGTATCCAAAGGCAATCCAAAGCTAATACGTTTTTCCTTTCCTTGTGTCCACACATTATCCAAAGGCAATCCAAAGCTAATACGTTTTTCCTTACCTTGTGTCCACACATATCCAAAGGCAATCCAAAGCTAATACGTTTTTCCTTTCCTTGTGTCCACACATTATCCAAAGGCAATCCAAAGCCAAAACGTTTTCTTTCCCCATGAACCGAAGTCAAAGGGGATCTTTTGACATTCGGTTTTTTGGGGAAGTACAAGGGCTGGGAGGGCGAGATGCGGAAGGGAGCCTCCGCCGCCGCCTCCTCCGCGGCCAGAGCCGCCTCTCCGCCGGTGCCTTGCGCTGGCTGGAGGGCTGGCAAGTGCCGGAGGAGGGCGAGGCGCGGGAGGGAGCCTCTGCCGCCGCCTCCTCCGCGGCCAGAGCCACCTCTCCGCCGGTGCCTTGCGCTGGCTGGAGGGCTGGCAAGTGCCGGAGGAGGGCGAGGCGCGGGAGGGAGCCTCTGCCGCCGCCTCCTCCGCGGCCAGAGCCGCCTCTCCGCCGGTGCCTTGCGCTGGCTGGAGGGCTGGCAAGTGCCGGAGGAGGGCGAGGCGCGGGAGGGAGCCTCCGCCGCCGCCATCTCTGCCTCCTCCAGAAAGGCCACGGAAAGGCCACGGAAAGACTGCGCAGGTTAGTCACTTCGGTTTGTCTTCACTTTCTTTTCGCTTCCTGGCCAGCGTTTGATAAGGCCCTTAAAATTAGAAGCAGGTGGCATCCTGATATTATCAGACACATTTAGCCATTGAAATCGCTGCCCAGATGCAGCCCGGCTCCATCGCCGGTCACGGGGGCGCTCCTTGCCCTTCTTTTGCAAGCTGGGAGTTTTTTGGCTTGAAAAAAATGGCTGCTGGAGCACACCTCTAAGTGGCAATGGACTCGGGCTGCACCCGGGTGGTGATTTCAGCCACTAAATGCATCTGATAATATCAGGATGCCACCCGCTTCTAATTTTAAGCCAGCTCAGGTAAGCCGCATTATAACCTAATGCAATAATCTTCTAACTTTGGTCAGTGAGCAGCAGCATCCTAAGCACATTTATTTGGAAGTAAGGCTTTCCAGATTTATTAAGTGCCCAAGTAAGTGGGCATAGGACTGCAGCCTTAGAATGACCTCAGTTTCCTTTTGCTTAGGATTAATGGAAGGAAACAGCTGTAAAGTTTAAAAAAAAAGGGTTATTAAATTTATATCCCAATTTTCTTCTAATGAGCTCAAAATGGCTCTCCTCCTAGTCAGTCTGAGCCATTTTGAGCTCATTAGAGGAAAATTGGGATATAAATTTAAGGAACTTTAAATTTAAAATGGCATTGACTGCTATTGCCTATCTCTGCCCCAGGTTTACGTCTGCACTTGTCTCTGGACCCTCCCAGTGATAGACAGGATGGTGTCAGTGAAACTTCTACAGGTATGCATAAAACATAGCTACTTCTTTGAATTACAGGAGGAAAGTAATCTTAGTCTGAATCTACACAGGCTAAATAATGCATCCTTACCTTGATTTCAGTCCTGTTGGAACACACTGTGGGCCTTTGCAGACTTCCAGAAATAGTGCAAATTGAGTCCACTTTAAGGATTAGGGTTAGTTCTAGGGAATCATGGGAATTGTTTTTTTTTTTCCTGAGACATTGAGCCTTCTCTGTCAGAGAGCTCTGGTGCCACAATAAAATACAGTTCCCATGATTCTCTAACCCTTAAAGTGGACTCAATTTGCACTATTTCTGGCAGTGTGCAAAGGCCCTGTGTTTCTCTTCTTCTGATGTGAAAACACTCCTTTTTGATGTCTGAGAGCTTTAAGAAGATTTTTAAAAACTTCTAATTTACTCCACTGTTTTTGGGAAGAATTGCATGTTGAAAGCATGTGGCTGGACCCCCAAATTTGGATTATGGCAAAAAGATCACCCCCAAGGACCGCTTAAAAAAAAAGAAGATATTGAATGGTCCTGGCACTTTGTGGGGTTTAGGAGTCATACGTAGATGTCCCAAGGGCTGCATGCTACATTTTGCCCACAGTGGCCTCAGACCCACCAGAAATGTTCTCTGCTTCCCCCTGCAAGACCATTTTGATCTATGGAGCTACATTTTTGTCAGTCTTGACCATTGCCATTGCCAGAGAAATGCACCCTCAAAGATTGCATCCTCATAGGACCTTATCACATGGGGTCTAGAGCAGAGCTAATCCAAAGGGTACCTGCAGCTAATACATATTATTTCCCCGTGTTTACACACGACGCTGCCCTAGAACACGGAGCTAATCTGTATTGTTTCCCCGCGTGTACACACGACGCTGCCCCGAAACTCCACAGAACCCGAAGCTAATCCGTAGCGAGTAGGGAGATTTTGACATTCGGTTTGTTGGGGAAGTACAAGCGGAGCCTTCGTATTCATTGCGCAATGGTGGGCGGGGCGGGGAAGCAGGGAGAGCTCTCCCAAGCAGAAAATCCCGGCGAGGGGAAGGGATTGGCGAAAGGCAAACCGGATTGAGAAAGAGGAGGAGAAGGAGAGGAGGAGGGAAGAGGGAGGCGATCTCTCTCTCTCCATCTCTCTCGCATTTTTCCCCACCAACACCCCTTCCCTCCTCCAGTCCTCCAGCCCTCCTCCTCCTCCTCGGTCCCCTTGGCTGCCTTTCCTCCCGACTCCTTCATCCCATCCTTGCCATCCACAGAAGCGCCTTCTGCGACGCTGGCTTTTTGGGTGGCGGGAAGGGAGAGAGAGAGAGAGAGAGAGAGAGAGAGAAGAAAATGTGTGTGTGTGTGTGTTTTCCTTCTTCCCACGTGAACCGCATCCCGCGGCGCCTGATTGCTAAATCCCCTTTGGAGCCTTCGTATTCATTGCGCTATGGCCGCCAGGGCGAAATTCAGTTCGTTTCGGTATAGAACTGAATTTATTCTCACTTCGGTTACTTTTCTGTTACTTTTCGCTTCGTGGCCAGCGTTTGATAAGGTCCATAGTCAGGTAGCAGACCTTTCAATTTTGTCTCTGTTTGGTAAGTGGCACTGTTTTTCTTCCTTGAAGTCAAAACAAAGACTACATTTTGCATCAGGGATGGGATACTGTGGCAAGTTCAGGCCTCAGTTTCTTGCCCCTGGAACTCTGTGGAGGGCCATGTAGACCACCAAAAAGAACACCAAGACCAAACAGGAAGCGTCTGATTTTAAAAAATAATAGCAACGTTAAACAGTGCAGGGATGCTTGCAAAATATTTAAAGGATGAATCATAGAATATATGAAGAGTCACCTCAGGATTTTCAGGAGACAGTTTGCCTTTTCTTTTCTTTTTCTTGCTAGAAATAGGACAGCCTAGGAGGTGTGGGACAGCAAAAGCTGCCTTTGAGGCCCACCTGTGACCCCAGAGGCACATTTTGCCCATCCCTGTTCTAGATGGTAGGGAATTTCCCAAAAGGCCTGTGTAACTCCAGAATCAGGCCCCCAATCACGCCTCTTATATCTGATATCAATTTAATATTAAAAGGGACGCCAAGGTGAGTGACCTGTAAAAGCACCCCCACTGTGGAAACCTGGCCATACCATATTGGGAAATCCTGTTGGCTCTAGCAAGGGAAGAAGCAAGAGCACCCACCATAATGAGATCACCCATAGACATCAGCATAATCCCTTTTGCTATAGAGGGCAATGATGAAATTCTGGCCGAATAAGGTGACTGTGCACACAGAGACAAAGGGCTTTTCCCCAGCAGAAGGAATTTTCCTTTATCTAAGATATGCACACCAATTGTCTGAACATTTCCTCAGTCTCCTGACCATTCTTCTCTCCTGGGAACACCATTTAGCAGTGAGGTAATCCATTCATTCCGAGATTACTGCTCGGGACATGATTTTGAGTATATAGACCACCACCTAGACCAGGGGTAGGCAGCCTGTCCCCTTTAAGGGCCGAGGGACTTCAACTCCCAGAAGCCTCAGCCATGTTGGCCAATAGCTCCTGGGATTCTGGGAGCTGAAGTCCCTTGGCCCTTAAAGGGGACAGGTTGCCTACTCCTGACCTAGACACTAGCAATTTGGTCTAGTCGGAAACAGGACATACACTCTGTCTGACTTCTGCTAGATTCCTCCATAAGCTGGTTGCCCCACTTGCCGCAGAGGCTATTGAGCCAACTCCATTCCGGACACATATTAATTGTAACCAAGCTTCAGGATTGGTACAGTAACATGATTAGCAAGGCCTCCACTTTTCCCTTTTTCCCAGCTTTGCTTCGTTAGTTCTTGTGTAAATGTGTGAGAATATGTGTGCATGCATGTGTTGGTTCTTTTATTAATAAAACAACAAAACCTATTTGGAATTGCCTCTGGAGTTCTGTGTGATTTGGAACTGTTATAAAAAGAGTTAATATCTCAGGCTGAATGTTGCTGCAGCCAAATTAATTAATTCCCCTATTAAATTGATGGGTGCCTTCCCAGGACCCCAGCTTTTTGGGTAACACCTATGTTGAGAACAAACATACTACGTTGTCATTCTCCAGGTAAATAAACTCTCCAGATAAATAAACTCTCCATTTGTGTGGGACCCAACTCTGTAGTATGCTTGGCATAAATTAATCCAGCCCTGTCTGAATTGGTTCTGCTTTTTCCTGACTCAGGCTCCCAGTCCTATGAAGAGATGAATGGGTCATTGTCCCACACTGCTACCAAGCCTCTTCATCTGCACCCCAATACAAGCAATGAGGAAGGTGAGTGTTAATCCTCCAGCAGTTTGAGAACAGAGGTACCCCAGGTCTCCACATGGTTTCTGTATTAGAAGGTTGCTGAATTAGAAGGTGGGGTGTGGGTGCTAATGGCCAGGTCTCCTAATCCTATTCTTTTTGTATGAGTAATACTGTTACCAGTAGAAGCAAGAAGAACCAAAGCCAAACCTGCAGGGAAAGTAATAAAACAGAATGGATGGGTTTATAATCCCTAGTAAGTGTTACCAAGTTTTCAAAAAAGCAATAAGGGACAGTTGAAATTCATGGCAAGCAGGGTTGACAGTCAGGAAGCAGCTATTTAAAAGTTGTGTTTTACCCAAATATCAAATTGAAGTATTGATTTCAGTTAAGTTAACCATGTGTTTCTCTATAAACTTAATTTTCATAAATTATATGATGCACACATTTCTGTCTTTATGAAGAGCTTGCACCCCAAAATACAGGTTTTTGGCATCTTGTTCAGTTTATATAAAAGGAAAAGCTTTCTGATCCTCAAATATCCTTTATAATAAAAGACACTTGCCAGCCTTAAAAGGGACAAACTTTCCAACCCTAAAATAAGGGCTATCCCTTACAATATAATAAGGGACACCTGGCAATTCTACCAATTGATCATGCTAGCCAACTCTTTTTCTTTGCAGAGTTCCTTGGCCTTTTTAATAGCTGCATGCATGCCAATGCAGAAATCTAGCAGGTGAAGAACATTTGATCACTACAGTGACTTATGGCGTTCCCACAAATGTCACTGGTTTTCTTAGGCAATGAATATTCAGAGGTGGTTTTGCCACTTCCTTCCTCTTAAATATAGCCTACAGCACCTGGTATTTGTTGGTGGTTTCCTACCCATGTACTAACCACTGCTGACTCTGCTTAGCTTCCAGAATAATACAGGATCTGGTGCCTTTAGGGTTTTTAGGCCCTTGTACTCAGCAGAAAAAGCAGCACCTTCATCGCTTATTGTCAAGGGGAGAAGATGTTGACAATGGTATAGTTTGTGGATACCTCTAGTTATTCTTATTTCTGTAGGTCTTGTTCAAGAAATTGTGATTAAGAGATTAGTTTATTTCTAGCCAGGTCTCCTTTACAGATGCTGATTCATATGAAAACATGGAAAGCCCCAATGGCTTCAATTCACGGCATGAAGGCAGCTTGGATCCATGTGGGGAAGGTAATGTCGGTGGGACTGGAAAGTGCCAATATTGTACAGCTACGCATTTTTGGTTTTTCAGATCCATTTACTTTCATGTCTGTCTTTACACCCACAGGTCTAGAAACTTTGATTTTTTTTAATGAAATAAAATTTAAGATTCTCATGTTGCTGAATTTTGTGCCCAATATCATTGCCCACATTGGCACGGAATGACGACCAGTGAGAAACCCAAGTAAAAACAAATGGCTGTAGCACTGGATTTTTCTCATCCATTTCATTGTTGTTTCCATCTTGTTCTTTGTTTCTTCCACAGGCATGGCCTTTGGATCCCCATGGCAACATCAGTCCATTCCTTTAAATTTTGATCTTCGAGGGGGGCGACTATGCTCAGACTAGAACTAGAGAAAGCATGGGGACAGTTGACCCTTTGCAATTCCTCTCTCAGGCCAAAACACTTTCACTCAAAATTTGGAACAATGCCCTGGATTCCCTTGGACTAGAGGACAGTAATGGGTACTTCTAGAATGCTAGAACAAGAGTCTGTAAAATTGGACTTTTGGGTTTTTTGACTCAAGCAATGGAGCACCAAGGGAACCCCATACATCTCAATGGGAACCATAAGGGTTTGGCTGGAGACAAGCAAATAATTCTGTTTTTATTTTTGGAGAACTAAAACTGGGTTGAAGAATAAAAGGGACATCACTTTCTTTTGTATAAATCAACTTTTTTTGGGGGGGGGGGAGTCCCACAATAACTTCTGGTCAAATGGTTTTGTTTAAAACCATGTAAAAACCTGTTTATAGGTGAATCTAGACCAGGGTAAATATTTGTGGCCTTCCAAATGGTGGTGTTGAACTACAACTCCCGTCAGTTCTGGGCAGTATTGCCAGTGGTGAGCAATTATATGAATTGCAGTCCAGAAGCATTTGGAGAGACATGGTTGTCCACTCTAATCTAGTAGATAGTCAATGATTTGAGTGGAGACCCTGTTATGTTGTACTCATTGGTGATATGTACAAAATTTTGCTCAGAGAATCAAGCTCAGGTGCAACCAGTTTTTCTTACTGACAGAATCAAGCTATGCAAGGTGCTGATTGGCCAGCTCATTATGAAGTTATAATTCATTATAATTATGACATTATCTTTCCCCAATCCAGCTGGTTGTACTGAGTGCGGATTGGTTGTTCTCCATAATATTCATTAAACAATATTCCCTATTCTTGGTCTCGAGCACCATTTCAAGTAAAAAGAAGTTGGCTTTTGTTTTGTTTTTTGAAAGCATTTCTGAATCAGCATTTAGCCCAGTAAACATGTGTCATGCATGACATTTTTAAAAAGGCAAAAGTCACATGGGATTGTGCTGAAGAAGGCCAAATCACCCTTATAATCAGGAATTGTGTATATTAAATTTTGGAAGGGCAGGGTTGCAAGGAATGCAAACTTCTGCATAACAGAAAAAGAACCTGCAGGTTTGTACTGTCATCAGAACAGGCAGTAGAGACAAAAGTAGGATTACTATGGCTGCATCTGTACTATAGAAATAATGCACTTTGATACCACTTTAACTGCCATTGCTCAGTGCTGTAGATTCTTTGGATTTGTAGTTTGTTGCGGCACCAGAGCTCTCTGACAGAGAAAGCTAAATATCTCACAAAACTACAAATCCCAGAATTCTCTAGCATTGAGCCATGGCAGTTATAGTGGTGTCAAACTGCATTATTTCTGCAGTGCAGATTCAGCCGATATGTACTTTGTGACCTCTCTTTCAAACTACCTTCAGCTCTCAGGGCAGGAAGAAAGGAAATAGGATTGCCTGCCTCCACCTTTTGTTTACTGTTTTCATTCTAGAATATGTCTGTATATTTTTTGTAAGGGAACCAGTAACCCTATGGATGTTTACTGCAATCTCTTTATTTCTCTCATTGCAGTTTGCTTTGGCAGATCCCATATCCTGTAAAATAAATTTTAAAAAATTACACTGTATTATAGGTTGTCTTCTGGTTTTCATTTGTTTTGGGGCAAAATGGTCAAAACTTTGAAATGTTTTCTAACATTTTCATCATCTTCTGGTTACTTGGGCTTCGGTATAGTCAACAGGCATATTCTTAAATATGGAGATTTCAGGATTTTTAACATGGAAGAATGACCAGATAGCTTAATTTAGGGTATTTTATGGGTGGTGGGGGGGGGGAGAAGAACCTAGTAAGTATACATAAACACACACATGCACATTCCCCATAGGGAAGAACATAGACTTTTCTAGGTATATAACTTATATTCACTTTAGCAACCATCACTTCACTTTTCTGAAGAAACCGAAATTCAAAAGATCTCAGATCATCCCGCTTTCTTTCTGAGCGACGTCGTGTGGAAACACGGGAAAATAATACATATTAGTTCGGGATTTCTTTGGATTCTGTCAGGATTGGGCCCCGTGTGATAACGTCCTTAGAGACACCATATAGTTATGCAGGTAAGGAATTACCATTTATATCACACAGACAGCATCTGCACTGCAGAAATAATGCAGTTTGACACCAACTTAACTGCTATGGCTCAATGCTATAGAATCCTGGGATTTGTAGTTTGTTGTGGCACTAGAGCTCTCTGACATAGAAGGCTAAATGTCTCACAAAACTACCATTCCCAGAATTACATAGCATTGAGCCATGGCAGTCACAATGGTGTCAGACTGCATTATTTCTGCAGTGAGGATGCAGCCATAATCTGACATTTGTAGGATGCAGCCATAATCTGACATTTGTAAGGAATTTCTGTTTTATATAGTATCGACCAATTCATACAGACTTGCATTTGTCAGGAATGCTTCATGTCATCCACTTTATTTCTAGCAGACATATCTATATACAGTGGTACCTCTACTTACAATGCTTCTTCTACCGAAAAATTTGACTTATGAAACGCGGAAGAGTACTGTGCATGCGCAAATGCGTTGTGACCACCATTTTGATGTCCAAAATGGCGGCTGCAGCAAGCGCAGCCGAAAACATGCCCCGACGGCGGCGAGTGGCGGCGGCGGCAGCGGCAACCTACAGCCTGGGCCAGTAAGTCCGGGGCCCGGGGCCTTAACTGGCCCCCGGGCCGTAGGTTGCCAGTCCCTGCCTTAGAGTATTTATCAGCTAGGAACATCTTCAGCAACATAACACTATCATATATAGATAGGTCACATCATCAGATGCATCCTATGATATGAGATGCAGACTGTATAAGTTTATGCCAAATAAAACTTATTAGATCTCAAGGGTTCTATAACTCTTTCTTTCTTTCTCTCTCTCTCATGCAACAGACTAATGCAGCTCCACCCCTCCAAACAACAAAGGAAGTGTGTGGGAGTGGAGTAGGAATCAGGCATGGCTAAACAGAAGAACGTGTGGTTATTTTAATTATGTATGTTAATGAGAAATATGATAACTTTATTGTACAGCAGGAGTGGGCAACTTTCAAAGATGCAGGGAGCCTTATCTATCTGCACCCAGGGACCTTGAAGGACTGGCCACTGCCTCCATTTTTGCTCCAAAAGGCCAATCACACCCTCTAGGGCAGTGCTTCTTAAGCAATATGCCATGTAGGATATTCACCCCCAACATGCTAGAGACCAGCACCCTGTTTGTGCCCATTGACTACTAATATTTCTTTCTTTTCTGGAAACTCACCATGGATCAAAAGCCAATAGCCCTCATGCTAGCATGAGTCCCTGGACCGCAACTTTCAGTGACACTGCTCTAAAGAGCACAATTGGTCATTTTTCTATATTTCACCCATCCCCCATTTATCCTCTGTTTAATTGTTGGTTTTGAAAAGCCAGATGCCTAAAACAGATTGCTCCCCTCACCCAGATAAGGCAAACTGGCCTCTCAGGATCATGAGATAGGAGCACAATTGATACAGTCACCCTCCACATTTGTGGGGGTTAGGGGTGGGAGACTCCTGTAAAAGTGGAAAAACCACAAATATGTTAGCCTCCTGAAACATGAATGATACAGAGTGCTCTCCCACCAAGAGTACCACCTGTACCTCTCTTTGCAACTTTGCAACACACAACTTCCTCCACATTTCCAAAGTGCTTCCACTTTCAATCTGATGTTAGAAGCAACATTGTACCTTCCCCGCTTTGCCACACTTTACATTCTTCTCATTTCCAAAATCTTTCCATTTTGGATCTGATATTTGCAGCTACCACCACAAAGGATCCACAAAGGGAATGTATAGTATTGCTTTTGTCTGGTCAGGAGAGAGGAGGAGAAGGAGGAGTAGGGGAGAGAATTTGGATCCTCTCTGGTGGTGGCTGCAAACATTGAAGTTAAAGGGAAGGACTTTGGAAATGAGGAGGATACAAAGTTTGGCAAAGTGGGAGGGAGAGGGGAGGATGTATGGTGTTGCTTTTGACTGGCTGGGAGGGAGGGTGAGGAGGAAGGGTTGTGAAGAGGTTGACACTTGTTAAGCAGCAGCTACAAAGTCACAAATAGTCAAAACTGCAAATCTGAAACCCATGAATGTGGAGGACCAATTGTATTTGGACCAACAAAAATTGTGACATGTAAGTGCAAGAATTAGGGCTGCATGAAGTCTACAGGCTGCATTTTACCTATCACTGTTGTACAGTCCCCCTGCCTTGTTCGAATTGTGTGTGTGGATTCCCCAGATTACACTGACTTATTCCACTAACCCAATGTATTTCCACTATTTTTTCATTCCAATAAGATACACTAAAGAGAAGAGTGTTGGATTATAGTTTCCATACATGATAGTCAGTTCCCATGGCCATGCTGGTTAGCACCGATGGAAGGGAGCTGGGATGTCTGGAGGGCACGAAGTGGTAATGCCTGCCATAAAGGATAACACAAAGCTTAGCTGAGTTTTTTATTTTGTTTTTAAGCACAGTTTCCAGACACACACACACACCCCATTCACCATGACTCTTGGCAGGGGTTGGGTAATTCTTGGAACTGTGGTCCAAAAAAGCAACTTTTCCAAGTTCTGATATAGGGTCACGTAGTCCTCCAGATGTTGGACTCCCAAGTCCCATCATCCCCAGCTAGCATGATCAATGATCATAGGTAATGGGATTTGTAGCTTAGCAACTTCTGGAGGGCTATATATTCTCATTCTTGGGCTAGAATGATGATAGAAAAGCTCCTGGAATAATAATTCTGTTTTGTTAAATGCTGAGCAGGGGTGGGGAACATGTGGCTCTCGAGATGTTGTTGAACCTGAGTCTTAGCCAGTATGGCCAAAAATAAGAATGGTGAGAGTGAAGAATCCAACAATACCTGGAAGTCCATGTGTCTTTTATGCCTCTAATGTGGAGCCAATGTGAGTATTCAAGGTTCAGCAAGTGAACAATCAAGACATTGGGCTGCTGGTGATGATTTAAAGTTATTTTATATTGTTTTTAGTTTTCTTGTTTTATATTTATGTTCCCCACTGTTCTACTCTAAGTTGCAACTGTTTGCAGTTCCAAGTATCTCCAATGCCAAACATGGACACCGCCTTCTATAAGATAAGTAGTTTATTAGTAGTGAATGACGCAGCACATGGTACACAACAGATAAGCACTACAGCCCTTTCACTGATGAGGTTCAATGCCCTCATAGCCAATAGTAGAACTGAGCTCCAAATAACTAATTCTACCCAGACTATCCCTGGCCAGCAAGCCAGTTGCCCATGGCTGGTTATAGGGAACCCTAGTTTACTCCCTGCAGAGTGAGACAATGAAAGAAGAATTCCCTAGGGTGATATAGTGCAGAAGCAAACAAAGAAAAAATGGTGTGCACAAGCATGACCCACCTTTTGCAAAAAGAGCAAATTCACTTCCCCAGCCTGTTTCCAAACTTCCTATCTTTCCCAGCCTCAAAATGCCAAGCTAACACAAAAGTCACTAAATACAAACTAACCATTTGTATACCATGGGACAGCTGTTAAATGTTCAACCATGTTTCCAACAAGAACTCCAAAACCCATCTGCCTGGTGGCAAAGGTAAAATTTACTACATCCACTCCATGAATGTGAAGTGACAGGCAGGTTACAAATTCAAATATATCGTATATACTCAACTTGACTTACATATATACTCATATGTAAGTCAAGGGCAAATTTTGGGGCTGAAATTAAGGATTTTGATATGACCCATAAAACTTAGGGGCATATAGTAAAGGATCTAAAGGATGAAGCAAAGCAAAACAATGACAAAGGACTTATACAACTCCAGCAGACATAGCTCTTTGTACTCTCTCTTAAGGCTAAAATGGATGAGAGAGTAGAGGGGATTGGTGCTTCCAGGACCGATTAGACTCTTACCTTTCACCAGGCGATGGTTCCTTCTTTTAAGTAAGAGTTAAGATGCAGTACTTACATTGATCCGTGAATAAATCGATTCTGGTTTTATGGGTCAATTTTTGACCTAAATTTCTAGACTTATACACAAGTATATATAGTAGAGATGGTTAAGAGGGGATATGATAGCCCTGTTTAAATATTTGAAGGGATGTCATATTGAGGAGGGCGCTAGCTTGTTTTCTGCTGCTCCAAAGAACAGGACCCGGAACAATGGATGCAAGCTGCAGGAAAAGAAATTCCACCTAAACATTAGGAGGAACTTCCTGACAATGAGAGCTGTTCGACAGTGGAACACACTCCCTCGGAGCGTGTTGGACTCTCCTTCTTTGGAGGTCTTTAAACAGAGGCTGGATGGCCATCTGTCGGGGATGGTTTGACTTTGAGTTCCTGTATGGCAGGGGGTTGGACTGGATGGCCCTTGGGGTCTCTTCCAACTCTATGATTCTGATTCTATATAAAGACTGCCCTAGACTAAGTGATACTTATTCTAAGTAAGGCTGCTTCTAATATTGTGAATTAAAAGACAGTATACAGCTGTTTCATCTTCTCTTTAGTATATCTTGTTGGAATGAAAAAGTAATGGAAATATATAGGGTTATAACTGGAATATGTCAGTATCATCTGGACATGCATACATACACATACACCATAGATTCAAACCCTTCATGCATAAGATCCCACTACATCCCCTCCAGATTAGAGGTCTCAAATGGAAATTCCCATATTGATCATCTGCCATCCTGCAGATTTTTCTTGGTTCTTGCCCACTCATCCATCCCAGGGAACATCTCCACTTTGTGAGATGGGATGGGAGGGTGCAGACCAAAAGGGCAGGAATGGCTCTTCTAAACATCTTCCAACATGTTGCAGGTGAAAATCAAAACACATGTGGCCAAGAAATATTAACAGGTGGTCAATATAGTAAAAAGTACTGAAGAACAGACAAGCTATGAGAGGTTGCAGCAGCTTGCTTTAGCCTGAGCCTGCTGAGAAGGGCAAGATTCTGCTTCTTTCTCTCCCTGTTGGGTTAATTTAATGCAAACTACTTTTGTACTTTGAACTCAGTTTGTAGCAATTGAAGTACAGTATTTTCTGGTGTATAAGACTACTTTTTAACCCAGGAAAATCTTCTCCAAAGTCGGGGGTCGTCTTATACGCCGGGTGGCAGAGGAGAAGGAAGAAGGTGTGGCGGGAGGTGGGAGGAAGAGAGGAAGTCCAGGTCAGAGGGGGAGGAGGGGGGGGAGGAAGAGGTGGCGTGAGGCAGGAGGAGGAAGCAGCAGCGGATAAGAGGTGAACCCCTATCCTGAGGTTTTCTTGGCAAGACTGGTTCAGAGGAGGTTTGCCGTTGCCTTCCCCTGAGGCTGAGAGTGTGTCACTTGTCCAAGTTCATCCAGTGGGTTTCATGGCAGAGTGGGGAATCAAACCCAGGTCTCCAGAGTGGTAGTCCAACACTCAAACCACTACCATGCTGGCTCCTATTCCCATGTACTACCTATGAAACAATTGCAGAATTTTTTGTTGTTCTTGTGTGTCTTCAAGTCCTTTCCGACTTATGGCAACCCTAAGGCAATCTTATCATGGGATTTTCCTGGCATGTTTCTTCAAATGGGGGTTGCCATTACCATCCTCTGAGGCTGAGAGTGTGTGACATGCCCAGGGTCACTTACTTGGCCACAAATTGTACATACCCCAGAATGCATCACCTAGCATATTGGCAGTCCTTTCCCCCCAACACTTTCTCATTTTCTCCCATTGGAAGAGGGGTTGTCTTATACGGCGAGTATACCCCAAACTCTATATTTTAACTGGAAAGGTTGGGGGTCATCTTATATGCCCAGTCGTCTTATACGCCGGAAAATACGGGTAAGTTAAGGACAAAGGAGGAAATGAGCAGAGGGGAAAGAAAATGGGACATTTCAGAAGCAGCAGAAAAAGTGGAATAACAGGAGAAATCACAACCGTCCATCAAAACAGGATAGTTTGGGAGAGTATCTTCTAATGAAATGGTTCGCCCCATCACCATATATTTATATGGCACCATCCGCATGCATGAGACTTTACAAAGGGCTGATCTCTTACACCAGGGAACTTGCAATCTAAAATTTGGCAAGAAACAGAAAAGGGGTGTTGGGATTGGAAACAGAAATAAACTGAAGGAATGTGTGGTTGTTTTGTTACAGGTGCTTAAGATTGGTTAGAGATGTCAGCCCTGTGGTAATCTGCAGAGCCAACATTTGTTTTTAGCATGTACAAAATGTGCAGCTTGAGAAAAATTGTGGAGTTGGGAAACCGATATAGACTATAGCAGGGGTAGGCAACCTTTCCCCTTTAAGGGCCGAGGGACTTCAGCTCCCAGAAGCCTCAGCCATGTTGGACAATAGTCCCATGTTGGCCAATAGCTCCTGGGATTCTGGGAGCTGAAGTCCCTCGGCCCTTAAAGGGGAAAGGTTGCCTACCCCTGGACTATAGAGTGGCACTATTACTTCCCTTGATCTAGATTCAATACTCCTATTGATGCAGCCTAGAATCTCATTGGCCTTTTTAGACGCCGTAGCACACTGTTGACTCATGTTCAAATTGTGGTCTACTAAGATTCCTTTTACATGTCATTTTATTAAGCCACGTGTCCCCCATCCTCTATCTATGCAGTACCTTACATTTCTCCCTGTTGAAATTCATTTTGTTACCATAGTTTTGGCTTTCTAATTTGGGCCAAAGCAAGTTATCAAGTTATTATTACAGCCAGTTTTAAAGCAGGGATCAGAAGTCCAGGAATGCAAAGGAGATGAATGAAAAGCTGAAATCTTCTAAGGGAAACAGAAAATCCTGTACTGAGAGAGGAAGGATGTGGAAACTATGGAGACTGATATAAGATGAACCTTGAGATACATTGTATAAAGGCAAAGCTGAGGGCCAGTGTGGTGCATTGGTTTCAGTGTTGGACTATTATGACTCTGGAGAGCAAGGTTTGCATCCTGCTGGGTGTCCTTGAGCATGTCACAGTCTCTCAGCCTCAGAGGGATGGCAATAGCAATCCCTCTCTGAAGAAACCTGTCAAGAAAGCCCTGTAATAGATTCACAGAGTCACCATGTGTTGGAAAAGACCTAAAGGCACAAAACAACCAGGAGAAACTATTATTTTGGGGGGTGGCAAGACCAGGGTTCGATTGCCCTCTTAGCCATGAAACCCACTGGGTCAGGTCACACTCTCTCAGCCTTAGGGGAAGGCAGTGGCAAACCTCTTCTGAACCAAACTTGCCAAGAAAATCCCATGATAGGTTCACCTTAGGGTTGCCATAAGTCAGAAAAGACTTGAAGGCACAAAAGAGCAACAAAAGATTTGTTCAGAGGGGGTCTGCCCTTGCCATTTCTTGAGGCTGAGACAGTGGGACTAACCAAAGGTGGGTTTTCATGGCTGAGCCAGGATTTGAACCCTGGTCTCCAGAGCCCTTGCACTGTAGAACTAATGCAGTTTGACACCACTGTAATTGCTGCAGCTCCATCTATGGGATCCTGGGATGTGTAGTTTTACAAGGCCTTTAGCCTTCTCTGCCAGAGTGCTGGGTGCCTCACAAAACTACAAATCCCAGTAGTCTATAAGATGGATCCAGGGCAGTTAAAGTGGTATCAAACTGCATTATTTCTGTGGTGTAGATACACACACACTCCTAAGTCCAACAAATAAACCAGGACACCATGCTGCCTTTTCTTGAAACAAACTCAGGCTTGCAAACCAAATTTCTGGAAAACCAAATAGCTTGCAAATAACCTTCTGATGAAGAAGCCAGTGTGACTTCGAAAGCTTGCAACATGTAGTTGTGCATTTTGTTTGTCCCCATATAAAAGTATCATTGTTTGGATATTTTTGGATCTTCTCTATAAGGGTTTTCCCTTCCCCCCCCCCACCCCCACTTATTTTTCAGCGACCATGCTTTTATTATTTGGAGGGAGGAAAAATGAATTATATTAAAATACACGGCGGGGTGGCTTCAGTTAACTTCCTTTCTCGGAACAGCTTGTTATCATCTCCCAAAAGGAGGAGGCAGCCTCCACGTTAAGAAACCGAAACTTAAGCCTTGAGGTCAAAAATGAAGCCCAAAGCTGCCTTTCTATGGGCGTCTTTCCTGCTTTGCCTACGGACTGCTACCAGTGAGTCTTCCTCCCAGTTCTCCTCAGGGCTCCTCAAGGGCCTGAGGGGAAACTGGCCAGCGTTTGTGTTGTGGGTGTTGTGGTTGTTGTTGGGATGGAGCAGCAAAGCCTCCCCTCCTCCTCATGGTGAACAAGGCAGCCATGGAGAGGAGGCCTTGGGTTCTAATTCTCTCCCTCTCCTGCTCCCGACTCTGAGGGAAATTGAAGGGAGGGAGGGAAGGAGGAACTACTACTGTGGAAGCCATACATTGATACTACTCTCTCTCTCTGTGTATAAACACACACACACACACACACACGCTACTGTGGAAGCCACACAGTGAAGTCCACACACACACATACTGTATATGAACTTCACTGTATGGCATCCATAGTAGTAGTGTATGTATGTGTATGTATAAAGATACACACACACGCACGCACACAGTATATATATATATATATATATATATATATGTGTGTGTGTGTGTGTGTATATATATATATCGTTATACACGCACATACACATACATCATATATATATGGACTTCACTGTGTGGCTTCCACAGTAGTGTGTGCGTGTGCGTGCACACTGTGTATGTGTGTATATATGTCTGTGTGTATGTATATATCTCTCTCCACCTTCTGCGTGTGTGTGTGTGTGTGTATCGTTATACGCACACATCATATATATATATGGACTTCAAAGTGTGGCTTCCACAGTAGTGTGTGTGTGTGTGTGTGTGTATATATATATATATATATATACACACACACACACACACACACAGAGATATATAGATATATACACTGTGTGTATATATGTGTCTGTGTGTATGTATGTATCTCTCTCTCTATGTGTGTATATATATAGAGAGAGAGAGAGAGAGATACATACATACATACATACATACATTCTACTACTGTGAAAGCCACACAGTGAAGTCCATGTGTGTGTGTGTGGACTTCACTGTGTGGTTTCCACAGTAGTGGAATGTGTGTGTGTGTGTGTGTGTATATATATATATATAACAATAGCAATAGCAGCTTAATTTATATATGGCTTCATACCACGCTATGCGGTCTAAGCGGTTTACAACTGTAAACTAATTGCTCCCAACAAGCTGGGTACTCATTTTAGCGACCTCGAAAGGATGCAAACCTGAGTCGAGCCTGAGCCCTAGTTGGTATTGAACTCGCAACCTTGTGGTTTGTGAGTGAGTGGCTGCAGTAAGGCATTTAACCACTTACTGTGGAAGCCACACAGTGAAGTCTGTGTGTGTGTGTGTGTGTGTGCGTAGTTCACTGTGTGGCTTCTGCAGTAGTGGGGTGTGTGTATATATACACACACAGAGAGAATAGTATCGCTGTGTGGCTTCCACAGCAGTAAGCTTAAACCCTCAATATATATATACAGTATGTTGGTTAGTGGGTGGGTGCCTTCAGGTCATTTCCGACTTATAGAGACCTAAGGAGAGCCTATTACTGGCAAGTTTCTTCAGAGGGGGTTTGCCATTGCCGTCATCTGAGGCTGAGAGAGCATTCTTCCCTAGCGCTACATCTCAAATGAGTTGGTTTTCTTGCTGTCAGATTTTTTCACTGTCCAACTCTCACATCCGTACGTGATGACAGGGAATATGATGGCTTGGACAATCTTCACTTTAGTGTTCAGAGTTATAGCTTTACGCTTTAGGATCTTATCCAGTTTCTTCATAGCTGCCCTTCCCCATAGCTGCCCCATTGTGGGGAAATGAGGTTTCTTTTGAAGCCTCTGTGCAAATATGAAGGATTTTAAAAGAATTTCTATGCCTCTTGCCACGTGGACTGCTATTCCGAGTTTTCTTGGGAACTCCCTACAGCTATTTTTTTTTTAAAAGAAAAAAGCAGACAAATGTGCATGCCATTTAATGTCACTTAAGTTTGGGTCTCCAATGCAAGGAATATGGGATAGCTGTCTCTTTTCATCTTTGATTAATTGTAGTGCTCCCTGAAGTGGCAGTGCAGAGAGAACTAAAGCAGAGTAGTCTGTTGCAGAAAATAATGTGGATAGCACACCTGAGCCTCATTCTCACAGATAAATCAGTTTGTGATCAGAATTGATGGATCGGTTCGACAGGGGAGCGTGGTTCACACTACATTTGCCCCAATCTCATTTTCTTGTTGTAAAATAACCCACTTGTTCACATTGACTAATGAATCCATTCAAAATGGACCCTTTTCAGCAGGTCGCTGATTGCTGATCACGTCATAGGAAGTCGGTTGTGATCCACATCTCGTTCACACTTGCGCTGAATCGATTTATTGCAAAACATGTGGAAAAAATGAGCATAAAAAAAGATGTGTGTTAAATGGGTCTAGTACAGGGGCCCCTTTGCCAAACTGCTTCAGCGATTCAGCTCAAGTGCTAACAAGGGTCATTTAAATCACTTCAAACTGGTTAGCAAACCGGTTTATAATGTAGTGGGAATGAGGCCCTTCATTCATATTAAACTCCTTTTCAAACTTAACCTGCCTTGTTTTACAAAGGAATCTTGGGAATATGGCATAGGGCCCTTCCACACTACACAATTATAACACTGTGATTCCACTTTAACCGCAGTGTCTACATCCTGTGGAATCTGAGGGCTTGAAGTCCGGTGATGCACTAGAACTCTTTGGCTGCGAATTCTAAACATCCCTTCCTAGGCTGCAAATCCAAGGATTCCATAGGATACAGACATGGTAGTCAAAGTGGAATTATAGAATGCACTATAATTGCGTAGGACATTATCACATGAGGCTCTAGTGACAGAATTGGAGTGGAATTACAACATATGACTTCTCCCCTTTTCGCATGACATCAACACTCATTTGTTGCTGACTAGTTGTCCTATTGTTATTGTCGCCCAATTTCAGATTAATGAGAGAAACCTGTGAATAACTGCCAATATTGCTATATTGACGTGATTGCACAAGTGCAAATTGCTTTAGCAGTAGTGAGATTGCAAGGTTGATGTCGTGCAAGAGGGCATGTCATGAGCCATTCTCCCTAATTCTATTAGCTCACGAAACTTCCGGATTAGTGAAGAAGATTTTCACAGGGTCCATTGATGCTGGATAAAAAAGCATGTTCCTATCTACAGAACCATTTATTCTAAAACTTAAAACAACAACACAGAACTCTAGAATCCTAAATCATCAGAAATGAATTGCCCAAAGAATCCTGTAATTACTGGTCTGATCTTCACATTGCAAGATTCCAGAAGAAAACAAAACAAACAAAAAACAATCATGCATGCACAAAAAAGGGTAGAGGCTCGGGTAATGTATGTTGTGTGGAAAGCTGAGACCAGAAACATTAGTCACAAAGCAAGAACTATTGTGCTATTAAAAGGTAATGCAGAAATAAATGTTTTCATAGCATTATTGCTACTATTGTAATACTGTTAAGGAAATTGCAGGAATACAGTGCTAGAGCACCTTGGTGCGGTAATGTCCATAATATGATAGGGGGGCTATGTCAGGACGTCATGTCCTCTTCACAGAATGATGGCTGTCTGGGAAAATCTAGGCTCATTCCCACTATGATTTTAAAGCGATTTGCTGATCACTTTACATGTGCCTCTTTCACATTGTAAACTGTTTCAGATCCGACTGCTATCAGTCAGAGTCACTTTGAAGCGAGGCAAATGCAAAAAAATAAAATAAAATAAATCACTCTTTTCAGACACTAGTTTTTTGGTGGTTCTTTAAAAAAAAAATCGAATCAGAAAAGTGCTCAACAAGTGTGAACAATAGATTTGCATCACACTGGAGTGGAGGTCTCGCCAAAGTCCATCTCCTTGAAGTTGAGGGTGGTGAGTTGGGCTTCTTTGGTCTTGCAAGCCCTCACCAGGCAAAGCAGGACTCTGCTTTCGGGGCTCCCAGACCTGGCTTGGGGGCCGCTGTGGTTGTTGGACGTATGGCCCAGAGGGAGCAAGCCCAGCGTGGGACCTCTCCAAGCCTGGTGGCCGCCTTGAAGATATTGGGGCCGCTCAGCTGCTTGCTCTCGACCACTCCTCTGGGGGTCTCTCTGATCCCTGGAGCTGGGAGGGCAGTGTGTGTGTGTGTGTGTGTGTGTGGAGGCACCAGGTAGCCCTTACTTTGCCCTACAATAGGACTCAGGAGAGCGTGTCAGACTTTAGAGCTTTGATTTGGCCAGGTCCTGCCTTTTTGTTGGGATGTCCTCCCTATTGCGGGGTCTTGTCTTTCTTTTCGGTGAGGACACCTGGGGTCCCCCTGGGAAAGGGCCAGTCCCTTGAAGCTCTTTTGCCTTGGAGCAGCTTCTTCTGGGATTGCCTCCTTTATGGACACCCCCCCCCCCCCGGCTCTATGCAGCCTCCCAGGTTCAGGGGGCAACCCAAGTGTCCTCAACAGCAAGGAGGACCAGGCCCCGCAAAAGAGAGGACATCCCACAAAAGGCAGGACCTAAAAAATCAGAAGCTTCCAAGAGAGGACTTTTGGGGATTCCTCCTGGAAAGGAGGCTGGAATGGAGGATGTGTCCTGGAAAAGGAGGAGGGCCTGTGGGCACCCTTCTTCCAGGGCTCCATCCAGGCATGGCAGGTGCACCCAGGAAGGGGGGGATCTTCTTCTCACCTCCAGAAGGAAATGGGGTCCCTTGGAGCCTGGCAAACCTGGTCCCCCCGCCCCGCTCTCCTGGCCAAAGCTCTCGGGTTCAGTCCAGCCTGCACGTAACGCTGGGGGGTACTAGTGGGAATGACATGGAATAAGGAAACAATTAGCTTCCATAATGGGAACTACGCATCGGCCTGAATTGAATCCTTGACCCGGTGTCAAGGCGATTCGCAAACTGGTTTAAATGTAAGTGGGAATGAGCCCCAAATATTTGAATTGGTTCAAATTTAAACCCATATGGTGTAAACTGTCCTAATCAGATTCTCACTTTGTACTTCTAGCTGTAAGCCTTCTTCCTCTCTTTGTCCTTTTCAGGTGCAGTTTTGAGGGTCACAGTTTCTCCATCTGTAATCCGTGCTAATCCAGGCTCTGATGTAATGTTGCCTTGTCATATCTCAGGCACGCCAAAGCCCATAGACTTAGAAAACCTGGCTGTGAAGTGGTTGAAGGGCTCAAATGTCATTGCGACGTATGAAGATAAATTTGAGACAAACAGGCCAGGGGCACAGATGGCAACTGAGAAGCTGGTGCAGGAGGGAGATGCCATCCTCTTGCTACCACGTGTACAAGATACGGATGATGGTGTTTATACTTGTTCTGTTATCTATGTACCTGACACTGCAGAAGGCAAGGTGGAACTGAAAGTAGAAGGTAAGGAGAGCAAAAGAAAAGTGATTGTAGATTATGCTTTCCCATTGATGATATTGAAAGCACTTTGGGGTGTAACAGTTTAAAACACTTGACTTCAAGTTTAAAAGTACCTTATTTTCCGTCATATAAGACGACTTTTAAGCCAGGGAAATCTGGGGTTAAAGTCGGGGGTTGTATTATACGCTGGGTATAAGGAGGAGGAGGAGGAGGAGAGAGGTGCAAGGGGGAAGAAGCCTTGGGAGAAGAGGAGGACAAGGAGGACAGAGAGCGGGAAGAAGCCTTGGAAGAAGAGGAGGAAGAGAGGAACCCTAAGGTGATCCTCTCCTGGGGTTTTCTTGGCAAGACTGGTTCAGAGGAGGTTTGCCATTGCGTTCCCCTGAGACTGAGAGTGTGTGACTTGTCCAAGTTCACCCAGTGGGTTTCATGGCAGAGTGGGAAATCAAACCCAGGTCTCCAGAGTGGTAGTCCAACACTCAAACCACTACCCCATGCTGGCTCCTATTCCCATGTACTACCTATGAAACAATTGCAGACTTTTTTGTTGTTCATGTGTGTCTTCAAGTCCTTTCCAACTTACGGTGACCCTAAGGCAACCTTATCATGGGGTTTTCTTAGCATGTTCCTTCAAATGGTGGTTGCCATTACCATCCTCTGAGGCTGAGAGTGTGTGACATGCCCAGGGTCACTTACCATACTTGGCCGCAAATTGTACATACCGTACCCCAGAATGCATCACCTAGTATATTGGCAGTCCTTCCCCCCAACACTTTCTCATTTTCCCCCAACCATCTCATAACTGGGAGATGGAAATAATTTTTAAAGCAGCATTTAAATCTGGACTATTTTTTAAAAAGTAAGCTCCAAAATACACTGCAGAAATAAATGCTAGGAAACATAGGAACTGTAGTTTGTTGTGTTTATAAGTGACAGTTTTCCTGCTATGTCATAAGCATTTAAATTAAAATTACCATATTGAAATCAAATCTGATTTGTTTTAATTTTTATTTGGTGTGCGTTGGAAGAGGGGTAGTCTTATAGGGCGAGTATATCCCAAACTTTATATTTTAACTGGAAAAGTTGGGGGTCGTTTTATACACCCAGTCGTCTTATATGCTGGAAAATACGGTACCTTGTTTTAGGTGTAGAGAACATTTGACTTTCAGGTGTGTTGAATTACAATTCCTATCATTCCTGACAATTGGCTGTGCTTACTGGGACCAATAAGAACTTTAGTCAGCAAGACAGATACCACACACTTGTTTTAAAGCACTTTATGTTACCTCAGAACTAGACAGACAGGGCCTAGTTTGTTGACATACTTCCACATTCTGACACAAAACTGGTGTCTGTCTGTTTTTACACTCAGCATAGCATGTTGTTGGTTCCCATGTTGTTCCATCTGCTGCTTTACCTCACTTTGGTTGCTTGAAGTACTTTTTGCCCTGCCTGGATGCAGGACAAAAAGTTACCATTTTAAGCATTTTTGTTACTTTAGGCATTTTTGGCAGGTCAAGACCTGCAATGGATGTTTGGTGTGAAATTTTAGCTGCCAGATCAACCAGATTTGTCCATTCTTATTCTTGTGCCAGTCAAGCGCTTTATGATTTTATGTTACTTATCTTTTTCTGCATTTTCTGTTGCTGGTTGATTGTGTAGGGGTGGGTCAGGAGGACAGAAACCCCCCCCACAAAGACTTTGATGCTGTAAGAAGAGGGTATTACCTGTGCCACCAGAATATAAGATCTTCTTCTAACTCTTTCCTCTGCTTCCAGTTCCCCCACAACTAACGCATGGCCCCACAAAACTACAGTTGGGCAAGCCAAGCAGTGTGACCTGCTTGGCATCTGGTTTTTATCCTGGTAATATCTCTGTGACATGGTTGCAAGATGGCAAGATTGTGAAAGGTCCAGAACAGGCCATTGCTCACCTCACCTCTGAGGGACTGTTCAATGCAGAGAGTGTACTGGAGCTCATACCACAAATTGTTGATGACAATGCCACCATCTCCTGCCAGATCAATCACAAAGCAATGAAAGCACCACTTAGAGAAGATTTTCAGCTGCAAGTACAAGGTATGTGAGTCCCTTTGTTTTTGGTAGAACATCTCTGGTAATAGCATGGCAAATCTAATCAAGAGCACTTTAAACAGAATGCTTGTGGGATTGGAGATGATGATGATGATGATGATGATGTATTTATACCCCACTCTTCAGCCAAAAGGCTATCAGAGCAGATGATAGCTCAGACCTCAGTCCAAAGGCATGTTCTAAACAGAAGGATGTAAATTGTAAAAGAGAAGCTGAGGGAGAGAATGGGATCCAGAGTAAACCCTACAGTAAATTAATAAATGGGGGGGGGGGGAACAAAACTTGATGGCTATACACCAATCCACAGAGTTTGGGAAACAAACAAGATGAGCTTGAAGTCCTAGTGCAGGAAGAGAAAATGTGACAGCATAGGTATAACAGAGATCTGGTGAGATGAGTCCCATGACTGGAAGCAGGTTTATTCTCTGCTGCCCCAAACAGTAGGACTAGGTCTAATGATTTTTAGTTACAGGAGGGTACTTTTCAAATGAACATTAGAAAGAACTTCTTGATAGTAAAAGTGGTTTGGCAATGGAACCAGTTAGCTAGAAAGGCTCTCTTTCTCTGGATAGCTTCAAAAAGAACTTGAACAACTTTTTGCTGGGTATGCTCTAACCAGAGTTCTGGACTGGGAGCGGCGGGGGGGGGGGGGGGGAGGCTTGGACTTGATGGCTGATTCCAATTCTATAATTTCAATTCTATTACAGTCGGCCCTTGGTATCCGCGGACTTGCCATCTGTAGATTCAACCATCTGCAGGTGACAAGCCTGCGTTGACCCCAATGGGGGAGTGTGCATGTGGCTATACTGCCATTCAGGGACAATGGGGGAGCTCAGAGAGCCTTCCCTGGCTGCAGGATCTCAACAGGGTCCTGGGTTCAAGGAGGGAGGAGAGAAAAAGAGAGACCAGCACTGAGATTCCCTAAATGCTGCCTTTGAGGGCGGCAGGTCTTCACAGACAGGGAAGAGAAAGAAATGGGTCCAGTGGATGAGCCCTTTTGCCTACTGGTTGCCCAGCTGGGTGGCTGTGTGTGGCTTCGCTTCCCAGGGTGCCCCTCTTGGGAATGGAAGGTTTTTTTCTCCTCTGTTGGGACTGGGGGGTGGGTGGTCTCCTTTCAGATTTTGGAGGCAGAGGCTGGAATGTCTCAGGAACTTGTAGTTGTCCCTAATGGCAGTGTGCATGTGCCGCCACGGGACAATGGGGGCTGTCCCTAATGGTGGCACAGCAACATGCATGCACTGCCATTGAACTTGAGCATCCCTGCAGATTTTGCTATCTGCAGGGGGTGGTGGGGGTGGTCAGGAACGGATTCCCTGTGGATACCGAGGGTTGACTGTATTCTTCTCTGAGGAAACCAGCAGTCCTGGCCCTTTTCCCCCAGTTGCCTCATCATAATCACCTGTCCTATCACAATCTGTTTTTTTCCTTCAAAACAAAACAAAATAGAGCTTGGAAACATTACTTGTTTGAACTACAACTCACACCACGATGGCCACTATATCTTGGAACTGTAGACCAAAAAGTTAAGTTTGCAAGCACAACTAAAAATGAATTAGTCCTGCCCCAATACACCTTTGTTCTAGCTGGGCATTTTCTACAGGAGGCTTCCTCACTCTAATGGTGTCTGGATGTGTTGGACTACAACTCCCTTCACCACAGATGCTAATGACTATGCTATCTGGGAATGATGGAGATTACAGTAAAACATACCGTACTTGCATGGCCCCAGGTTGAAGAAGGCTCTTGTAATGAATACACTCTACTCCATAATAAGAAAAAAGTCTACCAAGTCAAGGGTTGCTTCCCAGCAAGGGTCATTTAGCACTATTGAGGCATGGCTTTTCTTCAGCCAGTTAGAAGCAGAATGTAACAGTGATTCCACACAGCACTTAATGTGGCTTGGTATTATCCAATCATGACCGTTCCCAAAATTGTGCAATGGGATGAGGAAAGTGTAATCAACTCCCAGCAGACTTTTCTGCAGCCTCTAAAGCCTCCAGGACATCTGGCAAGCTCCCAGTGTGTGTGTATGTACCTTGAAGCCACCTGTTGACATATGGCAACTCTATGAATTTCATAGGGTTTTCTTCAGCAAGGAATACTCAGAAGTGGTTTTGTCAATCTCTTCTTCTGAAATTTAGCCCACAGCACAACTCTAGTTTGGAAGTAACTCAGTATTCTTCCTACTATAGTGGCTACTCAGAAACTTCCAAAAGAGCATAATAAATCTAATACACCCATTTCCCGAATCTAACCAATAGAAAGAGAATGTTCTCCTCCTCCTGTATCATTCAAACAGTTTAGGAATAAGAATTTTACTTGTCTTTTCAGAGGTCTGCACCCTTCAGGGTTTTGTTTTTTTTATAATCCCAGTTCCTCTCCTGATCATTCTGCTTTGAATGCTGGCAGTCTCAGACAGGATGTCTCCACTGGAGTCAGCTCAGATTTGATTGAGCTGTAGCAGTGGACATTTAACCCTTTCCTCTTACAATTTCCTCATCCAAATCTTGCTGTGAGAGAGTGGCTATGAATTTTTTAATAAAAAGATATGGGGAGGGTTGAGGAGTTTCCATTGGCAGCAGTTTAGTCAGTCTAATCAGTTCAGCTTAAATAAGTGGATCAGCAACTAATGCAATTTATTTGAATGTTTATACATTTTAAAATATAATAATAATAATAATAATAATAATAATAATAATAATAATAATACCAGCTGCAAGAAATGGCTTTGATGGGACCACAGCAGATGAGACAAGAGATAACCATCCTTCCCCAGGTCCCATATTCCTATTATGGATCAGGTCTGTTTTGACAATGGTGCATTGAAATTAAGCCATACATTGTTCCTTAGCTACATGGATGCTTCTTTTATGTTCCTTAACACCTCAGGTATGATGGCTGTTGCCAAATTTGCAGGAAGCTTGCTTGAATTTTGCAACACTCCAGTGTTGTGCGGCATCCAGGAGGGCCTCAAATTTCCTTCTTTGTATTGCAGCTCAACCAGTCCTTGAGGTGATTACTGTGGGATCAGAGAAGACATTCTGTGCTGCCCAATGCCTAGTGAGCAGCTTTTACCCTAGAGAAATTAACATACAGTTGCTGAGAAATGGGATACCGCAGGAACTGTTCAAGACTGAGACACAGATCATGACAAATGGCACATTCTCCATTAAGAGTGCCATTTTCCTATTGGAGATGGATGTTCAAGACACCTATACCTGCTGGGTACAGCATGAATCTTTGGCTACCCCACTGGAAAAGGCAATCCTCTTGCTACCAAAAGGTGAGGGTGACGATGTTACTCATCGCACGCCCCTGTCTTCCCAAAGCCCAGAGAAGAAACAGACCTCCCAGTCAGCTTGCTCCACTGTTATCTCTCTATGTCCAACAGACTCATCCACTCTAGGGATGTCTGCGTCATTTATGCCTTGGCTGTATGGAATTATTGGACTCATTTTGGGACTTCTTCTAGGAACTGGAGCAGCACTGTTCTTCTTTAAAAATAAAGGTGAGTCTGCATTTATAGATGGAAAGGATTGTGAAAGGATGCTTAAGGCGTGGCAAGGAATTGACCTAGATTTATTGTTGTTGCTGTGTGCCTTCTTATTTATGCAGTCCTAAAGCAAACCTATCATGGGTTTTCTTGGCAAGATTTATTCAGAGGAGGTTTGCCGTGTCTTCCACTGAGGCTGAGAGCATGTGACTTGCCCAAGATCAGTCAGTGGGTTTCATGGCTGGGCTGGGAGTCTTAGGGGTAGACAAAATTCAACCCTTGGGTCACATGTGCCCTCAAAGCTGTTTACCAATTATTGGAGAAGGGTCTTTAATAGGGGATTGTTGTTGTGTACCATCAAGTTGTTTCCGAATTGTGGCAACCCTAAGGCAAACCTGTCATGGGGTTTTCTTGTCAAGTTTCTTCGGAGAGGTTTGCCATTGCCATCCTCTGAAGCTGAGCAAATGTCACCCAGTGGGTTTCCATGGCTGAGCTGGGATTTGACCCCTGGTCTCCAGAGTCATAGTCCAGTGTGCAAGCCACTGTGCCATACTGTACATGTATTATTATTGTGATTTAAATGTTTTTAAACTGTTTTAAATTAGCATTTGAATAGGATTACTTATTTTTTAAACTTTTGTATTATAAGTTTTTAGCTGTACTTTGTTTTAACATATGCTGTGAGCTTAGATTCCATATTGGGAGAAAAGCATGAAAATAAATAAATAAATGTTTTTGCACACCTCCAGTTTCCTTACACTACCCTTTGTACCCTTGAAATCCTCCAGGACTAGCAGTTCACCATTTGAATAGGTAGCAGGAGGTCCCTACACTAGCTGACATTTCAAAATGAATTGATTTGTTTCATTTATTTTTAATGAATTGTAATTTCTGATGGCTGAAAATAAAAAGAAAATAAGGAAAAAAAACCCTACTTTTTCAATACTAGAAGTAGATTTCCAGCCACTTCCAGTTCTTCTCTCCCATTTTTTGTAATCCACAGGGCCCCTGGAATGCCCTGAGGTCAAAAATATGCCTCCCCCCCCCCCTTCCTGTCAATCACTCCTGCCTTCGTTGGCTTTCAATGTCCTTTCTAGTTCCTTCATTCTGTGTGAATAGTGTTAGTTGATAGCTGGGTACGTATAATGTGAACTATTAACTTTGTTGCATGAAAGTTTCAGTCACTTGGACTCCACGTATGTGTCCATGCTAGTCATTTATGCTGTAGCTACCACAAAAAAGTACTATATATCTGAAGCTGAGTCGGAAAGGAATGAGGTCTTTGGACCAGAGTAAGTATTGATAGTATGGACCAAAGACCAGCCCCAATGAGAAAGCAGAGTTGAAATAACAGGGGAGGCCCCCGCTTTCTCCTCTCAAGGCACCAGATCCCGTCTGATCTTGGAAGCTAAGCAGGGTCAACCCAGATTAATAGCTGGATGGGAAATTGACAATGCGTACCAGGTGCTGGAGGCTATTTTTCAGAAGAAGGAACTGGCAAAATCACCTCTGAATATTCCTTGCCTAAAATAATCCTATGAAATTCATGGGGCGACCATAAGTCAACAGGAAACGTGAAGGCATATACACACACAATTGCAGATAGCAGTTCAAAGATTCCTCACTCTTTCTCTCTCTGTTTGCAGCTAAAAACACAACAGCTCCAGGAAGCCAAAGTGAAGTTTTACTTAAAAATGTCAATGAGAAGAATCAGGACACTTCAAAGCTCAAGACAGAAAAGATTGATGTTGAGTAAGGCTGCTCAAAAGACCACCTTGAAGAGGATGACAAAGAGCATCATCTGAATATGCAAAAAGACAAGACAGAAGAGCCACTTGAGACTTCTGATTCAATGCTATAGGAGCAAAGAGAATTTTTTCATACAAGATAGATGGATATTCAAAAGGGGTATTGCAGCAAAGGGTATTGTAGCACCTTTGAGTCATCTACACTGTAGAAATAATGCAGCTTGACACCACTCTAACTGCCATGTAGTTTTGTGAGGCACCAGTGTTCTTTGGCAGAGAAAGCTAAAGACCTTGCAAAACTACAAACCCCAGGATTCCATAGCATAGAGCTACAACAGTTAAAGTAGTGTCAAACTACATTATTTCTACAGTGTGGATGCACCCTAACCAAGAGAAAGAAAGAAGTTAATAACAGAAGCTTTCATAGATGTCACTCTACTTCTTCAGATGCATGGAGGTACAGACTTGAACAATAGTGTGATGCAACAGCTAAAAAGCCAGTGCGATTCTAGGCTGCATCGATAGAAGTATAGTGTCTAGAAACTTCAAGAGAAGTAATAGTGCCACCCTATTCTGCTTTGGTCAGGCAGAAAGCCACAATTCAAAAAAGATGTTGACAAGCTGGAGTGTGTCCAGAGGAGGGCAACCAAAATGGTGAAAGGTCTGGAAACAGTGCCCTATGAGGAGCAAATTAGGGAGCTGGGTATGTTTAGCCTGGAGAAGAGAAAGTTGAGGTGATAGCCTTGTTTAAATATTTGAAGGGATGCCATATTGAAGATGGGGCAAGCTTGTTTTCTGCTGCTCCAGAGACTAGGAGAAATGGATTCAAACTATAGGAGAAGAGATTGCACCTTAACATTAGGAAGAACTTTCTGACAGTAAGAGCTGTTTGACAGTGGAATACACTCCCTCTGAGTGTGGTGGAGTCTTCTTTGGAGGTTTTTAAATAGGCTGGATGTTTGGGATGCTTTGATTCTGTCTTCCTGCATGGCAGGGGATTGGACTGGATGGCTCTTGTGGTCTCTTCCAACTGATTCTAGACCTTTATAAGCAGGCTATGGCGTTTATCACACAGGACAAAATTGGAGGTTTAAAGAGTCATTATCCCAGGAAAGTTGCATGATTGCAGTGAAGATTTTCACACACATTGCAATTAAAGAAGACTTATCCCATGAATAACCAGGGAATAACCAGCAACAAATCATTCACGGGATTTTCCCATGAATGATTTGTTGCTGGTTATTCCCTGGTTATTCCTGGGATAAGTCCTCTATACCTGGGATAAGTCCTATGTACCCTATTAAAATATTCAAGGATATTTGAAAAAGCAGACTGGGTAGATGAGCACTTTATTCGCTAAGCTTCAAACACCAGGTTAAATTCATTAATTCATTAAACGTATGAGTCACTTCTCACCACTTGAAACTTCAAAGGTCACTTTATCCCCGATGTAAAAATATCCATAATCAATATACAAGATAATACATAAACAATACAATCCATACTCACTCTAGCAAAACTATATAGCTATAAAATATGTGTGTGTGCAATATGTATGTGTATGTACAGTCAGCCCTCCATATCCATGGATTCTTTATCCACAGATTCAGCTATCCAGGGCTTAAAATATTCAAAAATAATATAAATTCCAAGAAGCAAACCTTGATTTTGCCATTTTATACAATGAACACCATTTTACTATGCCACTGTATTTAATAGGACTTGTGCATCCACGGATTTTGGTATCCACAGGAGGTCCTGGAACCCACAGGAGGTTCTGTGCCCACTGTTTTTAAGTTTTCTTCAGTTGTTAGACTTGGTGGGTTTTGTTTGAATGGCATACTCTGTGCAGCTGTGGTTGTTGCTTAATATATCATGTTTTGGGGTTGTTCCTTGTAACATCACAAGTACCCAACCTCTGTTAACATCACAAGGTCTCAGAATTTAGTGCTGAAATCTTAACAGCTGGGATAGTCCTGATCCCAGTGGTCAAGCACATACTTGTAGAAAGCCCACAGGTGGGGCATGAGTGTGATATTACCCTCCTGCTAGTTGCTTCACACCAAATGGTTTATAGTCATCATGCTTATAATTCTCATCTATTGATAAAGTCTTTTTATTGGTCCAGACTTTTAATGAACATTGACATTAGTTTTATATGCTGAAAAAACATTGATAGGCATTTTATATTTTGAATATATTATTTATACACTTATATATAGACTTTGATTTCTCTTTGCTATTATGGTGTTTTTTTTAGAGCTCAATGCCACTCTGTTTATTTCCTGCTGCCATTTGACCTAATGTTGTATTTGATATTGTACATTAAATTTGTTTCAGTTTTTAATAGCTATGGTTTCATGGAATAGTGCTTTGGCTATGGACAATGACCAACCAGTGAAGCAATAATGGATTTGGAGTGCATTCATGGAATGTTAGAGGACTAAACTACCCCAAAAATGAAGTGAAGTTTGTCATTTTTTACCAAAACAAACATCAAATATTATTTGTTTACAAGAAATTCATATTAAAGGCCCAGAAATTAAATATTTACTGCATCTTAAATTAGGCAGAGAATATGTTTCATCTATGAATAAAAGAAGAAAAAAAGTGTTGTGGTATTTGTGAGATTACTCTCTTGGTCTGTTGTCATATGGCCAAAACACACTGCAGAAATAATCCAGTCTGACACTGCTTTAACTGCCCTGGCTCAGTGCTAGAGAATTCTGGGAACTGTAGTTTGTGGTGGCACCAGAGCTCTCTGGAAGAGAAGGCTAAATGTCACAAAACTACAGTTCCCAGAATTCTCTAGTATTGAGCCAGGGCACTTAAGGTGTTGTCAGACTGGATTATTTCTGCAGTGTGTTTTGGCCCATAAGTGACTAAGAGCAGAATTAGGAAATCTTTCTTTTTTCCTTTGAAATTTTTCTCATGTGTTGGCAAAAGCAGTCCATAGAAAAGTGTTAAAACTAACCAAGATAAAGTTTATATTTTTCTGATCAAAGCAGAGATCAGAAAACTTGGATCAGATTGAAATCTTGGGGAACTTGATTGAATCACATGCTCCAAGCAACTGTGGTCAACGCTTAATGTATCATGCTTGAGGACATTACAAGGACTAATCCCCTAAAATCACTTCATCTCTAAATCTCACAGCCTGGGATGGTCCTGACCTAGCAACTTTAAACATAAAAAGCAAACTGTGGCTGATGCAGGTTGTAAGTCTTGTATGTAACAGCCAGCCTAACCAGATACTTTCATTTGCACTGAAGTTTTCAGTAGATGAAAGTACACTGTTTATGCTGTTCTCCACTGATGTTTTCAGTGTTACCATATCTTTTAATCCCTGCAATTCATTTATTTTCCTCTCTTGTGTATTGTGTCTTTTGTCTCATAGACCTGGTTCACTGTTTACCTGATATGATTGAAATAAAATTCAAATGTATTGCACCTGTGAATAGCCATGTGTCATCTCTGGGCACACTTTTTTGCTCTTGCTCAATGAGGCAAATAAAGAAGATCATTTTCAAGAGATGTTGTCTGAATTCAATTCCAGAGGTAACACAACCGCCAATCCTGTGAGCATAACCTTGAGACCCTGAGGTGGATTACTTGAGGGGGCAAATGGAACCAGAACCTGGACCTATCTACCTTTCACAGAAGCTAAATTATGTCGTAATGGGCCAGTCTTTGGGATACAATCCACTGTCTATCCTGTACAGACCTATTCCAATGTCTTTGTCCTATTCATCAATCCAATTTATCATTTACAAAGACTTGATCCTGTGCATATTTTCTGATTCTAAGGTCTTGATCCGATACCTTCTTTCTTTCTGCAAATACATGCTTCCATGCCTCCTTTTACCAGCTACATGATCCTGATCCTGCATATATATACTGTCCTCAGAGATTTGATCCAGGGATGCTATATGTACATTCAAGTTTGTGCCAGCAGCTCCTTCACTGATCCAAAGGATTGTGGTTAGTGACAACCACCATCTTCCAAAGGGAGAGTTTGTTGCCTGGAGAAGGAGACCCATGAAGAGGAGGAGGTCTGTGGGATATGGATGTAGGCCTCCTTCTAGAAAGCTGTTGTGAAGTCAGGAAGACCTAATAAAAGTGATTTTTGGAGAGAGTCATGTTTATCTGTTCTAGCATAAAAAGAAGGAAGGAGTCTTACTAAGGAGGAAGGAAGGAGTCTTGCTCAGACTAACCAATTTATTTTAGCATGACCTCTCATTGACTTCAGTTCACCTCTTCAGATATGCAGAACAGAAGGGACGATGAAAAAAGGAGAAGTAGACATAAAGAAGATGTGAACATCTCAGGTGAACTTGGGCAAGCTGTTTTGTTGGACTACAACTCCCAGAACCCTTCAGCCAGCACAAGAGGACTTGTTCAAAGGAAGTAAAAGAAGCTGTTGCACTCATGTTCTGGGGAAGCAGTTTCAGCATGAGAAATAGGAAGCCCAGGAACAACGGCCAAAGGCATTTCAGGCAGCTAGAAACTGCATGGAGCTTTACTGTTAGGTCTATATTGTTGTGTGTCTTCAGGTCATTTCTGACTTATGGTGACCCTATTTTTTTGTTTGCTTTTTTTGGCAAGATTTGTTCAGAGCAGGCATACCTTTGCCTTCCTCTGAGGCTGAGAGAGTGAGACTTGCCCAAGGGCACCCAATGGGTTTCCATGGCAGGGATTTGAACCTGGTCTCCAGAGGCATACTCCGATGCTCAGAGTCTTATCACATGGGAAAAGAAAGCTGAAACGGAGTGGGAAAGTAGTGGCTTTCTTCATGCCTCTCCACATGCTGTTGTAGTACTTCCGTTCTCTTCCCAAGGGAGACGGTAATAAAAGCATTCTTTTTGCTGAACTGGAAAAACAAAAGACACACTTTATGACTAACTCCCTCTGGAAGAGAAGGGAAATGCTGCGATGGCATGTAGAGAGGCGTGGAGAAAGCCACTACTCTCCCACTCTGCTTTGGCTTTCTTTTCTCATGCAATAAGGCTCTCAAACCACTACCCCACACTGACTACTGTTCTGCTCTTTTGCCTGTCTTCCAGGTCCCAAGAGACTCTGCCAACTAGTTTTATGTATTTCTAGCTCCCTCTTCTGACAGCTGCTTGGTGTGTTAAGAAAAAGCAAGTATATTCTTGGGACTTATTTTAACAGAAAATTTGGTACCAGTGGCAGAAATAACAGAAAGAATAGGGATAAGATCCTACACCACAAAAGAAGAACTGAACATGTTTTAGGAGCTGTTTTATTCAATATTAACAGTAAGCACATGTGATATGAAGAAACCAGTTCAGGTAAGTCTTGTACAAGTAAACAAAGGAATTTTGAACCTTTAACTACCATGGCTCAATGCTATGAAGTTCTGGGATTTATAGTTTTGAGATGTATTTAGCCTTCTCTAATACCACAATAAACTATAAATTCTAGAATTCCATAGAATGGAGCCATGATGGTTAAAGGGTTAAAGTGCATTAATTCTGCAATGTGGCAGGCTATCTATCTATCTATCTATCTATCTATCTATTTCATTTATATGCCACCTTTCTCCCCAGAGGGACCCAAGGCAGCTCATAGATAAAATATTAAAAATCTCAATAAAATTCAAAATGATTAAAAACATTTTAAAAACTTTATACGGTTTACTTGGCAAGGTTTATGCTTGCCCATGGCCACCCAACGAGTTTCCATGGCTGGATGGGGATTTGAACCCTGGTCTCCCAGAGTCCTAGGCTGCTGCCACACTCTTCGGAGCTGACGCGGAGGCTAAATAGCTCACAAAACTACAAATCCCACAATTCCATAGCACTGAGCCATGGCAGTTAAAGTGGTGTCAAAATGCATTTAATTCTGCAGTGTCATCCAAAGGGTCGTCATGGGTTGGGATAGAGGGCACCTAATGACAAATAAACAACAAATAAAATAATAACAGCAACAACAAAACAACAATAATAGTACAAGACCTTTCTGACCACTCTTGTGGCTGAAGAGTGGGGTATAAGTACTCTAAATAAATAAATAACAACAACAACAACAACAACAATAGTACAAGACCCTTTTGAGTGTCCTTGTGGCTAAAGAGGGGTGTATAAATACTCTAAATAAATAAATCAAAACAACAATAGTACAAGACTCTTTTGAGCACCTTTGCGGCTAAAGAGCGGGGTATAAATCCTCTAGACAATTAGGGGGGTTGCAGACTGCCAGAAATAGTGCAAATTGAGTCCACTTTTAGGGTTAGGGTTAGTGCTAGGGAATCATGGGAACTGTATTTTATAGTGGCACCAGAGCTCTCTGACAGAGAAGGCTCAATGTCTCAGGGAAAAAAACCAATTCCCATGATTCCCTAGCACTAACCCTAACCCTTAAAGTGGATTCAATTTGCACTATTTCTAGCAGTCTGCAACCTCCCTTAATAATAATAATAATAATAATAATAATAAGAAGAAGAAGAAGAAGAAGAAGAAGAAGTAGAAGAAGAAATAGAAAAAAACTACAATCCCCAGAGTTCCTGGCACTCAGCAAAGCTGCCAAACGTAATATTTACGCGCCTTCGATCGCGTATATTTAAGTGAGCCGAAAGGTGGCGTCCAATAAGATCTCGGAGGGCGGAGCAAGCTGGAAATTGAAACCAATGAGAAGAACCCATTGGAACCATGGCGGAGAAGGTAAATAAGAGCTGGAGGGAGGGGTGCGTGAGGGGATTTTGGGGTGCGGGGCGACGGTCTCCCCTCTTTCTCTTTCCCCATTCCTGACGCCTCCTTTCCCGTTCCAGGTGTATTCCTGCTCCAGCAGCGACTCAGAGCCGGAGGCGGCCCCGAAGAAGCCTCTCGTCAAGCGCCGCCGCCTCCTCATCACCGACGCCGCCGTCCCCGCCGTCCCCGTTTACTCCAGCAAGGTCTGTGGGGGGAAGGAAGGCCTCAAGGGGGGCCCCTCACGCCCCCCACATACTCCTCTTCCTCCTCCTCCTCTGTCTTTCAGGCACAGTGCTTCGGTGTATAGGGGACAGTTGTCTCTTGGAGGGTGACCAGGTGTCCTCTGCACAAAATGGAGGACATTCGAGAGGAAAATGGAGGGCATGACCAAACAAAAGTTTAAAAAAAATTTAAAAAACACTAAACAAACACTCCCATCTATATAAATTCATGCTTCCTAGTCATGCTCAAAATGGAGGGCATTCAAGAAAAAAATGGAGGACCTGACCATATAAATGCTTAAAAAACATTTCCATCAGTGTAAATTTATGCTTCCTAGTCATGCTCAGAATGGAGGGCATTCAAGAAAAAAATGGAGGACATGACCGTGTAATAGCTAAAAAACACTCCCGTCAGTGTAAATTTCATGTTTCATAGTCATGCTGAAAATGGGGCACATTGAAGAAAAATAGAGAGCATGACCAAACAAAAGCTTTAAAAAAACATTCCCATCTATGTAAATGCATGCTTCATAGTCAGAATGGAGGACGTTCGAGAAAAATGGAGGACATGACCAAGTAATAGCTTAAAAAAAACCACTTCCATCAATGTAAATTCATGCTTCATAGTCATGCTCAAAATGGAGGGCATTCAAGAAAAATGGAGGACATGACCAAATAAAAGCTTAAAAACTCCTGTAAATATAAATTCATGCTTAGCCATGCTAAAAATGGAGCCTATTAAAGAAAAATGGAGGATGTGAACAAATAAAAGCTAAAAAAAGTACCCCCATCTATGCAAATTCATGGTGCTTAGTCATGCTCTGAATGGAGGACATGACCAAACAGAAGCTAAAAACCACTCCAATAAATGTAAATTCATGCTTAATTGTGTTCACAATGGAAGACATTGAAGAAATATGGAGGATGTGGCTAAATAAAAGCTAAAAAAACCCCCACTCCCATCTATGTAAATTCATGCTTCATAGTCATGCCCAAATGAAATCTAAAAATGACCCCAATAAATTTAAATTCATGCTTCTTAGTTATGCTTGAAATGGAGGACATTGAAGAAAAACAGAGGACATGACCAAATGATCACTAAAAAAACCGCTCCAGTCTATGTAAATTCATGCTTCATAGTCATGACTAAATAAAAACTAAAAAACACTCCCATCAGTGTAAATTCATGCTTCATAGCTGTGCTCAAAATGGAGATTCAGGAAAAATGGAGACCAAATAAAAGCTAGAAACACTCCCATCAATGTAAATTCATGCCTAGTCATGCTCAGAATGGAGGACATTTGGAAATTCCTCCTGGACAGAAGGTTGGAATATAGGACATGTCCTAGAAAAAGAGGGCATCTGGTCACTGTCTTTTGCCACTTCCCCCCCTTCTCCAAACTGGATAGGGCTGCCATATGGAAAACTTGTAAAATAATAACATTTAAATATATATACAAAGTTATATTTATCTGTCTAGCTGTCTAGAGAGGGGTTTTGTTCTTTTGTGCCTTCAAGTTGTTTCTGACTTACGGCGACCCTAAGGCAAAGCTATGGGGATTTTGCAAGATTTGTTTAGAGGAGGTTTGCCATTGCCCTGAGGTTGAGAGTGTGTGACTTGCCCAAGGTCACCCATTGGATTTCCATGGTCAAGCTGGGAATCAAACCCTGGTCTCCAGAGTCATAATACAACACTCAGACCATTATGCCACGCTGGCCTGTATATAGCCCATCTTTCTCCCTCAATTTTTGCCGCAGTTATTGCTATTCTGCGTTACTGTGACTTATTTTAAGTATGTTTTAAATTGTTTATTATTTAATACTATTTTAAGGGGTAGGTGGGTTTACGGGATTTGTATTGTACTTTTACTGTATTTTTAATGTTGTAAGCCACCCCGGTTGCGTCCGCAGAGGGGTGGGATAATAATAATAATAATAATAATAATAATAATAATAGGATTTATTTGTAACCCTCCCCTGTGCAAAGCAATCGAGGTGGTGTACAACAGATTAAAACCAAGCAATCAGTTAAAACAGTCAACCCAATTCCCTCACCCACCCACCCATTAAAAATGAATTAAACTATTACTGTATTAAAATAACAAGATAAAACCATGACATACAAAACCAAAGCAACAGATAATAGCAGCGAAAGGGGGGACGGGTAAACAGACCTGGAATTGTATTCCTATTAGTATTCGTATTTGAATACAATTAGAGTTTGAATTTGAATTTGAATTTGAATTAGGATTGAATTAGAGTTGAATTTGAGCTTGGAGATTATTCTGGGAAGGCCTACTGGAAGAGATCAGTCTTCACTGCTTTTTAAAAGCAGACATTCCATAGTCTGGGGGCGGTGACTAAGAAGGCCCTCTGGGAGGTCTGCGACAGCCTTGTCTTCATTGGCAGTAGCAGATTCCTCCCAGGGGACCGGAGTGCGCGGGGGGGTCATACGGGAAGAGGCGGTCCCGGAGATAAGTTGGACCCAAGCCATGTAGGGCTTTAAAGGTTAAAACCAACACCTTGTACTGTGCCCGGAAACTAATCAGCAGCCAGTGGAGAGATTTCAGCACTGGTGTAATGTGCTGTCTCCTAGATGTTCCAGTAACAAGTCTGGCTGCCATACTTTGAACCAATTGAAGTTTCTGGGTTAAGCACAAGGGTAGCCCCATATAGAGAGCACTGCAGAAATCCAGACGTGAGGTTACCAGAGCATGTATCACAGTTTCAAGATCCCTACTCTCCAGGAGAGGGCGTAGCTGGCGTATCAGCCGAAGCTGGTAACAGGCACTCCTGACTGTTGCATTCACCTGACTAGTCATATGGAGCGCCAAGTCTAGGAGTACCCCCAGACTGCGAACACAGTCCTTGGAGGAGAGTGTGACTCCATCCAGGACTGGGAGTTGTGTTCCCAAATCTGGTTTTGGGCCCGTCACTGTTAGTACCTCCGTTTTGTCTGGATTCAGTCTCAATCAGTTTTTCCTCATCCAATCCATTACTGCCTTATTATTATTATTATTATTATTATTATTATTATTATTATTTGGTTATAAATAGTTGAGAGCCAGCATGGTGTAGTGCAGGGACCGGCAACCTACGGCTCGTGGGCCGATTAAGGCCCCGGGCCCCGGACTTACCGGCCCAGGCCGTAGGTTGCTGCCGCTGCCGCGCGCCGCCATCAGGGGGCGTTTTTGGGCGCGCTTGCTGCGGCCGCCATTTTGGAAGTCAAAATGGCAGTCGCGATGCACTTGCACATGCGCAGTACTCTTGCGCATGCGCAAACGCGTCGCGGTCGTGATTTGGACTTCCAAAATGGCAGCCGCAACATGCACTGTGGTGGCTGTGGCCATGCACGCTACGGCAGCGTGTGGGGGGGTTGCGTGCGGTGGCGGAGGGTGTGCGCGTGCGTGAGCGCACGCGCCGCCATTCCCCCCCGCCCCTCCCCTCGGCCCAGCCGAGACCTGGGCGACGGGAGACCAGCCCAGGTCTCAAAAAGGTTGCCTGTCCCTGGTGTAGTGTTTTCAGCATTGGACAATGACTCTGGAAACTAAGCCATGGGCGGGGGGGGGGGGGAACCCTCATTAAATAAAATTATAATAAACACTGTAACATATTAACATAAAATTACATAAAATAATTTAACTTACAAAATAGACATAAATAACATCCACTTACTTCCTCTCCTACAACTCTTGATTATATAGACCTATTCACTGTCTTGTCTCTTCTATGAAGTATTCTGTGATCTGTATTCACTGAACATGCCATAAGTCAGAAACAATGTGAAGGCACTTCATCTACTTTTTTTGTTATTGTTTATTTGTTCATTTTTTTAAACAGAAATTCATTTACTCTTGAAATTCCTCTGTTGCTAACTCTGTCCATAAGGTCAAACAAAACTTCATCAGAGATACCTTTATTGGCAAACCAAAATGCACAATATACTTGTCGCAAGCTTTTGAAGCTCCATGGGCTTCTTCATCAGGCAAGATGTTACAAACCAAACAGGAGAAAAACAATTGGAGATGTTAGATGCCTACATGTTGTTTCAGTCTTTAAGATAGTATATGGTGGGGAGGATATCTTTTGCAGGCAGGCTCCTTCTCTTCCTTCTGGCCCTGTGGCTATAGGGAGATTTGTATAGTCCAGGAAATTTAAAATCCGTTTGCATTTCAATGTTTTCTACCCATAAGGTGGCATCTGTGGTTTTAATGATTGTATGGGAGACCATGAAGGAATACCAGATGCTGTTGGCTATATTTCACAGGGGGTTAGTAGCCACCTCTGAATAGTCCTTGTGTAAGAAAACGCTATGAAATTTATGGGATCATCAGATGACTATACACACACTGTACAGAAAGAGAGAGAAGAGGGAATTTCAGCAGGTGACAAGCAACACCTGAAATCCCTACTTCTGCATAGCCAATAAAGGTAAAAGAGCCCTTTTCACTTTTTCTTCTGGTGACTCAAGACCCATCAGTATTAGTGCCCCTCCGTGTTTCCTAAGGAGGATTGGGTGTATTGGGACCTAGAAGAAGTGCTATAAGCAAACAAAAGCAAGTTTCCTTTCAAAACCAGCAGAACAAAGAAAAGTAGGCCTGCTTAATGGGGGAGATTGCAAAGTGAACAGGTAAGGCAGAACTATTCAGTTCCTGTTTTGCGTCTGTCTTCCCTCACAGGAGTCATGCTTAGTCTGCCACAAGTAGAGCAAATGAAGGAATCTACAATCCAGGATATTCAAGGAGATGTTTGAGAATATATAGCTACTTTGAATGAACTCAGAGCCACAGGAATTACACCCAAGGTTGTTGTAAAATTGGGATCAGTTAGATTTTATGTTTTTTTCAAATACCTAATTCTGGGGCACATCTAAAGAAGGGCAGTCTGGATGGCCAGAGTTCTGAATATTAACTTCTGTGAAGGAACAGTCAGAATAGTTGGGTACAGCATGTTTAGAACTGAGAAGATTAACATGGATCCATGATAACCTGTCTTCAAATATTCTTCCTTTTCTGGATGTCTTACTGATTTTCTTCAGAACAACTTGATTCTATCCTTCAGTTGAATTAGAATCCCTCTGATTCTATTCCTCTGAAGTTTCAGTCTCCAACTATATCTCCAGTCCGTGTGCTATTTCAAATCAGGGAGCTGGGAGCTACAGAACACTGGCTTAAGTTCCAGGCACAAGCACCTGTCCCTGACAAAGTCCTCTCTCCCAGAACACTTGCCTTTATCTAATCCCAAATTGCATTACTGGATAAGACTTTAAAAGGGGGCATTTTTAAAGGGGTACTATCTGTTCAAAAACATCTTCTTGCATAGACTGCTGTAGACATCTCATAATTGTTGCTTCATCATTGGCTTGCCTTTGGTAATCTGAAATAGTTCTGAAGTGTTCTTTATTATTTCAATGTAATTTTAGATATGTTCTCTCCTTGCCATCATTGTATTCTGTGTGGGAAAGAAGTGTAGAATTCTGACAGTCTAGTTTCTTTGTGATTAATGCATTCTTCTGAAGTCTAGAATCAGAACCAATTGCCAGTACTGCTTCCCACTTTCTTAAGTGACTACTCTGTTTTCTTTCTTTCTTCCTAGCAGACTTGGTACTCCTCAGTTCTTTACTTCTTCTTTTTTAACCTCTTGCACACAGGTTGAAAAGAGTCTCCAATTATTCCCTGAGTCTCTGAAACGGTCTATTGAGCCCCAGGTCCTCAGCACATCAGATAAAGAGGAAGATGAGATTCTTTCAGAGAAGACTCAGATGGAACAAAAAACAAGGTTTGAGTCTTTCTTTTCCTCACTCTGTCCATCCAACTGGTTTAGAATCCTCAGTTATAGCATTCCTATATCTGTTCTCTCTTTAGATGTCAAACTCAATCGCCCTCACCTCCACCATCACCACGGCCAAGAAGACAGTGTCATAGAGACAAGTAAGAGTCTGGTATTTTCTGTAAGGGGAGTGGGATTACACAAGACTGCTGCAGCGGAATGAATGGAGCAGCAGTATTCTACATGAGTTGTGGATGATTTCTTACACCTAGCTAGTCAGAGCTTAGAAAAGTTACCATTTGGGGATTACAGCTCCTAAATGCCCCATCGGGTAAAGCCCCTGCTAATGTTGCTGGTGGGATTCTGGGGCTGTAGTCCCAAAAAAGATGTTTTGTAAGTTCTGTGCCACATTCCTGTGGTGTCAACTATCACAAATAGGTTGACCTGAGGCTTCTAATGCACATTCATCGCTTTAGTAATGCCAGAGAATTGGTGTGGGTCCAGAATTTTGATCCTCAAAATTGTCCCAATTAAAAGGAGGTTTTGGCAGGGATAAGATGAAAAACACATATATAGATGGGACTCCTGTGAACTGGACAGTGAAACCAACAGTCGGTGTTCCAAGCCACTTTTTCATGTTCTTCAATAGATTGAGCTTTTTTGGTTTTCTAGGAGAAGTGGAGGAATTATTTTTTGTTTAGTTTTTTGTTGGTGAAGGAGAGCTTCCGTTAAGCTATGAGGCTATAGATCAGGAGTCCTCATCCATGCTTTCATAAATTGACTAGATAAGGGATAAGAATTTTATTCTGCCATTTGGCTTGGTTTTTAAAAGGTATATCCAGGAATAGGAGACATGTGGCTCTCCAAACATTGCTGCATTGAAACTTCCATGATCCCTCACCATTGTGATTGCTGGAGCTGATGAGAATTGCAGCCCAACAACATCTGAAGGTCCACATGATCCCCATCTCAGCTGTACATCATTGCTTTTGTGAACCATCCCAGGAGTGTGTGCATGTCCTCGCAACAATTTTGGGCAGGGTGGGTTGGACTTGTTCATATTTAAAAACCTGGATTTTGAGGCAGAAAAATGACTCAGCCCAAAGCCCTATACAGCAGTGTGATGGAATGTGTGGTCCTCTAGCTGTTGGACTGCAGCTCCCATCAGCCCAGGCAAACAGCCAATGGCAAGGGATTGGAGGAGTTGTAATCCAACAAAATCTTGTTTGTTGGCAGTACTGGCTGGAGATTATGTTGATTAACATATCTGGAGGGCAACAGCCATAGGGAAGGCTGCTCTAGCTTCTAGCCTAGGATATTCAGACCCATTTTCAATAAGGAGTGTATATAAAAAGTTCCCCTCTACCTCTTTTCCTGCAGATTCTGTATTTGTGAATTTCACACTCATCTCTTCTGTCCTCCTCAGAATCCTGAAAAAGAGGTTTGAGAGTCTGACCTCCTCTCTCTCAGCTGCCAAGAAGAGTTTGCAGGATATGGGAACAGAAGCAGATGATGTGATTCTGATTGATGCTACTGAGCCCTCTGAATCCCAGGAATTGTCATTGAAAGTCCGGTGTCGAGCTGATCTCTATAGAGTCCCAGTCCTTATGGTGCGATGCCTCACTGTTCACTCCATTGTCGTGAGACCTACGTTAGCCACCATTCACCTCAGTTTTGCTTTCACCACTCAGGGCTGCCTCTTCCTTTCTTCTCTTTGTCTGCACCCCTCACACTTATCCATCCTCACTGTAGACAGGTCCTTATTCTATCCATAATTCTTCTGGGCTTTAGTAGATAGTGGGTTCTCATCTGCTTTTTTACTTTTATTTTTCTTCCCACACATTATCCAACTAGCTTGTTGATCTCTGTCCACAGTCTCATGTAAAACTGTGCATGTTTTGCCCGTTTAAGAATAACATGGTGTACACACATAGATTAAAACATATTTCTCCTTTCTGCCTGAAAATAGACCTTTAAGGCAACTGACAGTAAGTGAAAACGAACACAAGATAACCATAAGATTATCTTTAAAGTGAGAGTGGACATTTGTTGAAGGTCCAGTAATTGCACACACCCCATTTTCATGCCTGCCCTAGTGATCAGTGGGATATATACACACCTCATTTTTAGAAACAGCAGGATACCGGCCATGGTGTTTCTCCAACACTTTCTTAACTTCACACCCCACAGACAGATCCCCTTCAGAGGGTGGTTGAACACATGGGACAAACGCTGAAGGTTCACCCAAACAGAATACTTCTCCTGCTTCGTGATCGAGAGCTTGCAACTGATGCAACTCCTGGTGGACTAGGCCTGGGTGTGGCTGATATTGTGGGTAAGTTGTTATTGGACCTTGCTTCTTCCACTGCATTCTTCAGGCCTTCAAATCTCATTATATTTAAACACATGCACAAAACACACACACATATATTCAGTTTACATTTCACTTTGTGCCCAAGAATGGGACTCAGTGTGGCTTACAGTTAATAGAACAAATCTAAATTAACACATAAAATGAGTAAATTTTGAAACAGCCTTGTAAAAGAAGATACAACACTCAGTTAAAAAAACTTTTCTGGAGCAAGTGAGATCAGTTGTTAAAAGCCCTCCTGAATAAAATGGTATTTGCTTGCCAGTGGAAGAGATGCAGGGAGAGAATCTACCTGTGCTCCTTGGTAGGGAGTTCAAGAGTCTAGGAGCTGGCAGCAATGTCACATCTACTGCCGTCACAATTGTTAATGTTAATGCTCTGTTCTTACCTGCCAACAACCTTGTATCTCCAGTTCTCACTCCTGAAAACCTGTTCAGTAGTGAGAGCCAGCATGTGATCTGATGGTTACAGCAGCCTCCCACTCGCAGACTGATGCTCCTGAAATGCACTGGACTAGAACTGTTGTCATCCCCAGCCAGCATGGCCAGTGGCTAAAGCCCTATGCACAGATGAAACCACAAACATGTCTCAAGTTGCTCAATTTATGGATATTCTATTGGTTAAAAAACCCAGTATGTTTTAGCCTATATATATTCTCAAGGCTGTCACACCATTCATCGAACAAATGCTCAATTTCTTTTTGCCCAATAAATAAATGATGTTGCCCAATAAAGGATAACCTGGGGCCTCTACTGTGGTACTGCCAGAGAAATGGTGTGAGTTCAGGATTATGATCCTTAAAATTGTTCCAATTAAAACGGTGTTTCAGCTGGTATATGATATAAGCACACATTGTGTGCTCTAGAAATTGTAAATTATATTGTAAATTGCCCCTGAATATGGCATTGAGAGCCTATACAGGCTGAAACGTGGGCCTTTTTTACCCAGTAAAATCCATAAATTGAGTGTGTTTAGACATGTCTCTGGTTTTTGTGCTTTTTATTGGTGCTTCCTGGTTTTGTTTCCTTCAGATCCCTGTGTAACCATACCATTTACCAGGTGACCATGACTGTCCTCTACTTTAAAGCCATAAAGTGTAGTTTAGAGGATAAAATTTGGAGAATTAGTGTATGCACTGTCTTGAACTTGGAGGAAAGATCAGGTACAAATGTTCTTTCATGAACATCTTCCAGATTGCATAGTTGAGACGAATAGCAGCGAGAACAATGACTCTGGAAACCTGCAGCTCCGAGTGCAAGGGAATGACAGAAGCTCCCGAATGGAGATAACTGTCCAGAAGGTAAAACTGTCCAGAAGTAGTTGAAAAAAAAGTTCCTGGTTTAAGTAGGGGAGTATTATAGCTGTCTTCTCTCTTTCCTGCAGGGGGAGCCATTGCAAGTGCTTATGAATCGCTACCGCCAGGCCCAGGGTCTTGGCAGGCGCAAACTTGTCTTCCATTTTGATGGACGGAGATTGGTAGAAACTTGGACCCCTGAAGAATTAGGGATGGAGTCTGGTGACGTCATTGAAGTGTGGAGCTAGAAATCACCTCTTCAAAAAAGCCACAGTCCCATGATTCCTGTAATTCTGTTTTGTTTTAATTAGTGGTTCTCTTCCATTTGTTGTTTTAACTGAGGTCCAAAACACACTGCAGAAATAATCCAGTGTGAGACGGCTTTAATTGCCTTGGCTCAATGCTAGGGAATTCTGGGAGCTGAGGTTTTGTGAAGCATTTAGCCTTCACTGTCAGAGATAGCTCTGGTGCCACAACAAACTACAGTTCCCAGGATTGCCTAGCACTGAGCCAGGCCAGTTAAAGCAGTCTCAAACTGGATTATTTCTGTGGTATGTTTTGGACTAAAGGTGTAGAGTCCGTTCTCTTTTTCGTCATTCCCTTTATGTTGAAGTGCCCACACCGTGAAGCGAACTACACCGTGTGGAAGCTGTGTACTCTTAAATCCAACTAGACTATCATAGAGATTTTAATTCATGACAGGTCTCTATGAACCTGTAGCCTCTCTATCAGTGCTACACATCATTTTCAAGACAAAGAATAAGGCGAACCCCACCAATAAAAGAGATGCCTTTAAAAGTTAAAACAAATTGTAGTTGACACGTGCTGACTGTAAAACTCATTGTTGAAGATGTTATCTTTTGATTATGCAGCCATCTTTCCTAGCACAAGGAAGGGAAATGGTGTTGCTCCAGCTGATGCAACAAACCCTATGATGTCTTACAATTGGCTGTGCTGGCTAATAGGATGTCACATGCAGTCCCAGTATCTGGAGGTTCACCCCTGATATATTGTATATATCTAAAAGCCAAACTTGGCTTTAAATTTAGGAAGACTCATTTTTTGGACTACACTTCCTAGAATGCCCCAGCATGATTCTAGGAGTTGTAGGTCCACAACGTAATTTTGTCTATGACTTCCCTACAGTGACTTCCTTCAACTTTTCTAAAATACCTATCTTACCCTGGTTATTTATTTATTCAGTATATTAACTCCCTGTTTTTTCTTGCCAGTGTTGACAAAACAACAAGCAATACTTATAAAGGGCTAAATTAAAAATCCTGTTCTCCAAATAAGGCAGAACTAGTCTTGCAGGAACCTGTTGTCTTTGCTGTCATCATCTCATCCTCCCTACTCCATTTGTTCCAGTAAGATAATTGATAGCAGATGATATTGTTCAGGGGAAGGAGTAGTCATGCAGAAACATTCATTTTGTTATTTTTCCTGCCGTCTGTTCTCTCTCATGTTTCTCTTAATTTGGGTTAAAAGTCCTTCAGGTGACAGCAGGGAAGAACTGCAGTCCATTCATGTAGGTGTTCGCCTCACTGAGATCAGGGATCTAATTCTGAAGCATAATACTGTTATCTTACTAGGGGACATGAATTGGTTTCTTTTGCATTGTTAGTTCATACAGAGTATTCAACCGTTGTCCCTTTAAGGGCTGCACAGAATGGAGGATTCAGGGTGTACTCAGCTCCTAATATGGCAAGGAAATGAGGCCAGTTAAAATTCTACATCATGTGTATACTAGAGTCAGGATTGTAGCATATAGGCTACGCATGTGAAAAGGGGTGTGAGATAGGAGTAGGGACAATGACTTGTTATATGCTGAGGAAAGCTTGCGGTTTTGTTTTTTAAAAAAAGTGAAAAGCTATTTTTAAAAAAGAGTAAGGGCCTTTACAGACTGCCAGAAATAGTGCAAATTGAGGCCACTTTAACTGTCCTGGCTCAGTGCTAAGGAATCATGGGAACTGTAGTTTATTGTGGCACCAGAGCTCTCTGGCAGAGAAGGCTCAATGTCCCAGAAAAAAAATACAATTCCCATGATTCTCTAGCACTGAGCCAGGACAGTAAAGTGGCTTCAGTTTGCACTATTTCTGGCAGTCTGTAAAGGCCCTAAGTCTTCAAGGATCTGGTGAGGTGAGGTACAATTTAGGGAAGCTAATAATAAATTAGCCATTAAAAGTCACAAGACTATTTGTCATTTTTAAAGAGTGAAGGACTTTGCACCTATGCTCACTTAGCTCTGGGACTAAACTAAAGGGCACTATAAGAGTTAATCAAATGTTTGGAAAGCTCTGCTCTCTGCAGTCCATGAAATACAGTCAGCCCTCCGTATCCACGTATTCAAGCATCCATGGTTTGAAAATATAAAAAATATAGATATATATGTGCTGGTCTATGACCATAATAAAGATTCTGTTCTATTAAGCGAGAGAGAGAGAGATACACACACACACACACACACACACACACACACCAAAAAGCAAACCTTGATTTTGCCATTTTATATAAGAGAAACCAATTTACTATCCCATTGCATTTAATGGGACTTGAGCCAAGGGCCTACTGTAACATCATAGCAAGGGGAAGACCAGCCTGGTACCATCCAGCAACCAGGGAAAGAATTTGCTCAATTCATTACTTTCCTCTTTGTTGCTTTTCCCTTTTTTATTATGTCCATTAGATTGGATGCTTGCCTTGTGGGCAGGAACTGTATTGTCTTTCATTAGCTGGACAAGTGTTTTAAAAAGTTAAGCACTTCAACCCATAGAGCTCAGCACTTTCCCCTCACTGTTCCATGTTTCTCTTGTTATGTGCCTTCAAGGCTGCTCCAACATACAACAACTCTCTTGTAGAATTTTCTTGGCCAGATTTATTCAGAGGAGTTTGCTATTGCTACCTTCTTCGGTTGAGAATAATGAGACTTGCCCAAGGACACCCAGTGGGTTTCCATGGCTCAGCAGAGTCCTAATCCAACACTCAAACCACTATGCCACACTGGCTCCAGCATGTTCTTAGTCACTACAGTTAAACCTAATTTTGTGAAGTATGAAGTATTTTTAATAGCTTCCTCTTGAGAACAGGGAGATGCAGTTTGCATCTTTGTTTCTGCCAAATGCTGCAAGTTTATTATGGTTGAATGGTTACTGTTGATTTGGACGCACAATCTTTTAATCTCCATATGTGGAAGGGAACTTTGTAGTGAGGAGGTCCTTCCTGTGTGTCGAAGCTTCCCATAAATCCAGAATATTGCTTTTTCAGCATTATCCATCAGATGAGAAGAGAGCCCGCTCTACTTCACAAAAGTGCCTTCCATACCCACATAATGAAAAGGAGGGAGACTGAGCCAGTGTGCAATTTATCATGCCTTTAGTAAACACTCATGCAAAATGCCTGATGAAGGCTTGTTTATATTTTAGCATATTCTCCAACTATCCCTGTTTGGCAGGGGCAGTCCAAATTACACTTCTGTCATCCCGCTTTTTCAGTGGCTTTTAACATGCCCCAGTTTCCTCTCTACTCTTCCAACTTTTCCCCCTTAGTCTTCAGCTTACTTCAGCTGCTGCAGTCTGAGTTAAAATTGCCATAGTTTGCAGCAACTCAGTGGGAGGAGAGGAGAGGTGGCGGCAAAATGTTCCCATTGGGCTAAGCAAAAGGGTAACCGGCAAGTCACATGCTCTCAGCCTCATGGGGAGGCAATGGCAAACCTCTGAACAAATCTCGCCAAGAAAACCCCATGGACGTTATCACACGTGGGCCAGTTTTGTTGTTAAAGAGATAATAAAGTGGAAATGAAGCATCCCGAAAAGAAAGTGAAAATAGAGCTTAATTACGCAAAAGCTTTTCACACGTAATTACAGTAATAACGGAATTAAGTTAAAAGCGAAAAAAAGACATTTTTAACTTTCATACACAAGTGAAAAGAACCCGTACATGTACTGGAAATGGGTGTGTTTTGTGGCAAGACTCCTTTTCCAGGGCGAGTCCTAGGTCCTAACCCCCTTCCGTTGGGGTTAGGACCTCTCAAGAGAGCGGAGGAGGCTGGAAAGGCAAGGCAAGGCAAGGGAGGGATTGAGAGGGGGAAACGAGGTAGCTCCCATGACCCCCCCCCCATAAGCCTTTCCCCTTTGTAGGACCTGCAGGGCAGAACTTCATGGTGAGAGGGAGCTCCAAGTTGCTCCACAAGCACACCCCACACTTGCACCCACATCCACCCACAGCTGCTGCAAGGGAAGCCTTCTTTCCCCTCCTTTTCCCTCTGTCCCAAATGCCAAACTTCTCCGTCCCCAACTTTTTTCTCCTGGGCTCCCTTCCCTTCCCTTCCCTGGCACTGAGAAGGAGCCCAGGACTCTCCCTCCCTGGAGCCCCCCCCCTCCTCCTCCTCTTGGCCCTCCTCCAGATTTTAAAAGAGAATTGTCTGTGCGTATTTCCTTTTCACATTACAGTAAATGGAAAATTACTGTATTTTCGCAAATGCATTTCCTCTAAACAAAATTAAAAAGATCTCAGATAATACCAGTTTCTGTCCAATTTCTGACCAGTTTCCGTGTGACGTCATGTGAAATCGTGAGGCGCAAATTCAGTTTTTGTTTGGGATTTGTGTGGATTAACCAACAGATTTCCTCCGTGTGATAACATCCCATGATAGGTTTGCCTTAGGGTTGCCATAAGTCAGAAATGACTTGAAGGCACACAACACACACCCTCCTAGTTTGTCTGTTCTTCCTCATTAATAACTTACCATCATGACCACACTCCAGTGTTGCTTGGCCACATGTGTCCTGGTTTTCATCTAAGATATTAGAGGGTATGATATAGCGGAATCAGGACTCGCAGGTCGGAGCGCTGGTACTTTTTTGTTAAGCAAGGATGTGTAAAGTCCCCTATTCTGGCTTTTGCTGCAATCTTTACAAGAGGTAGTGGAGGTAGCAGCAATATGTAGTATTTTGGAGTGGCTTCAGTTGATAGAGCACTTAAGGGACTGGTTTTCCTGGTCATTTGGTTGGGATGGAATGATAGTGGTTTGAGTGTGGGACTCTGGAGACCAGGGTTTGAATCCCAGCTCAGCCATGTAAACCAGTTGGGTGACCTTGGACAAGTCAAATCCCCTCTGATGTGCTCCAGAGAATAGGACCTAGAGCAATGGATTGAAACTATAGGAAAAGAGAATCCTCCTAAACATTCCTGACAGTAAGGACTTTATCACACGGGGAAAATCCTGTACATAAACGGGATTTAAAAAGGAAAAAAAAACACACAAAAGCGGGTAGATTTCCACACAACTTCGATGTTAAACTGTGCTTAACCCGAACGGAGAGTAGTCAAAAGCTGCACACACAGCCCTCTGTAGCCAGGGAGACCTCACAGGATTGCACTCCTCTTCCAAGGCTTCGTTTAAAGTTTCACTATCATTTTAGTTTGGACTGAGTGCAGCATGACCAGATACCCTAATTACAAAGGAGGACAAGGTGCTGTGAAATGAGGGACATTCAAGAAAAATGTAGAACATTACAAAATAAAAGCTAAAAACACTCATATAAACTCAGATGTGTTGCCATTTAGTTTATATGGGACCAGTGCTGGCAGCTCTACCATTCAGTTGGATGTAGAATCATAGATTGGAAGAGACCACAAGGGCCATCAAGTCCAACCCCCCTGCCATGCAGGAACTCACAATCAAAGCATTCCTGACAGATGGCCATCCAGCCTCTGTTTAAAGACCTCCAAAGAAGGAGACTCTACCACTCTCCGAGGGATTGTGTTCCATTGTTGAACAGCTCTTAGGACTTTATCACATGGGGAAAATCCAGTACAGAAACAGGATTTAAAAGGTGGATAAAACCCACAAAAGTGCTGAGTGTGCCTCGGGTTGTTAAGAGTTTTGCAACTTGAACAACTCGTGCCTCATCAGGAAGACCAGCTCAACAGCTGCCCATTCTGGTCTTGTGATTCCTTGTTTTTCCAAAGCTGGGATGCAGCAAATGCCTCCTCTGGGACACTTAGACTATGTTGATGTACAGGTTGAGTCTCTCCTGTCCAAAATACTTGGAATCGGAAGTGGTTTGGGTTTATGATATTGGAATATCTGCATATACATAATGAGATATCGTGGAGATGCGACCCAAGTCTAAACACAATATCCATTTATGTTTCATAATACACTTTATACACTGAGTCCTTGGTATCTGCTGGGATTTGCTTCCAGGACACTCTGTGGATACCAAAATCTGTGGATGCTCAAGTGTCATTAAATACAATGGTATAGTAAAATGATGTCTCTTATATAAAATGGCAAAATCGAGCATTCCTTTTTTGGAATTTATATTTTTTGACATATTTTCAATCTGTGGATGTTGGAATTAGTGGATTTAAAAAAATCCATGGATATGGAGGGTCGGCTGTACACATAGCCTGAAAGTAATTTTACACATATTTTTAATTCATTTGGGGCATGAAACAATGTTGGTGTACCCTGAACGATTAGAAAGCCAAGGTGTCACTGGCTGCATCTACACTCTGGTGCTGCAACAAACTACAGTTCCCAAAATTCCATAGCATTGAGCCATGATGGTTAAGGTGGTGTCAAACTGGATCATTTCTGCAAGGTGGATGCAGCGATAGACTCAATGGTATGCAATTCTGCGAACTATAGTTTGTTGTGGCCCCAGAGCTCTCTGGCAAGGATGGCTAATAAATGTCTGACAAAACTACAAGTCCCAGAATTCCATAACACTGGGCAATGGCAGTTAAAGATTCAAAACACACTGCAGAAATAATCCAGTTTGAGACCACTCTAACTGCTCTGTTCAGTGCTAGGGAATTCTGGGTTTGTGAGACTTTTGGCCTTCTCTCTCAGAGAGCTCTTGTGCCACAGTAAACTAAAATTCCCAGGATTCCCTAGCACTGAGCCAGGGCAGTTAAAGCACTCTTAAACTGGATTACTTCTGCAGTGTATTTTGGACCAAAGTGGTGTCATTCTTGATTATTTCTGCAGTATGGATGCAGCCTATGTGTTTGGTAAAATACATTGGAGAAATAATCCAGTTTGAGAGTGCTTTGACTGCCCTGGCTCAGTGCTTGGGAGTCCTGGAAATTGTAGTTTATTGTTTATTTAGCTCTATGACAGAGAAGGCTAAATGTCTCACAAAACTACAGTGCCCAGAATTCCCTAGGATTGAGCCAGGGGAGTTAAAGCGGTCTGAAACTGGATTATTTCTGCAATGTGTTTGGGACCTATGTCACACAGGTTCATTTGCTTCCACCCCAGTAACGATGACTGAAGCGAAGCATCGTTACTTCAGAGAGAAAGTAATGACAGTGTGAGTGACTGTAGTGATTGTTGAGTTACAATGCACACTTCAGGATTTGAACATCTGGAGAAAGGCGAGCAGGGGTTGCCATGGTGACAGTCAAGATGGCGGCCAACGGACGCCAGGTGTATTGGTTACTGAAGACTGGGGGGGACAGCTGACTGGGAACACCGTGAATTGGTAACCATGGCAACCAGGAGAAAGAACCGTCCTCGCGCTTTGCTTTGAGCGGGATAGAAACTCCATCCACCCCTACTGGTAACCATGGAAACCTAGCAGGGGCGCTCTCCTGAAAGGCAAGATGCTATTGGCCGCTCGCGCGCCGGGGAGGGACGACGGAAAAGAGCCTTGTTCCGATTGGTGGGGTGTCACAGGGCAGTAGTTAGAACGCCCGCAAATGGCGGAAAAGGCAGAAGCGGACTCACGTGATAAGCCTTTAAAGCAGCCTCAGCAGCAGGTCATGTGACTGGACCCGGCGACGTAGCAAAGTAGGGAAGGGGAAGCGGACCGGTTGGGCGGCGGAGGGGTATGTTTGTGAGGAGAGGTTGACGCGTGTCGGGGTTGCGTGTCATCAATGGGAGAGGGGGAAACGGGTTTTCGGGTTGTGTGGAGACGCGTTACTCCTCTGGGATGGCTCTGAGGTAGGAGTGAGGACGGGAAAAGGGCCGCCACTGACTGTCAGCGTCCCCTCAGCGACCACAAAGCCTGTCCTCCTCACCTTCAGCCTAGAAATAACCCGCAGGCGCCCATTATGGGAGGAGGACAGGCTTTGTGGTTGCTAGGGGACGCTGGAGTCAGTGGCGGGGACGGATTAAAACAAAGGACAATATTTGCCCATAGGGAAACCATGTAATAATAATAATAATAATAATTTTTTATTTCTAGCCCGCCCCTCTGTTCTGCATTCGGGGCGGGTTACAACATTTTAAAACATACAAAGTTAAAACAAGCCTTATCCCCATAACCCCCCTCCAACCCCCTAAAACAAGATTAAACTTTAAGAGATTAAAACATAATACAGTCTAAAACCAAACAAACAATACTGTACTTATTGAGGAATACGTTCCCATAGGGCAATACTGGAAATTATTTGCCCGTAGGGATACATTGCAGAATACTTGCTCATTCAGGGAATACTCACCTATAGGGAAACATTGGGAAATACTTGCCCAGAAGGAAACATAGGAAATATCTACAATGTTTCCTATGGGCAATTATTCTCCAGTGATTCCCTATCGGCAAGTATGGTTCCCTTATGGGCAAGTGCTGTCATTTGTTTTAGCATGTCTCATAAGTGGCACCCCTTCCCCCCCCCCCATTTAATGGAGTCTTTGGGATGTTTGCTGTTGTTAATGCCCTCAATTCGATCTATTGTAAACAATAGTGTCCCCCTTCATTGTTGTTGTTATTAAATGCCCTAAAGTGACTTCTGCTTCTGTCCCCAACCAACCTCCCATGTCACCCTGGATCCCAAAACACACACTACAAATAATCCAGTTTTAATTTTTTGAGGAGCAAACTTTGTATTTTGAGTCCCACCTAATATAATGTATACTTTCATAATTTGATGTGAATATTAGTGGGTTTGTTTTATCTGCCTCTGACATTTATATTTTCTATGTCTGATCTGTTGGTCGTTATTAATGAATCCACTTTTAATAAATCCAGGATTGGATCCAGTCAAATTCAGAAACAGGGGTCCAAGTATGGAAAAGAAGGCAGCTCTTCAATCTGAACTATCCTTAGGTCCAAAATATACTGCAGAAATAATTCAGTTTGAGACCGCTTTAACTGCCCTGTCTCAATGGTAGGGGATTCTGGGAATTGCAGTTTTTTGAGACATTTAGCCTTCTCTGTCAGAAAGCGCTCTGGTGCTACAATCAACTACAATTCTGAGGATTCCCTAGCGCTGAGCCAGGGCAGTTAAAGGAGCCTCAAACTGGTTTATTTCTGCAGTGTGTTTTGGATCTTTGTTGCTGTTGTTAATCACCATGAGTCAATCTTGAATCATGGCGGTCCTATGGATGAGGCATTTCCAGCCGCCACCCCCGTCCTCCACTGCTCTGCTTTGTTCTGCATGATCTTTCTGATTGAGTCCATCCATCTGGCCTTTGGTCTTCCTCTCTTTCTACTTCCCTCCACCTAGAGTGACCAGATGTCATAAACGCAAAGGAGGACAAGGCACCACCAAATGTAGGACATTAAAGAAAATGTAGGACATTGCAAAATAAAAGCCAAGCCATTGTGTTCCTCATCACCATGTATCAGTGTGAAAGCTGGACAATAAAGAAAGTGAATAGGAAATAAATCAACTCTTTTGAGATGTGGTGCTGGGGAAGAATGCTGAAGATCCTGTGAATAGCCAAAAGGACAAACAAATGGATCCTAGAACAAATCAAGCCTGAAATCTCCCTGGAAGCCAAATTGATTGATTTGAAGCTGTCAGACTTTGGTCACATCATGAGAAGGCATGAACCATTGGAAAAGAAAATAAAGCTAGGACAGGTGGAGGGCAATAGAAAGAGAAGAAGACCACGTGCCACATGAATAGATTGGATCAGAGAAGTGATGAGCCTGAATCTACAGCATCTAAGCAGAGCAGTGGAGGACAGAGACTCTTGGAGATGTTTCATCCAGAGGGTCGAGGTCAACTCGAGGGCAGTTAACAACAACAGCCTTCCACAATGCAGGCGTGCTTTCTTATATTTATTTACTAATTAAAATGTTTCTAATAATAATAATAATAATAATAATAATAAATTTTATTTATAGCCTGCCCCTCTGCTCAGCAATCGGGGCGGGTTACAACGTATTAAAAGAACAGCAAAGTTAAAAGGGTTCCCTCACTCAACAACCCTCCCCCCCTTAAAAGTGAATTAAACTTGAAAGAATTAAAATACAACAAAAAAATAAACAACAGCGAAAACTACAGTTTCTGTGTTGCATTTGCTAAATAAATAAATAAATTCAAGGTGGCTTAGAGTAAATAAAAACTAAAAGCAGTTTTAAACCAATTTGGCCAATGGATGTCAGTTTGGCAATGAATTTTGAAGATAATGAGGGTCTCTTGTTTTGAGAACCAGATGTATTTTTCTCTTCTCCAGGTTAGGCTAGTTAGGCTGTCTAGTGAGCAGGGGTGTTCATGAAGGCTTAATGATTAAGGAGACCCTGAAGGGAAATATGTTGTCTTTTTTGGCTTCAAAAGGTACTGACTCATTTCCTTCTTTCATTTGTATTTCTCCCAGTGACGATTTTTGCCCCCAGCCATGACATCCCAACCTTATGCTGATATAGCCCCAATCCTGACCCAAGCAGATGACACAGATGATGAGGAAAAAGAAGGACTTCAGTCAGGACATGAAGGGGGAGTAGAGGTAGAGGCCCTCACTGGTATCTCCTCTGTACATGCTGGTTTCATTGTAGGTGTCCTCTTCTTTATCAACTTGCTGAACTACATGGACCGGTTCACTGTGGCAGGTAAGAATGTTGCATTGCTCAAAATAGTTATTGGCTTTGGATTTCTCTTCTCAATTGATTGAGATGCATGGAGTATAACCTCAGTTGATTGAGATGCATAAAGGAAAACCAGTTCTCCCCCACGCTCTGTCATTTCTACACTTGCATGGGCATTATCACTCCCCCCCAAAGATAATTCTGTAATCTCTCCTTTATCAGGTGTTCTTCCTGACATTGAGACATTTTTTCATATTGATGACAGCAAATCAGGACTTCTCCAGACAGGTGAGGAGCAAGGTCTTGGGGTTTATTCCTCTTTTCTTTACTCCCCTCCCCAACATTTTATAAGGATAATGCTATTGGAGCAGTGTGTGCCATTTGGGATCATCAATTGTCTTTTTCCCCCTCTCCTGACTCTCCCCCCCCCCCCCCCCAACAGTTTTTATTAGCAGCTACATGGTACTGGCACCAATCTTTGGTTATCTGGGAGATCGGTATAATCGCAAATATCTGATGTGTGTTGGAATCTTCTTCTGGTCACTTGTGACTTTGGCGAGCAGCTACATCCCCCAGGAGGTATTTTTGTGGGATGGAAAAAGTTTTGCATAGCTGAGGTTTTGTGAGCCAGTTCCTACATGGGTATAGGGAGAACTTTAGGTTTTGAATATGTCTGTTTTATCCTCCCCCTCACAACTCTGGGGTTTACAGGGCAAATTCACAATGATGCCTTCTGAGGCAGTGCATTCTTCTCTGCCCAATGGCATCCCTTCCTTGATAGTTCCATTCCGAAACTTCCAAAATCCACAGTAGTGTAATACTTAGTTGATCCTTTTGAAATAAACTTTAAAAGTTAATAGCTGGTGAGAAAATTTTCCAAAACTTTTCTCTTTGATTTTTTGTAGGAGGCTCTTGTCACATAAACTGGAACAGTGGCTATTTATGATAGTAGCACTTAACTCCTGGCTTCCAACCAAAGAATCATAGGAATTGTAATTCTGAGAAGAGGCTAGGAGTATTTCAGAAATAAATACTTCAGATAACTCACTTGTGACTGCAACTCTCAAGGTTCTTTAGGGGTATTTTTAGTCTTGAAACATAAATGTGTCTTATACTGTGCTGTTCTGTTTCTCTGTTTTCTCCACTGTATAGTGGTTCTCACTATTGCTGCTGACACGAGGCCTAGTGGGTGTGGGAGAGGCTAGCTACTCAACTATTGCCCCCACCATTATTGCTGACCTGTTTGTGGGTGAACGGCGATCCCGCATGCTCAGCATCTTCTACTTTGCCATACCTGTGGGCAGGTGGGAATACTCTCTACTCTGTCTGATGAGGGATGGGAGGGACAAGTTGTGCTTTATGCCTGATGAATTTTGACTGGAGCTACTTGTTTCCAAATAATCTTCCAGTGTCTTTCCAAGACACTGAATATTTGGATCTTTTCCAACATGTTCCTACTGGGAGCATTAAGAGCCTTGGTTGTTCGGGTGAATGATGTGTACTGTGGAAAAGCTGGAGTTAAATCCTGTTAATTCTTCGAGATCTTTCAATGGTTTTCCATTCTGTTAAACATGGTGCTTGTGGATTGTATGGATGGGTTAAGCAGAGCTTGGAAAAGTTATTTTTGGACTATAGCTCCCAGAATTGCTCACCAGGCTTGGGTATTCTAGGAACTATAATTAAAAAACAACAACAATTGTCCAGTTTATGGGTTTAAGGGGCAGTGGATTCCAGTGGCTCTAAAACCTACACAGTTAGTTGATCTCAAAAGCTGGTTTGGGGAGATTTCAGCTCGTTACAAATATTTATTGGGGGAAAGTATTGAGCGATATTGGCCCCAGTGTCACATGAAGATGACACACACCTCTACTTTCTTCCCCCTGCTAATTCCAGGGAGACTGTAGAATTCCTGAATAGCAATTTATAGGCATTCCGGGGTAGATGAGGGCAAACAAGCCTGAAGTTCAGTACAGACAAGTATATGGGTGAAAAAATCTGCTGATCTGAATAGAGGGATTAAAATAGCATTGGATGGCATTGCACCCCACTTCAAGGATCATGTTCAAAGCTTATAAGTCATACTGGATTTGTTGCCCTGGACTAGTAATGGGCTGTAAGTAGCCAGGAGTGCTTTGTACATAGTTCCACTAATATGTCAGGTGTATCCCTGTCCAGAAAAAGCAAGCTTGGGTTCAGTATGTAGAAAGCTCTTGTAGCACTTTTGAGACTAACTGAAAGAAAGAAGTTGACAGCATGAGCTTTCATAGATTTAAGTCTACTCTCCGAATGCACCTGAGGAAGTAGACTTAAGTCTGCCAAACTCATGCTGCCAACTTCTTTCTTTCAGTTAGTTTCAGAGGTGCTACAAGATCTCTACATACTGATTCTACAGACTAACACAGCTATATCTTTGAATTCTAGCAGCCAGGACTCAGTTATACATACCCTGGCTACATGCAGAGTGCTTATTGCAGTATGCTTTACAGGGAACTGCCCTTGAAGATCACTTGGAAAGTTCAACCAGTACGGAATGCAGCTGTTCATATCCTTGTTGAGGTTAGCTAATAAGCTATTAGATTGTATTACACAGGTTCAGCATCAGCTGCATTGTTTGTCCCATTTCAGAATGCTGCTTTTGACCTTTAAAGCCCTAAAAGGTTTGAGAGGGAGTTGTTTGGAGGATCAGCTATATAAACCTAGTGGTGCTTTGATAATCTTCAGAAGGCCTATCACTAGACTATCTTAAGAGCAATAGAACTGGCATGCATTAACAGTGATGGTCTTTGCCTTATGGAATTTTCTTGTGATAATAGATATTCATAGATATAGGTCCTGTTGGCTTTCTATGTGGCTGCTTTTGAGGGCTTCAACAGACCTCTTTCTTCTGTCTTTTAATTGAATAGACTTGAATGCATATGCTGCTTCTTGTTTGTATTGCATTTTGTTTTTTAAAAATTATAACTGGTTTCTTTTAAAATCATTTAATGCAGATTTATAATGTTGAATTTTTGATGCAACACATTGTTGGTCTTGAGAAGGCTACAGTTGTGAAACATGGTTAAGAGATGTATTAAATAAATAATAATTAAATTAGAAACCAACATTGTGTTGCTGTTAAAGCCAGCTATGAGTATATTGCCCACTGGCATGCTGGCTGAGGGATTCTGGATATGGTAGTCCAAAAAGGTAACATTTCCAAGCTCTGAGGGGCCATACAGAAGGCCCCTAAGAGGTGGCTCTGTGCCGCCCTGGGAGCACTGGATCGGGGTTGTGGCAACCACACACCACTGTCCCAATCCAGCTCTTTGCCACCCCAAAAAGAGCTGGCAAATGCTGCTCCTTTTTGGAGCAGTAAAAAGCCACCCTTACCATCACCACTGCTGCGGCTCTTCTGTGCTCCTGACACTGTGCGCCGTGACGGGCATTGGGGCGGCCAGCGTGCAGTCACCCTGCCCCAACTCCACCCCCAGGCCAGACCTTGTGGCTGGTCTGTACAGGCCCTGAGTTATTTATAACCTGTAGACTAACTTGTCAGTTGCTGAAACTAAGCAAGTCTTAATTTTTTCTAGTAAGTCTGCCTGAATATGGATCTGACTGTTCTCTCCCTTCTTCCCCACAGTGGACTCGGCTACATTGTGGGGTCAAAGGTGAAAGACCTGACTGATGACTGGCATTGGGCTCTGAGAGTAAGTAGGATAGTTGGATAGTTACATTAGTTAGTTTTTCCTGTGTTATGATTGTGTCATATTTTTCTATTATCAAAAATAATAATACACTGCCTGCCTCACACCTGCCCATGCAAGTTTTATTTTTCTGTCTTTATGATGCCTCAGAATGAGATATCTCTTCTTCCATGTTCTCTTCTGTAGGTAACCCCAGGTCTGGGAGTGGTGGCTTTGGTGTTGCTGCTAAGTGTGGTACGTGAGCCACCTCGGGGCGCTGTGGAGACACACTCCGATGCTCCCCTGCAGTATACGTCATGGGCAACTGACCTGCGGGCTCTGAGTCGCAAGTGGGTAATGTAGGAAGGGTTGGATTTGTTACCACTTTGTATACTACCCTCCACTGACTCCCCCCGCTCCATCCTTCACTGACTTTGCACTGATCAAGGCTAGTCTATTTCTGGCTCAGAGTCTGGCAAAGTTCCTTTTTGGCTGTAGTTCCAAGGATGCCTCAGCTAAACATTTCTGGAAGTTGTTCCTCCCAAAATCCCCCAAGATCTCTTGTGGTTCTTTAGATTTCACATTTGTGCTGATTTGAAATAAATTAGGTAAAGCAGCCTTATAGTTAATAACTTGCCAGGTAGCCAAAGGGGACCAGGAATTCTGGGTAGGTGGGTACATAAAATTTTATATAGGTGAGTGAGGGGGCTTATGGAAGAAGGGTGGCTTTTTTCTGTCCCTTTCCCAATAATCCACAGTTTCTATGTTAGCCCTAAAGGAAGGGACACCTTTAAGAATCTTCAACAGTTCACGTACGTTTCTGCATTTTGTTGCAATATTAATAGGCTCTGGTACAACTTATAAGTTGGAAACGACTTGAAGGCAGACAACACGGACAACTAATTGCCTCTAGCAGTCACATAAAGAGTTGAATGGAGCCCACTTGTGCAGAGGCACTCCTACCAAATACTAACACAAATGAGTGAATGTTAATGCAGCCAAAAGGTGCCAGTTTGTTTTTGAGTAATGGGAGACAGATTTTCATGAAAGATGGCCTGTCTACCATTATGTTTTCTGTTATTGTGATGACCTTGGTAAACATGCCATTAATGATACTCTTTGCTATGCCTGTGCATATGTTTGTTTATCACATATAATTTTATTCTCCGAACAATTCCCAGTGCAAAGCATACAGGATTTACTGTTGACCTGAGCTTGAGATCAGAGAGCATTGCAATATTGAGAGAGACACAGTGCCAGAGCAAGGGTTGCTGTTCCTCTGCCCAAGGATGTCTTACATCCTCTGCTTCCTCCTGCAAGTTGGCATATGATATTCTGTCATGGGACAATAGCAATCCAGTGGTGTCTTGATTGTTCTTGCTGGCTGTGGATACAGTTTGTTCTCTATATTTGATGCCTGGGATTTGTGAGTGTTCAGGCTGTAAATGCTCTCTGTAAAGTGGGGTTTGGAAAAAAGTTTATTTTATACTGCAATTCCCAGAGTATCCCAACCAATGACTCTCTAAAAAGTAGTTTTTCCAGGATCTAGATATGCCAGTTTTGTCTGGAGCAGTAGAGCTGTGATGGTGCTGACAGTATTTATTATTCCTTAATGGTACATCCATCAATTGCCTCTGTGAATTGGTTGTAAGATAATTTGCTTTGAATGTGTAAATAATTCCTGGGTTATTAAAATCCTAACAACTACAAAATGTGCTCACATAGTCTTCTCTTTTTCTTTTGCCACCCCTATCTTAATTGACAGTCGCAGTTTTGTGCTGTCATCACTAGGTTTCACAGCTGTGGCCTTTGTAACAGGGTCCCTGGCTCTATGGGCACCTGCATTTCTGTACCGCTCACGCCTGGCCAATGGAAGCCTTCAGCCTTGCCCGCCTGGGAAAGTTTGTACTGGTGACTCTGACAGGTGAGTTAGCAGGAAAGGGCTTTCAGTCAAGACCTTCAGTCAAGATCTTGCATGGGGGACATGGGAACCCCTTTTCTTATTATTGAACTTTTATACCATAGCAATTAATCAGCTGGCCTACAAATTGGAATTCTCCATTTTGAATCATGTGAAATGCTAACTAGTAGTGTCAGGTGTGCCATCATCTTTTAGTCTCAGTACCTTATCTGTACACTGAAGATAACAGTGGTACACTACTCTATGTGCCTTATCTGCAATACTTTGAACCTTCTATCTAACATCACCATATAAATCTTATATCTTCACTTTTTCTGCAGCCTCATCTTTGGCATTATCACTTGTGTGACTGGCGTGCTGGGTGTTACTTTGGGAGTGGAGATTTCTCGGCGCTGGCAGCGTACCAACCCTCGTGCTGACCCCCTGGTGTGTGCTACTGGACTGCTTGGCTCTGCTCCCTTCCTGTTCCTGGCAGTGGTGTGCGCTCAGAGCAGCATCATCGCCACTTATGTGAGTTTGCTTTTATCCCCAACTTTCACCTGCAGATTTTGTACACTCTTTGCATGTTGCTAGCCTTCTTGCGTTATTGTATTCTCCTGTCTTGACATAACAGATTCATTTTGGTGCCATAGTTAAGAGCATGTGAGACTGGGTGTGTAGGATCAGATGCTAGTTCCTGTCAAGCCATAAAAATCCACCCAGGGTGCATCTGCACTTCGGGAATAATGCAATTTCACACCACCTTAACTGCCATGACTCAGTGCTATGGAATTCTGGGAAATGTAGTTTTTTTATAGCATCAGAGCTCTCTGACAGAGAAGGATAAATGTCTTACAAGTTCCCAGAATTCCATCGCATTGAACCATGGGAGTTAAAGTGGTGTGAAAATGAATTATTTCTGCAGTGTGGCTACAACCTTTGTGAGCTTGTGCCAGTCGCACACTTAGCCTGGGCTGCTTCATAGATTTGTTGGAAATAAAACATAAGAAGGAGAACCATGTTTGTGCCATGGCTCTTATTGGTCATTGGAGGAGCCCTGGAGGCTATATATAACTAATTAAAATAAATAAATAATACATATACAGAATCATAAAAGCAAATGATTTGGAATATTTCAGTGAAAACCAGCATAGATGTTTTAAAACATTAAACTTTGTTTCCATTTCCTCCCTTGTAGGTATTTATTTTTATCGGTGAGACTCTACTCTCCCTGAATTGGGCCATAGTAGCAGATATGCTTCTGGTGAGAATTGTGTGGAAGCTGGAATGTACAAAACTGTGTTAGTGCATAACAATTGCAGAATTACTTGTTATACTTGCACATTTGATGTGAATTTGTTGTCTTGTGGGCTATCCACATCTGCACTCAGTTTTAGTTCTGCTGGAATGGGTACATCAGCAGAATATTGTACCAGTGGATTTGAGAAGTTGTGCCAGTGCATTTTTCTTGATGGCATTTTATCTTGCTCTATGCCCTCCTAGCAGTGCTTTCACCATATCTTATAGCCCCATAGCCACTGTAATCTCAGGTACAGTCTTGCACCTTTTATTTTATTTTTAAATACTCCTTATTCACATAATCTTTTGTGTGTTCTTTATCAAATGCATAATATGTACATAAGTTTATTGTGTGTATATGTGAGTAAATATATGCTGTGTGGATATAGACAGAAAAGCAACATCAAGGAGAGTTGTTAAAGGTATGCAGGTGGCCTTTTATTGCAAGGGAAAAGTGTGCTTATGTTTATATATCAATGTGAAGGAGCCCGGGGACCTGTGTACTTCTCAGTAGATGCCATTAAGCTGGCTTCTTTCTTTTTTTGCAGTATGTTGTTATCCCTACACGCCGATCTACAGCAGAAGCTTTGCAGATTCTAATGTCCCATCTCCTGGGTGATGCTGGCAGCCCTTATCTCATCGGCTTGGTGAGTGCTTGTAGAGTTCAATTTTCCATCTATTCCATCCCTCAAGCAACTTCCTTGTACCACCAGTTTCTGGAGTTTTTTTTTTTTTTCATCATTTGGTACAATTCTTCCAAGGGCCTAAGCAGCTCCCTTTTTTAGCCCATCTGTGCTGTGGATCACTTCTTCAGCCTAAAGGACAGCACTGAATAAAGGACAGCACTCAATTTTAAGCCTTATGCAGTACAAATTTATTAGGAGATCTCGTGAGGCTCTGCTTCAGTAGTTGTTGAGAAACTAAGGTTGGTTTCCACCAGGAATAGAGCCTATTTGGTTGTGGCTAGAAGGTATGGGATTATCCTCATAGAAAGATTCATTTTATGCCCTTTGTTAATCTATTGGATGCATGTAAAAAAGTTTTTTCTGACAGTCTTACAAGACAGAATGGAAAATAAATCTTCTGATTGTTGCTCTGAATTTGTGTTCATACTTTGTTAAAAACGTATTTTGTAAAAAAATATTTTATGAAGTTCTACCATGTGAGTTTTGCAGATTTTTTTTTAAATTCCTGAATTGCCTTCGGAAGGTGAGCAGATACATAAATAAACATGGGCTCATGCGCATCTCCCTCTCTCCATCTTTCTTTCTTTCTTTCTTTCATTTTTAGAGTTCAGATAATACAGTAATTGTAAACCCATGATCATTCTTCCAGTGTATTCCAAAAAAATAAATAAATGCTTCCTTCCCTTTATAACCAGACAAGCAATAAATAGTGCACCCACCTGTTTCCTGTTGGGTTTCTTTCCTACTGGTTCTACTTCTTTGTGTGCTTTATATAGTTTTCATGACCTTCTGCTTAATCTGTGCCCCAGATCAGTGACCGAATCCAGCGTGATCGTCCCTTATCATACCTGTCACAGTTTCACAGCCTTGAATATGCACTTATGGTCTGTGCCTTTGTGGGAGTTGTTGGTGGAGGCTTCTTCCTAGCCACAGCGTGCTTCATCCAGGCAGACCGTAAGCGCACAGAGCTTTTTGCACAAGGTAAATTTCCCTCCTTCCCATATGTTGTATATATAGTTGAGATGCAGTGTCCTGGCTTAGAGGTATGGGCCTCAGTACCAAAATGGAGGTCTAGTCCTGAGATTTTTTCATGAACCACATGAATATCTATTTAGCACATGGATGCCTTTTCTGCTATCTACTGTGGAATGATGGAACTTGGCTAGGAAAGGGGAATGAGGACTCACCAACATTACAGTAGTTGTGATTTGTTTGGGAGCAGAGAGAGAAGGGAATCCAGTGCCAGAAACAGTAAAGAGCTAAAGGGTGGCCAGAGAGTTTTAAATTTGTGATGCAAATTATCCAACATGTTTTGGTCAGGGATTACAACTGGTATCAAACACCCATACTCTGGAAGCATCTTTGTATTTAGCATTAAATAAGCATTCTTTTTACTTAGGAAGGCTTTTGAAGTGTGAGTTTTACTTATGTAGTGTGTGTGTGTGTGTGTAATTGGTGTGCAATTTTTTAATGCTTCAATGTTTTTAGTTTTTTATTGAAATAGTTTTAACTATGTTTTTAATTCTTGCGTTTCAATACTCATATGTTTTGGAAAATCGAATGATGTGACCCTTGGGTCTCTTGGTACCACCAAGTTCATCTCATTTCTTTTTCTAAGGTAACTACTTAAGAGGCAACCATTGAAGCAAGTTCTGGATTACAGGAGTAGTATTTTTTTTTAAAACAAAACAAAACACAAACCCCCAGAAGTCAGGTTCCTTATCTCTATGTGTGCACCCACACAACACATGGACACACAAGTGCAGTGTAAGAAGTCAGGGAAGGCAAGCAATCCAGACTTAGTCCCAGCTTCTTTATCACACCTGGAACAAATTGCTTCTTAACTACACACAACCAAAAGCAATAAATAGACCATCCACCATTTCCAATGTTGATATCTTCACCTTGTTTTTATGGCTAGTGGCAACCCAAGCTCATTGGGGGAATTAAAGAGCCAAAAGCCTGGTTTTAAAAACTCCGCTCCCTTCTCCCTTGACCTCAGATTGATGCAGTCACATTAATTATTGGCACCTTGAATTCAGGCTGTTCTTCACCTGTTGTTCTTATCCCTCCAGGGCAGTTACAAGAGTCGTCAGATCGTGAAGATCGCATTGTTGTTCCTCAGCGTGGCCGATCAACTAAAGTTCCTGTCTCAAGTGTCCTGATCTGAGTCCCACCACCCTTCACCTTGTCCCTCGAGTTGTGGGAGGAAGGCAAATGGACTTATGGCTTCCACATTCACCTGACACAGGGGGATAAGGACTCTGTGAATGGACCCAGGAGGGTGGTTTTTGTGAATCGCAGGGGAAAGTAACCTTTTTGTTGTATGTGGATTTTTTTTATAAAGCACAAACTTTATCCAGAGTCATGTCACATTTTTCAGGTGGAGGGGAAGAGGTGGCAAAATTTCCAGTCGTTTTGATTTCATTCCCTTTTCCCTATATTTTGAAAACCCAGGTTATGTTAGCAGGGTCCTAGCTGGCCCTCCCATTAAGGCTCTGTTCAGACTCAGAACTCTTTAGCTTTAACAGTATGACTGCATCATCTTCCTTCAAACCAAATTAGTAAAAGGGGAGGGATTTCTTCTGTAGAGCAAAGAGAAAGAGTGAGGATTAATGGGTTATGAATCCTGTTGTTGTAAGTCTTCAAATCATTTCCAATGTACAGTGACCTTAAGATAAACCTGTCACAGGGTTTTCTTGGCAAGTCAGTTGTGAACCAGGACACTATTCAACAGTTTGGGGACAGAGTTTGAAAATGTCTCTCTTTTGGATTACAGTCATTCCTCTGTATCTGCGGACTTGCCATTCGCGGTTTCAGTTATTCGCAAATGGCAAGCCTGCAGGACAACTTCCTTCCTTCCTTCCTTCCTTCCTTCCTTCCTTCCTTCCCTCCCCTCCTTCCTTCCTTCCCTTCCTCCTTCCTTACCTTACTGAAGCAAGGCCTTGGCCGGTGCAATTTTGCCCTGGCCAGCGTGGTCTTCCTTTGGCTGGTGCAGCTGTTTTCCCAGCCAGTGTGGCCTTGCTCCGGATTAGCTGGGAGAAGGCTGTACCTGTTGGAAGAATGCCACACTGGCTAAGGCAAGGCCTTTTTCCAGCTGGCGCAGCCTTGCTCCAGCCGGCGCAGCTATTTTCTTGGCCCGCATGGCCTTGCTCCGGCCGAAGCAAAGCTGTGCTGGCTGGGGCCTTGCTGCGGTAAGATAAGGAGGGAGGGAAGGAAGGAAGAAAGAGAGGGAGGACCTGAGTATTCGCAAATACTCTAGTTCCCATTGTCTCCAGTGGCAACGCGCAACGTATCCCCTGCAAATCTGGAGGGACAGCTGTACTTGCAAATGCCTTGTTAATCTTTTTGTTTCAAATTATGATGGCTGGCTTGAGAAATGTTTAGTAAGGGATGTCACCTGTTTAGTGGATGAAGGATGGCTTTTTGGAGCATACATTTCATCATCCACCCATTGGGTGAAGACACACAGATGTGACTTATCGAATTGCAAGTTTTGAAGACTTTTTGGGTAACCCTGCAATCATCTCACTTTTCCTTTTCATTAAGTGGCATATCTTAGTTGTGCATATGCCATAGCTAACTTGATTTGATGTGACAATTTTCTGCCCAGGGTGCCAAAGAATGTAGATTACATAGCTTCCATAGTGACGTTCCTAGATGGGATGTGGAAACAATTTTTTTGGCTTTTTCATGCAACTGGCTAAAAATTTGAACACATTAAAGACTATCTTTTATAGTTAATGTAAATTACACATTCTAGAAGCCATTGTCAGGTTGACTGATAGTGAAACCAATCACTATTTTTGTAAAATCAAATATTCAGACACACTTGAATACAAGAGGAGGGAAATGTGAATTGGGGAATGGCTGCTATTGTAGATAATAGCTGTCCACATGGGATGGGAATAATGCAGATGTTGAACTGCAACTCCCAACAGCCCTAGCCAGTATAGACAATGGTGAGCAGTGCTGGAAGTTGCAGTTCAACATCTGGAGAGCTGCACAATTCCCATCCATGATCTGTGTGCATGTGACTGTATATATATGTCTGTGTGAGATGGGAAAACTGAAGGCATGAGTGGCTTGGGGGAGCTGTATATGTTTAGTCCGAAGAAGAGAAGGTTAAGAAATGACATGGTAGTCATGTTTAAATATTTGAAGGGATGCCATTGGGCAAGTCACATGCTCTTAGAGGAAGGCAATGGCAAATCTCCTCTGAACAAATGTTGCCAAGAAAACCCTGTGATAGGTTTGCCTTAGGGTCACTGTAAGTTGGAAATAACTTGAAGGCAACAACATATTGTAATTGAGCAAGCTTGTTTTTTGCTGCTCCAGAATCTAGGACACAGAACAATAGATTCAAACTACAGGAAAAGATTCCACCTAAATATTAGGAATAATTCCTTGACAGTAAGAGCTGTTTGACTGTAGAATACGCTGTTTTGGAGAGTGGTGGAGTCTCCTCCTTTGGAGGTTTTTAAATAGGTTGGATGGTCATCTGTGAGGAGTGCTTTGACTGTGTTTTCCTGCATGGCAGGACTGGGTGGCCCTTGTGGTTTCTTCCAACCCTATGATTATATGATCCTTTCATGCATCTGAAGAAGTGGGCTCTGGCTCATTGAAGGCTTATGCCACAATATATTTGTGAGTCTCTGTAGGAACCTTGATACAACAAGCAGTGCTTTTTTCTTCTAAGCTGTTACAGACAGAATGATCTTGCCATAGGTTGGGAAATTAAATCAGTGATATTTGGGTCTAGTGTACTTACCGTATATGCCACAGGCTTTAGATACTTAAAACAGATTCTCACTGCACTGATTAAGGTTCTGGTACTAATTGCAGACTCTAAGCCTTGAGAAACTCTTCTGCTTTCTTTCATTTTATTTGCAAAATGCCTTTCTAGTTTTTATGGCTGCTAAGATGAGATTGGAAAAAGAAGACAAGCAGGTCCTACTGAAACACTGTAGTTGGACTTTTGTCTTTCTGTCCCTTCCTGAGACAGAAGAAATAGAAAAGCATTTGGTAATCAAGGGAATGCAGGCCAGTGGATGGGTGTTACTCATTCAAGTTCAAATTAATTTCCTACTTAATTCAGAACTTGATTTTAATATTTTGATACTTTTATTTCCTAAATAACCTTAGCACACTGCCCCCCCAAAACATTTTCTGTTGAGAGGAAGTGCCTGTAAAGCTGGTGTTTAAACCTTAACACCTGAGGAATATAGGATGACATGTCTTCCTGTAATGGCGTTATAAATGAACACAGTTCTTTGTGGCTTTCTGATTTGTGTAGAACAAAGAAGAGAAGGGTGCCAAGGAGGAGATGTGAACTGTCTTTATTAGAGGACTAGAAGGCTTAATGTAAAAATCAGTCCTGTGTCTCTTAGTTGCAACAGGAGAAGGAGACAAGGCTGTGTGTTTCACTATATCAAAGAGTGACTTTTGTTGCCTAAAAACCTCCACTTGCAAGAAAGGCTTTTGAAACCGTTCCTCACAATTTCATTTTATAGAATCAGCAAACTGTTAAAAGCTTTTCCTGGGCTGCACCATTTTTATGAGAGGCACACAGGATGCGTTTTTTAAAAAACTGCCACGAATATAAGAAAACAGCTGATCAAAAGAAGAGTGAGACCAAGTTGTTCCTTGAGACAGAAAGGTTGTGGAGGGCTACCCCTGGTGTTACAGACCTGGAAGTTTTATGATTTGATTCTACGGATCATACAAACCTGGGGTGGGGAATCTTAGGTCCTGACACATTAGACTTCCCCACAATGCCACTACTAGGTTATTTTTTAGCTTTTATAAAGCTTTTTTTCTATACAAAAAGTTTTAAATACCTCTTCTAAGCCGTAGATATTGCAGTAAACATATTAAATAACCTTCCTAAGACACGGATAGACATAGTAAAAATTTCAGCTAAAATATAGTAGTATTTTGTATCTGGTCCTTTGATGCCACCTGCTGCAGGAATGTGGCCTGTAAGAACTTCTCTTTTAAATGGAATTTGGCTGTCAGGCTGAGAGAATTCCCCCCTCTCCCTCCTTGTTCTTATGCCCATGTCTGGACAGGGCACATCTTTTATCTCTGTGAAAGATCTGTGAATGTTAGTACCGTATCTCTCTCCTCCAAGTAACTAATAATGCTGTCTGTATTGGTTTTCCTGAACTGCTGTTTGTCAGCTAAGGTGAGTGTGGATGGCATCTTACGTGCATTATGTTGAGTTTATTTTGCAGTAAGAACTTCTCAGAATTAGCTGATTTCATAAGTGTAATAGAACTTGAGATTTTTTTTTAAAAAAATCAAATGTTGGAGAAAGCAAAGCTGACGATCCATTCATCCAGGCATAGGGCTCTTAATAATTCTTAATAATCTGTCTTTTGAGACCCAGTTTGTAATGCTGAATGAGGGTTGCCATATCTCCTCCACCCAAGAGGCACCACATCTTTAACTTCATTAATGGCAGAAGGTACAACATAATTTGGGTACAACATAATTTTCTCTATGCTCTATGCACTTCCTGGATCTAACTAGTGAAGATGGCTCAGTTTATAACAATACTAATAGTCTTTCCATAAACCATATGGAGAAAAAAGGTAAGATTTTTTAAAAAATTCAAATATGAAAGAAAGCAAAATAGGACAGATTTGTCATTTCTTCATTACCATGGTCACTCCCCTCTACAATATCCTGGAGTTCAAGAAAAACCTGAAAATCTGTTGTTCATGCCATGGGGCCACCATCACAGCACATTCAGATAATTGTTGGAAAGTGTGACTGGAACTGAAGCAATACCAACTGGGAAAATTTGGAGAAGAGCAAGTTAAAGGAAGAGGATCAGAAGTGCAATGAATGCTATTGATGGACCAAACATAGTCCTTTAACAGGTATCCTGAAAGAGCAGAACAGCTGTATTATCCTTTTGGACTTTAGCACAATACAAAGTGAGCAGCTTTGCAAACTATTTACACAAATGACTATGCCACAGGAATTTTTGTTTTACAAAATAATTTGTGTGCATTTACATGTTAAAAAAATCTCTGTAGTGAAAGCTGTCTGAAAGAGGAGCATCTCAAAGAGTTAGCTGAGTTGGTCTGTTTCAGAATTTTAAAAAGGGGAGAGACAGACGGTAACATGAATTTTCATAGATTTCAACCTACTTCCATTAGTGTGATTAAATACATGAAAACTTGTGCTAAAACAAAACACTTCAAAGGTGCTGCAAGACTCTTACCCTCTTTGACCCTTAATTTTGTATGCTGAAAGAGGCAAAGAAATCCCTGCTTTCTCGGACTGAGGCATTTCATATCAGTCACGAGTAAACGGTTATTTACAAGCCTAAGGTGACCAAGTGTGTCATTCCAAGAAACTCTTCAGCACAACTTGAAACTGAGTGCTTCTCTAAAGGTGCAGTTACACCTGACTTGGCAAGTTCAGGGGTCCTCTGGAATTGGGAGAGGGCTTTGGCACAGGGACCAACAAAGTGAGTCTAAAGCATCCTCAGAAGTCCTGTTAGGCATTATCTGGACACAAGTGATATTAAACATGGTGTGCCTACCTCCTCTCTTCCTCTCCCTCCTGCTTCATGTCATGTTTTAGTGCACCTGCCTTTTGACTTCCTGCGGGCGGCTGTTGTGTTTCCTTCCTGCCCAAGCAATTGAACAGCAGCAGCTTCTGCCGCATCTGTCACAGCAGCAAAGACTTCATCCAGGCATGGAAATGGGAAGAGAACCCCAGATGTGAGTCTGCATGGATGGGACTTGGGAAAAGTAGGAGAGGGCTGGGGAGGAGAGGGATAAGAAGAGTTTAATTTTTGCTCTGGCATTGTTTCTCATTGCAAGCTATCATCCTTGGGTCTTGGGGAGAAAAGAAACTAGTCCTAGAGAGCAGGATTTAATGGTGCAACTGGGAGCAAGAGATGAGAAAAGATGGGGGAAAGGTGCTGAGCAAGAACAAACTGAGGGGCAGCTTGAGAGGACTTCTTTTAAAATCTAATGTGAAGGATTTTAGAAATTGACTTTTTGCCTCCATAACAGGGTGCTCCCACATTCCCTTTGGTTGCCTCCTCCACCTCGTGGGCTTGATACAATCTCTCACTTTTCCTATGGTTATTGCTTTCTCCTGCTCTCAGATTGCTCATCTCTTAAAGTGAGTTGAGCTGGAAGGAAAGGCTGTGATAATTTTTTTTTTAAAAAACCCAACTAGTCATTGTATAAAAGAGAACAGAATAAATGGAATCTATTAATGCAATGAGCATCCTCAAATCCAAGTCTGGTTGAGTGTGTGCATGACCTTTCCCCACACACTCATGTTTACATTTTGCCCCAGTTCCCTCCAGTAAGCTTCCACTTTCTGTCCTGTAACAGAATCCATGGTTTGTGGTCACTTTGACCTGTTGCCAGGTCTCTAATCAAGGGTGTGTGTGTATGTGTATGTAAAAGCATTGTACAGAAGAGCCAACTGTACAAAACCTATCAATTTCTTGGTGCATCCATATAAGCATTTACTGCGTTGTACTGAGAGGTAAATGGGCTGCCTCAACACCATTCCCTGCCCCCATCCCTCAAAAAGCCAGGTTGTGCAAAGTTGCAGCTGCACACCCCCTCCCACGGCACCCACAACACAGAGCAAACTTCATTTGCTGGTACCCAAATCCGGCTGTGGGTCTCTATCTCTAGTATGAGTCACCCTGCTCTCTTTGCAGTTCCCACACTCTCTTTTTGGGTGTATGTGTGGGGAGGGGGGTGAAGAATCCTTCCAGAGAATTTAGGGGTTCTGGGCCCCAATTTTTTAAAAAAGTTTTTTTTTAAAGTTGTGTGATAGTGTAATGGCAAATGATATCTGACACATTTTTGGAGATTTTTATTTGTAAGTGTAGTAACTCCTTATTCATATATAGCTCACTGATGAAGATTGTGCTTTGCTTGCAGAAGGGTTCAGGCTCAGTTCCCAGCATTTCTGTGAAGAATATCAGACAGAGGTGTTGGTTATGCCCAAATAGAGAAAGAATTGCAGTGAAGAAGTTTCATCAGCATGTGTTTGGTAAAGTTGTCTTAGTAAGCCTTTGACATCAATTTAACAAAAAATCTATTGGCAATGTTCCTGCCCACTTCAGCAAATGCTGTTGTTGCTGTTGTCATTGTTGGTGGTTGTTGTTATATTTATTTCTATCCTAGCTTTCCCCCCAGTTCAGGACTCAAAGTGGCTTACAACAAATTAAAAACATGTCATTAAAAATGAACAAGACACAAAAGTTAAGCTGAGATTAAACAACAAAAAATTAAAACCAGATGAGGAGATCCTCTTCCATGTTCCCACCAGATGCACCTGTGAGAGAGATGGGACAGAGACAAGGGATTCCCTAGCAGATCTCAAAGCACAGCCTGGTTCATAAGAGAAAACACAGTCTTTCAAATAATCTGGACCTGAGTTGTATAGGGATTTATAGGTCAAAACCAGCACTTTGAATTGTGCCCAGGAACAGGTCTGCAGCTAGTGAAGCTGGTGCAGCAAGGAAGTTGCTTGTTCCCTGTAGCCAACTCCACTTAGTAATTTGGCTGCAGCTCTTTGGACCACTTGAAGTTTTGAATACTCTTCAAAAGGAGGCCCATGTAGAGCATGTTACTTACAGTAATCCAGTTAGGATGTAACTAAACCACATGTCAGTGTGGCCAATAATGTTAAATTAAGTGTTCTATTAAGTTTAAATATGAGAGCTGAAGCAAATAGCTTGCCATTTAGTATAGTGTGTAAGCTACCAGGCAAAAATGATGTAGTTCTTCTGGCCTATGGTGGGCAAGATCGCAACCATTCGGAATGATTGTCTTTGAATGTCATACTTCAAAGGGGATGGCTAAATTATTGTTTTATGTAGTAGATTGCTCAGTAATTCCATTACTAGTTAGACCAAGTTTGTGAGATGCTGGATTTAGTTAGTCAAGCTAATTCACACGGTTGAACCTTTAACATGGGGAAAATTGTTCAACCTGTATCATGAAATATTTCAAGGTTTAGGTAAATTTCAAGGTCGTCATCACATATGTATTGATCTGGCGATTGCTTCTGTTATTCAGGGATGTCAGAGAGTGCCTTTTGCAGTATATGATAGATTAAAGGATACTTTATCACAGATGGAAAATGAAGGAGTTATAGCTAAAGTTGTAGACTCTACAGACTAGGTGAGTAGCCTTGCCATTATATGGAGGAAAATGGCTTTTGCATATATGTATTGATCCACAAGATCTTAATAAAGCAGTTTAGAGACAACAATATACCATTCCTACAGTAGAGGAAGTTTTGGATCACTTATCTGGAAAGAAAATCTTTACAATTATTGAGAAAGATGACTATTGGCAGGTGAAACTTGATAGATCGCCATCAAGATTATGTAGATTCAGTAAACCCTGGGGAAGGTATGTTTTTAATTGTTTAACGTTTTGGCATGAGTCCTTAAGTGAAGTTTTTCAACAACAACAACAAAAAACAAACAAACCAGGAAATATTTGGGCATATAAAAAGTGTATATATGATAACTGATGATATGATCATGGCAGCAGAGATAATTGAGCAGCATGATGAGATTTTATATCAGGTTATGGAACCAGCATGTGCTAAGAATATCGGATTTTATAAAGAAACAATTCAGTTTAACATTGACTATGTAAAGTACATGGGTCACACATAGTGACTCCTTTGGGAGTTCAACTAGATAATGAGAAACTTAAGGCTATTCAGAAAATGAATCCCATTCAGGATAGACAAGCTGTGCTCAGAATTTTAGGGTCAATACAATATCTGATATTCTCAAACAACACTTGTGTCATGCACCCATACTTTAACAACAAACTAGTTGTTTTCTAAGCTGATGACTCGAAAGATGGTTTAGGAGCAAGTTTGCTTCAGGATAAGAAACCAGTGCCCTATGCCTCAAGGTCACCCAGCATGACAGAGCAAAAATATGCCCAAATAGAGAAAGAATTGCTTGCTGTCATATGCAGTGAAGAAGTTTCATCAGTATGTGTTTGGTAAAGTTGTCTTAGTAAGCCTTTGGAAGCAATTAAAAATGTATTGGCAATGCTCCTTCTTGCTTGCAGCAAGTGCTTTTACAGCTTCAGAGATATTGACTAAATGTGGTATATACCGTACTCCAGGTAAGCTTATGTACTGGCTGATACCTTGTCACAAGCAACTGGGGACTCTCCCTTAAGTGAGGAGGATTCTATGGAAGGTGAGAGAATAGTATACATTAGCTCTGCATCCAGATGGTGTGTCCATTACAAGAGGCAACAAAGCAAAATTGTCAACTTCAAGTGGCTCAAGCATATGTAGAGGAGGAATGGCCACAATATCAGGTGTTATCCCACTGGCAAGATCCTTTTGGCCTGTGAAGGACCATTTATGGTGCCAAAATAATATTCTTTTCATGGGAGATAGGAATATTATTCCTGTATTTCAAAGGCAGAGCATACTCTCATAGCTTCATGTGTCTCCTTAAGGTATTCAAAGAACTAAAGCTAGGGTAAGAAGGTTGATATACTGGCCTGATATGTCAAAAGATATTGAGGTAACTTTTGGAAATGGTTTTCTTTGTGCTCATTTTGTTCCAAGCAATCTGTCGGGGATGCTTTGATTGGGAGTTCCTGCATGGCAAGGGGTTGGACTGGATGGCCCTTGTGGTCTCTTCCAACTCTATGATTCTATGATTCTATGATTCAGTCAAAAGAAGCCACTTAAATGATATGAAATTCTTGAAGTACCATAGGAGAAGGTGGGTGTTGAACAAAACAATTCCTCTTTTCTTCTGGTGACTGATTACTTTTCAAAGTAATCAGAAGGATTAGGTTTACCCAATAAGACTGGGGAAAAAATTTGATAGGTTTAAGTCTGTGTTTGCTTGCCATGGAACACCAAGGACAGTTGTGACTGATAATATGCCTTTGCTAGTTAGGAATTTCAAATATTTACCAGAGAGTGGGGGTTTGAGCAATATTTTAGTAGTCCAGGGTATGCACAATCTAATGGAATGACAGTACAAGCAATCCAGTTTATAAAGAAGGTAGGAGATGCACGTGTGGATCTGCATTTGGCATTGTTGGAATATTGGAATATACCAGTTATGAGGATCCCATCCTCACCTGCACAAACATTAATAGGCAGGATATTAAGAAATAAAGTTCCAGTAAGAACTAATTTACAGTTAGTCCTCTGTATCAATGGATATATTTAAAAGCAAACCTTAATTTTGCCATTTTATATAAGGGACACCATTTTACTACACCACTGTATATAATAGGACTTGAGCATCCACAAATTTTGGTATCCACAGAGGGTCCTAGAACCAAGCCTAAAGGCCCATTGTACTACATCCTAAGATTCCTACAGATGTGCATCAGGACCTTCAGAGAGTCCAGAACAAACAAAAATATTTCTATGATAGAACAGCAAACTCTTTTGAACTGTTACAAGAGGGAGAGTATAGATTGAATTTAAGGATTATGAAGAAAGATAGCTTCCTGCTGCTGTTACAAAAAATGTAGGCAACCATATTCATATTGAGTGAGAACTTCAGAAGGCCAGGTGTATCTGCTTAATAGGAGTAACTTATCACTACAAAGGCGGGCATCTGAAAAGGCAAGAGGAACCAAATGCTCAATTTGCTGCGTTTCCCAAGGCTCTCTTAAGTAATGTAGGAGAGGTCAATGAAGATCATGATTGATCTTATGAGACACATGTACGTGCAGCAACAGACTTGGGTCCTGTGCATGTAACATCTCAAGGCAGATCTGTGTTTTTTGCCAGAAAGATATATTCTTTGAGGAAGGATGGTGTCCCCATGATAACAGTTGTAATTTTTTGTAATGTTTTCAAACCATTGTTTATATTGATATGTATGCAAAATATAGTATTTTTTAATGTGTTCTGTGATACGTTGTTTCTTTTTCTGTTTTTTGAAATAGAGAGATGGCATGATGTTTCTTTAAAACAAATCTGCTTTTACTGCAGATGCAGAGTATTTAATGGGCTGAGTTTCCACAATGATTTGCTGGAGTTTGTACAAAATCTTACCACTGCTGCCTTTGGAGTCTTATCAGCTTGTGCGTCTGCTTATATTAAATGTAACAGCAGACATTACAGAACCAACAGGGACACTCCCCATGTTGAGCTCCCAACGTAGACCAAGGTGACCAAAGCTGTCTCAGTCCCATAATCAGGCCTGAAACAAGATTGAAATGTATCTAGATAATCCATCTTGACCAAAAAACCCAAAGCCAGGAGGCCACCACCTGATCCAGGACCTTGACCAAAAGTAGGATGTCAGGGACTAGCTCATAATTAGAGATCCAGCAAGGGCTTTTTTAAATATTGGTTTTATAACCAAAGCAAGTTGGAACTCTGCCTTATTTTAGGAAGGCATGAACTGCCTTTACCCACTCATTCAGTTCTCCTCTAGCTTTTAAAAAATAAGCCAGAAAGCACAGGCATCTGACCTACATGTAGTGGCTCTCACCTCTCCAAGAATCCTGTCCACACCTCAAGTTGTACAAATTGAAAAGCTGCCATTTCACTGGACAAGCAATGCTCAAAATTACATCCACTGGATCTATATCAATTATAGCATCCAAGTCAGAGCTGATCTGAGCGATTCTATCTGCAAAGTGCTGGGCCAGTTGTTCACCGCAGGCTGTCGAGTGATCTGAATTTTTCTCCCTTTGGCCTGTGTGTGAAAGACCTCTGACAACTTGAATAAATTCTGCTGGCGGGTTCCTTGTAGACACAATAGAGGCAGAGAAAAAAATTCCCTTTGCCAAAAATCTTTTTTCCTGAGACCCGCAAAGAGCTACTAACAGTTGGAATATGTAGCACCAGTGGCTGGCCTTACCTCTAGTCAGCATGAAGCAACCATCTCAGATTACAGATGCTAAAGGATGGTAGCCACAGTAGCCACAATTGCCCTTCTCTAGGATGGCAAAAGTTTCTGTTCCCCACAGCTCTTCTCAAGGTAACCTACTGCCCTCAGGTTTGGTGGAGGATTCTTATCAAATTGCCAGTGTCCAAGTAAGATTGAGTTGCAAGTCCAGTTGGCTTCTACACATAAAATAGAGAGGGTGAGGGCAGCCAAAATGTGTAGAGCTGGATCTGACTGGGCTAAAGATTTTATATAGTCGGACTTGGTATAAATCCATTTCTTTTGTTCCTAAAACATTTGTCAGCTGAAATGTAGGCACTAGGCAATCTTGTCAGGACATGCCAGCATCCAAATATAGCCAGTAGATCAGGATCTACTGGTAGGTCCCTGCTGATTTTGTGGAGTTCAGCAAGGTTTTGCGGCTCTCCAAGGACCTGAAAGTAGCAAATATAAACCCTTCTCCTCCCTTATCAAGCTGCTGAAATAAAGGGAACAGGCAAATGAGTATGAGGGGGTATCGTAAAGTTTTAATTATCACCTTTAATTTTTTTTTGACAAAGTTTGTTTTGATTTGTAGTTGTTAACTTATCTCTACATAGTCACCATCCAGATTTACACATTTTCCCCAGCATTTCTTGACCTTCCAAATACCGTTATTGTAGAAGTCTGCAGATTGCACCTTAAACCACTCTTCCACTTCATGAATGACATTGTCTGTGTTGTCAAATCGGTGACCCTGCAACAGATTTTTCGTTTTTGGGAAAAGAAAAAGTCACTTGGTGATGATGACACTTGACAAAATTTCATCAATATATACCATAATAACTTCCGGTGATAATTATTACTTTACGATACCCCCTCCCAAATCACTGTGCAAAAAGAATGAAGTGTGAGCTGAGCTCCACTTCTGGTATTTAAAATACATTCATGAATTGATTATGTGTTCCAAGATTTCTTGTCCTCAATTCAGGGTGCAGCTTCTTGAGCCACAATTTTGCACATTGCTCTTTTCAGGAAACCTTTGTTCTCACGGAAAACAAAGTACGGTAGATCCCATGAGCACAAATAACCAATCCTGAAATATAAGTGTCTGCTAGGATAACCACTTGCCCTTCCTTTCAGTCATGATGTGGAGCTACATAATAGTCCTTTCAGTCTGACAAAAAGAAGTTCTTAACAGTTGACCATGCTGGATAGAACATGTCCTATAACTGTCCTGACTTGGCAGGAATAGTCCCTATTAATCCTGTCATTCCAATTTTTCAGCTGCTTTTAAAATGTCCCAGTTTCCCTCTCTTCTTGCCACTTTCCTCCTTTGTCCTCAACTGACTTCAATTACAACAAATGAAGTTCAAAATGCAAAAGTAGTTTGCACTTAATTAACTCAGGAGGTGGGAGAAGAGGAGAGGGCAGAATCTTGCCCTTCCCGGTAAGCTCAGGCAAAAGCAAACTGCTCCAGTCTCTCCTAACTTCTGTATTCGTCCTCTTTAATAACTTTTGCCATCTTAGCCACACTAATTTCATGGCCACTGGTGTCCTTTTTTTCATTTCTGACATGATGGAAGGTATGTAGAAGAGCCATTCCTGGTCTTTTAGTCTTTTAGCATGCTCCCATCCCATCTCACAAAAATAGAGATGCTGCTTGGAGTGGATGAGTGGGCAAGAACCAAGAAAAGTTTGTGGGCAGTGGAAGGTAATAAGTGTGGGGATTTCCATTTGAGACCTGTAATCTGGAGGAGTGTGTGATGGGATTTTCTGCACAGTGGCTTTTTATCTTATATATTTAGGTTTTTGTTTTTGTTTTTAATTATAGCTTGCATTTTACTTCGCATTCCCGGAATGGGTGTAGTGAGTTCGACCTCTGCCACCCGGCAAATGGGATTTGGAATCCATGTTAGCACCACAGTCAGAAATTAACAGCTGTCCTGTGGTATACAAAAGGATTAGCTTCTATTTAGGCAGCCAGTGTGACATAGTGGTTTGAGTGTTGGACTATGACTCTGGAGACCACAGTTCGATTCCTGCTTGGCCATGAAACTTGCTGGGTGACCTTGGGCAAGTCACACACTCAGCCTCAGGGGAAGGCAATGGCAAACCTTCTCAAACAAATCTTGCTAAGAAAACCCCATGATAGGGTCACCGTAGAGTCACCATAAGTTGGAAACGACTTGAAGGCACACAACACACAAACAGTTTGTATTTAATAACTTAGGTACATTTTGCTTTAGCTTGGTAGAGGAAAAGATAGGAAGGCTGGGAATAAACTGGGGAAGTGAACCTGCTCTTTTTGCAACCTGCTTAGTAGTTTTAATAGCTATGTGGAGAGACAGATCATGCTCACATACTTCATTTTCTTTCTTATACATCCAAGGAAGTTGACTTTAGTCTACAAAAGCTCATGCTTCTTCTTTCTTTCAGTCAGTCTCAAGGTGCTACAAGATGTCTCTAGATCTTGATTCTGCAGAATAACACAGCTATATCTTCAAATTCATTTTCTTTGCTTTTGCACTATATAAACTTTTGGAATCTGTTTTTCGTTGGTTGCATGGAAGGGGTGTTTGTGTGCCCAAGATTTCTCAAGAGCCAGCCATGGAGACCAGTCGTCTTTACATTGAGGCAGTTAAAATGAAGTTAACCAATGGGGTGGACAAAGGGAAGAAGGAGAGCCTGCCGTCCAGTTGGATGCAAGTGATCACACCCTAGATTCCAGACATGATATATTGATATATATGACATATTGATTGGCTAATTTGGAATACCCTGCACTGAAGTTTAACTGACCTATGCAGTTTTCCACCTCATTGTAGAGCATTGTAGCTGATTCTGAAACATCAGGCCCTGTTTCCTCCTCATTGTCATTTCTATACTGTATAACTATGTGTATTATGACTGTCATATTTGCATTAAAGTTCTGGCCAGTTTTACAACCCATAGCCATTAGTGTGTGGATTTCTGTCTCGGTGCAATGGTGCAAATCATCTGGGTAGAATTAACTGAAATGTTAGAGTTGTCCATGAAAAGGATAGCTTTCCAACTCTAGTGCATGTGCAAGGGACAAATGGAGAACCTCCCTTTATCATTTAGCAACCCTCCCCATCACAGCCCCTTTTGTGCGGGGTGACCAGACACCCTTCTTTTCCAGGACATGTCCTACATTTCAACCTTCTGTCCAGGAGGAATTCCAAAATGTCCTCCATTTTGAGCAAGACTAAGAAGCACATTGAGTAATGCCACGTCTTAAGCAATGGGCTGCTTGAGAATACAATGCAAATGTTGAAAGGTTTTCTTAATTTCAGCATAATGAACAAATGAAAGGAATAATTTAAATGTAGATTCAGTCAAGATTTTGTTGTTTGTAAAGTCCAATTTTAAGCACTTATTTTGTTCAGATTTCCATAAGTATATTGCAAGCCACTTTTCTGTTCCTCTCACCCTTGTTATTTTGCCAGTCTTGTTGCACCCAATTTTGTGATCATCTTGGCTAGGGTTGCCATATTCCAGTCTGTCACATCTGGCCATGTATTTTGCATACTATGCAAATTATTATAATTATGCCTATTGCTAATTTGCATTCTGATTATGCAAATTCAACACATTGATCATTGCACTTTTCCTACCATTATGTTTCAACCTCAGTACCAGTATCAAGCTAAGAGTACTAGCTGGTGTGAAGAGAGGGAGGCTTCCAAACAGCCTCAGAGACTAAAGAGACTCCCTTTATTCTCTCGAGGTTGTTTGAAAGTGAAGTTCCACCATAACGGTTTCCTGTTTCATTGCCACTGCCACATTTTAACCTACCCATTGCAATGAAAGAGAAACCAGGAATTTACGGCTTCAGCTGGCTCAGCCAGCCGGACAGTTTTTAATCCCTTCAATCCGGAATTTTTCATTTTCCGGGACAAATGGCAACCCTATTTCTGGCAATTCTAGGCACTGCTGACAGCTCTGTATCAGTAATGGATGATTATCTTCTCTATTGATCTGCTCTTCTGAAGAAGCACAACTGCAAGGCAATGTTGCAGTACTCAAAGGCTTACCCTTCCTTTGTGTGGAGCAATGCTGAGACCTTAATGCCACCCAGAGCAAGAAAGAACTGCAACCTAGAATGCTCCCTGAGGGCCAATGTAAACAGATTATTCAACATTTTGACTAGCTCTTAAATTAATAATAGAGAAAAAATAAGCACATGCCTGAAGCCTTCAAATCTTAAGAGAGGCATGCTTGAGCTATGCAATTGTCTTGAGAGAAAACCTAATTTTCCTTTTCTTTTTTAAAGATTAATTCTTTAAGTAATTTTAAACACAAACAATCCAATTTGCAATCAAAATAATATTCAAAGATAAAGAAACCGGAAGCTGGACAAAAGAAGAAGGGGGAAAGAAAGAGAGGGAGGGAGGGAGGGAGGGAGGGAGAGAAGACATACAATTAATACACTGTAGGGCTCTGATCCCCCAAACCTGACTGTAATGGAAAGAAAAATAAAAAGGGAAAAATATGTCTTTACAGGTCCAACTAAATAATCCTACTAAAATTACTAATAACCATAACTACAGATTATTACATTGTTAGATTTTTTATTTCTGAAAAAAATCTACAAACAGTTTCCAATCTTTCAAAAAGTCTTAAATTGGTTTATTCTTTAGAACCCATTTTAATTTGGCCATTTGGGTTAATTCAGCAGCCTTATTTTTTTTTTATTCACAATAACAAAAATGAAAAAAACAAACACAAAACATCACACAACACTAAAACAGTCAAATATCAATAAATAAATCTAATTCCCTCATTTATCAAATATAGTTTCCCCCTTCCCTCACCTCCCACTTGAAAATGCTAAATTCAACAATTACATAAACTTAAACTAACACTAACATACAATAACATGATTGAAATTGACTTCCCACCCACCTACGCTGAGAAGTTCAAAGCAATAAAAAATAACCAGTTTCTCTAAAATGCTTTTCAATGTAAAATCCTCTTTTGTTCTATTAATACATCAAAATCGCCTCAAGCATCCCAATCTGCAAGCATAATCTTCTTTTCTTTTGTCTTCAAATAAAGTTTTTAAAAAGATCCCAATCCTTTAAAAAGATGTTCAATGATTTCCGCATCAATCTGACGGAATAATATGCATCTTCCAATTCTGGGCAAACTCAGCAACCTTTAAAAATCAATTCTTCCATTGTCAGCAATGGGTGAGGAGGCTTTAACTAACAAATAATTTCATATTCTTTTTTCTCTCTCTCTCTCTTTCCGCTTGTTTTGATGTGAAAATCCAACTACTGCCAAAATTAAGTTGCGATAAACAGGTTGAAGGTGGGGATGGAGAAATGTTTGATGCACTGAATGCAGATTTTTGGTTGTTTTCCACAGGGCTCTTGATGTGTTGCACCACTAGCCTGCTCGATGCTGTTTTTCACCCCGGAGTGTGTACCTGCTCCAATTCCATCATACCTCTACTGCCCCCCTTGCCGGTGGCATGGCTGCCTTCCCTACAGGTGACCTCTTCTGGATGTTGGCACTGACTGTCCCGGTTCTGGTGGTTCTACTTGTGCTTTGTACTGACTGCCGGGACACCGAATTAGACAGTTAAGTCTTCCCTGCCCTCTTTCTACTCCAGCATCCTCCCTGAAACTTCCCTTCCCTGAGAATTAAAGAGATTCTGATTTCTCAGGTCAGCTCTCTCATCTCAGGGAACCTACAAGGGTCTTCTAATCTCATTGGTATGTGTATCTCTCTTTCAACAGCACCACCTATCAGTGATTATGAAGACAAGTGAGTCCATATCTTATCTGTCTTAACTTGGGACAAAGTGGGGCTGGGCTGGGAAGGACTGGAGAGCAGAGGTATGATCTAGGGCCAAGAAAAACAGTTCTGAAGAGAACTTGTAAAATTTTCTTTTCTGCAACATTAGTGGCTGAAAAAAAATTGCAGTACAACTTTTAGAAGTGCTGAGTCTGACCCATGCTCACTGTGTGATTCTGGGAGTTCTAAAGAAATAACACTGCCAATTTGAATCCAACATAGATAGACTGGCATAGACAATGCTTTACCAGATGAACTGTTAGTTTGGTTGTCTCTATCTAAAGATGTTTCATATTCATACATTAGGTAAAGGTAAAGGTATTCCCCGTTGGCAAGGTTGTCAAGTTGTGTCTGACCATAGGGGGCAGTGGCATTACTAAGCCGAAGAGCCAGCGTTGTCAGAGACTACTCTGTGATCATGTGGCCAGCATGAGTGCACAGAACGCTGTTTACCTTCCCACCAAAGTGGTACCTATTTATCTACTTGCATTTGCATGCTTTCATGTGGCTAGGTTGGCAGAAGCTGGGACTAGTGACAGGAACTCACCCCATCATGCGGCATTTGGGCCTCGAACTGCCAACCTGCCAATCTTGCAATCAACAGAGTCAGTGCCTTAACCACTTGAGCCACTGCATCCCTATATTATTACCTATTACTTGTTCATATTACATATATTATTTGGACAATTTTCCAGATTATCTGGTCTGGGATGTCTTTTTGAGTTCCACTTGTGAATGCTCCAACAATATGTTTGGAGAAGTTGTGATTTGAATCCCTCGACCCAACCCATCTTTCTGGAGCCTTCTGTTTCTCTCGATGTGGACTGAAACTCTAGACATGCATTGCCCCATTCACAACTTGGTTGCCCAGCTTCTGGTTGTATGCAAAACAGTACAGAGATCTTAACTTCCAGAGCTTCTTCTTGGCCAACTCTTTAGACTGGGGTTGGCAACAGTCTGATGTCAAGGGCAAATGCAATCACAGTGGCAAAGGACTTTGAAGGTGTGTGTGGTTGTGATGCATTATGGAATGGGATCTGTGACCGTCAGTTCTGAATTGGGTTACAAGTGCAAACCAGGTTCACACCAAAAGCAGATTAGACTGTCCACAGTCTCATGTGGGATTTTAGGACTGAATAATCCTTCAAAGAGGGGAGGAAATTCTTACCACAAAGATACAAACCAGTGAAGAAGCTGAGTTAGAGTTGTTCTTCTTTGCTGAAGTCTTCAGTATGTGGACTGATGTATGTTTGTTAAAAAGCCTGTTTGGACTTGGTATAAATTAGCTTCTGATTGATTATGTTTACCCCCCAAAGTGGGGTTGCCTGGTGCAGTTTTAAGGAGGTAGTTTTAGGGTGGGTGGGGGAAACTTGGGGATTAGGGGTGCATTGGCCCCTCAGGAGATTTTGGAGGGCTACATTCCCTGCAAGAAAAAAAATATCATTTTTTTTGCCCCCAAATACCCCGCACATCCTCCAGAGTATGTAGCGGTAGACCGTAAACAGACTGTACTTTCTGTACTCCTGATTTAGGAGATGACCAAATCTGTCAAGCATGATTCTTGTGCTCCCCAGGGGTTTGACTGATTTGTTGTTATTCCCACAGGCCCCCAACTACTGGTCGCCACGAGACATTCAGGGTCCTAAGACGTCCTCCCTGTGAGTGGCTTTCTGTTCTTTCCTATTTCAAAACTGACCTTACTTCTCATAAGCTTGGTCTGTTCTCCTGTCTGCTCTATGTTCCTTCCCATATCCCTCAAATGAAAATTCCACCTATACCTTTTGTTCTCCTGACTCAAACAGAAATATATTCCCAAGAAGCAGACTCACCAACATTAAAGGATCCATCTGTGCTTCTCCCTCCTCCACACCATGCTACAGGAGGATTATGCCCATACACATCTATGTTTATGTTCACCCAACAGCATCAGTCATAGGAAATGGTCTTTACAACAAATAACAAGTTTGAGCTATTGCCACTGAAACCTGTAGCAATTTCTCCTTGAATCACCACCTTAGGTGTTCACACACTACACATAGTAGCAAGCATGTTCTTATCATGGTATTGCTGTCACACTTTCACCCTACACAATTATAGCACTATGATTCCACTCTAATTGCCATGGCTACTTGCTGTGGAGCACTGGGGTATGGAGTTTGGTGAGGCACTAGATAAGAAATAGACAAGATCCTAAAGTGTAAAAATATACAACTGAGCACTAAAGTTAAAACCATACAAACGATTATGTTCTGCATCACCCTGTACGGATGTGACAGCTGGACAGTGAAGAAAGCGGATAAGAAGAAAATCAACTCTTTGGAGATGTGGTGCTGGTGAAGAGTGCTGAGGATGCCATGGACAGCCAAACAGACAAACAAATGGGTCCTTGAACAGATCAAGCCTGAACTCTTACTGGAAGCCAAGATGATGAAACTGTTGTACTGTGGCAACATCATGAGAAAGCACAACTCATTAGAAAAGATGATAATGCTACGAAAGGTGGAGTGAAGCAGAAAGAGAGGTAGACCGCATGCTAGAGGGATGGAGTGAATCAGGGAGGCCATGGGCCAGAATCTACAGGACCTAAGCAGAGCAGTGGATTATAGTGGGTCTTGGGGATGTCCCATCCACAGGGTCACCATGAGTTGGGGTCAACCTGAAGGCATTTAACAACAAGAAGAGGCATTAGGGGTCTCTGGATGAACAGTCTAAACAACTCTCCCTAAACTACATATCCCAGATTCCAAAGGATGGAACCATTGCAATTAAAGTGAAGTCATAGTGTACACAGGTTCATTACTGGATCCACTTCCAGTGGTGGGAACTGTGAAGTTCTGCAGATGTTAGTGGATTGTAACTCCCAGCAGAACTAGGCAATTAGGACCTTAGGTGCTACTTCTTGATAACTGGTAACAGTGACCAGACATAAGCTTGCACATAATAACAAATATAAAGTTATTGAATACAAACTTAGAATCATTCATAGATATTTTTCACTCCTTACTAACCCAATAACCATAGCTGACGTTTTCTTTCATCTTTAATACAGCATGGCATAGTTAGTTTAATTGTTAGACTATGGAGACTAGGGTTCGAATCCCAGCTCAGTCATGTAAACTCACTGGGTGACCTTGGGCAAGTCATACTGTCTCACCCTCAAATGATGGTAATGGCAATTCCCCACTGAAGAAACTTGCCAAGAAAACTCCGTGATAGGTTTGCCGTGGGGTCGCCATAAGTTAGAAATGACTTGAAGTCATACAACAACAACAACAAACAGTACTAACAAAGTCTTGGTCACAAAACACCATCTTCCCCTCTCATAGTTTCTCTCTTCTCCCACCAGTTCCCTCTTCCTTTCACAAAAGTCAGTCCCTATCAAAAAAAATCTCTTCCTGTCTTCACCACATCAGTTCTACAGCACCTCCTTCCTCTCACATTTTCAGCTTATCATCTTCCACATGTACAATCACTCTCCATCATGCTTTCTGCATCTCTCACATTCCTCATGTACATCTTCTTAAATACATGTGCACTTTCCTTACCCTCTTATATTATACAGTCGGCCCTCTGTATCCACGGATTCCTTATCCACGGATTCAAGCATCCAGGACTTGAAAATATATTTTAAAAATATAAATTCCAAAAAGCAAATCCTGATTTTGCCATTTTATATAAGGGACTCCATTTTACTATGCCATTGCATTTAATGGGACTTGAGTATCCACAGATTTTGGTATCCATGGGGGTCCTGGAACTAAATTCCAATGGATACCAAGGGCCCACTGGAGGTTTCCCACCCTATGGACCAGGAAAGCATTTTCTCTAAACTAGGAATAAAGAACATATGGCCCACCAGATACTGTGTTGTGTGCCTTCAAGTCATTATGAAGTTTTCTTGGGAAGATTTGTTAAGAGGAAATTTGCCACTGCCTTTCCCTGAGGCTGAGAGCATGTGACTTGCCCAGGATCACCCAGTGGGTTTCATGGCCAAGAAGGAATCAAACCCTGGTCCTCAGAGTCCTAGTCCAACACTCAAACCACTACGCCATGCTGGCTCCAGATATTATTAACAGATAACCTCACCTTGACTAAGGGGGGATGCAGACCAGGGCGTCGGGGACGCCCTGGTCCGGAGCGCCACGGGACCGCAGCCTCCGCACCGCGGCGCTCCTGCGGCGACCCTAAAGGAGCTCCAAATTGGCACTCCTTTTAGAAGACAGGGAAAGTGCGCCCTAAACCCGTAGGGCGCACTTTCCCTGTCTTTTCCGCCGCATCGTGTCCGGATGCTGCGGCGGGAGGTTGCCCTTGGTGCGCCGGCCGTGCGGAGGGCCGGCAGCACCGAGGGTAACCTCAGGAAGAGGAAGGAGTGCCGCGCGTGTGGCTGCTCCTCCTCTTCCGGGCCTCTAAGATGGCTCAATAAGCCGTCTGCCGAGGCCCTAGGATACCTATCCGGAAAACAGACTGCTTTGAGTGTATATACCTAAGCCTGAAAACCAGGGATAGTATAGGGATTCTATTAGTGTACTGTCCACCCTGTTGCTTAACAGACTCCCTATCCGAGCTGACACAGCTGTCTCAGAGTTGCTGTTGGAGTCACCCAGAATTTTAGTTCAACATACCGCACAGGAGAACACAGCCAGGAGTTCCCAAGCTGTTCCCCAGCCGTTCCTGGCAGCCAGTTTTGAAGAACAATTTTGAACCATTCTTCAAAATCGGCTGCCAGGAATGGCTGGGGAGCAGCTTGGGAACTCCTGGCAGCATCGGCAGCATTCTTCTGTGCGGTAACTTGCATTCTCGACCCATTCTGTGCCATTCCGTTCTGTTCAGTTTCCATTCCTGAAAGTGCCATGCAATAAATTCAATTACATAAAATTGCCTGGGGACAGATAGTCCCTCAAGCCAGTCTCATGATGTTTCTTCTTTCGGGCCATGGAAGTGGGCAGGAAGCTGGGATCTTGCCCAGTCCTACTACTGATGGTTCTGTTCTTCTTTGTTTTTCCAGCTCCACAATGGTGTGCCCTCCAGTCCCAACCAGACTTGAGGTGAGAAATTTCCTGCCTTGAGCTGCTTTGTTAGATTCACGTCATCCCACACCTTTGTACGAACACACGAGCCTTATCCTCTAGTGTCTCTGCTCTGCACACACAAGGAAACAAATCTGTTTTGTGTGTGAATATCAGAATGTGGATCTCATCCAGTGAAGCTATGTTAAAATTATGCCTAGCAAAAACTCATAGATAACCATATAGGTGCGTAGCCATATACTACCACATACAATCTTCTATGAAAACTACTAGAAGATATGTGTCATGAGGATTTATATATTAGAGGAAGGAACCAGGAAAAACCACCTCTGAGGATTCCTTGCCTAAGAAAAACCCTATGAAATTCATGGGGTTGCATAAGTCGACTTGAAGACATACGCACACACAAACACACATCTTTTGTGAAGGGAGACACATTATTTTCCCCTTTGGCTCAGGCAGCAAAATGCTTTAAGCATATAGTCTGTTGCCTCTTCTGGGTTTCTTCTCAAAGGTTACATTGGGTGCATCTAGACTGTAGAAATAATTCAGTTCGATACCACTTTAACTGCTATATCTCAATCCTACAGAATCCTGGGATTTGTAGTTTTGTGAGGCACCAGCACTTTTTGGCAGAGAAGGATAAAGACCCTGCAAAAATACAAATCCCAAGATTCCATAGGATGGAACTACAGCACTTAAAGTGATGCTAAACTGCATTATTTTTACAGTGTGGATGCAACCATTGGCTGCCTATGCATTGTAGAAATAATGCAGTTTGATATCACTCTAAGGGCTGTAGCAAACTCCATCCTATGTAGATTGTTCTGGCACCAGAGCTCTTTGAGAGAGAAGACTAAGGGGGGATGCAGACAAGCGGCCATAGGCCACCCTGGGAAGCGGAGGATTGGGGCCGAGGCTGCCCCACACCTCGGCCCCAATCCTCCCTTTTGCCGGCCCTGAAAGGAGCACTAAAATGCCGCTCCTATCAGAGCCGGCAGAAGGGACGCATCAAGATCTGCCACGTGGTTCTTCTGTGTCTCTTCTGGCGTAGCACGTCAAGACACTGCACCAGAAGGACGTATTGATGGCGCACACCGTGCGTAATGCCGTGCGCCATCATGACGTCCTCAGGGAGGGGTTGGGACTCCCGGCGTGTGGCTGCCCCTCCCCTTCCCTGCCTCCAAGAAGGTGCAAAGCGCCGTCTGTAGAGGGCCTAAATGGCTCACAAAACTACAAACCCCCAAATTCCATAGCATTGAGCTGTGGCAATTAAAGTGGCATTAAGCTCGATTATTTCTGCAGTGCAGATGCAGCCATTGTCAAGATAAAAAAATAATTCTGGATTTAAGTTACTGGGTTTAGATTTAAATGCAGTAAGCAGTCTCTAGGAAAAGTGAAGAAAATACTGATTTTTTTTCTATTAGTACTTATGGACTGATGCAAGGAGAGCTACAGCTACCATGAGGAAAGTATGCTTTGCAATGGAGGGAAGTGATGTTCCTGTTGCAGAGGAAAGATGTATGGCCTCTCCTACAGCTTGGAAAAGTTACAGTTTTGGACTGCAGTACTTAGCATCCCCCAGTCATTATGGCAACTTGGTTGAAGTCCCAACATGCAACTTTTTCAAACTCTGTCTCCACCTGTGCCATGGTGGGTAAAGAATACTTTGGGTTTCTACACACAAGTATTAACATACACCCCTTTCCCCTCCTTTGTTCACTGCAGATGCCCTCCATATAGTCTCCAAAACCCATCAACTTCATTCAAAGTCGAAGGGGATAATGGTGAGTTCTGAGATTAACAGGGCCGAGGGAGAAGCAGGGAAATATTAGGCTAAAGCAATCATATGGGGAGGAGGCTTTTTTCTTCTGCAGATATTCACAACTAAGTGTGGTCCTGATAATTGTTCTTCTGCAACTCTCACTAATCCTAGCCAACATAGCCAGTAGTAATGGAATATGAAAGCAGAAGTCCAGCAACACCTGAATGGCCATAATTGCCTCCTAATGCTTTAGGGAAAGATGAGAAAGTGTCCCTTCTCTGGCTCGAATGGGAAATCCAAATGACCCTTTTGAAGAGTTGGTCCTATTAACAACAAAACAGGACTCAGAACCACGAATTGAGAAAGTCCATTTGAGAAGCTTGGAGACATTCAATGGACTTAATCAGTCACCTTCTTCTCTCCCCCCATTGTTTTTTCCGATGTCTCTTTCTTCTCAGAGAGTGTCCCCAGTTATGAAAACGAAGGTGAGTAACAGCAGGAGATCTGCCATATCCTTCCTTCAGAATATGCAGCTTGACTCACTTGTGGGAGTCATTGGGAGATGTTTGCTTGGCAGACATTTCTTCAGCCTCAGCTGCAATACACCATGTGCTGGAACTCCTGGGTTGGTCTTGGTGAGCTGTCATATGATTGGAGTTTAATATGAGGCTCTTGCAACTTGAGCATCTCCAAAATTGGGTACAGGTGAACATTTTTTCTATCTCTATGCTTCCAGAACCACCTTGCATCACTGATGATGAAGAGAACTACTTCCCAGGGTATATGTAAGTCTTGAGAGTCAGAGTCAAGCTTATCTAAATCATTACATCTCAGACACCCCTAACCTTGACACTTTAGGCTGGACTACAACTCCCACTGTCCCCTGCCAGCATGGCCTATGGTTATGGGTGGTAGGAGATGTAGTTCAACACCATCTAGAGACCTCTGATGTGATGGGGTATGACAGGAGATGCACTGATGCACAGAGGATGTTTGTATCAATGAAAGGGTTGCATCCACATTACACAATTACAGCACTTTACAGCTGGCGTAGTTGGGGGATTTGGGGGGCAACATTACCAAGCTTTGGAACGTGGCTCTAAGCGGCTCTTCCTTTTCTCCCTCCCACACCAGCGTGGTGCTACCTGATGTTCCAATTACAGATCAGAGAAATGAAGATCATGCTTCCTCAGGTAAGTTCCTGCACCCTGGCACCAGGGCTGAAATGCACTCTTCAAGAATTCACCTGCTTCTCTCCATCTACATTCACTAATAAACCATGCCCTCAAATGTAGTCACCCAGGAGATGGATACCGTAATTCCTACCCTTTTCTTGCTGTTTAAAAGTCAACTAAAACATCCATGGGCTTTGTTTTCTTTGTTTTTAGGTCAGGGGCTTCACTAGGGGTGTGGGGGAGGTGAGGACTGTACCGGGTGACACTCCAGAGGGGAGAGTACACCTGGTGGGGCAGTATACCTGATAGGACTGCTGTGGCTGTTGGGTGAGTGAGAAAAGGCATTGCCTTCCTTTCTCGCTCACCCTGTAGCTGTGCCAGGCTTGGAAAGGACCATTGGGAGGCTGCTTCTGGTCTGTCTGGGCAACTGGGAGGAAGGCAAAAGTGACATTTGAAGGGGAGAGAAAGAGGATCATCCTCATTGGGTGATACCAACCCTAGCGATGCCACTGTTTTAAGTATTTGATTTATACCCACCTTTCTTCATAAGAGTTTGGGGTAGGATTGTCAGATGTCTCTTATTATGAGGGGTGCCCCTTATTTGAGAGCTAGAAAGCCTGTCCCTTATAGGGCTGGACGGTGTCTCTTGTTATAAGGGATGTCCCATGTTTGAGGGTTGTAAAGTTTTTCTTTCTATATGAGGTGCCCCTAAATCCTGTATTTTGTGGTGTGCACTCTCATAAAGATAGAAGTGTGTGCATCATGTGATTTATGAATGTGGACAATATGTTAATTTTACAGAGAAATACATGGGTAGGATAACTGAAATCAGTACTTCTATTTGCTATTTAGGGAGAACACAAGCTTTTCGATAGCTGTTTTTGTATTGTTAACCCTGCATGTCATGAGTTTTGATTATCTTTTATTGCTGTTTTGAAAACCTGACAGTACTAAATCAGGGTAGCCAAAACTCTTGTAACAACAAAATAGCTGAAATCACAAATTATATTCTCTTATATTAAGTGCGCACATGCCCACCGCCTTTGTACCTTTGTAGATTCCATCATGGATCAGTATGAAAATATGCCAGAGTCTCAGCGGCATTCACTTGGTAAGTGAATTTGTCATTTGTCAAAACCAGCCTTTTCCATCTTGGGGCCCTCAAGAAATTTGGAGAATTCCTATCAGCCATGACAAACATGGGAGCTGTAGGTCCAAACTTCTATAGGAAGCAGAGGAATGTTGCTGTATGCCATGTTGACTTTGCTTTTGGATAAGGTTAGGGAAGAAGTATTATTGCTGAACCTCAAAGTCTTAATGTAGCTCTCTCATCTTTCCTCTGCTTGCCAAAGGTGAATACGTCAATGTATTAGAACCAGAGGCAACCACCTTAGAACCTTGTTTTGGTGAGTAAGGATAGGCTGCAGTATGGACTGGGGAGGAGGTTTTTTCTTTCAACAATATTCCAATTTTCCTGTAGTCCCTCATTATCATTTTCTCTGGCTAAATGTCCTACCATTGTAACCCCACTATTGTAACCCATCTTCCAGCTATTGGTGCCAACGATTGCACTAGCGATCGAGAAAGTGAAGATGACGTGCCAGACTATGAGAATGTTTGCCCTGGACTTTAAGGTATCTTTTTGGAACAGGTTTAGGCTTATAATTTGTGACAGGTGACAACCCTAGAACCTGTGTGTGTTAATGCCAGCAGTGAACTCTCGCACATTTTACAATAATGAGAAGAGTGCCTCTGAACATGTGTACAATTTTAGCTACTTATTCTCCTTTTCTTTCCTTCCTTAGGCTTAAAGGATCGTTTCAAGGCAGCATTCCTTGGTGGCTCCAATCATCTGCGTGAAGCATGGATCTCCAATGAATCCCCAGGCCCCCCAATGTCACCATAACTTATTGCCCTCCTTCTTACTTTGGCTTGACATTTCCTGAGAATTTCCAATGATCCTTGTTGGCAAGATTAAGATTTTGACTGTCATCTCCTCCTACCCCTTTCCTCCAGACAATCTAGAGTTGTTTGATACTCTTAGCGAAATTAAAAAATTAACAATCCAAGAATCCTATCATCCTTTCACTTGAGGCAGAATCGATACATGTTATGGAGGGCATGGGAAGCTTGGGTTGGTTCAGGGAAGGGTAGCAAGAGTCTGAACTGATGAGCCTTAACAAAATGTTGTGTGTTGGGACATATAGTTCAACACATCTAGAAGGTGCCAAATGGGGAAAGATTGCTATATGTTTTCTTCAATATTGGAGGCAATATACTTTTCTATACTTGGGAACATGAGAAAGATTATGCTGTTGCACTTAGGGTTTGTGCTCTTTGTGGGTTCTCAAAGACATCTGGTTTGCCATTGTAGGAAGAGACTGAGGCTAGATAGGGCTTTGGTAAGTTCCAAACTGCTTACAGAAAATAGCAATCCATCATCATGAGGATATTTCTAACTTATTTAGATTTCTAATTTAAATGTGCCTGTGAAAAACTGAGTTCATATTGTGATCTGAACAAGTGAGTCATTCCCCCACACACAAAGTGACCACATGTCCTAAACACAAAGGAGGACAAGGCACCGCAAAATGTAAGACATTCAAGAAAAATGGAGGGCATAACCACATTAAAGCTAAAAACACTCATATAAGTATACATTCATACTTGTAAGTCATGCTCAAAATGGAGGACATTCTGAAATATCTCCGGGACAGAAGGTTGAAAAGTAGGACATGCCCTGGAAAAGGAGGACATCTGGTCAAATTGCCCCCACAAGCTCCCTCTTCTGCCTGTTTGGTATAGCTGAAGGTAAAAGGTCCAATTATACAGATTAGCATATTTGCATACATTGGAGGTTTTTCCCATCCTCACTTTTCTCTTTGAAGATAATGGACAGCTTCTCACTTTTGGGATTTCTGGAAGTGGTGGGGCCAGTTGATGGCTGCCATTGACCGGTTGTTTCTCCAATTAGACTAAGGTGGAGAATTCATAAACAGAAAGCACACCTACTCCGCCCTTCTACTAGAACACACAAACACACAGTGAGATTTCTGCATCTCACAAGCAACATTCTCAAAGATATTGATGTTTCTGTGGCTTTCCTTCAGTTGCTCTTGGACCTTCTTTTCATCCAAATGGCGATCATGTCACTACTCTCTTCCATGCTCTGTGAGACACCTCTCCCTCCTTTTCCTCAGCTCAAAAAGGCTTCTGCCATTTTATGAAGTGAAGCTATAAGAGTAGGGGGAGTTTAAATGCTGAGCTGTGAAGATGCACTATGCTTTGTATGTGGACATCCACATACAAACACTGAACGCGTGTATATATACAAAGCATATATATGTGTGGCACCATGTTTGCCAGACATGGATGCAAACAATGGAGATAACCACCTGGACTAGGTAACTAAGGGGGGTGGCAGACCGCCAGAAATAGTGCAAATTGAGTCCACTTTTAGGGTTAGGGTTAGTGCTAGGGAATCATGGGAATTGGTTTTTTTCCTGACACATTGAGCCTTCTCTGTCAGAGAGCTCTGGTGCCACAATAAAATACAGTTCCCATGATTCCCTAACCCTAACCCTAAAAGTGGACTCAATTTGCACTATTTCTGGCAGTCTGCAACCCCCCTAAGTTACTAACCTAGCCCTACTCTCCAACCACAACAATTTCTTGCCATAGTGTGTGTTTATGGCCAATGCTAAAGGGATGCTTCCTTTTTCATTTTCAGCAGCCCACTTGCAGAAGCATGAGGACGATATGGGAAAATATTGTTTCCCATATGCATGGGATTTTGGCCCTTCAGATGTCTTGAGCTTTTCTTCTTCTGTTATGATGATCATAATGATGACTATTATTACTACTAGAATTCAAAGATATAGCTGTGTTAGTCTGTGGGATCAGTATGCAGAGAGAATTTGTAGCACCTATGAGACTAACTGAAAGAAATTAGCAGCATGAGCTTTCGCAGACCTCAGTCTACTTCCTCAGATGCATTTGGTGGAGTGAAAACCAGGCACATATATATATATATATATATATATATGCATGCCAAAGGATTTTTAATTTGAATTGATATCCTCACATACCAATGGCATATATATGTCTATCCCTGGCTTCCACTCCACCAAATGCATCTGAGGAAGTAGACTGAATCTACGAAAGCTCATGCTGCCAACTTCTTTCTTTCAGTTAGTCTCAAAGGTGCTACAAGATCTCTCTACATATTATTACTATTATTGATCACATAATAGTAACAGTATCTGTATGATCCTTGTTCCTTCCTCCAATCTTCCCTCCTCCTCCCTCTGAGTCTTAACCCCACTCTGCCTATATTTTCTGCATACCTCAGCAAACTACACATCCCAGGATTCCACAAGGCGGAAGCATGGCAGTGAAAGCGGTGTCAAACTGCTTTGCTTTTTGCAGTGTGGACAGACACATCCCAAAGAGAGAGAGATTGGAGGTTAGCTGTGTTTTTAAACTAGGTGGAAGAGGGGGAACAGTAGTAATTCATGGGGTTTTTCTCTTTAAGATCCTCCCCTTGGACTTTGGCAGGGAGGCAAGGAGGCGTCCCTTGCCTTGGGATCTCTGGGGCAGAGAGGGAAGGAGGCCAGGCGAAGAGGGACAGAAAGAAGTCTTGCAAGAGATTGCAAGGAAGATACAAGCAGAAGGCAGGCAGCCAACACCATGGAAGGCTCGTAAGCAGCTGCTGATCGCTCCCCTGCTTTGCAAAATAAAATAGCAATAGCCTTCAGGGCAGTAATTCTTGCCCTCCTTCAAATAATCCCCTCCTAACCTCCCCCCCCCCCCCAAAGTAAGTGCCTCTGTTGCGCTTGCATTTTGCAATAGGACTCCGAAGGAGCAAAAAAGGGAGACTGGACATGCCACGGCCGTAATGACCCTAATATTCGCCGCCTTGCCTTTTTTTGCCCAGAGGAGAGAGAGGCTGGGCGCTGAAGTCTGGGCTACCGTAATGCACGCAATACGCCGGCCTCTCCTAAGTATCAAAGGCTGCATCCACAATGCAGAATCTCTGTCTGTCTGTCTATCTAAAAATATGAGTTTATTCATGTACCATTTTAGCTTGCAGACCAAGAAATTAGTCACATCCTCCCTCAGAAGTGTTCTCAGCTGTTAACTAATCCCTCATATATATATATAATTGCAAAAGGCTGCATCCACAGTACATTTTTTTTAAAAAGATATATGAGTTTATTCATGTTTCATTTTACCTTACAAACCAAGCTATTAACTAATCCCTCATATATATCTATATCTATATCTATATCTATATATATATATAATCCCTCATATATTGACATTGTGTGTGTGTGTGTGTGTGTGTGTGTATATATATATATATATATGAATGCAAAAGGCTGCATCCACAGTGCAGAATTTTAAAAAAAAGATATATGAGTTTATTCATGTACCATTTTGCCTTACAAACCAAGCTATCAACTAATCCCTCATATATATATATATATATATTAAAAAATCCCTCATATATTGACATTGTGTATATGTATATATATATGTATATATATGTATATATATATATATATATATATGAATGCAGAAGGCTAAATCCACAGTGTAGAATTTTAAAAAAAAGATATATGAGTTTATTCATGTACCATTTTATCTTACAAACCAAGAAATTAATCACATCCTGTCTCAGAAGTGTTCTCAGCTATTAACTAATCCCTCACACACACACACACACACACACAGGAATGTGAAAGTGTTCTCAGCTATTAACTAATCCCATATATATATATATATATATATGAATTCAGTGGCTTAGTGGTTATGATGCCAATTCTGACAATCGGAAGATCAGAAGGTTGGCAGTTCGAGGCCCGAGTGCTGCATGATGGGGTGAACTCCTGTCACTAGTCTCAGGACGTTTTCACACGGGCTTTTGGAGGACGCTAGCCAGCCTCCGTCCGGCCCCACTCCGGCAAAATGTCAATTTTTTCAGACGACATCGCAGCAAGCCCCGCCCCTTCCGGTGCCATCCCCGGCGCTAGCCGGCGTCAGTCCGGGGCTTGCTGCACTTGTTCACATGACGTCGCAGCAAGCCCCGCCCCCTTTAGCTCTAACTCCGGCATAAGCCCCGGAGTTGTAATTCCTTTTTTTAAAAGGAATTAGGTCGCTGCCGCCGGAGCCATTCCGGAGTGAGCGGAAGGCTCCATTCCAGAATGGCTCCAGGCGGATTTGGACGTTTGTGTATGAAAACGTCCAAAGCTTCTGCCAACCTAGCAGTTTGAAAGCATGTTCAAAAGCAGGCAAATAGGCACCACTTTGGTGGGAAGGTAACAGTGTTCGGTGCAGTCATACTGGCCACATGACCCCCACATTCGTCTTCGGACAGTGCTGGCTCTTTGGCTTAGTAACAGAGATGAGCACCACCTCCTACAGTCAGCTACAACTAGACATTCATGTCAAGGGACTACCTTCCCATATATATATATATATATATATATATATATAATATTTCCCCTATTTCTTTATTTTTTATTCCTTCCCCTTCCTCCTACCTACCCCAGGAACTATGTTTTCTTTTTAATTTCTTTTTCCTCCCATGTGGAAAAAATCATTTTAACTGTCTCCTTCACAATTTCACACCCATTCTTCTCCTCAACAAACTCAATTGTTATTTTCCAATGACTAAACCAAGCGTCTTCTTCCGATTGACCAAAATCAACCCTCCTTTTTTCTCGTTATAAAATCCAACATCATATATTCTGATATATATTGCTTCCATCTATTACAATTCCATTTTTCTTTATTCTTCTACCCCTGTGCAATTGCTGCATGTGCCGCTATAATTAATTGTTTGGTTAAATATTCCTCCTTCTTCTATAATCCTATATTCCGAACATTGCCAGTTATACAGCTTTCTTTATTTAATTGATTTTCCCCATTATTTTATGAATTTCTTTTTCTATTTCCTTCCAAAATCTTTGTAATTTGCAACACTCCCACCACATATGGATATATGTTCCTTTACTTCCACATCCATGCTAACAAGCACGTGATGCATATTTATTAATATATGTTAACTGTTGCGGTGTTCAATTAAGTGCAGAAATAATCCAGTTTGACACCACTTTAACTGTCATGGCTCAGTGCTAGGGAATTCTGGGAACTGTAGCTTGTTGTGGCACCGCAGGTCTCTGACAGAGGTCCAAAACACACTGCAAAAATAACCCAGTTTGAGAGCACTTTAACTGCCCTGGCTCAGTGCTAGGGAATTCTGTTAACATGAGTTTTGTGAGACATCTAGCCTTCTCTGTCAGAGAGCTCTGGTCCCACAATAGACTACAATTCCCAGGATTCCACAGTATTGAGCCATGGCAGTTAAAGCAGTGTCAAACTGCATTGTTTCTGCAGTGCAGATGCAGCCGAAGTCTTGGGAATCCCAAGGGGACAAAAGCAAATGCTGTTATGTTCCTCATAATTGTGATAGTACCCCGATTTAAGTGAATTTAAACCATGAAACTCTGCACATATTCAGAGTATTTCTTCTTTTCTCAGGGATGACAGGTGGATTTTTGTTTGTGGCTCTAATTATCAGGAAAGTAGATAGAGCTATACAGCATGTAATTCTGGTTCTAGGATCATGGGCAGTGAGGGGAAGGAGAGAAAAGTGATGTGCTTCACAACCAAATTCTTTCCTTTTTTAAATAGATCTAAAGATAACCTGTTTGCACTATCTGAGGCAGAAGGGGGTTGTGGCGGGAGAGATAAGGAGGAGTCTTTATAGTCATTGTTGGTACACCTGGGACTTATCCTTGAAAAAAAGTTAAGGAAGAGATAATTTGTGATTTTCCAGTCTTGTGATTTACCGTATATACTCTACTATAAGTCAACCCTATGTATAAGTCGAGAGCAGGTTTGGGGGACAAAATTTATAGATTTTGATATGACCTGTGGATAAGTTGAAGGCAAAACTTAGGAGCATGTAACAAAGGATCTAAAGGATGAAACAAAAGAAAACTATGTCAAAGAACTTACAAAATTCCAGCAGACACCCTAAATGTTGGATGGGTGAGAGACTATACGGTCAGTGCTTCAAGGACAGATTACACTCTTGCCTTTCACTGGGGATGGTTCCTTTTTTAAAATAAGAGTTAAAGTACAGTACTTACATTGACCCGTGGATAAGTCGACTCCGATTTTTTGGGGTCAATTTTTTGACCAAAATTTATGGACTTATACATAAGTATATACAGTAATCACTCCCATTTTGACCCCAGTGCAGTCCCAAACAAATGTTTGCTATTGCATTTCCCCTCTAAAATATACTTAGATTAAGCACAAGGGGGTCTTGTGGTCTTCTAGATATTTATGACTACAAATCTCATCATCCCTGGCAACTGCTCAGTACTGATGAGAGTTCCAGGGGATGATGGGAGTTGGAGGACTACTCTGTTGCCTCCCACTGGGATACGAAAATGTCACATATCATGCCTTTGGCATTTCATGGTATTACAGATCTGAGATGGGGAGGTGAGCGACTTTCCTATTGGTGAGCCATATCTTTCAAGATTGCCAGAATTCAGCCTGAACTTTCTGGTACATCCTTATCCTTCCCAACAGGCTGGGGGAGTTTGATTCCTAGATCTTCCTGAGATAAAGTAATGTAAATAGTGCCATATAAGCAAACAGATGCTAATTCATTAATTTGTTGTTAACTGCCCTTAAGTTAACCCGGATCTATGGTGACTCTGTGGATGAGACATTTCCAAGCCCCCTTGTCCTCCACTGCTCAGCTTAGGTCCTGCACATTAATACAGGCTGCCAAATTCAGATTTTATTGGCAACACCCCCCCTCCGATATTTGTATTGCATGATGTTGAAATGTGCATACACACATGTATGTGCAAACACAAACCACTTGAAAAGAATTCTCCTTGGACTACAACTCCCAGAATCACATAGCTGGGGGAATTCTGAAACAGATGAAAAACCGAGACATGGGTGGTCAGGCAACACCAGAATGTGGCCAAGACGGCAAAATAAGGAAGAACACACAAGCTAGGAGAGGCTGCAGTAGTTTGCTTTTGCCCGAGTCTACAGGGACGACTTAACATTCTTTCTCTTCTTTTCCTCTCTTCCTTGCTGAGTAGCGTATAAATGGCTTTTTTACTTTGAACTCAGTTTGCAGCAATTGAAGCAAGCTCAGGATAAAGGGTAAAGTGGGAGGAGGAGAGAGAAACTGGGACAGTTCAAAAGCAGCTCAAAAAGTGGGGTGACAGAGGAGTGATTGGGACTGTCCTTGCCAGATGGGGAGAGTAGCAGGGTACGGACGAATAATTGCTCCAAGCTCTGATTTTCAGGCTTTGTATATAACTCTCAGTTTTTACATTCCACTGCAGTCCTCAGGTTTTCCCTAAGGAACGCTACCATGCTGCGATGGTCCTCTCTGGTGCAGGTGATGCCCTCGGATATCGCAACCAGCGCTGGGAATACTGCACATCGGGGGCCCAGATCCACCAGGAGCTCCAGGAAATGGGGGGACTCAGCCAGGTTCGAGCTGTCCTCCCTGACTGGCCAGTCAGTGATGATACCGTGCTGCATCTGGCAACTGCTGAGGCCCTGGCCACTGGTGAGCATTTCCCTCATGACACTGTTCTCATGAAGAGAATGAGGTGACAACACCGAGGTCGTGTGGGGCGACGAGGTGTCACTCCTCTTCTGGGTGTCCCCCAATGCGGTCTGCACCACCCTAGTGATGCCACTGGCACTCAAAAGGTCCAAGCAGGCTTACAGCCTTGTTTTGTGTGTTCTTTGCATCAGGGAGCTCTAGTGGCGCAGTGGTTTAAATGCCGGGACTGCAGCCAAAACATTGTGAGTTCAGTCCCAGAAGGCTCCAGGTTGACTTAGCCTTCCATTCTTTTGTAAGTCGGTAAAATGAGTACCCAGATTGTTGGGGGCAATTGGGTTACAAATTGAAAAACGCTTAGAGAGAGTTCACTATGAAGCGGTGTAGAAATGTAAATGCTATTGCTGTTGTTTTGGGGGTCTAGCAAAATCACATTTCACTCTTGCAGCATTTTATTTTATTTTATTTTATTTTATTTTATTTTATTTTATTTTAATTTCTTTTATTTAAGTCTCTTCAACCAGCACTGAGCATAGTTTTAGATTCCCATTTTATCTCCAATGGCATTGTTCTGGGACAGGGAGACCACTAGTGAGGATTTCCCATCACGCCCCTCCAGCTGCTTCTGCTGTGGGGTGGACAAAGTACAGCCCTCCAGATGGTCCTGGACTACAATTTCCAACATTTCTCACCATTAGCTGGAAAGACAGCAGAGGAGAAATGCAGTATATATGCAGAATGAGTAGGAATTGATATTCATTTCCTAACTTAGAGATTTTAAAGGGGCAAATCCTCCATACACATTTAACTATAGCTCCCACTGACGGGAACTGCAGTCTAATATTTGTAAAAAGGCATCAAGTTGGGAGAGGCAGCCAGGATTGGAGAAAGGAGGTAGCAAAAGAGGTTTTGGGAGAAGCAGAGGTGAAGGTATTTAAAAGATGGGATTTGGAACAAAATGTTTTCTGCTTATTCTGCATAGGAAAGGCTGGTGAAGAACTGTTCCAGGAGCTGGCTAGACTCTATGTTGAAGCTATGAAAGATATGGAGGGGAGGAAGCCTGGACCCACAAGCATTCTTGGTAATGTACTTCACTACAGGTTACAAGTAGCAACCCAGTTGTGTGAGAAACTAATATTTCGATTCTCAGCTACATTTTAAAAAAGTTATAGAAGTATGGCTGGATTGCTCAGACATGAGATACAGGAAGAAACACTGTTGTTGTTATGTGCCTTCAAGTTATTTTTGACTTATAGGAAACCCTAAGGTGAAGCTATCACAAGGTTTTCTGGGGCTGAGAGTGTGTGACTTGCCCAAGGTCACCCAGTGAGTTTCCACAACTGAGGGGGGTTGCAGACTGCCAGAAATAGTGCAAATTGAGTCCACTTTTAGGGTTAGGGTTAGTGGTAGGGAATCATGGGAATTGTTTTTTGTTTTTTTTCCTGAGACATTGAGCCTTCTCTGTCAGAGAGCTCTGGTGCCACAATAAAATACAGTTCCCATGATTCCCTAGCACTAACCCTAACCCTAAAAGTGGACTCAATTTGCACTATTTCTGGCAGTCTGCAACCCCCCTGAGTGGGGAATTGAAACCTTGTTTCTTGGGTTGTAGTCCAGCACTCAAACCACTACACATGTTGGCTCTTGCTTTAAAACACACGTTATGCCTTTTCATCTGCCTGGTCACCAGTCTTCTAAAGAAGGCACTTCTGGTGGTTCCACATAGATCAGAGATATGCTTTGAGATCAACAGGACTAGAGCCTCTAGTGTACTGATGCTCATCCTATGAAATATCTTCCCAACTGAGATTTGACATGCTCCAGTACAACTTCATTTTCAATCTTTGCTGGAAAATATTCTCCTTAGACAAGAATTTCTGGTTGATAAATTGCAGGTGCATTTATTAGTATATTTGCGTTTATTTGTATTTTTATTTTTAAAAAATACTTTTAATTTACACCCCAAATCCTTAATGTGGAATGTTTTTATAAACACAGTAAATAAGATGGTAGCGTTTGGCTGACAATGCTATAAAATGCTAGGGTAGAACTACATGCACATCCTCTATAACTCAGCCCTTTGACATCTCAATATGTCACTCTTTATCTTCGTCTTCTTGTGGCTGCAGGAACATCTCAGTTGCGTCCTGGGGAGCCAGAAGGCTATCGCATTCCCTTCAACCCCAATGCAACAGGTTGTGGGGCAGCTATGAGGTCTATGTGCATTGGGCTTAGGTAAGAGGGTGTGTGGTAGGGGAAATAAACATTGCAAGATATCAGAACAGCTGATGGCCAGCCTCAGTTCCATCATGACCCAATATCTCCCCCAGATATCCTCATCCTTCAGACCTCAACAACTTGATCCAAGTCAGCATAGAAAGTGGAAGAATGACACATCACCACCCCACAGGTATGTGAGGCAGTAGTCCCATAATGGGGTGCTTCCCAGGGCTGGGGAGAAGGAATAGTATTGAGATTTGTGAATTTCATTCATGATAGGGAAGCTCTAGAGGATTATAGTTCTGAACCGAGTCTTTTGCACTGTTTTTATTTTTGTGACAACTTTCATGGTGTGTACTGTTAACATAGGATGCATCTACATTGTAGATATAATGCACTTTGACACCACTTTAAGTCCTATAACTCCATTCTATGGAATCATGGGATCTGCAGTTTTACAAGGTCTTTAACCTTCTCTGCCAAAGGTGCTGGTGCCTCACAAAACTGCAAATCCCAGGATTATGTAGGATGAAGCCATGGCAGTTAAAAGTCATGTCAAACAGCATTTTATCTACAGTGTAAATGCACCCACAGGTTTTTTGGGTTTTTTTATTTTTTTAGTCATCTGTCAGTTGCCTTAAGAACTTATTTTAATTAGTAAAAAGGTGGGGAAAATATTATACAGTGAGTCCTTGGTACGCACTGGGGCTTGGTTCCAGGACCCCCCGTGGATACCAAAATGAGTGGATGCTCAAGTCCCATTAAATATAATGAGATAGTAAAATGGTGTCCATTATATAAAATGGCAAAATCAAGGTTTGCTTTTTGGAATGTATGTATATATATATATATATATATATATATATAATATCTTCAAGCAGTGGATGCTTGAATCTGTGGATAAATAATCTGTGGATACAGATGGCTGACTGTAATAAGAATGCATTTGACTTCAGTCTGGTATCTGTCCCATGAAGGCTGACCCAAGACATTTAGTTGTCTGAGGTAAAAGGCAAGATGACACCTCTTTCCCATCCCACATATAGAAGCCAGTTGGGCTGGCAGCTGAAACTGACAACTTTACTTCCTGTGGGATAGTGTCCTGCATCTCCTCTCATATGGGAGATTAGTAAGACTTTCTTCATTGAGTCTATAACACCTACCCTATGTATGCATGTACGTGCTTTCAAGTTGCCTGTCAACTTATGGTGACCCCATAAATGTCATAGGGTTTTTTAAAGCAAGGGATACTCAGAGGTGGTTTTGCCATTTCCTTACTCTGAAATATAGCCTACATAGCACCTTGTATTCGTTGACGGTCTCTCATCAAAGTACTAACCACACCTGACTCTGCTTAGCTTCTAAGGTCAGATGGGATCTGGTGCTTTCAGGGTTAGTAACCTAGCCTAATCTACTTTGCCAGGTTGCTGTGGAACCTTAAAGGATGCTGATTCTCCCTGCTTCCTCTGTTGTAGGATATCTTGGGGCTTTGGCCTCTGCCCTTTTCACTGCTTATGCAGTGCAAGGCCTCCCCCTTGAGCGCTGGGGGGCAGGATTGCTCAAGACCCTGCCTCTTGCCTTAGAATACGTTAAGGGTGCTGCTGCTGAGAAAGACCCCAATGTCGGGGCTTGGGGCTATTTCCAAGAGAAATGGGAATGGTAAGTACTGTAGGTGGGAGAAGAGCAAATTGGGGAGCAGAGATATGGAAGGGCGTGTGTGTAAAAGTATTAGGAGAATACAGGTCTGAGGCTGTATATTTGACCTTTCCAGACCGCTTTCCTGGTTTTCAGTGCACATTGCTTCACTGGGACTCATCTGAACCCATCTGTCAAATTTGCTGCCCCAGCAGCAGTAGCAAAAAACTCCACAATTTCCATAGGAGGTTTGGGGAGAATTAAGCTCCTGGAGCACAGTTTGGGTTGTAAACAAGATAAGAACTCTCTATATACCAAGTTTTAAACAAACGTTGTGCCCAATTTTTTTCTTCTTTGCACCACCACTGTAGCATATTTGGTGGCAGCAGGCAGGGATCTAAGAAACTGAGGCATGAAACCCATGGATTAAATGTTGCACATCTCTGCTCTAAGCGCTATACCCTACTGCTTTGTAACAAGGCATTGAAATCTTTTCAGGTTTATCCCTTCTGGGTTCTTCCTCACCACCTGTGTATTCCCTTTAGGTACCTTTCAGAACGTGGTCTTGCTGATGGCCAGGGCCCTGCTCAGTTTCCTCCTGCCTATAGTCCTGCTGAGCGTGATGTCATCTACAAAACCTTCAGCCTGGATGGGTGGGCTGGACGGAGTGGACATGATGCCCCCATGATTGCCTACGATGCGCTGCTGGGTGCAGGGGACAAGTGGGATGAGCTTTGCAGCCGTGCCATGTTCCATGGTGGTAAGTCAGGATGTGAAGCCCCTCACCACGTTCTAGTAAAGTGCTCCATCCTACTGGCAGGCTGCTTCTCACAACTGTTTTCTCCATGTGTCTTCCTCCTTCCCAATAGGAGACAGTGACTCTACTGGGGTGATAGCTGCATGCTGTTGGGGTCTCGCTCATGGATTCAAAGGCGTTCCAGAAGGAAACCATGCAGAGCTTGAGTACCGAGACAGAATGATAGCGGCTGCAGATTCCCTCTATCATCTTGCTTGGGGGCAGATACCACTTTGAAACTCTTTCCCCCATCTATTATTTTAGATTTGCACACCCAGACATGGGGATTGTGGGTGGCTGGGTGAATGCTGAGGCTGGCTTGCAACAGGTTGAAGACTGTCTTTTCCAGACTAAATTTAAGCAAGGTTTACAACTCTTCCTCTCTATTGTGGGTTGTGGAAGGGAAATTTCAGGTGCTACAAGATCTCTTTTCCTCTTGATAGATTTCTCCATTAAGCCCACCCTTACAGTGTGGAAGAGTGCTGTGATTTCTCAGTGGTAAGAGAAATGCACTCTGAACATGCCTAAAAGCACTCTTCTTTTTTATTGTACCATTTATTCCACGGCTTAGCCCTGTTAGTGGGGCCAAAAATAGTTTGTGGGACTAAATACTCAACTTTTCAGAAAACGCAGGAGTCACAAGGTGCTTCCAGTTGAGGTTTTTATCTTACCCCACTTCATTCACAAAATTTTACAGGGTGTCAAGTTGACTTCATCTTCCACTTATAACCCTCCCATTTTTTCCTGCTTTTTCTTTGATTGTTCTTCTTAGGGCAGAAAATCCATTAAGGAGAAAAAAAATAGCTGCAGAGTGCCTTCTAATTGTTAGAGCTATAAGAAGACCTCCTCTGGAAGCACCCATAACTCCCACCTGCTCCACTCCGTTTGGGCAGATCCCATTCCTCTCCCAAAGAATCCAGGAGTCCTGGACACACAGAAAGGCCCAGCTAAGATGGTTTAATTTGGCACCAAGGCAGTGTTTTAGGGCAGCCAAGCTGGGATATGGGAAGAGTGAGTGAGTGAGAGAGAGAGAGTTACCTTAGCCCCTGAGCAGAAATCAAATTCATGCAGAAATACCCAGGGCTACCCTTCCAAACGTTGGATTAAAAAGCAATTCTGGCCTAGAGTGTGATGGACTTGGTCTCTTACTTACGTCCTCATGATTTGCAACAGCAGAGGGTTATGGGAGATGTTTCAAACCCCAGAGACTTCTGGGAAAAGACCCAATCTGATTATCACATACTAGATGACAGTAGCAGTCAAGAAGAATACAGCAACAAGTCACTGAAGTCTGATGATAGTGACGATCATGGAAGACGAGAAGCCTGAGGTAGACATGGTGAATTTGCCTTTGTATCAAAATGGGAAGACATCCACAGAAGTAAACCATGATTGGAAGGTACAGCAGCTTGCATCACTGATAGGAGAACATGATGAGAAGATGTGAATATAAACAGTGCATGCTGGGATTGGTCATGATCGACGACAAGCCCTTAGTGGTAGACCATGATTCCGTTTGTCCACACAGAAGCAGAGGCTTATGAGAAGAGGTGGGGGCATCTCTCCTGGTGGCAACAAGAGTCCCATTTTAAGGGAGGGTTCAAGGCCGTACAGGAGTCTGTGCAAGATACAAGGTGTTCAAGGAAGTGGCTGCTAAGACCCCACGGCTGCTGATGTGGGTGCTATAGACACCTCCAGGCAGGTCATTCAACACCCCTGTACTCTGGCAGGAAAGTGAGAGAACAATATATTAGAAAAGGCAGGAGGTTTTGAGTCTCCAAATCTTTTCCCCCATCTCATTTTGTTTTCAGTTCATCTTTTGATAAGAATGTCCCAAAATGTACAACACTGATGAATGTCCCAAAATGTACAACACTTATATGGCTATTTGCATATCAAATCCAGTAGTTGAGCCAGCCCAAAACACTGCCTGGTTCAAAGAGCAATGGCATTACATTCCATGCAGAGGTTGTTGTTTGCCTTCAAGTCTGACTTATGGCAACCCTATCACAGAGTTTTCTTGGCAAGATTTGTTCAGTCTCTGAGAGACTGTGACTTGTCCAAGGTCACCCAATAGGGTTTCCATGGCCAAATGGGAATTCAAACTCTGTTCGCCAAAGTCCTAGTACAACATTCAAACCACTGCACCAGACTGGCTCTCAAGCTGATAGGACTGGCAGTTAGATACTGCTGAAGGGATAGCATTTCTACCACACTGGGAGGACAGTATAAGGGAATGGAACAAGCCATAAAACATAAGACAGGTCCAGGCTTAGGAGAAACAGCCAAGAGACTAACGTCGCTGCGCCTCATCCAGCATATCCTATCTGAAATAGTTGCTCCTCTCTGCTTAATGGCAGAGCTAGCCCTATTTGTACTGCCTTCTCAAGGAAACAATCTCCTGTTCCATGTTTTGTCAAATTCTTTCTTCTGGAAATGCAAGGGGACTTTAGTTCTAATACAGCTATTCCACCGCTCGGACTTATTCCCCCCCCCCCCAATCACAACTATCTATCTCAAATAAATAAAACCATACCATGAGTATCCTCCTGTCGATGAGCCGGCATAAGTTGTTCCGACTCCCACCAGCTATAATATGGTCAAGGCCGAGGAAGTGACAGGTATAAATCTAGGGAAGAGAAAATAGGAAGATCATGTGAATTGATGGATCAAAAAGCAGCCACTCCTCCCATTGTATCCAGCATACATCTAGGGCAGAAAATAAGTGAGCCAAACCAGATGGGGAAAGGGAAAGGGAAAAGGAGAAACCAAGGCTACTCAAGTAACAACAAAAGAGGATTGCTTCCACTAAAAGGGTGGAATAGGTGCAATAATGAGCAATATGGTGAAAAGAATAGGGGAAAAGTACAGCCTTTCTCAATCTGGTTCCCTCTAGATATGTTGGACTGCAACTGCTCTCATTATCAGGCAGAAGGGCAATGAAAATAATCTGGCTGGGGATGATGGGAGATGTAGTCCAGTACATCTGAAACATGCCCGCTTGAGAGAAGATAGTCCAGTACATTTTGTGACTACATTTCTTTGTGAGAGGAGAGGTCAGTTAATTCAATGGGGCAGACTTGGGAGTTTGGTTGGAAAGGGAACCTGTGAGTGACCCCGGAAGTCTTCTGGGATGTCCATGACCTTGGCACCAGTTTCAGCCTCCCAGATCTAGAATCAGAGAAGAATTTGTGTTATTGTATTGCTGTTTCAGGGACTGTAAAAAAAATTATGTATTGTATGCATGTGTGTATATACACACAGATGTAGTCTTAATTTTTTTTTAACAACATATATCACAAAATCCTTTTAGCAGCCTGAAGCAGCTGTGCTGAAGACAGGGAAAATGGTACTCAGAGAGAGTATTTAATCCATTTTATGCTCTTGCCCCTGATCTATCAACTTCCATCCCACCCATCTCTGGGCTATGATTAGCTCCATGAGGAGAAAAAGAAAACAGGAACATCATCTGAAACTGTTGTTTCACATTTGCAGATTTAATAGCATTTATAGCAGGAAGAATGCATGGGAATAAAGGCTATAAGTATATAGCATTTCCCTGCTTTCAAAGGCTGTATCCACACCTGCAAAATAATGAATCCTCCCCTCAATCCTGAAAGCATTTCTTTTTGACACCTGAGGGCTTTAAAGCAACTTTTTTTAAAAAATTTAAAATTTATTCCACCGTTTATAGGAAAAAATAGTTTTTTAAAACATGTCCCCCATGCTCCAAATCTGGATTGGGAGACCGAAAGGTGGGGAGCTGGAGGGTTGGAAGGCAGGACAGGCTGGTGGATGGTTACCTAGGTCCAGCAAGTGTGGTGTTGCCTTTATTGTTTTAAAATGTTCAGTACATATTCAAATAACCAAAAGCAGGTAGGACTTGTATGTATATAAGGGTGGGAGATGGGCAAAGCTCAGTTTGCTGGAGTGTACGTGTTACATTTTATTAAATTTTATTGAATACATATGTAGAGAGATTTTGTAGCACCTTTGAGACTAACTGAAAAAAATAAGTTTGTAACATTAGCTTTTGAAGACTTTAGTCTACTTCTTCAGATGCTTATGGTGGAGTGGAAGCCAGGGACAGACAGGAATGCAGGAGTTTAACTGAAGAAAACTGAAAAGGATTGTTGGCTACTACAGAACCAGTCAGCATGAGTAGAACCCATGAGCTCTACATGCTCCACCATAAGCATCTGAAGGAGCAGACTAAAATCTATGAAAGCTAATGCTACAAACTTTTTCTTTTTTTCAGTTAGTTTCAAAGGTGCTACAAAATCTCTCTATATATTAATTCTACAGACTAACACGGCTATATCTTTAAATTATCTATTAAATACAGTTGTTCTTACACATTTGCAGGGTTAGGGCTGCTTGACCGCACATGTGCTCCCCTGATCAGTCACTAAACCATTCACTTGGGCGGGAGGGACTCAAGAAGATTGGATGGAAAGAAGGCACAAGTGCTCCTCTTGATCAGTGACTCATTCATTCATGGGTGGGAAGGGGATTGTATGGGGGGAAGGAGGGCATGTGTGCTCCCCCCTTCACTCATTCACTTACAGGTGGAAAGGGTAGGGTTGCCATAATTCTCTTCCACAAAACCAGGACAAAAGTATACAGGACTGGATTGGGAGGGTTATTGACAACTCCTTCCCTCTCCAAAATCAAACACACACACACACACACACACACACACACACACCACATTTTGAAATTTAACATTGTTTTACTGCATATTTCAGTTGTTGTTGTTGCCTTGAAGCATCTGGGATCTGCTGCTACAGCCGGTCCAGCTGGCCAGAATATTTTTCAGACCAGTCAATCAGGGATTTTCCCAGTTTTCTGGGACAAATGGCAAGCCTAGGAAAGGGGATCGTATGGGGGGGGGGGAAGAAGGGCACAAATGCTCCACCCCATCAGCCACTCAGAGAAGAAGGAGCTTATTCTGTAGACATGGATCTTAAGTCAATTAAAAATTAGGAGCAGAAAGGTAAGCGAGGGTATAAATATTTTATTTTCTGTTCTTTAAAGAACTTTAAAGACATTTAAAGTTCCCTCGCTTACTCACTAGGATGCAAAGGAGGGAAGGGGATTGACTGAGGGAGCCATTCAATGAGATTGCAAAGTGGGTGGTAAGATTGATGGGAAAACAAGATGGACTATTGTTGATAGGTTTAACGCATGCTTGGAAAGACAAAAAACATGCTCATGCGGCTGAGAATAATCTAATGCATTGAACACATGGACAAGACATGGAATGCCATTTTGTACTAATATGACTTTTGTACTAATATGACTTTGCGGGAGGGAAATGGCCGCAAACCAAAGTGCATTCAGATTATAATGGGTGCATGTGATGCTAATGGGGGTCAAATTAGGACAGAATATTGTGAGGTGAGGGTGAATTATTTTGCAGATGTGGATAGGACCAAACAGAAAATATTAGTGTTTGGGTATAAAAAGAAAGGGACAAGTAGGGGGAGTCTTGTGGCACCTTTAAGACTAACCGTTTTATTTTAACTTTAATGGATTACAATTTTCTACCTCAGCTGCCTTGATAGAATAATATGCTCCATTGGACAATCTGACAAAATGGATTGTAATTCATAAAAACAATGTCATTTTTGGAACATCCCAAGAGTTGTGAAGTCAGAGATTACAAGTACACCATTATTCATTATTTTAAAAAGTAATAAGGAGTAACATTTTAAAAGATTTTAATGACAGCGTTGTTAATGTCAGAACATTTTTGCCCAGTTAGTAACACTTATTATTTCAGAAATATTACTGTGGGAGGGATTTTCCTCACAAAAAATACTACTGTTACATTCCTTATTACCTGTGAGTAATGAGGTTTGAGCACTGCACTATGACTCAGGAGATCAAGGTTCAATTCCCCACTCGGCCATGGAAACCCACTAGGTTATCTTGGGCAAGTCACACTCTCACAGCCTCAGAGGGTGGCAATCGCAAACCCCCATTGAAGAAACTTGCCAAGAAAACCTTATGATAGGTTTACCTTAAGTAAAAAATGACTTGGAGGCACACAACAACAATGAGGAATGTTAACAGGACAAGTTTTTTGTTCTCAATGTAACTTTTAAAAATAAAACATTACTAAAAAAAGATCAAAAATGAATTATCCACTCTTCTGCTCCCCCAAAATTTAATTACTTGTGAACTCATGGAACACTACATAAGTAAAATAGTACTTTTTTTAAAGTAATAATTCCAAGGTCTAGTCCTACTGTTAAAAAAATTGGGAAAAGGCAAGAATGTTATTGGGTTGCCCAGAGGGGAAAAAAGGAATGCCTGACCCACCATTCTTTTAACCCAAAACCCCAATTGAGCTTTGAGTCACAATTTTGTGGAAAAGCAATATACAAATAAACATAAACATAATAATAATAATAACAACAATAACAACAGGAAAAGGACTAGTCCCCATTCATTTTTCCTTTTTTGTTCTGCAAAATACCCCTGAAATCCACCTGTTGGAGATTCTGGGGCTCCTTTCACCAGTTCTCACCTGCAAGGTGTTATTACGCCTCCAGGAACCTGTCAGAATCTGTGTTCCAGTTCTGTCTATGGAGACAGCATCACCGCAAATGTGGGGCCCAGAGATGCGCCTGTGAGAAGGGCAGAGCAAAGGTGGGAAGGAGAAAAGGGCAAGAAAGGAGGAAGAAGAGAGTGGGAGAACCATTAAGGCTGAGGAGAGCAAGAAGCAGGAAGAAGGGTGAGGAAGCTGAGAGAAGAGTGATGGGAGAAGAAGTTGGGAAGTAAAGGGAAGAGGATGTGCAGGCATACCGTAGAGAATGTGATGATTGTGAGCTCCAGAACTGGGGGGACAGAAGCCAAAGAAGTGAGGTTAGATGAGGCTCTACCCTCCAATATGCACCTCCCTCTCCTAGCCCATATCAAAGGAAGAAAGCCTAATTTTAGAGATAATGCTGTGAGGAGTTATCGGTTTTCTGGGATTCTAGGACACAGATCCAATAGATCAGGGGTAGGCAACCTTTCCCCTTTAAGGGCCAAGGGACTTCAGCTCCCAGAAGCCTCAGTCATGTTGGCCAATAGTCCCATGTTGGCCAATAGCTCCTGGGATTCTGGGAGCTGAAGTCCCTCGGCCCTTAAAGGGGAAAGGTTGCCTACCCCTGCAATAGATACTGCTCCTACCGAGCCAAACTGAGGCTGCATCTGCACTGCAGAAATAATTCAGTTTCACACCACTTTAACTGTCATGGCAGAGTGTTATGGAATCCTGGGATTTGTAGTTTGTTGTGGTACCAGAAATCTCTGACAGAGAAGACTAAGGGGGGGATGCAGATGGCACAAAGCACTGTCTTGGAGGCAGGGAAGGGGAGGGGCAGCTGCACGGCGGCCACCTCATCCCCTTCCCGAGGACATCATTAGAGTGCATGCCGTTACACACGGCGAGTGCCCTGATGACATCCTCCCAGTGCAGCCTCTGCACGCGTTGCACCGGAAGAGATGCGGAAGAGCCATGCAACGGCTCTTCTGGCACCCGTTTTGCTGCTTGAGGAAGGAGCGCTATTTTGGTGCTCCTTTCCCAGGTGCCAAAAGGGTGGATTGGGGCCGAGGCGTGGGGCAGCCTTGGCCCCAATCCTCCACTTCCCAGGGGGCCCACGGCCACCCACTTGCAAAGCCCCTAAATGTCTCACAAAACTAGTTCCCAGAATGCCATAGCATTGAGTCATAGCAGTTAAACTGGTGTCAAACTGGATGATTTCTGCTGTATGGATGCAGCCTCAGACCGTATCCCAGTATGTAGCACCAGCTGCAGGATTCAAGAGATAATGTCTGTGGATAGGGAGGGCCAACTGTATTTGTTGCCTAAGGCAAAGGAGATGATGGCTGCCCATCCATTCCATATAGAGAATGTGAGCAGACTGGCAGCTGAAAAATTCTTCAATACTGACAACAGGAGAGAGTCCTCTACCACATCTGAAAGCTGTGGGCCAGTTTAGGAGGTACATGATAGGCTGTGTAGCATACATAGCCCTATTCTCCAAGGGAAGATTATGATCAGCAGTTGGGGTAGGGGTGATCTGGAGCAACAGCTGGGGGAAACTGCAACTGCTATTACATGGATGCAAGCTACATGAAAAAAGATTCCACATTAGGAGGAACTTCCTGACAGTAAGAGCTGTTCAACAGTGGAACACACTCCCTCAAAGTGTGGTGGAGTCTCCTCCTTTGGAGGTTTTTAAACAGAGGCTGGAGGGCCATCTGTCGGGGTGTTTTGATTGTGAGTTCCTGCATGGCAGGGGGGGTTGGACTGGATGGCCCTTGGGGGTATCTTCCAACTCTACCATTCTATGATTGTATGATTCTACATCCTGCTGAATGGTAGAGCTGCCAGCACTGGGCCCATATAAACTGAATGGCAACACATCTGGGCCACTTGCTGGTCTTAGAAATGCTTGAAATTCCTTAGCGATACTTGGCTTCCATCTGTTGCAGTTCAGTATGTCAATGTCCACTGCCTCTCCCCAAACCCATAACAATTCAGCCACACAATATTCCTTTCTGTTCCCCACTGTCATTTTAGCCCTTCTCCCCAAGACACAGATGCTATCCCTCCATCACCTGCACAGTGTCATCCCATCCTCCAGAGATAAAACGGTCATCACTTTCAGGAAAGAAGGCAAAAGCATAGACCCGGGACATGTGCCCATCCATCACACCTGGAGAATCACTGGAAGGAGAAAGGGGTTGCCGATTAAAGGACCAAAAGCCAACCACAGCACCCCCTACAACATTCAGTCTATAATGTTAAGTATGCACATGCATGTGCACACACACCGACTGCTGCCAAATCTCCCGCTCCCTCCAGCTCACCTTGGCTGAAAAGTTGCCATTTTATTCCAGGTTTGAGTATCGTACATGTAAATCCCAGGTCCTGCTCCACCTGTAATGAACTTGGAACCTGAAGGGTTGAAGGAGGATATCATTGTCTGGCGGTCCTCGGTTAAGGTGCGTACACAAGTGCGGGTCGAGACATGCCACAGTTTCACCATCCCACCAGAATCTGTGGATGGAAAAGAGATCAGGGATTTTATTTTTACAAGTACAAAATAATATTTTGTGTTGAAGGTGCAGGCTGGAAATGGGACAAAATTTGCAAGCTTATTTTTCTAACTTGAATGAGCAAGTGGTGGTAGAGAATTCAAAATCACCATGAATTTAATTGAGCAGCATTCAAGTCTCAAGATGCCCCCAGCTTTGGTAGGGGAGGGGAACCAGATGGAAAACACTGGTAACAAAAGAGTGCAATAATATTTCAAGCTATATGCAATCCACAAGTTAAATAAATAAATATTCCGTACCATGAAAGTCTGAATTTCAATACCTGTACATATATATGCAAATATTCATAAATTATCAGTTCTGTATCATATTTTCTGTCATTTTTGCTGTTTTGCATCATTTATTCAGATTTTGCTGGTAGTGGGAGAGGTAAAGACACACTAAAGCCTCTACCCCAGTCACTGGATATTTTAAATACCATACATCTAGTCATACATGAGTGTGTCTGTATAAGTGAAAGTTATGTGTTCTTTTAGCTTCTTTGACTGAGTTGAATGCTCAACTGCTGTTGGATTTAGTGATTCCTTTCCTGATCTGTGGTATATGTTCTATCCAAAATATTCTCTTATTTATATACACTACTAGATCATTTCCACAACTTTTTAAACATTATACAAGCATTCCTCTTAATTGGGGATGGCATTGCTTCTCCTGTTTCTAACAACAAAAACCCTAGCAGAAACCAACAAATCCTGAAAAATTTCTTTGACCTGAATCCTGATAGATCTAATATAGAGCTGACCCATTGAATCAATGCAATTCATATACATTTGTTTTTGTTAGCTAAAGTCAGTTCTGACTCATGGCAGCCTGGTGGATGAGACATCTCCAAGAATCCCTATCTTCCACTACCTTGCCCAGATCCTGCAAACCCTTCCCCATAAACCCCCTGATAGAGTCTATCCATCTGGTTTGTGGTCTTCCTCCCTTTCTTTCCTAACATTATTATTTTTTCTAGTGATCCATGCATTCTCATTGTGTGGTCAAAGTACGATAGTCACAACTTGATCATCTTTGCTTCCAAGGAGAGCCCTGGTCTGATCTGTTCAAAAACCCATTTGTTTTGTCTTCTTGGCTGTCCATGGTATCCTAAGTACTCTTCTCCAGCACCACATTTCAAATGAATTTATTTTCTTTTTGTCTGCTTCCTTCACTGTCCAGCTCTTGCATCCATACATGGTAACTGGGAATACAATGGCCGGAACAATTCTGACTTTAGTGCTCAGTTGTATGTCTTTGCTCTTCAGTATCTTTTCCCGTTCATTCATAGGTGCCCTTCCCTTTCCTAGTCTTCTTATTTCTTGACTGTAATCTCCATTCTGGTCAATGTTTGATCCTAGATATGGGAATTCTTTAACTATTTCAATTTCCTTGTTGTCTAGATTGAATTTGTGTATTTCTTCTGTGGTCATTATTTTTGTTTTCTTTATTCACTTTCATCTTTGACCTTTCTTATTAACTGTTCCAATTCCTGAACATATTCTACTAATATTATGGTGCCATCCGCGTATCTTAGATTGTTAATGTTGCTTCCTCCTATCTTAACTTCTCCTTTTTCTGTTTCTAATTCTGCTTTTCGTATATTTTCAGCATATAAGTTAAACAAGTAGGATGATAGGATGCAGCCTTGCCTGATCCCTTTGCCTATTGGAAACCAATGTGTTTCCCCGAATTCTGTTCTGATGGTGGCCTCTTGTCCTTGGTACAGATTCCTCATCAGGACTATCAGATGTAATGGCACCCCCATGTCTTTGAGTGCATTCCATGGTTTTTCGTGATCAATATATATGCTTTGCCGTAGTCTTATGAAACACATGCTGATACTTTTTTTGGAATTCTTTGGTGCGCTCCATTAGCTATCATATATATTTGCAATGTGGTCCCTAGTGTCCCTTCCTTTTCTGAATCCTGCTTACACCTCTGGAATTTCTCTCTCCATGTATGGTTGAAGTCTATGCTGCAGAATTTTGAGTATTATTTTTCTTGCATGTGAGATTAGTGCTATTGTCCTATAGTTGCTGCAGTCTTTTGTATCTCCTTTCTTGTGGACTGGTATGTATATTGAGTGTTTCCAGTCTGTTGGCCACCGCTTTGTTTTCCATATTTGTTGGCATATTTCAGTTAGCACTAAAGTTGCATCTGTCTGTAGGCACTGTAGCAGTCAATTGGAATATCATCTGTTCCCAGTGATTTATTTTCCCCCCATTTCCTTTATTGCAGATTCCACTTCACTTCTTAGAATTTGGGGTTCATCTCCATATGGCTCCTCATTCCAAATATTATTCATTCCCTCATCTCTTTTGTATAACTCTTCTGTGTATGGCCTCCAGTGTCTTTTTATTTCCTCTTGTTCCTGTATTATGTTCTTTTTTTCTCCATAGAGCATCCCTGCCCTCGGTTTGAACTTGGCTTTAATTTCTTGGATTTTATATAAGTATTGACTCATAATTCAACAATTGATTCAGTACATTTTCTCTACTTGGACCTACTGGCAGGCAGTGGCATCTCTAAGGTTAGCATCACCCAATGAATGTGGTAACTCAATGTGTCACTCCCCCATTGACCTCCTCCCATACCATACCATAGAGAATACTTAGTAAAAAAAATTGTACTAATGTTACTCAAACTATAATTTCCATATATCACTGACTGTAATGGCAATAGTTGTGATATAATCAACTAGCAAAATTAAAATTATATACCTTTAAATTACTATATCATATGCACACGTAAATTGTTTCATATGGTTAAAGTGAAAATTTGGTAAGATGTGATTTTTTTTAAAAGAAAATTTTAAAATAATAAATTTTAATTTTTACATTTTTTAAAACAATTTTACTTTTTTTAAAGCTGGGGCCTCTCCTTTCCCTTCCCACTGAGCCTCACCGCAGTCACACCATTTTTTCAGCATTTGAAAGGCATGCAGGCCAATGCCACAGCACATTTCTGTCCAAAGGCAGATGTTTTGGGAGCAGTGGTGTCACCCTCCCCTTAGGGTGTCACCTGGTGTGGTTCACATTCCTGACACCTTCTAGTGACATTCCTGCCAACAGGATTCAGGCCATTATGGATAGGATCTACCTGTTCCTCTGCTTAAACAAGAAGAACTATTGAAGTGTCTCAAGATCTGCAAGTGTATATAAATTTGGTTGATATCGTACATGTAACAAACAAACAAATGAGGTGGGCATTCCTAGTGAGTATTGAACCAACTTTCTTGTTCTTACATTGCCAATATGCATCCTCATAGATATGACTCAAATAAACATAAAGGCATTCAGTAGCACTCTGAGACAGAGGGTACATCTACACTGTAGAAATAATGCAGCTTCACACCACTTTAAATGCTGTAGCTCCAGCCTATGGATCCTGGGATTTGTAGTTTTAGCCTTCCCTGTCATTGTGTGCTGGTGCCTCACAAAACTATAAATCCCATGATTCTGTAAGAGTGAGTGATGGCAGTTAAAATGGTGTCAAACAGCATTATTTTATTTATTTATTTCAATTTTATGCCCCTTTCTCCCAGAAACGCAACCAAGGTGGCTCACAAGATAAAAACATTATAAAACTTTACAGTAAGAATTTTAAAGCAATTTAAAATCTAGTTAAAACCATATAAAATTAACATATAAACATAAAAAGTTAAAAGCATAACTAAAACACACATCTTATATAAAAGCCACCTTGTCATGATTATATATTAAAAAGCATGCCTAAAAAAAAGTGAGGTAAAGAATTTTTAGCTTTTATAGCCTATAGATGCAAGTGGACTGCAAACCACAAAATCTTATTTTATTTTAAATTTTATTTTCCCAAGTAGTCTCAAAGCTGCTACTGGATTCCTTTATATCTTTTTATGCTAAAACAAATTAACATGGCTAGCTCTTTCAATACTACTCAGTTGGGGGTCAGGTAGTACAGTCTAGTGTAATGGTTTGAGTGTCGAACTATGGATACTAGGGTTTGAATCCCGGCTCGGCCATGCAAACCCACTAGGAGACCCACTGTAAGTCACATTCTCACAGCCTCATAGGATGGCAACGGCAAACTGCCTCTGAAGAAGCTTGCCAAGAAACCCCCATGATAGGTTTGCCTTTTGGTTGTCATAAGTCAGAAAGGACTTGAAGGCACACAACAACAAAATACTGATATAGGTGTCAGTGTGGTATAGTGGTTTGAGTGTTGGACTAGGACTCTGGAAGAGCATGGTTTAAATGCCTACTCAGACACAGAAATCAACTGGGTGACTTTGAGCAAGTAGCATTTGATCATCTTTAGAGAAAGGCAGTGGCAAATCTCCTCTGGATAAATCTTTCCAAGAAAACTCAGAGTGCTGCCAGACAACAAAAACAGACAGGGTAGCAAAGATGTGTTCAAGGTATGTATAAATATTATGACTAGTATACTTATTTACTAAGCCAGGGGTAGGCAACCTAAGGCCCGGGGGCCGGATGCAGCCCCCGAGGCCTTTGGACCGGCCCCAGACCAATCCTGCCAACGCCGCCACCCGCCATGATGATATTGATTATTGTTGTTATTACTTGTTCTTGGGGTTTTCTTGGCAAAATCTCCACAGGGGTTTTGCCATGGCTTTTCTGGGGCTGAGAGAGTGTGCATGCATACTTTTTAATTTTTTTAAATTTTTTAAAAATATTTATTTATTTATTTATTTATTTATTTTTGGTGCTTCGGCCCCCCAATTGTCTGAGGGACAGCAACCCGGCCCCAGCTCAAAAAGGTTGCCTACCCCTATACAAAGCTATATGAAAGTAACAGAAGTCATTTATTACTTTAAAACAAGTTCTCGCCATCTGGTTTCTTTTAAAATGACACAGCTTGATAAAATTGCCTTTACTTTTATCAACAAAACCTAAAATGTTATGTATTCCTAAGCCCTTCAAAATGAAAGTTTAAAACCCAATATTTGGACTTTGAAACATCTGATCACATTTTGTTTCTGTTCCAGGTCAGAATAACCAAAAAGCAAAACAGATGCTAGTCAAAGGTTAGGAGGATGTTCAATTTGTCAGGCCCCACAGGAAGGCAGGGTGTAGAGACCAAAGATTAGCCTACTATGGGAAAAGCATCACTCACAGGTGGCAAGCAAGACATCTCCGTTGTGGGCAGGGCCTCGGGGCATATAACGCAGGGAGGTGACAGGTAACCCCATGGTGGCAGTGTCACTGTCAGCAAGAACATGATGAATCGATCCATCGTTGACAGAATAAACCTTGAACAGAGGAGAAAAGAGGTCATCAGGACTGCAACCCATAAGAAACAGCTATAGAAACATCTGGGGCATAATGCCAGTATATAATGCCATGACACATGAAGTTTCGTTTATATACATTGAGCCCTCCACATTCGCCGGGTGCAGGACCCCCATAAAAATGGGGAAAGAAACAACCACAATTTTTTTAAAAAAACTAAGAGAACACCTCTTTAGGGATTGCTAGGTCCTCCAGCACAACTCTATGGTCAACATCTGCCAGAAGTTGATTACAGAATAGCACTGGAAATCCTAAAGCTGAAAGTGTTGTCACCTACAGCTTGACTCAACTTCTGGCATAATATTGGAGGACCTAGAGACTTCTGGAGAGAACATATGAATCAAATTGATGCATAATCAAATCCACCAAAGTCAAAGCCACAGATGTGAAGAGCTGACTCTGTCTGTGTCTGTGTGTATAATTTTACTGAATATTTTACAAATATTTACCTAATAATTCATTTTTATTTTACTCCCCTCCCTCATAATGGCTTTACAGAAGGTATATCACTATAGCACTTCATGATTCCATAATACTGATAATCACCCAAATCACATTGGTTATTTTTCCATATCCTCTTGTATTTTATATGAACTAGAGCTTCAGACTGCCCAAAGGTCAAAAGCTGGGGAAAGCATTATCTATTGGACAGACAATTTGTGTAGCACTCAAACTGCAGCATGAACCACAGTGAGTGGATCAGTCTTTACAGGATATCATAGAATTAAGGGAATTCCAAGCCATGAAGTGGGCATCTCCATGGCTCACAGCCTACCACAGATGTTGGGGACAATGGGGCTATGGAGACAGGCAGGAAAAGGTGACCTGAAGTTGCCTTTTCTCTAAGCTGCAGCAACCACACTGCCTGTCCTGAGGTTGCCCTAAATGAGGACGGAGCAACCACACTGGGGGGAGTCAATGCAGCTTTTCCGAGGCTGTATTGAAGCCCCAGCAACTGCATCACCAACCCCAAGGATGCCGCAATGGGAGACGGAGCAACCGCATGGGCCAGCAGCGGCTGCTTTCATTTTTTTTTAATTTTTTTTTTGGTTCTCTCTCAAATGCATGCACACGTGCACAGGACCATCTCTCCACACCTACGCATCTGCACAGGAAAACCTGCACAGGACCTATTATAGGGTGGTATACAGTTTGTCACTGTGCACAAAGGTGACTGAAGTTTGGCATCCTTGTGCACCTGCACAGGAGCTGTCATACACCCACATATCATGCAAGGATTCGCTGACCTCTGCTTCCCCCCAAGAAGTGGGCGCGTAGACAGGTGCCACTGTCTGATTGTGCCACCCTTGGTGTGAAGGAATGGGTTTGTCAATTGAAAAGACACTCCGTCATCCTCCACAAAACATGTCCCACACAGATCAGGGGGGAGAGGAGAGGTACATGCAAGGGAGGTTTGTGTGGACAGACTTGATACATGCAGCTGGTGGTCATGCAAGGGACATGGTCAACAGGGCACATGGACAAACATTACTCCAGGAGTCCCCCCCCCCAATCATGCCAGGAAGTGGTGTGCAGGTCTTATGTACACCTGCACACTTGCACAGAAGAGGTCACAAAAGCCTCTTTCATGCAAACTGCTGTGCATTTTGACAGTAAGCGTACATCCAAAAGAATGCATTTACTGTCATAACAGAGGACAGTTGCTAGGGCACATGCATAGGGTTACAATTAAGATTAGGGTTAGGATTACAATTAAGGTTAGGGGTCTAATATTTAAGCGCACCTGCACCAGTGCATCCACACTTGGAATCATAGGGCGCTTTAAATTAAAGCTTTCATCATAGGGCGCATGCTCTGGATCGCCGAGTCAATTTCCGCCGCACGTGCAACTGAATTTATATGGCTATTTTCTGGTGCATCGGTGTCGCTGCATACATACACATATGCGAAGGTGCGCATCTTCACCAAAGGAGTGGAAAAAAGTGGTTCCTTTTTGGAGAAGCTTTTCTCGGCAAACAATGGGCCTAAGCAGACGGCTTAAAAGGCCGTCCTCGGCTCAGGGAAGGGGAGGGGCAGCCGCACGCTCAGCGCCCTCTCCCCCTCCCGAGGTCGTCCTCGGAGCCGCCGGCCCTCCGCATGGCTGGTGCTCCGAGGAGGACCTCCCGCCGCAGTGTCCAGACATGCTGCAGCGGAAGGGTCGGCGAAAGTGCGGCGCAACGTTTTGCGGCGCACTTTCAGCGGCATATGAAAGGAGCGCTATTTTAGTGCTCCTTTCCAGGGGCACCAACGGTGCGCCGCTGGATCAAGGCATGGGGGATGCCTCCATCCCGCGGTGCACCTTCCCAGGGCGGCCCACGGCTGACCGTCTGCTTAGGCCCAATGGCTAGAGGGCACTCTCCTGGAGACTTTTAGGCATGCATCATCTAAAGGCCACGCCTACAAGTCACCCTCAAAGCACCTCTTTTTGCCTGTCTGCATAGCCCCTATGTGACCTTCCAGGTTTTGTTAGATCCCAGCTTCCATTAGCACCAAATAGCATGTCAATGATCAGGTATGATGGAAGTTATTGCCAACATCTGGAGAGCCACACAAATTCTTCACCTCTGGTCTACTGCAAATAGATTGTAGCACAGGCAACAACACAAAAAAGAATCTGGTATTTTTTTCCCATTGCCTAAACAGCAGTCTTCAAGGCATGCATGACCAGTTAACTTACATATCTTTCAACTGTTCCACTTTGATAGGGATAGTCCCAATTAATCCTCTGTCACCCTGCTTTTTCATCTGCTCTTAAAATGTTCCATTTTCTCTCTCCTCCTCTCACTTTACCATTTGTACTCAGCTTTAGTTCAAAGGCAAAACAGCCTCTCCTACCATGTGTAATCTTCCTAATTTATAATTTTTGCAATTTTGACCACACTCTGATATTGCTTGGTAAAACATGTCTTGGGTTTCATCTATAAAGTGTTGCAGGACATGAACTTCCTGCTTTGCACCCAAAAGGCATTTTTTGACACAAAGGCAGTGTTTCTGGTCCAGGGTAACTAGATGTCAAAACGCAAACGAAGACAAGGCACCGGAAAATTTGGAAATTCAAGAAAAATATAGGACATTACAAAAAAAAAAAAAGGTAAAAACACTGATTTAAATATAAATTCATTTCATATGGTTTGTTTACAATTATATTACATATACTGCATTTTATTATGTATTCAGCCATATTTTTCTGATGAACTTATTTTTGTTAAAATGCCTTGTTGGCTTGCAATACCTTTATAGAACTCTGAGCAAGACAAATGTACTTGACTAGCAACAAACCCTTGACTGAATCGACATTCAAATTATTCCTTTAATTTGTGTATTGTGTTGAAATTAAGGAGGAAATCCCTTTCAGTTCTATCCTCAAGCAGCCCATTGCCTAACATGTTTGCTGCCCTTTTCTCCTCCAAGAAACAAATGTCTCCTGAGCTCTGGGGGCAAGTCTCGTCTCTTGCTGCTCCTAGGAAAAAATAACTTTAAAAGGATTCATCCTGCCCCCTCTTTGCAGTGGAGACAGGCTGCCAAGTAGACACATTGCTAGAAGAGGAACAGCAGCAAACGTGATGTTATTCAATGGGCTTTATGCTCAAAATGGAGGACATTTTTGGAATTCCTCCTGGACAGAAGGTTGGAAAGCAAGAGATGTCCTAGGAAGGTGTGGATAACTGTGGAAGGACAGGGGTCACATTAGCCATGCCACACAACCCTGCCACATCTACTCCCACCAAAAAAAATTACATTTGTGCCTGCAAATGCCATCCAGGGGACAAGAGAGGTATTTTCACCACGTTATTGGGTTTTCCTGAGAGCCAGCATGGTGTGGTGGTTTGAGTGTTGGATTACGACTCTGGAGATCAGGGTTCGATTCCCTGCTCAATCACAAAACCCACCAGGTGATCTGGGCAAGTCACATGCTCTCAGCCTAAAGGGAAGGCAATGGCAAACCTCCTCTAAACAAATTTTGCCAAGAGAACCCCATGATAGGTTCACTTTAGGGTTGCCATAAGTCGGAAATGACTTGAAGGCACACAACAGCAACAAAACAACAACAACAGGCCTTTAAGGTAGGAAATAAGCAGAAGTCACTTCTTCTTGTTGTCTTTTAAAGGCTTCTCTTGGGTCTAAAATGGCCCAGAGTGGGCCGAAAACATGATGGCAATGCCCCTTATGTCTCAAATATGCATTTTGGTGCAAAACAATTTTTGAATATTTTTGTAAAAAAATTGTTTGATCCCTGGAGCAGCCAGGAGGGCTCCTAACATGATAGCAATATTCTCCACATCGCCTAGTTAGCTTTTGGGGGCATTTGCAAAAAGGTTTTTTTTTTACAACCTTTAGAGGCCTAGGGCACATAAAAATGGTCTGGCGAATGCATTTTGCCTACTCCAGCTCCACAGTGTAAAGTCTAAACCAGGGGTAGGCAACCTTTTTGAGCCAGGGGCCGGGTTGCTGTCCCTCAGACAATTGACGGGCCGAAGCACCAAAAATAAATAAATAAATAAATAAAAATTAAAATTAAAAAAGAATTTAAAAAATTTAAAAAAATGCATGCACACTCTCTCAGCCCCAGAAAAGCCATGGCAAAACCCCTGTGAAGATTTTGCCAAGAAAACCCCAAGAACAAGTAATAAAAACAATAATATCATCATGGGGGGGCGGCGGCGGTGGGGGGGGGGTGGCGGCGGCAGGACCGGTTTGGGGCCGGTCCAAAGGCCTTGCTGGGCCGCATCCGGCCCCCGGGCCTTAGGTTGCCTACCCCTGGTCTAAACCATAGCAAAGGAAGATACAGACAATGCCTTGTGTAAGTGATAGGAAGGAACCACTATCCATGAAACTGACCTTAATGGCACCAGTTCGCATTCCTGCAGCAACCCGTGTCCCATCATTGTTGAACTGGCAACAAAGCAGCTGATCTCCAGCATCTCTGTTGGATCAAAATATTAGTACCCATTTAGTCACTCTGTGATTTTAATACTTTGAGGCTTATAAAAAAAATGGGACAAATTATATAAATATGTTACCAATGAAAAAAGCAAAGTAAAATCAGTATAATACTACATAAAGCTACCGTAATTGTCAAAGAAACACAGTAGAGCAGAAAATTTGGATACATCTCTGGTAAAGTCTCCCCAAAACCGTACAAAATCATAAGTTTGCTAGCCTGCCAAAAAATAAAAGCCTGCAATGCAGGGGGTGTCAAAATCTCTGCTTGTAGCTTGGAAAAGTTATTTTTTTAATGTCCAAAAAATGTCCTATGCCACACTACCAATGGATATGAAAAAAGCTTTCTGTTGAACAAGTAGGTGGCTTCAAATGGACAAAGGAAGTTCTTCTGATACATGGGACTTTATTACATTGGGGAAATCCCATGCAGAAACGGGGTTTTAAATAGGAAAAAACCCGCAAAAATGGGTAGATTTTCAGATGACGTTGCTTTTAAAGTGTGCTTAACTCAAATGGAAAGTAGTCAAAAGCTGCTCCTTTTTACTTTCGGAAAATCCCAAAAGTAAAAAGAAGGAGCTTTTGACTACTTTCCGTTCAGGTTAAGCACACTTTTAAAGCGATGTATGTGAAAATCTACCCTCTTTTGTGGGTTTTCCCCACCTTTTAAATCCCGTTTCTGCATGGTATTTTCCCCTGTGTGATAAGATCCATGGAGTTTTAAAGGCTTTAAAGGTAATAACCAGCACTTTGAATTATGGTCAGAAACACATTAGGAACCAGGAAAGCATAGTTGGTTTGTATGGATGTTTTGAAAAATGGCAGGGTTACACTATCTCATCTTTGGCCTTGTTGACCTTGGTTACCTACATTGTATGGAGTAGCCGAAGATCACCAGATATGGAAGGGCTTGCTGTTACTTCTACTCCCAGGCTGGTACCTGGTCCTGCTATAGACTGGCGGGTCTTGCGTGTGGGCTGCATGGCCTAGGGGTACAGGTCTTTAGAAGGGGCAAAAGCCAAGAGGTGACATTTTATATATTTTTTCTTCCTTCCTTTTTATTCATTTATTTAGATATCCCTTTTTTAGATTATTTCAAATATCCCTTTATTTCATATTCCTTAGACAGATATTCGTTTATTAGGTTATTTTTTCATTTAGATATTCCTATTTAGATAGTCCTATATTCTTATTTTCTGAAGTCCTTCCCAATGCACTGGAGAACAATCAGAGCTCAGTTAACCGAGTACATACTTTGCATGCGGAAGGTCTTCAGTTACATTTTTGGCATTTGACTTTAAAAACTCTAATAATCAGGTAGCATGTGATGGGAAAGACCTGAGCTGGAAACCAAAGCTTGGAAAAGTTAATAGACTAACAGCTCCGAGGATACTTCATCCAACGTGGGCCATGGCCAATGGCTATACTAGCTGTGAGATTCTAGGAACTGTATACTCTCCAAAAGTCCAAATTTGGCTGGGGCAGCCCTGAATAATCCTCTGCTGTTCACTTTTTCAGCTGTTACTAAAATGTCCCAGCTTCTCTCTCCTTCTCCCACTTTCTGCCTTTGTCCTCGGCTTGCTTCAGTTGCTACAAACCAATTTCAACATGCAAAAATAGTGTGCACTCAAGTCAACAGGGAGGAGAGGCGAGAATAGGGCAGAATCTTGCCCTTCCCTGTAGTCTCAGGCAAAACAAACTGCTGCAGCTACTTCTAGCTTGTGTGTTTTTCCACATTAATAACTTTTTCCATCCAGACCACACTCTGATGTTGCTTGGCCACACATTGACACTGTTTTCATCATTGAAACGTTGGAGGGTATGCTGTATTCCACAAATGTAACTTTCCCAAGCTCTGTCTGAAATCATTGAGTGATCCTACAAATCAGAGAAGACATACTGACCAGAACATGGAATAATTATGCAAAATGGCTAATGGATTAATATTACTCATTGCTCTCCCCCTTCCCCCCAATAACATATAAACAGTGCTTAGGGGGAATATTACTATTGCATTATTTTGAAATTGACTTTTATATTCTAATACAAAATACAGTAAAAAGACCCTTAATTAAAAAAAACAACATACAAACTTCTCTCCCCACATAATGTAGTGACATTACTATTATGAATGCAGGTGGGGGCTTTCCCTTTGCTACTTTCAAAAATTCTATGTTGCAGATAGCGGTTGTTTTTTGTTTTGTTTTGTTTTTCTAACTGCTAGGCTGGGAATTATGCTGTCCTCTAGATTTTGTTGGACTGCAACTCCCAGCATTCCTCATCACTTATGCTGGCACCTAGAGCTTCTGTGAATTGCAGCCTAATCATATCTGGAGGGCTTTATCCCACTGCTTTTGTGATGTGTTATGTCCAAGCTCTGAGCTTAGACAAATATGGTCTAACCTGAAATTTCTATGCTCCTAACATTCAGTTCCCATCTATGAAGTTGGCATTTGTTCCTAGTGTCAGGTTTGGACTTTGGGGCAGATCAGATGCTTAGGGACCCATTCAGCAGAATGAGTAGAAGGGCACCCAAGGACACCCAAGACTTGATGCTCTCATTTTGACACAAGTCAACTAATATACATCCCCATCTAACTATGTCCCACACAGGTTTGACCACCACACCCAGAGATGAATATTACCTAAGAGCAGTATTACCAACTATTTGTCCCCCTCCCTACCAATGCCCTTTCCCTTCATGCAGATCTTTCATTCCCTCCTAGCAATCCTCCAGCTCTGCAAAATGACCCCTTGGCCTATCACCTACATGTCCCATATTCCCAGACACCCCCAAACCCTGCTGCCCCTCATCCCTGCACCAGCCTCTCTCTCTCTTCCTCACTCTCTGGTTCTTCCAGCTCCTAGCAACCAATGATGGAGAAGAAGAACTCACCTGGTCACTATGGCAGCTGTGAAAGAAGGCCAAGATTCTCAGAGAGAACAAGATCGCAAGATGCCAGCACCTGGATCCTACACATCACACCTTCTTCTCTCTTACCGTAGGAACACCAGAATGGATGGAGAGCTGAGAGTCAGACTCTGATTGTCCCAGGTCTAGCTCTCTAGTGTTGCCTTCCTTCCCATTCTAACATATCCTGCTTGACCAAAATTTGGCACCATCCATTCCACAATGTCAGCAGGTATGTTCAGACCTCATCTTAGCTTAGATTAAGCTTCCAAGGCCTTGGAAACCAGGTCTTCTGGGTCCGATCTGAAGACTAAAGCCAGGACCAGCACGTTTGGTAGGGCACTCTGTACCTCTCTACCTTGTGTTGTTATTGTTATTGTGTGCCTTCAAGTTGTTTCTGACTTATGGTGCCCTATCGTGGGATTTTCTTGGAAAGTTTCTTCAGAGGAGGGTTGCCGTTGCCATTGCCATCCTCTGAGGCTGAGAGAGTGTGACTCACCCAAGGTCATATGGCCAAGCTGGGATTCTAACCCTGGCCTCCGGAGTCATAGTCCAATGCTCAAGCCACTATACCACACTTGCTCTTGACCCTGAGGTGTACCCATCAGCATTATTTTATCTTCAGACTTTTATCACACAAGTCTTGATCTCACCTGGGTCTTGCAGCCACTGTGTTATTTAAAGAGAACATAAACATACTGGTTTGGGAGCTTTTATTATCACACTTCTCTTCAGTAGTTCAAGCAGGGCATTTGGTGCCATTAATGGTCATATACAGTCTCTTGCACATTCCCTCTTAACCTTGCCTTTCTGTCCTATGTCCTGCCCAGCATGCCTTTATTTAAATGTGTATCCCAGTTCCAGAATTATGGGAACACAATTTAGTAAAATAAAAAAGAAGAAGAAGAAGAAGAAGGGGGAAAGAAAAATGTGGGAGGGAAAGGAAGAAACTTGCTGCCTGGGAATAGTAGGAAAAAGAGGATGGGGAAAAGAGGAGACTGACACTACATAATTACAGAACTGTAGTTTGTTATGGCACCAAAACTTTCTGACAAAGAAGACTAAATGCCTCTCAAAATTACAGTTCCCAGAATTTCAGAGCACTGAGCCATGGTAATTAAAGTGGTGTCAAACTGGATTACTTCTGCAGTGCAGATGCAGCCCTAGTTTGTGTAGTAAGCACTGTCATTGGTGCCTTTTGTGGAGGAATTAAATCGGATGCTGTAACCACAGGAGTGGAACCACACATTCTGCTCTACAATGGACTGCCTTCTCTTTGAATGGCTGTCAAACAACAAGTCCTCTATTTGGAGGCACCTTTTCTTTGAAAGATTGTCCAGATGAAATTGTATTGGAACACAATGAATAATAAGGAGCAGAGCCCTTGAAGTCACTCATCACCAGAGAGCCAAGCAAATATTTAGGTCACTTGGCCACATTCTTCCTCACTATAACTTTGGGTCAAAGAGTAATGCTGGTGACAAGGCTGACTGAACTATGGAATCGTGAAAAATTGATTTGGTTTATAGTGTGGCTGTTTTTTGCTGGAAAAGAAGTTTTATTTCCCCTTCACCTGGACCTCTGGTTTCTGGAATGAGGGAGAAAACAGATAAATTGTTGCTGTGGTGACCAAGGCCTTGGCTAAAAGCATGAAATAATGGAGGAGTATGGAGAAGCTACACTGTTGGATACTCCTTGTGTCCGGCCAGAGTATAACTGACAAGAACAATTTAGTATCACATTCTTTGTCTTAAGACAAAGCATGCTACTTGCAGGCCATAAAGAAAAATTGTGGAATACACTTCGTCCAAAACTTGCTGCCTTTTATCTGTATTCTTCTTCTTTATTCCTCTCCTACCAGAGATTGAATTGTATTGCTTCCAAATCCTTCTTCCATATTTTCTAACCTGTAAGCTCTTTTATTATTTATTTCATTTCATTTCATTTCATTTGTAGGCCGCCATTCTCTCAGAAGGGACCCTAGATAGCTCACAGACAGAAAACATTTTAAACATTTCTTGAAGAATCAGGCTTTTTGTTTTGGTTTTGGGTTGTTGTTATTCTCATTATACAGGTGATTTACCAACACAGGATGCAATTTTAATTATGATTAGGGAGAGACCAGTGCGAAGACAGGAACATTTATGGATCTGATTTTAGATTATTATTTTCGTCCAAAAATTCTCCAAAAGGTTAGGTTTTCCAGTGCTGAATTTTCCAGAGACTGTTTACAGGTCTGCTCAAGCTTTATTACTTATTTCTGAAATTCTCTTATCACTCTTCTTTAACTAAAATTTTCCTTGTGATATATATACAGTTGTCCTTCTTCATTCACGGACTTCGAGTCTGCGGTCTTACTCTTCACAGGGAAGGATAAGTGGCTATATGTAAAATGGCTGTGCCCGTCCATGCACGGCCCCGCAAGTGCGGCATGGGTGTGCGTGCCATTAGTTTCAATGGGGCTCAAATATTAACGAGCTGCCATTTTTGATGGGATGTCTGGAATGGATACCCCGCGAATTGGGAAGCACAACTATATATATATATATATATATATATATATATATATATATATATATATGGTTTATTCAGAACTGTCTCCAAACTAAGAGATGGGGACAGGAATGTGTAATGCACTGCATTACACATTCCTGTCCCCATCTCTTAGTTTGGAGACAGTTCTGAATAAACCATATTTCCCAGGCTTCCCCTCACTTCTTCTTTTATTTTCATTTATTTTATCTTCTTATGAGGCTGTGACCAGTATGTTATATTTCTCTTCTGTTTCTCTCCAGACTCATTTTTCCTTCTGAATTTTCTTGAACCTGTATTGATTGACCCTAGATCAAACTTTCTCAAGTTTCTCCTCAACCTTGGAATACATTTTTCTTCCTGTAAACTGACTTTCTGTATTACTGAGAATATACCGTATTTTTCGGCATATAAGACGCACTTTTTCTTCCCCAAAACGAGGGTGGGGAAGTTGCTGCGCCTAATGAAGCGAATATACAAGCTGAGGGCAAACTGCCCAGGCCTAGGCTAAAAGTAGGCCTCATTTCAACCTCAGCCTTGGTGCTCCAGTGGGCTCCTCCCATCCCAGGAAGAGCCCATTGGAGCATCCAGGATGGGGGTGGAAAGAGTCCTCTTTTCCTGGCTAGTTGAATGTGCTCCTCCTCTTTCCACCCCCATCCTGGGTGCTTCAATGGACTCTTCCTGGGGTCAGAGGACATCCTCCCATCCCAGGAAGAGTCCATTGGAGCACCCAGGATGGGGGTGGAAAGAGTTCCCCCCCCCCTCATGGTAGTGTCAAAATGAGCCAGAAATTACTCCAAGGCACTGGATTATTACCCTGGCCAAGTTACACTGTCTCAGCCTCAGAGGGTGGAAATGGCAAACTCCCTCCTCTGAAGAAATCTGCCAGGAAAACCCTCATGGTAGGATCAAAATGAGCCAGAAATTACTCCAAGGCACTGGATTATTACCCTGGCCAAGTTACACTGTCTCAGCCTCAGAGGGTGGAAATGGCAAACTCCCTCCTCTGAAGAAATCTGCCAGGAAAACGCTCATGGTAGGATCAAAATGAGCCAGAAATTACTCCAAGGCACTGGATTAGTACCCTGGCCAAGTTACACTGTCTCAGCCTCAGAGGGTGGAAATTGCAAACTCCCTCCTCTGAAGAAATCTGCCAGGAAAACGCTCATGGTAGGATCAAAATGAGCCAGAAATTACTCCAAGGCACTGGATTATTACCCTGGCCAAGTTACACTGTCTCAGCCTCAGAGGGTGGAAATGGCAAACTCCCTCCTCTGAAGAAATCTGCCAGGAAAACCCTCATGGTAGGCTCAAAATGAGCCAGAAATTACTCCAAGGCACTGGATTATTACCCTGGCTAAGTTACACTGTCTCAGCCTCAGAGGGTGGAAATGGCAAACTCCCTCCTCTGAAGAAATCTGCCAGGAAAACACTCATGGTAGGATCAAAATGAGCCAGAAATTACTCCAAGGCACTGGATTAGTACCCTGGCCAAGTTACACTGTCTCAGCCTCAGAGGGTGGAAATTGCAAACTCCCTCCTCTGAAGAAATCTGCCAGGAAAACACTCATGGTAGGATCAAAATGATCCAGAAATTACTCCAAGGCACTGGATTAGTACCCTGGCCAAGTTACACTGTCTCAGCCTCAGAGGGTGGAAATTGCAAACTCCCTCCTCTGAAGAAATCTGCCAGGAAAACGCTCATGGTAGGATCAAAATGAGCCAGAAATTACTCCAAGGCACTGGATTAGTACCCTGGCCAAGTTACACTGTCTCAGCCTCAGAGGGTGGAAATTGCAAACTCACTGCTCTGAAGAAATCTGCCAGGAAAACCCTCATGGTAGGATCAAAATGAGCCGGAAATTACTCCAAGGCAATGGATTATTACCCTGGCCAAGTTACACTGTCTCAGCCTCAGAAGGTGGAAATGGCAAACTCCCTCCTCTGAAGAAATCTGCCAGGAAAACCCTCATGGTAGGATCAAAATGAGCCAGAAATTACTCCAAGGCACTGGATTAGTACCCTGGCCAAGTTACACTGTCTCAGCCTCAGAGGGTGGAAATTGCAAACTCCCTCCTCTGAAGAAATCTGCTAGGAAAACGCTCATGGTAGGATCAAAATGAGCCAGAAATTACTCCAAGGCACTGGATTAGTACCCTGGCCAAGTTACACTGTCTCAGCCTCAGAGGGTGGAAATTGCAAACTCCCTCCTCTGAAGAAATCTGCCAAGAAAACCCTCATGGTAGTGTCAAAATGAGCCAGAAATTACTCCAAGGCACTGGATTACTCTGGCCAAGTCACACTCTCTCAGCCTCAGGATGGAAATGGCAAAAAAAAAACCCTTGAAGAAATCTGCCAAGAAAACCCTCATGGTAGGGTCAAAATAAGCCATAAATTACTCCATAAGCCAATGGCCTAAAAACTCCAAAGGTACCAGTCCATCTGATCTTGGAAGCTAAGCAGGGTCAGCCCTGGATAGTCCTTGGATGAGAGACCGCCAAAGAATCCCAGGTGCTGCAGGCTGTATTTCAAAGGAAGGAACTGGCAAAACCACTTCTCGAGTCTTCCTTGCCTAAGAAATCCCTAAGAAATTCATGGAGTCACCATAAGGCGACAGGAGACTTGCAAGAAAGTTGGGCAGGGAATTTGTGCAATACCTGGCCCTGCTGCTGGCTTAAACTTACATTTACAACTTAAAATTGTTCTTAAACTGCTGTTAACTTTATACAGTTGATATAAAATATTTTACTACAGTATTTGGTTAAGAATCTTTTTTTTCTAGATTTTCCTCCTTTAAAATTGGGTGCGTCTTATATGCTGGAGCGTCTTATATGCCGAAAAATAAGTAATAAGCTTTCGCTAGAGGGCTGGTTAAGATTAGATGAATATGTAGCATTTTATAAATGGCTATGTATCACTAAAATATTGCATGTTATAAGTCTGTTATATAAGAGCCAGTTTGATCTGATGTTTACCCCTTGTTGTTCTATATATTTTATCTGAAATTCTCTTCTTCGACGGTCTTGCATTTGTGAATAGATTTGGATCATTTTTAGTAACACAGGGCCTTTGCAGACTGCTAGAAATAGTGCAAATTGAGTCCACTTTAACTGTCCTGGCTCAGTGCTAGGGAATCATGGGAACTGTATTTTTTTTCTGAGACATTGAGCCTTCTGTTTGCAGGTATATTCATATCTATCTGCAGGTATATGCTGTTTTTAAGCAAACTGATCCTGGATCAAACTTTCTCAATCTTCCCCTGAACCTTGGAATACATTTTTCTTTTTGTAAACTGACCTTTTGACTCATTTTTTGGGGGAAACTTTTTGTGGTCCTGCAAAAATGGCCACTGTGGTACTGTGGTTTGAGTGTTAGACTAGGACTTTTGGAGACTTTGGCCAACCCACTGGGTTGCCAATCCACTGGGTGACTTTGGGCAAGTCACAGGACGTTTTCACACTTGGGGTCTAAAGCCGCATGGAAGCAATGAAAGAATCATACCGGAATGGATCCTGCAGCTTCAGATCGGTGACAGCAGCATCATTCTGGTATGATTCTGGCCGCGGCAGATGCAATTCCTTTTAAAAAGAGGAATTGCAAAGAACGGGGCTGATGCCGGGGATGGGGCGGGATGGGGCGGGGTGGGGCGGGGCTTCCTGCGACGTCATTTGAACACGCGGAGAAAGGACCCGGAATGATGCCGGGGATGGCACTGGATGCCGGGGATGGCACTGCGACATTGTTTGAACACACTGGCAAAGGAGCTGGCATGGGGCCGGAGTGAGGTAGGATTGCTTCTGCCTTAAGCCCAGTGTGAAAACGTCCTCACTCTCTCATCCTCAGTGAAAAGCACTGGCAAACTGTCACTGAACAAATCTTGCTAAGAAAACCTGTGATATAGGGGGGAAGCAGACGAGGGCGTCCAGGACGCCCTGGCCCAGTGTGCCGCGGGGCTGCAGCCTCCGCACCTCGGCGCACCGGCGGCATCCCTGGAAGGAGCGCTAAATCAGCGCTCCTTCCTCAAGACAGCGAAAGTGCGCACTAAAAGCGGGGAGCGCACTTTCGCTGTCTTTTCTGCCGCGGCGCGTCCGGTCGCCGCGACGTGAGGTCATCCCCGGAGCGCCGGCCGTGCGGAGGGCCGGCGACTCCGAGGGCGACCTCAGGGAGAGGAAGGGGCGCCGCTCGTGCGGCTGCCCCTCCTCTTCCAAGCCTCCAAGACGACTCTATTAGTCGTCTGCCGAGACCCATAGTCAGCTTAGGGTCACCATAAACTAGAAATGACTGGAAGACCCACAACAACAGCAGCAAAACATGCACCCACTTATAGTATAACTGCTCATTGCTGCCACTAGTGTCCCAGGGCCAGCACCAAGAAAAGTGGGATGATCTGGATCAATTCCATTCCCACTCTTCCTTAAGACCCACAAAACCTGACTCCCCAAATATCCCAGTCCCAGACAAGCTGACAGCCCTGTTCTCTTGCTTATTCCTCTTCTCCATTCCTATTCCAACCCTCTGATCCCTTTAGCATCCTCCACCAGTCTGAGAACTCAGGACTCCCGTCTGCCAGTCCTTAACATGTGCCCAAAGTTAATCTAGAGAAGGGAGGAGGGATTTAATTCAACAGATGTCACATCCATGAAGAGCACAAAAAGGCCTGGATGGAGGCAGGGATCAAAAGACGAAGGGAGAGATAATCCTCCTTCCCCACACTATAAATCACCTTCATCCTAAAAGCCATCTCTTTCTCTGCTAAAGTAAACGGGCATCAGAAAGACTACAGTGGGTGACACGGGTGCTGGACGAGGGCACACATTGCTGAATGCCATGCAGAATACCCTTGGACCAGCGTGCATCTTCCTACGCAAGGGCATTGCTGAGAAACATGGGGTATGGACCATCTTGGAGTTGCGGGGACAAGGGTGAGGGTGCTCCTATGGGGCAGGGCAAGAATTTTGGAATTTGGAAGCACAGAGGATGTAATTCCATTTTCTCTGCACAAGGGAAATTAATCAAAAGTGGATTGTGGCACAGGAAGGATGTTTGCTGGCTAGGATGCTATTAGTCCTGGGGCTCTAGGCTCTGGGAAGAGGAGGAAGGATGTGTATTAAATTGAGAAGTAAGAGAAAAAACAAAATTCCTGACTTCTCTTCAGAGATATCTAGAGGGTTAGATTCAATGTGTTGATGTTGTTTTCTAGAGTGCTGAAGGCAATAGGAAATTTATTATTATTATTAGTAGTAGTAGTAAAAGATATAGCTGTGGTTAGTCTGTAGAATCAGTATGTAGAGAGATCTTGTAGTCAACATAAAAATGAAATAAATAAGAAAATAAAATTGTAGCACCTTTGAGACTAACTGAAAGAAAGAAGTGGCAGTTTTCATAGACTTAAGTCTACTTCCTCAGATGCATTTGGTATTATTATTATTATTATTATTATTATTATTATTATTATTATTATTATTTTCTATCATCATCATCATCATCATCCTATATCCTACCTTTCTCCTGATATAGGGAGTATATTGACAGTCCTTGTTCTGTGGGCTCTTGTTTCCATTTTCACATCTGGCAAACAGGATTTTAAAAATCTTCCAAAATTCTTGGGTCAGAAAAGTGACACAGTAGGATTATGAAAAGTGATGGATCCCTCGCAGGAAACCATCTCTCTCTCACTCTCACTTGTGATTTCACTCTCACAAAAATGAAATTCACGGACCTGATTGCTCTCAAAGTCTATCAGAGAAAGACCCATGCCTTTTGGATCTCTGTGGTGGGCTTTCTGGAACAGGTTGGCTCCTTGAGTTTCCTTTGTGATTCCCTCCCCAAAGCATAAGCTGTCCATCCCACTCTGTCCTGGACCTTATACCCAGCAGATAGCTTTGTTATTTTCCTCCCCTTGTTCATGGACTCACCTTCTATTCTACTTGCTTGGAGTTTTGAGGAAGGGTCATTTTCAGCCATCATGTCTGTGGGTTATTGGGTCAGGAAACAGGCTGGAATGGTTTTGGCCTTCTTGTCCCCAACCTTTTGTATGACACATTTTCTCTTTCACAGATTCTGTATCCGTTGGTTTGCGCTGTTGAATTTTAAGGATCGATAGCTCTTTCATCCTCCCTCTCACTGTGATTGCTTGATCTAGTTTGTCCTTCTCGGCACCTCTAAATATTGAGCTGTCAACAAATGAAGCATCACTGCATTTCTGACAGTTCAATGCAATGTTTTTGACTGGCCCTGGGGCAGAGAAAGGCATTGTTTGTTTAAGAGTTGCATTCAGTTAGTCTGATAGAATGATTGCTTAGGAATTGCAACATCTAAGTTCTTGATTTCTCCAACTCTGGAGAAAGGAGAAATTTTTACGGGGTGAGTTGGAGTTGGAGTTTTCCAACGTGCATGTGTTGCAATGAATGTCTCTGCGTCTCGTTTACAGGAACGGGAACTTGGTGCAGATGAAATCGAAGGTAAGTATGTGGACCTCTGTTTGTATGTGTGTAAATATGCAAATTACAGTTTTTAGGGTGGTCCTTATTATAAGGGATGCCCTCCATTTGAAGGCTGGAAAGTGTGTTTCTTATAGGACTGGTAGGCAACCCTTATTATAAGGTTAGAAAGCTTTCCTTCGGGGAGGGGGGGGGATTAAGACTTTTTTTTTTTTTTTGTCCAAAGGAGATGTGAATTGCTGCACTAATGCATATCTGGTTTGTTGTTCCCATTTTGTTTTGGGCTAACACATCTCTTTGAGACATTGTAACCCCTTTGTTATTCACACGTGCCATCATTTCGGGATAAAATGGAGCCACCTACATTCCCTTGAACAATACAAAGCTATCAGAATCAAGTTGGAAGCCTATTGACACTGCCAAAGATGCGGATCGATGCAAATCTTTAAGGAAAACTCAGGGGAAAAAAACTGGTATCAAATATCCTGAGTTTAGTGGGGGGTTTTGCCAGCCCCACCCAAAAGTGCATTGAGTGTATTTGAGAAAAGTGCATTGAGTGTGTGAACAACAAGGATTCAACCTGGATTCATCCCAGATTATTTTTGTAATGTGAACGGGGCCTATATAGACTGAACAAGAGTTTATATAGACTCTATAGAGACTATATAGACTGAATAAGAAGAAAGAAAGAAAAAGATTCTGTATTTTGGGGTGTGGGCCCTTCATAAAGACAGAAAGTTATGCATCTTGTTAATTTTACAGAGAAACAAACGGGTAAGTTTCTGAAATCAATACTTTCATTTGTTATTTAGGTAGAACACAAATTTGTCAATAGCTACTGTAATTCCTTGTTGACAACTCAACATGTCATGAATTTTGACTGTTCCTTTTTTGCCATTTTGAAAACCTGGCAACACTTGTGTGAATGGATGTGTGGTCTTCAGTGCAGGTTCTTCAAACTCTTGTCCCAAGAACATCTAAAAAGTATTTGGAAGCACATGAGAGAATGGGATGATCAGGAATAGATTTTTGTTGTGCGCCTTCAAGTCATTTCTGGGGTTTTCTGGGGCTGAGAGGGTGTGACTTGTCCAAGGTTACCCATTGCGTTTCCATGGCCAAGCTGGGAATCGAACCTTGATCTCTAGAGTTCTAATCCCACATTCAAACCACTACACGATGCTCAGCTTTCTATAAATGCAGTTTTCCACATTCCTGTCAATTTCCTCTCAAATGTGAGGATGAAGAGGAGTATCAGCCAAACTCTTGGTTCATGCGAAGTAACATTGAGGCCTTAAAATTGCCTTTGTTCAAGCTGGTGTCCTGCACAAATGTTGGATGAAAAATCATATTAAGTTGGGGTGGTGGGAGTTGTAGTCAAACACATCTATAGAACATCAAGTTGGAGAAGGCTACCTGAAAACATCCCAAGATTCCTCTGCAATGCATGACAGTTCTTTACTAGATGCACCAGTCAACCAGGGCTGCAACTGCACTGAAGAAATAATCCCGTTTGACACCACTTTAACTACCATAGCTTAATGCTATGCTAACTACCATAGGTCAATGCAGATAAAGTCGTGTCAGACGGGATTATTTCTGCAATGCAAATACAGTTCTGCTGAAAAAGAAAGATCCCTTAAGGTATCACCAATGCACAGGTTTAAAATAATGAGATAAAAGCAAACCAGAATTCAGGGTAGCCTTAATAAATACCGTAGGTGGGCAAAGATGTAAAATTTGTGGAAATCTTGAAGCAATGGGAGTGAGAATCATTTTATCCTAATTTTTCTGGGGTGAAAACCCTGAATATTTTCTGAAAATTTGAAAAAAAAATCAGCATTACAGTTGCCCCTCTGTTTTTGCAGACTCTGAGTCCCCAGTCTTTTTCATTCACAGACTGGAAATCCCCATTTGCTAAAATGGTCCATGCGCCTGCGGCAAACATGCAGAGCCACGCACAGGAGCATGCGGCTATTCAAGCCAATGGGGCTTGAATATCTGGGAGTTTTCGTTTTTGCTGGGTGGTCTGGAATGGATCCCCTGAGAAAACAGAGGAGCAACTGTAATACCATTTTCTGACTAAATGTTAGTTTAGAAACATAAAATGCACTATTTATAGCTTGACTTAGCATAAAAGTATTATGTACAGTTTATTCAGGAACTGATTACAAATGGAAAAAATTACAATTTACAAATTATTGTTACAAATGGAGCTGCAAGATTCCTGAAATGTAAGGAACATTAATTCTATAAGGAATGTGTTGTTTTTGGCAAGTTATGAGAAGCAGGCAAAAACAATTAAAAAATAAAAACAGAAGAAACCAACAGTAGTAAAAAATTAATAAAAATTAAAATTATTTTGTCTCCTCTATTGGCCAAGCAGACAAAAAACACACATGTCTATAAAAAGAAGTGAGACAAGACCAAGAATCACAATTATGTAAGAGATCTATACATATAGTCTAACATAAATGTGAGTGGGTGGTGTGCCTTCAAGTCACTTGTTGACTTAGTGTTTTCTTAGGCAAGGAACACTTATAGGTGGTTTTGCCAATTCCTTCCTTTGAATTACAGTCTACAGAATGTGATATTCATTGGTAGTCTCCCATCCAAGTAATAACCAGGGCCAACCCTGCTTAGCTTCCTAGATCAGGATTGCACCCCGTCTGCTTCTTAATTTTTGGAAATAATGTTGAGGAGGGGGAGTAAATAGAGAGGCACCTTACATATTGTATTCATCATTATAAATTAAAATATTCCATAGCCCTTTAAAAACTCTGATTTCTTTTCAGATCGTATAAATCTTTCACCTTTAAATTTTTTTTGAGAAAAATAGGCTTTATGGGGAAAACGGGGAGGCATCCTCCCCCTAATTTTTCAATTTCCTATCCTTAGGTCTTCACATCTTTAGTGGCAGGTTGAATTCCCTATTCCACAGCTTTCTATTATGCCAGAGGGCATCTGAGCCTCCTACTAGCCAGATTCTTATCCTCTGTAGTAATGATAAGGTTCATTCATTGAAAATTCTTCCATCTTGCTGAATATACTTCATACTATTTACTTATTTTTCATACTTACCACCTCCATGATGACAATGACTACAATGCTGATGCCAAATCAGAGCTCCGTGAGGCTTTTGAGGAGTTTGACAAAGACAAAGATGGATATATCAGCTGTAAAGATTTGGGCAACCTCATGAGGACGATGGGGTACATGCCAACAGAGATGGAACTCATAGAGCTATCGCAGCAGATCAATATGAATCGTAAGTGCCTGTTGCCTGAGAATTGGGCATTTTGGGTTAATATCTAGACTAGGGTTAGGGAAACCTATGCATTAAACTCCCATCAGCAGTGGCTAGCATGGCCATAAGTTTGGGATGGTGGAATCTGTAGTTCAGTTATATCTGGAAGGCTACAAGTTCCCTACTTATCACCTAGATGAAGAGTGGGACACATGTAGCTAAGATGTAGGGGAAGAAAACTTCCAATTCTATTCTTTCATTTTCTGAAGGGAAATAGATAAAGGACAGGAGCCAGGGATGTCTTTTGGATAAATTGGCCTGTGACTTTGCCATCCCAGATGCCAAAAAGAAAAAGGACAGGTGTGAGCAGTAGGAATCAATAAGAGAGTTGCCAGTGGAATGGACTAATTACACAGAGATGTACGTTCAAATCAGAAAGCCTTAATGAGTAGTTATGTGCCAGCCAATATAATTTGTGTTTTTCAAAATACAAAGCACATCCATTGGGGGAGGTGGCTGATAATTATCAGGGTTGCAACAGAAAACAAGGAGGAGTTTAATTTTTTCCCTCCTCCCCCTAAAAATAGGTCCTCTAAAATTACTACCAGTATATTTTATCACTTTCCTCCAAATGCAAACAAATGCTAAGAAAGAAAGACTTTCATCCCAGGTACAGCAAAGGGGGAGACAGTTGCTGTGTGGCACCTGATAATTATTCCCCTCTGCTGGCTGCTCTCATTTTTTTTAAATGTGCATGTACACCAGTGTCAAACTGGAATTTGGAAAATCCAGGTTCAGGTTCCTACTGAATGATAAAATTCACTTGATTGTCTGGACACTTTCTCATCTTGATCTACTTTACAGAGTTGCTGGGAGGATAAAGTGGAGTGGGTGAGAGCCATAACCTCACTAATAAATGAAATAAGTGACTTTAGCAATTGCAGTATTTGGGATCTTGACCTGTCACCATACACTCCTGAGCCAAATATAGGTGTTAACATTGAGGAACCCAAGGGGGAAGCCAGACTATCATGCTAGAAAGTTGTGAGTTTTTTAATGCATACTCTTAGCAATTAACTTGACTCTTTTCACTGCAGTTGGGGGTCGTGTGGATTTTGAGGACTTTGTAGAGATGATGACACCAAAGCTGCTGGCAGAGACAGCGGGCATGATTGGACTTCAGGAGATGAGGGATGCTTTTAAGCAGGTGAGATAGGGTACGTGGGGCAGGACAGTACCTAGGAATAGAGACTAAATTCTAATTATTAGTTTCAACTCAAGAAGACTCATTGATTTCCTTAAGTGCTGAGCTAACACAATGCCCTGCTTTGATTCATTGAGCCTACTTTAGTTGGGACTAGCACTGAATTTAACCCCACCAGTTTTGTCTCCCAACCTTGGTTATTGCAGTATAGCCTCATCACAAAAAAATAGCGACTCTCATTCCACAGTCTCTTTAATGAGAAAACACAGCTCTTGCCTCTGTACAGCTGCAAATACGACTTAGCAATTCTCATGGCAGGGTGTATTTTGTTTTTGGTGTATGTGATTAAAAGGTCCTTCTAGGTGAGTCCCCTCTCATGATGATAGTTCCCTCAGACTTACCCAGCTGTGGTGAAAGCCACCACAATACAAAGGGAAGCCAATAGCTGCCATTTTAATTTCCCACAATCATTTTGCATTGCAGTTTCACTCTGAGGCATTGGAGAACATTAAAAAGGAGGTTTGCAGATGAGGCTAGTTAGCATAAAGGGCCTGGGGCAGGTTTCAGTGCTGGTATACTCTGCTGTAACACTGGGACGCATGAGCTGCTGAGGATACAGTTGGTCCTGGGATTGCTTAATGTCCAGCCTTTTCCTCCCAGCCCCGCTTGATCCATTCAATTAGATCTTACTAGTTCAGACCAAAGTCCTATCCTCAGCCCTTCCTCCCATAACATCTCAGTACATCATGCAGATCACATTATTTTAATATGAAGGCATCGCATCTTGCCCACTTTTCCCCCACCTGCTTTTTGCCTGATGAAGAGACCTGGTGGTCTTGAAAGCTTGCACAAAATTTTGTGCCTTCTTTGTTGGCCTAGTAAAAGATTTATGTTATGGCCAGCATAGCTACTGCTGCACTTTACAAGACCCTTTGCTGTTTTTGCTACAACTAACTAACATGGCTATAAGGGGCTCTTCTAGACCTATTTCATTTCCAGATATGCCAAAATAGAAATAAGAGGTAATGCCCCTTAAGAATGTACAATATGATTCACCTTACCACTGTATTGTACAGATTATGTTGCAAGGAGTTAATTCAGCACTCACAAGAACCACAGCCACCAACCTTCCTCCTCCTCTCTTTCCTTGGTTTAGGAGAAATGCTGCAGCAGACTTATATCAGGAGCCCTGCCAGGGAGCTGTATGGTGCTTAAACCTGTTACATTACCAAATCCTACTGTGAATTCTTCAGTTCAGCAGACAGTATCTGCATAAGCACAACTAACCACACAGCATCTGAAATTAGTTGAAGGGATTGCATATTGTTCTTTCCCTCTCCTTATTTCTGTTTATGAAATCTACATTCTTTTCAGCATCATCAAAGATGCTGATGTGGTTGGAAGGTGATCACAGCCTCTCTGTGCATTCCAGCAAGGAAGATAACATGTCAACAGATGCTAGGTACTCTCAAATGCCCAACCTGCCCACTGCTTTGTTTCTCATCTAATCCCACCCCCTTGCACCCACACAGAATAGGAATCCTAGAACTTTCAGAGCTTGGAAGTAAATTGTTATAAATAACTAGTTACTTGTAATTGACCCCCTTTCTCAATAACTAAGTTGTAATTAAGCTGCATTACAGCTAGGGATAATTTAACTCCTTTTTTGGTGGAACAGATCTCTATCGCTCAGTGTGGCTGCTGTTGTTAAGGCATATTTATGGAGCTGGGTCAGGAAAAACATATGTATTTATGCATTTGTAACTACATCTGTAATGTAGGATCTCAGTCAAGATTTGTAACTATAATGGTCATTAATGATGTAGAGGTGGGGAGACTTATAACCGTTAACTATAATGGTCCTTTAGAAGTCATATTCCAAACTTTCCTTGCCCTAACAACTCTACTCTTACTTTCCAGTTTGACACAAATGGGGATGGAGAGATCACCTTGGATGAGCTGTATCAAGCCATGCAGCGGTTGATGGGGGAGCGCTTGACCCCACGTGAGATTGCTGATGTGGTGAAGGAAGCAGACGTCAATGGAGACGGAACAGTGGATTTTGAGGGTAAGAAGTGATTGGGAAATGTATGATTTGGGGTAGAGATTATAGGCTTACAGGGACATAGGGTGAAAGACATTCAAGGTATAGGAAGATAGGAATTAGAAGTACAGAGTCAAAATATGTAGGCTTCAATGGGTTTTGATAATAGGTTTATAGATTGCTCTGGTTACATGGAAGTTGTAGATTGGGACCAGAAGATAGAGGTTTCTCCCCTTTGTCTCCAAGAGATCATTGAGAAGTTAAACTTTCAGTTTTAAAGACTAGCAACATAAATCAGGGATGAAACATAGAATCATAGAGTTAGAAGAGACCACAAGGGCCCTCCAGTCCAACCCCCTGCCATGCAGGAACTTCTGATTAAAGCATCCCCGACAGATGGCCATCCAGCCTCTGCTTAAAGACCTCCAAGGTAGGAGACTCCACCACACTCCGAGGGAGTGTGCTCCACTGTTGGTTGAGGTTGAATATTTGTATTGGTCACATTTCTGTAAAAAATTACCAAATGCCAAGTTTCTGAATCAGTACCTGAGCCACTACAGTTCTCTCTCCAGCAATTTACAGTGCCATTCTCAAAATAAATAAATAAATAAACAAATAAAATACAGTAGTCCCATCCGATTTGCAGGGGATCTGTTCTGGAACACCACCACCCCCGCGAATCAGAAATATCGCTAATATTGGGCCCCTATTGATTTCAATGGGCAAACTTGCCATTTTGTTCCCTTTCCGCCTTGTCATCATGAAGAGCAAGACCGTGGACTCTAAGTCTGCGAACGAGGAGGGAAGACTGTATACTGAATTGTAGATATTAGGGAAGATGTACCAATTAATAGCTTTATTAATTACAATGTACAAAACAGCATTATAATAAGGAAAAGCGCTTGCAAAAAGATAAAATATGCATACAAGAAACAATATTTTTCTTTATATTAGGGGAAGTTAAAACAAAAATGCAAACTTTTTTTGGAACATGTGAAAAAAGTAGGATGAAATTAAAATGAGACAAATGAGAAATGGAAATGTTAAAAGTACCTATCCCTAGTAATATAAGAGTTAGCAAAAACTTTGAAGGGTTTAATTTTAATACTGTAATATGTTCTAGTACAGCGGTCGGCAAGTTCCCTTTACCTGGGACTGATCCGGGGATTCCCTGGTCTTCCGTGGGCTGATGGTGGTGGTGGTAGGAAATGGCGGTGTGCGAGTACTGCACATGCGCGAGTGAGTCACGGATGCCATTTTGGAAAACAAAATGGCATCCATGGCTCATTTGCGCATGGTCAGTACTAGCCGCATGCACAAACGAGTTGCGGCTGACATTTTGTTTTCCAAAATGGTGGCCGTGGCTCATTCGCGCATGCACACTTGTACTGCACATGTGCAAACGAGTAATAATAATAATAATAATAATAATAAAATTTATTTATATCCCGCCCTTTGGGGACCCAATCAGGGTGGCTTACAACAATAAAACCATACAATATATCCCAAAACATAATCCCTCCCAATAATAATAAAACATTTGGAAAACAAAATGGTGGCCGCGATGCACGTGGCAGCAGCGCGCGCGGCGGCAGGGGTCGGTGGCGGGTCATCGGGGTCGGGGGTCGGCAGGGGCCGGTCCAAAGGCCTTGGGGGGGCAGACCCGGCCTGCGGGCCATAGGTTGCCGACCCCTGTTCTAGTATTTTGCAGATAAAAACTAGCAATATTGATATGACACCCTAGTTTACATCAAGGATCACTACTTTTCCTTTGTTCCCATTACACTGCTAAAGACTGTGCTTAGCTGCCTATATGTTGTGTTATGGTTGCCAGCTCAGAATCATCCCAGGCCCTAAGTGTTGAGCAAACTGTAGGGATTTGTATTCCTAAATTGTGGTGATTCATTACCTCCCATATTTCACAGATGAAAACTGGGATTTGTGTGGCCAAATAACATCAGACTATGGCCCAGATGATTATTAACGAGGAAGAACAAATAAGCTAGGAGAGAGTGCAGTCATTTGCTTTGCCTGAGCCTACTGGCTTAAATTAGATGTTGTTTAATAATTTGTTAAGGGTTGGGAGGGTTGGGGTTGAGGGTTGATTTTATTGTATTTTATTTTTATGTTGGAAGCTGCTCCGATTGCTATGCAGAGGGGCGGGGTAGAAATAAATTTTATTATTATTATTATTATTATTATTATTACTTGAAAGGACAAAAATTATATCCCCTCCTCTCCTCTCTTCCCTGCTGAGTTAGGAGATTATTACATTACCAAATAACACGATCTATACCCGACAGGATACAGTTGCGTTTTGGATTAAGCCCTGATTTTATCACATTTAAATCGCTGCTGCTGCTACCCGAGTGACTGCGACTCAGATACATCCCAGGTCTCAGATGCGCATATCCAGCCACTTTTCCAAAACAGCAAGCTCCCGTTTTGGAAAAGCGGCTGGATAAGTGCAGCTGGACCTGGGATGCAGCCGGGTTGCAGTCGCCCTGCGGCAGAGGCATCAATTTAAATGTGATAAAATCAGGACTTAATCCAAAACGTGACTGTATCCCATTAGGGAAAAGTCATGTTATTTGCTCATGCGGTAATCTCCTTAGTTGAGTGGAAACTACTTTTGCACTTAGAACACAGTTTGCAGCAACTGAAGTAAGGGCCTTTACAGACTGCCAGAAATAATGCAGCTTGAGGCCACTTTAACTGCCCTGGCTCAGTGCTAAGGAATCATGAGAACTGTAGTTTATTGTGACACCAGAGCTCTCTGACAGAGAAGGCTCAATGTCCCAGAAAAAAATATAATTCCCATGATTCCCTAGCACTGAGCCAGGACAGTTAAAGTGACCTCAATCTGCATTATTTCTACCAGTCTGTAAAGGCCCTAAGTTGAGGACAAAGGGAGAAAGTGGGAGGAGGAGAGGGAAACTGGGACATTTTAAACGCAGCTGAAAAGGAGTATGCCTGACAAATTGGGGCAGTGGAGGATATGGATGATTTGAGACTCAGGAATTCATAGAGGTTTTATGCGAGGTTTTATACCCAACCTTATTTATGGTAAAGTGCATTTCATATACTTTGAATGGCACCCGCTCCCCTTGTCTTATAAAATATGGCCAGATGGCCCTGCTGCAGTTGGCATCCTGCTTCCTGCTCATTCTGTTGAGTGGCATCCTGGACACTGTCCACACAAACCTGATGCCACCACTAATCCAAACCAACAACTGATGTTTTATGATATTTGCCTTGCAGAGTTTGTGAGGATGATGTCACGCTGATGGAGTTACCCAGTCCTTTCTACTTTCAAGGACCAAATACACGCTGCACTTTCCAAAAAATAAATAAATATACAGAATTCAACATCAAATCCCAATTTCAACTGGAGGATGAAGTCAAACCTCAGTTTACAAAAGAGACTGAACAGGGCAAAAGGGTGGGTACATGAGAGATGAGAAGATGAGGGGAGGGGCAAATAACAAGACAATAAGTAGTTTGCATCGCAAAACCCATTGTATTGCCAGAAGAGAGCATGGAAAAGTTACTGTTTGGACTCCAACTCCCAGAATCCTCCACCCATCTTATTGTGGTCATGCTGGCAGTGAGCGGTTTGGGGGAATTAGGTCCCAGGAAAGTAACTTCCCAAGCGGTGTGTTCAACATCCTTTATCCCAGCTCCATCCACCCATCCCTGCAAGCAGCTTGCTGAATTTTGTGGATGCCTCTCAACCCTGCCTCAGAAATCCAACCCAAACACCCTGCAATAATGTACAATAAAAGTTTCCTCATGTAGGATTCTCTCAGGATCTGTGTGATAACTTTTCTTGTGGCACCGTAACAAACCGGTCTAGTCTGGCAACATTTGCAGAGGTCAGAGAAACAGTTTGACAGCTCAAGTCCAACCCTGCCAAAAGCTGCTTATCCACTTTATAATCGCCGCTCCAGAGAACAACATATGGGCAGAAATAAACGAATTAAAAGGAAAACAGGGTCCTGGGTAGGAGGAGAATTGAAGTTCGGGAGGAGTGGGGCTGAGTACTGGAGAACAGCTGGATTTGATTGCCAGTTTCAGGGAGAAATATGTGAATCTGGATTGTCCCGGGAGCTGTAGTGGGAGGGGGGAAGAAACTAGAAGGTGGAACTCATGATTATTTTTTGGCTAACCTAGCTCATTCAAAGGATTATAGCTCCCAGTCTGTTTGTTTCCATCTCATGACCCTCTGCAGATTAAAAACTGCTGCAGGGCCCCTTCTCTCCATCCCTCTCATTGCCATGACACTGTGGTAGGGATGGGGATGGTGGAGGTGACAGTGGCTGAGAAGCTGGAAGGGCGCCAAGGATGTGCCAAGGTCATTCCCAAACATATGAGTTCAGTTCTGCTCCAGTGCTGATGTCCTTTCTGATCCGGAGGTAAACAGATTCTGGACCAGTGCCTGGGTTACAGAGGAGAAGGTTGAGGGAAAATAATTATGGAGTAGAGCTATTGTATTCCCTATGGACCTTATCACACGCTGGCCACGAAGCGAAAAGTAACCGAAATAAGAATAAATTCAGTTCTATACCGAAATGAACTGAAAGAGCTCCCGCAATATGTAAATGCCTACCACACGCAATTACCGCCATATCGCATTTATTGCGCTTCCCGGGACACGCATCCTGGAAACGTATTCTCCGTGCACACACAAGTTAGAAAATCCCATAAATTACAAAGAGAGGACCATGTTTACCCGTCCCATTTGTTGCCCAATCCAAACAGGAAGGACATGTCATAAGATGCTTCCTCACAGATCCATAGGAAGTAGCGCGGGGAACCATGGGTCAGGGCGGGGAAATGCTTCACAATACGTATTGCGTGATCATATGTATTTCGCCTGTGCGGCCATTGCGCAAGGATTCCGAAAGCTCGGTTGTACTTCCCCGAAAAACCGAATGTCAAAAGATCTCAATTCATTACGGATTAGCTCTGGGTTCTGTCGAGTTTCGGTGCAACGTCGTCTGTAAACACGGGGAAATAATACGTATTAGCTACGGATACCCTTTGGATTAGGTCTGCTTTAGACCCCGTGTGATAAGGTCCTATGTATGCATGTGAAAGCTGGACAGTTAAGAAAGTGGTTAGGAAGAAAATCAATTGATTTGTGATGTGGTGCTGGAGGTGAGAAGAGAAGAGGATACTTTGGACAGCCAAAAAGACAAACAAATGGGTCTTAGAACTGATCAAGCCCAAAATCTCTCTGAAAGCCAAGATGACCAGACTGAGACTGTGGTACTTTGGCCACGTCATGTGAAGGCATGACACTGGAAAAAGAATAATGCTAGGAAAAGTGGAGGAAAGCAGAGAGGAAGGCCACATGCTAGATCAGAGGTAGGCAACCTAAGGCCCGGGGGCTGGATGTACTCCCCCAAGGCCTTTGGACCAGCCCTAGGCCGGTCCTGCCGCCGCCACCGCCTGCCATGATAATATTGATTATTGTTGTTATTACTTGTTCTTGGGGTTTTCTTGGCAAAAGTCCACAGGGGTTTTGCCATGGCTTTTCTGGGGCTGAGAGAGTGTGCATGCATATTTTTTTTAAAAAATTAATTTTATTTATTTATTTATTTTTGTGCTTTGGCCCCCCCCCCCCCCCCCATTGTCTGAGGGACAGCAACCCGGCCCCTGGCTCAAAAAGGCTGCCTACCCCTGTGCTAGATGGATGGACTCTATTAAAGAGATCATGGGTATGAATTTGTAGGAACTGAGTAGGGAAATGGAAGACAAGAGTCTTGGGGATGTGTAATTCACAGGGTCACTATGGGTGGAGATTGACTCGAGGGTGGTTAACAATAAACAACTCTCCAAGACCCATCTCCCAGTTTCAGTCACACCGTGCCACTGTGCCACCTCTCATAGCCTCATCCACCACCCAAAATACCTACAGAGGAGGTCGTAAAGAGTAATGTGGCAGTTCAGCGTTCATCACACTATTGATCCTCACTTCTCTTTACACAGAGCAAGCCAAGACATAACAGCTTGCTGGCCAGCACTTCCATAAAATCCCATTTGCCCTGTCTAGCACCTCTGGCAATTTCTGGCAGGACGTCTGGCTTTAATCCAGTTATTCCTTCCTGTTCGTGTCTGAATGCAGCTCAATAATATGCAAACTGCATGAGCCCATTATATAAAGTCCCAACTACTCCCCCAGCCACCTTGCTGGCTGTTCAGCTTACATGGGAAAGCACAGACCCAGTTTAAAATCCTAGGGCTCTTTTAGAAACCTAAATATAGCACTTTTAATATCTATGAGTACACTTTATAGAATCCTGAGATTTGTTATTTGGTGAGGTACTTAGAGCTCTGTGGCTGAGAATACTAAATATTTCTCCCTAAACTACAAATCACAGGAGGCAGCTTAAAGGAGGCCTAGAGACAGATGTTTCACATCCTGGGAAAGTTACTTTTTTTAACTACATCTGCCAGACATATAGAGTTGCTGGACTGAAAACTGAAGATGGCTCCCACATCTTTAATGGTTGTGTAGAAGAGGGAATTACATCAGGGGTTGCTTGTCACACAACAAGAAGGTAACAAACAACATCTGCTGAAGTATCTTCTTCTATAGTATCTATACATTGATTAATGGGACAGGAGATGCCTCCAGTTTTCTCTCTGGCCAGACAGCCTTCAAGAAAATAACTTTATAAACTGGCCCAGCATCAGCTCTACCATTAGAAGAATAACAAATTGTTAGTTTTTGAATGTAACCCTTTGGGTTTTATTCAGACAAGGAAGGGGAGAGGTGTTTGTGGGGCATTTTCTGGCTCATGTGTCAAAATAAAATGGTTTGCTTTAGTCACTATGTACTTAGAGGTGGAAAGCTACCATTTGCCATTTTGCCTTGAGCAGCAAAATGCCTTGGCCTGGCCCTGAAACAGTCTGGGAAGCAATTCAGATGCTGCAACAACTATATGGCTGCTACCACACAACTGAATTAATACAGTTTGACAACCCTTTAACTGCCATGGCACCATCTTTTGGAATTCTACGATTTGTAGTTTGTTGTGGCACCCGAGCTCTCTGACAGAGAAGGTGAAATATCACACAAGACGACAAATCCCAGAATTTCATAGAATGGAGCCATGGCAGTTAAAGTGGTATCAAACTGGATTCATTCTGCAGTGTAGATACAGCCTATGCCATACAGAGAAAAGGCTCAAGGGCATCGGTGTAGGTTGGGTGGGAATTTTCCATATTAGGACCAGACTGCGACAATATTGTGGCCTGAGGCAGAGCAACAAATGGTGCCCCTAGATGGATAGCACCCCAAACCAGCCAAGTTATTTTGCAACATCACAGAAAAGCCCTTAATTTTACACCTCTCTCTCACTCCTATGGTAAAGACACAAGTAACAGTTTTCTGCCATTCTATAACTCTCAACCTGAAGCAATTGACTTTCTAAATCCAATGGTAGGGCTGGTCCTGTGTTAGCCCCACAGCAGAGAAGAGACAAGGAGCCAGCTCCTACTGACAATTGATTTATCTTAATTAATCTCATCCCCACCCTATAAACTGATTTTATGGGAAAGGGTTCATTATCATTACAGGGAGTGCAAAGATGTAAGAATCTGGTAATTTCCCCATCAATTCCTTCTGCCCCATGGCTTACCACCTTGAACCATTAACATTTAGGATATGGAATGGACAACAGATGGGCTGTATGTGACCCAAAACTATTTGTACTTTCCTCATACTCTTCCAGACACTCTTTGCTGAAATTGCAATATTACTGTTGAATAAAAGACCAACTGGTGCTCCTGGAAGCCTCCATGACCCTTGATTCTTCTCTAATGTAAGGTGCAGAGCTCTGCTTTGATCAGGGAAGTAGAGCTTTTCTACAGTTTTCAAAACTAGAAGCGAATTTCCAGCTACTTCTGGTTTAGTGAAAAATGCAAGAAAACAGATATATTTAGAGGAAGATGTGTCCCCAATGAGTCCTCAAGGGCTAGCATCCACACTGCAGAAATAATGCAGTTTAACACCACTTTGAACTACCACAGCTTAATGCTATGGAATTCTGGGAATTGTAGTTTGTTGTTGTACCGGAGCTCTCTGACAGAGAAGGCTAAATGTCTCACAAAACTACAATTCACAGAGTTCCAAAGCATTGAGCCATGGCAGTTAAAGTGGTGTCAAACTGCATTATTTCTGCAGTGCAGATGCAGCCAAGGAGAGCATAATTGGCACCTGATCCCACCAAAGTTGCTTAATTTTATTAAAAAATGAAAACAAGTAGGAAAAAAGATGAACCAGAATACAGCAATAGCAACTACATTTCTATACTGCCTATCAGTGCACTTAAGTACTCCCTAAGCGGTTTACAATGTGTAAGCTAATATGGAAATGTATATCCCACTTATTGAACAACAATTTTAACAATGCGGATTGTCTTCGCTCTTTTGTTTGTGGGCTTTGTAAAAAACAAACAAACAACCCAAAGGGTTTAGTACATGACATTCTTCAATTGTTATAAAAGTTTTCTTGAATAGCGAATGTCCTACCACTAGGTAAAATGAGACCACCAACTCAGATTACAAATTCTGGGTGTCATGAAAGGGCAGCGAACTGTTATTTATCTATTATGTTGTTGCTATAGTTGTGCTGCCGGGAATGGGAAGAAGTGCTTATGGGATTTTCTGCTTCATAAGCTAAAAATAACTTGTCTGGCGGTGGATGCTATGTATCTTGACTCAGCTGGTGTGGGGGCACCATTTGCTGTTCAGGCAGCAAAATGTCTCTAGCTGGTCCTGTCACGAAATCAATGAAAACACTAGCTCATATCACAAACCCATTCCCAATCCCACAATTCTTTGGGAGTATGGTCATTTTATAATCTGGGAAATGTGTACAGGTATATCTCAGTGAATGAGCCAGCATGGTGTGTAGTGGGAGTTTATCAAATGCACTTTTCAGCCCGATCTGTGCATGGAATGGGATTGGACTGGAATTTGGGGAAATGGGTTTTACCGCACATGAAATTACTGCTGTGCTGCCGGCCGACCATCACCTGTCCCCGGTCTGGCCTCTGACGGCCGTAGTACCAAAATTGGCTGGCAGAGGCCAGTTCGGGGACGGGTGGTAGTCAGCCGGCAGCACAGCAGCAATTTCATGTGTGGTAAAACCCATTTTTTCCTATTCCAGCCCAATCCTGTCCCATGCACAGATCGGGCTGAAAAATGTGTGTGATAAAGTCTGTGATTTGAGTGTTGGATTATGATTCTGGAGAGCAGGGTTCGAATCCCAGCTCTGCCATAAGAACCCACTGGATGACCTTGGGCAAGTCAACTCTCTCAACCTCAGAGAATGGCAATGACAAATCACCTTTGAAGAAACTTGCCAAGAAAACCCTGTGATATATTCACCTTTGGGTTGCCATAAGTAGGAAATGACTTGACGGCACACAACAACAACAACAACAGAGCAGTGAATGAAGTAGATGTGTTCCTGGGCTTTACTTCTGTAACAGAAATTTTGATACCAGAGCTAGAAATAACATGGAAAGAGGGAGAGGTTCCTATACCACAAAAACAAACAGCTGTTCAACATATTTCAGCAAACTTTTAATCAAAAACTAACAATAGTTTTTTCTTTAAATCTAAAACTAACAACCAGGTCAGAGAAAGCCTTGCATGAGTAAACAAAAACATTTTGAATCTTCTATAGACTATTTTTCTATATTCTATAGAGTATTAGAGATCTAGTGTGGTGTAGTGCTTTGAACACTAGACTGGGAACCTGGAAGCCATGGTTTGAATCCTGGTTTGGCCATGCAAATCCACTGGGTGACCTTGAGCATGTCATACTCTCTCAGCCTCAGAGGATGGCAATGGCAAACCTCTCTGAAGAAACTTGCCAAGAAAGCTCCATGATAGGGGTTTATCTATTATGTTGTTAGGGTTGCCATAAGTCGGAAACAACTTGAAGGCACACAACAACAACAACAGACCATTTAAAAGCTTAAAAGCTTCTTAAAAGCTTAAAATGTAAAAGCTTCTTTCAAAATCCATTGTGGAAAGTTAAATGGACTCCACTTTTCTTATGATTTCTATTTTGGAGGCAAAACTTACAGGCCTATGTTTTTACAACATGTCAAGGTAGCTGGTGAACAGACTAATCTGCTTTCCTTTTTTCTTTCTGTTTTGCTCTTCACACATGTTCAGTAGTGAGTCTGGAGGCAGCTGTTGTACTGTTGTACATAAGTGTACACAGTGACAGTAGAATCACCTAGCGCAGAATCCCATTCTTTCCCAGGTCAAACTTTATTGCATTGTTTACTACAGACACACTGCTGCAACTCAGCACTGACAGTCTGTCTTTCTCCAGCCCTCCTTCACCATCTTCCCAATGCCAATGCTGCAAAAACCTTCCAGCTGGACAGAAGAGAAGAGAAGGGGGGCTTTGCGGTGCTGGGTTCCCATAAAAAGACTTTACAAAGCGGAACTTCTTTGTCAGAGGCTTTGTTAACTGAGGTATGCCTGTACACAGAAAAGCAGCACACCTGGTTCATTCTGGCTGAGACATCTCCAAATTTTAGGGAGTTTGTTAACTATGATAAATATCTAGCACAACCCAGTATTCTGCAACCATTTCCATAATTAGAAATCACTAGCAAACATATCGCATGAAAACACTGAAAACTGACAGCACAGTGAAAGAAAATTCCATACAAGACAAAACCTATTTCAGCCTCAGGTCTCACCCAAGAAACTTTGCTGATTGAGGTGAATATGGGGCGTCCTCTCCCATTCCACAGACAGAAGATGACTGGAATGTCAGGTCAATCTAAATTCAATACTGATTATAGGATGACCTCTCCACCATACCTAAAGGCAGCAGCCCAACTTAAAGGCTTCATTCCAACTCTGCTCTCCTGGAGAAGGAAATGGCAGGAAAGATAATGAAGAACCATAAAGTAACCACTGTCATACCCCAGGATTGTCACCTAAGATGGTTGCCTCCTTCTACCTAATGATCAAATTGCAATGAAGCTATCTAGTTCAGTGTGCATTCAGTTATCCAATATGAGGGACTGACAATGATCTCTCCCAGTGTGACAGGGACTAGCATAATATTTGTACCCATTGTACACAATTGTTCTTGTCTTTCTTGGACATGTCAGGGATTGGCAGCCAATGGATCAGGGATCAGCAATGGTCCAATGAACATTTTAAGTAGCACTGATCTAGTTCAGGGGTAGGCAACCTGTCCCCTTTAAGGGCCGAGGGACTTCAGCTCCCAGAAGCCTCAGCCATGTTGGCCAATAGTCCCATGTTGGCCAATAGCTCCTGGGATTCTGGGAGCTGAAGTCCCTCGGCCCTTAAAGGGGAAAGGTTGCCTACCCCTGATCTAGTTGATTTGCAATTCTAGACACCTAGAGATTTCCCTTTACAGTTCAAATCCATCACTCACCCCAAACATCTTGGGGGAAAAAGACATCCTGGGTCTTCTCCCCCTGTTTTCCTAGTTCTTCACATCTTAAGCTTTATCTATGCCAGTTCTTGGGCCCTGCCTAGCCTTCTTGTCTCTGTGCAGGTACATGTGTGCATTTGTTCACAGACACACGACATTGTTCAGCTCTATGAGTCTCTGGTTTTGGCATCCTGGAGACCTGGCAAACCCAAAGGGTGAACTTTTTTGGACATGACACCAGGGAAAGGGAATGTTGTATGTGGAGGTCCTAGTTGTATGAGCAGGAAGGGATGGGGGGAAGGAGGTAGGATTGTTCTTTGTGAATTTTTAGATTTCCTCAAGGCTTCCTGAGGATCCGTCTTCGTAGTTCCAAGTGTAACAGATTGCGTTCCTTCCTGATCCCTTGCAGGACACTCTGGTTCTCATGAGCACGGCGGATCAAGTAGGGGATCACTTCTTCCACAGATCCATAAGGGATGGATTTGTAGATGGCATAACCTGCCTGACCTAGGTTTGTGTAAGGAAGGTTTTTAAAGGGAGGGGGGAAAAACACAGTGAGAGAAACGATGTGAGTGTATAGCAGGAAGAAGGGAAAAGAGAAACTGGCTGGGGCAGGACAGGATCATTATGGAATAACACTCACCTAGTGCCAAGGACACCTGGTCACACATGCCCAGAAGCTGTCCAAAGCTGACGGGTCCAGTAGCCTTGTTGATACCCATTTCTCCCATCCTTAAAACAAGCACAACCCACTAATGGGTATGAATGTTGCACAGAAGTAAAAAGCCGTAAGCTAGAAGGCATGAGTTAACTTTACAGCTCACCTCTTAACTCACTAGCCACATTCGGGCAAGCCACTTGCCACTCAATGGGCGTTTTCACACGGGGCTTTAGGAGGACGCAATCCTACCTCCCTCCGGCCCCAGTCCGGCTCCTTTTCCAGTGTGTTCACACTCACGTCGCAGCAAACCCCGCCCCTTCCGGTGCCATCCCTGCGTCAGTCCGGCTCCTTGCTCCGTGTGTTCACACTCACGTCGCAGCAAACCCCGCCCCTTCCGGTGCCATCCCTGCATCAGTCCGGCTCCTTGCTCCGTGTGTTCACACTCACGTCGCAGTAAGTCCAGCCTCACTCCGGCCGATCCAGCGCTAACTCCGGACATCCTCCGGCATCAGCCCTGGCAAGGGACGTTTTCACACTAGACCCACAAAGCCGCCTGGAGCCGACCGTGCCGCTCATTCCGGAATGGCTCCGGCGGCAGCAACTTAATTCCTTTTTAAAAAAGGAATTACCTTGCCGGGGCTGATGCCGGAGGACGTCCGGAGTTAGCGCTGGATCGGCCCGGAGTGAGGCCGGACTTGCTGCGACGTGAGTGTGAACACACAGAGCAAGGAGCCGGACTGACGCAGGGATGACACCGGAAGGGGCGGGGTTTGCTGCGACGTGAGTGTGAACACACTGGAAAAGGAGCCGGACTGGGGCCGGAGGGAGGTAGGATTGCGTCCTCCTAAAGCCCCGTGTGAAAACGCCCATGGTAATTCCTTTTTTAAAAAGGAATTAAGTTGCCGCCGCCGGAGCCATTCCGGAATGAGCGGCACGGTCGGCTCCAGGCGGCTTTGTGGGTCTAGTGTGAAAATGTCCTAGCTCAGTGTTTCATCATGTGGATTAACAATATATGGATGAAAATACTGGCCTATAGAGTTGGCTCTTACATTAGGAAGAGGGCAATAACTGCTTCCAATAGCAAACTAGGGGGCATGTTGAAAGAATAGTGAACTCTTACTTATTTAATTTGTTATTATATTTTTACTGCTAAAGGAGGGGAGATGGGTTATTTTTCCATCTCATGACAATAACCCAGGTGGCTTTAGGGACCTTGAGTGGCAAAGGGAATTTCCATTTGTTGCTTTGTCTCAGGCAGCAGAATGACTTCATCTGGCTATGCTGTCCAGGCAATAAAGAACAGTGTAAGTTCTAAGAACCAGTAGAAGTACATGTTCACAGACATTCACCAGTGATGGATGTAAGCATGTAGGTGGTGTTGATGGTGCAAACAGATCTTTACATAATATAGGGGCCATTTGTTATTGTTCTTTTCTTTAACATGTGTCAGTGGTGGAGAATCTGCTTGTGCATATCCCACACCCCCTTAAAAAGATGCATGCCCCAGATTATAAGGAGCTCTGATTTTACTGCAGCTCTATAAGACCTATAGTCTGTGCTCCAAGCCATGCTTCAACAGTGTTTTCCTTGTGCATGAAGTGTTCTGCCTGCTTGCATGCAGCTAAAGTTGAGATGTGGATAGGGACTGGAGTATGAGTTGCTCAAGCAAAGGGTCTGGAAACCATGCCCTATGAGGAACGACTTAGGGAACTGGGTATGTTTAGCCTGGAGAAGAGATGGTTAAGAGGGGATATGATAGCCCTCTTTAAATATTTGAAGGGACATCATATTGAGGAGGGTGCTAGCTTGTTTTCTGCTGCTCCAGAGAACAGAACCTGGAACAATGGATGCAAGCTACAGGAAAAGAGATTTCTAAACATTAGGAGGCACTTCCTGACAGTGGGAGCTGTTCAACAGTGGAATACTCTCCCTTGGAGTGTGGTGGAGTCTCCTTCTTTGGAGGTCTTTAAACAGAGGCTGGATGGCCGTCTGTTGGGGATGCTTTGATTTTGAGTTCCTGCATGGCAGGGGGTTGGACTGGATGGCCCTTGTGGTCTCTTCCAATTCTATGATTCTACATCCTACTGAATGCCACAGAATGAGTGTTGCTTCCCTAAGGCATAAGAAAGCTGTTTCCTTCCCCTATAGCAAGGATGGGAATCATGTCACACTCCAAATATTGTTGAATTGCAATTCCAAGCATTCCACTTCATTGGCTGTGCTGGCTAGGCTTGTCATCACCATCTGGTGGGCTGCATGATTCTGATCCTTGGGTGAATGGTAGGGTCCATACTCTCCAAATGTCTCAATTTGGTAGGAATAATCTTGATTAATCTTCTGAGGTCCCACTTTTTCAACTGCTTTAAAAATGTCCCAGTCTCTCTCTCTCCTCTCACTTCCCCCTTTGTCTTCTGCTTACTTTGATTGCTGCAAACTGAGCTCAAAGTGCAAAGTTTGCATTTAATTGACGCAAACAGAGAAAAGGGGAGGATCTTGCCTTTACCTGTAGACACATTTGTTCTTCCTCATTAAGAACTTTTGTCATCTGGCAGTTTGTCCCAGTTTTCTTCTGTGAAATGTTGGAGGCCTACCTTATAATTTTGGCTCCCAGTATTATTCTCCCTTCTAATGTACCTTTCTCAAGCATCATTGTGCGATGCTGCTCTTTAGCATAGGGAGAGAAAAGTTTTCATTCTCCCAAGTGAGGCATTTTCCACAGACTTTTCTTATTCTCACAGCTTTCAGAGAGAACCGCATCTGTCCAGTATGACAGATGTGTTAAGGAGGAAGCGATGGACACAATTACAGAACTGTAAGACATTTCAGTAGCATCTTATATAAATAGACAACCCCGTCCTCTGCCATTCCCTTCATACCTCTGTACAGCATGCATCACTGAGGCTTCATTATGTGTGGCCACTATCAGCTCAAAGCTCCTCCTGGCTTTAGATACTTGATCCAAACTGAAATCCAAACAGCGTTGGTAACTGTCTCATGGAAAGAGGGAAAAGAGGGAGCACAGCCATCAGAAGGTGAGGGAGACTCCCATCACAAAAGAGTGCCAGCCATTCTGGATTCTATCTTTGTTTTTTGTTTTCCTAGAGGTACGGGGGATGCATGTACCCAAATCCCCAAACTGGTACATTAAACATTTTCATATCTCCACTGATGTCCATGGGGAGCTGCTATTGTTGCTGCTGCTGTTGGTTTCACAGTCTACCAGCTATTACTGACTGGAATTTTGGATCATCAGTGATTTGGATTTTATTCAAGAATCTAGGAATCAGCGAGCTATTATCAGATAATGTAGCACATTCCAAGTAATGTAATTTCCTTTGTAAGTGTGTGGTGGGACCTTGGTGACGCCTGAGGTTTGATTCCAGGAACCCCCCACCCACCCCCATGGATAACAAAAAATGTTGATGCTCAAGTCCCATTAAATCTAATGGCATAGTAAAGTGGCATCCCTTATATAAAATGGTAAAATCAAGGTTTGCTTTTGGGAATTTATAATTTAAAAAAAATATTTTCAAGCTGTGGGTGGATGGTTGAATCCATGAATAAAAAAGCTGTGCATAAGGAGAGCTATATGCATTCTTGTGATCCTCTCTATGGCAATTTCATTCAGATAGTCTGTCAATCTATTTGGAATGGCTCCCAAAGCACTTATCAATCGCCACTGGATCCACAGCTGTTTCTTTTCCCAGAGGCGCTGAATCTCAACTTGTAGGTCTCAATACTTCATAATCTTTCTTGAACACCTATCATCACTGAAACCTCTTCCAATTTGTTCAGTCACTTCATTCCATTTCCTTCTGCCTCCCCTTTCCTCTTTTCCCCACTCAGTTTGTTCATATTCTGTGCCAGGGAATTATCATTGAACTGTTCTGGAGGGTCCATCTTTTTGCCTCTTCTGTTTTTTCTTGAGAACTTCCATACCACCAAAAAACTCCATTATCCTGAATTTTGTGTGTCCTCTTTATTGTGTGGCTGTGGGTTTGGGTTGTATCTATACTGAAGAATTAATGCAGTTTGACACCGCTTTAACTGCCATGACTCAGTGTTATGGAATTCTGGGATTTGTACTTTTGTGAGACATTTAGCCTTCTCTGACAGAGCTCCAGTGCCACAACAAACTACAAGTCCCAGGATTCCACAGGATGGAGCTATCAGTGGCACAATGATTAGGGGCCTTTGCAGAATGCCAGAAATAGTGCAAATTGAGTTGATTGAGAAATATAGTTTATTGTGGCACCAGAACTCTCTGACAGAAAAGGCTCAATTTATCAGAAAAAAATACAATTCCCATGATTCCCTAGCACTGAGCCAAGGCAGTTAAAGTGGACTCAATTTGCACTATTTCTAGCAGTCTGCAAAGACCCTAAATGCCTGTACTGCAGCCACTCACTCGCAAACCATAAGGTTGCGAGTTCAATCCTAGCCAAGGGGCTCAGGCTCAACTCAGGCTTGCATCCTTCTGTAGGTTGCTAAAATGTATACCGAGATTGTTAGGGGCAATTGGCTTACACATTGTAAACCGCTTAGGGAGTGCTTAAGTGCACTGAAAAGCAGTATAGAAATGCTAGCTTGTTTTTGCTATTAGCTTGTTTTTGCTATTTTAGAAGCTATAGCTATTGCTATTGCTATGACAGTTAAAGTGGTGCCAAACTGCATTAATATTGCAGTGTAGCAGGTCTTGACTACATATGTGCATGCATGTGAAGACTGAATCAGAATGAGGACGATGAAGCTTTCCATTCCTCACAGTCAATGACCATAGAATTGAGGAACAGCTCTGTGAGCAGAGTCCTTCTCACCTATCATTGGTAGCTTCCCAGGTGAGTTGCACGGGATCAGGGTACCCCTTTTCCTTTGCCAGTTTCCGCTCCTTCTCCAGATAGGCACCACGCACCAGCTTCACTCCAAAACAGACACCCAAGGATTTAGTGAGGGCAACATCCTGATTCATCCGCTCCAATGTGTTCTGGGGAAAAGACAAAACTGGTCATATGCAAAAGTAAAGCAGAGGCTACTGTCAACACTGAATTGGCAAAGTTACAATGGATCCTTTTTTGCTTCTAGGAAATGTCAGGGACAGAAGAAAGGGAGAGCTTCTGGGACCAAAGGGGACACAGGAACTCACCTTGAGATATGCTTGATACGTGTTCCAGATCCACGGATGTTGTGTGTTCCAGGTAGCCATCATTGCCATAGTGACAAGTGTCAGGGCAGGGTTAACATAGGTATATTCTGCATCCACCAGAACGCGGACTCCTTTTTCGACAGCGTACTGGAACAGGAAGTATTATTGAAATGAAATACATTTCCTTATGTGGATATTACAAAGGACACCAAATTTACGCATATGTTCAACCAGAAACTAGGAAAGTTGACAGCTCCTATTATGGCTAACTACACAGTGGTTTATTTCTTGTAGAGATTATTGGTTAAAAGTCCAGCATGGTTCTTCTTGTTTAAGGAATGGGTTTTAATAGTTAGAAGAGAATTTCTTGTCAGTGAGGAATCTCTTTTTGTTCTTCAAAAAGATACCCCTCCGAGCAGAGGAAAGTGGGTAGATGTAAGGCATGTGTATTGCATTATTAGGAAGATCCACAGGCAGAAAGAATTCCCCAACTTGATGCACCCTCCAGATGTGCTTGACTATTAACTCCTATCAATCCCATCAGGAGAGTACCAGACTGAGGTGGGATTAGCTGGGCTTGGAGCAGCTATTTTGGCAGGGATGGAAGGGGGGAACACAGCATCTCAGACTGCAGAAATCATCAGGTGAAACTGTTTGTTGAACAAATATTATTGACATGCTGCAAGAACAAGTCCATGTGAATACCAGAATAGCTGAAGTAAAACTACAAAACTGGCGGTCTTACCTATTTGTGCCTCATCTAAACTGTTGTTAACAACTCATCTGTTGTTAGCAACACAGGACATAATGTGGAACAGAAATTAACAGTACAGTCCCTTCCATATCTACTCAGAAGTTAAGTTTCACTGAATTCAGTCAGATTTGGGGTGCATCTCTAAGTTGTAAAAATAATGCAGTTTGGCAGCACTTTAATTTCCATGGCTCTACCCTACAAAATCCTGGGATTTGTAGTTTGGTGAGATGCTACCACCCTTTGGCAGAGAAGACTAAAGACCTTGTGAAGCTACAAATCCCATGATTCCATGGGATGGCACTACAGCACTTAAAATGGTGTCAAATGGCATTATTTCTACAGAGTAGATGCACCCCTAGTCTCAGGTAAGTATTAATTAGATATGGTGCCTAAATGTACATTCTTCTTGCCAGCTTAACTGCCTGTAACATGACCCAGCCTGATGTAAGCTTCAGTCATGACACTATTTTTTCTAGTACCTGTGCCACAGAATTGAGCCGACGCAAAGATTTTCGGAAATGCTGGTTCTCTTCTTGGGTCAGGCAGTCAAAATTTAGATCCTGGTGTTAAGAGGGGAAAACATATATATTTAAATATCTAGTTTGCTGAGAAAATCTAGGAAGCCAGGAAGAATGAGAGAATGGGGATGGCAGAGGTGAACAAGAGACTCACTTCTCCTTTCATGGTAGCTACCACTCTCTCTAAGCTCAGATCCAACTTTCCATCCTGTTCTTGCAGATGCAAAGTAATTGTTTTCTGGGAAGAAAAGGGGAAAAAAAAAGTGTATTCACTTACTCCCTGGACCAGGCCCACAATTGGGTCTAAATGTGCTACATAAAAAAAACAGAAGGTTAAAATGGTGGAATAAATTACTTTTTAGAAATTTGTAGGTGGATGCTCATGTTTCTGCATGTCCTCAACACTGAACAAAAACAAAAACAAAACAACAACTGTGCATGTAGGAAAGTAGCACAACAACATGCATGTTGGGTGAGCTAGAAGCCTTCTCTTTGAAGTGCTAGATTTTACTTTCAGAGTGTCTGGGATGTTCTATTTTTGAACATGAGAGATAAGTTAAAAATGTCCTCCTTCATCTGCAGTCCTAAGTGGTACACTATAGGCTACCATCATTCTGTTGCATGTGTACAGCAGGTTTTATTCCTATTTGGTGTACACATGTTGCTGACTGAGGCCACATAACACTCTAAACTACAACTATCTGCCTTTCTGGTCATTAGAGTTGCTGTGTGTCTTATTATAAGGGATGTCCCTTATTTGAGGGTCAGAAAGCTTGTCCCTTATAGGATTGGCAGGCATTCCTCATTATAAGGGATGTCCCCTGTTTGAGGGTTGGAATGCTTTTCTTTTTATGTAGATGAACAATATGCCCCCAAATCTTGTAATACTCGATGTGAGCTTTTCAAAGACATAGAAATGTGTGCATCACATAATGTATGAATATAGGCAATATGTCAGTTTTCCAGACAAATGCATGACTAGGTTAACCGAAGTCAACACTTTCATTTGGTATTAGGCAGAACACAAATTTGTGAGTACAGGTTATCTCTCTTTTGTCTAAAAGTGGGACTAGAAGTGTTTTGGATTTCAGATTGATCTATTTTATTTTATTTTATTTTATTTTTTTGGATTGAGGAATACCTGTATTTGCCTATAAGTACAAAATGAGATATCTTGGAGATCTAAACACAAAATTCATTTATGTTTCATATACACATAGCCTGAAGGTAATTTTAAACAAAATTTTAAAATAATTTTGTGCATGAAACAAAGTTTGTGTACATTGAACCAGCAAAAAAAAGCAAAAGTGTCACTATCTCAGCCATTCATGAAAAAAGTTTTGGAATTTGGTGTATTTCAGATTTTCTAATTCTGGATAAGGGAGACTCAGCCCGTAGTTATTTCCTGATTGTCAGCCCTGCATGTTGTGAACTTCAACTGTTCCTTATTGTTATTTTGAAAAGGACCATTTTGGCAGCACTATCTCCCATTCCTACTTACCCTTCAAAGCTCCCTCCCATCCTTACCCACAATTTTATTGGTCCTTTTTTCTGTCCAAAAGTACTCACACAGAGCTCAGCTGCCATCAGTGCAGTCACCTTCAGCTGCATCATAGGATTGGTGGCACCCTCCACTGACAGATCCAGGCAGGTAAGCATGGCATGGGTATTCTTCTCATACCATTCTTCCCTGGTTAGGACACACCAAGAAAATCCTCATCATTTCCCCCAAGCACTCAACAGTAACCACACATTGAGCACAACACCTTCCCATTTTCCTGATGCCCCTCAGGCACCAAGGTCTGACCTTATGTTCCACTTACCAACTTTCACTATCCCTAGCTATCATCTGCTGGCCTCCCTGACAATTGGTGGAGAAAGTTTATTCTGTGCTATTTCACTTGTTCTTTGGCTCATAGAATTAGAAGTGTTTGCTCTGGCTATTTCATTGCTCTGCCACAAAGAGGCCTGTGATCTCACTGAAATGGAGACATATTGGATTGCAAAAGAGGGGTCTTTGTTGAGATGCAAATGGATTTTAAATTTACTGGACTTTGCAAATCTCCCTATAGCCAGAAGGCCAGGAGGAAGAGGATCCTGCCTACAAAAGATGTCCTCCCCACCATATACCATCTTAACTAAAGACTGAAACAACATGTAGGTTATCTGACTAACATCTCCAATTGTTTTTCTCCTGTTTGGTTTGTAACATCTTGCCTGATGAAGAAGCCCATGGAGCTTTGAAAGCTTCCAACAAGTATATTGTGCATTTTGGTTGGCCAATAAAGGTATCATTGATGGATTTTTATTTCTTAAACTGTTTGTCTGGATGGAGCTTGCTCTCCCTCTGAAATATCAGGTTCATAGCTTGGGGATGCTCTTGGACCCAGCACCATGGTAGCCAGGAGTGCCTTTGCCCAGCTTTGCCTGGTGTGCCAGATGTGCCCTTTTCTTGGAGAAGGTAGACGAGGCCACAGTGATTCATGCCTTAGTTACCTCTCTGTTAGACTACTGCAATGCCTTTATATGGGCTGCCCTTGAAAAGTGTTCGGAAGTTGCAGCTAGTGCAAAATGCAGCAGCCAGACTGGTGCCAGGTGTGCATTTTAGAGACCATATAACACCAACCCTGCAAGAATTACACAGGCTTCCAATTTGCTTCCGAGTTAAATTGAAGGTGCTAGTGTTGACCTACAAAGCCCTAAATGATTTGGGGCCAAGACCACCCCCCCTTATGAATCTGCCAGAAATTTGATAACTTTAGAGAAGGCCCCGTTGCATGTCCCAACACTATGCGGAGTTAGGTTAGTGGGTCCATGTAACAGGTGTTTTTTCCCCTGTAGCAGTGTCTTGAATGTGGAACTTCCTACACCAGAGATTATACTGGTCCCATCTCTTCTAAACTTCTGGCAGGCATCCCAAACAGTGGCATTAAATGTTGGACCACTACACTACACTAGGTATTTCTTTTTGTAGCCTTCTAAAATGAAAAGCTTAAGTAGATTTGGTTGGGGAGAACTCTCCCATGATTCAAGTGTTGACAGAAATCTAAAGTTAGAAGATAATATAATGCAGTATTCCCTTCTACCTCATAATTCACCTTTACCCAGAACTTCTATGCAGGCCCATGCCCAAGTTTCTTGCCATCTTCCTCCCCTTGGTGTGTGTTTGTGCCTTCAAGTCACCTGTCAACTTATGGTGACCCCATGAATTTCATAGGGTTTTCTTAGGCAAAGAATACTCAAAGGTGGTTTTACCAATTCCTTCCTCTAAAATATAGCCTATAGCACCTAGTATTCATTGGCAATCTCCCATCCAAGTACTAACCAGGGCTGACTCTGCTTAGCTTCCAAGATCAGATGGGATCCTTTAGATTACTTTAGCCAGTACTAACACATGCATTGCAGATGGATAAACTCAATCAAGGAAGATACATTAAACTTGGAGGTCTCTTATTCATAGGGCCACCATAAGTTGAAGTCAACTTGAGAGTAGTTAACAACACCCAAGTTCTCTCCTGTTGTCCAAACCCTGGCCCTAATTTCAGCTCATCCAATACTCACCCTTCCCTTGCCTGCCCCACATCTTCCTCTATAGGGACTGCGAGGAGAGGACGGACCCCCAAACCCTTGAGCCGTTGCAACGTTTCCTTGATCTCTTCATGAGTTTCGCCAGCCACGAACTGCCCATACAGCGTAAGACGTAGGATTGAGCTCCATAATCGGTGGCCCAGAACCCGTCGGGAGATGGAGAGAAGCTTGGCAGGGCAGAGGGAAAATGCAATATGAGGGGGAAGGAAATCCCTTGTTCATCTATTACAGCAAACACACAAGAAGACAGAGGGATAAAGCCTAGAAAATTTTATTTTTTAGATTATAACTCCCAGAATCCCCCGGGCAGCATGGCCACTGTCCAAGGTGGCCAGAGGATTTTGGGAGCTGAAATCTGAAAAAATAATGGCCAAAATACATCAGCAGACATAACTACGATGATGGAGCTCCATTGTCATAGCTATGTCTGATGATGCCACTCACCAAAAAGCCTCTCTCTTAAACCAGGCAGCACACAACTGAAAGGTTTCTGAAGTGCTCCATATCGGGGATCTAGGTAATGATGACTGCAACACTTTTCCGTTTGCAGGGCATCTTGAGAACAGGCAGCTGGAGAGATCCCTTTGGGTCATGCTACAACTGCTTGTCTCGACACACTCCATGATCAGGAGACTACTAAAGACATTGTTTCCTAGCACTCCTTTCTGCAACACCTTGGAAACCCTTCAGTTTCAGCACTTCCTGTCTGAAAAAGTATACTTTTGGGGTCATGTTTGGCTATTAACAACCATAAATGTGAATCTTGAAAAGTTCCAAGATCATAAGTCCAGCTTATAATTGTGTGACTACAGAGGGCTCTTGGTATCTGCTGGGGTTTGGTTCCAGTACGACCCGTAGATACCAAAATCTGTGGTTGCTCAAATCCCATTAAATAAAGTCGTGTAGTAAAATGGTGTCACCTATATAAAATGGAACCAACAAGGATTACTTTTTGGAGATTATATATTTTTATTTTTATATGTTTTGGGAAAATTTTGCAGCTATGGATAGTTGAATCTGTGGATAAAGACACTGTGGATATGGAAGGCTGACTGTACTGAGCAGGATGGCAGCCAACATTTCCAGACTTTGAGAGAGAACCCTGTGTCACCTTCAAGGCTAAACAGATTGAGTTTGGCATGAGTTTCAAGACTAGAAAGACCTTATCTACCAATTGGGAACACACTTAATGCTTCTGATGCAAGTGTACTCTAGCCTACATAATGCCATAGTAATCATCTTTCAGTGACCATCTCCAAATAGCTCAAGGAAGGAAGGAAGGAAGGAAGGAAAGATTGATTGATTTTGTAATGATTTGGAACTGTTTATTGAAGATGGGGGAATAATGTTGCACTCACAGAGCATTCAAGTCAGTTTGCTTGACATGTCAGTTTGCTTTAAACATGTACATTATGACTGTGTGCTTCAATATTGTTCTTGTGTACCTTTCCAATTTATGACAATGCTAAGGCAACCCTATCATGGGGTTTTCTTGGCATGTTTCTTCAGAGGAGGTTTGCCATTGCTATCCTTTGAAGCCGGGAGAGTGTGACTTGCCCAAGGTCACCCAGTGGGTTTCCATTGCTGAGCAGGGATTCGAACCCTGGTCTCCAGAGTCATAGTCCAATGCTTAAACCATTACACCACACTAATTTGTGCTTCCATATGACATTCTACTTAGGGGGATATTGTTATGGATTACATCATCCCAGAAACATGACATCAGTAAGCATCCATATTAAAGAAATAACCATCTTTTGGTCTTCTTGATCCCAAGTCCCCTTTCTGGATAGGGTTAAGAGGCTGCCAATGACACAGCTTGGCCAGAAGATCCTTGTGAGAACACCACCAGGGAAGGACTTGGGCATGGAGCATGTCCCCAAATGCGACAGGGCAGGCATATTACTTTTCCAAGTAAATTAAATTATACACACCAGGGCACCCAGAACTGTTTTTAAAGTTTCAGTAGCTTAACATTTGGCAGGTAATTTGTTTTTAATTTTGCCTGCTTGCAGGTATCTCCAGGTGGAGAGCAAATGGCTTTTCCCATGCATTATCGTAAAACATCCACAAATACAAAGAGCCTGACAAGCACAACTTATAGTTAGAAGTACCCGCCATGTGGTCAGTATAGCTTACGTCTAAGTTAAGACACACACAATAGATGACAGGCAGACTTTATTATTCCTGAAAGGGCACAATGACAGCAGCTCTTTTAACATTTCTTAGTGTATAATAATTTGGCATAGTTCTGATTGATAGTTCTTAAGGAGACTGAAGAACATAGAACCTTGGTAAACCAATTTTATCAGATTAATTGGGGAGGGGTCTAATTTTGTTTTTTTGGGGGTGCCCCTGTTCTGGGGTCCATGACACATGTTACCATCTGAACACGACTGTCTCCAACAAGGCTACTACAGGTTGAGTCTCCCTTATCTGGAATTCCAAAATCCAAAATTGTCCACATAGGTGCCTGAGATAGTGACATCTTTGCTTTTTGATGGTACACAAACTTTGCTTCATGCACAAAATGATTAAAAATAATGTGTACAAAATTACCTTGAGGCTATCTGTAAAAGGTGTAAACGAAACATAAATGAATGTCATCTTTAGACTTGGGTCCCATCTCTGACTGATCTCATTATGTATATGCAAATATCCCAAAATCTGGAAAAAATAAATCCAAAATCCCAAACAATTCTGTTCCCAAGCATTTTGGATAAAGCAGACTCAACCTGTAGATCAAGAGTCTAAAATTGTATAAGTAAACATTGCAGCATTCCCCAACAGATCACTATGGAGCACCCCTTTGGTTACTGGTCATGATGGGGAGAGGTTGGTTGGGTGGGTTATGGGTCAGGATTCAAAGGACTCCTTCTCTCACCATGGGTGCTCTCTGAATCAGCCTTGGGGAGGAGCAGAGCAGGAACACCAGCAGTCCACGGCTAAGCTCCCAGTTGCTCTTCAGGCGGAAAACTTTCCCATCATCCAAATTTAACGAAAGATGTGAAGGCGTGGGTGCCTTTGCAACAGCTTGGGGGGTTGTCCTGGGAAGAGAAGATTTCCAGGCGGTAGACCGGGGTCCCCAGAGGGCTATTGCCCAACGATGCAACAAGTGAGGCCCCTGCTTCAGCATGCTGCCCGCTCTGCCTGAGTATCACACCATGCCACGTCTGAGAATGCCACATCTGGTGCCTATCTCACAGTGTTTGGTGTGGAGGCATCCAGGAAACACAGAGAGGGTGAGGGATGAGTCCAGCACCAACCCATCAAGGTGCTGCCTCAGCAGATTTGGGGGCTGGTGAGGGAGGAAGGAGCTTGATATAGCAGAAAAACTGCTGAGAAGAAGTCACTTATTAACAATGGGACTTCAGGCTCTTCCATCTTTTTGCTTTACCCCATAAAACTCAATTTTCCTTAAAGAATACTCTTTAAACCAGGGGTAGGCAACCTTTTTGAGCCGGGGGCCGGGTTGCTGTCCCTCAGACAATTGGGGGGCCGAAGCACAAAAAATAAATAAATATTTATATATATATATATATATATATATATATATATATATATATATATATATGCATGCACACTCTCTCAGCCCCAGAAAAGCCATGGCAAAACCTCTGCGGAGATTTTGCCAAGAAAAACCCAAGAACAAGTAATAACAACAATAATCAATATCATCATGGCGGGGGGCAGCGGCGGCAGGGGGTGGCGGGGGCAGGACCAGCCTGGGGCAGGTCCAAAGACCTCGGGGGGCCGCATCCAGCCCCCAGGTCTTAGGTTGCCTACCCCTTTAAACCAAAGATACACACTCTGGACTCTTGGTTCTCATGGATCCTCTCTGCAGTGTCTTAGCTACCAGATTCAGCTTGGATTCTTGTTCACTTGTTCTCTTTGCACTATCAAAGGACACATCCAGACTGATTAAAAAGACCAAATATTCCCAGATTTTGTTCCTGTTCTTTCCGATTTGATTTTAGATATCCATACAGGTTTTGTTCATCCCAAGCTCCTGGTATGATAAAATACTTTTTCTACCAGCTCCTCAGATCGGTTTATTTTAACCTGGTATGCGATCAGAAAGAACAATATTAAAATTTGAGACTTTTCAATCAGTTTGGATGCACTCTTAGTTTTTGCACACTATATATTTTCTATACATTAAAACTTTGATTCCCAGATCTCACAACATGCACCTTCTTCAGGGCTAGAGGAAGGAATCTCAGGGCAAGAGCACTGCCTTTATTCTTCTTTGCTAGATTAATATATTAATTCATTTTTAGTTAAATGATGGGCTCAGAGTATGTTGATAATGTATCATAGTTAATGACACCACCAGAGTCCATTCTTTTGTCTCAGAGTTTGGTTTTGAAATCTCAGGGATGGTTCTCACCTGAAAACCTTAGTGAGAACTCTTTGCAATACATGATCAGTATTAATCCCATTTCTCTTTCCCCCATTCCTTCATACTTATCATACCTTTAAAGTAATTAAGGTGCCTTCCAATTCAGAATAAAACCAAAACAATTTATTACCCACTTTTACACCTCAAAACATGCTACCAGTGCAAAGAAAGAGCAGGGAGAGCTATCATAGTTTATTGGTTTGACTACATTGGACTACAATTATGAAGACCAGTGTTCAAATCCCACCGTGGCCATGGAAATCCACTGGGTTATCTTGAGCAAGTCACATATTCTCAGCCTCAGGGAAAGTCAAAGCCAAATCCCCTGTGAACAAATCTTGCCAAGAAAATCCCATAATAGGTTCACTTTAGGGTCACCCTAAGTCTGAAACAACTTGAAGGCACACAATAATCATCACAAGGGGGTTGCTTTTGCCTTTCTCTGAGGCTGAAAGACCATGACTTGCCCAAGGTCACCCAGTAGGTTTCGCTGGGCAAGCAGAGACACAAACCCTGGTTGCCAGTCATAGCCCAATGTTCAAACCACTATACCACACTGGCTCTATTCCATTTATTTGTTGTTTCTTGTTAACTGCCTTCGCATAAATCTCGACTCATGGTATCCCATTTATACCTCCTCCCATTTGGAAAAGAGATAAAGGTTTGTACCCATTTGTCTAGCACAATTATATAACCAGCTGCAGTACTAACCTGTCCAGAATGAACTGCCCAAATGCTATTAAAGTGCTGGTAGGGATAAGAGGAGCTTAAATTGGTGAGAGCACTGGTTGCTAGTTGAGTCAGTTGTGTTGAAACCATCATCCCCAGCCAGCATGGCCAGTGGAGAAAGTTGTGCCAGATTTTTGCTATGACCTGTTTGATGCATGAATAGTTATGTGAAGTTAATAAATTAGCTCTGCTCCATTAAAAAGCGATCGGCTGTCTCTCTTGTAAAGACTCAAGAATTGAGGAGTTTGCCCTCAGAACCAAAGTCCTCTGGTTAGTGAAATGCTGAATTTCATTCCCTTCATGTGAAGCTGTCTGGTCCAGTTTTTGCCTGTTAATTAAAACAAAGCATGGTACTGCACCCAACCCTGATGTGTACACAAGTTTGGCCAAGCAGGGAGTGAAGGCTTTCAATTCCTAACACTAACAATAGTAAAGAGATGAGTTAAGTGCAGAATAGACTGATGGTTCAGAGAAGGGGCCACCACAAAATTCCCTCTCCTTCACCCCATAGTAGCACTCTGATAACTAGAGCTTGGTAGCCACAGTCATCCATCTTTGGTCAATGCTGAGGCCTGACCATGTGCTTGCCTTCTCTTGCTGTGGCACATTGTCAGGTCCGCCCCAAGATGTTTTGCTGCTTGAGATTTTAAAATAGAGTAATTCTGTGGCCTTTCCCATGCTATATATAAACCTTAGCTAGTTTGGCAGTTGAATCTTTCTTCACAAAAGGTGATGGGGAAAGCACCCTCCACCTCACTTGAAAGTAAAGGCTAGCTTGAGGGAGTGGGTACACAGCAGGCTGTGCCTCACACAATCTTCCTGTTGTTCCCCCTCCCCAACATCTGCTTCCTGAGATTGACTCCCCCTTCTGTTGCATAGTAGGGTCTACCCTGCCCTGTCATGCAGGGTAGAAAAACCCTACAGAAAGGAAGCAGGCTGGAGCTGGGAAGTAGAAATTGAAGTATCCCTAAAATGCACCTAGGGCCAAGTGTTTAGCAGCTGCTGACATATGGTGGATAAGTGGTGGTGGTGGTGGGGGGAGTTGAGTGACCTCCTGAGAATGGCACTGGCTTATTATTGCATCTCACATCTATCAACAATTTATTTGCAAGAGCAGATTTGTTTTCTACTAACGAACAAGTGCTGCAGTAAGAAAACAACCTAAAACCCTGATACTCTTCAGCTGGTTTTGCTGAAGATTGCTATGGGTGTGGCAGTAACATTCCAACCAACTTTGCTGTGAGGGAAATCCTGTTCATGTAGGCCAAAAAGACCATTATGTGGAAAAGAACACCATATTTAAGGATCTTGAAGAAGCTATGACACTCAGTTATGGGCTAAAGAATATCAGTGGTGTTCACTGGATAAACTTTTTGGACCTATTTTAAAGAACTGGATAAGGTTACATGGACATTTCAGAATGAACACCTCAAATGATTTATCATTCCCGAACACCAGGGTTCCTTCTCTTCCCACTTCCCTCTACTTGCAGCCTCCATCCTAGGAGCTGATGGTAAAACAGCTGATGACTAGGATGCAATAAGCCTATGTGTCACAGGCAGGCAACACCTTCCCTGACACCCTTTTCCCCAAGCCTCTCGAGCTTTTAAAAACACCACATTCAGTCTCCTTTTGAATAAATTCTTTATTTGAGGTGTTTGAAACATGGACATTAGAATAAGATAAGTTCTGTGGTAGCAATGAGAATCAGTAGTTACTTTGCCGTTCTTGCTGCCGATAGCCTCCACGCCGCAGGTACCCCCCTTCGTTTTTGCGGTAGCCATCCTTCTGGTCTATACAGCAAGAGAGAGGAGATTATGAGGCTCAAGACCATGGGGCCAAAATGTGCTCAGCAAAGTACACCAGAAATGCAGTTTGTTGGGTAGATTATGGCAAAATGAGATAGGGACACACAAACAAAAGTAAACAGTGATTGAGTGAACAGTGAAGTGCCTGTTGGAATAGATCATACTTTTGTGTGAATCTACACATTTGAGAAATTTGGGACAGGAATGGGGACTATTGTCTAATGTTTGGGTCTTATATGGAGGGGGAAATATTTGAACTAAAGGAGATCTTAATCCTGCAAATGAAATGAGGAACGCAGATTTCAATTCCTGACAACTGAAAGCATCATCTGATTAGTGGAAATTGCTCAAAAGATTTTCACATTTTTCTCCAGTCACAAGTAGAACTTTCATTTTAACAGAAAGGAAAGCTTATGGAATTACCATGCAAGCATCAGCCACACTTGCCTCTCTTCAATTCTGCCTATATATTCCAAGTGGCCAATAACAGATAGAAGAGTACAAAAGGGAGAAAAGAATTGTTATCAAACAATTTGGAACTCTACTCACCTCGGAAGTAGCCTCCATAGGTGCCTTGTTTCTGGTCAAAGACCCTCTCATTGTTCTCCACAAGGCTGCCCAGCTTCTCAGCCAACTGCAGTGCCAGGTTCTGTTGGGCAGTGGGCTCTGTCCGATGCATCACAACTGTCTGGGTTGGCTGGTCTAAAGAGGCCTGGGGAGGGGAGATTTGGAAAACTCAGAGAAACCCTGCACAGGCGAATCAGCTATGCATGTTTCAAAATGCCTAAAAGAAAGAAAAAACCCTTTTGTATTCACAAACTTAGATTTCTAGCTTTTCCATGGACTGTTTGCTTTGCTGAGGCTGCTAGAAAAACAACAATGATGAACACTTTTATTTTTTAATTGAAAGACCAACCCATTTTCTCTTGTCTTTCCACCTCCTTATAAATGCCAACCTCCCCATCTCTGTATCTTCACTAACCAGCACCATGTCTTATACAAAAGGGCTTCATACCATCAGCTCTTCATTGATGATCATCTTGCTAATGATACTGTGCACTGTGGGTAGGTCCAACTCAAACATATCAGACAGGATCTCCATACTGGGAAAAAAGAGACAAGATTTTTTGGGGAGGGGAGGAGAAAATAAGGAACCGAAAAGGTGCAATTCAAGCATCATGGACTGGCAGATCAGCAACTACTATGCAAAAAATGCACTAGGGAAATGGTCGTCCAAGAAGGGATTTGCACTAAGATACCAGAGTGAAAGTGCACTGATCACAACAAATAGATTTGTTGAATAAAACATCCACGCCAGTTGATTGTAGATGAGATGCCGAAACAACTGGCTCACCTTCTCTTAGGCACTTGTAGCCACTGATCATCCATAAAACAGACAAATTCTCATACTCCCAAGGTCAGTCTACTGAAAGAACCATCAGAATTAAAAGACCAGTCTGCTTATCTCAGTCTCTGCATACCTGATGGAGTCGTAGACACTGCTGTAAGTGAAGAGATAGGTTCGGAGAGACTCCTCCTGGATCTTTCTATTAGGAGAAAACAAGGGATGGATTTAAAGGCTCAGAGAGCCACAAGAGTTAGGTGCAGGGCTTTTCTGAATGGCCCAGATTAGCCCTCTTATTCTTCCACAACCCAAATTCCTTGCCAACCAATGGCACACAAACACTTCTGAGACACACATTCCACATCTCCTCCAGAAAAGACAAACCTGAGCTAGATGGACCATACGAAGGAAGATTCCTATGTTCACAAGTACCACTCATATCTCCTTTCCCCATAAATTCATTTTTGACCATTTAGCTCCAGCTCCATGTTTAATGAATAGGATTTGAAGAACTCCTACTTCCTATGCCACATTCTCTCCCCAACCATTCTCCCCTGCAACAGTATCCCTACAACTGACCGGACGAGCATGCCGCGCACTTTGTCAGCCTCAGGGAACAAGTCCCAAACTTTCCCATTCATTTTCTCATTGACAATGAAACGGTGACATGTCTTCCAGTCGCCCATCTTCATAGCCTTGGAAGCTGCTACCACATGTTCCCGCATGGACTCTGGGGGGCCTAAAGTAAGGAGAATGGGGAGAGAAGATGTCAAATGCGAGAAGATGCTCTTAATCTTAATGAAAAAAGAAGACAGAGAATTAAACATCCCTTAAACGTTCACTCACATGTGCAGAAAAAGCCCAGAGCACTGAATATTCATATATCATAAAAAATAAAATTCATGTCTACCCAAAGAAGGGAGTGCTAGAAGTGTTTGGAATTAGGGCTTGTTACCTGGTTAGGAAAAACATTGATGTTTAATATGCTAAGAGATTATCTATAGAAGCCCAATAATCCTAGAAACTTCAGACATCAGCGAAATATCTCAGTGGGATTTCTGCTGTTTAGGAGGTGGGGTTTCAGTGCCCTATAGAGGTGTCTGCTCTTCCCACAACTTGCAGAATTATGCAAATGAACAAAGTGGCTTAAGATGCATAATACAAACTATGAAGCAAGACTCTGAGAGCCAGCCAATAAATGCTCATGAAATGCTGTGAGGATGGACTATGGGGAGATAAATATAAAAACAAGAGGTTTATCTGTAAAAGAGTTTAGACAGGGCCAGTTAGGAAGAAGGGAATGATGGACATCTGCATAGGGATTTTTTTTGGGGGGGGGGGGTGAAAGGGAGTGAGAAAAGTGTTCTTTGTTTGAAAACTGAGGTATAACAGCTTAATGCCAGACATTTAATCTGTTACTACAAATCTTCACTGTCTTTATTTTCTACATCTCTATCTATCACACAGAACCCAACAATTGACACATTCACTTGACCAGAAAAGTGGTCACCTTGTAGCCCAGCCAAGCACCAAATCCAGAAAGGGATGTTAAGAATAAAAGGGCAAAGTGAATGACAAGACTCCTTGGGTGGAGTCAACTTGATCAGCGTTTCCATCACAGAAGCACGTTATAGAACTGAGGTGTTCTGTATGCAGAAATGCACCTGAGATGCTGTACAGAGGATATTATCTGCATCCAGAGGAAACGGGAGCTCCTAAAACCAAGCCTATGGCCACCCTGTCATTCTAGCTCTTGGCATAAATGAAATCAGCCTAATCAGGTCTCAAAAGGAACATGCCAGTACAGCAATCTTCCATAATATGGTACTTTCCAAACAAGTTGAAATGCAACCCCTATATCCCCAGCCAGTATGTGCAATACTGTCTGAATAGTTGTGGGTGGGAAATGGCTGGTGTATAGAGAATAGGCAGAACTGTAAGCCATGGATAAAATGAGCTAATTCCAGGACTGCTCACCAAGAAGAGGCTGGCGCTCGCCCACACGCAGCTGGTGGTGGAATTGCTTGCTAATCATGCGCCGACGGGCATCAAACTCATGGGCAGCCATGTAGGGGATCTCAAGCAGCATAGCTGACACCAAGTAGACACACTCTAGGAGCTCCAGGTTGATGTGCATGTGGAAGGGGACTTGACGGCGCTTCTCGATCTTCTCCTGCTCCTGGTTACGCTCCTGCATGCTGCGCATCAGCAGGCCCTGTCCCAGCAGTTCCTTGGCTCGCCCACTTGACTGGATGTCTAGCAGTGCATTGTGTGCATCCTTGATCATGCCCTGGCGGAAAGCACAGATCCCCAGCTGCACCATCGTCCGGTTATACAGGATCTGTGAAAAAGCCAAGAATTTTTAAGGGACTAGGGTCTAGTGACAACCCCACCACCACTAATGGACAATTTCCCTTCTGCCCTGGAAAGCTATAGTCAATATCCAGTAATCACTTCCACTCCAAATATGTGCTTCTTGTAACTGTTCCTGCATATGAGAGGTTGGAAGCGTTATTTTTTAAGATATGACTAATGTTTCAAATTTTCCAGCCAATATGGCCAAATTAACTGGGTTGTTCCGAGTGTTACAGTCCAGAACAAGCTCTGTTAGTAATAAAGATGGAAGAAATACACAGTTTTAATCTCCAGGGTCACAAGATTTATTTATTTATCTTGCTTGAGGCAAAAGAAAAGGTAATGTCCTTGCAATTCCACATACAGAAGGGAACTATCATACTGGTCTGTAAGTCAAAAAATTTATGCCACAAAATTAACCCCAAAATGCCTGGTTGACTTATTTACGGTTCAGTATGGTAATGTGATAGCTCTTTCCCCATGTGGTGGAGAGAAAAGTTTCTTTATCTTTTGAGCCAAGCAGAAAGAGTCTTGATTTATTGCTCTTAAACAAATAGCGAGTGAAGGCTGAAATGAAAGTTGAAAGCAAAAAGCCTCAATTAGTCTCTCTTGCCATGAGCACACATAAACACACTGATGTTTTACTTGAAGCATCCAAGTTTTACCCTCGACTTATCCATGGGTCATGGCAAAATCCATCATTTTCCCCCAAAACCTGCTCTCGACTTATATACGATACACTTGTTATTTGTCAAGTTGGCTTTGATTTATGGCAATTCTCTGAATGAGACCCCAAGAACCCTGCCATTAACAACCCTGTTTATATCTTGCAAACTCATGGGCCATGGCTTCTTTAATTAAGTCTATCTACCTGGAATATGGTCTGGAACTGGACTAGCAGATGGAATGTACTAGCAGCTTGACGGGACAGTGTCCTCCATAGCATCCGAGGGCTAAAAATTATCGTAGAAGGGGCAAGGAACGCACATCTCTGTCTTCCAAAAGAGAAGAGTTGTGAGGGGCTCAAGCGAAATAGGGAGGCTGCCATTTGTATCCCCCATTAACTACCATTTGGGCAATTTTCTCATTTTCCTAATAGAGGTCAGGGAGAACTCCAATAAGCTCTGTCTGTTAACACTATCTGACATCTTTTAATTTCCCACCCAGCTTTTTATACTGGCATTTTTCCCTCTCAGAAGGTAGCAACTGTGAGCATGTGGTCAGGTGGAGCAGAATGCTATGTGAAACTAGGAGAGAAAGCCTCAGATCAACCACAAAGGATAGTTGTCGCTGGCTGTGTTCCATTTCAAATCTTACACGACCATCATCCACACAGTCCATCTAAGGATTTCTTGATTCTAATAAGTCACATGGAGCCATGCATTTGCTGCTCTTGGGAGAACAGCTTTATTCTATTGTGCTTAAGCATCCCCAAAACCCCTTTTTGTTCCAGTTCCTGCTTTCTAACCTGCACTGGCGGGTCTGCATGCTGGATATTGTCCTGCAGGTGACTCATGAGCATTAGATCCCGGGCCTGGTACCAGCGGTCATGCAAGGCATGGTGGTAAATGTGGCAGAGGATGGCACAGGTACGAATTCGATCTGTCCGATCCTTGGCGTAGATAAATTTGCAGAGGCGCTCCATCAACACCGCTGAGTCTTCAGCTTCGTTCTCAGCTTGGTCTTGTTCTGACTGTGAGCAAGCAAGTAATGCAATGTAAAGAACCAAGAGGATGCTCCCCCTCCCCCTGTATGCAATTACAATTGGCCCTCTATATCTATGGATTCTGTGTCCATGGCTTCAATCATTCACAGCTTGAAAAAAAATTTTTTTTAATTTGAATTCCACAAAGCAACCCTTGTTTTTACCATTTTATGCAAGGGACACCATTTTAGTATGCCACTGTATTTAATGGGATATGAACATTCATGGATTTTGGTATCCATGGGAGGCCTGGAACCAAAACCCCAACGGATACCAAGGGCCCATTGTTTTTATCCAAATGTATGCTCCTCAGTCCAGTACCTGCTCAATATATCAGACTGAAGTCTCATCACTCCAAGTTGCACTGGCATAGGAGGATGATGGTGTAATGCAACACACAGGAGAATGCTAGATATGGGAGGTCAGGTTTAGTACATCAGCAGTTCTCAAATGTTTGCTGTGTTTTTCTGCTAATACAATACTAAGGCAATGTCTACAATACAAACTAATCAAATGCAGATCTGCTTAACCATCCAGACACCACAAACCGAGATCTGCTGAGAACTGTAATTCTTTGAGAATGGATTAAGACATACTTTGAAGGATCCCTGGCAACCTCACCTAACGAGTTACAGGGTCCTTTGAAAGAAGCCACAGCAGCAAAAGGCCAGTTTACATCTATACTGATAAATGAGAATGTGTGTCTGTATAAACATCTGCAGCCAAGATACATGCAACTTGACATGGATACTAAGGAGACCCGTAAGGTGTGCATTTTGGCATTGTTTTCAAAATGGATTTTAATTAGTGGAAACAACCTGAAGGCACACAACAACAAAAGTATGCATGTAGCTTGTATTACAGTCTTCAGTCACAGGGTGACAGACTTCTATAATAATGCTTAGAAACAAAGTTGTAGCCTGGTCTAGGATATTTAACACTTCAGAGGGCCTGTAGGCAGCTCACATATTTCTTCCCTCTACAGGACCCCCAAATTCTACTCAGTAGTACAGTATTATTTTGCATGCAAACAGATTCAATCCTTAACATCTACAGTCAGGATCACAAATTAAGCGACTAAAAAAACTTCAGGCTAAAGAACCTAGAGAGAACTAATGCCAGTAAGATTACACAAATATTGGGTTAGATGGATTAGATTAGATGGAGCCTGACTGATGAGAGTATTGATGAAGTCACACTCTCCACACAAGATCCACAGCTATAAATTACAGTCCACCTTCCTTATTGGCAGACTTGCTACCTGAGGATTTAACCATCTGCGGATGGCAAGTCCCTGTTTTGGTTAATGGAGGCGCATGCACACAACTATGCTAGTGAGGGAGCATGTGAAGATTTTTGAATCCATGGGGCATGGGGTCCAGAACGGATCCCCATGCGAATACGGAGGTCCAACTAAATAGTGTGAGAAAACACTATAATGGAAAATCTGACTCCTGCCAGAGATAGAGGTAAAGGAACTTCACTGTCCCAGAAGCTGATCTACCTTGCTATCGCCTGCTGGACCCTGCTGCCGTTGGTGAGCCTTGTAGTCAAATTTGTAATAGGTGTGGAGGATGCAGCGCAGGTAGATGCGGCATATCTCCTCTGTGGTCCCCTTGTCCTGAAGATATGTCTGGACACGTTCTATGATTTTACAGACGCGGGCCTCATCCTTTAGGTGGTCCACATACTCTGGTAGAAAGATAACATGCATTTACAGACATCCATACAAGCAGGGCTGGTGGTTTTCTCTCTGACAGGCACAATTCTGAGAAACTTCAGTTTTTGCTCTAGTCTTGGTGGTGATGGCAGGAAGCCAGGCAAACGTTTCTAGTCCTTATGAATGCAGAATTAAAGCATGAAAACATGCAGTCCACTAACAGATGCAGCTTTCACCCAATCTCAATATCCTTCACTTAACAACCCATTTTCCTGTGATATATCCACACTCACCTTGCGAATGGGGGTCTGTGTTCTGCATGATCTTTGTGAATTCCTCATCCATTCGCTCCACCAGAGTTAGAATGCAGCCTCGTACACGATACGGCTGGACATGTGAACACATAAATGTATGAACAGGGTCAAAATCTTTAGCCACAGACCAGTTTCACTTAACCTGCTGCCATTTAGGTATACTGTAATACAACTTCCATCACTCACAATACTGGCTATAGATACTGGGAACTGCAGTCCAACAAATCTGAGAAATGGCAGACTGAGGAAAAACAGCACAGGTGCTCAGCCTATAACATCCTGTCCTACCCTGTGTCTAGGAGGCCTGAAGATGGGGAGCAAGAGCAGATGCCTGCCTAGCAATACTCACCTGTTCACTATTGGACAAGTTCTCTGAGTCTTCTGCAATGTTCTCACCAATGAAAATGTTGGGTTGAGCAAAGAGGATGTCCAGTAGCTCATCAATACAATCCAGGCATTTCTGCCACATCTCCGGCTGTATGTGAAGGCAGAAGAATGGTAAACAGACAATAACTAATGTCCCAGGTATTCTGGGAAGGGAATGATTTGACCTCCCAAGTTATACAGGAGGGGTAGGGAATCCTTGGTCCTCTAGATGATTTGACCTGGAATTCCCATAATCCCTATTGAACAGAGGAATTTTAGGAATTGTAATTTTAAAAAAGACTAGAGAGCCAAAGATCATTCCTGCCTTACAGCCAACACAGAAAAGAGAGAACTTTGTGCTGTGCTGAAAGACAGCCCCCCCCCCCCCCCGGAAAAAATGTTTCTTTCCTCCTAGTTCCTTACCTTCATATATGTAGCCAAGTTGGGGTTGTAATCATACAATGAAGCAACAATGTTGAATTTGATTTTCACATCAATAGCAACACCCAGGTTATTTTCTGCTGCAATTCCAACCAAGAGCTGCAAAAGATCAATCTGTGCTGCTCTAAGAAAAGAAGAATGAAGAAGAGTGTGACAATGTATTGGTAGGATCAGAGGTGCTTTATGCACATTCTTTGCAGACTGTGCACTGCCCTGTACTGAACTCTCTTAAAACCATGTGGAAATTACTTTAACTTCCTGTGGAATTAACTAGCAACAGAAAGATCTGAAACCCTGTGCGAGACATCATGAGATGGTCTGATAAAAGGTAAGGTACCAGGTGATGGGAATGAACTCTCCACAAGAGTTTGTGGAGAGCTGCTGCCAGTCAGATGTGAAAGTGCTGGACCAGACAAATAATCTGACCAGGCATAAAGCTGGTATCTATGTTTTATGTTGCCAAAGCTAAGTAAGAATTGCCTGTATACTCATTTATGGCTGTGAGTTTTACAGGAATTAAGGTGGGGTACAAAATAATTTAAATAAAATGTGCTTAGAAAGCCTATTACTCTTGTGCCCGCTGATTCTTTTCTTTTGCCCCTAGTGTCTGTGTGGTGCCCACAATACCATAAAGAAGGGCAACGCCAGTCTTAAACCCAAAAGAACATCTGTAAATAATTTTCTGTAGCACTTTGTGAGATTTGCTTTTTTAAATGGCAGTACAGTTGCACAAAAAAATCAACAAGCAAGTTGCAATTCTGTGAAGGTAAATGCTTCAATGCTTACCCTTCCTTACCACATAAAATGCATTCTTGCAGGACTTACCTATCAGTGCCTTTCTTCCCACGAGCCTGCAGGATCTCATTGAGTTTCTTCACAACTACAGCATGGTTGATCTCTGTGCCTTTAGCAAACATCTTAGGCTTCTCCTGTAGAAGGCAAAGCTAGATAGGCTCAAACCATACTTGAGGAAGGGAGAGCAGAAAAAGGGTGCTGATATCTTCCTGTTCATTCCATTCTGATTGCCAGGGCAAAGGGTAAAAACACGGCCTCACCTTGACCAGTGGGACACCACCTTTGACTTTCTCCCACTCTCCACCCTCATTGTCATCCTCATCATCTTCATATTTCTTGGATTTGCGGTCTTGCTTTTTCTTTGCCTTCTCTTCCCTCTTCTTCTCCAAAACCTTCTTGTCCTCTTCGGTACCAGTTCTAGTTAAGAAGGAATACACAGATTGATCTTTTTTCACTCTAAGAATCTAAAGCTCTGAGCTGCTGAAATTACTCAAGCAAAGTAACCTTAATTGCTATTCAAAACCTGCATTTGTTAAATGCAGAATTACAAAATCCAATTATTTGAATCAGACCTATCAAATTCAAACTACCCAATGCAGAAACTTTTACGTCCAACTAAAATCCCCTCAATATCTATTTAATGTGGGATGGACAAAGTCTTCCAGGCTGTGCTTTTACTAGCCAAGGAAAGAATCTCCTAAAAGTATTAAGAAGTGAAATCTGTCTTTTGACAAAACATTGCAGGGAGGCTCTGCAAGGTTTTAACATAAAGAAATTGTATGTCTGGAGACTTCTGAAAGTCTGTTCATTTGTTTTGCATTTTTGGGAGCTCATATGATCCCCAGGGGTCTCCAGGATAGACCCAAATGTCTTCAGAGGAATTGGTTTTCTAATATAGAATAAAATCCCCAGACCAGATAATGCCCCAAGCGGAGCCAGAGGTGAGATGTTACATCAGTCATCTGCTTAAAAAATCATCAGCCAGGTAAGAATATCTATTACACTTTTGATCCCATATTCTCATTAGTTTATTAGTTTAGTTTATTGAATAGCCCAAAGGCCGTCATATTCTCATTAGTGCCTAGGCTTCAAAACATCCATCATTTTGATGGTCAGTTAACACAATATAGTTCACTAACATAGCAATATCATAGACTGAATGTCACAACTAGTTGCAGAAATGATCAAAATACTATCTGAAATTATCAAAATGATCAACTAGCTCTTTTGATAATACAACACCAGAAAGAAAAAAAAAGCTTGGTAATACTTCTTTTTTTGAACTAAAGAAGGCCCTGGGAGGCTCTAGGAGTTATAGTCCCAAAAAAGTAGTTTACCCAGTCTGATTTTAGGAAAAGCACAGCTTTCATAAACAGTTTATTTAAAGTAATTGTTTGTGATATTCAATCAGTATTTACCTACATAATCTAATGGATATAGGAAATAGGTTAAGAATAGGTTAATATATAAGCAAGTATTTATTTCATATTGATTTAATTGTTAGGAATAATGTTATATTTTACATGCTCTTGTTTAAACATGGATAAATAAGCTGAAAAAACATGGAATAAATGAAGTAAAAATAGACAAAGATTGTAATTAAAGAAAGGAATAAAAGGTAAATAATAGAATCATTTCTCAAGGGGTATAGGAAGTCAAATGTTGTAAGTAAGAGGTTTGACACACACTATTTATTTTTATATCTTAATTTTTTGTATAATGTTGAAGATTCTCTGTATCCAGTTGAAACTTTATCTATTTATCAAAAATATTTTAAAAAATAAAATTGATTGTCCTTCCAGCCCAAGCACTGATGATCACTGATACTGACAGAGATGAAAGGTACCACATCAACATTTCTCACCCTGTTCAACAGAGGCTGCTTCCCCCCCCCCCCCCCCCGGCTTACTTTTTAAGGAACTTAGAAGCCAGAGAAGTGTATTTTCCCTCATCTTCATCTGACTCAGAGTCTGACTCTGAATCTGATGAGCCCCAGTCTTCATCATCATCAGAATCCTCCTCATCCTCATCTTCATCCTGTCAGGGACAAAGAAAAAATTATACAACAGCAAGCTACATGACAAGAAATTTTCATACCCAAATGCAGTTGGGGAAAATCTTAAGATACTAAATGCCACAGAACCATCACAATTCACTTTTTCTAACCTACGTTTCATGGGAAATCTGTTCTTATAGACAATGATTTTGAAAGATTTTGCAAATTCTCAGTTCTTAAACAAAATCATTTAGTTGTAATGTCTCTCTCAATTCCTCAGTTGACCCCATGAACTGTCTGACACTCAGATCTATCTAAAACAGGGACCGGCAACCTACGGCCCGGGGGGCGGTTAAGGCCCCGGGCCCCGTACTTACCGGCCCAGGCTGGAGGTTGCCGCCGTCGCCGTTGCCGCGCGCCGCTGCCGCCGAAGCGCATTTTCGGCCGCGCTTGCAGCAATCGCCATTTTGGAAGTCAAAATGGCGGTCGCGACGCATTTGCGCATGCACAGTACTCTTGCGCATGCGCAAACGCGCCGTGGCCGCCATTTTGACTTCTAAAATGGCGGCCGCGGCATGCGCCGTGGCGGCTGGAGCCGCGCGCGCTACGACGGCGGTCACGGCTGTGGCGGCCGCACGCGCGCAAGGCTCGCGCATGGAGGAGGAGGGTGCGCGCGCGCGAGAGAGAGAGAGAGAGCCGCCACTCCCCCCCCCCCTCGGCCCAGCCGGGACCTGGGCGACGGAAAACTGGCCCAGGTCCGAAAAAGGTTGCCTGTCGCTGATCTAGAAGATACTTAAAGGAAAGCCAAAACTAAGAAAAAGGGGACATCTCACTTCCTAGAATTCTCACCTCCATCTTTTTGAGGAACTTGGCACGCCCTTCACCTACTCCTTCCTTCTTCTTCAGGAAAGCTGCTGCACTCATTCCTTCATCATCATCTTCACCTGAAGAGGATGATCCTGAATCCAGGAAGTCAGGGTGGGGTGAAGAAAAAAGTCATTGAGAGAGTGGATTTTACACACCAGAATGTCTGCCTAGTAAGGAAAGCCTTCATCATCTCTAGCTGGTCTTGCATCATCACTCACCCTCTGAATCATCACTTTTCTTGTCCTCATCTTCATCAGCTGACTGTTCAGGGTTCTGGGAAGGGAGAGAAACTATGGATGTGATACACACTAAATGTTACTGTTTATTAATGGGATTAGTCAAGAAGACAGTTAAAAAAAGTGCAGCTAGTGCAAAATGTGATGACTGAATTGCATTCTAGTGTCCTTTCTTGACATTGGCCATCTTCATTTTTAAGATGGTTTTAATATTTTGAACTACCTGCCTGAGAATCCTTGTGGCCAAAATGTAACTTAGAAATGGTTTCATAAACAAATAACACAACTGCAGACTTTGCAAATTTTTCACAAGCTCATTTTTTCAAAACCTCCCTCTGGTTCTAACTCTCAGCTTTAACACAATGGGTAAAGTCACTTAACTATCATTCCTTCCTAAGGACTCATTCATCTGCTCATGTGGAAGATAATGCTTCCTCAATGCCTTCTACACCATGATATGTCAAATACCTGGCGGTAAGCTGTGAGTTGGGTCTCATAATCCCGGTTGTACTTTCGGATCTTCTGACGGAGAGTGCTCAGTGCTTTGGCATTGTTTTTATTCATTTTCTTCTTGCCTTCTTTGTCCTCCCATAGCTATAAAAAGGCAGAAGTGAAGAGAAACAGGATTACAGACAGTGCATGGCCACCTCTTCCACAAATCAAAATCTCTGTCTTGCTGTGAGGTGAAATAAGTGTGGTCTATGGACTTCTAAGCCTGATTTACTCCCCACATCTTCCAACAATTCAAGGACTCCCAGATCTTCCTAGATTAATTTTCTGAGAGAAAAATTACCCTCCAAAATTGCTAGGAGTGGCATTATGTCTCAAATGTCAGAAGTTACAAAAACAAACAAACAAAAAATGCCTAGGAACTGAAGTGACTTGCTGCCATTCTGGAGTCAGTAAAATCACCCAAATTATGAGTGCTATGCTGTTAAAACAGTGACAAAAGTTTCAGTTGAATACATTTTGTATATGTTAGAAACTATAAATCCTGTAGCTGCCACTTCCACCATCAAATACCTCATTGAGGTAATCCTCCAGGTCTGCCAGGATGCGAATGTAGAAGCGAGGCACCCCCTCCTTGTCAACAATGCTCTTGGCTTTCCCATAAGCCTTGCCCAGCAATTCAAACTCCTCCAGACATTTGGTGACATCCCGAATCTTCATGGCATTTCGAATTGTTTTGATCAAGTTGGTAAGCTCCTCAAATCTGGCAAAAGGGAAAAAGGAGAAGGAAGGTTAAATCTCAGGGTGGGAAAAGAGTACATTTAGGACAGTCAAAAGCAAACGCAGCAGCAGTTCCTTTTTGCAAACAATCCAAAGGAAAGCAGACATCAAAATGCTGCTTCACAAGATGGGACATTTTCCAAATATCCCAACTGCTTGCCCCAGTCCTCTGGTAACCAGAAGTGTCCTCCCTCATCAAGGTAACCAATCATCACCTTTTGTCCTTTGCACTGCGCACAATTCTCTTTGTATCTTCTTCATCTTCACTCAACAGCAGAGGCCTACAAGAAAACAAAAGCAAAAGAGATGAAGAATTCCTGCAATCCTTATAATCAGTGATTAGGGTACCATTGGCTAACATGGTGACTGTTTTCTAGATGTTTTAGTCTAAGCTCCCATTATCCACAACCGCTAGCTGTGCAGTTTAGCAGGGATGAAAACTGCTATCCAAAACATTCCTGTCTTACTTCCCAAAACATGACCTACTTGTCAGAGACAATATATGCATTAGAGCGCAATAATACTTGTAGTGGAGGAGAGCTTGTTTGTGAAGTGAGGAGACAAAATGGGAAGAGGGTCTACAGAGCTCCTCAGTTCTTATTCCTACTGCTGCTTAATGTACCTGGCCAAGTGTATGACAGGGTTGGGAAGCCCATGACCTATCAATGTTATTGAATTTTAATTTCTTACCTAAAGGTAAGAAATTACAGGAACAGTAGTTCATTAAAATCTGGAAGATCACAGGTTTCCCTGTTTTGGTCTATGGCATTCAAATAGAGCATATTCTTTTTCCTAGAGAATTCATGGATGAGAGTGGAAGTCAACAAAGGAAGGGAAAGTTTCTTTTGTTGATTCCCACCTTTGCCTGCTTCTGCAGACTAGTAGAAGAGGAAAAAGAACAAACATGGCACAGTGAATGTGATTCTATATTACTGTTGTAGAAGAAGTGGACCTGAATAAGGAAGAAGAAAAAGACACTTGCCAAATAGAAGCAAACACCACGTGGAGCACTGAGCACAGCAAAACCTAGGGTTCTGAGACTGGTATGGTGTGGGGACTCTAGACAAAACTAAGGAGCAAAAATGATAGGTTGTGGTCTTCAATTCCATTTCTGACTTTTAAATCTGAAGTGATACAGTACACTTCCCTTCTATCAATACCACCCCTTCTTACTGCCTGGATCTAGTCACTTCCTAGGAATCTCTGATCTTTCTTTTCTCTCTAAATCCTCCCTGTCCTAGACCATACTTACTGTTTCCCATAATTGCCTCCAACAGGTTTGGCTACTAGCTCATCCCCTGAGAGTGATGATTCTGACTCACTGTCTGAGCCAGTGGTAAAGAAACGCGACATAGTAGAAGTGACTCCGATTGGTTACTCCTGATCCTGGATGGCAAAAATTAAAAAACAACACCATTCTTCAGTAAGGTGGATGGTTGTTTCAAATAGAACAAAAAACTGGAAAGCACATATTCACAGCAGAGGACTAAAAGGAGACAAAGGGCCTTTGCAGACTGCTAAAAATAGTGCAAATTGAGTCCACTTTAACTCCCCTGGCTCAGTGCTAGGGAATCATGGGAATTGTATGTTTTCTGAGACTTTGAGCCTTCTCTGTCAGAGAACTCTGGTGCCACAATAAACTACAGTTCCCATGATTCCCTAGCACGGAGTCTGGGAAGTTAAAGTGGAATCAATTTGCACTATTTCTGGCAGTCTGCAAAGGCCCAAAGTCCCACATGCTGTGTGAGGTCCAAAACCTTTTATTTCTTAAAAAGCCCAACACATTTCAGCCTTGTCACCAATTGGCCCTCTTCAGGTAAAATAAATGAAATTACATTTATTATAGTTGTGGTTTTGGGACAACACATAAACCACCTCTATAGTTTCTTGAAAATAAAATAATATCTATTGTCCATTTTTATTATATACATACCTATTGCCATTTTTGGAGTTGCAGTCTGCATTCTCAATCAAAGTGGACTCTCCGAGTGTTAGGAGGGAGGAACTAAAACTACCAATGGGTTCATATTTATAGATTTTTTTTGAAATGGCTTCATCAGAGAGAACCAATGAGAAGATGTATGGTGCACTATGTCCCTAAAGTTACACAGCTATGTTCTATCTAGTTGATGAAACAAGTTGAGATTTTTTTAAGCCATTTATTCCACAATTTTTATATTAAACATTTTATTTCCAAATCTTAATTCAAGCCCCCTGGTGCTAAAGTTTTAAGTTTCAAAATCCACTCTACATCTTTCATCTGTAAACCGTTCTTATTTATTGTTGATCATCTCCAGTAAAAGGTAAAGGTTGTCCCTTCACAAGGTTGTCAAAGTTGAGTCCAACTGTAGGGGATGGGACTCATCTCCATTATTAAGCAGAAGAGCCAGCGTTGTCAAAGATAATTCTGTGATCATGTGGCTAGCACGATTGCATAGAACGCTATTTACCTTCCCACCGAAGTGGCATTTATTTATCTACTTGCACATTTACATGCTTTCAAACTGCTACGTTGGCAGAAGCTAGGACTAGGGATGGAAGCTCACCCCATCACGCGGCATCTGGGCCTCAGACTGCTATCATGAGAGTCTGTGTCTTAACAGCTGAGCCATGTCCCCTATAATCTCTAGTACCCAAAAAGCATGTCAATTGCTGAATGCTTCATTTGTTCAGAATGAGTAATCAGAGTTGCCCCTGTTCTTTTATTTCTCAATTTGGGCAGATGTTCCGATATTTTTTGTTGGCTAGATCTTTATGTCCTCCCCATATATTTAATTTTACAAGTACATAAATGGGACAGATTGTACCATTTTTGGTCTACAAAATTGTTGAATGCTTTAATTTTGATTGTGTATTTACAGCATGCTCAAGGCCCATATTGTGGGCACCTCCCCCAACACAGTTGTTGGATTTTCTATTAGAGACCCTAACACTTGCTCTAGCCCCCAAAACCTAGTGCTTGCTTCGTACTGTTTTCTTTCAAGCATTGCTATCGGCCTTAGGGGAAGGCAATGGCAAACCTCCACTGAACAAATCTTAGCCAAAAAAAACCATGATAGGGGCACCCTAGGGTTGCCATAACGAAGGGCCTTTATAGACTGCCAGAAATACTGCAGCTTGAGATCACTTTAACTGTCCTGGCTCAGTACTAGGGAATCATAGGAATTGTATTTTTTTTCTGGGACATTGAGCCTTCTCTGCCAGAGAGCTCTGGTGCCACAATAAACTACAGTTCCCATGATTCCCTAGCATTGAGCCTGGACAGTTAAAGTGGCCTCAAGCTGCATTCTACAGTACATTATTATATATTATAATATGCAACATTATACATTATAAATTATAATATATAGTAATATTATATATTATAATACTACATTATAGTTATGTAATAATAATTTAAAATAATATTATTTTTAATTTTTAATATTATAGTAATAGTAGTAGCAGTAGTAGTAGTAGCAAAAGTCGGAAAGTACTTGAAGGCACACAACAACAGCCTTTGTGGCTCAAGAGTGGGGTATAAATAGTCTAAATCAATATAAAATAAGATAATTTCCCGCTTCTCTCTCTCTCCAGACCCCATTCAGATGTGCTGACTACAACCCCCATCATCCCCATCCAGCTGGGGAAGGGACACTTCTTCCCACTGAAGGCTTTCCAATCAAAAACTCCTCAAGAAGGAGCCCAGCAGCCTCTCCTCTTCCTTCTAGTGCCGCCATTCGACCCCTAAATCCACACAAACCAACAATCTCACCTTTTTCCACGCGTTCAACTCAGCCAAGGCCTAAGTGAAGGAAGGAAGCCTTTCCCGCAGCCACTGCGCACGCGCAAAGCCAAAGCGAAAGGACGCTGACGCAAAAGCGGGCGCGCTCCTCATGACCACTTCCGGTCTCTTCGCTTCCGACATAGAGTTGCCCAGTGCTAGAGCGTCAGTGATTTTATATTTAAAACAACCCAACAACAACAACAAACCGGAAGTTCAGTTTGTATGTGTGTATGACTTCATGGCTCTTAAAAAAAAAAAAATCCTGGCAAAGGGCATGATGGGAGTTGTATGCCAAAAGAATATGAAGGCGTTGGCGTCATGAGAGAAACTGTTTAAATAAAAAAAAACGTCCGTTTTATTGCTCTGAATGATGAAACCTTGAGGGGTGCATCTCCCTTGTAGAAATAACGCAGTAAGACACTGCTTTAACGGCCGTCCTACGGTGTCCTGGGATTTGTAGCTTTCTGAGGCACCAGGGTTGGAGACCAGGGTTCGATTCCCGACTCGGCCACTGGGTCATCTTGGGCAAGTCACACTCTCTCAGCCTTAGAGGATGGCCCTCTGAAGAAACTTGCTAAGAGAACCCTGTGGGAGGGTTGCTTTAGGGTCGTCATAAGTCAGAAATGACTTGGCACACAATAACAACAATCCCCTATTAAAGGCCACCACTATAGCAAGAAGGCTCTATCACTTGTGGCACAGAAGGCTGAAAACCTTGTAAAACTGCAAATCCCAGGGTTCCATGTGATGGAGCTGCAAGTGGTGTCAAACAGCTTTATTAGGGAAGAATGTGTCAAGGAAGGCTTACTGTTGAATATAAAGAAAACAAAAATAATGACCATGGAGAACCTACAAATTTAACCTAGATAACGAGGAAATAGAAACAATAAAAGAATTCCCATACCTGGGATCAATCATCTATTCCAATCCTCTGCTCAGTGCAAGACCTGGCCAACAACAGCACTTCCTGACAGATTGCCATCCAACCTCAGAGTACATACCTCTAGAAAACGAGCTACTATCACTTCTGGCAATCTGCTGCACTACTGGAAAGCTCTTACTCTTAGGATACTGCTTTTAATATCTAAAATATTAAAATTGCTTCTTTGCCATTTCCACTCATCTCTTGTCAAGAGTCCTGAGTTCTTGACTCAGTGACTTCAAACAGCAAAACAAGTCCTCAAACGCAAGCTAACCAGTTTATATCATACTTGACTTCTTTGACATAGGCCAATAATTTGATGAGAGACAACCATTTTTCCAAAGGCTGGTTTATTGATTGTGTTTGAGACGGAAATGGATCAGTGTAAAACTATCCCCTTTCCTCCTTCCAGCGATGGATGCACATCTGACCCAAGTTACCTTCCATGATTCCTGTTAATGTCATCTATGCATATTATCTGCACTCACTTCCTCTTCTGTTTAAAAACATTAAAACATTTCTCCCTTGAAAATTATGTAACATGAACAGTCATTCAGCTGGGATTCAGCATGCTGTCTTACCTGTCAGAAAAACTCAGGGGAAAAAACTTTTTTGAATCCTCTTGCTAGTGTGGTCTACAACTCTTCAAGTTGTAGTCCAGTTCCCCTCACCCCAACTCTGTCCTGTGCAACATGAAAATATTATTCCTGTCCAGGATAAAGTCTCCTTCAGACTGGCCTATAGCCTCAGGAATTGGTTGGAGTTATAGCCTTACTTACTGGGTCCCCTACCCCAGATTCTTTGTGTCCCAGTACTTTTCTTGTGAATTTCCAGTATTAGCCACAACTTTGTAGATCCACTGCAGGATGTGGGGTTTTTTCTGTCCCAAGAATCCATATCCATTGTCTCAGTTCTTTGGTACTTCTGGATGGTTCCACTGATGATGTCTGGAATGGAGATGCAACCTTTGCTATGGAGGTTTTTCACAAATCTTTGTTCCATCATTAAATTTCTTGTTATCAGACTGAACATTTTTTCTTCCTTCCTTCCTTCCTTTTACACTTGTGGTGTTAAAGTGCTATTGCATTTTAGCACTATAACAATTTTAAAAACAATTGTGTACATGGCTCCTGAGGGATGAGTGTGAGGGGGAGGTACCGAGTCCATGGATGGATGTCAGTGAGATGAAAGAAGCCATACTCACATCACAGCTCGACCACACCTCAAGTTGGAGATAGAGTGGTTGAAATGAAATGGGCAGATTGGGGATAGTGCTAAATTCTGCTACAATTAGCAGCAAACCAGGGTCAAGATCCCAGTATATTTAGAACACAACTGGCTGCAGAAGCAGAAACAAGTATTACAAAGTGCGAAATCCTGAAACAGAAAGCCCTGACATTTACCAGAACTGTTGGGCAGTCTGGAGGAGCCATACATTAAAAGAAAATTACACCTTAAGATCAACGTCCAACAGTATTAACGCTAAAGTCTGAGCCCCAAACAGCTTCTTTTCCCCCTGCACAGCCAGAGGAGGGCATATGCAAAAAGTCTCATTCTCCTCTTTAGTACTGGATTGCTATACCACTCAGGAATGAAGCTCTTGTACATTGAGGCATCTATTGGTCCCTCCGGAAAGCAAGCTTCAGGGAAGACAGCAGAAATAGTCATGGACAGGGATGGCAATGACACCTGAAAGTGAGATGCCCAATGTGTCAGCTACACAAGACGCTCCCATGGCAAACTCTCGATGCTCCGGCTGGCTCTGCATTTAGGGAGAGAAGAGAGAACAGATGATTGTCCACTGTAACAATGGTGGTCCCTGACATCTCAAAGTGGCACACAACTCACTTCATACTGTTTGGTCCATAACACCCTATTGATATCTTGAGATAAATGCACAGACACCTAAATAATGGTGTTGTATTTAAGTGAATATAGCCACAGCCTTCATATTGGTCCAAAACACACTGCAATCTAGTTTGAGACCACTTTAACTGGCCTAGCTCAGTGCTAGACCGCATGCCAGATCCTGTGGGAATTGTAGTTTATTGTGGCACCAGAGCTCTCTGACAGAGAAGGCTAAATGTCTCACAAAACTACAGTTTCCAGAATTCCTTAGTACTGGGCCAGGGCAGTTAAAGCAGTCTCAAACTGGATTATTTCTGCAGTGTGTTTTGGACCACTGTCAACATAACACAGGAGCCCCACAAACACAGCCTCAGCCTCAGCATAGGGCAAGCCCTACTAAAAGAGTGAGATACCCACATTTTGTTGTTAACTGCCCTCAAGTTGACTTCAACTCATGGCAACCTTGTGGATAAGACATCTCCAAGACCCCTGACCTCCACGTCTCTGCTCAGGTTCTGCAGGTCCAGGCCTGTGCCCTCCCTGATCGAGTCTATCCATCTGGCATGCAATCTTTCTCTCTTTTTACTACCTTCCACCTTTCCTAGCAGGATTGCCTTTTCTAATGATTAATTTTTCCTCATGATGTAGTCATAATGCCATAATGCTGCCCATATTAGGCAGCAGGTTTTAGGCATCAAAGACTGGCAAAGAGTTAGGTTATTTGTATTTTTACTGCCATAGATGGTCATTGGGCTTCTGGGGTAAAACAGCCTGACTGGCTTTTGGTACCATGCATCTTGATTCGGTTGAACAGGGCATGCTATTTGTTTCTCTTCCTCAGGTGATGAATGTTTTGGGCTTCCCCAGCAACAGCCAGCCCTTTGATATGGTCCTACCAACTGGTTCACACCATTTCTGAATATGGAGGATCCATTCCTATTTGTCTTCTCTTTTGATTTTCCTGGAAAGTGAGCAACTCTGTCCCACACCCTTCCCTCTTTTGTTACTCAGAAAGGCAGGGTGAAGGATAGTGACAGAAGAGGCTTGCAGCCTCACAATGATGGAGACATATTGGATTGCAAAGGAAGTGTCTTCGTTGTGATGCAAATTGTTGTTAAATTTCCTGGACTTTGAAAATCTCCCAGTTGCTACATGGCCAAGAGGAGGAGGTCCACTCTGCAAAAGATACCCCTCCATTCCATCTTAAAGAAGAGAAATAGCAAAATGCAGGCCTATGACTAACATCTTCATTTTCCCCCCCTCCCATTTGGTTTGTAACACCTTGTCTGATGAAGAAGCCAGTGAAGCTTCAAAAGCTTGCAACATGTATATTGTGCATTTTAGTTGGCCAATAAAGGTATCACTATTTGGTGGGTTTTTGATTGGATTTGCTAAATGGCCAACACAGCTACCCCTGGATGTTTTCCGGAAGAGGATAGGGTTTCTCATCTGTTAACAGCTGGGTAGGAGAGAGAATTTCAGCCTATAATTTGCAAAGTAAAGGTGACACATGCAAATATTTCTCTTCTATCAAACTATTAAAGATGTAGGAGTTTTGCTTCTTTTTGGTCACTCTATTATTTTGAGTAATTCCCCCCCTCCCCAATGTCACTGGGTAAAAGTCCCTACTGACATGAGCCCCCAAAACCGAATGCTTGTCTTGTATTCTTTTCTTTCAAGCATCAAAATGCTCTTCTCTACTCACTCAAATATTTGACTGAAGTCTGGTCTTCCCAGATATTAAGTTCATTCATACTTCTCTAATTTCTCCCCCATGGGCTCACCTCTTCACTGACACAATGGAAGGTGTTCACATAACCTGCTCCTCCCAGCAATCCCTCGTAGAGTATCAGAACGAAAACCACATAGATACTAGGTATAAACATGTAGCTTACAGCAACCAAGAGAAACACCATGTTCAGGCACTGTTGTGAAAATGAAAGAGAGTTAGGGTTACGAGACAGTAGCAGTTACATGGCAGTGCTGGAAAAACATTACCGTAAATGTCTATATGTTCGGATTTAGGGGGAAAGTACACATGAGGTGGAAAGCATCAAAGATTTCATCGTGAGTACTTTATTTATATCCTGCCTTTCTCCCAATATGGGACCAAAGGTAGCGTACAACACTGATTACGGCAAAATATGTCTGAAAAGAAATCATAATAAAAACAAAAACAAATAAAAATCCTATTTAAAAACACTATTAACAATATTAACAGTTTAAAAGCATTTAGAACATAACAATGAAAATAAAACTATAGCATGTCTCATTAAAAGTCCTTTCTTCAGCAACATAATAGTCAAAAGCTTGTCTATAAATAAAAAGGTATTTCCATAAGGAAAGCCGAGAAAGAGCCCAGCCTTTCCAGGTGTCCTCATTAAACTTGGTGAGACTGAGAGAAAGTCCTCCCCTCTCAAATCTTGGGCACATATAGGGAGATATGGTTCAGACCCAAGCCACATAAGTATACATAAAAACTCAGGATTGTCCATATTTTTCCAGCGATTGTGCTTTTATAAACTACACACTCTGCAGATATTAACAACTGATATTGCTTAGCTCCATGATCTTTGTTTTTCAAGCTGCTCTTAATGGTACAGGAGCATGCTAGGCCTACCCAGAAAAATAAATTAAAGCATATTAAGGGTCTGATTATTGCTCATTTGTTACACGAGGACCACACTATTTTCCCTTTAGTGTAAAGGTGAGGAACATGTGGCCTGCTAGATACAACGGACCCTTGTTATCTCCTGGGATTTGGTTCCAGGACCCCAGATGGATGCCAAAATTCATGGATGTTCAAGTCCCAGTAAATACAATGGCATTGTAAAATGGTTTCCCTTACATAAAATGGCAAAACCAAGGTTTGCTATTTGGAATTTATACTTTTTTTAAAAATATATATTTTCAAGCCATGGATCCTTGAATCCATGGATAAAGAATCTGTAGATACAGAGGACCAACTGTAGATTGTAACTCCCATCATCCCTCACTATTGCCTATGCTAGCTAAAGCTGATGACAGTTGCAGTCCAAAAACACCTGAAGGACACATGTTCCGGTTCTCCCCTGAATTTTTGTTCAGAAGCTAAAGCATCCCACCTGGAGGAAGAGGCATACTTTGGAACGGGGAGCATAGTTCAGTTATAAATGTTGAATCCAGATGCAAACATAAGCTGTAAAAATAAAAAGCTGGCTAGGGGGGTTGGGGTGTTGTAGTCCAAAAATTAATATTTCTAAGCTCTGCCTCATAATGGGAATGGAGGGAAATGTGTCTCATGGAGGTAAGAAGGAACAATTAATTGAATGTGTGCTGGTGAGGGGAATGTTTTACCTGCAAGACTGCAAGGAGCCAAATCTGTCGAATTCGTATACAGGCGGCTGAGGAACGCGAGACAAACACCCCAGCCTGGTAAAGCATCTGGTACCTGAAAGAGTTCAAGAAACTCAGGAGTCTTTTGGGTGACCATTATCTTCAGTTCTAGTCTGATAACTTAGGTTGAATCTGAAAAATCCTACTTTATATGACTCCCACCTGTCCCATACTCACCAGCGATATTGTTGGGGATGACTAAACGGTGCTTTTTGGAAATACAGCAGCTCAAACTATGGAAGGAGAAGGTGAAAGAAAGGTTTAAGAAGAGAAGGGTTAGATGAATGGGCTCTACCCTGTCATATAGCGTCTCCACCTCCAGCCCCTAACCGCTCACACTCACCAGCCCCTGGTTGATGAAGTATTCTGCAAAATACACAACAGCCAAAGGAATGAGGTATTTCAAGAGACCCTGGAGGAGAATAAATACTTGTCAGTACACCTTGTAAAAGCCACAAGCATCTATATAAATACAAAGCAATGGAAAGAAAGTGATAAGCATTCACCTAATGCAGTAGTCTTTGCAAACAACACTGTCCATGCCTGTTTAACAAATGGTTTGCATAAGAGACACTGGTTTTGACATTTTACATCACTGACAAGAAGGACTGTACTCTTTCATCCACCGTATTGTCTTTCCAATGCTTTAAACAAAGGGGGTGATTCCCAAACTTTGGTCTTCCAGGTGTTTGGGACTTCTACTCCCAGAAGCCCCAGCCAGGTTGGCCAGCAGTAGTCAGGAATTCTGGGAGCTGAAGTCCAAAACATCTAAAGAACCAAAGTTTGGGAACCACATTTTTGTGGCCTTTAGGGTAATAATCAGATGGTCCAAAACACACTGCAGAAATAATCCAGTTTGAGACTGCTTTAACTGCCCTGGCTCAGTGCTAGGGAATCCTGGGAATTGTGGTTTATTGTGGCACCAGAGCTCTCCGACAGAGAAGGCTAAATGTCTTACAAAACTACAGCTCCCAGGATCCCCTAGCTATGGACGTTATCACACGGGGAGTTGCGGGGAGAAAGTGGAAATAAACGGGACGAGTGGAAGACTTTAATTTACAGGATATGTCCTGTTCCGCCTCATCTGATAACTAAATTCGAATTTAAAAGGGGGTTAATTCGAACGAAAACCTGATCTTTTCATTTTCGGGATTTTTGAGGATTTGAAAAGATCAGGTTTTTGTTCGAATTAACCCCCTTTTAAATTCAAATTTAGTTATCAGACGAGGCGGAACGGGACAAATCCCGCAAATTAAAGACTTCCGCTCGTGCCCGTTTATTTCCACTTTCTCCCCACGACTCCCCGTGTGATAACGTCCATTGAGCCAGGGCATTTAAAGCAGTTTCAAACTGGATGATTTCTGTAGTGTGTTTTGGACTAGATGCTGAGGGGTTTTTTTACTCCAAAATATCACCATGTTCTCCAGGTGGGGTGGGGGCATTCTTGCCAAGTTTCTGGGGAGCCCTGTGCCAATTTAGGCCCAGGAGAAGCCTTTTTTAAAAAAAAAAACAGGAGATGACTTGTCCTCTCCTGTTGTAGTACACGAATATTACAAAGAAAGAAAGGAATAATCTTCTCATGCAAAGATAACAAGTACTTATTCCTAACTCCTTTTTTCTCTGTGCAAGCACACAGCTCTGGAACACATGAAAACAAAATAATTTGTTTCTCAAAACATTATTTCTCAGCATATGAAGTGTACCTTCATTACTGATCAATTGCAATCCCTTTGTGATGAATGGAAAAGCCTTTCTTGTCAAAGGGCATATATTCTGATATTCATTATTTTTAATTCTTCACAGATTGTTTTTAAGAAGGATTCTTGCATTGCACAATACAGTGAAGTGAAAGAACTGTTATAAAGTTAGCATTTCTAGGAACAAGCTTCTGTCTTTGCATTTTTCTCTAGTTAGAGCTATCCAGTCTCAATGAAAGCTTGGAAAGTTAATTGGATGACAACTTCCAGAATCCCCTAGTGAGTATGGTCAGTGGCTGTGTTAGCTGGAGGCTCTGGGAGTTGTAGTCCAAAAAAGTAACTCTTCCAAGTTCTGGCTATAACACTGTCTTATTAAAATTGTTTCTGATTCCTGTGCCCTATCCAACATGCCCTTATGTATGTCCTGAAACAATCTACACTTTGAACAATTCACATACCCCAAGAAAATCTGTGTGCCTTCCCCAGTAAAACATATACGGTACATATCCCTTCTAAGCATGAGTCTTACCTTGACCACCTGCCCTTTTTCCTGCAAGCTGAGTTTAGGACTTTGTTTCTCTGGAGCTGGAAGAAAATGAATGAAATGAGATTATGATTAAACAACACAAAAAATCAATAAGAGCTATGGATGATTTTGCACACTGAAAAGTATTCTACAGATGTATATGATAAATGATAATATTTGAGGGTAACTCTCTCCTGCCCTTGGTATGAGCAAAATGCATTTTGAATAACAATGCACGGACCATACTTTCTTCTCAGAGACTAAGGGCCTCTACAGAAAAGCCCTTTGCGCAGTCCTAGAGGCATGGATGGAGAGGGGCAGCCGCACACTGGCCACCTCAGCCCCTCCCTGAAGATGTCCTGATGCCACACGCCGTTACGCATGGTGTATGGCGTCAAGACATCCTTCCGGTGCAGCATTTTGATGTGCTGTGCCGGAAGGGGTGCTAAAGAGTCACATGCCAGCTCTTAGGGTGCCCTTTTTGCCGGCTCCTTTCTGAGGCGGCAAAAAGGAGGATTGGGGCCAAGGCGTCCAGCAGCTTCGTCCTTGATCATCCGTTTCCCGGGGCGGCCCAGGGCCGCCCATCTGCATCCCCCCTAAGTCTTACAGTAGAAGAGGTACAATAAATGATTATTTTGGTTCCTTTGAACAACTGAGTTTTTGTGGCAAGGCTGCCTCATTTGCCTAAGAATCACTTACTATTCCAGTGTGTAATGTTATCGCCCAAAAGTGGTTGATGGGTCACAGAAGGAGCCCGCAGGGATTTTTGTGTGCAAGTACCCCAGCCGCAGCGGGGGGCCTGAGGTGGTGGAGACAACAGGAAACAATAACTGTGGAGAAAGAAAAAATAAGGGAGATGATCAAGGAACCCAGATACACTGTGGGATCATGTAAAATTCTATAGTATCTCTCAATTGGGAGATGGCTTATGCTTATCAGGGACAGATACATTGTTGTTGTGTGCCTTCAAGTCATTTTTGACTTATGGTGACACTAAGCTGGTTTTCACAGGGTTTTCTTGGCAATATTTGTTTGGGCAGGGGGCGTGCCTTTGCCTTCCTCTGAAGCTAAGAGACTGTGACTTGCCCAAGGCCACCCAATGGGTTTCCACGGCTGAGCAAGGATTTGGACCCTGGTCTCCAGAGTTGTAGTCCAACACTTAAACTACTACACTATGCTGGCTCTCCATGGACAAAGCACTCAGGATTATTTCTGGTGGATCCGCTGCTATGGGGTGGTGAATCCATTCTGGGATTTATGACTGCTCCTCCTGCATTTACTTTGAGTTCAACGGGAACTCTGCCAGTGGTCTGCCAGTCCATTATGCCTTCAAAGGATTGGCATCAGCAGGGTTCCCATACAGCTGTGGAATAAGAGGCAATAACATCAAGAGTGGATTCACTGTCCCCAGAGTGATGAATCCACTGGCTATCCTGTCGTCCTCCTCCTCACTCAGCAGGGCTCACTATAAATTAAGCAAATGCAGAGAATGTAGAAAAAGAAGCAGTTTCCTGCTTGAATGTCCACAATTGTAAATGAGATAAAAGAGAGGGCTGAGACGTAAGAAAGAAGGGGCTAAGAGAATGGAGAAGAATAGAAGATAACTCAAAAGTAAAAAATTCTTTACTGGTAAAGAAGGAGTGGGAAATATTTGGCCATCAGACATTGCTGTCATCACACTTTACTTTTCACCATTAAAACTTTCCACATCTGCTGCCAAACCTTACCTGGCTTGCATGATGACAGGAACAATTGTCATGACGAGGAGGGTGTGTTGAGCGCTCAGACCTGCTTCTGTCAGCCCAAGGTAAGAAAGGGCACCTATCAAGCCAGCCCCGCCAGTTCCGGAAGACCAAGCAGACACCATGGCACTATAGTTGTGAAGAAAGGAAAGGAATGTGAGTTATGGTGCCTTTCTCCTAATCAACAGAAACTCTAGTGTGAGCATCCCCAATCTTGTCATAACTACAGTCCATAAAGTTACACTACCGGTACTTCAAATTTTGCAGTATTGAGGCATCTTATAAGCAAGTCAAATAATGCATCAGTTCTCAGTCTTGCCCCTCTCCTCAGAGCTTAGGCTAGGTAGCCCCCTTTTAACTGTTATTTGAAATGTTATATATTTATATCTCCATCATCACTATGTGAAATGAACAGACAAAATGAGCTGGATTCATATTTAGTTAAATCTAGAGTAGACTCACTGAAATTAATGGAACTAATTTAAGTCATTCCAATGGTTTTCAAACCTAACACTTATTTGGTTCCAGTGGTTTAGATCCAACCTAACACTTTTTTAAAAAATAGTTTTTTAAAAAATGTTGAGCAACTGACTTGAAGATTGGGTAGGGTGTTCTGTTGGTGAAAGATAGGTACATGTCAATAGGAAGTCTCTGTAACTACCTTATTCTAAAGTCAAACTGAATAAGCTGGAAACTTGCTGCAGAAATTATTTTTCAGAGCGAAATGCACAGTGAGGCTGCACTCAAAATTAGGCACCCAAACTATGACAATTGATACAAGAAAAGACATCTCTTTGTTTGACACTAAGCATCAGGGTGTGCAATGGTTAGTCTGTGAAGTTTATCACATGGGAGGAAAGCACCCAAACCCCATGCATAAACAGGGTTTCAACCCAGGAAAATCCTGCAAGAGCGGGATTGTTTTTAGATGATGTCGCTCAAATTGAGCATTAACGCAACATTAATCTGTGCAAAAAGAGGCAAAATCATGCCACTTTTAACTTCGGGAAATCCGCTTTTTGTATGGGTTAATGTTGTGTTAATGCTTAATTTACATTACATGTCTGAAAACAATCCCTCTCTTGCAGAATTTTCCTGAGAATTAAACCCCGTTTATCCACGGGATTTGTGCACTTTGCCTCCCGTGTGATAAACTCCTATGTAAACAATCTGACCAATTAAGGAAATAGTCATTCCATTCCAGCCCCATCACAAAATCTCATCCTAGATATTCATCCCTGCAACCACTCCACTCTTTTGTTACCTGTCAAAAAAAGATGTGAGTGCCAGGAATGTTATTTCACCCAGACCAGATGAAATACTGGCCAGCACAACACCTATAACGAGAAAGAAAAAGACACCATCATTTAAGTGCAATCTGTGTACAGGTTACTGAATTTTACCTAAACCAGGAATGCCATGCTTTATGAATTGTACCAAAGAAAGAATTTTAGTCGGTCCAGCTTCTTTCATCTCAAGTGTGTCAAGGGTGAGAGAAACTACTCATCACAGTGCAACAGAATTATTATTATTATTATTATTATTATTATTATTATTATTACTACCCCGCCCCTCTGCATAGCAATCTTGCACAGGTATCTTCTAAGGTAGATGTTGCTGGACTGCAAATCCCAGCAGCCCAAGACAGTATATCCAAAGGTGAGAAATGTTGGGAGATACAATCCAAAACAGATTCCCACTGCTGGTCTAAGAATAGGGGTGGACAGCTTGTGACTCTCCAGATGTTGGTGAACTGTAGCTACCATCCTCTAGCACCACTAGCCATGCTGCACAGAGCTGATAGGAGCTGCTGACCAGCAACATCTGAAGTGCCAAAAGCTATCCAAACCTACTCAAAGCACTTACCTACAACAAAATGTTGCACAGTGTATCCTTGCCTTATAAGATAAGCCAACTTATGTCCTCCTCCCAAATACTTCATACCATTCCTGCCTATCTGATTTGAAGCTGTTGATTTGAAGTTGTTGATCCTGTTCAGGTTTGCTGATTCTGCTTATGCAATTTTTTTTTTAAAAAAGTACTCATGTAAATCTCAAGATTTCCACAAGCATGATGCTACCTCCCTTTTTACCATCCAATGTCATCTGGGGGAGAGACACTAGGCCCAGCACCACCCAGCCTAGAATAAGAAGAACCCTTACTTCTTAAAGGATGGGTGGGATTCAGGATTTTATGTTCTGTTTAATGTATGGAAATTGTAATGTTGTAAACCGCCCCAATTGCTCTGCAGAGGGGCGGGATATAAATAAAAAGTATTATTATTATTATTATTATTATTATTATTATTTTGTTTCTCAGTGCCTTATTTGCCACCACTTCAATCCACATTCACCACCTGAGATTGCTATTAGAGGGGGTGATTCTAAGACAAGAGACTGTGTTGGATCCAGACTACATTCATTTCATTCCCATCTAAATCAATGGGATGCAAGTTAAATAATGACTTGCACCGCTGGTGGCCTTCTTTCCAACTGATTTCTCTGAGACCAAGTTCAATCGACTTGGATCGAACCCCAGATGTGTTTGCATCATGAGAAGGTATGTGTGAGGTCTTTAATGAAATCCAGACATCCCAATCTTTGACTTCTCTGCTTCCATTCTATCTAATCATGACAGCTCCTTGGCTTCCTAAGAATTAAGGGGACCACCAAAAGATAAGAGGTCGAACCTTGCTGTAACTAGAGGATTATCTATTCCCCTCAATCCCCCATGAAGATGGATTTTACCTGCCATGCTTTGCACTGTGGTTGTTGAGAAGGCCACCAGTATGAAACTGCTCCAGGCTGTGACAACACAGATTGCAACACGCAATCTGTAAATTGAGGGAAAAGGAAAAAAGGAAATGATAAATTGGACAAGGTCCGAACTAACCATAAATGTTCTTGCATACAAAAGATAACTCCTTCAGGACAGTTAGTTCTCTTCCATCTCCTTCACAGCAACTACTTGCCCTTTATAACTAGCCCTCCAGTCACAGATAAGGAAAAAGTACAGGAACTCCATTACAGAGATACAGACCTTCCTTATTCCTTTACACAAGAGCAGATGGCAAAAATTGCCAATACTAAGTAAGGGAGAAATCTAGAATTGTCAGAGAGCTGCAATGGGGTGGCACCACCCCAGGGGGAAAAAAAGGGTGGGAACTTTTTCTTTTCCTCACAGTCTTCTTTCCTTGAAAAAATGTAATTTTATTTTTAAAAGAATGTTCTGTGGGTTCCAGCACAATCTAGACTCTATCCAGGCATTTTGTTGCAGTTTTGTTATAATTTTTAAACTGTAAATATGCAATGGGATTTCTTGGCAAGTTTCTTCAGAGGGGAGTTGGCACTGCCATCCCCTGAGGCTGAGAGAGTGTGGCTTGCATAGTGGGTTCCCCCCCCCTTTTTTTTTTCTTCTTCTTCTTTTTGCTTGTGAGGGAATTGAACCCTGATCTTCAGAGTCATAGTCCAACGCTGAAACCACTACACTATACTGGCTCTAAGTCTAAGAGAAATGGTTTCGACAGTTCTGTCCAATGACACAGGCAACTGGACCTACCACCTCTTCCAGAGCCACATGGCTCCAAAGATATCTCCTTCCACCAGAAGCCATGGATTAGAGGGAAAGGTGGCCTGGAGCTTTTGTTTCATCAGATACTGCAACTTCCTCCACCCTGAATTAAACTGGAGAAAGTGGAACCAATTGTATAATGGACCATTATGTGTGTGATATGAACCAAGAGAATTCTAGCCTAAGGTGGTTGCCTCACTCTGCCTAATGGAGCATGATTGCCTATGGGGTGTTTAAAACAACACAGTGATTAATATTTGCTGTATATTGGAACTGTAAGCTGGAAGCATTTAACAATGAAAAGATCACATTGCAAAATTAGTAGTGACCTATTTTTCTCCCCTTCCTTTTTCAAAATTAGCATTATAGCTTTGTAGTGCTATAGCTTTGCTGTTGGCCATTTTATTCAAATACAAATTCAATACACATCAAAGACATTAAACACATACTGATGCATCATGCTATAAATACATTTAAAAGAAAACAACAATAAACAATGTTTAAATAAATGTTTAAATAATTTCTTTCTCTATTTGAGAAACAGATATGTGGAATGCATCTTATCTTTTAAAAAACCAATTAATAGAACACAAACTAATTTCTATTATAGCCTGACAGTACCGAAAATCATAAAAATCCTAAGCAAAAGAACAGTGTATTCCTATTAACATATACAATGTGGGTTAATTTCCCCACCCAATACCAGTCCTCTTCCCTTTTGAAAAAAGGTAACTGTAATATGGTATTATGGTTTGAGCATTGGAGACCAGGACTGGAATTCTGACTCAGACATGTAAACCTGCTGGATGCCCTTGGGCAAGTCACACTCTCTCAGCCTCAGAGGATGGCAATGGCAAAGCCCCTCTGAAGAAACTTGTCAAGAAAACCCCATGACAGGTTCACCTTAGGTTCACCATACAAGGGGGTATTGTAAAGTTTTGACAGAAAGTTTGTTTTGATTTGTTAACTTATCTCTACCTAGTCACCATCCAGATTTACACATTTTTCCCAGCATTTCTTGACCCTCCCCAAATAACATTATTGTAGAAGTCTGCAAATTGTGCCTTACAAGGATTTTATAGTTTAGTCACTTCTGATACAACCTGTCACAAAAATAAAGGACACAATGAGCTGCTTTTCTCAACATCATGCACTTAGGGACCAATTATGACACTGACAAAATTTCATCAATATACCATAATAACGTCCGGATGATAATTATTACTTTACAATACCCCTTGTAAGGCGCAACTACAAATCAAAACAAACTTTCTGCCAAATGTTTTTAAAGGTGATAATTAAAACGTTACAATAGTCAGAAATGACTTGCAGCCATACAACAACAACAAGCCAGAAGACATGAACTTTCTTGCTTTTACTGATCTGTAAACTGATATATATATGTCTTCAGGCTTGTTGTTGTATGCCTGCAAGTCATTTCCGACTTATGGCAGACCCAAAGTGTCTTTTGGGAAGGGAGGACTTTCCTCATTATTTATTGATCATATATACATAATATCAGTAAATAATGAGGAAAGTCCCTCCCCCCAAAAAATACATTTACAGATTGACCACATGTTTGTAGGGTAGTTTGACTCCAGTTCTCTTCTCTATGGAGTGTATGTTTTGTTCTACTTTTGGCCAAGTTACAAGTCCACCGTATATGTAAATTCATTCCTGTTTGTCTCTTTCTTACACTTCCAAGTAGTTTAGTCTTTACCAGCATTATTTCCTGTGAACTTTGCCAACTCACCCATATGGGAACAAGTGGATACAAAAAGGGGCGCTGAATTTGATGAGAAGAGTGGGCAGAATGTCAGCTAACAGCACAGCCTGTAAAGGGCACCAAAGAGATGAGAGTGAACAGTAGTTGGTACCAATCTCTCAATCCCACTTCCCAGGAACCTTCTCTCCCATGTACGTACCCCTGTTGAGATGGGATTGCAATCGTACCGAGAAGAATTAGGCTTGGGGGGAATCTGTGGGAGGAATTGGACACAAGAAAACAAAGGTTAATTGGACACAAGAAACCAAAGGAAATGAAAATGTCACTCACCTGCATCTTTTCTGTTGATTTCCTTCACTCAGGACATACCCTTCAACGTTTCACACATGAAAACTGAAGCACAAGTGGCAAAGCAACATCAGAGTGTGGTCAAGTTGGCAAAAGTTATTAATGAAGAATACACAAGCAGGGAAAGACTGCAACAGTTTGGTTTTGCCTGAGCCTACTGGGAAGGGCAAGATGCCACCTGCTCCTCTCATTTCTCCTCTACTGAGGGCCTTTGCAGACTGCTAGAAATAGTGCAAATTGAGTCCACTTTAACTGCCCTGGCTCAGTACTAGGGAATCATGGGAACTGTAGTTTTTTCTGAGACATTGAGCCTTCGCTGTCAGAGAGCTCTGGTGCCACAATAAACTATAGTTCCCATGATTCCCTAGCACTGAGGGCCTTTGCAGACTGCCAGAAATAGTGCAAATTGAGTCCACTTTAACTGCCCTGGCTCCATGCTAGGGAATCATGGGAACTGTAGTTTATTGTGGCACCAGAGCTCTCTGACAGAGAAGGCTCAATGTCTCAGAAAAAAAATACAATTCCCATGATTCCCTAGCACTGAGCCAGGGCAGTTAAAGTGGACTCAATTTGCACTATTTCTAGCAGTCTGCAAAGGCCATGAGTCAGGGCAGTTAAAGTGGACTCAATTTGCACTATTTCTGGCAGTCTGCAAAGGCCCTGAGTTAATTACTTTGAATTCAGTTTGCAGCAGCTGAAGTAAACTGAGGACAAAGGGGGAAATTGGGAGGAGGAGAGAGAAACTGGGACATTTTAAGAGCAGGTGACAAAGTAGGATGACAGATGATTAATCAGGACAGTTGGAGAATATGTCAAGAATCATTCTGACACCCAAGAGGACTTTCAATATGGGGCTACCAAATAACCACAACCTTTGGCTAGCTAGGGCTGGTGCCAGGCTTGCTGCATCCAAATTGTTCCTTGGCAGAAACACATGTGTTCCATTCATGCTCATATTCCAATTGTGTGCTTTTGGATTTGCTTTGTGAATTCACACTGTGCTCCCATTCCCTACTCCCCGCTCTTTTTCAAGACACCTACTTTCACCTACTTTCTAGTTCTTCCATGTATTCTTTCCTTTCATTCTTACTTTCTATTGCAGGATTAGCTTATTCAAATTCATCCATACCAGCTGGGGATTTTGCAGGTAGTAGTCCAAAAAGGCAACTTTTCCAAACTCTAGAGCAGGGGTAGGCAACCTAAGGCCTGGGGGCCAGATGCGGCCCCCCAAGGCCTTAGGACAGTCCCCAGGCCAGTCCTGCCGCCGCCCCCCCCGCCACCGCCCCCCGCCATAATGATATTGATTATTGTTGTTATTACTTGTTCTTGGGGTTTTCTTGGCAAAATCTCCACAGGGGTTTTGCCATGGCTTTTCTGGGGCTGAGAGAGTGTGCATGCATATTTTTTAATTTTTTTAATTTTTTTTTAAAAATAATTTTTATTTATTTATTTATTTATTTATTTATTTATTTTTGGTGCTTCGGTCCCCCCAATTGTCTGAGGGACAGCAACCCGGCCCCTGGCTCAAAAAGATTGCCTACCCCTGATCTAGAGCAAGCACTTTATCTTTTCCTGTTCTAGTTTCTTGACCTATTTCATCCACAGACACAAACGTACATACGTGTGTTCTTCTGCTCTGCACACTCACCGGTCCAGTCCCATTGCCTGCTGGCACCTTCTGATGGCTGAGAATATCATGGGCAGCACTCAGCATGACCACATAAGCGAAGTTGTTGCAGAGTCCCAGCAACCTGTGAGGTGGACACAGGCTAGTTACTGTAATGGTACTCAAGCCCAAAATCTTTTTGTAGATTCACATCCCTTCTTTTTTCTGCAATAGAGTCCAAATAGACACATCTGTGGTCTCCAATTCCTATGCATTCTCCCATCTAAGCACTGATTAAACCCATACGATACTCAGTTCATCAAGAACAGAAGTGGGAATCATGAAGCACTCCAGATACTGTGAGAATGCAATTCCCATCAGTGCTAGCCAACTCTCATCAGCATTGCCAATAGTGAGGAATGACAGGAGTTGCAGTCTAACAGCACACTTCCCACCTCTGATCAAGAAACTTTTCACTGGGGCTAAGAAACATCTGGCCCTCCAGATATTGTTGAACTTCTGTTCCCATCAGCCCCAGCTAATCTGGCTAATGGTGATATGGCATGGCAATAGTAAGTAGCTCATCAATACCTGGAGAACTGAAGGACCTCCACCTCTGCTTTACACATTTATAGAAAATATGTAGCCCTCCAGAGGTTATTAAGCTCCAACTCCTATCAGCCTGACATGACCAATGGTAAGGGATGGTGGGAGATACAGTCTAACAACATCTAGAGCTTCCTCTACCTTTCTGCTTTAGACCTCCACCAAATGCCAAGAAGGTTATTCCCACAACCAAAGTGCACCACAATTAGGCAGAATGTGCAAGGTGTTAACAGCAATAGACAAGAAGTCCAGAGAAGGTGGTCTCTGGTGAATAAGTTGCATGAAAGTCAGTGTGGTGTAGTGGTTTCAGCGTTGGACTATGACTCTGGAGATCAGCAAAACAAAGCAAAGCAGCTTCATTTCTATACCGCTTCATACTGCGCTATGGGGTGTCTAAGTGGTTTACAACTATAAGCTCATTGCCCCACAACAGTTGGGTACTAATTTTAGCGACCTCGGAAGGATGCAGGCCTGAGTCTAGCCTGAGCCCTGGCTAGTACTGAACTTGCAACCTTGTGGTCTATGAGTGCGTGGCTGCAGTACAGGCATTTAACCACTGCGCCACCAGGGTTTCAAGCAAAAAGAAAAAGGGAAAAAACCCACTGGGCAAGCCACACTCTCTCAGCCTCAGGGGATGGCAGTGCCAACTCTTCTCTGAAGAAACTTGCCAAAAAATCCCTAGGATAGGGATGCATCTGGGGAAGTAGATTTAAGTTAAAAATGATGTGGAGGCACACAACAACAACAACAAAGCATAAAGCAGAGCAGGAAAAGGAAAACGAGACAAGATCAAATTGTCACTCTCGCAGGAAGAATCCAATCCCAGGCACATATCAGATAATTAAATTTTGTGTAGTGAGAGAAAGAGGAGGAGGAAGAGAAGGAGGAGAAGCAGCAGCAGCAGCAGCAGCTTTGAACAGATGTAGAAATCAAATGAAAAGGATCTCACCAGAAGCCCAGGTTATTCCTCCTCTGACTACAGACATCCTGGGTGGCTTCAGGCTCCACTGCAGGGGGCACATCCTCATCTTCCTCTGATGTTTTTGGAAGAGCAGAGAGAGAGAGATAAAGTTAGATCAGAGACAAGAGTGTCGGGGGGGGGGAATGGAAATGGGGGCAAAAGACTCACTCACCATCCGAATCAGCCGAGATGCTTTGCCATCCTCTCCCAGGAGGCCCCATCGCAGACAGGACCTGGCAATGGGGTGCCCAGGGTGACTACCTAGATTGTTCAAAGGTATAGCTGTGTTAGTCTGGAAAATCAGTCTGCAAAGGGATCTTGTAGCACCATTGAGACTAAACTAAAAGAAAGAAGTTGGGAGCATGAGCTTTCGTAGACTTGAACCTATGGCTTTGAGGAAATGGGCTCAAGTCTACGAAAGCTCATGCTCCCAACTTCTTTCTTTCAGTTAGTCCTGCAAGATCCCTTTGCATACCTAGATTGTTATTTTAAAAATGTGACTGAGGATGAAAGGATGAAAATAAATCTCAGAGGTTTCGCGAGCACATTCCTCTGTTACCTTTCACTCTCCCAACCACAGCATTCTCTCTTCCCAAAGGATGCAAAAAATATAGAATAAACTTTGCCACTGCTTCCCAAAGGTCTGTTGTTTACCTGTAAGAAAGAGCTGAGCACATCCCCACCTTCCTGCAGCACACCAGGGAGCAACACAGGCAAACCACTTCCTCCTGTAATTGAACACTGAGATCTTTTTCTGTCCTTGCTTCCGGGTCTGACGCCGCTTCCTGCTGAAACAGTGCCCTCACTGATGTGACACTCCCATGCACCCTCCCAAATAGCCACAGAAATGGCAGGGAAGGAGGGGAGGCAGATGTGCTTAGAAAGATGCTGCATCGGCACAGGCACCCACTAGCTCATAGGTTGCCATGGCCTCCAGATTGGCCCTCAGTTCACATGGCTCCTTGACACTGACAGTTTGATCTCTTGGGAGACAGATTGACAGATCCCGAGGCTGAGTCTGCACTGCAGAATTGATGCACTTTGACACCGCTTTAACTGCCATGGCTATGGAGCCTGTAGTGTAAACAGAGAGCAGATTTAATTTGAACAATAGAGCATTCTTATGTAGAGAGATCTTGTAGCACCTTTGAGATGAAATGAAGAAGTTGGCAGCATGAGCTTTCGTAGACTTCAGGGCCTTTGCAGACTGCTAGAAATAGTGCAAATTGAGTCCACTTTAACTGCCCTGACTCAGTGCTAGGGAATCATGGGAACTGTAGTTTATTGTGGCACCCCACTTTTTGATCTACTTTTTGACAAGGACAGTCCCAGTTCATCCCACTTTTTGATCTACTTTTAAATGGCCCAGCTTGTCTCTCCTCCTCCCACTTTCCCCCTCTGTCTTCAGGTTACTTCAGTTGCTGCAAACTGAGGCTGCATCCAATTTGCTGAAGCAATGCAGTTTGACTCTGCTTTAACTGGCATGGCTCAATGCTATGGAATTCTGGGATCTGTAGTTTTGAGAGCTGTTTGGCCTTCTGTCAGAGCACTCTGGTGTCTCACCAAACTACAAATTCTAGGATTCCACAGCATTGAACCGTGACAGTTAAAGCGGTGTCAAACTGCATTGTTTCTGCAGTGCAGATGCAGCTTGAATTCAAACTGCAAAAGTAGTTTGCACTCAACTAAGGGCCTAAGGAGACTGCCAGAAATAGTGCACATTAAATTGAGGCACTGCCCTGGCTCAGTGCTAGGGAATCATGGGAACTGTATTTTTTTTCTGGGATATTGAGCCTTCCCTGTCAGAGAGCTCTGGTGCCACAATAAATTACAGTTCCCATGATTCCCTAGCACTGAGCCAGGGCAGTGCCTCAATTTAATGTGCACTATTTCTGGCAGTCTGCTTAGGCCCTAAGCAAGAAGGAAAGGAGAAGAAGGGATGGTATCTTGCCCTTCCCAGCAGATTCAGGCAAAAGCAAACTGCTGTAGCCTTTCCTAGCTTCTGGCTTTTTCCTCGGTAATAACTTTTGCTATCTTGACCACACACTGAAGTTGCTTGGCCATACTGTTTCCATTTTAATGTGTGAAATGTTGGAGCATATGTGTATAAGGTAACTAGTTGCTCTACTAACTTTGAACAGAATTTGTTTTGATTCAAGCGTCCAGCAGTTCTGCTGAAGTTTATTGTAAAAATACAGAATCTGAATGAAAATACATATGAAATGATCAACTGCAAGGATGTTTCCACTGTGTATCTATAGTTTATTTTAAAATATTTATGTTCTACTCTGTGCACACTGGACATCTAACAAAAGTGAGTTTTAAAAATGCATATAAAATGGGCTGACCAACTAGAAATAATCATGACAGGATCCACATACTGGCACAGAGAAACCCACAAAGTAAATATAATAAAACAACTTTCCAAAGAACAGAAATGCTTTTAAAAGCTACAGACAAAAGCCTCAGCAAATGTACCGTATGTCCTCATCTAAGTGCTGACCTCCTGACTAGGGACGTTATCACACGGAGAGTTGCGGGGAGAAAGTGGAAATAAACGGGATGAGCGGAAGACTTTAATTTACGGGATTTGTCCCGTTCCGCCTCGTCTGATAACTAAATTCGAATTTAAAAGGGGGTTAATTCGAACGAAAACCTGATCTTTTCAAATCCTCAAAAATCCCGAAAATGAAAAGATCAGGTCTTTGTTCGAATTAACCCCCTTTTAAATTCGAATTTAGTTATCAGACAAGGCGGAACGGGACAAATCCCGTAAATTAAAGACTTCCGCTCGTGCCCGTTTATTTCCACTTTCTCCCCGCGACTCCCCGTGTGATAACATCCAAAGAGTTTAGGACTTTAGGTGAACAAACATATTTGGGGAGAAAGGAGCCAGAGCCTTGAACCATCTCTCAAATCAGACATTCAGTCCAACCCTTCACTTTCCCAAAATAGGTTCTTGGCTCCTCCAAATGACAAGTTGTCATCATCATCATCATCATCATCATCATCATCATCATCATCCTCATCATATTTATTTGTACCCCAGCTCTCTGTCAAGCAATCGGGGCGGTCACAATAATTAAAATTCCATACAATATATACAATCAAACAAACCCAAAACCCACCCACCCCTTAAAAACGTATTAAACCAATTATCTATTAAAACATCTTAAATAGTTAGGACCATCAATTTTTTTAGGGCTCATCGCATGTTATCATAAGCTACTAAAGTTGGCCCTCCACATCCACAAATTCTGCACGCACAGATTCCACCATCCATGCCTTTAAAATATTCCCAATTTTCCCCTCCCAAAAAGCAAACCATGAGTTTGCCATTTTATATAAAGGACACCATTTTACTATGCTATTGTATATAATGCAGGGGTAGGCAACCTAAGGCCCGGGGGCCGGATGCGGCCCCTCGAGGCCTTTGGACCGACCCCAGGCCAGTCCTGCTGCTGCTGCCGCAGTCCGCCACCGCTGCCGCCCGCGATGATGATATTGATTATTGTTGTTATTACTTGTTCTTGGGGTTTTGTTGGCAAAATCTCCACAGGGGTTTTGCCATGGCTTTTCTGGGGCTGAGAGAGTGTGCATGCATATTTTTTTTAAAAAATTTAATTAAAAAAAAGTATATTTATTTATTTATTTTTGGTGTTTCGGCCCCCCAATTGTCTGAGGGACAGCAACCCGGCCCCCAGCTCAAAAAGGTTGCCTACCCCTGATATAATGGGACTTGAGCATCCATGGATTTTGGTATCCAAAGGAGTCCTGGAACCATACCCTGGCGAATACCGAGAATCCACTGTATCTGTGTTAACCATGATCAAACAGGCTCAGGCTTCTTCTGATATATTTCTCATTTGTCCACCTCCCATCCTCCCCAAATCACTGTTCTGAGTAGCTGGAAAACAAACAAGACAGGGAGAAGCCATGATTGTAAATTACATAGCCACCACTACTGGAGGGGGCAGTGTCAGGCCCCCTAAGGTCTGTTTGGGTTGAGGTGTGGTTGCAGCAGTAGCGTCACTAAGGGGGGGGCAGGTGATGCGGATTGCACCAGGTGACACCCAAAAGGGTGTGCGACACCACTGCTCCTCAAACACCTATCTTTTAGCAGAAATGGGCTGTGGCATTCATCTGCTTCCCTTTAAAATACTTTAAGAGATGGTGGGAGTGGGATGAAGCTCAGTGGGAGGAGAAAGGAGAAGCCCTAGAACAGGGGTAGGCAACCTTTTTGAGCCAGGGACCAGGTTGCTGTCCCTCAGGCAATGGGGGGGGGGGGCGAAGCACCAAAAACAAACAAATAAATAAATAAAAATAAAAATAAATTAAAAAAATTTAAAAAAATATGCATGCACACTCTCTCAGCCCCAGAAAAGCCATAGCAAAACCCCTGTGGAGATTTTGCCAAGAAAACCCCAAGAACAAGTAATAACAACAATAATCAATATCATCATGGCAGGCGGCGGCGGTGGCAGGACCAGCCTGGGGCCAGTCCAAAGGCCTCGGGGGGCGCATCTGGCCCCCGGGCCTTAGGTTGCCTACCCCTGCCCTAGAATGTTTTAAAATTAAAAATTTAAATTAAAAAAAATAATTTTTTTATTGGAATTTAATTTTTAAAACTCTTTTAAAACTTTCTTTAAAAACATCACATTTTGACAAAATTCTTCACTATGTGTATGTAAATATATTTAGGCTGTGTGTTTGATATTGCAATTTGAAGTTATAATTTTAATTTTGCTAGTTGTTTATGTCACAACTATTAGCATTACATCCAGTGGTATATGAGAATTACGATTTATGAGTAACCTTAGTGCAAAAAAGCATTACTAAGGATTCTGTATGGTGTGAAATGAGAGGGGGGTCAATGGGGGTGTGTGACACCATGGGTTACCAAACCGGGTGACACCAACCCTAGGGATGCCACTGGGTTGCAACCATGCAGAAGCCCAAACAGAAGAGATTGCCATGGCTGCTGGGCAAGAAAGGGATGCAATGCCTTTTCTCACTCGCCCAGCAACCACACCGGGTGTACCACCCCACTGGGTGACAGCACCCTCTGGGTTGTCACCTGGTGCAGTTTGCACCCCCTGCACCCCATAAGTGACACCACTTAGGAAAGGGCATGCGTCTGTTCTGGCCCCTCTCATTTCCTTTCCTGCCCACCTGCCCAGGGCTGCACAGGGAGGAAGTGGCCATATAAATGAGGCAGTGGAAGGGGACAGAAGGAGCACGTTTGACCCTCCTGCTCCTCCATCGCTGGGCTTCTTACACAGGGAGAAAGCCCAGTGATAGAGCAGCCGGGAAGGGTTTGCACCCCTTCCGGCCCCTTCCCTCTCGCTTTCTCTCCCACGCACCCAGCCATGGCTGCTGTGGGGCAGCCAGTAAAGTGAGGCACTGGTAGGGAACAGAAGGGGCACACATTGCCCTTCCTCCTCTGCTACTACTACTACTACTACTATAAAAATATTATTTTTAATATTTAATATTTTAATAATATTATTAATAATCTCCAAATGGAGCGAAGCAGGGAGCAACAACAAATAAACAATGCACAACATCCATTAAAACTCATTAATTAAAACATGCAACAGTTTAAAAGGACACGTAAGACAGAGGTCCAAAACACACTGCAGAAATAATCCAATTTGAGACCGCTTTAACTGCCCTGGCTCAGTGCTAAGGAATCCTGGGAATTGTAGTTTATTGTGGCACCAGAGATCTCTGACAGGAAAGGCTAAATGTCTCACAAAACCACAGTTTGCAGAATTCCCTAGCATAAAGCCAGGGCAGTTAAAGCGGTCTCAAACTGGATTATTTCTGCAGTGTGTTTTGAACTCTTGGCTTCCTTCTCGCAGAGAGAACCAGAGGACCAGAGAAGAAGGGGCAGGCACCAGGTATGCATGTACGCACACACACACACACACACCAAAGGGGTAGGAAACCATGTGTCACCCTCCTGTGAGGGGTGTCCGCACTCCCTGCACTCCCCTAGTGATGTCACTGTACTCAGGATGTATCCACGCTGCAGAAATAAAGCAATTGGACACCACTTTAACTGTCATGGCTCCATCTTGGGATTTGTAATTTGGTGAGGTGTTCAGTATAGCCTGTAAGACAGCTTGGTGCCTCATGAAACTACAAATCCCAGGATTCTGTAGGACAGAGTCATGACAGTTGAAGTCATGCCAAATTGCTTTATTCCCGCAGTGTGGTTACACTCTCGGTTTCTCTGAAAGAAAGACATTACAAAAGAACTAATTTGGAGAGGCCGCATGGGCAAGGGATTGATAGGATTTTGATGTTCACATGGTTTCAACAAGAGGAACACAACTTTTTTCCTCCTCCAGAGTGGTTTTGCATTCCCCTCGTTTGAGGCTCATTTAGGACGCTGAGGCACTGTCCAACCACTTCTTGTTTCTGTCAGCTTTGTGGTGTTTTGTTGTTGCTGCAGCTCTTGCAATTGTGCAAACCCAGAATGAACCATAGCAATGACTATGAGAAGGAGGAGGAGGAGGAGATTGTGGTCACAAGCTTTAACAACAATACTTCCCTCCCTGGGGAGAAAGGGGAAGCTGTTTTACCTCTTCTCCACCTGATCCAGATGCCCAATGGAGTATCTTCAACGGCTGCTGGGGACCCTGCAACAAGCTGTGGTTAGCAACACCCCCCACCCCATCACTCAAGCTTGGGTCGAGTCCAGGACCCATGGTTCATCCTGAGAAGGTCTGCTAGTTTCCATAACTGACTATTTATACTCAGTGTTCCACTGTTTCTTTACCCTGTTCTCAGGATTTTGTTTCTTCCTTTGCCGCCTACCTCCTTGGAGATGAAGCTCATCCAGGAGCTGGAGAGTCAGAAAATGCAAGGGAGACGAGGAACCGTAGCAGTCACCATAATTGTGAAGTTGAGACGACACATTATGGGTAAAGAAAGGGTCTCATGCCAGAAGAATTGTCCTTTCCACTCTGAGGTATAGCTACCTCTGGAGTGGAATAATCTCCCCCTGTTGTTTGATTCACCTTTTTCTCTCTTCTACCTTCTTCCTACCTGCAGAGACATTCCTCCAGAGGAACATCTGGAAGCCTTTGAAGGACCGCTCACCACAGAGGTAGGTGCCAGGTGGTAGAAGGTGGGAAGGACCCATCTTTGGTCCACCTCTTCTTCCCTAAGAACTTTCTTTTTCAGGGGAGCTCACCCACTCGGGAGATCCAGGAGAGAGCAGAAGCTCTCAATGTTAATGGTGCTCAGACTACGGAGGTCAAGCCGGAACTGCCTGAAATACCCTACAAATATGAGGAAGGCTCTGAGCAGAAGCTCCCAGGTGATGCAAAGTTCTAGGATGCACTGCAGTCAAATTGTGAGGGTTGATGGATGCTTCCATGGGGCTCTGGTGTGTTTTAAATGGGAGCCTCTCAGTTTGGTGTAGTAGTTTGAGCATTGGACTATGACTTTGGAGATCAGGGTTCAAATCCCAGCTCAACCATGTAAACCCAATGGGTGATCTTAGGCAAGTCTCACTCTCTCAGCCTCAGAAGATGGTAATGGCAACCCCTCCCGCTGAAGAAACCTGCCAAGAAAACCCCATGGTCTTAGGGTCGCCATAAGTCGAAAACGACTTGAAGGCACGCAATAACATCAATAACTCTGTTATTGTGTATTTCTGTATTTATTAAAATATGTATATCCTGCTCTTTATTGTGGTATTTGAAGGCAGTGTGCAAATTACAAATAAAACAATATAAACAAATCAAAACAATTCCAGACTAGAACAATAAACTAGGTCAAACAAGATAAACACATATTAAACATGATTACAGGTTAATAGAGCCTAGAAGATTACAACAATTTAAAACCATGTGTATGTAATTTAAAAGTAAATCAGGCCCTGTAGGCTTGAATAAAAAGCTATGTTTTGTCTTGGTGGTGCCAGGAATAACCCAACATTGGTGCCATTGGACCACTAAGGGAGAGCATTCTACAGTTGGGGTGTCATGGGCTGCATCTACACTGCAAAATTAATGCAGTTTGACACTGCTTTAACTGCCATGGCTCAATGCTAGGGAATTCTGGAATATGTAGTTTTGTGAGCTATTTAGCCTTCTCTGTCATAGAGCTCTGGTGCCACAACAAAGTGGTGTGCAGTCCAGCGGTTCTCCATCCTAGTTCAATCTCCTGATCTGAAGTGTGTGAGAAGTGGCTGCTGTTAGTAAGTTTGAGGATAAGTGACTCCTCAGAGCCATTTTTGTTATTCACATATTCTGTGGTTTATTCTTGCCATGAGAATAAGTTTCTGAAGTGAACTTTTGTGTTTATCCTAATTAGAAACATACTGTGCCATCCATCCCGATAACTACCATAATAGACTTGCCCACTAAGCATCCCTTATACATTTTTTATTAACTTGTATCCAAGTTAATTTTGTTGTTGTTTGTTTTTGGTTTAATGTTGTTTGTGGAACTGAAAAAAGTAACCTTGCACAATTCAAAAAATTATTATTATTATTATTATTATTATTATTAAAGAAGTTCTGGGGCTGACACCTGCTGATGCATGGTTCAGCTTAAGTTTTGCTCTGCTGAGCCATGGTTCATGCAGAAGGAAGAGAAATATATTTATACTGGCCAGGGTGTGAGTGTGCATGTTTGTGTGAGGGTTGACCTTTCTGTGCTGCTGCTTTTAATGATAATGATCTTCAAACTTTAAATAGTCCTATATGGTTTCCGTTTTTCTAGGTCTGTTATGATGGATATGTTCCCCCCCTTTAAATTTTTTATTATTTTTATCTGTATACTTTCTAAAATAACATTTCAATTTGATAGTCACCCTCGCCTTTCAAGGAAAGGAGAGGCAAAATTGTTTAAAAATAAGTATATATCATCTGAAGATGCCAGCCACAGATGCAGGTGAAACATCAGGAATATATTCTTCTAGATAGAACATGGCCTCACAGCCTGAAAAACCCACAAAAACCTATAAATATCCTTTGTTTTATAGGGAGCAAAGAACATGTCTTGTAAGGAGGTGAGGGGACTTGAATCCCTTATGTCTTGAATGCTCAAATGGGGAGGAGGAGTGAGGAAAAGCTATATTTCATTTGTCCCTCTATTTCTTCCACAGACTCCTGTCAGTTCCTATCTGATGCTCCTCAAGAAATACTCACAGCAGTTGTGATTAGTGGTAAACAGAAGAAAGACTTGGAGGAACTCCTTGAATGGGATCCCAAAAGAACCATCTGGAATGGGGAAACTCAGGAAGAGGTGCAAGAGAAGGTGATAAACACCAAATGGGAACCATTCAGGCCACTGGTTGGAAGCACAGAGCATGGACATCTCGGTGGCACAGGAGGGACCACAGTGGGTCAGGAGAAGGAGCTGCAGAAAAGGTTGTGGACCCAAGAAGCTCAAGACAGGACATCCAGCGGGGTATATTTTTTAGGGGAACAGCAAACAGGACTAGAGAGGGCAGCATGGACTGGAGGATTTCAGCATGGAGAGCTTGAGGAAACAAACAAAATGGCAGATGAGCAGCAGTTGGAAGCTAAGAAACAGGAAGAAGAAGAAGAAGAGAAGGAGGAGGAGGAAGAGGAGGCAATGGCAGACCAACAAGAGGAGGCCAAAAAGATGGAAGTGGAAGAAGATATTTTGGAAGCAACGCTTGGTGAGGGAGAGATTGACAGAAACCAGGAGGAGGTGGTAGAAGAAGAAGAGGTGGGAAGGAGTTATCAGTGGGAGCCAAAAGGCGAAGTAGAAGAAACAGGAGGAATCATAGTGGGATGGGGAAAGGATCAGAAAGAAACTTTATGGAACAAAGAAGTTCAGCAAGAATCACCAGACTGGACCCAGCTTGTTGTGGAACAGCAGAGAGGGCTAGAGAAGGCAACAGTATGGGCTGGAGGATTTCAGCATGGAGTGCTGGAGGAGGTCAACAAAATGGCAGAAGGCCAGCAGCTGGAAACTGCAGAGGAAGAACTAGTAGAGGCAGATGAAAATCAGAAGTGGGAGCCAGATAGTATGGCAATGGAAGAAGGAATTCAAGAAACAATGGTAGGTGAATCAGAGACTGAGAGAAACCAGGAAGAGGTGCTGGAAGAGGAAGAAAAAACAGGGAGAAGCCATAAGTGGGAGCCAAAAGGGCAAGTAGAAGTGGAAAGAGAGATGAATGGGAGGCAGGTAAGGGAGCTGGAGGACACTTTGTGGAACAAAATGGTTCCACAAGGAGAACCAGACTGGGAACAGTTGGAAGAGGAACAGCAGCTAGAGAGGACAGCATCATGTATGGAATTTCAGAGTGGGGAGTTGGAAAAGACAAACAAAATGGCAGAGAGGCAGTGCTTGGAGGCTAAAAAGGAATATGTAGAAATGGTTGAGGAAAAGGAGGATGTGGGAGATACGGTGGGAGGGAAAGAAAGAGTTCAGAAAGGAATACCAGGTGCAGAAGAGACTGAAGATCAGGAGAAGGTGCTAGAAGATGAGGAGAGAAGTCACAAGTGGGAGCCAAAGGAAGAAGCAGAAGCAGAAGGAACCACAGTAGCTCTGGAGAGGGAGCTAGAGGAGATTTGGATTAACAAAGAGGTTCAGCAAGGGACACTAGACTGGAACCATCTTGTTAAAAAACAGCAGAGAAGGCTGGTGAAGGTGGTAGGTGAAGGACTGCAGCATGAGGGAGTGGAAGAGGTAGATAAAATGGTGAAGGGCCAGCAATTTGGAACTGCAAAGGAGGAGGAAGGAGAAGTAAAAACAGAGGAAGACCAGCAGTGGGAGCCAAATAGGCTGGCAGTAGAAGAAGGGATTATGGCATGTATGCTAGATAAGTCAGAGACTGTGGGAAACCAGGAGGAAGTGCTTGAAGAGAAAGAAGAGGAGGGAAGAAATAATCAGTGGGAACCAAAAGGGGAAGGAGAAGAGGAAGGAGGGAAAACTCAGAAGCAGGAAAGAGAGCTGGAGGAGACTTTTTGGAACAAGGAGAGTCAGCAAAGGTCACCAAACTGGAAACAGTTTATAAAGGAAGAACAAGTAGAACTAGAGAGGAAAGCATCATCTGTGGTATTTCAATGTGAGCAGCTAGAAGAAAGAGAAGAAATGGTAGAGAAACTGTACTTGGAGATTGAGAAGGAACATGGAGAAGGAGAAGAGGTGGTTGAGGTATGGAAAGGAATGGTAGATATAGTAGCAAGGAGAGAACTAATTCAGGAAGCAATGCCAAGCAGGGAAGAGACTGAAGGAGACCAGCAGGAGGATGTAGAGGAGGAAGAGATGGAGAAAAGCCATCAGTGGAAGCCAAAAGATGAAGTAGAAGAGGTAGGAGAAACCACAGTGGATCAGGAGAGGGAGCTAGAAGGAACAAGGGGGAACAAGGAGGTTCAGCAAGGGGCATCAGAGGTAACCCAGTTTGTTACAGAACAGCAGGAACTGGGGAAAGTGACAGCATGGACTGGAGGACTTCAGTGTGGGCTGCTGGAGGTGGTAGACAAAATGGCAGAGGGCCAGCAGTTGGAGGCTGAGCAAGTGGAGGGAGAAGAAGTAAAGACAGATGAATACCAACAGTGGGATCCAGATACAGCAGCAATGAAAGGAATTCGGGAAGGAATACTGGATGAGACAGAAGAAACTGAGAAAGACTATGAGGAAAAGCCAAAAGGAAGGAAAGGTCTGCGAACAGATCAGTGGGAGCCAGAGGAAGCTGCTGTGAATTTCCAAGAGCAGTATGGGGAGCCAAAGGAAACAGAAGATAACAGGGAGGGTCAACATGAAAAACTGGCAGGACCAGAAGAGAATGAAAGGGCCCAGCAGGAAGAACCTGTGAGAAATGGGGCAGAGGCTGAAGTGGAAGAACAGAAGGAGCACATAGGAAGAGTATTGGAGGATGGCGAGGGAGAAGAGTCAGAGAAGCTGACAGAAACTTTCATGCTGTCCAGTTCCTCCCTTGAAACAGACCCCCTGCCTGGACCTAGAACCTTCTCAGTTGAGGTAAGCTTCATAAAAAAAGAAAGTGGAACATGAGAAGAGTCAGGACACGGCCATTATCCAACTTATTTCTGTTCTGTAGGTTACACCCCTGGACACAAGTGCCCAGAAGGAACGAGTGCTGCTACGTAGGAAGAGCTCCATCCGACGGGCACCCAGCTTGAAGAGACCAAAGCCATCATTGGAGAACTTAGCACAGGAGGCAAACATGACTGATCCCAAGAACAGTCCACCTCAACCACAACCACAACCACAACCACCAAGCGGACCACCCCTGAGGCATTTTGGGTAAATATGAATGTCTCATCACCACCATTACCACTACATATTAGGAACTGAGAGGAAATCCATGATCTCTTGTTACTTTTGTCTCACTGTGACCATTCTTTCTGCCTCCCAGGTTTGGACCTATGAACCCCAACATGATGGCTGAACTGCAGATACGCCTGCGCAAACCCCAGTGACACCTCCCCAAATTCAGAAGGATTGGTGAGGTAAATGACTTGCAAATTTGGCTCCATCCTGGATCAAGCCACCATGATCAAAACCTCTAGGAGCCAATGTGAGAAAGCACAGGTCATAAAAATACTTAGATTGTTCAATTTATGGTTCATGGATTCGCTGATGCCTTGAATATGAACATCAATATCTGGGGTTGTTTCCACATTAGAACCCTTTATCACTTCTGATGCACTGCTTTTCCACCATCAGCTCAAAGTATTGTTAGCACAATGGTTTCACACAGCACTTAAAGTAGCACTTTCTTGCATGAAAATCTAGCAATGTTTGGGGAGTTTTGGCCAAGATTCTGCTGTATGGTTTTGCAGTCCTTTTCAACAAAGGTCCTACTTCTTCCAGTAGCTATTCCTTTAATTAGTAGCTTCCTCTTTTTCTCCTTCTTTTAATGTAAGGGAGAATTTGTGAAGTCGTAGGCTTTCATGGCCGGCATCCATAGTTTTTTTGTGGGTTTTTTCGGGCTGTGTGGCCATGTTCTGAAAGAGTTTCTTTCTGACGTTTCGCCAGCATCTGTGGCTAGCATCTTCAGAGAAAACTGAAATGGAAAAGCCTGGTTGTATGTATACTGTGAGACCCTGGGTAGGGAGGGGTGGTTCCCAGGTGAACTGTGTGTTGTTCTGTGTTGAATAGGTATTGTTCTGTGTTGATGGCTTCGCTTCAGGCTATGCAATCCAGGATATGTCTGCTGTTCCCATGTAAAAGTTTACATGGGAACAGCAGACATATCCTGGATTGCATAGCCTGAAGCGAAGCCATCAACACAGAACAATACCTATTCAACACAGAACAACACACAGTTCACCTGGGAACCACCCCTCCCTCCCCAGGGTCTCACAGTATACATACAACCAGGCTTTTCCATTTCAGTTTTCTCTGAAGATGCTAGCCACAGATGCTGGCGAAACGTCAGAAAGAAACTCTTTCAGAACATGGCCACACAGCCCGAAAAAACCCACAAAAAAACTAAGGGAGAATTATAAGTGGAGGACAGCATCATTTGAAGCTTCCATATGATGATGTCCTGACAAAAAGATAGGGAAACAAATAGAAACCCCTGGAATGTAATGGGCTATTAATGACATTTTTTTGCACATTCTCTCAAATTCCAGTGAAAAAAATGTTGTTCATTCCAAAATGGATGACTACTAGAAAAGCAAGAGAGAGGATGGAAACAGAAAGCATAATAAGTGCTTGTTGGGATGTCTGAGAAGGTTTGGTCTCTCATCCTACCTACCTGAAATGGTCCTTTCAACCAGGATGTTTTGATACAGGGGTAGGCAACCTTTCCCCTTTAAGGGCTGAGGGACTTCAGCTCCCAGAATCCCAGGAGCTATTGGCCAACATGGGACTATTGGCCAACATGGCTGAGGCTTCTGGCTGAAAAGTATCTGTGTCAAAGGAGGGCAGTTTCCCCCCCCCCCCAAGCAAACAAAATTTCCTAGTGTGGTTCCTGATTTCTCCCCATCCCACATTTTCTATGTATTTTACAAGGATCCACTCAGGCCAAAATACTCCTAGAGAGAGGAAGATAACAGCTTGGAAGCAGAGTTGGCTACAACTTTGAGAATACCCCAGGCTGCACATGACCAATCTAGAGGTAGTAGTCCAAAAAAAGGAACTTTCCAAAGCTCTGAATGTGTGCAAGTGTTAATGCATGGTGGTTAACTGGATGTATGCAAGTAGAAAGAACTATGCAGTTATAGCTCTATTATTCCACTTTAACTGCCATGCTTCTGTCCTATGGAAGCTGCCCCGGGAAGCTGCGGATCGGGGCCGAGGTATCCGCACTCCTCGGCCCCGCGGTGCAGCGTCCCAGGCCCAGGAAGGAGCGCTAAAATAGCGCTCCTTCCGCAAGATGCCGAAGGTGCGCCACAAAAGGCGTCCGGCGCACCTTCGGTGCCTCTTCCACTGCAGCGTGTGTGGACGCTGCAGCGGAAGTGCGTCGTCGGAGCACCAGCCATGCGGAGGGCCGGCCACTCTGACGATGTTTACGGGAAGGGGTTGGGGCGCCCAGCGTGAGGCTGCCCCTCCCCTTCCTGGCCTCGAAGATGACGCTTTGCGCCGTCTGCTTAGGCCCTTAGTGGCTGAATAGACTACAAAGCCCAAAATTCCATAGGATGGAAACATGGCAGTTAAAGTGGAATAATAGCTATAACTATGCAGCATGAATGAGCCCCACTGGACTCCACTTGAAAGGTACAATTTGATGTTGGGAAAGAGTTGCTTAACCTTTCACCACCAATAATTTATTTTTCTCTCAAGTTCGTCCCTCTCCCAGTCCCCCCCCCCCGCCGCCATGGAGCTTATTTCAGGACTTCAGGAAGGTGTTGCAGGTGAAAAACAACAGGTTAAGCAAGTTGATCCACCCCTGCAGATGTCCTTTTCCCTACCAACATGATAGTTTTAAGAGACAGATGTGATGTTGGGAATAACTCATTTGCCTCACTACATCCAGTTCCTTCCTTGTCTAGTTCTGAAAAATATTTGTCCCTGATTTGTCTGTCCATTACTATGTGTTTGCATTAGAGTTGCCAACCCATCAGCCTCTATAGCTGTGCATTAACAATATCTTGGCATGTAGAAATTCATATGCAGTTACATTCATTTTCACAATGTGAAAAGAGGTGTCCATTAATTCCTACACATCATAATTCTGGTGAAAGGTCCATGTGTTGGCCCAGCCATTTTTTGCCTGGTCAGTTGGCAACTTTATTTTGTAAGACAGTGACAATGGTTCCAACCTATCTTCCTCAGTTCATGACAATCTGCATTAGACCTCTGGGCATTGCAACCTAAAGCTAATGGTGACCAAAACAAAGGCCTTTGAAACAATGGTGATGATCCAAACGTGAATATGGTTCTTATCTTTTCAGAACCTCACAAAGCCAATATTATTCTCCCAGACTTTTGTTTTGTAATGTTATTTCCATTCTCTTTGTGTTGATTTTTTTTAATGTGAGTCATGATTTTTCAAGTGCTTTAAGATGTTAAATAGTCAGATTTTAAAACTAGTGCACTCTATCTTCCTTTTCTTGTATCACTTCAAAAGCTTCTGCTGAAATCTTTGAAATAAATTGATAACAGTAAAAGGAATGGTTGTCAAATCATCTCATTGGAAGCCGTGGCAGTGGCTGGCCACCATGGACGTTATCACACGGGGAGTCGTGGGGAGAAAGTGGAAATAAACGGGCACGAGCAGAAGTCTTTAATTTACGGGATTTGTCCCGTTCCGCCTCATCTGATAACTAAATTCGAATTTAAAAGGGGGTTAATTCGAACAAAAACCTGATCTTTTCATTTTCGGGATTTTTGAGGATTTGAAAAGATCAGGTTTTTGTTCGAATTAACCCCCTTTTAAATTCGAATTTAGTTATCAGACGAAGCGGAATGGGACAAATCCCGTAAATTAAAGTCAAGTGGGGCAACGAGTCCATTTTGCTTTTAACTTGAACTGTTAAGGTGCTGGCCCTGTTGGAGAGATATGGTTCAGCATTTTGGATAGGTTCTTTAAAGTTTGTACTAAAACCTGAAGCAGACTCACATGCCTGCCTGACATGAAAGCCATCTGTTCCCACCGGCTGGAAGCTTATCAGGAATTCCTCATGAAGAACTCATTGGTGACATACAACCTCCTTGCCATGGGTTTTCCCACTGTAACTGGTCTTCCACCCTTTTGTGCAGTTAGGAAAGAGTGTTGTGTATTGAAGGCTGCAATGTTCAGCACAGGCAACTGTGGGTCCCAACAGGCAAAGCCAGTGTCTTGCATGAACTGAGCATGTGTCCTAAGAAAAAATCCAGAATCCCCTTTGCAACCAACTGTTACATTAACCTCCCGTTTCCCATCCCTACTAGGTTCAGTTTCCATGGAAAGTGATCACTAGAGATTTATTAGTAGTTTGCAATGCTTGCACTTATTTTAGGGTTGCTAGGTGAAATAAGGCACAAGGCTCCTGTACCTTTAATGACTGGGTAAAAGAAGGGATTGCAGCAACTGTTGTTTGCATGATACATGCTAAAACTCCCTCTCCTAAAAACATTAAAGCAAATGAAGCCCTATTCCTTATTTTACCTGGAAATACTAACTTATTTACAAATATAGTAGCTGAGCATAAGTTGGTGCAGCCTAGTGTAATGGGTTGAGTGTTGGATGAGAACTCTGGGGCTGCATCCACACTGTAGAAATAATCCAGTTTGACAGTCCTATAGAATTCTGGGAATTGTAGTTTTATGAGACATATTAGCCTCTGTTAGAAAGCTCTGGTGCTACCACAAACTACAATTCCCAGAATTCCATTGCATTGAGACATTGCAGTTAAAGAGGTGTCAAATTGGATTATTTCTACAGTATGAAAGCAGCCTGGGAGACCAGAGTCTGAATCCTCACTCAGCCATGGAAACCCATTGGGTGACCTTGAGGAAGTCACAGTCTCTCAGCCTCAAAAGAAGGCAATGGGGCAGGCCCCCTCTGAACAAATATTGTCAATATTGATAGGTTTGCCTTATGGTCACCATAATTTGGAAATGACTTGAAGGCATACACCAACAGACAACTAAGGTTCAGTGCTTCGACATCAGAACTCTAAGGTAAGAGAAGTACTCTTAAATCTGAAGCTCTTTGTATCTTTCTCATAGATCACAAACAGCCTTTTAGACAAGAGTGGTTGACAAAAGGGACATCAGCATGTCCCTTTAAGATATTTCCCAAATTCTGAAAGCTGGCTCTTTCAGCTCATCTCAAGTAAGTCAATCTGAACACAGCTTGACAAATCTGTCAATTTGGAGTTGGCCCACATTCAGAATTTTAAAAACTGACTATTTTGCCCCATCCTGAAAATGATGAAATAGTTTAAATTCTTATCAAGGTTTTATTCTTAAATTGGAACTTTTTGTTTAAGTCACCCTTTGTACAGGGGCTGAACCTAAGATTGTCTGCCTACTAAACATTTGTTCTGCCACTAAGCTGTGACAGCTCCTTTACAATTGTTGCTAAATTGTCACTAATCACTAATTTAAGTCCAAGCTCCAAACTAGAATCCAAATTAGAATCATTCCTCTAGACCAGCAAGTCTGATAAGCATTGTGTCAATATATAACCAAAATACACAGAAACGTGATTGCCTGTCAAGCATTTCTAGCTTTGCTTTCCCTTTCCCTTTTACTTATACCATGGTTAAAACTGAAAGAGCTGTTTTTGTAGAAACATAAACACAGCAGAGGAGTTTTTCTAAACCGCTTTATTGACAAAATAAATTAACATTTCTTATTTTGGTAGAAAATAAATAAATAGTTATAAATTAGATTTTTTCAAATATGCAATATAATGTTCATAAATAAACAGCATTCAATTGTTAAATTAAACAAGGTTTAGCAATCTGGATGCCAGAATACTAACATTCCCTAGAACAGGAAGTTAGGATGAGAAAGAGTGGGATTTGGGAGTTCTGGGATCCTTGGAAAGGAAAGTCTCCTTTGCCACTCTAACTCTGAGTATCTTGAAGTCCCGTGCGACACGACAAAGGAAATTCTCAAGATAGTGCAAGATGAGGTACACTTCCTGGTGGTTGAGCCACTGATTTTGATGCTGAAGGATCTGAGGCGGCTTCAGAGTTGGTTGGAGCTGGTTTTCAAATGGCAGCTCCCAAAGTGAAATCTATGGAGAGAATTAAAGATGGTTGACATGCTGCTAAAACCAAAGGACACCCCTTCTCCCATCCATGACCTAAAAGGCAAGTAGACCCACCTGATAACTCACTTGGTGACTTAGGTCTCGGAGGTTATAGCTGAGATCTTCAAACTGGGAAGCAAATCTGGAGTCATCTTTGGTTAATTCCTTCAGCTGCTGTACCAGTGTCTGATAAAATGAGAGCTTCTCAGCAATGTAGGACAGGCGCTCGACATCCTGGGGGAAAAAGTGACCAGAGTAATTCTGTTAGTGTCTTGTTTTTTCTTTTAAAAGGCATCTTCTGGACCTATATTGGCTCAGGATCCTGAAATGTGGTCAAAATGCTCCCAAGACCCCTGGAGAGCATTTGGATGCAAATAATTAATTGAAAATAATTTAAATTTCATGCCTGCTGCCCACCTATCTTCCCTGACCCAGCATTTGGCAGAGAGGCCACCATGCCATTGTCAGTTCTTCTGAGAAAACAAGAGTCCTTGCTTTTATGGTTAAATCCCTCCCTCGATTACCCCTTCACCCACCACAGGTCTTCAGAATATCTTTAAAGTATAAGGAGTGTGAGTTGACAGCTGAAATACCAAATATTGTTCCAGACAGGTACAATTATATAGCATCTTCTGTCTCTAACATATAGTTACTCATTCTCCTTTTTACTGAAAAGTAAGGCAGTAGTGTGAGCGCTGGACCAGGATTTGAATTCTTGCTCAGCCATGGGTGACTTTGAGCAAGTCACACTCTCTCAGCCTCAGCAGAAGGCAAAAGCAAACCTCCTCAGACAAATCGTGCCAAAAAAACCCTATGATACATTTGTCTTAGGGTTGCTATAAGTTGAAAACGGCTTGAAGACATACAACAACAAATAAAATAATAATAATAATAAATTTTTATTTATAGCCCGCACCTCTGCATGGCAATCGGGGCGGGGAACAGCAATATTTAAAACAGAACAAAGTTAAAAACATCCCCTCATCCCACAATCCTGTCCTCCCCCCTCCCGTCCCCTTAAAACCAGATTAAATAATAAACTAATTAAAATACAATATTAAATAAATTAAAATCAAAATAACATAGGAATCAGACTAATGGGACTCGTCTATGGGACAGTTATTCCGGGAAGGCCTGCTGAAAGAGATCCGTCTTTACTGCTTTCTTGAAAGCACCAAGAGTAGTAATGAGACGGATCTCATCCGGCAGGCCATTCCAAAGTCTGAGAGCGGTTGCGGAGAAGGCCCTCTGGGAGGTCTGAGACAGCCTAGTTTTTATTGGCTGTAACAGATTCCTCCCAGAGGACCGCAAGGCACGGGGGGGATCATACGGGGAGAGGCGGTCCCTAAGATAAGATGGACCCAAGCCATGTAGGGCTTTAAAGGTCAAAACCAACACCTTGTACTGTGCCCGGAAACTAATGGGCAGCCAGAGGAGGGATTTAAGCACTGGTGTTATGTGCTCCCTCCTTGATGTTCCCGTAATTAGCCTGGCTGCCATATTCTGCACCAACTGAAGTTTCTGGGTTAGGCACAAGGGTAGCCCCATGTAGAGTGCATTGCAGTAATCCAGACGTGAGGTTACCAGGGCATGTATCACAGCTTCCAAATCCCTCATATCCAGATAAGGGCGCAGTTGGCGTATCAGCCGAAGCTGATAGCAGGCGCTCCTGACCACCGCATTCACCTGACTAGTCATGTGAAGCGATGAATCTAGGAGCACCCCCAAACTGCGAACACAGTCCTTAGAGGAGAGTGTGACTCCATCCAGGACCGGAGACTGTATTCCCAGATCTGGTTTCGGGCCTGTAACTGTGAGTACCTCCGTTTTGTCAGGATTCAACTTCAATCTGTTTTTCCTCATCCAACCCATTACCGCTCTAAGGACCTTATCCCACGCTGCTCTCAAAAGTGGCAAGAAAGCGATATGAGCATCATTCCAGTACTATAGCGCTAGTATAAATATGGCGCTAGCGCTATAATAGCGCTATGGATCACCTCGCGCTATTGCAATGCCCGCTGAAACCGACATTCAAAAGAATGCGAATGATGCTGCATTCCAAGCGGTTTCTTGCTGGATTCTGAGCGGCGTCGTGGGATCACGCGGAAAACTATAGCGCTACAGCGCCTGATTCTTAGCGGATTCTGAGCGACGTCGTGGGATCACGCAGAAAACTATAGCGCTATAGCGCCTGATTCTTAGCGGATTCTGAGCGACGTCGTGGGATCACGCGGAAAACTATAGCGCTATAGCGCCTGATTCTTAGTGGATTCTTGCTGCTTTTGGCCCCGTGGGATAAGGTCCTAAGACAGTCATTAAGAGGAGAGACAAAGGCAGTAGTGTAGTGGTTTGAGTATTGGACTGACTATGGACACTAAGGTTTGAATCCTTGCTTAGCCATGAAAACCAAATGGGTGACCATGGACAAGTCATACTTTCTCAGCCTCATAGGAAGACAAAGACAAACCTCCTCTGAAGGAATCTTGCTAGGAAAACCCCATGATAGGTTTGCCTTAGGGTTGTCATAAGCTGGAAACGACTTGAAGGCACACAACAACAAGGAAGTACAAACATTCTTGAACCACATGGAGGAATTAACAACTCAAGTACAGTTCACTGTGGGCTTTCCCCCCCACTTCTACCTTCTTAGGTGTGGGTTTTTTTGAAGCAGGGATAGGTAGGGTGTCAGCATGGTGTAGTGATTTAAGTGTTGGATTAGGACACTGAGACATCAGGGTTTGAATCCCTGCATGGCAATGGAAATCCACTGTGTGGCCCTGGGCAAATCACAGTCTCTCAGCCTCAAAGGAAGGCAAGGGCAAACCCCCTATGAACAAATTATGCCAAGAAAATCCCATGATAGGTTTGCCTTAGGGTTGCCATAAGTCAGAAATGAATTGAAGGCACGCAGCAACAACAATAGAGGGTAGTGGGGGACTACAATGTATTTTTTTTTTAAAAAAAATAGAAATAAAATTTAAGTGGAAAAGAATTTCATTTTTTTTCTTACCTCTGGGGGCAAAATAAACAAACAAACAAACCCAAACAAGTCCTGGCAGTTGTTGTGCCCCATAGGGCATACCTTGCCAACCCCTCCTTGACATGGACCAGGATATCTGAAAGACCACCAACTCTCATATGCATCTGCTCAGTTTTTATAGACAGTATCAGAGGTCAAATTCTGGTTTACCCACCATTAAAATTCCTGGGCTCCTGGCTATCAAGGCAAATGGCCCTTTCCATGGTGGCACTATGTGGAGCACCCACTCCGGATCAGTTTGCCTGGCTCTTACTTGTGCTGCATCCGCACCGCAGAAATAATCCAGTTTGACACCACTTTAATTGCCATGGCACAATGCTATGGTATTCTGGGAACTGTAGCTATATGAGACATTTAGCCTTCTCTGTCAGAGAGCTCTGGTGACACAACAAACTACAGTTCCTAGAATTCCATAGCATTGAGCCATGGCAGTTAAAGTGGTATCAAACTGGATTATTGCTGCAGTGTGGACGCAACCTTGGACCTCTTTTCAGCATCAAGTGCTGGTCTTCCACTGCCACCTTTAGGTTTTCAATGGCACTTAAAAGTTTTGACTGGTTTTTAGTTCATGACCTGATTGATTGGCGATGCTTTTAATAAATGTGACTTTGGACATCACTTCTTCCCATTGTTTTTGCCATAAGCTGCCTGAATAATGTTTTATTGAAAGGATGGTTGCTTGCAACTGTTTTAAGTAAATAAATAAATATTCTTACTGGAAGATTAAACCATGTGTGCAGATCAAGGTTTGATGCGGGAAGCAGCCGTGAGTGTGCTGTAAGAGTGAGCCTGACTCCTGACAGATGTTCAGAGACCTGAAAGAAGAGAAAGCAATGTAAGAAGAGCTGTCAATTTTCCAAACAAGAGCTATAGTATGCATTAAGAACAATGAAAGGAACTAAGGTCCAAAACACACTGCAGAAATAATCCAGTTTGACACCGCTTTAACTGCCCTGGCTCAATGCTAGGGAATTTGTGAACTGCAGTTTTGTGAGACATTGAACCTTCTTTATCAGAGAGCTCTGGTGCCACAATAAACTACAATTCCCAAAAATCCCTAGCACTGAGCCAGGGCAGTTAAAGCAGTCTCTGACTGGGTTATTTCTGCAGTGTGTTTTGGACGCAAGTGATTAAAACTATTTAAACTAAAGCTGTCTTCAAAGCCAGCGTGGTGTAGTGGTTAAAGCACTGGACTATGATTCTGGAGACCAGAGTTCAAATCTTAGCTTGGCCATGTAAATCCACTGGGTGACCTTGGGCAGGCCACACTCTCTCAGCCTCAGAGGATGGCAATGGCAAGCCCCCTCTGAAGAAACTTGACAAGAAAACCCCATGACAGGTTTGCCTTAGGATCACCATAAATCAGACAGGACTTGAAGGCACACAACGGCAACAACAAGAAATGCATGGAGACCTGAGCTGTGTCTTGCCCTTCTTTCCACAGCAGCAATTCCTACTCAAAATTTTACCCTTTCCTTTCCCAGCATCAACCCCGCCAAAGTAACTCTCCCACGTTAAGATTTTTTAATATTCCACAGCCACCAATAGTGGTGAGGATGTGGAACTCTCCTTTGGCTCATGGTTCAGAGGTTCATCTCCCTTGCTCTAATCAATTCAATAATCTAATAAATATATCACACTGGTTATCTCAAATAACAGCTTTATGGTTAAAATGGAAATGATTCCATTAGAAAATTACCAACATCTTCAAGAAGAAAAATATCACTGGACCATCATGGCATCGTTCCCACTATGATTTAAAATGAATTGCTGATCAGGTTATATGACCATCGTTCCCACTTGAAACTGGTTCCGATCCTATTGAGCTTAGTTTCAATCGCAATGAAGTGAGGCAAATGCAAAAAACCCGCTGTTTCCCGTTTCTTTGGAAAATAATCAATTCCAAAGCATGTTCAACAAGTGGGAACGACAGATCTGAATCGCATCATTCTGGAGGGGAGGGACTAATGGCAGAGGGGTGTTTACCATCCTGATTCAATTTTTGGGAGATCCACCATGCCCTTCCCCAGTGCTGCCTTTGTGCTTGTGGTGTGACCTATGGGAGCATTATACACACACACACACACACACACACACACACCAAGTTACCAAATATACATTTTTTTATAAATACTGATTTAGTGAATATACAATCCGTTACTTTTGCAATTACTTGGTGGCACGTCAGGCAATCTGGCTGATGGCAGCTCAGCGAGACAAGTAGTTGCAAAACCAATGGATTGAATTTTCTATCTTTTTTTTTAAAAATTTAGTTCTCAAACCGGGCTGCTTAAAGGGGAAATGGTGTACTTTTGAGCAGCCTGCTAAAGTCACCCCGCTCTGGCCCTGTCCTCATCGTGTTGCCGCTTGCGTCACCGATGACATATAGATTATTGACATGCATTTTGAAGTGGCACAAACTAGTGGGAATGACAATCGTGCCAAAAAAGAAGCAATTACAAGGGAATACAATGAAAAGACCCGCTTTCATAGTGGGAATGATGTACCTTTTGGAATTGATTCACTGACACGGAGCAAAGGCAAATTGCAAACTGGTTTAAATGTAAATGGGAATAAGGCCCAAATTTCCAATTTTATACCAGATTTCTATGTAGATTGCTTGTTGACCTTTCCTCAGCCACCCTCAGTATTAAGAAGACATGAGAATTGAAAATAACTTTGTTTCATTCCATAGTTTTGACAAAAGTAGCTTTTTTGCAGTTCTTGAGACACACACTGAGAGAGATAACTCACTTCCTCTAAATAATTGACACATAAGACTTCTAGGCATTTCAAGGTTTTTAGAAGAATAAAGAACATCCAAAATAGTACACACATTTTAAAAATGCAAACCACTAAAGCAATTGCACAACTGAGAAAGATACACACATGCATTTGTCAATAGGGAAAACATGTACATTTGGTAAAATACCTAAATAAATGCACCCTCTAGGAAAAAATGTTTTAAAATCCACATGAATTTCCATACCTACCCCATTAATCTTGATATAAAAGTAAGGTGGGAAGAATATTCACATGAGGTCCAGAAAAACATATCAAAATCGCTTGATTCACATTCTAATGAATCCAGAATTTTTAAAATCCAGACAAAATATTATTATTTATATTTTACATGGCAAAAGCTTCTCCTTGCTCACCTACAGATTTTAGTTGCCTGAATATTGGGTAGATGGCCAAAACAAGAAAACTGATGGACTGGTATATGCTTATTCTTTTTTCTTTCAGAAATCAGCCCATTGCTATCCCAAAGACTGCTTCATTGTGTCTGGAGCACATTAGAAACAAGAGCAGACTTACATAGAGACATTTAAGGTTCCTTGTTTTACGGAGAAGTTGCTGAGAGAGTTTTAAACTGCTGCCCAATTCTTTCTGAAGATTTGCCCGCCATTCTGGGGTGCTCCTGGAACTGGATGACTTCTCTCCATGAAGCCCAGCTGGGACTGCTGTCACAAGGAAGTCAACATTGAAGAGAATCTGGAGGAGGAGGGCTGTACCTAGAAAGAGACCCAGATAGTCATGAGAAGGGAAATGCCTTATTGTCTTATGAGAAAAGGATCAAATTGCAGAGCTACCAGTTAATCTGAAACAAGTATACAGTGGGCTGTTGGTATCCTCTGGGGTTTGGCTCCAGGACACACACAGCCCGCCCGTGGATAACAAAAACTGTGGATGCTCAAGTCCCATTAAATACAATGGCATAGTAAAGTGGTGTCAAAATCAAGGTTTGCATTTTGGAATATATATATATATATATATATATATATATAAAACATTTTCAGGCTGTGGATGCTTGAATCTGTGGATAAAGAATCTGTGGATGTGGAGGGAAGACTGAGCTAGGAAGGACTGAAGTGGCATGTGGATAAGTATCCCTGTAGACAACAGTGGTACCATTAAAGGAGGACATTGGGACATATATCCAAGGCCCCACACAACAGAAAAGTTTCCAAATAATCAGGCCTGGCTTCCCATATTTTGAAAAAATGAGAATACTCCTCTGCATGGTGTACATTAATACACACTATCATCTAAAGTGGAAGGAGATCTATAGCATGATTAAGCCCATACCCTCCAACTATCGCGATTTGGCAGGGACAGTCTCAGTTAATTTTCTGCTATCCCACTTTTCCAGCTGCATTTAAAATGCTCCAGCTTCGATCTCATTCTCTCACTTCCCTCTTTGGTCCTCAGCTTATTTAAGTTGCTGTAAACTGGGTTCAAAATGCATAAATCATTTGTACCAAATTAACTCAGTATTGAAGGGGAGAGGATGATGGAATGGAATGTTTTCCCTCTCTGTAGGCTCAGGCAAAAGCAAACTGCTGCAGCCTCTCCTAGCTTATGTGTTCTTCTTCATGAATAATGTCTTACGCACATTCTGATGTTGCTTGGCTATATGCGTCCTGGTTTCTGCCTGTAAAATGTTGAAGGCTACGTAAGCCCAGAATCAAAAATTACCTGATTGCCCCAATGTGAGAGAAAGAGAAAAAAACTGGCTCACACAGTTCCTGCTACAGAACCTCAGTAGGATGCAACTTATTTCAGCTTCGACTTGGAGGCCCATCACACGACAATCTCCTTCTTCACAATGGGGAAACCCATTTGAGGGGAATTTTGATGAGATAATAACACCATGCAGAGAGGTATTTTCATTTGTTCTGGAGTTTAGGTTTACAGTAAAAGAAATCCATAGTTGGGATATTAATAGGCCAAGGTTGCACAATCTTCAAAGTGAAGTAATGTTGCCGTGAAAACAATGCATGAGAAGATAAACCACAAGACTGAAATGGTGGTGACCAGAACCTCTACAAAGAGGCCAGAACAATGGAGACTGTTGGAGGGGTGTGTGACTGGATTCATATCCCCATTCCCCCATATTCCCATGATGTTCAACAATTGCTCATGGGTCAGTCATCCACCTATCCTACCAGAAGTTGGTTCTCAGGATAAACAGAATACTGTTTTGTACTCCTTACAGCAGGGATGGGCAAAGTGCCGCCTCGGGACTGCATATGGCCCTAGGACTGCTTCTGCGACCCTTGGCCCCTCCAAATTTCCTAGAATACATTTCTTCTGGCCTCACCAAAAAGGTAAAGGCCCTCTGCCAGAAACCTCCAGAAGCAATAAAGAACTGCAGACACCCACACGCATGTCCTAGCGGGCCAGAAAGGGGGAGGCAATGGTGGTGGTGGTAGCAGGGGCCAACATGGAGTCCTTTCCTTCTTCTCTCTTTCTCCTTGGCCAGCAGTCCCACCAGCCAAGTCACAGTACCTCACCTGCACCAGCAGCTGCAGCAGGCAGACAGCACCCTGACTCGCAAAGATGGGTGGCTGGGATGGGTGCATCAGGCAGCTTGGCCAGGATGGGGAGGATGGCAAGGCAGTCAAGGGGTGTGTGTGTGTGCAGATGGCCAGTGCTTCTCTCTGCCTGCTGCCGCTTCTTCTTTCATCACCCCTCCCCTCCCACTCTCTCCCATATTGTCTCCCCTGGGGTGGCTGCCTGCCGGGTGTGTGTGTGTGACAACATGAGTTACCACATTGGGGTGACACCAACCCAAGTGACGTCACTGGTTGGGAGAAAAGGGTGCAAATTCTACAATTGTGGGAGGGAGGCCTTAGCACCAGGCACAAGTTGTCTGTGAATCTCAAGCTCAAGCAGTAGCTTCCTACCACTTGCAAGGATTAATTGATTTCTTGTTGCAATTTGCAAAGACTCCTGATGTATTTACTTAGATAGCTTCCTCCCCTCCTTCCAGTCATTGTTGTGCCAGAGCTCACCATCCTCTCTGCTCTACATCCACCTTCTGGCCAGAAAGCAAGAAATTTAGATTAAATCTTCCCTATCCTGTCTTGGCTCAGCCACATAAACCCAATAGGTAACTTTTCACACTCCCTCAGGCTCTGAGGATGGCAATGGCAACCCCCCTCTGAAGAAACTTGCCAAGAAAGCCCCATGATAGTTAGAGTCGCCATAAGTTGGAAATGACTTGAAGGCACACAACAACATCAACAACAATCCTGTCTCCCTAAGTAAGTGAAAAGGAACAAACCCCTCATTTCCTCTTAATGTGAGAACAGCTCCCCCTTAGTTATGGTTTTCTTCTTAATTTCAAAACATGTTCTCTGTCCACACATGTATGTTTGAAAGGCAAGATGTGAACAACTGTGGATGGTACTTAAGACAAAGCATTTAATGGCATCACGAGAGGCTGTCTCTAGATCTCAAGTTTTAGTTCCAAAATTGCAGGGTCTGGGACAATCCTGAACTGGGTAGCCTATGCACTAACTACAGATGATCTAGGTATCATTGATGCTTGACGCACAAAATCCAAATGTACCCTCCTGCAATCGTGAACTATACTGTAATAGCCACAGCCTGAATACTAAATCTTTAATAATAATTTACCTCAGTTCTTTAAAAATGTTCAACAATTTGGAAATCCGTTATTTTAATAATTAAAACACCAATGATGATATAATGAAGTGTTGCTTAACTTTCCTTAATGCTTCAGTGTTATTAGCCATTTCCTTTTCATAACCTGGCATTATAAAATCATTTAACAATATAACAATCAATGAAGAATCACTTTCACAAAGCACTCTTCATGGTTATCATGAGCAAACCATTTTTTCCTTCATGATTTAAGATTAACATATATCTCTCCACACTATGTTTTCCTCTAAATAATAAACTAAGCATTAACCAAAATCCTTTTGCTTTTATTACCCATGTTCCCTCCATTATTCAATGAAATTCCAAGTGATGTAAAAGGAGAGCTCCTTTCCTTCCAGGGCAGGGGTACTTTAGGGACAGATTTAGGGGGAAAGGGTGCATGGGTTCACTCAACAGAATCAGCCAGGAAAAATAGCCTCTTGTACCCACCAACATTTCACAAATGAAAACAGGGATTTGTAAGGCCAAGCAACATCAGAGTATGGCAAAGGTTATTATTAATAAGGACAAAAACACAAGGCTAGGAGTGGCTGTGGTAGGTTGCTTTTGCATGAGATAACTGAGAAGGGCAAGATTCCTCCTCTCCTTTCTTCTTCCTCCTGCTAAATTATCAGCTTGCAGCAACTCAGGTAAGGTAAGGGCAGAGGGGGAAAATAGGAGGAGGAGAAAGAAACTGGGAAGTTTGAAAAAGTGAGAAATGGGGAAATACAGTGAAACCTTGGGGTTCTGCTGGGGTTTGGTTCCAGGACCCCCTTGGATACCAAAATCCGTGCTCAAGTCCCATTAAATACAATGACATAGTAAAATGGCGTCCCTTAAATACATTGGCAAAATCAAGGTTTGCTTTTTGGAATTTATATATATATATATTGGAATATTTTAAATCCATGAATTCTTGAATCCATGGATAAAAAAAAAAAAAATCTGTGGCTATGGAGGGCTCACTGTAATTGGACTGCCCCTGACAAACTGGGACAGTTGGAGAGCACAGCTTCCTCTCCCTATAAGTCCATCCATTACTTTACTGCACTCTAATGAAAAAAGCCATCACACACAAAACATGCTTTGCTTTGTCAAGGTTATACAACCCACTACCTTCAGAGCATACTATTAAGACTGTCCTTTAACAATGCCACAAAATCCAACTCTGAAGATGCTTGCCTCAGCCTGCCAGAGAGCAGAGCCTAATGGTATGCATCTTCTTTTCATGGCTGAGTCAGCCAATGCTTTACTGTCTCCTGCTTGCAACCCATGACATCCCAATAAACACCCTCCAAAAGTGAGGAATCCTACAAACAAAAAGACAGTGAATATTTGCTCTTCTCTTACCACACAGATGCATATTCTTGAAGCTCTCTGCTTTGTGAGATCTCTGCCTGCCTGTCCAAAAAGACAACCTCTGGCTTTATGGTCCATCTTGATGGTCCTTTTATGTGGCATGAGTTTCATTTTCTGATAATCCAAAATCTTCCACATTAATGCAATTCTAATTTCACTTATCGATTCGAAACAATCTGGTTTCTGGGGCAAAACCCATCCTCCCCAGTGATATTTACTGCTCAGTTTCGGAGCGGAAACAGAGCATTAGATCAGTGCCTGCATCTTCCCCTTTTTCTCTGTGGAATAAGGAAACCACTTTAACTTTGGTAAAAAGGGTTCTCTATTGGTCACATGACATGGGATGCCCCCACATCTTCACTCCTTTTCTCTGCCTGGGCTTTTCCAATGACTAGCCATGGTATCTGTTTTCATCTCTCTTCCCTCCTTCTCCCCATCTTTGCTTCTTTCTTTCAAGGACTAGTATAAGCATGGCTGTAATGTTTGCGAGGAAGGCACAGAAAGTTTCCTCACTGGGAGCTCTCCATAGCATGCTGAATATATGTTGTTGTTCCTTTTTGGCTCTCGATATTTTATGGCCATTTCTTTTTGAGGCAAGAGCCTGCCTTAAATTCTGCACCTTTTACTGTTGTCAGTCTCGCTCCTCATTCAGCCTCTTACACAGTGCAAGGACGTTATCACACGGGGCCCAATCCAAACAAAATCCACACGAAATCCTGAACGATACCGGATTATTGGCCCGTGTTTTCACACAACGTCGCACAGAACCCCGACAGAAAGTGGAAAGATCCGAGATCTTTTGAATTTCGATTTCTTCAGGAAATGCAATTGAGCGATGAGGGTGATTCCGCATTTACCGCAAATGTGATCGCCAAATACGTATTGGGGAGCATTTCCCCGTCATTACCCATGGTTCCCGTGAGCATTCCTCTATCTGCGCATGTGCAAGAGGCTCATTTCTACTACATTTACGGGATATTTTCGCTTGTGTGTGGATGTTCTTTGCACTTGCTGTAAATTCGCAATTAAGGTAATGACGTTTGCGGAAACAAGCTTATTTTCGGTTTATTTTCGTAATGCCTCATTTCCACTTTTATTTTCGCTTTCTAGCTCATGTGTGATAACGTCCCAAGACTCTATAGTATCTCCAATAGATGCATGTCCAACCTCTGTGTAAAAATGCATCCTGTGAAGGATGAATACATACTTGAATAAAACAGTTGCACTATAGCAGTCCAACTTGTTGCTCCATTGATTTTGCTTTCTTATGTGTGATTGGGCTTTTAACCCTTCATCCTGCAAGAATCTTATAAGGATACAGTCAGAATTGAGATACTGGAAAGTGAAGAGTACAACTGAATACCCAGAGCTATCACTTGAGACAAAAATATTACAACAGCATTGCACTATCCTTGTGGATGCTCCATTTTGAATGGTTCAAACTAGCTGCCTCATGGTTATTCAGACATTGGTTGTTATTTTTTAGCACAACTATCCAAATAAACTCACTCATGCATTCCGGTTTTGTCATTCACACTATTTTTTTAATCAGAACTGCATCTCTGCACATCTCTGTAAGTTCTGTTGCTCACACATTTCAACACTCGAATAAAGATGGAGTCGATGATCCAGATGTATCTGAAACACGTTCAAGAGTTTTATCCTGGTTTATCCTGGGTCTATTCGCATTGGTTATTCACACAGCCAACAATGTGAATCTTTTATGAAAACTTGGAAAAAACCTTGAGATTGATTATCCCAGGTTAAGTAGGGGTTTTTTGGAGACCTCCCCTCCCAAACTTACTAGGGTGCATTTAACAACAAAGATAAACGAACCCATATTCTACTGGGATTATTTTCACCACCTGAATAACCCTTTAGAATACCAATGTTTTTTTCATTGCTGTCACAGACCAAGAAATATATTATCATACCATCATATCATATCCTGATTTGTCAGGAACAGTCTCAGTTAATTCTCTGACTTCCTACTGTTCACCTGCTTTTAAAATGTGACAGTTTCTCTCCCTTACTCCCACTTTTCCTGGTTGTCCTCAGCTCACTTCAGTTGCTGCAAACTGAGTTCAAAATGCAAGAGTACTTCACACTCAGTTAACACAACAGGGGGAGAAAGGAGATGAGAGGAAGGGGTGGAATCTTGCCCTTCCTAGCTGGTTCAAGTGCAGCCTCTCCTACTTATCTGTTCTTTCTAAATACAATTTGCCATATTTGATAAAAGCAAAAGAGGAAATTTCAGTTGTTAATGTGTTACTCAGTGTATGCTGGCTATGTGCAAAGGATAAGGGTCATAATGATGCTGACCCTAGAGCAGGGGTCCCCAAACTACGGCCCGTGGGCCGGACTCGGCCCGCCGAGGCCTTCCTACCGGCCTGTGGCCGGTCCTGCTGCTGCCACCGCCACTGCCACCACTCGCACCTGCCACCGGATGCCATTTTGTCTTCCAAAATGGCATCCAGAGTCGTGCGCATGTGCCTGCCATTGCGCGTCCATGCGCACTACTCTGAGTGCCATTTTGTGTTCCAAAATGGCACCTGCCATCGCATGCGCATGCGCACTACTCGAGCGCCATTTTGTGTTCCAAAATGGCACCTGGAGTCATGCACGTGCACGCACGATGCCACACGCATGCGCACGACTCCAAATGCCATTTTGGAAGACAAAATGCTGCCCGGAGTTGTGTGCATGCGCACGCACGCACACATGCCTCTCCCCCCCAGAAGATCTGGGGGCCAGCGAACCGGTTCCCGGATCAAAACGTCCAGGGATTCCTGCTCTAGAGCAATGCAATGTGAATACAGAGAAAATATGCTGGATTTCAGCCAATTAAGAGTTTCCAACTTGGCAGTGGAAAACCAGATAGTACCACCATGTTATTGGGGAGTTTTAGGTATGAATTGTAAGAACTGAATCGTTACATGCTTTGCGAATTATTGCCAAGCACCCTTTTCGTAGAGGATGTGAATAAAAGGTTCTGAATCTCCATCCTTGTGTGCTGCATTGGCTTAAGTGTACTGGGCAACGGGGATATCAATATTGGCCACATTCTGATGTTGTTTGGCCACATGTGTCCTGGTTTTTATTTGTGAAATGTTGGAAGGAGCTAGTGTGTAGCGTAGTAGTTTGAGTGTTGGACTGAGACTCTGGCAACCAGGGTTCAATGCCCCACTTGGACATAAAACCCACTGGGTCACATGCTTTCAGCAAACCTCCTCTGAACAAATCTTGCCAAGAAAACCCCATGATAGCTGCGCCTTAGGGTCGCAATAAGTTGGAAACAACTTAAGGCACAAAGCAACAACAACAGTGTACTATTGTTATGTGCCTTCAAGTCATTTCCGACTTACAGCAACCCTAAGGCAAACCTGTCATGGGGTTTTCTTGGTAATATTTGTTCACAGACAGTTTGCCATTTTCTTTCCCTGAGGCTGTGAGCATGTGACTTGCCCAAGGTCACTCAGTGAGTTTCACAAGTTCAAAAGGAACAGACAGAAAATTTACACATTTTTTTAAAAAATTGGAGTCTGCTGTTTCCACTCCTAATCTACACAGATTTTAAACAAACTTGGAACCCATTCAGAAATGAAGGGAGATCAGTCTAAGGAGATTTTTGGATGGGCAAAAGCGACAGGAGCATAGCACGATATTCCCGTTAGTATCACACGATTTGGGAAAGATTATCACACGATGTTGTGTGATGTCGTGATAATTCCATCATTATCCTGCTAATAAGGAGTTTGCCAGCCGTTTCTTATTCATGGAACTTTCCCGTGATTGAAAAGCAGCTGGAAAACTCCTCTTTATTCATGGGATAATGATGGGATTATCACGACATCACACAACATTGTGTGATAATCTTTGCCAAATCGCATGACAGTGACGGAAGCATCCCGCTATGCTCCCGTTGCTTTTATCTGTCTGAAAATTGGCAATAAGAAACAATATTTACAAAAGAGTTTCCAGCAAAGGCTGTTAACAGAGGTGAGAGTAACCGTTCTCAGCAATCTTTATACAGAGCACAGGGCAGAAGATCGGGCTCACTGGTTTCCACTATTTCTGCTCCACACAGATGTTTTTAATCAAATTAGACTATTGGTTTACCCCAGTACAGTTAGTCAACTGTGACACGCAGTAGTTTTTCATGTCCTTAGGGGGTCATCCATCATTTTTCTACTTCTGTAGTAGGAAAAATGTAGTCCATGGGCTGCATGCAGTCATGGGCTCCAGTTTTGGGCCTGCTAAAGCCCTTGCCACCCCCTGCCCATTTTTATTCCCATCTTTTTGGGCAAAATATAACTCCCAAATGCACAAACTACCACAAAAATATGCCAGTTTGGCTCTCCTTTCTCACCACTACACCCTGATTTTCCCACACAAAGAAAAGCAAACTAGACAACATGTTATGTCACTTCTGTCACATCAGGAATGACACTGCAGTGTTAGTTGCATCATGAGCAACACTGTGGAGAAGCCTGCGGTTGCTTATTCCAGTTCTTTATGGCTTTAAAGGACAGGATTTAAACCTGGGAACCCCGAGCATGCAAAATGGCAAAGTATACAATCTCCCATTCAGCTACTGGAGAGGTTTTGCATATGCATTTCCTGAAAAGAGAGAGGTGTTAAATATAGAAAGCCAAAAGACAGATGATGGTTTGACAAATTTATGTGGGTGTTCTCTGGCCACAATGGAAAGGAGAAATTCCAAGAGCAAGGAGGTTCTCTGACAAGAATCTGGAAAGATTAAAGTACTGTAAGTCTCTTTCAGAAGAACACCCAAGGTACAAGGTAATATACACTGTACAATAGACAGCAGTACAGAAATCTTTGTGCAAGAATCTATTTTGAACCCTGCAGCTTCCATGAGACTAAAGGCTCCTTCACATTGTACAAACTGCTTTGGCTCCATCCTATGGAATACTGGGATTTGCAGTTTAGGGAGAGGTACAATGGGTATCTGCCAGGGTTTGGTTCCAGGACCCCATATGGATACCAAAATGAGATTCTCAAGTCCCATTATATTCAATGGCATAATAAAATGGTGTCCCTTATAATAGTGGTTCTCAAATGGTAAGGCGGGTCCCCTGGTGGTGTGTGCAAGTTGCTCAAGAGGGCAAGAGACCTGAGGGTTATTCAGACAGTTAAGTTATCCAGGTAGAATGTGGGTTGAGTCTTTGTTGTTCACATGCATTTCGAATCCATCCGATTAAGAGCAGGGGTCCTGCCAAAACCCCAATTAACCTGGGATAACTGATTTCAAGTATTTTTCTGAGTTTTTCTAAAATATTTGAATTGTTGGTTCTGTGAAGGATAAACCGGGATAAAATTCTCCATGCCTTTAACATTTCAAATACATCTACATCATAGAACTTTTTCACATAGAAGGCAAGCATCCTCCTCCCATGAATAAAGCAGCATTGTAATCATGTCAATATCCTGCAAGAGCAGGATGTTTTCAGATGATGTCCCCTGATGTCATCATTATCGGGAGAATCATATAGTTGGAAGAGACCACAAGGGCCATCCAGTCCAACCCCCTGCCATGCAGGAACTCAAAATCAAAGCATCCCTGACAGATGGCCATGCAGCCTCTGTTTAAAGACCTCCAAAGAAGGAGACTCCACCTTTTCAGAATTTTATGAAAATAAAAAAAGGTCCAATTTTAACACTTTATTCACAGGATAATATACCTGTAATGACAACGCTGTTTGAAAAACATCCTGCTCTTGTGAGATAATGATGGGATTAAATGGTTTTTATTCACAGTAGGAGGACACTTGCCTCCCGTGTGAAAAAGTCCATAGTCTCCTTCTTTATTTGAGTGATATGTGTGAGCAAGCAAACTCGCTGATTCCATAATGTGAACAACAAAAACAAAATGTGCGAGTGAGATTATTTGCATCATCACACTAAAAGAGACAAATGTAGGAATACCCACTAGGAGGCTCTGATTCCCATTCCTCGTCTTCCCAAACCTTTTCTGTCCTGGAAGGAAAGAGAAATTCATGGAGAGTGCTAGAAGCCTCTGCCTGAAGAAGAAGGAGAGCTATTTGTTAATATATGAATATACATGAATGTCTGAACAAAAATACAAACACTAAACAAACAAGGTGCTGGGGCCTTGCCAGGCCCAGGGAAGGCCGCAGAGTACCTGTGCTGGGCGAATTCGCTCGGAGCAGGCATACTGGGGCCTTCCCTGGGCCCTGGCAAGGCCACAGCACCCGTGCGCTGGGTGAATTCGCCTGGAGCAGGCACGCTGCGGCCTTCCCTGGGCCCTGGCAAGGCCGCAGTGTGCGTGCATGCATGCGTGCGTGCGCCGGGCGAATTCGCCTGGCGCACATGCGCTGAGGCCTTCCAAAATGGTGCCCGCACTTGCGCACGCATGCTCACAACGGCGGGCGTTGTGCGCATGCACGCACAAGGGGAAAGTGTGGGCATGTATGCAAGCAAGCAAGCGCCTGCCCAGCCCCACACCATTTCCCCCCCCCCCAGCCCCCCGGCAACAAATGTTGCCGACCCCTGTTCTATGCAGTCAAAGGCGTTGCTATCATCTATAAAGCACATGCTGATTTTCTTTTGGAATTCCTGGGTATGCTCCATTATCCTTCGTATATTTGCAATGTGGTCCCTGGTGCCTCTTCCTTTCCTGAACCCTGCATGGACCTCTGGTATCTCTCTTTCCATGTATGGTTGGAGTCTATGTTGCAGAATTTTAAGCATGATTTTGCTTGTGTGGGAGATCAGTGCTATGGTCCTGTAGTTGCTGCAGTCTCGTGTCTCCCTTTTTGTGGATAGGGATGCATATTTTTTTTTTTTTAATTTTTAATTTTTTATTAATAGCATATAAAAAAAACAAAAAAAAACAATATTACAAACACTAAACATAAAACAGACATGACAAAACACGACCATATTACTAAACTAAATTACAATACAATTACAATACATACACATAAGCGATACTTCCTCCACACTACGAAGGTTTATATCTGTAACTATATATATATATATCTTTGACCTTATATATCCATTATACCATATCACAGTCAAAATCTAACCTTAACAAACTTTCTCCATTTTGTCCCTTATAAGAATAAAAATTTATATCAAGAAAGAGAATCGACCAGAGAAAATCTATTTAAATCCTAATATTACTTATCATTTACATACATATTCAATATCTAGAAAAATAAAGTTATCTTTTGTAACCAAGGATTAAGCAATGTCTATAATCGTTTTTTTAATATATTCATTCCAAGGTTTCCAATACTCATGAAATAATTGCCAGGATTTATTTTGCACTGAACAAGTTAGTTTTTCTAAATTATATAAGTCTTGGACTTTGTTTCTCCAATCCTCCATTGTCGGCATTTCCCTTTTTCGCCAGAATTTCGCAAAGAGAATTCTCGCCGCTGTAATTAATAAAAAAAGTAATTTTCCTCTCTTTTTCCCTAATTCATTGTTTATAATATTTAACAAATACATCTTTGGATCTAGATTAAATTTTAAACCAAAGACCAAATTTAATTCTTTATTTATTGCTTTCCAAAATTTTTGTGAAGTCTCACATTTCCACCAAACATGTAGATAGAACCCTGTCTCTTGCCCACATTTCCAGCATAACGGTTTTTGTCCTTTATAAATTTTTGAAAGTCTAAATGGCGTCAGATACCATCTAAACATTACCTTATAACCGTTTTCTCTTACATCCATATTTAAAGCGTATTCCTTCATATTTTTCCAAGCTCTCGTCCAATCTTCCAAATTAACATTTTGATTGAGATCCTTCGCCCATTTTATCATATAGTTTTTCACAGTATTCTCTTCCATCTCCCATTCTTTAATCAATTTATAGTATTTTGAAATCATCTTATTTTTGTCTCCTTTTAACAACTTATCAAAATTCTTTTCTGCTGGACCCAGTCTCCCTAGTTTTTCATCAGTTTTAAATCGGTCATACAATTGTTTATACGTAAACCAGTGTATTTCTCCGCGTATCAATTTTAAGCTTTCATAGGATTTAAACTTTAAACTTGAACCATCCAAATCAGTCAGATCTTTATATTTAAGCCAATTTCCCTCCGTATATATATTTTTCATTAGAACCGCTTCTGCTGGAGATGCCCACTCTGGAATATTCTGACACCATTTACTTTTATATTTCAACCAAATTTTTAAACACACTCTACGAATATAATGATCATTAAATTTTGCGTCACCTTTATATCTGTCATAAAATACATATGAGTGAAAACCATATTGTAGATCTATACCTTCCAAATCCAAAACTCTTTGATTACTCAATAAAAGCCATTCTTGTATCCATTCCAGAACGCATGCCTCGTAATACCATTGAATATTTGGGAGCGCTATTTGTTCTTCCAAATAAAATTCAATATATCAGTATTCCAGATCTTAAAGATGTTATAATTTTCTATTATAGGGATATTTTGAAAAAGATAAATTAGTTTAGGGAGAATCATCATTTTAATTATAGCAATTCTACCTAGCCAAGATAGATTCAACAAATCCCATTTCCTTAATTTTCCTTTAATTTCTTGCCAAATTTTACTATAATTATTTTTATATAAATCCGAATTCTTTTTAGTTAACCAAATCCCCAGGTATTTTATTTTATTCTCTATCTTAAATTCTGTAATTTTCTCTAATTTATCAATATCCTTTTTTGGAATATTCAAAAGCATCATGGTTGATTTTTTTCTATTAATTCGATAGCCTGAAACCTTACCATATTCATTCAGACATGACATAACTTCCTCCATACATTCTTCTGGATTTGCAATTGTCAGAACCAAGTCATCAGCATAAGCTCTCAATTTATAAATTTGCTTTCGAGTCTCTATTCCTTTAATTTCTTTATTATTTCTGATTTTTATAAGCAAAATTTCCAATGTTAAGATGAACAAAAGCGGTGCCAAGGGACAGCCTTGTCGTACGCCTTTTTGTATTTCAAATTTTCGTGTTCTATCTCCATTCACTAATATATAAGCTTCTTGATTTGTATATATTTTTTGGACCCATTTTAAAAAATTTCCCCCAACTTCTAATTTTTTTAAAACCGCGATCATGAAATTCCAATTTATATTATCAAAAGCCTTCTCCGCATCCAGAAAGACCAAGGCCAATTTTTTATATAAATTTTTTTGATAGTAGTCAATTATATTTAATAAATTCCTAAAATTTTGTTTTGTCCCTCTGGACGGAAGAAACCCATTTTGATCACTATGTATCCAATTCCCTAAAATTCCTTTTAGTCTTTTTGCTAATATAGCAGCCATCAATTTATAATCCGTATTTAGTAATGAAATTGGTCTATAATTATTAGGGTCCAATTTTTCTTTGTCTTGTTTCAAAATTAACGTAATATTTGCAGAACTCCATGATGGCGGTATCCGCCCATCAATAATGTTGTTCATAGTTGTCAATAATGGCGGTATCAATTGAAAAGCAAAAGTTTTATAATATTCATTTGTGAAGCCATCAGGGCCTGGGGATTTAGATGATTTTGACTGACTTATTGCCTCCTCCAATTCCCTATAGGAAATGGGTTGATTTAATACCTCTTGTTGTTCATTCATAAATTTAGGAATTTCTATCTTGTCTAAATAAGATTTAATGTCATTTTCATGTGGAGAATTGTCCTTATATATATTTCGGAAATAATCTAAAAAAATTTTTTTAATTTTCGCTTGCGTTGTTACTATTTCAGCACCTTTTTTAATCTGATTAATCATTCTTTTGGATTTCTCTTTCCTTACCATATGAGCTAACAACTTTCCAGGTTTATTTCCAAATTCATAGTATCTTTGTTTAATAAAATTAATTTTCTTCTCAATTTGTTCCATATTTAATATAGAAAGCTGATTTTGAGTATATTTAATTTTTTCTCTAATTACCTGCGAGTTTGGGTCATCCTTTAATTTAACTTCCAACTTTACCAATTCTTTTTCCAACATCATCTCTTTCTGTTTTTTTTTTTTATTCCATTCGGCCACTTTTTGTATAATAATTCCCCTAATTACCGCTTTGTGGGCATCCCACACCATATGCATGGGGGTATCTTTGTTTAGATTTTCCTGAAAATAAAATATAATATGTTTCTTGATCTCCTCACAAATCTTATTATTTTTCAAGATAGCCGAATTAAGTCTCCAGTTATTTGTATGTTGTCCTAATTTTAACTCTATCATCACTGGGTTATGATCAGACCATATTTTTGGAAAACTCTTATATTTCACAACTTTAGGTAACAAATGAGCTGATATCCAGATCATATCCAGCCGAGAATGTGACTTATGTCTGTTGGAATAAAAAGTATAATCTCTTCCAGTACCATACTTTATTCTAAATACGTCTTCCAAATTTAATATTTCCACCATTGAAAAAAATTCTTTGGGTAGCTTACCTTGCCTTTTTTTAATAGGTTTTATCGATTTTCGATCAATCTGAGGATTCACCACACCATTAAAATCCCCAAGAATTATTATATTTTCATAGTCCAATTCTAATAAGGATTCTCTCAATCTCTTAAAAAAGATACTCTTATTTTCAAGGGGACCATATATCCCAACAAGCATATATTGTTTATTTTCAACCTGAATTTGAACCACCAAATAAAAACCTTCAGGGTCACTTTTAATTAACTTCGGATCCAATTTCGAGTTAATGTATAAAGTCACACCTCTTTTTTTAAACGGACAAGCCGCTACAAATTCCATTCCTAATCTGGGATTTCTTAAATATTTAACATCTTTATCTCTAATTCTACACTCCTGAAGGCAGCAAACATCTAGCCTTTGTTTTTGTAAATAATGAAAAACTTTCTTTCGTTTTTGTGGGGTATTCAAACCCTGTACATTTAGAGTGAGAATTTTAATTTGATTAACATGTCCCATTTTTAGCTTATTATATTTTCACAAATCAATTGGTCAGTGAATAAATTTAGTAAATAAAAGAAAAGGGGAAGAAAAAAAAAAAAAAACAAAACACACAAGCTTCAAATTCAAATACCCAATCAATTACCTTATTATATCACTAGTGATTATATCACTAATCATCAAAATATTCTTCTATACCAATTGGAGAGCTAACATTCCCCATATAACCAAGATCTCTGTTACTTTCTCCTTTGGCTCTTCTTAATACTTCAATTTTTGATACTTTTGATGAATCAGGGTCTTGTTCTTCCTCCTCGTCATCTTGTTCCTCATCTAATTCTTCTTCTTCATCCTCATCACCATTATCCGAATCATTGGAGATAAGTTCGTCTCTTGGATCACTCAAAAGTTCAGCTGATGCAGCCGCTTCTGGAACATCTACCTTTCGTTGCACGTTGACAATCTCAGAGCTATCTTTAGCATCATCTGCGTCTTTGCTCCTTGAACCTTTTTTATGTCTACCCATTTGCTGCTTCACAAATTTATTAGCCTGCTCAGATGTAGAAATTTTTACCTTTTTTTTGTTCCACCAAAAGCTTAGTCCTTCTGGGAATTCCCATCTATATGGGATATCTTCTCTTCTAAGGAGACTTATTAATGGAGCATACAATCGACGTTTCCTCAAAAGTCGCCCCGGGATGTCTTTCAGAATTTTAAGGGATTGTCCTTCAATTTGAAATGGTGTCCGATTATGTCTTGCCAAAAATAACTCCTTAGTTTGTCGTCTCACAAAATTTACTATAATATCCCTAGGCAGTCCTTTCTGTCTTGCAATTGCTGAGTTCACTCGAAACAGAGTATCTATTTCCAAATGCATATTTTGTAGGTTATATTCCAAAAATTCTGCCATTTTGGGTATTACTTTATCTACTAAATTTTCCTCTTTTTCTTCCGCCAAACCTCTTATTTTTATTGTCTTTTCCCTAAGCTTTTGTTCTAAAACAGCTATTTCATCCAAATCAGTCTCTCTTCTACTCTCGATCTTTGCCATTTGTGATTCCGTTTTATCACTTGTGTATTCCAAGATTTCAACTCTTTTTTTTAAGCCTTGCATCTCATTCAACAGGACATCCACTTTTTGATTAATCTCCTTAAGGTCAGCCCTAATTTCTTGTCTCACCTCCTTCTTAAAACTAGAGAACTGTGATGCAAAGTTATTTGTCATTAAATCCATTTTCTCAAGAAGCAATTGACTGACATCGTTACTTTTGAGCTTTTCTACTGAGAGGCGTCTCTGGCTTTGGCTTTGTGAAGCCATTTTCTGCACTTGGGCTCTCGTTGTCATTATTAATAATTAAGAGACAGAATTATCCCCAGTACTTCAAAGCTTATCTACTCTGAAACCTCTGCAGGTGTTCTGCCAAGGTCAGTGTGTCTATATATCCAAAACAAGCAAAAAAAAAAAAAAAAAAAAAAAAAAAAAAAAAAAAATGACACTGCAGCTCCAAGGCTAAACTCACTTGTAATCTCAAAAGCGAAAGTACGGAGCAAAAATAGCAAGGCAGCAGAGATCCGAATAAAGAGACTTCCACAGGAAAAGAAACTACAACTAATACTTTAAAGTCTCGTCCAAGATCTTTACCAAAGAACCAAAGTTTCCAAACTCAGGATTTGGCATAAACAGAACCAGTCCAATCAAAACCAATCCTGACGCAAATAAAAAGGAACAGTCGACCGATGTTATTCTTGTAGTTCGCAGGGAACAAAGAGTTTAAATGGAAACATTCACTTTCTCCCCGCAAAGTATAAACTCCCACAAAGTTATTCTTCTTCAGTCGTTCAACCAATCAGATTTCTATAAATTCCAATAATGAATCCAAAGATTTTCTCTTTACGAAAAACACTTTACTCTTTCCTTTAACTTCAAAGGGAACAAAAAAGGCAAGCGTCCTGAAACAGAGACCGGATAGTTTACCTTAGGTCTTTTCTATCTAACCATCCGTAAGTGTTGGTCTTCAAAATAAATCACATTTATAGACGAACCATTTTAAAATATTGGCGGCTCCCCTGCGGATATTCCATTCTGGTTATGGGATCGTGGATTGCTCTTGTGCCTTGCAGTCTCCGATCGGGAGTCCACTGTTAAGGAACCCCACGAACTTGTCGGCAGACTTCGTCAAGGCTTCCTCCGAGCCCCCTCCGAACTCCTTATTCCAAAGGAGCACTTTCTGGACCCCTTTCCTTGCGTCCAAGGGTCCAAGGATCACCACACCATAAGACGGACATCGGATCCCTAGCGATGTGCGTCTTTACGGGGAGCCATAGCCAACCGGAAGTCGATAGGGATGCATATTGATTGCTTCCAATCTGTTGGTCATTGTTTTGTTTTCCATATCTGCGGACATATGTTGGTTAGCACTAGAGTTGACTCTGTCAATGTCGATTGCAGCAGTTCAATTGAAATATCATCAATTCCTGGTGATTTGTTTTTCGCTATGTCTGGCCTCCATCAATGTCTCCCTGTCTTCAGGATGCTCATTATATTAGCATTCACCAACTGATCATTTTCTGGAATATTAGTATGGAAAGGGATCTTGTAGCTCTTTGAGACTACTGATCAAAAGATGTTGTAGCATAATCTTTAGTTTGACTTTGGTAGGAAATTGATATCTACATCCAGTACTGGTCCCAGATAAAGTAGAACCATTGAATAAATGACCAGATGGTAATACAGCACATCTGTAATTTCCATTGATATAATGGGTTCACTCTTTTTGGGATAGAATCAGAATCGTAGAGTTAGAAGAGACCACAAGGGCCATCCAGTCCAACGCTTTTTGCCATGCAGGAACTCACAATCAGAGCACTCCCAACAGATGGCCATCCAACCTATGTTTAAAGACCTCCAAAGGAGGAGACTCCACCATTCCCCAAAGGAATGTCTTCCACTGATAAACAGCTTTTACTGTCAGAAGGTTCCTCCTAATGTTTAGGTGGAATATCTTTTCCTGTAGCGTGGATGAGTGGTTGGATTTAAGCCAATTTTTCCTTGTGCTTCCCAAAAACTGGAAGCACCTGTTTATGTTGAAAAAGGTGTAAGGAAAAGAGATCTCCACTCCCTAAGGATTCCATAGGATGGAACCATGGCGGTTAAAGTGGAACTATAGCCTTTGGTTTCACAGGTTGTGAATGAACTGCCTTTTCATTTATGGCAGCTCTTACTGGTGAGAGATGCATGACAATCAAAGCTGATGTTGGATTCTCTCATCTCTTGTGTATTATTAGTGGTTACTTACACACCCTTCTGTGGTGTAGTGGTTTGAGTGTGGGATGACGACTCTGAAGACGAGGGTTCGAATCCCCACTTGGCCATGGAACCCCACTGGGTGAACTTTGGCAACTCATTTTCTCTTAGCCTCAGAGGAGGGCATACCTACTTTGAACAAAACCCAGCAACAGGGTTGCGATAAGTTGGAGAAGACTTAAAGCACACAATAACAACAAACACAACTTCTGCACTGTGGTGGCTAAGTTGGGGATGAGGGAAACCCAGCTTCCAGTTCTTATTCTCTGCTGATTCAGAACACAACAAGAATGGCATTGTGCTGAGTCAGCTGATGTGCGACTGCAATTGTCACTGGTTTTGCTGACATCACTTGAGAGTGTTATTTTAATAGCTACTGTTTCTTGGATCAAGAGACTGGATGAACTTCTCTGTGAGGAAAGTTTACAAGAGGTTAGGTTCCCATTGACATAAAGGGAGAAAAGCACAGCTTAATACAAGGGAGAGACAAGACAGAATTATGAAAGGCTGGATCTGTGGTTGATGAGTTTCTGGTGGCTAGCCATAATGGGACCATACCATGTAATCATTGACTTTTAAAACTGTTTTTAGTTTGCTTTTAAAATTTATTTTATTGTACAGTCAGCCCTCCATATCCCTGGATTTTTCACCCACGGATTCAAGCCTCCATAGCTTGAAAATATTTAAAATATATATAAATTCCCAAAAGCAAATGTTGATTTTGCCACTTTATATAAGGGAAACCATTTTACTATGCCATTGTATTTAATGGGACTTGAACATCCACAGATTTGGGTATTCATGGGGGGTCCTGGAACCAAACCTTAATGGAGACCAAGGGCCCACTCTACATTTCTTTGGGAACTATATTAGTCAGAAGAATGATTCACAAATGCAATATTAATTCATTCTAGACAAAAATAAATAGGGAGAAGAACCACTTCTCTCATAACAGCAGAGTTTGGGAGTTGAATGGTTGAAATGTCAAGAAAACTGAAGTGCTTCTTTAGAAGACATCAGGTTAAACAGTGGAACTCACTGCCACAAAATATAGTGATGGGTACTTGTGAGTTGGATTATGAGAGTTGGATTATGACTCTGGAGACCAGGGTTCAATTCACTGCTCAGCCATGAAACCCACCAGGTAATCTTGGGCAAGTCTCACTCTCTCAGCCTCAGGGAAAGGCAATGGCAAACCTTGACTGTATAAATCTTGCCAAGAAAACCCTGTGATAGGTTTGCCTTAGGGATGGCGTAAGTCAGAAGCGACTTGAAGGCAAACAACAAACTTTAAAAGGGCATTGGGATGGTTTTAGATATTGGGATGGCTTTAAAGGGGTTTTAAGACAAAGGACTGGAGAACAAGGCATTGCCAGAGTTTGGAATGCTAAGTTTGAAAATTAATTGAATTATGTTAAATTTTAAAAATTTGGGAAACAATTAATTACCACCATTAATCACTGAGACAGTTTAACTGGTTTTGTTACTGTAATTCAGGGGTAGGCAACCTTTCCCCTTTAAGGGCCGAGGGACTTCAGCTCTCAGAATCCCAGGAGCTATTGGCCAACATGGGACTATTGGCCAACATGGCTGAGGCTTCTGGGAGCTGAAGTCCCTCAGCCCTTAAAGGGGAAAGGTTGCCTACCCCTGCTGTAATTGATTCATTACTTAAAACCAGGGAGCATTGCGGGGCAATTTGTGTTTTGGAATATATGGAATATACTATTGTGGTTTAGGGGGCCACATTGCCCCCCCCCCCCGGTCACCTGGAAGTTTGTTGTTGTGTGTGCCCCCAAGTCACTTCTGATTTATGGCGACCCTATCACTCAGTTTTCTTGGCAAGATTTTTTCAGAGGGGGTTTGTCATTGCCATCCTTTGAGGCTGAGAGAGTGTGATTTGCCCAAGATCACCCAGTGGGTTTCGTAGGCTGACTACGGTATATTTCCTTGAGACAATAACATTGGGATGGCAAAAAATCCAGGATGGGGTTATATAATATTCCATACTCAAGAAAAAGAAAGACGATAACAACAGTTTTTATTACATGAACATCTTGAGCCAACTATTAATCTTCAGTGACAGAACTCATACAAAAATTTAGGCAGACGTAGAGGGTTTCACCACGATTGTACCATGAATATTTCTCCGATGCAGTACTCTTACACAGCAAACTTCAGTCTTAATATCTTCCCTTAAAACTTCTCAGACTCCATGACACAATTTTGGGTTTTTGACAGGGATCTTCAAACCATTTTTGCAACGTAACAGGGCATTTGTCTTGAAAACAGAGCAAAATTGACATTTATATTAAAATGACGGGATGGTCTGGAAATATGGGGAAAAAACAAAACGGTACTGTCTCATTTAAAATGGTATGTATAGCAGCGTATCCCCAACATGGTTTTGTCCCCTCTAATCTTTCCTGGTAGTCTGGGGGGCAGTTTTACCACATCCGTGGTTCCTCTCTCAACCATTTTAGGTCCAGGAAAGGTCTTCTCCCCACAAAAAAAGAAACTGAGCTGAAAGTTGAGTGCAAGAATACTTCTTGGAAAAAGCTTCCCCTGGGACTAAGGGGGGAAGAGATGCCAAAATTACCTTCCACGCTCTCTGGGGAGTATTTGGGGATTTTTGGGGTGGGTGGGGAGAAAGTCCTCCCTCATAAAATTAGGAGGCCTTGGGACTGGCATGCAGCCCATAGGTCACACTTTCCTCACTCTAGGGGCCCATTTTGTTTTAAGCATCTTCATCCCCACTTGACCACAGAAAGCCACTGAGTGACCTTAGGCAAGTCACACTTTCTCAGCCTCAGAGGATGGCAGTGGCAAACCTTCTCTGAACAAATCTTGCCAAGAAAACCCCATGATAGGGCTGCCAAAAGTCAGAAACGATGTGAAGGCACATAACATGCCCAGACCAGGACCTTAATAGGAGTGGCACTAGAACAGCTTCCACCATAAAACAGGATTAGAGCTTCCTCGTGTATACTTTTTGCTGGCATATTACATGAAAATATAACCATCTCTGTGGATATTTTAGCAATGGTGTTCAGAATGTTGAGATTTTTGACTCCATGCAACCTTTTCGTTTACTGGTTTTGCGCAACCTTCAGTTTTTAGAGGCGTGATGGTGAGGTGTTTTTTCTTTAACAAAAAAATTAAACACATTTAAAATCACTATGAATAATTGTGCAGAATAGACACTGGGAGATGCATTGACACTGTAGCAATAATGCAGTTTGACACCACTTTAAGTGCCATGGCTCCAGTTTACAGAGTCCTGGGATTTGTAGTTTTGTGAGGCACCAGCACTCTTGGGGAGAGAAAGCTAAATAACTGGTAAAACTACAAATCCCAGGATCCCATATATGATGATGGAGGATGGGCGAACATTCGCCCCACAAGTCCCCTTCATTGCTCAATTTTCTCCTGAGGAGAGGGCCAGGCAGAAGAGGAGGAGAATGAAATTAATATTAACATTAATTATTAATTAACAGTTAATGAGTAAACTACAATAACTAATTATTTTTAAAATTTTGTATGTTTTAGTATTTTGTATACGTTTGTATGTAGTATTTTAACTAGATGTTTTCAATTGTTTTTAAATGTTTATTGTGGTGTTTTGATGTTTTATTTTGTGAACAGCCTTGGATCCCTTTTTTGGGAGAAAGTTGGCATAGGAGTTTATCACTTGGGAGAGAATCAGCAAAATCGCGTGCAGAAACAGGATTTAAAGCTACAAAAGCAGGATCATTTTCAAATGCACTGAGCATTAATCCGACATTAACTCGCACAGAAAGTGGACAAAATTGGCCGCTTTTTACTTTCAGGATTTTCTGTGCAAGTTAATGTTGGATTAATGCTCAATGCCCCCGATGTGTCTGAAAATGATCCCGCTTTTGTGGGATATTCCCAGAATTTCAATCCAGTTTCTGCACGGGATTTGGGCACTTAGCCTCCCGTGTGATAAACTCCATAGAAGTGAAAATGAATAAATAAATAAATAGTGTATAAAACAGTTTAATCATACCTTTACTTGGAAACTGAGCTGCTAAAAACCTATCTGCAGCCCAAAGAAGTTTAGCCTATTTTAATTTTGGTCCCTACCTATTATTGCCAAGTTGTGCAGGTCTGGTGCAGACACACCCTTGGAAGCGCTGCATTTAGCAGGGAACATATTATGGTTGTAGTATGTGAGCACAAGAAAAGACAGTAGAGGGGATTTTGACTAAGTAATGCTAGTGGAAAATCCCAGGAACCAAAGGCAGAAACCTAGGGGTGGCTGTTGTTGTTGCTGCTGCTTCACGCACAGCTGAGTTATGGACAGCAGGCTCAGCTCCTTCTTGGGTGAGTCACTTGTACCTGGAAAGTAGCAGGAGCTGGTTGACTCTTTGCTGCCTTTCCTTCCCGTCAACACTGAGAAAGTTGTTCTTTGGGCTGCATCCACACTGCAGAAATAATCTGGTTTAACTGCCATGGCTCAATGCTAGGTAATTCTGGGTTACTGACGTTTGTTGCAGCACCAGAATTCTCTGACAAGAGAAGCCTATATGTCTCACAAACTACAATTTCCAGGATTCCATAGCACTCGGCCATGGGAGTTAAAGTGGTCTCAAACCATTTTATAAAATAAATAAATAAATAAACATTAAAATAATTTTTTAAAAATATGCATGCACACTCTCAGCGCCAGAAAAGCCATGGCAAAACCCCTGTGGAGATTTTGCCAAGAAAACCCCAAGAATAAGTAATAACAACAATAATCAATATCATCATGGTGGGCGGCGGCGGTGGCGGTGGGGGGCAGCGGCAACTGGCCTGGGGCTGGTCCAAAGGCCTCAGGGGGCCGCATCTGGCCCTCGGGCCTTGGGTTGCCTACCCCTGACCTAGAGATTCCTAGAGAGGTAAAAAAAAAAAAATAGTTTTTTTTAAAAATTATCTGTTTTTCCACTTTCCCCAGGGGTCCTGTGCCCCTAAACCTGGTGAATGTGGAGGGCCCATCGCATTCCAATATCCCATAATATAATAATAATAATATAAAATCCAAAACACTTCTTTCTGGTCCCAAGCATTTCAGATAAGGGAGAAGCAACCTGTACTAAAAATGTCCCAACATTTAAACCTTTTCTCACCAGAGAGTTGTTCCAGCCTCTTGTTCATTTTGGTTACCTCTCTTTGCGCTTTCGCCAGCAATACAATTTGGAAGGAACAACAAATTTGAACTGCACACAATGTGTGAATATGCCACAGTATGCTCAGCAGGAGACAGCTCTTATCCCACCTTGCTGGTAAGCCATTGCCTTGGAAGAAAGGATTAAGTTGAAGGGTGAGTTACACTGCAATCTCTTCCTATTAAAACACCTAAGACCTAGCTTTTCATAGAGAAATAGAAAATGAAATCCTTTGTGGTTAAACCCAGTTTCCTAGACTAGCTGGTGTTTTCTGAGTAGGACATGAAAGAGTCCCTTGAACTCCTGCTGCAAAATTTACCATCACTTTGAGTTGGAAGATGAACTCCTGGGTTCTCCCTGTGATAGGACTGAAGAAGGAATTGCACAATTTGTATGAAGCATCATGCACAACCAGTGTTCCAGGTACACAGCAAAGTTTGGACTTTTGTAGTCATTTTCAGACAGTGTACACATGGAAAACTAATCTTCTTTCCCTTACTCTCCCCCCCACGACCCCCTTAGAGATTGGGGAAGCTACTTTTGAACTTCAAATCCCAGCACCCATTGGCTATGCTGGCTCAGGGGTTCTAGGAGTCAGGATCCAAAAAAAAAACTTTCCCAAGCTCTGAACAGAATAGCAAACAAAAATACCCAAATGACTTAATTTTTTTTATAGTACTCAGCTTAATATATAACCCTGCCCCTACTACATTGCAGCACAGCAGCAAGATGGTGTATTATCTTTAGGAGACCCTTATGCAACAGCTATAGTACAGAAGGGAGGTATCATAGCATTGGATGGATTTGGTAAACCTAGATTCAAAGCTTTTTAAATGTTCACTTACCTTGGTCAAGGCACTATCCTATACTCCAGGATATCACAAAATGCAAATCTATTCCCTTGACACTTGGCGTGAGTCATTTTAAATGCTACTACCTCCCTCGTACCTGCCACTGTGGTCTTCTTTACTCTCTCTTCTCTCCAAAAGAGGTTTGCAATATCTTGTTTGTGGTGGTGGGGGGAAATGGATGTGAAGAATGTGGAACTTGTGTAGAGCAAAGTATGCAAAGGGATCTTATAGCACCTCTGAGACTAAGGGGGGTTGCAGACTGCCAGAAATAGTGCAAATTGAGTCCACCTTTAGGGTTAGGGAATCGTGGGAACTGTATTTTATTGTGGCACCAGAGCGCTCTGACAGAGAAAGCTATATGTCTCAGAAAAAAAACCAATTCCCATGATTCCCTAGCACTAACCCTAACCCTAAAGGTGGACTCAATTTGCACCATTTCTGGCAGTCTGCAACCCCCCCTGTGTGAAAGAAGTTGTGTAGAATGAGTGTGTGAATAGTACTTAAGGAGGAACATATTCCTGAACTACCTGTGACCTCCTAGCCATGCGCATTAGTGATAACTAGTGGTATTCCCAGCCCAGGTGTCATCCAATACAGGGACACCCCTTCTTCTTCCCTTCCCTCCACATGAGGAGACCACTACTGCTACCACAGGAAAACAGGGCTGGGATGCTTGGACTTGTCCTTCCCCATGGTGGCTCACAAGACCACTGCTGCAATGGGGAAAAAGGGCTGTGGGCGCTTGTCCTTGTCCTTTCCCATGGTCAGGACACTGCCACAGGGAATTAGGGTGCCAGCAGAAGGAGGGCCTGATCGGGTGACACACCTCTTCTGGGTTGTCACCCAGTGTGAGCTGCACCCTCGCACCCCCCTATTGACACCACTGATAACACTGTCTTTTTGTTCATGCTTTTAACTTTGATGAAGCACCAGAATAGATGTGTCTCATATATTTACACAGAACAGAAAAAACTGTGAAGCCTCTCTCAACTTAATTTCCCCATCGTTACTACTGCTGTAAATAAAAGGAAAAGGGAAGATGCATCCTTGCTTTCTTATTTAGACAAAGCGTATTTATTAGGCTATCCCAGCTGGAAAGAACAGGAGCACAGCATGAGACAGAACAAAAGTATGTGTGTGTGTGTGTGTGTGTGTGTGTGTGTTAGAAGGCTATTCCTTCCAGCTTCGGCAGCTGATGGCTTCCATGTGTGGTGTGGTGAATCTGTTCCTGGTTTTAGTCTGATATTCGAGCCCTGCTTCCAAATAGGGTAAATCCTAAAGTCTCGGCTAAAACCCAGAGCAGAGTCACAACTTCGCTGGCCTCCAGCTGCCACTGTTCTTCCTATCCTGGACACATGTACCTGGGAATAAGACCCACTGAATTCATGCTCACCTCTGCGTGAATATGCTTCAGGTTAGATTGCATAACAAAGTTAAGTACTTAACATTTCATCACTAGAGATTAGCTGCTATCAGAAAAAATAGGGGCAAGGCCGGTGGCGGGGGGGGGGGGGGGAAACTAATGCATATGATGTTCTGGGAAAGTCATGCCCCCTATATTTCTTACAGCTGAGATATATTGCATTTTCAGATTTAAAGTTAAACAGAAGATTAATTCTAGAGTGTGAAAAAGCTAAAAATAAAAATTAGCTACTCCCCAAGGGAGCCCACTCCTTGTTTATGCATGACACTTTAATCCAGGAACAGTAGCTACAAGCTGCATCCCAGAGCCAGAACAGGCAGTCTCTCTGAGTGGAGTCTTTGCATACTCCTGTACATGCCTATTCAAAAACTCCATGCATCCTAAAGAGGCTTGTTTCAAGGCAGATAGATGTTGAATTGGGGCCTTATATAAAGCTGTCATCCTCATCAGCTCTCCAGATAGCTTCCAAAGATCAGCAATAAGCAAGTCCCCACCTTCAGGCTTACAGTTAAAAAGATAACATCCAAACAATGATACCTTTATTGGGCCAATCAAAATGTGCAATTACACGTTGCAAGCTTTCAGTCACACTGGCTTCTTCACCACCAGGCCTGATGAAGAAGCCAGTGTGACTTTGAAAGCTTGCAATGTGTACTTGTGCATTTTGGTTGGCTCAATAAAGGTATCATTGTTTGGATGTTATTGGATTTGCTATATGACCAACATGGCTACTCCTAGATTTTTTTTTTTTTGGAGTTAAAAAGAGGACACAAAAGAATGGAAAGGAGAAAAGGGGGGGGGGGAGCCAGGCACTAGTCCTTAGTTGTCAAGATTTTTATTATGGCCAGATGCCATAGAAGCAATTTGAGGAGGTGCTGAAACTTACAGGCCTTTTAGCTGAGTGAATGGAGTGGTCCTGGTTTCTATCTTTCTCACAAAGGTGGTATGATGGAAAGGCTGCTGGTAGGGAATAGTTGGGATCTTATATGGCTGCCCTCTCAGCAGAACTGATGGAGTGTTCCTACTCTGCTTGTATTTCTGCTTGCTGAGATACAAGCTATTTTGTTTATTTCTCAGTAGCATGACATGGCCTTAATACTCTGAAAGCATCAAGTCCTGGCTGATCTTGGAAACTAAGCAGAGTCTGCCCCGGTTAGTACTTGTATGAGAGGTGCTGTAAGCTATATTTCAGTGGAAGGCACTAGCAAACCCACCACTGAGTATTCCTTACCTAAGAAAACCCTATGAAATTATTGGGGTTGACACACACACAGAGGGAATTTGAAGGCATACACAGAGCATGGTGTGGTGCACACACTGCTGCCCAAAGGTACACAAAAAAATTCCCCAAAGCCAAATACCAAAAGAGTCTAGGACCATGGTTACTAAAACTAGGAGTGTATCCACACAACACAACTACAGCACTTTAATACTGATTAAAGTGTCATGGCATTTGGAATTTGATGAGGCACTTGAAATTCTCTGCTAGAAATTTTTAATGCTGTCATTCAGGAAAGTTCCTTAAAGGCTCTTAAGTGTTGCAACAAACTACATATGATGGAGCCATGGCAATTAAAGCAGTATCAAACTGTTGTAACTATGCAATGTAAATATATACTAGAATTATAACATCTTGTTAATTAATGGTTTGAATACATTTTAAAGCCAAAATTTTAAATAACCCCCAAACACATCTTTATATAAGTGAGCAACATTTTTTTAAAAAAGGTTTCTTTAAAAAAAATTAAAATAAATGAATAGAAGTGCTTACAAAATCTGCAGAAGGCTCATCGGAAAGAATACTTATTCCAAGAAGGAATAATGTTTCCTCAATGTTGCCTCGAAAAACAAGCTCAGTTAATGTCTTAGATTGCATAATCAAATCTATGCAGATATAAAATTAAATTCCAGATTAAACAACCCAAAACTGTGTAATTGAACAACAGCTTGCATTAAAACAGAAAAAGGATAGCATATGAATTAATCTTATTGGGGCTTCAGCTTTTAGTTTCTATTCCTTGCTGGTATGCTCAAAGTTCCATGCAAATGTTTCCATCATGGTCTGAAGAAAATCACTTAAATTACAGAAACCTAACAAAGCCTTTGGTACACTCCTGCTATTTTGTATTCTCTGAAGAGTGGAGAGGAAGCAAAACTTCCATCTAGTCGTATACCTTGAAGTGAACTCTGACTTATGTGATGTTACCATATAGTGTTCTTGGCAAGATATACAGTGGGCCCTTGGTATCTGCTGGGATTTGGTTCCAGGACCCCCATGGATACTGAAATCGGTGGAAGTTCAAGTCCCATTAAAAACAATGAAGAGTAAAATGGTGACCCTTATATAAAATGGCAAAATCAAGGTATAATATTTTCCGGCCATCGATGGTTGAATCTGGGGATAAAAAATCTGTGGATATGAAGGGCTGACTGTATTCAGCGGAATTTTGCCATTGACCTTCTCTGAGGTTGACAGTGTGTGACTTGACCCAGTGGGTTCCCATGGCTGAGCAGGGATTCAAAACCTCATCTCCCAGAATACTAATCCAGAACTCAAATCAGCACACCACATTCTCTCTATTTAAAACAAATAAAAGCAACATAAACCACAGGAAGAAAACAGCTTGGGAGCATTACTGAAAGTTAGTGTGTAAACATTATTTTAGAAAACAGAATTGTGTTGGTTGCTACTTATTACTCACACATTATTAACATTATAGTATTTCTACCCCAGCTTTCCTTCAAAATTTGGACTAAATGCATTACTTCTTAAATTGACTTTTAAAATAAAAATAATTTCATATCCAAATTCCACCCCTCCTCCAAATCCAAATTTTGAAATAATGCAAAGACGAGTGGTTATGCCCGAACAACTGACATCTGCCACAGTCTTGTGAAGAAACAATGTTAGTTTTTTAACACACTACTTCTAGACTGTAGGAAATAGAGCGGCAAGCAAGGAGGAGTGAACAGGATTGTACTTGGGTTTGTTCTGGAAGTTTCTGTACCCTGCTCCATCTTCTACTGTGAAAAAAGCTCTTACTGTAATTGGAAAGAGTAAAGTGTAAAGAAGGTCCAAATTAACTGCAAGAGCACCCCCACCAATCCTCTCTAGTCCCAAGTAAGAAATTAAGGAAGAGCTCAACTTCAAGTTTATTTATTGTTTTACTTTAAAAAAAAAAAAAGATTTTCAGTGTTTTTCTTTTTTAAAAAAAAAATACTGTCCAGATCCATAGAACTGCAGCCCTGGGCCTCATTGTTTCCACACATCCCCTTACTTCACTCCCACAGGGTAGCTGGGTGAAATGCTTATGAGGGCCCTCCCAAATGTGAGGAGGGGGGAATACCTGCCCCCTCCCCAAACTGGGATATGAGGGGCAAGCATGTTAAAGAGGTTTTGTTTTTGTTTTTTTTTCCAAGCAGCACTCTTTTCAACTCTTTTTATACAGTGCTTCTCAAAATATTTCAGCCCTGTAGTTTCATGCCACCTCTGACAACAGGGGAGGAAAGAGGGACTCTTTGCTGCCTATAATGGAGCCAGTTTAGTGGCATGGTTTAACTCTACCATACAACACAGGGAAGCGTCCAAAGGAAAAAGCCATGGATTTCCTTGAAGATGAAATTTGATTTCATAGAGGAGGAATGTTTTCACACGTCCTATAAAAAGACTAATTCCAACTTTCCACAGTGAAAGCCAAACTATATTCCTAAATTAAATGTTTTTCTTTTCCCCACCCCATGTTTAAACATTCCTGATCTTACTCCTTCTCCCCATGAAAGCCCCACCACACCCACCCCAACCAAAATATGATTCCAAAGAATATTAATATTAATACTATTAATAACCCATGCACCCCTGCCTCTGCAGGGTGAAAAGGAGAGACATCCCCCCACACTCCTGAAAGGTCCTTGTCTCCCCCTTTTTATGACCACTTGACATGCGGTGGGGGCACCTATTAATTCATTATCAGTAAGAAGTAAATGGCAGTTTCATGGGGATCCCCATGCTGATAGAAGCTGGGGTAGTCTGGAATCTATTTGGACCAGTAGGACGGAAAGGAACTCGTCTTCCCATCCCAAGTTGGACGGGGAAGAAAGAGAGTGAGCAAGTAAGAGATAAAGAGAGGAGTCCCACAAAGATAGGTCCAGTCTTGGGGAAGAATGGGCACCGCATCTGTGGGGGAAAGAGACACAAAGAAAGAGGGTAAGTGATAAACATTCACCATCTGTTGCTCAATGGTCAAAAACCCCTAGAGGATTCTAAGCACTTTGCCAAACTACAAATCCTAAGATTCTGTAGGATGAAGCCACAGTAGTTAAAAGTGGTATCATACCACTATAAATGTGCAGTGTGAATACATGACAGGGCTGCATCTTTTACTCAATGAAGTAAATTGTGATTTTTTAAAATAAAAAACCCACAATTTTAAATAAACTGAAAAAGGGTTTCCAACTAACAGAGCAATATATATTTTGTAGATGCCACCTTCAAGAATTATATTTTTGGAAATATAGGACCTTTACGGACTACCAGAAATAATGCAGCTTGAGGCCACTTTAACTGCCCTGCCTCGGTGCTAAAGAATCATGGGAAGTGTAGTTTATCGTGGCACCAGAGCTCCCTGACAGAGAAGGCTCAATGTCTCAGAAAAACCTACAGTTCCCATGGTTCTCTAGCATTGAGCCAGGACAACTAAAGTGGCCTCATACTGCATTATTTTTGGCAGTCTGTAAAGGCCCATAGTCACCTTATATTACTGTATATGCTTTGCCCATGTCTGTTCCTTATATATGTCCCTTTCCTTTTTCTCTCTCTTATTTTTGTAATCATACTTTAAAAACCCATTTTTTTAAGGGGGGGAAGAAAAGCGATGAACAGGAACCTACTCAGTTCTCTTGGAAGGAAACAAACTTTTGCTTTATTTGGATCAACTGCAGTTTAGTCCTATTAAGGAGGGGAAATGTCCACAGCACATTGATCCCTCCTGACTGCAGCTTCAGACCTTTGCTCATCATCTAGAATCGCCTCAAATCTTTTATGGAACAATGGAACATTCAACCAGAATTCCTAATCATTACTTGCAACCTTTTAAATGTGTAAGCTACCTGGAGTACTAGTTTTGGGGAACAGGTGGAATATAAATATGACGATGATTGATGATGATACATTCATATAAAAATAGAAAACTGTGGCTAATTAGAAGATTTCTGGTTTGCCTGCTCAAGCTATGGTGGGAGGAGCAAAGGGATTGCATGCATAGGCAAATTATTAATAACGCAAAATATAACCTTTTGCAAAGCCCTCGCCCATAACTATGTGCTCCTTCCCATTCCCTACTTTCTCCTACCTTGACACTTCTTGGCCCGGGCAGTAAGGGGGCACTTACTCATCCCCAGCAGTCATTCCTCTCACAGAGCCCTTCTGGCGTATCTGCAATGAAAAGGACAGCCCCCTTTCATGCTTAACCTGTTCCCATTCCAGACTCCATTCACTTTCTCCTGGTTTTGCTATTAATTAGTTAAATATACCATTGGTCCTCCATATCCACAGATTTTGCATCCACGGATTAAATCCAAAAAGCAAACCTTGATTTTGTCATTTTATATAAAGGTTACCAGTTAACAACACACCAGTTAACAACAACACCACCATTTTACCACAACACTGTATATACTGGGACTTCAGCATCCACAGATTTTGGTATCCATGGGGGGGGGGGGTGGTCCTGGAACCAAACCCCAGTGGATATCAAGGGCTCACATACATCTGTTTTCAAAACAGATGGGCTCCGATCATGTTATGCCAAGTGCAGCTGGCACTCCACATTTGCAGCTTTGACATTTTTGAATTTGATTATTCATGGATTTGATCAATATGTTCTCTCTAGGAATTTCTAGGTCTTCCAGTATGACTATGCGAGAAGTTGACCAGAAGACCTAGAGATTCCCAGAGAAAATACTTCTCTAGGCATTTGTAGATCCTCCAATAAATTCTATGGTCAACCTCTGCTGGATGTAAGCCACAGAGTTGCGCTGAAGGACCGTCCTAGAGATTCCTAGAGAGTTATTCTCTCAGGTTAAAAAAGTGTTTTTTATTTGTGTTTATTTCACTTTTACAGGGGTTCGGTGGTCTAACCCCAGTAAATGTGGAGGGCCCACTGTACTTCACAATCTGTGCTGGTTGATCATCCATTTCTAGACTTGGTCCAAAGTACTTAATAGAAAAGAAAAAGTGTTAAACCTCCAAACGGATTTGGGACTGTCTCCCATATATAACTACTTGAATGCTAGGGTCATCTGATGTCTTCCTTTCAGATATCTCATCACATGAAGTGAGGTAAGTGGCTGAAGTGATACTTTTCAAGAGTAGAATTCTTTTCTGAATTCTCTTTCCTTCAGTATACACAGAAAGGCATCCCTGGCATCTGTGTTATGATGTCCCAATTCAGCATTTTAACTACAACTCTACACTAGCTTTTGAGAGACAAGAAAGCCATTAAGAAACAGGCTCTATTATTTCTCAACATCAGTCTTACACAGTGGCAGGTGAACTGAGTTGTCTTCAAATGATCTCTGCATGAGAGATCCCACAGTCATTCTCAGAGATCAGTGCCAGTGCTAGGTTATTTTGCACCCTAAGCAAGGGTAACTATTTGCCCGCCCACCATCAAAATTGTTGACTTCAATTTCCAAAAGCAGATGTCTTGTAGAAAAAAAAGGAAAAGTACAAAACTTGACACTGCTGAATTTATTGGCCCAATAAACTGCAACAGTATCTAGCCATAACAACACCTGTTGTCAACTAATAATAATAATAATAATAATAATAATAATAATAATAATAATAATAGTAATAGTTTTTATTTGTATTTTCCCACCTCTCCCTGCGGATCGAGGCGGGATTACAGAATAGTATAAAATATAAAAATACAGTAAATAAGATCTTAATAGCAACAAAAAACCCCACACTCCTTATAATTAAAACCAATACCCCATCTGGTGCACAGGCTGGTGCACATCATTACTGTGTCTAGTTAATCACCAGAGATCAGCCTTCTGGTGAGGAGACTCCGCCACATTCTGTGGCAGAGTATTCCAGTTCTAACAATGTGGAAGATAAATAAATAAAATAAATAAAAACAAAAAACAGAATTTTGCATAAGACTTTGTAATTAAGTATATGCCATAGCACTGTTGTGGTATTTAATCTAAAATAAAAATAAAAATTGTCAGTTATATTTTTACAAGGTTTAAAGAAACTTAATTTGTATAAAATTGTCTTTCAAAATGTCAGTGCTACACTGAGGTCTGTGACCCTCAATAAGTGGCTAGTTGGCCTAGTGGTAGCATGGGCCTTTCTGAGATGAAACAACAGGGAAACTTGTATTTCAGAATGGTTCCCATCCAGTTTTCAAAAGACAAGAAAGCCTAAATGTATGGAGAGGCAGCATCCCCCTTTCCTACCTGTCCCCACACAAACCTAAACCTTCTAACCAGGTCCCCCATCTCACAATACCTCATCAAGCTCCTTCTGTGTCTCCTCTTCCATCTGCCGGATGTCAGCCATGCTTAAATCCACCCACTTATCCAACCAACAAAACAGCTGCCTGTGGAAGTTGGTAAAGAGGCGTCTTTCTTGCTGTAAGAGGAGAAGAAAAGTTTCAAGAAACAGGGTCCTGAAAAGACAAAGGGCCCTGAAGCAATGGAATCCAAGCCTAGAAGGTATGACACCCCTGGGTTTTATTTTATTTAATTACCCAGGATTGCATTCTGCAAAACTACCACAATAAGCTGAGTTTGGACTTTAGCCACCATTCCCATTCCCCATAAGAGGAAAGAAAGCATCAGACTGCCATTTTTTAACATTCCAGCACCAACTGTTAATGTCCAAAATAGCCTCTTCTGGAATCAAGGGGGGCTGGGGAATCCCAAGGCTGGACTTACTTTCTGGATAAATTTTTCCACTCGACCTTGAAAGCCCCACCAGCGGAACTTCACTGTCACAAGTTTGTAGGCACACATGTGGGGACAATCTTCATTATTGGCTAGTTCCCGCTAACAAGGGAGAGAAGGGGATGGAGAGGAATGAAGTCATGAATTAGTCCTATGGTTACTGCTAAAACTCAAAGCAGAAATGTGAAGGTTTCACTTAGCTGAAACATCTAAATAGATTATGAGACAAGCGAGAAGGGATGTAATAAGATTCAACAAACATTTTTCACATATGTTTTGGCCATTGTCATCCTTGCTTTCTCTCTTCCCTAGAGAACCAAAATCCTTGGCTTTCACCACACACTTTAATTTAACTATAGTACTTTTCAATTGCGCTTAAAATATTCTTGCCCCTGAAAATCACTTTAAGAGAAAGTTACAGGCACAGTAAAGCAATTTCCCTAAAGAGTCCACAACAAGTAAAAATCAAAAACCCTGCACATTTGTTGATTACATTTATATTTTGCTTGGTTCCTCCACAGAGTCCTACCCTTTCTCTCAATAGACGTTATCACACGTGGGCCAGAAAGCGAAAATAAAGTGGAAATGAGGCATTCCAAAAATAAACGGGAAATAAACAATAATTCCGCAAACGTCATTACCTTAATTGCGAATTTACAGTAATCACATTAAACGTCCACACACAAGCGAAAAAAAGCCCGCAAATGTACTAGAAATGAGCCTCTTGCACATGCGCAGATAGAAGAATGCTCGCTGGAACCATGGCAACAGCAGGGAAATGCTCCCAAATGCGCATTTGGTTATCACATTACGGTAAATTCGAAATTACCTTAATTGCGCATTTGCATTTCCTCCAAAGAACCGAATTTCAAAAGATCTCGTTTCTGTCCAGTTTCTGTGTGACGTCGTGTGAAAACACGGGCCACTAATCCGGTTTCGGTCAGGATTTTGTGTGGATTTGGCCCCGTGTGATAACGTCCAATGTGACATAGTGATCAACCTTGGCTTTCAAAAGTTATGTCAGCAGACAGGAAGCTCTGACAAGTTCTACAAAGCTTCAAATATCACTCAGGCGGCAATCTATGTGCCATCCAAGAACTCACTAAGTACAGAGAGGCTCCTCACCAGAAGGCTGATCTCTGGTGATTAACTAGACACAGTAATGATGATAGAACCAAAGAATGAACCACAGAATCAGAGCTGGAAGAGACTACAAGGGCCATCCAGACCAACCTCCTGCCATGCAGGAATACACAATCAAAGCACTCTAACAGATGGCCATTCAGCCCGTTTAATAACCCCTAAAGAAGGAGACTCCACCACATTCTGTGGCAGAGTATTCCAATTCTAACAATGTGGAAGAGTTACAGTGTGCATTGGCAGAGAGACTCCCTGCACCAATGAAATCCCAGGATCTTCAAAATGTTTCTTGTTTGTTTGGCTAAACAGGCTAGTCAAATGTTATTCTATCATGAATAGATCCTTCCCAGAGAGTCATTCAAGCAATTCTAAAGACCTAGAATACAAACACCTGAGGACCAGTTTTAAAATTCTGATGGACATACCTTCCAATCAGGACCAAGAGGACCTCTGCCGGTCTTCTGCGATTTAAAAAGAGCTGGGTCTTCATCTGGCTTGTAATCCTGGGTGAGGAGAAAAAGAGAGTGCAGAGATGACCAAGGCTGTAGCACTGGACAAAGGGACCAAAAATAAAATGAAAATATTAAAATGAAAATATTCACATCATGAAGACTTGGTTTCTGAACAGCAGGTAAGGAAGCACTCGGAAAAGAGCTAATTCCTGATCCAAAAAGGCAAAGCATAACTCTCCTCTCAGAAATAAATTGCTAAGTTTAACAGAAATCAAGGAGGAACATACAGCCTCTAAAACAGGTGTGGAAATTCTGCAGCTAATAGGGCCCTCTTGTCCCTCTCCCTGCTACTGTTTTTTTGGGGGGTGTGGTAGTGTGGGAAGGAGAAGTATTGCTCCCAGAGGAGCAGCAGTTCTCCTTCTAAACAAGCTGCAGTTTTCCCTGCTTGCACCTTTTGGAACTAAAGACTGTCAAGACCTTTGGAATTAAAAAAGCTGTCAAGATGGATCTCTTCCGGCAGGCCTCTCCAGACTAAATCACCCGGCCTCGGGACCTTGGGACCTCACCCTTCTTAGGAATGTTTTATAGTCCCCTTTCTAAACTTGAAGTTGCAGGGGTTTCTCGGTTTGTATTTTTTATTCTTAATTTGTTATTGTTTTAATTGTAAATTGTTTTAATTGAGATGTGATTTAATAACTTTTTAAGGGGGGGAGGAGGGAATTATACTGTTTTAAGCTGTATGTATTTTACCATTGTACACCGCCTGGATTGGCTTGCCATAGGGCGGTATATAAATAAAATTTATTATTATTATTATTATTATTATTATTATTATTATACAACACCAAAAACAAAAAACATCATCTATTTTTAGAAAACTGGAAGTGAACTTCATGACACTTCTAGTTTGCTTTTTTCCCCTCCCCAAAATTGGGGGTGATGTAACCTCCTGGTCCCATAGAACCCACCCACTCTAAAATATAAGAACCAGTGGGAAAGGAGGAGTACTTTTTGGTTCCATATATCACTGGACAACTTTAGCAAGAATACACTGTGAAGAGTTTTTAGCTTTTACTGCCTTTATCCTGATCAGAGGGCAAGGAAAAAAGACAGGCTTGCATTCACACAGTGGTGAAAAGAAAACACTCTACATTTGCTCAAAAGCACCTCAAAACATTCCAGAAATCATCCTTAGTAAGGAATACATGACTCTTCAGCTGCTTGTGGGCATGACAGAAGTCTTAGGTAGGATGTGGACATTTTTAAACTAAGAGTGAATACAACAGAAAAGGGCAAAGAGCTATAGGCCTACAATCATAGCTTTGATTAAGTCAGCAAGCAATTTTTTAAAATTACACCTTTGTTGAAAATTAGAAAAACTGTTAAAGGGAGGAGGGAGTTTAGAAAGGTGGGCTGAGAGGAAAACAGAGGTGTGCAAAATTCTGGATGCAGTGGAAAAAAAGGGACATGAGTTCTTCTCTCTCTCATTATACAAGAATCCTAAATTGTACAATGAAATGAATGGTGGGAAGTTCAAGCAAGACAAAAGCAAATACTTCTTCAGTCACCGCACAGTTAAAAGTATGGAATTCTCAATTAGAAGATGCAATGTCACCCATCACGGTGAGCTGCTTTAGAAGGATGTTAGACAGATACATGGAGGAAAATGCTATCAATGCCTACTAGCTACAGGGGCTATATATTCCTTCCAGGAGCAGAAGCAGCATTGTTTCTGTTGCCAACATGGCTTCAAGCTGTCCCAACTTTTATGGTGACTCTCTCATAGGACGTTATCACACGCAGGTCTCAAAGCGGCAAGAAAGTGGCATGGAATCAATCCAGAACTATACCGGTATAGACCCCACAAGACGGAAATGGCTATCAGACGCAACTAGCATCATTGCACAATTAACGAAACCGCGATAGATGCGCTCCTGGGAACCGTATCTGCCGTTCACACACAAGTGAGAAGATCCCTTCCAGAACCCAGCAAGGATGTTCTTGCACATGCGCAGAAACAGGACAGCCGCGGCTGTCACTTGCTGCAGCTGTCAAACACACCCCTTCCCAAGCCGGCACAGGGTTGGGAAGGGGTGTGTGTGACAGCAACCATTGGGATTTGGGAGGAGGGCAGGGTCGGAGGATGCCTCTGACCCTGGCCTCGTCCCAAGGGAAGCCTGGTTGCTTTCCTTGGGAGGAGGGCTGGGTCGGAGGATGTCTCCGACCCTGGCCTCGTCCCAAGGGAAGCCTGGTTGCTTTCCTTGGGAGGAGGCCGGGGTCCGAGCCTGGCCTTGTCCCAAGGAAAGCAACCAGGCTTCCAGGCTTGGGAAGGGGTGTGTGTGTGACAGCCGACTGTCACACACACACACACCCCTTCCCAACCCAAGCCAGGAAAGAGAGCCGCTCTGAGGACTTCTGCTCAGAGCGGCTCTCTCTTGGGAAGGGGTGTTTGTGTGTGTGTGACAGCCGGCTGTCACACACACCCCTTCCCAAGCCTTCGCGGGGCCTGGGCTCCAGGATACGTATCTGGTGATCAGACATACGGTGAAAGCGCTATCATTGTGGTATCATTTTGGTCACGCACTTGTACTTCCTCAAGAAACCGGCATTCAAAAGAATGGGGATGATGCCGCATTGGGACGGGGTTGGGACGGGGTTGTGTGCGACGTCGTGTGAACACACGGGGGAAAAAAACGCAATAGGACAGGATTGAGTGTGGATTGGGTCTGCTTTAGACCCCGTGTGATAACGTCCCTAGGGTTGTCCTGGCAAGATTTATCCAGAGGTGGTTTGCTATTCTCTTCCTCTAAGGGTAAGAGAGTGTGAGTTGCCCAAGGTTACCCAGTGGATTGTCACGGGCAAGCAGGCATTCAAACCCTAGTCTCCCAGAGTACTAGTCCAACACTGTCCCTTACTATCACCTTCTGGAGGAGAACAGTAGGAAAGGATTATTGTCCTCATACTCTGCATATGAGCTTCTCACAAGCATCTGAACTGGTCACTAGAATAGAATGCTAGACTACACGGAGTCTGGCCAGATAAGAGCCAAGACCCATTCACACCACACAATTATAGCGCTATATTCCACTTCAACTGACTGAGAATTCTAAAAACAACTATCTCAACTGCAAATCCCAGAATTCAAGGGAATGTTGCCACAGTGGTTAAAGTGGAACATAACTTTATAGTTGTGTGATGTGAATAGACCCCCAATCTTTCTCTTTAAAAGTCTGAACAGAGGAGAAGTGGGGAAAAACAAAAATGTGGTTGTGATAGGGAACAAAAGCATATCAGACTAGACTTTGAATATGGAAATGCTACAAGGTTGCTGGTGGATCAGAAGCATTGACAAATGACTTCCTTCAACTATGAGAAGAAACAATGCACCACAGAAGATGGGGTCTCTTGGATGAGCAAACATCAGAAATCCTTGGAACAGTTCTCTGCTCTCTCTTTTTTCCTGTCTTTATTGTGAAGGCAGGCAAGTAAGCTCTTTGGAGTATTATTATTCTGTTTAGTAGCCAATTTGTTCCCTGCCTCCTGATGAGGATCCTATCAAGATGAGCCTGAGAACAGGCTTCTTAGAGAGCCACATTGGCACAAGGAAGCAAACACTGTGGAAGACATTAACTAACCCTAAGTATCTGAGTTTCAGGCAATCTCCCTGGACATCTCACCCACAACGTCTAGCTCCAAGAAAGCTATTGGTCACTTTCCATGGCACGTAAGGCTCTCCACAGAGCAGGCAAATGGCAGTGAATGTCCTCTTTCCTCATACATAGGAAACCATGCACCAATGCAGCTTAATCCAATTCTTTTGAGCTCTCAAAATGTGTGTGGGTTTGTGCCTTCAGAGAACCAGTGTGGTGTAGTGGTTTGAGCACTGGATTTATGACTCTGGAGACCAGGGGTTGAATCTCTGCTTGGGCATGAAAATCCTTGGGTGACCTTAGGCAACTAACACTTCCTCAGCCTCAGGGGAAGGCAAGGGCAAACCATCTCTGGATAAATATTACCAATAAACCCTGTGATAAGGTCACTGTAAGTCAGAAACAACTTGGAGGCACACAACAACATGTGCCTTCAAGTCACCTGTCAACTTATGGAGACCCCATGAATTTCATAGGGGTTTTCCAGGCAAAGAATCTCAAGTGTTCTGCCAGCTCTTTTGTCTGAAAAACAGCCTACAGCAGCTGGTGTTCATCCAAGTACTAACTAGGCTGACCCTGCTTAGCTTCCAAGATTGGACAGGATCTGGTGTCTTTACGATATTTAGGCCATTCTCTCAAAACAGATTAATTCAAATGCGTAGCAGAGAAGACAACAAACGTATGTTTGAGGAGGCTACAATCTAAAGCAGCATAAAAAGACTAGCTTGTGCTGTTTAGGGTCTGAAATGACAAAAGGATCCTTCTTTTCTATCAGGAGGCTGAGATTAAAAACAGCAGCTCCTCCTCCTCTCTCATCATAATACCCTCGACTTCCCTAATAGGTCAAAGCTTTTGTCAACTGCTCTTTTAACTGCTGAATGAGAACCAAGGTTGCCCATTACATCATCTGTCACTTGCGTCCGGTCACCAATGTCTATATGAACAACATCAACATCTTTCCAGGTCTCAGCATCAAGCCCATGGACCTGTGGAAGAAAAAGAGGAAGGGCTGTATTTGAGATATGTCTCAAATCTTGGGTATCAAATCTAAGAGGCCATCTCCTTTGGCATAAACTTACTCTTACTCTTAAAATTACCAAAGAACTATTTATTTGTTTCATAAAAATTGAGCTTTTACTATACATGGTTTTGACAATGGTTAAAAAGCAGGCTATTGTCTAAATTATACAAGCAAATTTGACTCATTTATCAAATTTAAGGCACACATGCTGGGAGACAATGGCTTCACATATGCACTTTCCTCACTTTATTTTTTTAAGTTCATATCCCATAATTCTCTTACAGATAACACCAGGGGTCCCCAAACTACGGCCCGTGGGTGGTCCTGCCGCTGCCGCTGCTTGCGCCCGCCGCTGCACACCATTTTGTCTTCCAAAATGGCATCCGGAGTTGGGAGCATGTGCCTGGCGTCGCGTGCGCATGACTCTGGGCACCATTTTGGAATACAAAATGGCATTTGGCGTTGCGCACACATGCGCATTACTCGGGCACCATTTTGTTTTCCAAAACAAAATGGTACCCGAGTTGTGCGCATGCATGCGCGTGCCTCCGCCCCCCCGACATCTAGAGGCCAGTGAACCAGCCCTCTGATGAAAAAGTTTGGGGACTCCTGGATAACACCAATAAAAATATGGTTATTATAATAAGATTAACACAGAAAATGATAATGAAAACATATCAACAATAAAAAGAACTAAAGAGCCCATTCTAGTTAAAAGCCACTTTAAATTTAGCTTCTTAAAAACCAAAGATATATCTCAGATTTTAAAATAAATTCATTTTTCAGTTAGAAGACAGACAAAGATAGAGCTAGCCTGGTCTCCTTTGACAGAAAACTCCAAAATGTGGGATCAGGCATGGACAACTTACATTTTCCTGGTCACCTAAATCTGGTTTGTGCCATGTTTCAATTTTAATGAAGAAATCTTCCTTCATGTATTCATTCTGTGCAATGAGAGGGAAAACTAGTTACACAGAGTTCTTTGTGGCAACCCAGAATCCTAAGAGGCCCTACAACCCCAATGCCAGAAATGACCTCTATGAACATGCAGGTTGAATCTCCCTTATATGAAATATTTGGGACCAGAAGTACTTTGGACTTTGGAATATTTTGGAATATTTGCACATACTTAATGAGATAGATGGGACCTAAATCTAAACATGAAATTCATTTATGCTTTTATACACCTTATACACATAGCTGGAGGGTAATTTAATACACAATATTTTAAAGAAATTTGTACGTGAAACAAAGTTTATGTACAGTGAATCATCAAAAGGCAAAGATGTCACTATTTCAGCCACCCATGTGGATAATTTTGGAACATTTTGGATTTCAAAATTCTGAATAAGGGAGACTCAACCTGTATAACCCAGAATGCTCTGGGTAAATTCCTGGGGCTGGCATATAACAAGTGAACTTCTTAGAGTGAGTGTAAGTTTAGTGGAGATAAACAAGGACATAGATATATCCACAATGTCAAAGATGTTTGGGATGATAGGGAATGCTGAGAAGCACTCCTGCCCGCCCATAGTTTCTCCTTTCTGCAAGCAACTTACCGTAATAACTGCAGCAGATGGGGCCAAAACAAGAGAAAGAAAGAGAGCATGTTAGACCAGCATTGTGAAAACAAAAATCTTTTTAAATCAGATTAAGAGAAATTGTCCTAGCAGAGTGAGTTCCCAGTTATTGCATGTATAGCACACTATTATTCTAAACCAACAATGTATCCAAAATGTTAAATTTCTGAACAAGACTTAAAGTCTATCCCCCAACAAGATTAGAATCACATGGCAAGAGACAAACCATTTGGCCTCATCCTCATCTATGGTCTCCAGGCCTCCCCATCTTCACAGCACCATGTATGTTGGGGGTGTGTGCTAATATCTACTTGCCAAAGGTTTCCTAGAAATTTAAAGCACACAGGGTCAGCCTAAGGCTGCATCCGCACTACAGAAATAATCTAGTTTGACATCACTTGAACTGTCATGACTCAATGCTATGGAATTCTGGGAACTGTAGTTTTGTGAGACATTTAGCTTGCTCTGTCAGAGAGCTCTGATACCACAACAAACTAGTTCCCAGAATTCCATAGCATTGAACCATGGCAGTTCAAGTGGTGTCAAACTGGATTTGTTCTGCAGTGAAGATGGAGCCTAAGATACTTTGTTGCATGAGATGGAGCAGCTAAAGAGTTTCTCCCCATATGTAACATCCAAAGCCAACCAAATTTTTTTGGCATGTGAAAGAGAAAATCCCACAAGCACTTCTCACTTCCAGGCAGTAAAAACACAATAACAACTAACAATTAGCAACTCTTTCATTATAATCTACTGTTTGAGGGAGTTGCCTCACTCTGTCAATTTGCAAGGCTGACTCTGAGGCTCTGTATGCCACAGGGAGGTTCTTAGCTGCAGAAATCGCCTCTCCAAGATCATGGAGACAGGTGACTGACTGCCACAGAAGGGGAGGGGACAATACTATTAATCATGTTGCAGGTGAACTCCTGTATAGGGCTTGTACTTTTTGCAGAAACCTCTATTTTCTAAGAGGATGTCTAGGAATGTTTAGCCCTCCAAATGCTTTGGTCTTCAATTCCCATTATCCCTGATCAATGGCCATGATAAATGAAGTGAGGGCAGTTGTAGGTCAAACAATCTAGAGGCAATTTCTGTTTTAGAAGACAGATAAAAAAAAAGTATCAGGCATCATTCTTGCCTCCATCCTACTGAAAGGCCCCATTCCCCTCTGGCTAGCCTTCTATTTCTGTAGTACAGGTGGAGTCACTCTTAGTTGAAATTTTTGGGACCAGGAGTGTTTAAGATTTCAGTTTTTTTCAGATTTGGAACATCTGCATAAACATAATGAGAGATCTTGTAAATGGGACCCAAGTCTAAACATGACATTCATTTATGTTTTGTATACACCTTATACACAGCCTGAAAATAATTTTATATACAGTATTTTTAGGGCCTATACAGACTGCCAGAAATAATCCAGCTTGAGACCACTTTAACTGTCCTGGCTCAATGCTAGGGAATCATGGGAACTGTAGTTTTTTTCTGAGACATTGAGCCTTCTCTGTCAGAGCTCTGGTGCCACAATAAACTACAGTTCCCATGATTCCCTAGCATTGAGCCAAGACAGTTAAAGTGGCCTCAAGCTGGATTATTTCTGACAGGCCCTTAATAATTTTATTCATGAAACAAAGTTTGTGTACACTGAACTATTAGAAAGCAAAGGTGTCACTATCTCAGCCACCCATCTAGATAATTTTGAAACATATTGGATTTCGAATTCCAGATAAGGGAGACTCCACCTGTATTTCAAACACTATGCAAGAAAGGTCCACCAGTCCTTTGAAGCTGGTCAGAAGAGCAGTTTTGGCAAACAAACATTCCCAATGGGCTCCTTGCAAACCATACCAAAAGTCCTCCAGCCATCAGGAACTGCAGCCAAAGAATGTTGGACAAGTCCTAGCTCACAACTTGTGCTTTTCTGAACAACCTGTGCTTTTCTCACAGAATCCCCCACCTCCTAAACATACTGCTGGTGAGATTCTGGGAACTGTAGTTCAAAACATCACCTTTCCAAGCTCAAAGGAACAACAATTGAAAGGAAAAATAGTCCTAGTCTTTTTGCCCATTATTTTGTAGCACTAGGTTCCTGTGGCAAAAAGCAAGAGGTTTCTTGGTTGTCGCTGGGGTGTGAAAAGTTTAAAAACTGGTACCTACAGAGCTATCCCCCTGGCTAAAGTGTCCTCAGTGATCCCCAACAAGAGTCCCCCCCACTTTCCATCCCTCTCCAGGGCTCACCCGTTCGACAGTAAGGATAGGCATTCCAGGCTCTCTCATGAACTACTAGGGACCCCTCAGGGGCAAACATCTTAAGGAACCCAGGAACTTTGCTGTAAGACAGAAAAGGAGAGGAAAGCATTACACAAAGGTCTGAGGCTTTGGACTTGTGTGCCCAGAGCGATTCTTACCTCTGAAGATGGTAGATCTTGTGGGTAAACTGCCCCCGCTCTCCCTCTCGTTCGTATGGTTCATTTTTGAGCACCTCAATTCCTTCACCACCGCCAGTGTTGTTCTTGCTGGCTTCAGCCACAGAGAATAGCTGCCCCACTTGATACTGAGAAAGCAAAAAAGAGACGGTTAAATACTGTTTCTCCCCCGCCAAATAAGTCACAAGCCTTAGGGTAGAGGCAGGCCACAAAAACAGTCACCCATTTGTATACAGTGGTTTTGGTGAGGTGCGAAGCAATCTGGGAAACAGCTTAGAAAAGTTTCTTGCCTTGGAGTATGACTCCCAGAATTCCCCAAGCATGACAGGGGCCATGCTGCTTGGAAGATTCTAAGAGCTGTGGTTTGAAAAAGTTTAACTCTTCCAAGCTCTGGATTCTGGGATCACCCCTATCCTTGTGCTGATTTACATTAACCCACGGTTACTCAAAATCCTTTATCAAAGGCAGGGGTAGGCAACCTTTCCCCTTTAAGGGCCGAGGGACTTCAGCTCCCACAATCCCAGGAGCTAATGGCCAACATGGGACTATTGCCCAACATGGCTGAGGCTTCTGGGAGCTGAAGTCCCTCAGCCCTTAAAGGGGAAAGGTTGCCTACCCCTGATCAAAGGGATCAGAAAAACAAGGGGCTTCCCAACAACAACTTATGAAGGTACTTACCTCCTCCACAGAGCAAGGTAACACTACCCGGCTGGTTTTCAGTAGAGGAAAGAACAGAGGAAAAAGAGAAAGAGAGGATAAACAAAAGTTAGACTGAGGTTTCCTCAAGGATCAACTCTCCCAGATAAAAAATAGGCACACACAGACACAGATATTTTAATTTACATATCAACCAATATCTCTCTTATAAAGCACTATTCTACTGTCTGAACCAATTTTTTTCTTTAAAATTTTTTGTTTACCAGGTCAGGCTGTTACCAGACTCAGATTATGCTGATTACGGTAGATTCAGTGGGATCAATGCCCACAAAGGATACAATTCTATTAGTTTGTTGGTGCTTAAACATAGTTTCCCTCCTAGGACTGTATTCTGGATGGTATCAGAATTGTATTCTACAATGCTAACGCATTGTCCTTACCTATAATCATTGCACCAGAGCCTATTTCTAATCTCCTATTTAAATATTGACCATACCCTGCACCTCTCTGCCTATCTTGGGGTTTTCTTGCCAAGATATGTTCAGAAGAGGTTTGCCATTGCCTTCCCCTGGGGCCGAGAGCATGTGACTTGCCCAAGGTTACCCAGTGGGTTTCATGTCTGAGTTGGGAATCAAACCCTGGTTTTCAGAGTTGTAGTCCAACACTCAAACCACTCTGCTTCTTCAAGATATCTAGACCAGATTAACTGATGAGAGAGGTGATCCTTTTATAGTGATGTTTGAGAGCTGCTGGATTTCATAAAGCAAGCTAGAATACAGCTATTTCTCTGTGTCAAGTGAGAGTTGCCACTAGGCAACCTGATGGGAAAAGGGTCCTCTTCTTTCTTTTGTAACGTAGGGAACTTCTCACTTGAGCAGGTTATCACAAATGATTTATTACTGGCATGTATGGGCATCTGTGGACCAGAAACCTGTGCAGACATACTGGAAGAGTTGACACAAACATTTCCTTCTCAATAACTAACAAGCACTATTATGTACATATACTACATGATCCTTTGTTTGAAAGTTTTCTGTTAACTAATTGAAAGGATAAACAGATTGTGGGGAAATTAACATGCTGAAAAATTGCTGCAAGTTGATCTAAGTGTCAGTGCAGAATATAAAACAAACACATGCCAGTTACCATGCCTACTGTAACTTCCAGAGGGGTTCCTATGACGTTTCAACTGCACTTCTTAACTGAAACACATGGCAGGTTTGTTCTGTATGGGGCCAGTGAGGCCCATTTCATAGGTACATAACTAGTTATAAAACAACCCAAGAGAACTTCAAGATGTTATTAGATTCCCACTGACCCAAGATAAGCCAGTAGCTGAAGATGATGGGAACTGAAGTCCAACATCTGGAAGGCTGCAAATTCCTCCGACGTGTTAAAATATTATCCTGCATTTACAGACTGGCTTTCATGTCTACTCATATGTAAACCTTGCTGATGTGAAGGCTTACCAGCAGTACCCACTTTTTGATTTATCTGTGTCAAATGAAACAGGAAGCCAGGCTGTCATTTTCACCCACGCTTTCACCTCAATGCCATTTCAATTCTTTCCAATCATGTGTCCTGACTTGCCTTAGGAAGACAGGTCATTTGCAAACTTCCTCCAGATCATTGCCTGAGCATGATTTGTGGTAAGACTTTGGCACCACAGACAGCCCTATCAGCTCAGAAGGAAGTTCTCTCCAGAGCTCCTCAGCCCTTATTACGAAAGTAAACATACCAGCAATTCCAAAGTGAAAGGGATGATGATGGATCCAGGATCTGATCAGGATTCATCTGACCAGCAACAAAAATGAATTAATGGCTTAAGTGACTGCTATTTTACTTTGACTTAAGAACTCTTTTTCCCTAAAATAATTCAGAATAATCAAAATAATAAGCAATGCACTTTCTATAGTAACCATCTGGCCTACTACTACAAAAATATGCTGACTTTGAGAAAAGTTACAGCCTTAAATTATAACTCTAGTATCCCCAGCTAACTTTTTGCCAGAAAAAGCATTGGACTAAGGACCTTATCCCACGCTGCTCTCAAAAGTGGCAAGAAAGCGATATGAGCATCATTCCAGTACTATAGCGCTAGTATAAATATGGCGCTAGCGCTATAATAGCGGTATGGATCACCTCGCGCTATTGCAATGCCCGCTGAAACCGACATTCAAAAGAATGCGAATGATGCTGCATTCCGAGCGGTTTCTTGCTGGATTCTGAGCGACGTCGTGGGATCACGCGGAAAACTATAGCGCTATAACGCCTGATTCTTAGCGGATTCTGAGCGACGTCGTGGGATCACGCGGAAAACTATAGCGCTATAGCGCCTGATTCTTAGCGGATTCTGAGCGACGTCGTGGGATCACGCGGAAAACTATAGCGCTATAGCGCCTGATTCTTAGTGGATTCTTGCTGCTTTTGGCCCCGTGGGATAAGGTCCAAAGACTCTGGAGACCAGGATTTGAATTCCTGCTCAGACATGGAGACCTTAGGCAAGTCACACTCTCTCAGCCTCAGAGGATGGCAATGGCAAACCCCCTCTGAAGAAACCTTGCCAAGAAAACCCCAGGAAAGGTTTGGAAACAACTTGGAGGCACACAACAATAACAACAAATCACTGTTTTGGGGATATGGGATATTATTGTACTTTGCTATCTGGCCAAATCCTAGATATGTTTTCCTGAGTGTTTGTGAATGAGAGCTCCTGGCAGGACAAACACACAAAATGAAATCTCTTCTCTCTCATTCTCTCTCTCTCTCTCCACTCGTTTCCTCCAGATTCGCTGGATTTAGGGACACAGGACCTCGGTGAATGTGGAAAAACCATAAATAACAAAAACACTATGTTTTTACTTGAGAGAACACCTCTCTAGGAATCTCTAGGTCCTCCAGTGAAGCTCTGAGGTCAACATCTGCCAGGCATTGACCATAGAATTGCACTGGAGGAGCTACAAATGCCTAGTGGACCGTTCTCTCTAAGAATCTCTAGGTCCTTCAGTATGACTTTTGATTAAAGTTGACCATAGAGTTGCACTGGAGTACCTAGATATTCCTAGAAAGAACATATGAATCAAATCTGTGAAAAATTAAATCCGCAAAAGTCAAAGCTGCAAATGGGGAGGGACGAGTGTTTTTTTTTTATATATATATATATATACACACACACACACACACACACACAGTCACCCCTCCATTTTCGCAGACTCCAAATCAGCATCCTACGCCTATCCATGGGGAACATAATGGGGTGCACAATCTGCAACTTTCCATTTTCGCGTGGGGGTCCAGAATGGATTCCCTGCTAAAACGGAGGGCCGAATGAGTATAATATGCATATATCTATATCTATACACACACACACACACACACACACACACACACACACACATATATATACACACACACACACATGCACAAGTGCTGCCTCTGGGTAGAGGGAAAGGTGGAACAAGGGTTATAAAAGGGAGCCCTTGTTCCACCTTTCCCTCTACCACTCAGAGGTGAACTGTTAGTGAATTTTCTATGCCCAGCACTCTTGGCAGGACAAACTAGGTGGGCCAAACACATAAAATAAAATCTCATATATATATATATATATATATATACACACACACACACACATATTATATATATATGGGTGCTGTATAAGAAAAAGCATTGGACTATGACTCTGGAGACCAGGGTTTGAATCCCTGCTCAGCCATGGAGACCCAGCGGATGACCATGAGCAAGTCATACTCTCTCAGCCTCAGACAATGCTAATTTATACATGAGAAAGTGCTCCCCTGGGTTACAAAAGGGAGCCCTTGTTCCACTTTTCCCTCCACCACCCAGAGGTGTAATGTTAGTGAACAGTCTATGCCCAGCACTCTTGGCAGGACAAGTCAGGCAGGCTAAACACTTAAAACAAACCTCCTACACACACACACACACATATAAATACATATGGGAAAGTGCTTCTCTGGGTTACAAAAGGGAGCCCTTGTTCCACCTTTCCTTCCACCACCTAAAAGTGAAATGTTAGTGAACATTCTATGCCCAGCGCCCAAAAGACCCGGATGGGCGCTATATAAGAAACAGGAAGGGGAAGCGAACCAGGGCTAGGAGAGTCAGGGCTACCCAGCCCAGGAGAGGCCCCTTTCCCCTTCCCCACCCGATCCTCCCCTTCCGCCTTTCGCCTTCCCCGACCCTTGCCTCCCCCTTCCCGGTACTCACAACTCCTTGATCAGCACCATTCTCCCGTCCCTCCGGCGCCCCGCCGCACGCCCAAACCACCCACCCGGCCCTTCCTCTTCTGCCCTCCCCTTCCAAGCCCGGCCATTGACGCCACTTCCGCCCTCACTCCAGCGCCCGCCTCTCGAGGCGGCCCACCGCGACGCCACTTCCGCCCTCACTCGGGCTTTCCATTTCCCCCCTCCTCAGCAAAGGGCCTGCCACGGTTTTGAGGGAGGAGTCAAGGAACGGCTGCCTTTTGATTGACAGCACCGCCTAGAGGAAGGCCAGGCGTCACGTGGTCAGAACGCGGAAGGGGTGCGGTGGAAGCGCTGGCCGCTAGGTGGCGCGGTGATAAAATGGCATTTAAACTCGGGTCCCAAACAGGTTTTATGGACTACAACTCCCAGATGCCCCAGGTAGCTTGGCTCAGCAGTCAGGAATTCTGGGAGCTGAAGTCCAAACCATCTGAAGAACCAAGGTTTGAGAATCATTGTGTAACAGTGGCCCCCAAAGTTTGGTCTTTCAGATGTTTTGGACTTCAGCTCCCAGAATTCCTGACTGTTGACCAAGCTGGCTGGGGCTTCTGGGAGTTGAAGTTCAAATCACTTGGAGGATCAAAGTTTGGGAATCACATTGGCCCTCCAGATATTTTGGACTGGGTTAGATACGTGGGGGAGTGAACAAAAATTTGGTATAAAAGCAGACATTTAGTTAATATTTTATTTTAAATTCAAAACACTATAAATGAAGAAAGTAAAAATAAAGAAGAGGAGAAGATAGCTGGGGAAAATTTTTGATAACAAGGGAATCTCAGAACTATGTTTTACAGAGATGAATTATTTTATTGTGAAGACTAGTAGTGAGATATGTATGTAAAAACAAACATTGTTACTTTAATTGAGATGAAACAAGTATGATTTGTAAAGCTATGTAAATGGAATAAGATTAGGAAGTCATAAAGAAGAAGCCTGATTGAATATAAGGGAACATAAAAATGTATACAGGTTTTGAAAATGTAATTAAAAAAAAAAAAAACAAGGCCAAACTTGGGTTCTCCAGGTGTTTTGGACTACAACTCCACTGGTGAGCAGCTCTTACTGTCAGAAAGTTCTTCCTAATGTTGAGGTGGGATCTCTTTTCTTATAGCTTGCATCCATTGTTCTGTGTCCTATTCTCTGGAGCAGCAGAAAACAAGCTTGCTCCATTCTCCATATGACATCCCTTCAAATATTTAAACAAGGCTCTCATATCACCTCTTAACCTTCTCTTCTCCAGGCCTAAGCCACTCCTCATAGGGCATGGTTTCCAGACCTTTCACGATTTTGGTTGCCCTCTTTGAACACGCTTTCCTGATGAAACAGATTACTTGGATCCATTTCAATCTGGGTTCAAGCCTTATCATGAGGCAGAATAAGTCTTGGGGCTCATTCCCACTATGATTTAAAGCGATTTGCCGATCAGTTTATATGTGCCTCGTTCACAATGGAAGCAGTTTGAGACTCAGCTGCATTTGGTCTGAGTCACACTGAAGCGAGGTAAACAAAAACATACAAACATACAAACAAACAAAAACCGCTCGTTTCAAAGACGGATCTTTCGGTGGTTCTTTTCAAAAGATTTGCTTTGCAAGCATGTCCAACAAGTGTGAACGACGTTTGAATCTCAATCGCATCACACTGGAGGGGAAGAACTATGGGTAGAGGGTTGGCAGAGGGCTGTAACCCATCCCTCCCCTGGATTTTTGGGAAATCTGCCATTCCCCCCCCCCCCCAGCGCTTCCTTTATGCTGCCTTTTTGCTGTCGTGGTTGCATTTTGTTTTTAAACAATGCCAAGTTGACCCTGTTCTCCTTGAATACGTTCAAGAGGTAAGACAACCTTGGGGGTGCTTTCCTGGGGGGGGGGGGGTAGCATGGTTTTTAAAAAAACACAATTATTGACAGATTCTGTGATCTCTCGCAGTGGAGTCTCCTTCCTTGGAGGTCTTTAAGCAGAGGCTGGATGGCCATCTGTCGGGGATGCTTTAATTGGGAGTTCCTGCATGGCAGGGGGGTTGGACTGGATGGCCCTTGTGGTCTCTTCCAACTCTATCATTCTAAGATTCTGTAGCAAGTAATGGTGTCCTGATGGGAATGCCTCACTGCTGTGGCATGCATTGAACTGTGGATGTCTGCCGCAGATGCCGGGAAGGCGGGTGTGACCTATGGGCACATGATAATTTTTTTTAAATGACAGTATATGTGCTCCATTGTATTAGCATGGATTTACTTTTATGAGCCATTGGTTCTGTGCCGGGAATTCCTCCCTGGCACGGCAGCTCCAGTCCCTGTTGAGGCATCAAGATGGTCACATAGGTTGGAGGGGGTGGATATGGGGGGATATGGTAGGATGGACGGTTCCATAGGTGCAATTTGGGAGTCATCACTGGCATTAGTCATACAGGAAGGGAGGGCATTCCCCCAGCTGTTCAATGGTTTATGGTGCCTGCCTGTGCCCTCCCACCTTTGTGTCCTTTTTGTGCCCACCTTGGGAACATAGACACTTACCCTCAATGCGTCATAAATGGGGGAATGGCAAAAAACAAAAGAGTCATGATTGCTGCCTGCCCAGCCAGCCACAAGGTCTATGAAACACCCAGTATGGTCACATGTCCCCTGCAAGAGCATGGAGTATCTATTTTTCCTGTTGCTGAACTGTCCACCTTGATGCACTGGAGCAATCATTTCACAGTGGCATCCATCCACAGCACCAATCACCTGTGGAAATCCCATCGCCTCAAAGCCAGCCATCACTTGTAGGCACATTAGAAATGTACAAGTGACAATCAGTAGTCTGCACAGCAAAGGCAACACTTACAAAAAATGCATAAACAAAGTAATTACAGTTGGTGACAAATGCTCACCTTTCTATGATCTCCACGGTCCACAGTCTTCCGCAGCAGCACCAACTCCATGGCAATAACCACTTGGATAAAAGCTTTGCAGGCTGTGGACTTCCCAACACCAAAATGTGTAGCGGCAGTAGAATATGAACCTTGGTGTGCCAACAACCACACAGCAATAGCAACCCGTTTCGCTTCTGGCATGGCCTGGTGTAGACGGGTGTCCTGTCTTGTAAGATGTGGTCACTGTTCTTCCACTATCATATGGAAGACTCTTCTTGACATGTGAAACTCCTGCTTCCACATCTTGTCAGACCACACAGTAGTAACAAAAACATCCCAAATTTGCATTGATTTGGGGTAGCTCCACCACCTCCTGGGCATAGGTTCATAAAGCACTGAATAGTGCTTTTAAAACTAATGGGCTCACCCACATAGAGAAATGACATCAGGCAAAGCATCATCTTATTGTTGTAGGCACATCACCTCCTTCTCTGTGTATCAACACTCACATCATCCACATCATGCACATCCTTATCCACATCCAAAGCTGCCTCCAAAGCATCAAGTCTGCAGAGACAGGTATTCCTCATCCAGAGGCAGATAAGGAAAGTGGACTGCAAGTATTGCTTGCAAAACGGCTATGGAGACAGAATCCATGACTCTCGCCAGCAGACCATGAGGCTAAGTGACCAGAAATAGCGACAGAAGATGTGCCCAGCCACACCTACGAGTGGTTGTGTCACTTGAACGACACATCGTTCCATCACCAATGATGAATAGATGTGCATCATATGATTGACATAAAAAAACAACAACAACGGGACAGATTGATTGCAATCGATACTGAGCATGCATTCTATAGTGGCACAAATCTAGTGGGAATGACAATCATGTCAAAAAATACACGAATACATGGAATAAGGAAATAATTCACTTCCATAGTGGAAACTATGCATCAACCTGAATCGATTACGCGACCCAGTGTCAATACAACTCGCAAACTGGTTTAGATGCAAGTGGGAATGTGCCCTTGGTCACTTTGTGGATGACCACACTATGAGTTGGACAGCGGGAGCAAGGCCCTATTGGTCCCCCTGGATCTTTCAATGGCATTTGATATCAACGAGCATGGTATCCTTCTGGGCCGTTTGGCTGATAGGGGACTTGGGAGCATTACTCTTGCAATAGTTCTGATGTTTCTTGGCTGAATGTTCCCAGAGGGTGGTGCTGGGGGACTGTTATTCAGCCTTTTGGCCATTAACCTATGCAGTTCCACAGGGATCAAAACTGTCCCCTATGCTTTTCAACATTTCTACATGAAGCCGCTGGGAGAGGTCATCTGGAGTTATCTCTCCTTTACGCCTGATGCAAAGGAATCTGAATTGTTGTCTGGATGCAGTAGAGAACTGGGTGTGGGTGATTATACTGAGGCTTAATCCAGACAAGATGGAAATGCTGCTGGTCAATAGGAAAACCAACCTGAGACTGGGGACACAGTCTGTTCTATGGGGTTGCTGTGCCTCTGAAAGCTCAAGTTTGTAGTTTGGGGTGCTCCTAAACTCAACACCGCTGCAGTGGCCACAAACGCCTTCCCCCAGCTTGTGCCAGCTATCACCTTCCTTGGAAAAGGCAGATCTGTCCATAGTGGTTCATGCCTTACTTACCTATTGATTAGACTACTATAATGTGTTCTACATGAGGCTGCCCTTAAAAAGTTGCAGCTAGTGCAAAATGCACCAGCCAGACTGTTTGTCAGGTGAGCATTTTAGAGACTATATAACAGCAGTCATGCAAGAACTACGCTAATTTCCAATTTTCTTCTGAGATCAATCCAAGGTGCTGGTCTTGATGTACATAGTTATAAATTACTTGGGACCAAGATTTCTGAAAGGTTGCCACCTCCTATATGAACTTGCCAAAAAAATTGAAATCTTCAAAAGTGTTGCAGTTGCATGTCATAAAATCTTGTGAAATTAGGTTGGTGGGTAACAGGGCATTTAGTGCAGTTGCACCTTGACTGTGGGACTCCCTACCCAGAAAGTTAGGCTGGACCCATCTCTTTTAAACTTCCAGCGGACATCCAAAACAGTGGCATTCAGTGTCTGAAATTGCTGTTTTAACTATATCAAAACAATTCAAGGATTGTTTTTAGACTGCTTTTAGGAGTTTGTGTTTAAATTTTTTGTAATATTTGTATTGTTTTAATTGGTTTTTATTTGTTCATTGCCTCAGGAGCCCTTCTGACACGATACAGAAATACTTTAAATAAATAGACCACAAGGTTGCGAGTTCAATACCAGCCAGGGCTGAGGCTCGACTCAGGCCTGCATCCTTCCGAGGTCGCTAAAATGAGTACCCAACTGTTGGGGGGCAATCAGCTCACAGTTGTAAACCGCTTAGACATCCCATGTGCGATATGAAGCGGTATATAAATGAAGCTGCTTGCATAAATAATACCTTGAAGTCATTTCCAGCTTATGATGACCTTAAGGTTAAAAACAGATGATAAAAATCAACAAGACAGCACAACATTGCTAGCCCACTGTGGTCAATTCCCCAAAGCTTGACAGAATAGAAAAGTTTTCACAAGCTGGTGGAAGGAAAGCAAGGAGGGAGCCACCTTAACCTCTCTAGTTAAGGCTTATGAAACCTTCAGTTAACCTGAGCCGTAGCCTATACTGCATCATACATCATAAGCAGCACTGATTGTAACTTAGGTCATAACACTGTATCTTCTTTGTTTTTTATAGAGATCTGGAAACAATCGTGCAGTCTAGGACGTTATCACACGGGGCCTAAAGCGGTCCCATCCCCGTCCCATTGCGGTTCCTACTTACCGGCAGAAAGCAGCATCATTCCGGTCGCGGCAATTCCCAAAAGAAACCGGCATTCAAAAGAACGGGGATGATGCCGGGTGATGCCGCAAGGGGATGGGGATGCGACGGGGATGGGTGCGACGTCGTGTGAAGACACGGGGAAAGGAAGCGGATTGGGACGGGGATGCGACGGGGATGGGCGGGGTTTCTCTGCGACGTCGTGTGAACACAGGGGAAAAAGGAAGCGGATTGGGACGGGGATGTGACAGGGATGGGACTGCTTTAGACCCCGTGTGATAACATCCAAAGAAGTGCAAAGTGGCAAAATGATCATCCTTTTCTCCCCCCATGAAAATATTCAATTGCAAAACCATTGTTTCTCAATTGTCCCTTCTCATTTTCCAGTTTGTTCACAGCTACTCATGGCAGTAAATTTGCATTTTAGAGGAGAAAGACCTATAGGGAAATTGAGAGCATTAAGTGTGTTTAGCCTGGAGCTGAAGAGATTAAAGGGAGATATGATAGCTGTGTGCAAGTATCTGAAGTACTGTCACGCAAATGATTTGTGCTCTTTTGTTCCAGAAGTAATGTAAAACCAAGGGATGGAAATAGCAACGAAGCATATTTGAGCTAAACATTAGGAGCGGCTACAGCTTAAGATGTTAATGAGAATTATAACTATAATAATGATGACAATGATGATAAACAATCCTACTTTTTCCCCAGTTCATCACCCCAGGTGTTTTACGAAAGCTAAAACAGATACAACTACAGACTTTCTACAAAAGTCAAAGTCAAACTATCAGTAACATTAAAAATCATTTTAAAGTGTAATCACTAAAAATAATAACAAATACAAAAGCACAGCACAGATTAAAGGTCCTTTTCCCTGAGCAGTAAGTCCTCAAAGACCTGCCAAAATGAAAAGGTCTCTAGGAAAGGAATCTATAGGGAGATGCACTCTTTTATAACCTTGAAGGTTTGTCCAAAATAAAAACTAAAACCACATACCACCTTTTCAAGCTCTGGAAGAAATCTCCTAATGGCAAGAGCTATTTAGTTTTGGAGCAATGGCTTCAGGAGATTGTGGGCTTTCCTTTCTCTGGTACTATTTAAGATGAAGGTGGGCAAGTCATCTCTTGACGTGTTGTAGCTGTAATGTTTAGGCATTGCCTATCTTGCATTGTGTAGAGATTTAAACTAGAAGACTACAAAGCATCTTTCTAATTCTGTGATTCAAAAGGATGTCATACAGGGACAGTGTGTAGAGAGATCTTGTAGGACAGGTCCTTTGAGACTTAGGGCCTTTGTATACTGCTAGAAATAGTGCAAATTGAGTCCACTTTAAGGGTTAGGGTTAGGGAATCATGGAGAGACACTAGGCCCAGCACCTTCGGGCCTAGTGTAAGAAGAAGAGCCCTCCCTCCATTCCATCCACTGTCATCTGAGGGAGAGACACTAGGCCCAGCACCATCGGGCCTAGTGTAAGAAGAAGAGCCCTCCCTCCATTCCATCCAGTGTCATCTGAGGGAGAGACACTAGGCCCAGCACCATCGGGCCTAGTGTAAGAAGAAGAGCCCTCCCTCCATTCCATCCAGTGTCATCTGGGGGAGAGACACTAGGCCCAGCACCATCGGGCCTGAAATAAGAAGAAGAGCCCTCCCTTCATTCCATCCGATGTCATCTGGGAGAGAGACACTAGGCCCAGCACCATCGGGCCTGGAATAAGAAGAAGAGCCCTCCCTCCATTCCATCCAGTGTCATCTGAGGGAGAGACACTAGGCCCAGCACCATCAGGCCTAGTGTAAGAAGAAGAGCCCTCCCTCCATTCCATCCACTGTCATCTGAGGGAGAGACACTAGGCCCAGCACCATCAGGCCTAGTGTAAGAAGAAGAGCCCTCCCTCCATTCCATCCAGTGTCATCTGGGGGAGAGACACTAGGCCCAGCACCATCGGGCCTGAAATAAGAAGAAGAGCCCTCCCTTCATTCCATCCGATGTCATCTGGGAGAGAGACACTAGGCCCAGCACCATCGGGCCTGGAATAAGAAGAAGAGCCCTCCCTCCATTCCATCCAGTGTCATCTGAGGGAGAGACACTAGGCCCAGCACCATCAGGCCTAGTGTAAGAAGAAGAGCCCTCCCTCCATTCCATCCACTGTCATCTGAGGGAGAGACACTAGGCCCAGCACCATCAGGCCTAGTGTAAGAAGAAGAGCCCTCCCTCCATTCCATCCAGTGTCATCTGGGGGAGAGACACTAGGCCCAGCACCATCGGGCCTGAAATAAGAAGAAGAGCCCTCCCTTCATTCCATCCGATGTCATCTGGGAGAGAGACACTAGGCCCAGCACCATCGGGCCTGGAATAAGAAGAAGAGCCCTCCCTCCATTCCATCCAGTGTCATCTGAGGGAGAGACACTAGGCCCAGCACCATCAGGCCTAGTGTAAGAAGAAGAGCCCTCCCTCCATTCCATCCACTGTCATCTGAGGGAGAGACACTAGGCCCAGCACCATCAGGCCTAGTGTAAGAAGAAGAGCCCTCCCTCCATTCCATCCAGTGTCATCTGGGGGAGAGACACTAGGCCCAGCACCATCGGGCCTGAAATAAGAAGAAGAGCCCTCCCTTCATTCCATCCGATGTCATCTGGGAGAGAGACACTAGGCCCAGCACCATCGGGCCTGGAATAAGAAGAAGAGCCCTCCCTCCATTCCATCCAGTGTCATCTGAGGGAGAGACACTAGGCCCAGCACCATCAGGCCTAGTGTAAGAAGAAGAGCCCTCCCTCCATTCCATCCACTGTCATCTGAGGGAGAGACACTAGGCCCAGCACCATCAGGCCTAGTGTAAGAAGAAGAGCCCTCCCTCCATTCCATCCAGTGTCATCTGGGGGAGAGACACTAGGCCCAGCACCATCGGGCCTGAAATAAGAAGAAGAGCCCTCCCTTCATTCCATCCGATGTCATCTGGGAGAGAGACACTAGGCCCAGCACCATCGGGCCTGGAATAAGAAGAAGAGCCCTCCCTCCATTCCATCCAGTGTCATCTGAGGGAGAGACACTAGGCCCAGCACCATCAGGCCTAGTGTAAGAAGAAGAGCCCTCCCTCCATTCCATCCACTGTCATCTGAGGGAGAGACACTAGGCCCAGCACCATCAGGCCTAGTGTAAGAAGAAGAGCCCTCCCTCCATTCCATCCAGTGTCATCTGGGGGAGAGACACTAGGCCCAGCACCATCGGGCCTGAAATAAGAAGAAGAGCCCTCCCTTCATTCCATCCGATGTCATCTGGGAGAGAGACACTAGGCCCAGCACCATCGGGCCTGGAATAATAAGAAGAGCCCTCCCTCCATTCCATCCAGTGTCATCTGGGGGAGAGACACTAGGCCCAGCACCATCGGGCCTAGAATAAGAAGGAGGGATGGGATTCGAATTTGATTTATCTGCTTTGTTGTTTGGAAATGCTGTACACCGCCCTGATTGCCTAGCAGAGGGGCGGGATATAAATAAAAATTATTATTATTATTATTATTATTATTATTATTATTATTATTATAACTGTATTTTATTGTGGCACCAGAGCTCTCTGACAGAGAAGGCTCAATGTCTCAGAAAAAAACAACAATAATTCCCATGATTCCCTAGCATTAACCCTAACCCTTAAAGTGGACTCAATTTGCACTATTTCTGGCAGTCTGCAAAGGCCCTAAGAAAGAAAGAAGTTGGCAGCATGAGGTTTTGTAGATTTAAGTCTACTTCCACAGATGCATTTGGGATGAGGAAGTAGACTTAAGTCTACGAAAGCTCATGCTGCCGACTTCTTTCTTTACATTAGTCTTAAAGGTGCTACAAGACCTCTCTAAATACTAGTTTTACAGACTAACATGGCTATATCTTTGAATTCTACTACTGGGGACAGTGTGATTTATCTTTGTCCACACCAGGGTTGGGGGGGGGGGAATGACTTTTGGGAATGACTATAACTCCCAGAATCCTCCAGCCAGTATGACCACTATAGTCTCAAAAGGTTTCCAAGCTCTATGGTGGCTGGTTGCTACAGTGCCGGGATAGGCAGACTGTGGATCAGTTCCCAGAGTTTACTCTGTGTATACTCAGAAGCACTCTTGTTATGTTATTATTTCAGAGGTTTCCATTAGTGAGCCAAGACAGAGCCTGACTGCTGGCAAGCTGTTTAATCTCCTCTTTGGCATTCTTCCAGTTCTATTAGGGAAAGGAAGATTTGTTGTAGTTCAAGTAACAAACTTGAGCTAGTTCTGGAGGATTTCCTGTGAGAAGAACTGAGGCCTTTTCAGACCAAGCTATATCTGCAGATTCTTTAAACTGAATTCTTGATATTGCAGCGAGTGACAGATAAAAATATAAATACAGGAGTGTTTGGAGAGAGCGAGCCTGGCAATACTTTACTTTTATTCACTCTAGTTGGCAGATAAACTGCAGGCTGGGGAGAGGACAAAAGCTAAGGCGTTTCCTGACATTGAACTTTCCTATGTGAGGCAATCCTACTAAGATGATTGTTGTCCTGCCCCTTGCATAAGGGACAGAGAAATGAAATAAAAGGAACCGTGAAGCAACTGGAGTCTGGAAACAGAAGACACAGAAAAAGGAGGGGGAAAAACAGTACTTCTTAGAGAGTAACTCCAGAAAAAGAACTTCAGGGGTGACTTCAGGAGGCCATTGACAAAGATCACACCACAAACTTTACAGCTCAGCCTTCAAGAGACACCATGGACAGCCAACCACAGGACTACAATGAATTCCTACACAAACATAAGGAGGTCTTCTATAGGTACCCACTGAGACTGGTCCATGGAATCCCCCTGATGGAACCCATCGCTCAACAATGGGCTCCTATTGAAAACTTCCAGGCACGACCAGATGATCTGCTCATCTCTACCTACCCCAAAGCAGGTGAGATGCCACAGACTACAGGAGAATGGTAAATTTGGGAGACTAATGGGATGTGGGGAGGAGGGATGAAAAGTAGCACAGCCAGCCAGACACAAGCAGACAAGAAAAGGAAGGAAGGGAGGAAGGAAGGAAGGAAGGAAAGAAGGAAGGAAGGAAGGAGTGTATTCCTGCATGGCAGGGGGGTTGTAGTAGAGGGCCTTTGTGGTCCCTTCCAAGTCTAAGATTCTGTGATTCTACGAAAACTCAGAAGGTACAGAAGTACTTTCTAGCTTTCTTTAGATTTTTGAAGGCTACCTTCTGTAGGGTTGCTTACCTAATTTTTTAAAGAGGTAACTATATTTGTGTGTTTCAGTATAAAATGGGAAGGAGAGGAGAGCTGCATCTGCACTGTAGAAATAATGCAGTTTGACACAAATACCAAAATTACATAGCATTGAGCCATGGCAGTTAAAGCAGTGTCAAACTGCATTGTTTCTGTAGTGCAGATGCAGCCATAGTCTTGTGGCACCTTTAGGAGCAACTTGTGTATCTCAGCATAAACTTTCTAACAGGAATCATGGAGTGGGCTGTATCTATTTAGTTTGTTACAGCTTCTCTGAAAAATGGGTGGTGGTGGGGAGAGATGTACAGTCTTTTCCATATCACACACTTTGATAGTTTTGTAACTCTTGTAGCTACATCCTATGGGATCCTGGCTTAGTGAGGAACTTTAGTTTAATGAGGAAGCAGAGCTCTCTGGCTGAGAATTCTGCAGATTCCAGGACCAAACCATGCAGTTAAAGAAGAATCATAGCACTATAATTGGATACCTTCTAACATTTTACAGATGTATAGCCAAGCGATATCAGAATGTGGTCAAGGTGCCAAAGGTTAATGAAGTGCAGTTGCAGCCTGTGTCTCTGCCTAATTTTCACTCTTGGTCTCTCTTTCTCTGGATCTTCAGGTACCACATGGATGCAAGAGATTGTTGATTTGATCCTTGTTGGTGGTGATGTGGAAAAAGCCCATCGGGCTCCCACATATGTCCGGATCCCATTCCTAGAGATCTGCTCTCCACCCCCCGTGCCTTCAGGTGAGCCTAGAAAACCCAAGGACAAGCACTTGGAGACCCAGAAGTTGAGAAAAAGTACTTTTTTTTTTTTTTTTTTTTTGGACAACAGCTTCCAGAATTCCAGGATTCTGGGACTGTTGTCCAAAAAAACCTAATCTTCTCCAGTTCTGCTCTAATCTCACAGGTGCTGGACTAACTTTTCTCTAGTTCTTCTTTAGGGCTCAGTTATCTGGTGGATGCTCCATCTCCTCGTGTGATCAAAACCCACCTCCCCTTCCAACTTGTTCCTAAAAGCTTTTGGGAAAACAACTGCAAAGTAAGTGGAGCTCCTATCCCCCCCCCCCAGCTCTTCCCCATCCCTGTCTTCAGTCCTGTTCTATTGCTTTACATATAATTTCTCTTTTTGGTGGTCCTTTATAGGTGATCTATGTGGCTCGCAATGCCAAGGACAACGTGGTCTCCTATTTTTTCTTTGACCAGATGAATGTGACACAGCCTGAGCCAGGACCATGGGATGGCTATGTTGAGAAATTCATGGAGGGCAAAGGTTAGCTCATCTTCACAAGCCAGTCCTTGACAATGCACTGTTATATACAAAACAGAGCTAGGAAAAGTAACTTTTTAAGACTGCAGCTCTCTTAGCATCTTTTTAGGGATTCTGGAAGTTGTAATCCAAAGAAGTAACTTTTCCAGCTTCTGGTACAGAAGATGGCTGGATTCTCTGTTCATGGGAGAGTCTTAAACAGTGGTGAGAACCATGCTCCAACATCCTCCAGATGTTGTTGGACTGCAAGTCCCATCAGTTCTAGCCATTATAACCCATGACAAGGAATGTTGGGAGTTGAAGTTCAACAACTTCTGGAAGGCCAGATAATTCCCTCTGGTCATGTAATGACTTAGCACAGTAGTCTTTGACCATTCTCAACCTGTAAAAGGGGAACAAATATCTGGACTAGGGGTAGGCAACCTTTCCCCTTTAAGGGCCGAGGGACTTCAGCTCCCAAAATCCCAGGAGCTATTGGCCAACAGGGGACTATAGTGCATATGCCAATCTTTTAAAGGTGATGAGATGCAAAATAGGATTCAGGAGAGCTGGATCATAAATTTAACTGCAGGGCCATCCCAAAGAATTTTGCTGCCGGAGGCAAGGGACAAGCTGGTGCCCCCTCCATTGGATCAGACTGGGAGTTGAGCCTTCCTGCAATAGTTGCAAGACAATGGCACTACAGCAGAGATCAGAAACACAGTTTAGGCAATGCAATACAGGTGTGAAATGCTCAGACCTGTCCTTCAATAGTAGGAAAAGACCTGTTTGGGAGGAACAGCGGAGTGGAGGGCAGGTCTGTAAATGCCACTAGCACTTCTCACACTAACCACCAGAGCACTGAGCCAGGGCAGTTAAAGCGATCTCAAACTGGATTATTTCTGCAGTGTGGTTTGGACCTATGTTAAGAGACTAAAAGCATATTGAAACAGTTGAATAAGTTAACACAGCTTTAAAAGGTTAAAGCAATGTATAACCATATACACAGACATGTTGGGGTGTGGGAAGCAGTTAGGCCCCAGAGGATTTAATAAAAAGTCACATATTTACCTGATGTCAGGATAAAACCAACTAGAGCTCCAAGGGAAGAGCTTTCCCCAAAGAGGTCACCAGAGCAGAGAAGTTTATAGTGGGATTTGTAAGTCAACATGGACAGGATTTCAGCTCTTCTGATTCACTGATTTATTTAATTGGATGACAGCCTTTGTTCTTATTTCACCTTATTTTATTCACTACTCAGTTGCCTGGGGCTCTTGGTACGACCATGTCCAGCGTTACTGGGATGAGAAAGAAAACCACCAAATCCTGTATGTCTTCTATGAAGATATGAAAGAGGTGAGTTGTAGTGGGAGAGAAAGGAAGACAAACTCATTCAGAACTGTAGTTGTCATGGGAGAGAAAGGAAGACAAACTCATTCAGAATTGTAGTGTGACAAAAGGACATCACACCTTCTTTTCTGCATCATTGGTAAGCCGTTGCCTTTGGGTTTCCATAGGCATCTGGTTAGCCAGTCTTCCTATTGGTGTGCAGCAGCATTCCACAACCCAGGACTCTTTAGATATCTCAAACTGGGAGCTCTTTCACACCATATAGTTATAGCACTACGATTCCACTTTACCTGCCTTGCTTTCTTCCTATGGAATCCTGGGATTTGTAATCTGGTGAGACATTATAGCTCCCTGGCTAGGAATTCTAAATACCCCTCGTTCTTGTTGTATGCCTTGAAGTCACTTCTGCAACTTATGGCAACCCTAATGTGAACCTATCATGGGATTTTCTTGGCAGCTTTCTTCAGAGGTGGTTTGCCATTGCCATCCTCTGAGGCGAAGACATTCTGATTTGCCCAAAGTCACCTAACCTAGTAGGTTTGCTTGACCTAGAAGGGATTCGAAGCGTGGTCTTCAAGGCTCATAATCTTAGTCCATTGCTCAAACCACTACACCATGTTTGGTCACTAAATGCCCCTTCCTGAACTGTAAATCCCAGGATTCAGTAGTTCCCATGACAGTTAAAGTGGAATCATAGCACTATAGCTGTATAGTATGAAAGGGCCTACCAATTGCCAGGCAGCACAGCCAATGGCTTTATGGATTGAGGGTGATGAGAAGTAGTGCCCCCTCCATTGGATCAGACTGGTCAGAAAGAAACTCTTCTAGAACATGGCCACACAGTCCGAAAAACCCACAAAAAACGATGAGAAGTATTGTTCAACACATTTGGAAGATACCAGTTAGGTTGCTCTCCATGAGGTTTTGCAGATTGTCCTAAGCAAAAACGAAAGGTACTGTTCTAACGAGGTTGATAACCTATGAACAAAACGAGAGAGGCAGGTCAACAGGGATAACAGTGTTGACTATAAAACAAAATCCAAAGTATACACTGTGGTGATACCTTTATTAGGCTGAATAAAAGGCACAAAATACCTCACACTGGCTTTTGAAGGCCACTGGCTTCTTCATCAGGCAAAGGTGGTTAAAAAAAATAATGCAGAGGACCAAAAGCAATGGTGTTAGAGACGTAGGTCTGCATGTTTCTTAAGATCTTTGTTTAAGGGGGAAGAAGGAGAGTCAATGCTATTCTGTAGACTTTATTCAGGGACAGACCTAATTTGCATGTTTGGTGTGACAGTTGAGGGCTATAGTATAAATTTGGGCAAGAGACATGGAGGCTGTTAATCCACTGCTGTACTGTCTTATCTTACCAATTTGTTTCTGGTCTCAAGTCAAAAGAATTGGTTTTGGTCTTTTAAGGATTTCTGTAGTTTAGGGCCAGGATCTCTTCAGAGCTATCTCATTCACATACACCTACGTACTCAGTTCTTCAGGGACTACAACTGCCAGAGTCCCCAGGCAGCATGTCCAGTTGTGCAAACTTCACTTGTTTAAAATTCCATCTCTGCCTACCTTTTCATGTGGCCACATGATATCGCAAAACCCCATATTCATGTTATCTTGTTTTTTTGCAATGGAAAGGATTGTTCTTTTTTGCAAAGATGAGAAAATCCATAATTCGTGTCTCTTGTTTAGGTGGAGGAAATGTTTTTCCTCTGCCATTTGCTATGTCAGAAACTCTTATGGTGAAGTAGCAAGATATGATTTCTTGGATGTTTGTGTTCCTGGAACAGATCTTCTCTCAGTTGTAAAGTTATAAAGTGCACTGTTTAAATAAAAGAGTTGTCTCATTTTGTATTCTATCAAGCTCACTTGAAGCATCTCCACAATTCAGAATTGCTTTTTTCTTGTCCTAAATCTCACAGCATCCACTTGCAGTTTGATATGTGCACACCACTCTTTGTGAAAACAGGGACATTTCATGCTGCCCTTCTTTCATGCACACTTTAGTTGCTTACCCAGGTATTGGAATGTGTTGACACAGCAAGGCAGAGGAAGGTTCAAGCAACCCTTGCACTACCCTAGCACGAGAGGGATCTATTTTATTTCCTTTTATCTAGTACCGGTACTTTGAAACCGTTCTTGGAAGTGGCACTTAACCTGGATCCATAATCAATATTTCTGTATTACATAAGGGGAAATGTGATACACATTGTGTACTTAAGATAGTGCTAGTAAGACTGGGGGGAAAAAACACATTATACATTCAAACTGGCCTTATTTATCAGGGTGAAGTGCCTGTCCCTGGTCTATGTCCCTAGTAAACTTCAGTTCCCATTATTTTATGAAAAGTCAAAAGTAAAGCTCAAACACTTGGAAAAGACTTTGGGGGATATTTAGTCCAGTGGTTCCTGGGGTAGCGAGTGGCTTCTATGACAGAGGAGTGGTGAATCCGCTCTCAGTTTTATTCTAGACTGGTGCTGAACTCTGTGTTACAAATAAGCACAGAACCTTGGGTTCTGTTTTTGTTTTTGTGTGCCTTCAAGTCATTTCCAACTTATGACGACCCTAAGGCAAACCTTTAATGAGGTTTTCTCAGCAGGTTTCTTCAAAGAGGATTTGCCATTGTCGTCCCCTGAGGCTGAGAGCGTGTGACTTGACCAAGGCCACCCAGTGGCTTTATATGGCTGAGCCAGATTTTGAACCCTGGCGTCCAGAGTCCTAGCCCAACATTCAAACCATTGTAGCACAGTGACTCTAAGCCACTCAGTACTCCTGCTTTGGTCTTCCAGAAGTGTTGGACTTCAGCTCCTAGGCAGCATGGCCAATGGCAAAGGATTCTGGGAGTTGTCCAAAATATTTGGAAGGCCAAAGATTGAGAACCACTGGTCTATCTCAGCCTCCTGATTATTAGACAGTCTTCAATGCAAGACACAGCTACAACATCCCTAAGAGATATCTGCCCACTCCCTTCCAAGTGCTGTAGGTAATGAAGGTACCATTTCTCCTTTGAATTCAAAGATATAGCCATGTTAGTCTGTAAAATCTGTATGTAGAGAGATCTTGTAGCACCCTTGAGACTAACTGAAAGAAAGAAGTTGGCATCATGAGCTTTCCTAGTCTAAAGTTTACTTCCTCAGATGCATTTGGTGGAGTGGAAAGCCACTCCATGGGTTTCCAATGAAGAGGTAAGTCCAGTTTTAACTATGGTCATTTGTGAACAAATGCATTGAGAACGCTACAAAGGTAGATTAGAAGAGTAACAGCAGAATTGGAGTTCATCCACAGACTGCAGTCCATCAGCAATGGGCTGAACAAAGATAACAGCTTTCTGGTACATTACATACATTTCAACACTATCTAACCTCATCCCCATGGGGGCCGTTCTACACTCGTCTATTCTCTTCACCTACAGTTCCACTTCATTTCCATACACAAAAGATTTTGAATTTGAATTTGCATTCTCACACACCAGTGACATTTATAGGTCTGTCCTTGGCTTTCCACTCCACCAAATGCAGGAAAAAGACTCAAGTCTATAATAATAATAATAATAATAATAATAATAGTACCCCGCCCCTCTGAGAACAATTGGGGCGGCTAACAACAATTAAAATTACACACAATATAAAACCAGAAAGACCCAATACCCACCCCTGTTAATATATATATTAATATATATATATATATATATACAAACCACAACTATATACAATGATCCAAATATATTTGTGCCTGTGTATACGTGTAGTGTATTATCTATATCAGGGGAAGGCAACCTTTTTAAGACCTGGGCTGGTCTCCCGTAGCCCAGATCTCGGCTGGGCCGGGGGGGGGGGAATGGCGGTGCGCGCCCCCATTTTGGAGATACCCAAAGATAACAATACCCAAAGATGTAAGTATATACATTAGCTTCCATTTAGCCAAAATCTTTCAAATAATAATAACAACAACAACAACAACAACATTTATTTATACCCTGCCCCTCTGCATAGCAATCGTGATGGCTTCCAACATAAAAATACAATACAATAAGATCAACCCCAGACCCCAACCCTCCCACCCCTTGAAAAATGGAGTTTATTGCACATGCTTTTCAGCCCAATCCGTTCCGTAGTACCAAAATCGGCCGGCAGAGGCCAGATCAGGGATGGGTGATGGTCGGCATGCAGCGCAGCAGCAATTTCACGTACAGTAAAACCCGGTTTCCCCCATTCCAGCCCAGTCCTGTCCCATCCACAGATCAGGCTGAAAGTGCATGCAATAAACTTCTATGAAAGCTCATGCTGCCAACTTCTTGCTTTCAGTAAATCTTAAAAGTGCTGCAAGACATCTCCTTTGAGCTGTTGTTAAATGACTAACAAGCATACAATGTGCATGCGGGCAAGTGAAAATATCTGTTGGCTAGTGACATGTCTGGACTTCTACTTGAGGTGCGTCTGAAATTATGCTTTTGCCAATAATTTCCAGCAAGCCATTTTTGGGGGGCATTAGGTAATGGCCTGCCTGGTTAGCTGTAGACACTCTAGTCCCAAGGTGTCTACAAATTTGCAGTTCCTTGCACAACTATAGCTGAAATTACATGTAAATTAGGAAGTTGCAAAGTACTTATGGGTAAGGGAATGTTTTCTGCACACTGAACACAGGAAGGGCATAGGGTGCTTCCAGAAAAGGCTTTTATCATGCAATCATCCTGCCTTATTCACAGAATTTTACAGGGGACAAGGAGATGTTGTCATTTTCACCCACTACTTATTTTGTCTTTTTTCTTGCCACACACTCACACACAAAATCTGTTACGAAAGGAAAGACAAAATACCTATATACTGGCTTTTTACAGGTATTAAAATTCCTTTGGCTGGAAAATAGTGTTGCCAGGTTTTCAAAATAGCAATAAGAGGCAGTCAAAATTCATGATATGCAGAGCTGACAATCTGGAAGTAGGTTTTAAGAAGTTTGTGATCTGCCTAAATGCCAAATGAAAGTATTGATTTCAGTTAGCCTAGACATGTATTTCTCTGTAAAATGAATATTTTTAAATTATATGATGTACACATTTCTCTCTTTATGAGGGTCCATACCCCCAAATACAGGATTTTTTTTGGCATATGATTTAGATTATATAAAAGGGACATCTCTTATAATAAAGGGCACTTGGCAACCCTTCATGGTTAGGGTTTTTATTTTCTTATATTTTTTGCAGGAATGTGATCATGCGTTCTTTTCACATCAGGCTAAATCATGTACAATTTTGTTTTTGAAAGTCCCCCCCCCTTTTTTTTTTTTTTGAAGGTTATGAAAAAATTGTTATTAAGGAATTAATTTCAAAATGTCCTAAGAATATCAGAGGTGGAAAAATAATCAACTGTAGATGAGGAAGGCATGCAAGTAACAATCCACTTTAGAGAGAAGTGGATAGCATTTAGGAAACACACAAAACTAAAGGTTGAATAAAGGTTGGCCTGATACCTTGAGAAGCATGGATATTTCATAATTGCTTTTCATTATAATCCTTTAATTAGAAGTGGTCAAGTTGTTTGCTATTTTTGTCAATCACAAAATCCATTTCATCATCATGTAAATGCTCAGGACATTTCTCTTATTCCTGCCAGCCTTTTACAACTAAGGACAAGTCATATGATTTCTGATTTCTGTAAAGACAGGATAAACTCTTTCCAGAGAGACAAAGAGACAAAGAAAGATGGGTTTTAATGCAAGCATGGAATCAAATGGATGTTGTAAAATATAGGATTCAGCTTCTAATGCTGCAAAGGGATGAAGAAAGAGATGTAAAAATTGAGGGGGGGGGACAGTTTCTCCTCCCCTGACTCTCTGAACATGTGTGGAGAGTGCATATCCCTCACTAAGAACCACTGGTTTGCCTTCACAAATATGAATGTAAACACTGTTGTGTATTGGTTAGGTGATGTGAGGGACGACTGTGGAAAAAACATGAATTCAGAGTAGAGATCTTTGAGTCTTGAAGAGAGATTCAACAAACATGGAAATAACTATAAAAATGTGTAAGGTATCTAAAGGTGATCTAGATTAATTTACTCAGGTGGAACCAGCCACCCACAGCTTCCTGCATCCTCTTAGGAATCATAGAATCATAGAATCATAGAATCATAGAGTTGGAAGAGACCACAAGGGCCATCCAGTCCAACCCCCTGCCATGCAGGAACTCCCAATCAAAGCATCCCCGACAGATGGCCATCCAGCCTCTGCTTAAAGACCTCCAAGGAAGGAGACTCCACTACTCTCCGAGGGAGTGTGTTCCACTGTCGAACCGCCCTTACTGTCAGGAAGTTCCTCCTAATGTTGAGGTGGAATCTCTTTTCTTGCAGCTTGCATCCATTGTTTCGGGTCCTAGTCTCTGGAGCAGCAGAAAACAAGCTTGTTCCCTCCTCGATATGACATCCCTTCAAATATTTAAACACGGCTATCATATCACCTCTCAGCCTTCTCTTCTCCAGGCTAAACATCCCCAGCTCCCTAAGTCGTTCCTCATAGGGCTTGCTTTCCAGACCCTTCACCATTTTAGTTGCCCTCCTTTGGACACGCTCCAGTTTCTCCACATCCTTTTTGAATTGTGGTGCCCAGAACTGGACACAGTATTCCAGGTGAGGCCGGACCAAAGCAGAATATAGTGGCACTATTACTTCTCTTGATCTAGACACTATACTTCTACTGATGCAGCCTAAAATTGCATTGGCCTTTTTAGCTGCTGCATCGCACTGTTGACTCATGTTCAACTTGTGGTCCACCTGGATTCCTAGATCCCTTTCACAGGTAGTCTCATTCAGCCAAGTGTCCCCCATCGTATATCTGTACTTTTCGTTTTTCTGCCCTAAGTGCAGTACCTTACATTTCTCTGTGTTGAATTTCATTTTGTTAGCTTTGGCCCAACTTTCTAGTCTGCTCAAGTCATTTTGAATTTTGATCCTGTCCTCTGGGGTATTAGCTACTCCTCCTAATTTGGTGTCATCTGCAAATTTGATAACTATGCCCCCAATACCGTCATCCAAGTCATTAATAAAGATATTGAATAGCACTGGGCCCAGGACAGAGCCCTGTGGCACCCCACTGGTCACTTCTTTCCAGGTTGAAAAGGAGCCATTGTTGAGCACCCTTTGTGTTCGACCAGATAACCAATTACAAATCCATGTAACAGTTACTTTGTCTAGCCCACATTTTACCAACTTGCTTGCAAGAATGTCATGGGGAACTTTGTCAAAGGCCTTACTGAAATCAAGATATACTATATCCACAGCATTCCCTTCATCTACCAAGCTGGTAATTTTATCAAAAAAAGAGATCAGATTTGTCTGGCATGACCTGTTTCTCTGAAACCCATGTTGACTTTTTGTGATTATGAAATTATCTTCCAGATGTTCACAGACTCTCTGTTTAATGATCTGCTCCAGAATCTTTCCGGGTATTGATGTCAGACTAACTGGACGATAATTGTTGGGATCCTCTTTTTTCCCCTTTTTGAAGATGGGGACAACATTTGCCCTCCTCCAGTCCGCTGGGACCTCTCCTGTTTTCCAGGAATTCTCAAAGATTATTGCCAATGGTTCTGATATTACATTTGCCAGTTCTTTTAATACCCTTGGATGTAATTCATCTGGTCCTGGAGACTTATATTCATCTAGATTAACCAGATGTTTCTGTACTATCTCTTTACTTATTCTGTGATGAAATTCTCCTATTCTGTCCTCTGCTCCATTATCCTCAAGTTGAGCACCCTTTGCCTTTTCTGAGAAGACTGAAGCAAAGAAGGTGTTGAGTAATTCTGCCTTTTCTCTGTCCCCTGTTAACTTTTTGCCATCTTCTCCACACAGTGGCCCTACCATTTCCTTCTTTTTCCTTTTGCTACTGACATACCCCCAAAAGCCCTTTTTATTGTTCTTAACCGCTCCAGCAAGCCTGATTTCATTCTGCGCTTTAGCTTTTCTGACTTTAACCCTACACGTGCTAGCTATTTGTTTGAATTCCTCTTTGGTGATTTCCCCATTTTTCCATTTCTTATACATGTTCCGTTTAAAACATAGTTCAGTTGCAAGTTCCTTAGTCATCCATCCTGGTTTCTTGAGACACCTCCCATTCTTCCTCCTCATTGGCACGGTTTGAAATTGTGCCTTCAGTATCTCCCTTTTGAGAAACTCCCATCCGTCTTGAACTCCCTTCTCTTTTAGTATTCCTGTCCATGGGATCACCCTCAGTATTTCTCTAAGTTTAGTAAAATCAGCTTTCCTAAAGTCTAGAATGCGTGTCTGACTATGCCTGGCTTCTCCTTTCCACTGTATAATAAACTCCAGGAGGACATGATCACTCCCGCCTAAGGATCCAACCACTTGCACCCCATTAACTAGGTCTTCCCTGTTAGTTAGGATCAGATCCAAAATAGCTGACTCCCTCGTTGCCTCTTCCACCTTTTGAACAATGAAATTGTCTTCGAGGCAAGTGAGGAATTTGCTAGACCTCAAGGATTTTGCCGAGTTTGACTTCCAGCAAATATCCGGATAGTTGAAGTCACCCATCACTACTATATTTCTCCTTTCTGAGTGTGTGGTCATCTGTTCTAGAAAGGCATCATCCAGTTCTTCTGCCTGAGTCGGGGGTCTGTAGTAGACTCCCACAATAACATCCCTGTTGTTTCTTTCCCCTTTAATTTTTATCCAAATGCTCTCCACCTGGCTTCCAGGATTGTTGTCCTGGATTTCTTCACTGGTGTAAATATCCCTGACATATAATGCTATTCCTCCTCCTCTCCTGTTTGGCCTGTTTCTCTTGAAGAGGTTATACCCCTGTATTTTTACATTCCAATCATGAGACTCATCCCACCAGGTTTCAGTGATGCCTATTATATCATATTTGCTTTGTTGCGCTAGGAGTTCAAGTTCATCTTGCTTATTTCCCATGCTCTGTGCATTAGTGTAGAGACATCTAAGACCATATGTCTCCTTTATTTGCTGCCTTAGCACGTTTTTTTGCCTCCCACTGTTGGGTCCCTCTACTGTTTGCTTTGTTTCCTCTATGACAGTTTGACTATTTTTTCCAGTCCTTTTGTCTTCCAGGGTGCTGTCTCCCTTCCCCACATAACTCAGTTTAAAGCCCTCCTGATCAAATTCTTCAGACTGTTGGCAAAAACGTTTCTTCCAACTGGTGTGAGATGCAGCCCATCCCTTGCCAGGAGTCCACCCTCAAGAAGACACTGCAGAGAAATTACAGATAAACACAGACACCACTTTTACTGTGTCTTGCCCTCTTTTCTGATTCACACTCCTCTATACGTGTCTACCAGGACTTGGCCCGTGAGGTTCGTCGTGTAATGAATTTCCTTGAGGTTGACCTTCCTGAAGAAGTTGTTCAAAAGATTGTCCATCACACATCATTCCAGGTCATGAAGGACAATCCAATGGCAAATTACAGCTGTGTGCCTGATGTTATCTTTGACAAGAAAAAAGGCACCTTTATGAGGAAAGGTAAGTGATGTTATTCTCCTCAGAACCCAAAAGTCATAATTTCAGGCAGTAGAAATTAACCCATTGTCCCTAAAGTGGAGGTGAGGTCAGAGGGAGAAGAGCAGCTTAAAGGTGATGTGTGGCTCTCCATCATTTCATTTCCCAGCAGACCTAGCCAGCATAGCCAATGCTGAGGAACGATAGAAGATACAGTCTAACAACAATGGAAAAAACAATAATTTCCAAATTCAAATCAAAGGATGCCTTTGATCAGACAACTACTCTTGTTAGCCCTTCAGATTAAGAAATGTATTGTTTAAAACACAGAAAACAGTCACACTGTGACATTCACATCTACAATGGAAGTCTTTTCCACTGGAATTTTGTAGTTTTCTATAATCCCTTTCTCCATTCTCTTTTGCATTTCATTAGGTGAAGTTGGAGACTGGAAGAATTATTTCACAGTAGCTCAAAGGGAGGCATTTGATGCAGATTACCAGCTCAAAATGAAAGGAACAACTTTACATTTCCGGGATGAATTGTCTGGTAGTCATGTGCCATCACATCAGTTTCCACATGCTGCAACCTCCTGAATGAGAGACTTCCAAAAGATCTTGTTATTAACAACCCTGCTCATATCTTGCAAACTCAGGGTTATTCCATCCTTTATTGAGTCAACCAAATTTAACATGTCAACCAAATTTAATATGTCTTACTCTTTTTCTATTACCTTCAACTTTTCTCAGGATCATTGACTTTTCCAATTATCATCCCTACCTATGAGTCATGTGTTCCCATGATATGTTCAAAACACAAATAGCCTCAATTTAGGGCTTCTAGTGAGGGTTCAGGCTTGATTTACTCTTGTTGTTGTGTGCCTTCAAGTTGTTTCCAACTTATGGCAACCCTAAGGCAGGTTTTCTGGAGATGAGAGTTGGTGACTCGCCCATGGTCACCCAGTGGGTTTCTATGGCCGAGTGGGAAATTGACCCCTGATCTCCAGAGTTGTAATCTAGTGCTCAAACTACTACACCACACTGATTTACTCTATGGGCCTTTTATTTGTCTTTATGGCAGTTCCTGACATCTATAAACTGTGCTCCAGAACCACATTTTGAATGAATTGATTCCCCTTGCCATCAGCTTTCTTTGTTTCTTTGGGTATGCATTCATATCCATACACAGAAACTGGAAATACCATGGTATGGATGATCCTTACTATGGTGTCCAAAGGTACCTCTTTATATTTGAGAATCTTATCTAGTTCCTTCATAGATCCCCTTCCAAGTCTTAGGAGTTTATCACACGGGGAGCCCCATGCAAAATTGCTCTTTAAAGTGAAAAAAAGTTGCAAAAGCGGAAGCTTTTAATGAACGGGATTTCTCCCGTTCTGCCCTGTGTGAAATGTGAAAGCACTGTTAAAAGGAGGTTAATCCGAACGAAAACCCCTAATTTTTACTTTGGTTTTTCCAAAAGTATAAAGAAGCATAAATGAGGGGTTTTCGTTCGGATTAACCTCCTTTTAACATCAATTTAACAGCGACGTTGTGTGAAATCATGACCGTTTTTGCAGTTTATTTCTAATTTAAAGCCCCGTTTTTGCACGGGATTTCCCCTGTGTGATAAACTCCTTAGTTTATTCACTCCACAAGTTCACTTCATTTCTCAAGTGAAATTCCTGCATGAAACATTGTTATGTCATATATTCTTCCTTCACATGGGGAAGAATCCTGGGACTTTATTTACCTAAGAATAACATATTTTCCCTTGCATTGCACAGGGCTCAGAGGCTCCCAAATACTCTTGTCTTCATAGGAATCCTTCCCAAAATGGTGACTGGAAGTGATGTCCTATATTTTCCTGTGACCATTTTGAGGAGAACTCTAAGGAAAATTTAAAAAAAATATTTGGATGGTTCTGAGGGGGAGCTTTCTATGTAGGACTGGGGTGTTTTTGCACATTTTGGAGGCTTTCCACACACAAAAATGCTCAGAAATTGCACCATAAAAAGGGGGAGGGACTTCAAGGAATGCAAAAATTGGGTCACATGTTGCCCATCCCTGATTTAGAGGACTAGATTGAGAATATTTACATCTGTAGAGATGTAACTGGAGACAGCTTCTGTGGATGTATGCTTCCCCCCAGCAGTGATGGAACTCCTCTCCATGATGGAAGGCTATTTATACCTCACTCTGACTTCAGGCATCAGCTCTGTTAGATGGTTGAAGAACCAGGAAAGTCCTTTTTCTAATCTTTATACCTTTTCCTTCTTCCAAGAATTTCAGGATGGCATGTGTGGGATTTGCATACCTTATCCTTCACAGTAATGCTGCTGTTGAGGGTACCTGATTTGGCAGAGGCAAGAGTGAAGATCGGAGGGAGAAACTTTAACAATCTAAGATAGCCAGATGACACAATACTACTTACTAGCAGAAACCAACAAGGACCTGGAACAATTACTGTTTTAAGGAGGAAAGTGCCAAGTTAGGTTTAATGCGAAACATTAAGAAAACAAAAATAATGACCATGGAAGAGCTACAAAAATTCATCCTAGACAACGAGAAAGTCAACATAATCAACACATTCTCATACCTTATATCAAATATAGACCAGAACAGAGACTGCAGTCAAGAAATCAGAAGGGGACTAGGAATGGGAATGAACTAGACAATGAAAGAACTAGACAAGGTCCTGAAGTGCAAAGATATAACACTAGAGTAAGGATAGTTGAAGCCATTGTATTACCCCTCACTATATGTGGATACAAGAGATGGACAGTGAAGAAAGCCAATAGAAGGAAAGTCAACTCATTTGAGATGTGGTGCTGGAGAAGAGTGCTGAAGATATCATGGACTGCCAAGAAGACAAACAAATGGTCCTAGACCAGATTAACCTGGAATTCTACCTGCAAGCCAAGATGACTAAATTGAGACTGTCGTACTTTAGCCACATTATGAGGAGGCACGAATCATTAGAAAAGACAATGATGCTGGGAAAGGTAGCAGGCAGTAGAGAGGAAGACCATACGCCAGTTGGTTAGACTCAATCAGGAGGCCACAGGCCTGAGCCTACAAGACCTGAGCAGGGCAGGGAATATTGGAGTTGTCTCATCCACAGGATCACCATGAATCAAAGTCGACTCGAGGGCAGCTAACAACCACAGCAAAACTGATTTGTAAATAGCTGTTATAATAAACTAATATTGCCTTCATCAAACACAAGACATTCAATAAAATGTCAGGAAGTGTACTTTGTCACAAACTCCCTTATTAATAGTCACAAAAAGTATCTGGCTTAAAGGGAGAAATAGTTTAATGTTATTATTTACACATGGTGATAAATACACAGGTCCGTAAATGTGCTGATAATTCATTACAGAGCTGAGGGATTGTAAAGGAAGGAACATAATTGATTCCTAATATCCACAAGGCACGGACAGTTATTTTGCCTGTCTTCTGCATTATTATCCTGCTTTTCAGATGGTTATTGTCCCCCAGAAAAATTCATAACAATGAGAGAGAGAGAAATGCCCTGCTATTCAATTTACAAACTGAAATAGTAAGAGCCACAAGGGAAGGGGTGGAAGGAAAAGACAGACGAGGTAGCCTTAGTTCTCAAAGGGTAGAGCAAAAGTTTAGCCCAAAAGACTCAGCTAGGTGTAAGGATATATGTACAAACAACATTTAACATGTCAAATGTTGGGTGGTTGTTTTAGATAGGAGGTCTGAACAGGACATACATCTAGTTCCTTTCTGTGACAGATAGGGTTGCAGAGTTTATGTGAAGTCAGAGGTTTTACAGCCTGCATAGTTTATTAATATAGTTGTCTATACTAATAAAAAAATCACTTTGAATTGTCAGCAATCTGGACACATGACATTGTGACCAATTTGTGGCAGGTGTGGGGTTTTAGGCTCCTGAAAATTTTAATCCATAGAAAAAAGAATCTTGATTTTCTCCAGAATTTCCTGGAAAAATTGGATGAGCAAATGTGTGACCAGTGGATTCTCATTGGCAATGATGGTTGGGATGGAGCAGACAGGGTCTGGAGGCCAGATGTTCCTTCTTGCCAAGAAGTGACAATTCTCAAGAGGCTGTGTTATGTCAAAACTTTTGAGGGGCTGAAATGTGGGGTGCTGTCCTGCCTCTGTTGATCACAACTTGTGATCACCTTATACATACACTTGAACAGGATTTTTGTGCCAGCGCTTCTCACAGCAACTGCCTGATCCCTTCCCTGAGGAAAAGAAGTTGGAGAGGCCCATAGTCATCTTGGGAACAAGGCTATTTTTGCTGGGGCACAGAGTTTAGGTGAAGTGAAAGATTTTACTTACAGTCTGCGCTGAGAAACAACTGCCAGTTTCCTCCAGCAGTTCCTCATTCTCTGCCTCTCCACTTTCTCCTCAAAAATCCCGAAAATGAAAAGATCAGGTTTTCGTTCGAATTAACCCCCTTTTAAATTCGAATTTAGTTATCAGATGAGGCGGAACAGGACAAATCCCGTAAATTAAAGTCTTCCGCTCATCCGGTTTATTTCCACTTTCTCCCCGCGACTCCCCGTGTGATAATGTGTGTCAAAATGTCCCCGTGGTTGTTTGGTGGAGGGCCCACGATGGCAGGAAATGTTGGAGAAAAGTTTCATTGGTAAAGGTGTTGCAAAGGGTCCCTTGAACAGTTAATCTTCCACTCATACTTGGTGCAGTGTGTTCTTTCTAAGGGTGTATCCATAGTGCAGAAATATAACAGTTTGACACCACTTTAACTGCCATGATTCTATCCTACAGAATCCTGGGGATTTATAGTTTATAGTATGAGGAACCAGAGCACTCTGGCAAACTGAGCTGAATACCTTACCAAAGTACAAATCCCAGGATTCCACAGGATGGAGTAATGACAGTTAAAGAGATGTCAAACTGTTTTATTTCTGCAATGTAGAAGACCAGCGAGTGAGAAGGAGTTGGAGATTCCCAATGGGGGCAAACAGAGAATGACTAGTGTTACGGGAAAAGGAAAGTAGAAACCTTTGAAACTCGCAAAGTCACTCCAAGGGGACATAAAAAACAGTTATTATTTTAGGCTTGCAGAGGGAAATGATCAGGAATGAATATGCCACCTGTTGCATGGTTATCACTCCAGGATTCTTTATTTAACCCCTTACCTTGATGAATGGAGCTGCCGCTTTATGAGGTAGAGAGCATGCCACCTGTTGCAAGGTCAGTGCCGCAGCATTCTGCCTCACATATCTTACTTTTGCAACAGTCGGGCAAGAAGTCTCTAACACTGAGGAGTGGATGGATGATAATGCTTTCCAGAAGCATATCTGGCTCACCAAGCAGCAGGAAAGGATATATTCCCAAAGGGAATGGAGAGAAATGATAAGGTAAACATTGGCAAAGAGGAAGCCACCTGCCACAGGGCATATTCTGCTGGCAACTAATGAGCAGAAGCGGCACATAAACAGTGGAACTGAAAATGAGATTTTAACATGAGCAGAAGAACATGAACAGGAGGAAATCTTCAGACTCTGCCCAGGTCATTTCAGACTGGAAGGATCAGAGATCTAGGTAGAAATGAAAAGTTTTGAGAGGATTAGCAATCTGAAAATCAGGGAATTGAATTATGTCATTATTCAATTAATGAATTATTCAATTAACACAAGATAAGGGCCATGCAACATTGAGGCTGCTGCCACACTGCAGAATTAATGCAGTTTGGTACTGCTTTAACTGTCATGGCTCCATTCTGTGGAATCCTGGGATTTGTAATTTGTTGAGGCACCAGAACCCTCTGACAGAGAAGACTACATTTCTCACAAAACTACAGATCCCCAGATTCCACAGCATGGAGCCATGGCAGTTAAAGTGGTGTCAGACTGCATTAATTCTGCAGTGCTGATGCAGCCTAAATTACATACTTCTTCATAGAATCATAGTTGGACGGGGCCGCATAGGCTATTGAGTCCAACTCCCTGCTCAGTGAAGGGAATTCCTACAGCATCCTCAGCAAGTAGCTTTCTAGCCTCTTTTTGAAGATGCCCATTTGCACCTCCTGGGCCGAAGAGGATTTAATGTGGTATATAGAGAATTTGAATTAACAGAACAGAGAGATGCAGCAGTAAAAAAATTAATATGTAAATACAAATTGGAGAGATGAGGAGAAAGAACTAACACAAACAGGCATGTAGAGAGAATACAAAATCCATTGCACTTTCAGAGCAATCATTTTTGCTGATTTTCTGGTGAGTTATCTAGCAGATCAATGCAGCACTTAAGTTCTTAGTCAAGGTATTTACTGTAGTTAAATGAGAGACCATGATAAAGAGCCAACACATTTCATGTATCCTAGCAAGTTCTTTAGCGAACACCTGATTTTCTTGGATTTTATTTATTTATTTATTTATTTATTTTATTTTTTGGTAAACCCTGCTTCTTGTGTTTTGTTACTCTCTCAGAGATGGGGATCAACAATGCTTAGGTTACAAGATTCGAAGGACTGCAGATGATCTGGCTATAGGAATTGCACTGCACTGCACTGCAAATGAACTGTCTATAGAAAAATAAATCTTTTATTTATTTTTGTTCACAGTTGGTTAAATCTGAGGTTAAAGTATTTTAAATGGACAGGTAGTAAAGACAGTTTGGAAGGGATGTGTCTTAGCATCTATGTGATTCTGGACTGCACCTGATATACAGAGTCCCCATCTCTTCCAGGAAATTTAATTGTAAAGTTCTTAACCCTGGGACTTTTGTTGAGATCCATGTGGGAAACAGTAAGCAGGAGATGAGATTGTAAGGGATGGAGAAAGGGAAAGCTACATTCTGTAATGATTTTAGTGTGGGTCTCCAAATAAATGTGGCAATTTAATCTCTATGTAATAATTCTTCCCCTTTCTAACATTAAAGCAATTGAATTAGATTTTTTAGCTTATTAATGATTAAATGCATTAATCCTTTCCTATTAACTTTCCTGTCTCTGAGCTTGTCATGTAAGCCGCCTCCTATGGGCAAAAGTGCACAGATCTTATTAACTTTGGGTAAACATTGCTTGCCTGATATCTTGCTCCCTAACAAAAGCCTATCTGGGTGTTTAGATTTTCAAGGGAAGCCTTTCTCTCCCCTCAACACGCTCAAAAACATGTTTCTTGGGATGTGAGAAAGGGCTTTCTTTCTTTGTTGACTTCAGAAATCTCTATAAAGAGAGGCTAGGTGTAGTTCCTCTTCTATACAACCATTAGAAGCCTTAAGAGCCCAGTCTTTTTTTATGTGCAGTTATCAGAGGACCGTATCACACAAACCTTGGTCTTGCCTCAGTCTTGCTGCAATCATGGTATTAAAAGAGAATGAAAACATGTTGGTTTTGGAACTTTTATTACCACATCTCTCTTCAACAGTGCAATGGGGGCTTTCCTTGCTAATCGCATGCATGGTGGTTCCTTGCTTAGAATGTAATGATTGCTGATTTCACTCTTGCATATGAGAATGAAAAAATACTGAAAGTTGTCTCCCCACAGGGTAGGATTATGAGAGTTTTTGCAGATTTTAAAATTATTTTTACATTTTGGGGTTGTTTTGGTAAAAAATTCATGATGTTTTTTGATTTTGCATAAAACAGCAGCTTTTGTAAAAAAAAAAAAGTTTTTTGCAGAAAACTCAACAGTTTTGTACAAACTACAGTGTTGTTTGTACAAAAAAACTTGTTTATGAATTTTTAACCTCCAAAGTACAAAAAACCCTAAATAATTAGCAGTGGTAGACATTTTTTCAACGTGGTATTATGACCAAAGCCTGCATGTTGTAGCCAAAAGTCTATTATGTGGAATTTTATTTAGCTCAAACTGAGAGGGGGTTGACTACAAAGACCCTGCAAGACTGTCTCCCACTTGTATACTAAGAGGCTGGTGGATGTAAGAATTGCTGCAGAGACAGAATTCTCCAATTAAACTATTATTTTATTAAAGAGGGAAAATCACAGCGATTCACATACATACACACACTCATTCAAGGCTCAGGAAGTCAGGGATTAGATTGGAAAAGATCTTGAGGCAAAATTATGGGTGATACTACAGTTGAGGCTTTCTCCGGGATCCAATTGGGTGAAGTGGCGTGAAACACAACCATTCCGCGAGCGTTGGTTTGAACGAAAGTGCCGGTAACTAGACTAGAGATCACAGTGACGTAGTGTCCCCATGAACTCCAAACTAGCAACCCTGAGGGGGGGAAATCCAGGGGTTTTTAAGGGCTAAAACTAGCTGCAGGGCAAAGGTGTGAGATTGTATGGGTGAGGGAATCTGGTCTGGCAATATTCAAGGTGAATGGGGAAAGGATTAAGTCATTAGCTAGCCCATCAGGTGAGACATTTAGGCAACTATCGGCCATTCTTTCTGATTATGGAGGTGATGATGGTCCATTTGCAATTCCCACACTACCTGCCTGTCCTTGAGATGGTTTCTGTCAGTCTTCCAAGTGATCTTGGTATGACCTGACTGTCATTGCCCAGGTGGCACTTGGGGTCCACTGCAGGGTACCTCTGAGGTCATGTGGAATGCCACACACACATACCAAAATTCAGAAAAAATGCACTTTGGCTAACAATATAAAGCATTAAGTAATGCAATTATCTGTAACAAATTATTGAGGGAGTGAGGTGTCACAAGGATGTAATGAAGCTACATTCCAAACGCAATATAATGACTGGAACACTACTTTATGATGTAAATAACAGCATTTTCTAGTTTCAGAAACTAGTTTTAAACACCAACTTTATAGGCATTTTAAAAGTAAAAGAGAAATAATGGAAAAATAATTAGCACAACAAAAAATGCAAACAAGTTTCTTGTTTTCATCACTGTAATAGTAATAGCAATAGGTTGCTTTTTGTGGACTCTGACAAGTAATGGGATGACTTGCTATAACTTCCCAAGGTCTGTTTTTGACATGTTGAGGCATCCTTTTTAATCAAAGGCAATGAAAACTGAGAATATTCTTTACATGTCTAGCTGGGGTGCCCTCTAGATGTTTTGGACTGCAAAACCTATTACAACCAGCCAGCACAGCCAATGGTAGGGATGATGGAAGTTCACGCCTATAACTTGGAGTATGATTACAGAAGGTTGTTTTGTGCTGTTAAAGCATAACTAAATGTTTCTGATGCCAGCTGCTTGTATACAATATTCCTACAAATATATCTTGTCCAACTGGTTTAAGTGTCAATACTTCTATATACTGATTGACCTCAGAAAGGTGCTGGCAGAATCCCTGGCAGTTCTGTTTAAGAAACCTCAGCCAAGTCCAACCCTCACTCTCTTTCCAGTGAATTGAGACACAGAAATCCAATCTGATTTGTGCATAGTATATATAAAAACATTTAGCAAGAAGTGTTAAGAGAAAAAGAAAGAAATTGGTAGAGGAGACTGAAGCCATTGGCCAGGGTCAGAAACTGGCACCAGAGGTAAGGGAGAAGGGCACAACAGTCTTCTTCTTCTTGTTGTTGTTAACTGCCTTCACATCGATCTTGACCCATGGTGACTCTATGGATGACATCTCCAGCCCCCCCTGTCCTCTACTGCTCTGCCAAGCTCCTGCAAACTCATATTCTGGATCTCTTTAATAAAGTCCATATCCTCAATAGGACTATCAGATGTGTTGCCACTCCCGTGTCTTTAAGGCCATTCCATAGCCTTTCATGATCTATGCAGCCAAAGGCTTTACTGTAATCTATTTTTTTTTTAAATTAAAATTAAGTTTTTCCCCCCATAGTTTTTCATGATCTATACAATCAAATGCTTTGCTGTAGTCTATGAAACACATGCTAATTCTTTTTTGGAATTCTTTGGTGTGCTCCATTATCAATCGCATGTTTGCAATGTGATCCCTGGTACCTCTTCCTTTCCTGAACCCTGCTTGGACTTTTGGGATTCCTTTCTCCATGTATGGTTGGAGGCTATGTTGCAGAATTGTGAGCATGATTTTGCTTGCATGGGAGACTAGTGCTATGGTTCTATAGTTGCTGCAGTCTCTTGTGTCTCCTTTTTAGTGGATGGGGATGTATATTGATTGCTTCCAATCTGTTGGCCATCGTTTTGTTTTCCATATCTGTTGACATATATTGGTTAGCCCCTGAGTTGTTCTGTTGGAATATCATCTGTTCCTGGAGTCTTGTTTTTTGCCGTTTCCTTCATTACAGCTTCCACCTCAGTTTTTAGAATTTGGGGTTCATCTTCACATGGCTCTTTGTTTCATGTGTCCTTCATGTTGTCGTCTCTTTTATATAACTCTTCTGTGTATTGAATTTTCTCTGCCATACCAGGTGATGGGTTTTGAATCTGGGGAACAAGAATTAAGCTCTGAGTTCCTCAAGCGCTCAGATCCAGTGGAGGTCCATGGAATCCCGATCCACAAAGGCACTGCAAAAAGGTGGCACCTCATATCAGAATTTAAAGCTCGGCCTGATGATCTTGTCATCTCCTCTTATCCCAAGTCAGGTAAGTAGGTATTGGTGAAAAATTGTGGGGCTTTAAGCAAAGCTGTGAGGAAGAAGCAATTGGGGAGGGTGTGGAGATGGGGTGGATTTGGGGAGACATTGGCTAAATTATATGGTCTCTTTGGCTTTTTTCCTACCCTCTCTCCTTGTTCTGCCAGGGACCACCTGGATACAGGAAATTGTGGACATGATCTGGCATGGAGGTGATCCCCAGAAATGTGGAAAGGCCCCCATCTACAAAAGGATGCCCTTCCTGGAGATGCCACATGCTGCCATGTCATGTGAGGAAGGGGGCAGGGAGTGTTAGAGAGATGATGGGTGAGGATGGGGGTGAAAGGTTTAACACAGATGAAGGTTGAATGTTTCCTTTTGGTATTTCAGTCTTTGAAGAGATGGAGGCCATACCTTCTCCACGGACGATCAAAACCCATTTACCCATCCAGCTCCTGCCGCCTTCCTTTTGGGAACAGAATTGCAAGGTCAGGACTACGGAAGGAAATAGGATAGTTGATAGGAGAGCAGAGCTTATTTGAATCAAAGTTTAGTGGCAGAACTTTCACCTGGCACAAATCCCCCCACCCTGAGCAACAAGTCTTAATAAAAGGCAAGAATGACTCTGAGCATATAGAGAGCAACAGACCTGAAAACCGGGCTTGCAGTTTCTTTGCTCTTATGACTCCTGGTTGCAATCCCTCAGTTCTGTTTAGGAAGATGTACAGTGGGCCCTTGGTATCCACTGGGATTTGCTTTTAGGAATGCTCAAATCCCATTATATACAATGGTGCAGTAAAATTGTGTTTTTTATGTAACATGGCAAAATCAAGGTTTGCTTGGGGGAATTAAAAAATACATATTTTCAAGCACCGGATGGCTGAATCCATGGATGCAGAATGTGTGGCTACATGCTGTAAATCAAACGTATGAGGATGGTTGAATCCATGGGTCCAGAATATATAGATACATGCTGCAAATGTCCCCATGAATAAGCAATTCAAACCCTTGCAGCTCACTCATCTGAGTTGTTGGCTGGCCAGCTCTGATTATGTTATTTTTCCTTGAAAATAATAGATCACCAGTAGAAAAACTGAGGGTGGAATCATGTTGTTGGGAAGCTTGGGAGTGTAAAGAAATTGTTGTAGCAATTGCTGTCCCCTTTTCATTCTCTCATCATCACTGACATGAGTTTTTACAAAAAATGGGGGTGCCTATTTGTCAGGAGGGATGGTCCTGCTATAACCTTTGGTGATAGGAGGTGGGTCAGATGACAGCAAAGATAGACTGCTTGGGGCAGAGAAGAAGTATAAACATTTTAAGATTGCACCTTTTTCTGGTTTCCCATCTAGCCAACAGACTCCTGTTCCTTTTGCGGGTGGCCAGCCTTAGAATCAGTGGAACAATTAGTTTTTATCCTACAACCCCCAGAAACCTGCAGCCAGCATGGTTAGTGGTTGTGCTGGCTGGGGGATTCTGGGATATACAGTGCAAAAAAAAAGAAAGTAATACTACCAAGTTCTGCATAAGATGAATAGTGTCCCGAGTTAGAAACATTGTCAGTACAATGTGAAGGCAAAGCATTGTCAGTACACTTTGGTCTCATTCCCCTATAATTTAAAGCAAATTGCTGATCGGGTTATATGACTGTCATTCCCACTTGAAACCAGTTCTGATCCTATTGAGCTTGGTTTCAATTGCAATGAAGCGAAGCAAATGCAAAAACCCCGCTGTTTCCTGACAGTGGGTTTTTGGCAGTTCTTTTGAAAAGAATTGATTCCAAAGTATATTCAACAAGTGGAAACTATGGATCTGAATCAGATCATTCTGGAGGGGAGGGACTAATGGCAGAGGGGTGCTTAGCATCCCTCCTCAGTTTTTGGGAAATCAGCCATTCGCCCCCCCCCCCGCGCTGATTTTTTTTTTAAATAAAAAAATTGACAGAATATGTGATCCATCATATTTGCAACTGCTTGCAATTATGGGTGGACTGTAGCTCAGCAAGGCAAGTAGTTGCAAAACCAATGGATCGCATATCCTGTCAATTTTTTTCTATATATATATATATATATATATAGTTCCTAAGCCAGGTTATTCAAAGGGCAATGGTGTGCTTGAGCAGCCTGGGTTGCTGAGGGGCAGGGGCAGAGGAAGGCAGTTGCTAAAGTCATTCCACTCGGCGCCTGGAACACTCTGTCCTCACCATGTTGTTGCTTGCATCCCCGATGATGAGCAGATGATTAACATGCATTTTCAAGCGGCGCAAACTAGTGGGAATGACAATCACACCAAAAAAGAAGCGATTACAAGGGAATAATTAAAAAATTCGCTTTCATAGTGGGAACAACAGACCTTTTGGAACAGATTCACCGATACACAGCGAAGGCGAATCTCAAACCAGTTTAAATGGAAGCGGAAACTAGCCCTTCCTAAATTTATAGCTAGCTAACTTTCTTGTTTACAGCGCAACATTTGCAGTGCTTAGCAATTGTACTTCAGGGTAAAGTCAGATTCTGCTGATTTTTAGATAGATTGACAGTAGTATACTGGAAATTGGGATGGGGATTAAGACTAATTGGTAGATGTTTATTTTCCCCATTACATTTGTTTTTTGGCAGTAGCACCCAAACTAGCTACAGAGCTTTGAACGAAAAGTTAAAGGCACTGGCTGCTTTTTTTTTTAAAACTACTTCACTGCAAGACTGTATACTTAACAAAGTCCTTGAATTCCATGTCCCAGGTTGCTTGTGCTTCTGCCAGGCCAGTCAGTTGAATATTAAACCCTGTTCTAGGAAACAATGGTTGCCCACTGACTTAAAGTGGCAGCAAGGCCTCTTCTTTATGTTTAGTAAAAATAATGATGCAGAGTTGACCCTCTGTATCCACACTTTCTGCATCCATGGATTCAGTCACGCATGGCTTGAAAATATTCCCCCCAAAAATAATAATCCAAAAAGCAAATCTTGATTTGGCATTTTACATAAGGGACACCATTTTACTACCCTATTGTATTTAATGGGACTTGAGCATCTATGGATTTGGGTATTCTAGAACTAAACCCCAGCAGGCATCAAGGGCCCACTGTAGATTATTCAGGTGCTTTGTCCATAACGTTAAGCCACCTGCTTCTTCCCTGAACCTGAAAAATGGGAGCGTTTCATCCAGTTTTGGAACACAGCATAAGTCTTCAATACCATTTTCCCCACCTCAGTGACAAAAGTAGCTGGGTCAAATATTTTGTCTCAGAATGAATAACAAGATATGTGTATGTTGTGTGCCTTCAAGTCATTTCTGACTTATGGTGGTGATCCTAAGGCAATATCATGGGGTTTTCTTGGCAAGATTTGTTCAGGGGAGGTTTGCCATTGCCTTCTCCTGAAGTTGAGAGCCTGTGACTTGCCCAATGTCACCCAGTGGGTTTCACAGCTGAGCTGCGAATCGAACCCTGGTCTCCAGAGTTGTAGTCCAGCACCCAAACCACTATGCCATGCCAGCTGTAATGACAAGATACTGAGGTCTAAAAGCACTGCTGAATGGAGATGGGACCTTCTTTTTTTTCTATTGCTACAGGTGATCTATATGGCCAGGAATCCCAAAGACAATGTTCTTTCCTATTTCCACTTCCACCGCATGAATAAAACATATCCAGACCCAGTAACTTGGGACCACTTCCTGGAGAATTTCCTTGCAGGGAAAGGCAAGTAAAGGCTAAAGATGCAGGGAAAGGCAAGGAGACATTTGAACATCTGCTTGACTCCTGCTTGCTTCCACTCAGGGTGACCAGATGTCCTCCTTTTCTAGGACATATCCTACATTTCAACCTTCTGTCCAGGAGGAATTTCAAAATGTCTTCCATTTTGAGCATGACTAAGAAGCATGAATTGACATTTGTATGAGAGTTTTTAGCTTTTATTTTGGAATGTCATACATTGTACTTAAGTGTCCTACATTTTGTGGTGCTTTGCCTTCCTTTGATCACCCTGCTTCTGCTCAGTCTCCAGATGTGGGAAGAGATTGAAGCCTACAGGAAATCAAAGGCATGGTTGTGATATGTGAGGTGTGGAGGGGTGGAATAATCAGTGAACTTGCTGAAACTACAAATCCTAGCATTGAGCCATGGAAATTAATGTGGTGTCAAACTGCTTTATTTCTGCAGTGTGGCAGCAGCCCAACGAAACCAGTGAAAATCTCAGCAAGTTCGCAGAATTATTCCACCCTTTGTTGGTCTGCTGCCACACTGCAGAAATAAAGCAGTCTGATACCATTTTAACTTTCATGGTTCAATGCTATGGAATCCTGGGATTTGTAGTTTGTTGTGGCACCAGAGATCTCTGACAGGGAAAGCAAAATACAGTGGGCCCTTGGTATCTACTGGGGTTTGGTTCCATCATACACACACAAAGATACCAAAATCTGTGAATGCTCAAGTCCCATTGAATACAATGGCATAATACAATAGTGTCATTTATCTAAAATGGCAAAATCAAGGTTTGCTTTTTGGAACATATATATTTTAAAAATAATTTCAAGCCGTGGCTAATTGAATCCGTGAATAAAAAGATCTGTGGATATGGAGGGCTGACCGTATCTCATAAAACTACAAATCCCAGAATTCCATATCATTGAACAACTTTTATTTCTGCAATGTGGCAGCAGCCTTAGAGAGACAGATTATGTTTATATGAAGTGAATGAGGAAGTTACAGATTATAGCTTGACTTTTGTTTCTTTTTGCAGTGCTGTGGGGCTCTTGGTTTGACCACGTTCGTGGCTGGTGGGCAGCTAAGGACCATCATCCAATTCTCTACCTCTTTTATGAAGACATGAAAGAGGTAAGCAGCTAAACTGGCACATATTGCACCTGAAACTTTCAGGAAAGTCGTTTCCATGAAATCCTTCATGCAGGGTGACCAGATGTCCTAACTGCAAAGGAGGCCAAGGCATCGTAAGATGTAGGACATTCAAGAAAAATGTACAATATTACAAAGTAAAAGCTAAAATGCTTCTTAGACATTTTGAAAATAGAGGACATTTTGGAATTCTTCCTGGACAGGAGGCTGAAATGTAGGACAGATCCTCAAAAAGGAGGACAACAGTCACCCTGCTTCTATGCAACCATTCTCAAGGAACGGGGAGAAAAAAGAAGATAAGAAATTCTGCAGCACCATAAAGACAAACTAGTTAGGGCCTTTGCAGACTGCCAGAAATAGTGCAAACTGAGTCCACTTTAACTGCCCTGACTCAGTGCTAGGGAATCATGGGAAATGTGGTTTATTGTGGCACCAGAGCTCTCTGTCTCAGGAAAAAATACAATTCCCATGATTCCCTAGCACTGAGCCAGGGCAGTTAAAGTGGACTCAATTTGCAATATTTCTAGCAGTCTGCAAAGGCCCAGATTCTTAAAGGTGCTGCTACATTCATTTTATTTTTTTTAAGCATGGCTTTCATGGATCCATTTCTTCAGATGCTATACAGAGTGATATTCTGAACATGTGAGCTACTGACAACAGCATAATCGGCAACTGTCTCAATTTGGTAGACAGCTGCAGTGGTGTTATTTCTCTTTCACCTGGGTAGAGAAACATATATAAATACACATAAGCTATATGCATGGAAATATATTGGCTACAGTCATGTTTGAATATCAAAATTTGAGGGAATAATTCAACAGGTGAGGGGTTTGCACCAGGAGGAACACCACATCCAGCTGATTTTACACTACTGCCATAGGTGAGTAAACATTGGAGAGGAAGGTAGAGGTCAAATTCTAGCCCAAGGGGGCTCACTTACTTCCGGCAGCCACATAATTTGGATAATCCTATGTTCTCCCACTTCTTTAGCTGCTTTTAAAATGCCCATTAATAATAATAATAATAATAATAATAATAATAATAATAATAAAATTTATTTTTACCCCGCCCAATGGTAGTCCAATCCGGGCGGCTTACAAGTTAAAATACAGAAAATACATCATTAGAATTCCAAAAACAGTAGATAGAACATACCCCCTCCCCCCTTAAAATAGTATTTCTCTTTCTCTTTCCCAGTTTCCCCATTTATCCTCAGTTCTGGGTTTCAAATGCACAAGCAGCAGAATCTTGCCCTTCCCAGAAGGATCAGGCAAAAGCAAACTGGCCTGTGTGTTTTTCCTCAAAAATAATTTTTGCCAGCTTCATCACGCTCGGATGTGGCCTGTGTGTTTTTCCTCAAAAATAATTTTTGCCAGCTTCATCATGCTCGGATGTTGCTTGGCCACATATCTCCTGGTTTTCATCTGTCCAATGGTTGGAGGTTATGCAACAGTGTTCCAGCCAAGCATGCAATGAATGAAAGGAGCTTCCTTAGGCCAGATTTCCAGCCATAAACAATGGGAAGCTTACTGATAAACAGTCTTCCCTTTCTCTCCTTAGGACCCAGGCCAAGAAATTGAGAAAGTAGCCAGATTCCTGGGCTTTGAAGTCCCTGAATCAGTAGTGAACAAGATTATCCAGCACACGACCTTTGAGAGTATGAAAACAAACCCAATGACCAATTATAGCACTCTGCCTTCTTTTATTTTGGACCAAACTGTGTCACCCTTCATGAGAAAAGGTGAGAGCCAAAAAAATAAGTCCCATCTACATCTGACAGCAGAGAATGGTTTGTGGTACTGCTTTGGCAACGACAAATATAAGGAGTACCTAGCATTGTACACCTTTAGAAGAAATCTGATCTGCAGATATTAGTAGACTATCATGTTTAGACTTTGAAATGATAACCCTGGGGACTCTAGAAACAATACTTGGCGCTGAGGACTCCATGACAGACTGTGGAAATCAGCTCTGTTCAGTGGCATCACTAGGATTAGTGGTTCAGGGGGTGTGGTGGGTTCAGATTGCACCGTATGATACCCCAGGAGAGGGGTGACAGTGGTCCTTCTCCCACTGTGGGGTGAGGAGGGCCAAGTGCAGCCCTCCTAGCTTCAGCACAGCAGCGGAGACTTCCTTATGCTGAGACTTCTGCTGCATGGAGAAGAAGGGGCATGAGTATGCCCTTTTGACTGCTGCTGCCCCTTGGCAGCACAGCCGAGGTGACGCCAGGGATGGGTATCCCCCGGTGTGGTAACTCATGCTGTCACTCCTAGGCTCAGAGCCGCCAGGCCAATGGTCCCCCCGGAATAGATCAGGCTGCTATGGAACAGAAAGGCTCCAGTTTATTTGATGCCAATGGCTGATGGACCAGAGCACCCAAGTGTTCCAGGATGTTCCACTCCACATGCCTTGTTCGCAAGTCCCAAAGTGGTCCAAATGCCGTTTGGCAATGGGAGAGACTTCCAGGAGTTTGTCATGGTGTGCCAACAGTGTCCTGGCCAGCCTTCTTGCTCCTTCTGGAAGGATGGACCAGGGCCTTCTCTGGACCTTCAGTCTCCAGGAGTTCCAGCTTACCTGTGGAAAGCTGCAGTGGTACACTCCACACTGGAAAGCAGACAGCCCACTCTGAAATGTCACCCAGTGCTGTCCTTACCCCCTGCACTTCCCTAGAAACAACCCTGGCCCTGACCACTTTGTGCAGCCAGAGGTGTTTTCCACAAAGGGCAGGCAGCAGTAGTGAAGGTGAGGCGAGCAGACTGACAGGTTGAGGGGAAATGGGAGGCTAACAAGAGAAGGAAGGTGGATGGGCAGGAAAGCAGGGAAGACAAGAGGGGCTGCGTTGGTGAAAAGATGGGGTGGCGGAAGTGCTTTTCCTCCTGCCTCACACAGCCTGAGAGCTTTGGCCACCACTGACAACCATGGGAAGATTAGTTATCAGACATTTGTTTTGAAAGACAGCTTGCTCAGGTCTGCTCTTGCTTCCTGCAATTTTGTTGTTACCATAGATCAGGAATAGGCCCCACTTTATCATTGTGGAATCTACTTGTTTTATTTTGTTTCATTTTAACTAGGCCTTTAGCTTGTACTAATTGGAGCCTGTTGTATTAGAAGTACACTTTCAATTAAATAACTCTTAGGCAAGGATTTTTCTTTTCTTTTAAGACCAATAATATTCATGCCCTTGCTTCTTAAAAAAAAAAGCCCTTCCTTTTTATGTCAGTATCTTTTCATTTCAGCAGTATCATTTTGTGAGGCTGGGGGAGGGGGGGAGGGCTTCTATTATTAAACAAGAGATGTGAAAAATAATTTTTGGACTATACCTCCCAGTATTCCGCAGCTAGTGTAGTCTTTCTGATTAGGGATTCTGGGTGTTTTAGTCCAAAAGTAATTCCTCTATGCTCTGCTATTGTTATTAAGCAATGAAGAGTCAGATGGCCACCTTGATGGTCATCCAGATGTACTAATAGATTCCAGTCTGACTGCTGCCTACCTCTGTCAAAATCCATACGCTGTGACTGCAAGGCAATCCACATACCAGGGGATAAGTGTTACTGGTGATTGCTGGATTTACTTCCAAATAAATATACTTAGGATCATCCTGCAAATTTGTGATATAGGTAGGATTCAATTGCAGGGTGCTTCCATACTCTGTGATTGAGGGAAAGCAATTACATGATGAAAGCCTTGTTTGGTAAAAGTCTTAGTTCAAGAAAAGTCACAATAAGATCCATATGCTAAGCCAGTGATTCCCAAATGTGGTTTTCTAAGTGTTTTGGACTTCAGCTCCCAGAAGCCCCAGTCAGCTTGGCCAACAATCATGAATTCTGGGAACTGAAGCCCAAAACATCTGGAGGACCAAACTTTAAGTTCTGAATGGTCTGATTATTTCATCCCAAGGGAAAGTAGCACTGAAGAGAGGTCTGAAGCCTGTTTGATTAGGACAGGAGAAAAGAAACATGGATCACTGAAGTTTGTTCCTCATCTACAGGCATTGTTGGAGACTGGAAAGAATACTTCACAGTGGCTCAAAGTGAAAAGCTGGATGACATCTATGCACAGTTATTGGGGGATAGTGGCCTGACCTTCCGCACACAGCTATAAGCACACCTTTCTGCCCATGTCAGAGAATCAGGCCACTCATTTTGCATGCAGCCTTTTCAAATATACTTTCTCAGTGTTTTTAATTTTGTTATTCATCTTTATTTGAAAATGAATGTTTGTTAAATCAAATGAATGGGATTGCTCTCTGTAGTTCCCATACTGGTGGTGAGAACATGGCTTAAATGATTTTTAAAACGCGCATTTCACCACACCTACAAGGAACCGCTGGAGACCATATATAAAAATTTCCCTAACAACTGATTACCTCAGGGACAAATACTTTTAAGGCCCACACATAGCATGCCCTCCAAGATTTAATGGATGAAAACTGGGGCAGATGTGGCTAAGCAACATCAGAGTGCAGTCAGGATGGCAAAAGTTACCAATGAAGATAAACACACAATCTAAGAGAGACTGCAGCAGCTGGATTTTGCCTGAGTCTGCAGGGAAGGGCAACATTCTGCCCTCTCCTGTGTTAGCTGAGCATGAACTACTTTTGCAATTCAGTAAACTTGAGAGGCAGTAGGAGGAGGGGAGAGCAACTGGGACATTTTTAAAGCAGCTGAAAAAGTGGGAGGACAGAGGAAATTAATCAGGACTATACCTTCCACATTGGGACCATTGCAGGGTATGACAAGATCTGAATGCAGCAAGCCCTTTATCTTCTGATATGGGCTATTAGCATGGTGATAATAGCGGTAAGAGGTGATGCTTAAAGTGCCACAGAAAAAGTGCTCTGAACCATTTTCCTGTTTATCAACCATGTTTTGTCATCTCCCTTCTGTTCCTCTAAATCTAAATAAATTTGCCCAAACTGAAGAAAGCTAGAAATACTGCCAATTAGTCTATCTCAAACAGCTCCAGTGAATGCACATCCAAGTCCTCCATCTTCACACCAGCAGAGGGAGGTAAACCACAAGAGCAGCAATTCACATTTCATACATCTGATTTCAACCTCTGAAGGTTATCAAATAGAAGGGATTTCCATATTCTGCAACTGTTCCAATATGGCCGAGACAGTCCCAATTAATCCTCTATTGTTCAACTTTTCCAGCTGCTTTTAAATGGTCCCAGTTTCTCCCTCCTCTCCCCCTTCCCCCTTCCTTCCTTCCTTCCTTTCTTTCTTTCTCTTTTATATATTTTATTTAGATGCCACCTTTCTCCAGGACAGGACCCAAGGCGGTTTCCATCACAACAAATTAAAAACATTTACAAAAAATTTAAAACCAATTTAAAAACACCAGAAAATTATACCTTACCAAAAAACTAAACATGGAAGTAACGAATGTTGTATGAATGTCTGTTTGTTATATTTGCTTGTGAAATAAGTGTACGGTATTTGCTGTAAAAAATAAAAGCAATTAAAAAACACTAAATAGTCTTTTTTTTTTTTTTTGGTTCTCAGTTTATTTCATTTGTTGCAAATTGACTTCAAAGCGCAAAACTAGTTTGCATTCAAATCAAGGAGGAGGAAAGGAGAGATGGGGTTGAAGCTTCTCTTTCCCAGTAGACTAAGGCAGAAACAAACGGCTGCATCCTCTCCTAGCTTGTTTGTTCTTCCCAAATTACTTTTGCCACGGTGACCACATTTTGATGTTGCTTGGCCATAAACGTCCAAATTTTCATCTGTGAAATGTTGGAGGGTTTAGATTTCCTGTATCCGGATATTGGGATGAATTTTTCCTCCAGGAAGAGGCTTTTAAAACAGATGAAGTGCATTTTATCTTTGGTGGTCTGAAGTGGGACATTTTGTAATGATTCTGCCTGAGGTTTTATGTATTTCCTGAGTGTTCCATATTTCACAATGTTTCTATTATGTTTTTAAAAAATATTCATTTGGTTTTGTAAGATTCATTGTAGAGGCTATTTGTTCAGAAAAAAAAACACATAAATATTAGCACCATGTAAAAATAAATGACAGCACACCAGGCAGACCTGGTCATCCCATTATACAAGGCGAAGCAGATGCCTCAGGTAACAAATTTGGAATTATAATGAAAGAGCTGCAAATGCAGAGGTTGGAACTTACTCTGCAAAAAAAGGATATGGTGTGAGTTTTCTGGCACAGAAAACTGCATTTTCTACACAGAAAACAAGCTTCCCACATTGAAAATACAATTTTCTATGCAGAAAGTAACATTTTTGTAGAGAGAAGGTCAACTCAAATGAAGGGAGAAAGCAGATATGTCCTGTTTTTCTCTTTGTAGACACCATATGCCCATTTTCTGCCCTCAGCTTCCCTTCTGTTGGTGTCTTCACCATCCCATTTGTTCTCTATCAGATCCACCCCTCTGGCAGTGGTAACAGGGAAAGAATGCGCAAAATGGTTTGCTTTTTGTGAAATGGGTGCTATCCTTTTCCAAAACATGTACAGTATTTGGTTGGATCAAAATATAGGATTCAAAAGTTTGCTTCTGAATTTTGTATTATTTCGATCTTGCAGTCAGGTTCTTGGACAAGTTAACCTGTCTCTCAGTTTCACCAGTTCGATAAAGTCCTAAGAGAGACTGCAGCAGTTTGTGAAATGTGTTTTTCCCCATTGTGCTTAGCTATGCCCATCACATTAGACATTTTAGTAATACGCTCCACCACCATGATAACCACAACACTCTTTTGCAAGTCCAAATGTGCCTATGGGCCTTCCAATGCCAAGAACATCATAACCAAAAGCAAAGCAAAGCAGCTTCATTTATATACCCTTCATATCACACTATGGGATGGCTAAGCGGTTTACAACTGTAAGCTCATTGCCCCCCAACAGCTGGGTACTCATTTTAGCAACCTCAGAAGGATGCAGGCCTGAGTCAAGCCTGAGCTCTGGTTAGTATTGAACTCGCAACCTTGTGGTTTATGAGTGAGTGGCTGCAGTATGGGCATTTAACCACTGCGCCACCAGGAATGTTTCCCAGCAAAAATTATAACATACACGTCCATGCCTTGATCCATCTATCTTGGTTGTTGTGGTCATGAACACATCTCTTAAAAGTTTTCAGTAGAGCAGTTGACTAAGTCTCAGCTCTACTGTTTCAAGAGACTATAGGACTGCCAGATGTGCTTATGCTAAAACATCCTTTGCTAAAACATCCATGAAGCTTGCTAAAGACCTTGTAAAACTAAAATCCCAGGATTCCATAGGATGGAGCTTTAGCACTTAAAGTGGTGTCAAACTGCATTATTTCTACAGTGCAGACGCACCTTGAGTTCAAAGTTTCCATTCAGGTAACTCAGCAGGGAGTAGAGGAGAGGAGACAGTGGAATCATTGCGTTTTCCAGATGGCTCAGGCAAAAGCAAATTGATGTAGTCTTAGGACTTTATTGCATGGTTATAAAGTGGTTTACCTGAAATTTAATTTTAAATCGGGCTGCATCCAGACCCTATCACAAAGATTTTGCTGCCAAAATCCCCATCCGAATGCAGCTCGGGTCCATCCCCGCTTCCAGGAGCGCTCTGGTGGCCATTTTTCAAGCCAGAAAACTCCTGGTTTAGAAAAGAGGCTCCTGGGAGTGGGGATGGACCTGGGATGCATTCGAGGAGCGATTTCAACAGCAAAATCTTTGTGATAGGGTCCAGATGCAGCCCAATTTAAAATTAAATTTGCTTCAGGTAAAACGCTTTATTCTAGCTATTCAATAAGCCTCTTAGGGGGGTTGCAGACTGCCAGAAATAGTGCAAATTGAGTCCACTTTTAGGGTTAGGGTTAGGATTAGGGTTAAGGAATAATAGGAACTGCATTTTAATGTGGCACCAGAGCTATTTGACAGAGAAGGCTCAATGTCTCAGGGGAAAAAACCAATTCCCATGATTCCCTAGCACGAACCCTAACCCTAAAAGTGGACTCAATTTGCACTGAGGACGTTATCACACGGGGTCTAAAGCAGTTCCATCCCCGCACCATCCCCGTCCCATTCCGGATCCTTTGCCCCTGTGATCACACGATGTCACGCCCATCCCTGCATCATCCCTGCACCATCCCCATCCCATTCCGGATCCTTTGCCCCTGTGATCACACGACGTCACACAAAACCCCGCCCATCCCTGCACCATCCCCGGCGCATTGCAGCATCATCTCCGTTCTTTGCAATTCCTCTTTCAAAGAGGAATTGCAGCTGCCGCGACCAGAATCAATTTGCATCCACAGGTCTCTCTCTCAAGTCTCCTCTCCTCGCCTTCAGTCCTCCTCCTCCTCCTCCTCCGCAAGCTCCCTCTCAGGTCCCTCGGCCTCGCTGGGATCCGGCAATTGGCCGGACGCTGAGGCCAGGAAGGGAGAGTCCACTCCGGGCAACTTGCCGCTTCCTCTGCCTTGGGCACAGGGTGGCGAGGGAAGGAAGGCCGGGAGGAGAGGACGCTCACAGTTCCTTCCTTCCTCTGTTCCTCAGCCCTTCTTTCCTTCCCTCCTTCGGTCCTCTTCCTTCCTTCCTTCCTTCCTTCCTTCCTTCCTTCCTTCCTTCCTTCCCCCCTCGGGGCCTGGAGATGGTGGGGGTCTCTGGGGCCCCTTCAGCCCCTGAGGAGAGAGCCCAAAGTCCCAAAGGCCAGAGGGAGTCCCTCAGAGGCCTTTCTGGCCGGGGGGAGATGTAGAACCATACCGGAATGATGCTGCTTTCTCGTCTGGGTCCATTCCAGTATGGTTCTGGATTGATTCCATGCCGCTTTCTTGCCGCTTTGAGACCCCGCGTGTGATAACGTCCTATTTCTGGCAGTCTGCAACCCCCCTTAGTTTGTCTGTTCTTCCTCATTCATAACTACTCATCTTGACTACACTTCTAATGTTGCTTGGCCACCGGTGCCCCAGTTTTCATATGTACATCTGGCTTGTTGCAGCCAGGGTTGTAAAATATTCTTTTTGTCATCCTCTTGGGAATGTTGTTCTTGGATCCGCCTTTGCGCTCTGCTCCAGAGCTTCCTCTCCACTATGGACAGAGAACCGAAAGTCATTGTGAACTGTGAAATGTTCTTCTGTTCAGCAGGGATTGGAACGGACAGACTCGCCCACACTCAGGCAGCGCAACCAGATTGGGGAGGGTATTCTTAGCAACTTTTCTGTGCAATTCTGTACAGTACTTTGTATTCCTTTTCATTTCCCCTCCTTTTACTGCTGCTTTGTTGTTGGAAAACATTATCCACAAGTGGTTTGCGCATAGTGAAATTCTACCCTGAAGTCAAATCCTGTAATTGGGAGATTGCTTTTGTCTGGGAAAAATATAGAGTTTCCTCTTTTCTGGGAATGACATAGAATTTTTCTCATTTGGTCCTGCCAGAAGAGGAGTTAACTGTTTGCTTTCTATTCCATTCCTGCCCGACTAGAGACACACTTCACGGTAAGTCCAATTTTTGTGCGTCCCCCCCCCAGACCAAACAGGATTTTTGCTGAAGTAGACAAGAATAGACCAAAGCAAACTAAGAAACAGCAACAGCTACAGAAATAACATTTCCTTTAGGTACCACTGTCAATTGTTCTAACCTGATGCATGCAAAGTAAAAAAGTTCCTCATGGAGAAAACTACTGCACAAAGAAAATAAGGTTAGAAAAACCCTGCTACACATGCATACAGGCTGAATTTTCCTTATCTGAAATCCTTGGGACTAGAGGTGTTTTGGATTTGTTGGATTTTGGAAAACAGTGGGCCCTTGGCATTTGTTTCCAAGACCGACCGCCCCCCATGGATACCAAAATCTATGGATGCTCAAGTCCCATTAAATACAATAGTATAGTAAAATGGTGTCCCTTATATAAAATGGTAAAATCAAAGTTTGCATTATGGAATATATATATATATATATATATATATGAGAATATTTTCAACCTGTGGATAGTGGAATCCATGGATAAGGAATCTGTGGATACAGAGGTCCTGTTCACACTACATTATAAACCGGTTTGCAAACTGGTTTTAAAGGGAGTAGTTCACACTTGCACCAGGTTTTCCTGACCTGAATTCCAGGGGGACCAACGCAAATCCCCCTTAACCGGGTGCTTTTGATACTGAGGCATTTTCAGAGCCTTTTCAAAAGAACTGGTCTTTTTCTACCAGCTGTAAATGGGAACTTGCTGTCGATTCAATTTGGAGCACTAGAAGGGAGGGGTTAATGCGCAGGAGCGGATCATGCCCACCCCTTTGCTCTCTCTCTGCCAGCCAAAGCCAAAGCCAGGGAGGGGGTTCTCATGGGAACATCATTAGACAGTGTACTTTTAAAAAATAAAATAAAATAAAATAAAATTTGACAGCTTATGCACATCTTTGCTATTGCAAAGTATAAAGCAGTATAAAGTACTTTTAAATACTGGTGTCATCAATATGACAAAGGTATGCATGATTTGGCTGACATTTTTTATCTGTGGGGTGGGGGTTAGGGATTGTTTTTTTCTCTTCCCTCAGAAATAAAACCATAACAGACTCCACTCCCACGTTGGTGTAAACAAAGCTCTCGCACACATATTACATTGCATTTATACCCCACATTTAAACTCATGGGTTTTTTTGGCTGAGAGAGTGTGATTTCCCCCAAGGCGAACCTATCCCAAGTTTTTTTCAGAGGGGCTTGTCATCACCATCCTCTGAAGCTGAGAATGCGATTTCCCCCCCGCCCAAGGCTAACCTATCCCCTGAGGTTACTTGGTAATGTTTCTTCAGAAGGGCTTGCCATTGCCATCCTCTAAAGCTGAGAGAGTGTGACTCCCCCAAGACTAACCTAGCCCAGGGTTTCTTGGCAAGGTTTCTTCAGAGGGGCTTGCCATCACTGTCCTCCAAGGGTGAGAAAGTGTGACTCCCCCCAAAGGCTAACCTATCCCTGGAGGTTACTTGGCAATGTTTCTTCAGAAGGGCTAGCCATTGCCATCCTCCAAGACTGAGAGAGTGTAACTTCACCCAAGGCTAACCTATCCCAGGGTTTCTTGGCAAGGGTTGTTCTGATGGGCTTGCCATCAACATCCTCTGAGGCAAAGAGAGTGTGACTCCCCCCAAAGAATAACCTATCCCAGCATTTTTTGGCAAGGATTGTTCTGAGAGGCTTGCCATCGCCATCCTCCGAGGCTGAGGTTTAGGATTCCCTAAACAGTGTGACATCTTAAATTAATGCAAATGGTAATGTGAGCATCAACAGGATTAAATTGCCACAGAGAGATTCAATCGGGGTAAATGTAGTGGGAACTTTGATTCGGTATTGCATCATCAAATCTCCCTGGATTTACTTGGTACAAAAATGCTAGTGTGAATGTGCCCAAGAGGGCCAGCTGTATTTGTATATACTTAATGAGGTATCTTGGAGATGGGACCCAAATCTAAACATGAAATTCATTTATATTTCATATACACGTTATACACATCACCTGAAGGTAATTTTATACATAATATTTTTAAATAATTTTGTCCATGAAACAAAGTTTGTGTACACTGAACCATGAGAAAGCAAAGGTGTCACTACCTCAGCCACCCATGTGCGCAATGTTGGACTTTGGAGTATTTTGATTTCAGAATTCCATATAAGAGAGAGGCAACCTGTATAGAGTTAAAGTGAAAACGTTAACTCAATAATAGCAAGAACATGATCACATCTTATAAACTAGTGACAAATAGAATGCACTAGACATGTTTCAAGTAAAGGCTGAAGTAAGATGCACTGGACTTGTTTCAGATAATTTCACCTGGCTATACAAGACATGATGTATATACTATATAGTTACTGTGTAATTATTATTTTCCTTATAGTACTCTAACATTATCTGGTCTTAGGAATTTTCTACCTTAGACCTTCTTCAAACTATATATTGTCTATGGCAGGTTTGGGACTGACTGCCAGCAGTGTATCAGGAAAGGATTTTGAGCCAAATGTTCAGTGCTTCATGCAGCAGAATAAGGAGACGTGTCCAAAAAGGCAGCCAAGCACACAAAGATGTTTTAGGACTTTATCACAAGGGGAAAATCCCATACAGAAATGAAAAACAACAACAAGAAAATAAAAAAAAACAACAGCAAAAGCGGGTAGATTTTCACCCACATCGACATTATACTGTGATTAACCCAAACGGAAAGTAGTCAAAAGCCGCTTCTTTTTACTTTCGGAAAATCCCAAAAGTAAAAAGCTTTTGACTACTTTCCATTCACGTTAAGCACAGTTAAACATCGATGTAGGTGAAAATCTACCCACTTTTGCAGATTTCCCCCCACCTTTTAAATCCCATTTCTATACGGGATTTTCCCCGTGTGATAAAGTCTTTAGATTCTCACATCATTAGGAAAATCATACAAGGAACTCAGGGGGTGTTCTCACTGGCAGAGTGCCTAGTGTGCAAGCAAGTTCATCCGGGAACACACCCCGCCCTGCTCTATTAAAAACCTACACACCTTGCCAATCATCTGCTGAGAAAGCACAGAAAGCCTCAGAAAGCAAGAGACAGCCAATGGAAAGGAAAGAATATTCACAGCCCAAGAAGGGTGTGAAACTGACAGGTGAGTTGACAGACTATATTTTACTTGTGTTCCAACAGATGGTGTTCAAGGGGTGAGGCAGGGGAACTGGCTGCCTAGATAAGGAGGGGACAGTGAGGCTGATAGCTATTGAAGTTGCAACAACATCTGGAGGGGCACCAGTTCCCATCTTTGTTATACAGTGGGCCCTTGGTATCCACTGGGGTTTAGTTTCAGGATCACCTGTGGATATCAAAATTCATGGATGCTCAAGTCCCATTAAATAAAGTGGTGTAGTAAAATGGTGCTTGTTATATAAAACGCAAAATCAAGGTTTAATTTTGGCAATTTATATTTTTTTAATATTTTCCAGCGGTGGATGGTTGAATCTTTGGATAAGAAATCTGTGGATAGCAAGGCTGACTGTATTCTGACAGCATATTCTTTACCCATGTGCCACTCCACACACATGCACAGCAAGAATTTGAGAAGCTTTGGAAATTCAAGGTTAACAGAAGTGCAAAAAGAATTTAGAGGAGATAAAAATTTGGGAAGGCAGACTTCCAGGACTGAATATACCCAGACCCCTGATAATCTGTTGTGGGGAAGGGATGGATGCTAGAGGAGAGAGAATAGAATGGAGTGCTCTAGAAAAGGGCATATCTGATCGGCTGGCTGGATCAGGAGCCCTGCAACATTTTCTTGCCTATCCCAGTTGTCTTATGCTATCCCTTTTCCTTCCTTGCTAGATGATGGGTGTTGAATCTCAGTTGGAAACTTGGTCCCCTGAATCAATCAAACGTGCAACACTGGTGGAGGTTGAAGGAGTCTCTTTAACCAATGATCTGGCAGAGAACTGGGATTCTCTATGGGCCTTCAAAGCCCGGCCTGATGACCTTCTCATTTCCACTTATCCCAAAGCAGGTAAATGAGGAGTAAATGTAATGCACTGGCATGGCAGTCGGGGGGAAAGGAATAGAAATTGGTGGGTTATATGGATTTTAGGAGACTGAGGACGTTTTCACACTTGGGGTCTCAAAGCCGCCTGGAGCCATTCCAGAATGGATCCTGCAGCTTCAGACCTGTGAAAGCAGCATTATTCTGGAATGGCTCCGGCAGCGGCAACATAATTCCTTTTTGAAAAAGGAATTACAAAGACCGGGGATGATGCCTCCCAGCGCCGGGGATGGCGCTGGATGGGGCGGGGCGGGGCAGGGCTTGCTGCGACGTGTGAACACTCGGAGCAAGGACCCGGACTGACACCGGCTAGCGCCGGGGATGGCGCTGGATGGGGCGGGGCGGGGCAGGGCTTGCTGTGACGTGTGAACACTTGGAGCAAGGACCCGGACTGACGCCGGCTAGCGCCGGGGATGGCACTGGATGGGGCGGGGCTTGCTGCGACGTCGTGTGAAAACTTTGCAAAGGAGCCGGACTGGGGCCGGACGGAGGTAGGATAGCGTCTGCCTTAAGCCCCGTGTGAAAATGCCCTGAGGGTCACCAAATAGATTATGGCATCTCTCACTTCTAATCCCTTCCTAACAGGGACCACTTGGATTCAGGAAATTGTGGACATGATTCAGCATGGAGGTGACTCACAAAAATGTGCTCGGGCCCCTATATACCACCGAATTCCCTTCATAGACCTGTTTCCTCCACCACCCATACCCAGAGGTGAGTGACAGGTATTTTTCAGAAACTTGATGGGGGAGAGAGAGGAGAAATGAGTTTCTCAATGGGTTGTTGAACTTAAGGAAGTGGCAAAATTGGTGACAGAATCCTTTGGTACTGGATTTTCCCTGTTCAGAAGGAATGGCATCCTTATGATGTCAAACTGCCTTAGTGGAATCTGTAGCTGGGTGAGATCTGTTGCCATCAAATTTATGGAAATATTTGTGTACATATTTCTGGAAAATATTGCACTACTTTTGAATGTGACAGATGATGATGAAAGAAATGAAAATTTAAAAAAAAAGAGTGAAGAAACACTTTTCTGTTTATACAAATGCATGGAAGTGGTTTCATATTAAAGCACACCTTGTAGAAAAATTCATTTCATTTTGCATAATATTTTCTGCCCCAAATCTGCAAGCGTTCAGAAAGAATCCTGACACAGTGCTGTGGAGATGAAAGCATGGACAAGAAAGCCTGATGTGCTGAAATACATACAGAAGGACCTGTGCTTGATTAATTCATCACTAATTGAATGTCCTTCTCTGGTGTTGCAGGCTTGGATGAGGCAAAGGTAATGCCCTCGCCACGAACAATCAAAACTCACCTCCCAGTTCAGCTTGTGCCGCCTTCCTTCTGGGAGCAGAATTGCAAGGTTAGGAGGAATACTGGGGGGAGACTGATCATGAACAGGCAAGGCTTAATTTGAGCCAAGGTTTAATCTCAGGAACTTTTTCAGTTTCCTGACTCAAGCCTAGAAAATCTGAAACATAACCAAAGGAGAGCGTTCCCTTGGTCTTATAAAGAATGAAATGTTTAGTATTCTGAACTGTTGACATCAGTTTTTATAGTTTATAGGATGGGGTACAGAATTTCCTTGAAGGCATTAAACTTGGTGGAAACAGGAGGCAGGAGGAACTCTGCCGTGCAGAACTATACGAATGAAAGTTTTGGTATTCACACTCATGGGTTCTCTGTTCTTTCTGTAGATGATTTATGTGGCCAGGAATGCTAAGGACAATGCTGTCTCCTACTTCCACTTCCATCGCATGAACCAGGGGATGCCAGAGCCAGGCACCTGGGACCAGTTTTTGGAGAATTTCCTTACTGGGAAAGGTGAATAAAGGCTAGGAAAATCTTTGTTTTGTTTCAGTATATTACTGTCTATCATTGTTGTGTGACTCCAAGTCATTTTTGACTTATGGCAATCCTAAGGAGAACCTATCACAGGGTTTTCTTGGTAAGTTTCTTCAGAGGGGGTTTGCCATTGCCATCATCTGAGGCTGAGAGAATGTGACCTGCCCAAGGGCACCTAGAGGTTTTTTTTTTATGCTTGAGCAGAATTTGAACACTGATTGGAGATCATACTCCAATGTTCAAGCCACTATGCCACGCTGGCTCTCATGTCTGTCTAGTCCTTACCACAAAAATCAAATAAACAGCCGCATGACTATACAAGTGAACATGAATTGCAGAGATGCTGTATATTATACAGAATCAACAGTTTAAAAATCTGAATCATTGTGATAGGATCAGCACTCTCATTTAACATTTTTTTTCTGGTACCATTTGCTAAATTGCTACATATATGAAATGTGCAGCTTTCATAGTAATGCATTTTATATTGCATGGGTGTGCCTTCAAGCCGGCTGTCAATTTATAGAATCATATATTGAATCATATAATCATATGGTGACCTCATGAACTTCATAGGGTTATCCTAGGCAAGGAATACTCGAAGGTGATTTTGCCAGTTCTTTCCTCAGAAATATAGCCTACAGCACCTGGCATTCCTTGGCTGTCTCCCATCCAAGTACTATGTGTAATAAAATTATAATTCCATTAGCATCCCTTTCCCCACATCTTCCTAAAATGTGTCTGAGATGTTTTGCCCTCAGTGTTCTTTAAAGGTTGCAGTAACTACAAATATTTCATGAAATATTCAACCTTTCTTAACTCACAAGAGCAACTAGAAAAATAGGAGCAATAGGAGGCAGAAGAAAAGAAAACAGGACCTTTGTGCTCAATCCCCAGGCAATTTGGAGATAATATTTAGCTTAGCCTACATGGCAGGCTTCTTCATCCAGGTGTCCTCCAGAACTATTGTGTTGCAATTTATTCTTGCTGGGCTAATGGAGATTATAGTCCATACTTGTAAAGCACCTGGTTGGGGAAAGGTGCCCCAGGTGAGATGGATCACCAGAAGCTCATGTACAATATGACAACTTTGAACTTGCAAAGTGCATTACTGTGTTCCTTCTACCTTCCCCACCCTCAATCTGTTGAGTATTTTTAGGAGAGGCTGGGTGAAACTCAAATCAGGTTGCTGTGCCTCATTCCTTCCTTTTATTCCTCTTTGCAGTTGCCTGGGGCTCTTGGCTTGACCATGTTTGTGGTTGGTGGGAGGCCAAAGACCGCCATCCCATTCTGTATCTTTTTTATGAAGATATGAAAGAAGTAAGTAATTTATTGTACTGACACACATATGACAGGCTAGGCCTAAATTTGGAAGATAGGAGGAAAGACACATTAGTGGGACCTGAAGTTGTAAGGATACCTGTGATTCTGGATTGCAAACCTATTATAAGAAGGTGCATCCACTTGTTCCTGTCTTCTGGAGGGCTGTTTTTAGCAATTGCTTGGACCTCCAACAGAGTTCCTCTAAATTTTTTTTAAAAACAGGGCATGGTAGTGCTCCTACAGTTTGAAGGGGAAATTTTTTCCTCTATGTATTGTAAAGTCCCCCCCACCCCCGCCACTGATGCACCGATACACCATAGCACTATAATTCCAAGAGAGGAGAAGAGACCTTTGTGTTGGCAATTGCCAGAAAATAATCCAGGCCAGCAGAACATAATTTGTATTAAAACACAAAACAAAACTGAGAACTAAAGCAACACATTCTGCCGCCTTTAGCATCCCCGCAATGCATTTGCTCCATTAAGATACATTTCAAAAGCAACTCAACAAATGGTGTAGATTGTAACATTTTCTACTTTCCTTAAAATTACCCTTAAATAGCATTTTGGAGTAATTTTTACAGGATTTATTAAATGTCTGAGACCATTATCTTATCAAAATTAAGCTTCTCTCCCAAAGAAAATAACAAAAAGAAACAAGAAACGAAATTAAGAAATACAACAAGCGTATTCTAAAAGAGGGCAATGAGCAATAGCAATTGCTCAATGAATAATGGGAATTGCTGAAATTCACTCCTCTTGGGTCCCATCCTCTGCGGTTCTCCAGGTGGCTGTAATGCCCCCCAATGACACTGTTTCATATTTTCCCAGCTTTTGTAAGGTATAACACCTCTGTCCCTTAAAATGTTGAAATGCCTCTCCTAGTTTTTTAAAATTATTTTTATTAATTATATTTGTATCCCACCTCACCTCCTGGGAGATCAAGGAGTTGTGCTTTATTGTTACATCAACTCTGTGAGGCAGGTGAGGCTGAGAGAGTATGGGCCTTTGCAGACTGCCAGGAATAGTGCAAATTGAGTCCACTTTAACTGCACTGACTCAGTGCTAGGGAATCATGGGTACTGTAGTTTATTGTGGCACCAGAGCTCTCTGACAGAGAAGGCTCAATGTCTCAGAAAAAATACAATTCCCATGATTCCCTAGCACTGAGCTAGGGCAGTTAAAGTGGACTCAGTTTGCACTATTTCTGGCAGTCTGCAAAGGCCCTCAGTCTGGAATCCAAATCTCCCAAGTCCCAACCCAGCATTTCGATCAATTCATCACATTGTAAGTAAGAGTAAGCTAAAATAGCCTGGTATTTTTGCTTTGGGTCCCACCTTCAGTCCCTGAAACTGAAGAAGGTTCCTCACCTCTTTTACGTTAAGACAAAATCTGCCTATTTCCAGTTGCCACACTTTCTAATAATAATAATAATAATAATACATTTTATTTCTTTCCCGCCTGTCCTCGAGGCTCATGGCAGGGCACAACATGTTAAAATAAAATAAAAAAACATAATTTAAAAAAAAAAACAAACCACAAAACCAACAGTTTAAATACAATACTGTAAAATCATTAAAATACTGTCAAATAATACATTCTTTAAAATATACCAGTTAAAAAGGTCATGATTTAAAATGATTGGCTGGACCTGCCGGAAGAGATATGTCTTTAATGCTGTTTTAAATGCTGTCAACATTTTCTGTTGTTTTATATTTTCCAGCAGGTCATTCCACAGTCTGAGGGCAGCAGATGAAAAAGTACTCTCTCTTTTGGAACTAGAGCAAAGAAGCCTGCTCCATAATCTGCCTGTAGGGGCCCAATCAAGCAAGAAATGTACAATTAATCAGAATAATAATAGTTCTATCTTCCTAGGACCCATCCCGAGAAATCCAGAAGGTAGCCCAGTTCCTTGGAATCCAGCTCCCAGACCCAGTTCTGAAGCAGATTGTACAGCACACAGCATTTGAGAGCATGAAAGCAAACCCAATGGCAAATTACAGCACCCTGCCAGCTTTCATCATGGACCAAGGTGTATCACCCTTCATGAGAAAAGGTGGGGACCAGAGCAGAGGCCAACCTGTAGTCAGAGCTAGTAGGAAGATAGCCTTGTAGGGCTGCTGGGAGAAACCTCTCAGAGGTTATTCAGATGGTGAAAATAATCCAGGATGAATCCAGGATCTCCGTTGTTCACATGCATCCCAAATGCATGCAATTAAATTGGGTTGGGGCTGCAAAAAACCCCCCACTTAATCCAGGATAACCGATATTGGGGGTTTTCCTGAGTTTTTAAAAAAGATTTGCATCATCAGCAACTGTGAATAACCAATGCGAGTAGACCTGGGAGAAAACTCTGCATGCCTTGAATGTGTTTTGAATACATTCGCATCATTGACTCCATTTTTATTCGAGCGCTGACGTGTGAGCAATGGAACTTGCAGAGATATGCAGAGATGCATTTCCATAGTGTGAATAACAAACACAGTATGTGTGAGATTATTCGTATAGGACCTTATCACACGGGGTCTAAAGCACAGCTAATCCAAAGGGTATCCGAAGCTAATACATATTATTTCCCCGTGTTTACACATGACGTTGCACCGAAACTAGACAGAAACCGGAGCTAATCCGTAACGAAGTGAGATCTTTTGACATTCGGTTTTTCGGGGAAGTACAACCGCGCTTTCGGAATCATTGCGCAATGGCCGCACTGGCGAAATACATATAATCACGCAATGCGTATTGTGAAGCATTTCCCCGCCCTGACCCATGGTTCCCCGCGCTACTTCCCATGGATCTGTGAGGAAGCATCTTATGACGTGTCCGTCCTGTTTGGATTGGGCAACAAATGGGACGGGTAAACATGGTCCTCTCTTTGTAATTTATGGGATTTTCTAACTTGTGTTGCACGGAGAATACGTTTCTAGGATGCGTGTCCCGGGAAGCGCGATAAATGCGCTATGGCGGTAATTGCATGTGGTGGGCATTTACATATTGCGGGGAGCTCTTTCAGTTCATTTCGGTATAGAACTGAATTTATTCTTATTTCGGTTACTTTTCGCTTCGTGGCCAGCGTGTGATAAGGTCCATAGTTGTGTTAAAAAAGAAAAGCAACATTTGAATGAACCCAGTGAAAGAACAATCAATGCAGATGCAGTCAGATTTAGGGGTGAAACAGATGTCCCCTTTGCAGTGGCTTCCTGGCAGCTTGGAGGTGTGTCATTTAGATGATGCATGCCACCAAGCCAAGTTTTTTGGCACTCTGGCAGTGCTTCATTTAGACACTGCATGCCGCAGGAGCGCCAGAAAGCCGTAGCGGCGGCAGAAGAACTGGTGTTTTGCTGTCACAAAAAAGAGCGGCTTTCTGCCACTTCTTTTTGTGCCAGCAAAACGACAGAGTGGGGGCATGGTGTGTGGTTACCACAGCCCTAATTCTGCATCAGCTGGGGTGACTTGAAGCTTCTCCTTCAAACCGGTCTGTTTCGCTCCTTAGACTACCAGCATCATGTTTGGCCATCTAATTGGAAGGACTTTTAAAGTTTTCAAAAGTCATTTCAGAGTAAAAACTGGAGTTTAGGGACAGTGGCTGCATCTACAATGCAGAATTAACGAAGTTTGACACCACTTTAACTGCATGGCCCAATTCTATAGAATTTTGGGATTTTTAGTTTTGTAAGATATTTAACCTTCTCTGTCAGAGAGCTCTGGTGCCACACCAAATTACAAATGCCAGGATTCCATAAAATGGAGCCATGGCAATTAAAGCAGTGTCAAACTGCATTAATTCTGCAGTGTGGCAGCAGCCAGCATTTCCATTTGGAAAATAATGAAATAAATATAAATGCCTTTTGGGACGACAGCTTCCAGAAACTGGGAAGTGAAGCTCCAAAAAAGCAAGTCTTCCAAGGTTGGAAATAAGCAGAAGTGCTGGTGTTCATGCACCTTAAAATGGTGGCCCGATATTGGTCCTGAAATTCACACCTGATTCTTACTTGTGTTTATGTACAGACTGTACTTTTTTGGGAGGACAAGAACAGCTATCTTACATGCCCAGAAGTATTTTTCCTGATTATATATTATGTGTGATCTGTTAGAAAAGTGGTATGGCCATACCTGGAACAATGCAAGGTTATTAAATTGATGGGAGAATATGACAGCGTGGTGGGGATTACAGACTCATTCAAAGGGTGCTCTCTATCTGTTCCATTAGATGGCAGTCAGAACCTGTTGAGGCATAGAGAGCAAAAACTGGAATACAGTGGTACCTCTACTTACGAATGCTTCTTCTGCCGAAAAATTCGACTTACGAAACGCGCCTCCTGAAAAAAATTGCTTCGACTTAAGAAAGCGTTCCAACTTACGAAGTTGGCGCGAACGAGCTGCTCTCCGAATTTCGTGGCATGCCATTGGTTAGCGAAATCTAGCAAAGCAGCACTGTATTGGCTAGCCAAAGAGGAAGTGTTTGCCTAGCGAAATTCAGCTAGGCAGCACTGTTTGGGCTTGCAAAAGAGGAAAGGAAGTGTGGCTAGCGAAATTGGTGGCTGCTGAGATCCAGGAAGGTAGGACTTGTGGCTTGTGGCTTGTGGCGTTTTGGCTTCTGATATTTGTGGCTTCTGATCTCCAGGACTGTATTTTTGGCTTGTGATATTTGTGGCTTCTGATCTCCAGGACTGTATTTTTGGCTTCTGTGGCTTCTGATATTCAGGACTGTATTTTTATGTTTTTTGTTCCTTAAGGGTAATGTAACATGTTTGTATTAGAGGTACTTAATGAAATAACCCTGTATTATACATTTGTATTGAGTTGTAGCTTGAATCTGGGGGCCTGGAACGGATTAGGGCATTTAAATGTTAAATTTGCTTCTACTTACGAAATTTTCTACTTACGAAATGGCTGTCAGAATGAATTAATTTTGTAAGTAGAGGTACCACTGTATTTACTTTCAATATTTACTTTCAACTTTGAGAGTGGGTCTAACTGCCAACTGTTTTGCTAGACTGTACACTAATGATGTGCTTTTAAAAACACAGAGATTGTACCTGTAGATTGCAGCAGACAGTAAGGCTAATTTCTGTGTTGGGAAAAGTTTCTCCTGTGTGCTTCCAAAGAAAGAGTTCCTAGTACTACCAATCCTAAGCTACTATGCGGGGTATACTGTCTTTTCCTCTCTAGCAGGTTTTTTTTCTTTACAAGAAAAGGACAGAAGTTGAGGAAAAGATTTGGAGTGTTACAAATTGAAGATGCTGTCCTTTGAACTCCATGTGAGTTTCCATAAATGAGGCGGGGTGACTGCACAATAAAAGCCTCAGTTGGAAGAACCCTGATTATTACTGCAGAGCAATAGCTTGTTAAATGCACATCAGACTAAACTATTATTTATGGGCATCTCAATGACCTTGACCCTAACTACATCCCTAATGCTAAATCTCAATGCATTTAAATACTCATTTGGGTCAGAATATATTGCTCTACAGTGTAAAATATTTTTTTAATGCTGATATATGTGTGTTAAGTGTCACATAGTGCTTCTAAATGCATGCTGCATTACCAGTCTGAGGGGTCAATCAGTGAAGGGTCTAGCAATCCATAGGTTTAGGGTTCCAGAAGTCCAAGAGAAGTCAGCAGTCAGGGTCAAGGGTTCTGGTAGTCCAGGATAAATCAGTGGTCCAAGAGTCAAGGGTTCAGGTCAAGGAACAAGGAGAGATAGAGACAGAGACAGAGGCTTTCACCGAGACAGTGCCTCCACACCTGCTTAAATCCCCAAACTGCCGGAGCTCGGCTGGTGTTGATTACCTTGATTACCTTGGTGTTTTTCATAAAGCCTCCTCGAGTGCCAAAGGCCCACCCTTTCTGCTTGATGCTGCCTGAAGGTAGGCACAGTCCCTCGATCTTCCTCCATGTGGCTTCTCAGGAGGCTCCGCAGCCAAGCCTTCTGACGGTTCTGCTGTCAGAAGGCTTGGCTGTGGAGCCTCCTGAGAAGTCACAGGTTCTGCGGGAGGCTCTGTGGGAGTTGGCAAAGCAGAGCTGCTAGGGCTGGGCTGAGGCTCCTCCTCTGCAGACTCAGGACTTGGAGGAAGTTCTGGCTCATCCTCGTCCTCTTCCAGGCAGGGCATGACAGCCACGGAGAGATTCAATCATGCCAAATCAATGGAAATAACCCAGTTTATTTCCTAGTGTGAATGGGTCCTGAGATTCTGTGGCAGAAATACTTTTTTTTTTTTATCAAGATAGGACATTTGAAACTCACAGAATTGGAATTGCAGGGGGGAAAGTACAGAAAATCTGGATAAACTATTTGTGTGGGTTGTTTTCTCTCTCTGCAGGCATGGTAGGGGACTGGAAGGAGCACTTCACTGTGGCTCAGAGTGAACAGATGGATGATATATTTGTACAGAAACTACAGAGCAGTGGCCTGACCTTCCGCAGCCAGTTAGGAATACAACATTGAGTTTCTCAGCAAGATTTTCAGTGAAATGTCCACAGAGTTTTTATTTTAATAAAAATAAGACCTGAATCAACAAGCAAGGGAAAAGTTGAATTTGTGTGTGTGTGTTCATTCTTCTCTTCTGGATTCTATTTTCAAACAATCAGACTGAACAGCTCTGGAAGATAGTTTTCTGTGGGTTTTCTAGGTTATGTGGTTGTGTTCTGGAAGAATTAATTCCTGATGTTTCAGCTGCCCCTCTGAAGATGCCAGCCACAGATGCTGGCAAAACATCAGGAATTAATTCTTCCAGAACACAGCCACATAGCCTGGAAAACCCACAGAAAACTATGGACACTGGCAATGAAAACCTTTGACTTCACAGCTCTGGAAAACTTAATGAATGCAGTGCATATATTCTGGCATGTTGTACTAAGCTGGTAAAGCTTTGAGTATGACCACAATGGTAGACTGCATGTTTTGCCTGAAGACCATCCTAAATTAAATACAGATAGGTTGGTGCAAAGAGGAGCCTACACAATTTTGAGCCTTAATGTATGAGAAAAGAAATCCTAAATGGAGCAGGAGAGCAGCGGCTTTCTCTGCCTCTCCACATGACGCCATAGCACTTCCATGCTTCTTCCTGAGGGGGATGGTCATAAAACTGTGCCTTTTGTCAAATGGATTTTTTTCAGCAAGACAAAAGACACACTTTTATTACTGTTTCCCTTAGAAAGTGAATGGAGCTGATACGACGACGTCATTTGAAGACACAGAGAAAACAGTTGCTCTCCTGTTCCATTTCAGATATCTTTTCTCATGTAAAAAGCCTCTTGGGTTGCACTCGTCACTTAAAGGCAGAAGCAGTAAATCACATGATGTGAAGTTTTGATGACTAGCTGCTCTCTTCCCAGTTTTTTTCCTTGTTTTATCATCCACAGCTCTCTTTCTGTCTCCTGTTTGATATTTCCCCCTCCTTCTGCACTGATTTCCTTCTCATAACTCTCTTCTCCTCACATTAAACATAATTTTTGTCTCTCCAGTGTTGCAGACAATTAGCTTTTTCTTTAATAAAGGCCTTTGCTTACATTTGTTTTTCAATTTTAAAAACATAGAAAATGAGAAAATACCACTAGTGTAACCAATGACTTTAAGAATGGTAAACCATTTTACAGATTAGTCAATAGAAAGTTATCTTGATAAAGAGCAAAAAGCATGCTGACTGTAAGCAGTTATCTGCCAGTTAGAAACACAGCACTTTTATTAGTAAATACATGTTAGTCAGCTTGTCTTCAAAGCATTCTGTTTCTTCAGAAATACCAGCACCCCACTTTCTCATCATGGTCAACTAAAATTAGCATTTTACACTAGCTTAGTAACTGAATGAGGCAGGAGTTTCACTATCATTTCATTTAACACACACACACCAGTTGAAAACCAGATCCTCAGCATCCAGATAAAAGATTAAATGGTCTAAAAACTGCAGTGTTGAGCCAACTCCTCCCTGCCTCAAGGTTCACTGTCTCTCTTGCCCTTTATCTCTTTTTGCAAGTTCCTATTACTGGCAGTGGAGACGAGATCAACAGGAAGAGACACAAAAGGGGGCAGCTGCTATCACCAGGATTCATTTCTCCATCTATCTCAGCATATGCAACCAATAATTCCTTAGTTTGCGTCACTGAAGCAGCCGGACGAGGTAAAGTAGTATATTTCAGGGCAAGAGGAAGGAGAAAATGAGAAATTAGCCTGGTAAAGGTGGGGAGAATTAACAGTGCAATTGTGAATCAGAAGAGAAGGCACTGAAGCTGTGCCCACCACCCCTGCTCCACCATCTAGCCATCTTCTTAAAGGTTGAGAAAGGTTGGGAAATTGGGGGAGGGATGAATTTTGTCATACCCACCCAGGCTGACCCCTTCCTCAGCTCTTCCCAAATTCAACTACTCCTGAGACGTCACTAGGAACGTGCCAAGGTGTGTGTGTGGGGACTGCACTGGGTGAAAATTCAGGGGGGTTGAACACCTGGTGGGGTGGTTACTCATCCTTTACTGTTTGAGGTGTTTATTCTGTCATCCATTGTTTTATCTCCTCTTTTTTGGTCACAGATAGTGTCTTCCTACATTCTTCCTTCAATATGTCCCTGTCTTCTGTCCATAGCTCTTCTGGTTCCCAGTCGATTATGCTTAAAAAAGCAAATATTTTTCTCATATTGTCTGTAAATTCTATTGAGATGTTCTTCAGGTCATATTTTGGTATGATGACCATTTTTTCTTTCTTCTTCGGGTTTACTCTAATCTTTGATATAAGTAAATCATGATCTGTGCCATGTTCAGCACCTGGTCTAGTTTCAGCCATGAGAACAGAACCCCTCCATCCTCTGATACCAATTATGTAGTCTATTTGATTTTTGTATTGGCCATCTGGGAATGTCCATGTGTATAATATTCTCTCTGGTTGTATGAAGAATGTATTCACCCTCGTGCTTCATTTCTTGTTCCTAGTCCAAATTTCCCTACAGTTTTTTTAGTCTTCTTTGCTTCCTGTTTTAGCATTCCAGCTGCCTATCATTATCAAGCAATCCTTTGTTTTTCATATTTGCTCAAAGATTTTAGTTAGAAATAGAGTATATTCTCTTTGTGGACCGAAGCAGCTCTATTGCTATACCATCTGTTTCTGGTTATTTGTTCCCCCCACCTGTTCTGAGTACAGACTAATTTTTTTTTTAATTGGAGGTTCATCTTTGGATGGCTCTTTTTAAAAATGAATCTACCATCCTTTCATCTCTTTTATATGGATCTTCAGTGTATTGTTTTCATCTTCATCATCTTTTTATTTCTACTTGGTCATGTAATGTGTTCCCCTGCTGTTTGTAGAGTATCCCCTGTTTGATTTAAATTTCTCTTTGATTTCTTGAATCCTGTGGAAGATGTCTCTTGTTCTTTTTTGGTTATCATCTTCTATTTCCATGAATTGAGAAACAGTAATTGACAAGAAGTTCTCCTAGTTGAACAGTTGCATTCAGGGTTCTGACTCTGTTTCTATCAGCTTTTACTTTTGCTTCTCATCTGTCTTTAACTGCTTGAAAAGTATCCTTTGTCATCCATTGAGGTTTCTCTTTCTTTTTTGGCTACAAATGGTGTCTTTTTGCATTCTTCCTTGAAAATGCCCCAGCTTCAGTCCAGAGTACATCTGGTTCCTGATCAATTAGGCTTAATAATGCAAATCTATTTTTCACATTATCTTTAAATTCTACAGGGATGTTCTTCAGGTTGTGTTTCAGCATGATGGTTTGTTTAGTTTCTTCTTTAGCTGTACCCTATTAGCAGTTCATAGTTTGTGCCATAATCTGCTCCTGGTCTTGTTTATACAGAAAGAATGGAGCTCCATTTTCTGTTTCCAAATATATAGTGTATTTGATTTCTATATTGACCATCAGGTGGTGTGCATGTATACAGTCACTTTTTGAGTTGTTTGAAGAATGTATTTGCGAATAACAAACTGTTGACCTTGCAAAATTCAGTCAGTTTCAGGCTGCATTTTCTGATCTTAGGCCAAATTTTCCCATAATGTTTAATTCTGCTCCATTTTCTATTTTTGCATTCCTGTCACCAATGATTAACAAGAAGTCCTGTTTTGGGGTGTGATCAGTTTCTTCCCAGACTCCAGCATATAATCTTTCAATGTCTTCATTTTCTATCTCATGGTTGGAGTGTAAATTTGGATTAAGGCTATATTGATTGGTTTTCTCTGAAGTCTTATTGACATGATTCAGTCAGACTTTGCATAATATCCTTTGACTGCTTTCGTACTTACCTGCTCACTGTAAATGCCAGCCCATTTCTTCTTAGGTTTTCATTTCCTGAGTAAAACACTGTATAATTATCTGACTCAAAATGTTCCTTTCCTGTCCACTTTAGCTTGCTCACCCTGCAATAATTACATTCCATTTCTTGTACTGTACCTAGATTCCCCTGGGTCATGCTTCTCATATTCCATGTCCATATAATAGGCATTGTGCACTTTCAGACTGTCCTTTCACCTCTGAGTACAACAGCAGCTGAATGTCCTTTTGGCTTGAGTCTAAACGTGTTATAAATCACAGTACTACTTATAGTTGTCATCTGTTCTACCCTAGTGGCTTGCTGCATTCAACAGGGCACTATCTCTTGTTTCTTTTTGGATTGTTTCATGATTATGTTTTGCATTGGTGCATCTCTGCCCTCCACTGCCCTTCCAAGTGCCTTCTTGAGCCATGCTGAAACCTTGGAAAGGAAGAAAGCCAAAGGAAAGGAAAGACATTCATAACCCAAGAATGTGGGCAGGCACCCTCTATTTTTATTTTCCAAGTGGTATTGAAAAACATAGTGCAAAGGGACTGGGAAGCTGGGTAGGGCAGACTAGGGTTGATGGAAGTTGAAGTCCCAATATTATCTGGATGGTCACCGTTTTCCCACACCTCCCATAACTAATGTCAAATTACTATGTGCCATGCCATATATAACCAAAGCATCATCATCCATGTACAGAGGGAGTTTATGAGAAAGTTTGGGGCAACTTCAAGATTAGCAGAAGTACCCCAAAAAAAAATTATGGGAGACAAAACAGGGTAAGGGCAGACCCCCAAACACTTAATTCAGGAGTAGGCAACCTTTCCCCTTTAAGGGCCGAGGGACTTCAGCTCCCAGAATCCCAGGAGCTATTGGCCAACATGGGACTATTGGCCAACATGGCTGAGGCTTCTGGGAGCTGAAGTCCCTCAGCCCTTAAAGGGGAAAGGTTGCCTACCCCTGACTTAATTGGAGGCTGAGCGTGTTAAGAACACTGATTGTCTTGAAGGATTGTATATTGGAGGAGGGATAATAGAATACAGTACCCTGGAAAAGGGCATGACTCTAGAATCCTCATCAGGAGCATCCCATATTGCAATGTTTTCTTGTAGGTCCAATCTAGTTGTTCAACCTAGTTCCCTTCCCTGCTAGATGATGAGTGTTGAATCTCAGTTGGAAGCTTTGGATGATGACTCAGTTGAACGTGCAAAGCTGGTGGAGGTTGAAGGAGTACCTTTAACCAACCATACCGCTGAGAACTGGGATTCTCTATCAGCCTTCAAAGCTCGGCCTGATGATCTTCTCATTTCTACTTATCCTAAAGCAGGTAAATGGGGAGCAGAGGGGCAAAATGAGATGCACTGGCATGGCAGTGGGCTATAGAAATGGAAGAATAGGCAATAATGAACTCTTACTGAGGGTCACAAGAACTCCTGATTCTTTAACTTTATCCTGTTAGGTACCACATGGATAGAGGAGATTGTGGACATGATTCAGCATGGAGGTGACACACAAAAATGTGCTCGGGCTCCTATCTACCACCGAATTCCTTTCATAGACCTATTCCATCCAAGATGTGTGCCCACAGTTGAGTACCAGTTGGGTCCTGTTTCACATACACGATGATGGGTGGAGAAACGGGGGAATGGTTTCTCAACATGAAGTTGAATGTCCCTTTCTGGTTTTGCAGGATTGGAAAAAGCAGAGGCAATGCCCTCTCCACGAACAATTAAAACTCACCTCCAAGTCCAGCTTGTGCCTCCTTCCTTCTGGGAGCAGAATTGCAAGGTCAGCAAGACTTCTGAGGGGGAGATTGATCATGAGTAGGCTAGGCTTAATTTGAGCCAAGTTTGAGTTCTCAGGAACTATTTCAGTTTCTTGGCTCAAGGATGGAATATAGAATTTCCTTGAAGGCATTACACACTGGTGGATAAAAGAGACAGGAGGAACTCTGCAATGCAGAACTAACTGTATGAGTGAAAGTTTTGGCATTCAGACTCATGAGTTCTCTGTTTGTTTGTTTTTGTAGATGATTTATGTGGCCAGGAATGCTAAGGACAATGCTGTTTCCTATTTCCATTTCCACCGTATGAACCAGAGGATGCCAGAACCAGGCACTTGGGACCAGTTTCTGGAGAGTTTCCTTACTGGAAAGGGTGAATATAAACAAAAACAAACAAACAAACAAACAAACACCCTGATTTCTATTAGTATAATTCTGTCTAGTCCTTACAAAGCATAAAATCAATAAACAACTATATAAGTATACAAGATAACAATGTCTAAATTGCACAGATACATACCTGGCCATTTTCTTAAGCCAGAAAACCCCCAGTTTTGAAAAGAGCTGAGAGCCTCTGGGAGCAAGGATGGACCCAGGATGGACCCGAGTGGCGATTTCAGTGGCTAAATCCTTGTGATAATATCAGGATGCCGCCTGCTTTAAAATTTAATCCAGATCAGATAAGCCAGTTTTAAAATTAATGTGATAAGCTCCTTAGTTTTCCACAATTAACATAAGCTGAGAACTTTTAAGAATGAAAATGGATTCTATTTATATGATAGTTTTGTTTGTGTATTTGTTTGTATTGTTTGTATGTTTGTATAAGTTTTTAATCTTAATAAATTGTTTTTAAAAAAAGAATGAAAATGGAAGGAGAGAAAAATTAAAACAACTGAAAAGGGGGATGATGGAGAATTAATTGGGACTGCGTCTTCCTCATTGGGATAGTTGGAGAGTGTGCAAACACCATGCATTATACAATTTAAAAACCAAAATCAACCTGACAGCAACAACATTCTCATTCAACATTTTTGTCTGCTGTAAATTACTACAAACGAAAAGGGTATACGTTTCATAGTACTGGGTCTTGTCTTATGCATATAGTAATAAAATTATAATCTCATTAGTATCCATTCTATCACATCTCTTTAAATTATGGCTAAGATGTTTTACCTTCTGTGCATTTTGGGAGAACAGTAACTAACAATATTCATGAGCTCCTCAACTTGTCTCAACCCACAAGAGCAACTAGAAAAATAGGAGCAACAGGAGAAAATAAAACATCAGACTTTAAGGGGATGAAGACCAGGAGCTTTTGATTATCCTCACATGGCAACCTTTCCTCATTCTAGTGCCCTCCAGAACCATACGACTACAGTTTCCATCATACTACCTGGGGTAATAGGTATTGACTCCACACCTGGTTTGGGGAAATGTGCCATCTCAAAGACAAATTAACAGAAGCCCATGAAGAGCAGGGCAGCTTTGAACTTCCAACGTACATTACTGTGTTCCTTCCACAACTACCATCCTCAATCTATTAGTATTTTTTTGGTGAGGCCAGGTGGGACAGGAGGATTTAAGCAAATAAAATTGCTGTGCCTCATTCCTTTCTTTTATTCCTCTCTGCAGTTGCCTGCGGCTCTTGGCTTGACCATGTTTGTGGCTGGTGGGAGGCCAAGAATCACCATCCCATTTTGTATCTTTTTTATGAAGATATGAAAGAGGTAAGTCATTTACTATATGTACACAATGATGGAATAGGGCCTAAACCATGGATGATGAGAGACATATAGCTACTTCATTAGGGCCTGCGGTCCAATAATCCTGGGCTGCAAGGTTATTACTTGAGGATAGAAGGAACAAATTAAAAGAAACATTGTTATCTGTAATAATACTGGTGGGACAAAGTAGCATTTCAAAACCAACACAACAATGGGTTGTTGTTGTTTGGTTTCAAGTTGTTTCCGACTTATGGTGACTCTATGTTGGGGTTTTCTTGGCAAGATTTGTTCAGGGAAAGTTTGCCATTGTCTTCCCCTGAGGCTGAGAGTATGTGACTTGCCTAAGTTATATTATCTATATTAAGGTTTCCCCCCATAACAAAAAGTAACAGAAATCCTATCAATAATGCAAAAAGCAACTTTTTAAACACAGTAAGAAGCAACAGCAATGTATTACTGGGGAAATACTATAATGAATAATGGGAACAAATTACTTCTTGAAAGTAACCTTCCCAGGTCTCTTCATTAGTATGCACCAAGTACTTGCGATATATACACTTGTCCTTCCACATTTGTGGTTTTGACTCCTGCGGATTTGATTATTCATGGATTTTATTAATATGTTCTCTCTAAGAATATCTAAGTCCTTCAGCACAACTCTATGGTCAGCTTAAGTCACACTGAAGGACCTAGAGATTCCTAGGACGTTATCACACATGGGCCAGTTTCGTTGTTAAAGAGATAATAAAGTGGAAATGAAGCATCCCGAAAAGAAAGTGAAAATAGAACTTAATTACACAAAAGCTTTTCACACGTAATTACAGTAATAAAGGAATTAAGTTAAAAGCGAAAAAAGACGTTTTTAACTTTCATACACAGGTGAAAAGAACCCGTATATGTATTGGAAATGGGTGTGCTTTGTGACAAGACTCCTCCTTTTTCCAGGGCAGGTCCTGCATTTCCCAGGAGGAAATGTCAGACTGTCCTACATTTGGGGTCATGTCCTCCTGCACAGGTCCTAACCCCCTTCCATTGGGGTTAGGACCTCTCAAGAGAGCAGAGGAGGAGGAGGAGGCGGTTGGAAAGGCAAGGCAAGGCAAGGCAAGCAAAGGGAGGGATTGAGAGGAGGAAACTGGAGGTAGCTCCCATGCCCCCCCATAAGCCTTTCCCCTTTGTAGGACCTGCAGGGCAGAACTTTATGGTGAGATGGAGCTCCAAGTTGCTCCACAAGCACACCCCACACTTGCACCCACATCCACCCACAGCTGCTGCTGCGAGGGAAGCCTTCTTTCCCCTCCTTCCCAAATGCCAAACTTCTCCTCCGTCCCAAACTTTTTTCTCCTGGGCTGCCTTCCCTTCCCTTCCCTTCCCTTCCCTGCATGGCACTGAGAAGGAGCCCAGGACTCTCCCTCCCTGGAGGCCCCTCCTCCTCCTCTTGGCCCTCCTCCAGGTTTTAAAAGAGAATTGTCCGTGCGTATTTGCTTTTCACATTACAGTAAATGCGAAATTACTGTAATTTCGCAAATGCATTTCCTCTAAACTCCCGAAATTAAAAAGATCTCGTATGATACCACTTTCTGACCAGTTTCTGACCAGTTTCTGTGCGACGTCGTGTGAAATTGTGAGGCGCAAATTCAGTTTTTGTTTGGGATTTGTGTGGATTAACCAACAGATTTCCCCCATGTGATAACGTCCCTAGAGAGAACACTCCATAGCTCCATCCACACTTGAGAAATAACCCGGTTTGGAACTGCTTTAACTGCCCTGGCTCAAGGCTATGGAATTCTGGGAATTGGAGTTTCTTGTGGGCCCAGAGTGGAGCAGATCTCTGTGTTATATTTACATTCCATCTTCCATTTAGAAACTCAAGGTAGAGTGATATATGGTTCTCTTTCTCCTTCTCCATACTTTGTCCTTATAACAATCCTCTGAGGTAGGTCAGGCTGAAAGTGTATGACTGGCCCAATGTTATTCAGTGAGTTTCCTGGCTCAGTGTGAACTACAGTCCAGATCTGCAAATCCCAGTCTAGCTAAACTTCTGATCACCACACCACACTGCAAGCTGGTATTTTTGATATAATCTGACATTTTTGTCCCCCCCCCCCTTCTGCCTTTGGTTCCAGCCACCACTTCAGTACAGTCCATGGAAATGTGTATGCAATTGAATCTGGACCCTTGTAGTAGTGGAAAATACATGGGAAGAGCTTTGTACAAGGAGGATTAGGATGGCATGTCTCAATTATTCCATCAAGCTCACTACTTTGGCTATTATCTCCCAGAAGACCATGCAGTATCAACTTTAGCTAATAGGAAAGCTTAAAGTAATCTTGCCGCTTACTTACTATCTCGAATGTAAGGGTGATAATGGCCTTTGAAAAAAGGGACAAATCAGTACCAGTTATATGCTACAATCATGCTTCTCCAGTTAAAATTAAACAAGGAGTTAAGTGATTAAAACCGCTACAATTAATTAGCTTGTTATAATTTATTAAGTAAAAAATAGGTGTGAGTAAATGGCGGCATGGAGAGCCAGCATGGCATAGTGGTTTGAGCATTGGATTATGACTCTGTGGATCAGGGTTCAATTCCCAGGTTAGCCACAGAAACCCATTGGGTGACCTTGGATGAGTCCTGCACTCTCAGCCCCAGAAAACCCCAAGATAGGACACCATAAGTTAGAAACAACTTGAAGGCACACAACAACAGCAACAACAACTGGAGGCATACATCCAAGGAAGTGCAGCCCTTGGTCAAATAACTGGCTAGTTGCTGTATGTTGTCAAGAGAGGAGTGTCTCTGCTGTTGTTTCTCAAGGGCTCCCAACAGCTGAACAGAGATGTGAGTTTGCTCTGTGAGTTTTATTTATTTTATGTACAGAAATTGTCTATATAAGTTCTAAAATATAGGAACTGCTTTTATACCATCTAGAGATTTTGCCTGACAAATAATAAACCTTCCACCACTGGTGTCTTCCTTGTCTCCATAACCAAAAGAACTACTTGCCTTTGTGGGCGAGTCCCAGATTGAAGGTTTCCCACCATTGTCCTTATGTTAAACCAAGATCTGTTTTCTTCCACTTTCCATCCATTGTTTCCAATGCTGCCTCTGGAGCAAGAGATAACAAGTCTGAAACATCATCTGCCTGCAGGGTCTCAATCAAGGAAGAAAACTACAGACAGCTAGAATGCTCCCTGTGTCTTTCTCCCTAGGACCCAGCTCGAGAAATCCAGAAGGTAGCTGAGTTCCTTAGCATCCAGCTCTCGGATCCAGTTCTGAACCAGATTGTACAGCACACAACATTTGAGAGCATGAAAGCAAACCCGCTGGTTAATTATAGCACCATGCCTGCTTCCATCATGGACCATACTGTGTCACCCTTCATGAGAAAAGGTGGGGACCAGAGCAGAGGCCAACTAGTAGTTACAGCTGATAGAAAGGAGACCTTATAGGGCTGCAGAGGGAAATGATGGAAAAGCAAGCAGTGACAATACAATATTTTTTAGGATATTAGCATCAAATTTGGCAGTGTTGTCAAAGGACTCCTTTACACTATAGGAATTTCAGACTGTTTCTATAGGAGTTGGTATGCCATTGCTTCATTTTGGGAGATTAAACAGAATACAAAGCTTGGAAAATCTGCTTTTTTGGACAATAACTTCCAAAATCCCCCAAGCAGACTGGCCAATGGCCATAGCAGTTGGGGAATTCTGGGAAGTAGAGTGCCAAGAATTAACTTTCCAAAGATGTGAAATAAAATAGAAATGTTGATGTGCAGGTCTGAAGATCAGTCCTTAAGGGCACACTTGCTTCCCTACTTCTAAGCACGTGTGTGCCACAGCTATTCCATCTTTCCTTCCTTGATAGATCTTTTGTGGTAAGACAAGAAGAGTAAGCATAAATGGTTACAAATGGTATAAGTGAACGTTCTAGATACTTCCCATCCCATAACATTTTGTGACAAAGTTGGGGCAACCGCAAAATAAAGTCCTCCTCTGGAACCACCCATGGAATGTCCACTTTAAAATCTGCTTTAGGCTGGTTATAGAAAGGTAGTGTTTCAGCTGAGCTTAAGAGACCTCACGTGGAAGCAATCCAAGCTCCTTCTGGAATGTGCAGCAGTAGGAATGCTGAGTGTATGTTCCAGACAGATTCAGATCTCAGTTTGAGGAGGATAATAAGGTGGAATGATGTGATGTGTTCAATGTTTGCACTAGAATACTTCCCGGAATATTTTGCAATAGCACTGGATTTCTGTGGTAGATCAGGATGTAGAGGAGAATTCTCCCGAGACAGGAAGTTTGAAACGCTTGGATCAGGACGAAAAGTGTGTGGGAAGATGGATTATTGACTCTCCTCCCTCCCATTGTTTTCCTTGCCTGCAGGCATGGTAGGGGACTGGAAGAGGCACTTCACGGTGGCTCAAAGTGAACGGCTAGAAGACACCTTTGCACAGAAACTACAAAGCAGTGGCCTGACCTTCCGCAACCAGTGAGAAACATGTGACTCTGAATTTCATAGCAAGACTGTCACCAAAATGTTCACAGATTTTTGATTTATTAAAGTAAATCGTAAGTCTTCCATAAGCAAGGGGAAAACTGGATTTTATGGCTTTATGGTACTTTTTTTCTATCATCTATCTGTTTCTTCTTCACAAAGTCCTACTCTTCTGCATCATAATAGTGTGCAAGATCTCTTGAGAGACAGCACAGGGCAAGTTCTACTAAACTTCTAGTATTGACCTAGCAGTCAATGGAAGATGAGCATAGCTTCAATACAAAAAGGCTCAACACCAGAAGACTGGGTAGCAGGTGATGAATGCACCACAGCAGCTATGAACAATAATAAAATGTTTTAGTCTGCATCAATGGGAGGACTGCCTGTAACCAATAAAATCATGGATTTTCAAAGTATTCAAGATATAAAAGGACATCCATAAAGGTCCCACCCTTTCTTTCTGGTGCAGGAGTCTCTCTCTCTCTCTCTGTCGGACATGCACACACATAATTGAATGCTGGGGGAAAACAAATTGGACAGATTCCTCTATCTTTTGTTGTTGTTGTTATGGTGTGCCTTCAAGTCATTTCTAACTTATGGAGACCCTAAGGTGAACCTATCATGGGGTTTTCTTGACAAGATTTGTTTAGAGGATGTTTGCCATTGCCGTCCCCTGAGGCTGAGAACATGTGACTTGCCTAAGGTCACCAAATGGATTTCATGGCCAAGCAGGAAATCAAACCCTGGTCTCCAGAGTTGTAGTGCAATACTCAAACCATTATGATATATTGGCTCTCCTCAATCTCTGTTCAGGGGGAAATGAGGAAGAGACATCTTGAAATCATGGCATTTGGTGAGTGAAGTAAAGAGCAAAATGTGTTCAGGGAATGTTGGAGATTAAAGAGTGTGGAGCAGTCATTGGGATTCTTTGGGTACCTTACATACCCACAGACCTATCCAGTACAAGTGATGCAAAAGGAGGCTGCTGGGTTTGCATGAAAATGTTCATTTCATACCTCCTGAAACTGGCAATACATCTTGCCTTGAAAATGTGCTTATTTCTGAGGGTTGCAATGCCTTTCAGAGAACTATGCACACAAAATCACAGATACATTTGAAAAATGCATATAGTTTTAAAATGTGCAGAGAAACACTCCAGTCCAGAAGTACATAATCTCAGATGTAGGAGATTTTTCACCCTGAAAAATGATTTTTTCACCATTAGCCCAGAAAATGGGGGGGGGGGGGGGGAAAGGAATAAAAAGAAACTGGGAATCCACTTTTAGTTTTTTTAAACCTCAGGGGTGATGTATGGGGGCCACCACCCCTTTTCTTTTTTTTCTTTTTTAAATCACTGCTCCTGAAAAACTCAATAGTAGAAATTCTCATTTTCCAAGTATGGAGCATTGGAAGGGGGTCTGGGAGAGGCCAAGACCTGGGTTTGGGGGTTTGAGGGTTGTAAAAAGGGCCCTATGAGCTTCATGTGCCCTTTAAACCATATTATTCCCTCATATTTTAGTCAGCTGAGGAAAATGTATAGCAAAATGTATATGCATACAAAAATGCTTACACTAGCGACAATATATACCAAAATAGTGCAAAAAAATGAACGCATTCGTGTATATACATACCAAAATGCGTACACTAGGTTCAATGCATGCCAAGGTAGTGGGAACAAAAATGCATGCCTTTGTGTATATATATATATACCAAAATGTGTACACTAGGTTCAATGCATACCAAGAGAGTCCAAGATAGAGCTGGGGAAAGGGGGAGGAATATTCTTGGAATATGATACATAACTATGGACCTTATCACATGGGGTCCAAAGCAGAATGAATCCAAACGAAATCCCATCCTAATACGTATTATTTTTCCGTGTGTTCACACGACGTCGCACAGAACCGCTAAGATTCTGGACAGAACCCCAACCGAATCTGCAACGAATTGAGATCTTTTGAATTTCGGTTTCTTCAGGAAGTACAAGTGCGCAACCGGAATCATTGCGCATTTACCGCGAGTCCGAAATGCATATGAACAGGCAATACGTATTGTGAAGCATTTCCCTGTCATGACCCATGGTTCCTAGCGTGATTTCCCATGGGTCTGCGAGGAAGCATATTATGACGTGTACTTCCTGTTTGGATCGGGCAACAAACAGAACAACAAACGGGTAAACGTGTCCTCTCCTTTACCGGAATTTATCACTTGTGTGTGAACGGAAAATACGTGCCCAGAATGCGCTTTCTTGGAAGCGCAATAAATGTGCAACGACTGGAATTGCGTGTGATAGCCATTTACGTATTGAGGCGGCTCTTTCGGTTCTTTTCGATATAGTACTGGATTTATTCTTATTTCGGTTTATTATCGCTTTGTGGCCCGTGTGTGATAAGGTCCTAGGATGAGAAGAGAATGCCAGGGATTCAAAGAAACACAGCAATGGTAAAACTAACACAGCTTTTCATAGCTGTATCCCACACACAAATCCATCCAGTTAATTTAGGTGAAAGTCCAGCTCCTGTGTATTGAGAAATATCAGCCAAGAAAACACATATAGCTCTGTCTCAAATGGTCATGTTCCACTCTTGTTATGAAGCAAGAAAGAGGCTGAGGAAGGCTGTGAACAACACTGTGCATTGAGAAAAGCACAAAAAGAAGGTGACACTGGCAGGTGAGCAGCTTCTTGTATTCTACGGTCACCAGGGATATCAGAAGAAGTATGGTGGGGCAAAATAGGGCAGGATTCTTTTGGGGGTGTCACCCAACATATCAGGGGTGCACTAGACTGAAGATGGTCGAGTTAAGAGAAAAGTAGAAGACTGCACAGAAGATTAACATTATCCACTTTATCTACATGCTAGGAGATGGAACCCAGAGGTGGACTACAATATTTGGATGCTCAGCCCACCAACGCAGCAATCCAGCTGGTGGAGATTGAGGGGGTTTCTCTACCCAGAGAAACTGCAGAAAGCTGGGGTCAAATTCAATGCTTCCAAGCTCGGCCTGATGACCTCCTCATCTACTCTTACCCCAAAGCAGGTAAATGTAGAAGAAAATTATGGGCATTGGTGTAGCTGTTGGAGAAAGAACAATGGAGCTGGGGACAGCAAGAACCACTGGTTGATTCTCCATACCTTTCCCCACCCTTCTCTTCTGGCAGGGACCACATTGATGTAGGAAATTGTGGACATGATCCAGCATGGTGGTGATGCACAGAAATGTTCTCGGGCCCCCATCTACCTAGACATGTTCCCTCCAATCCCAGTCCCCTCAGGTGAGTAAAAGTGCTTGCTTTGGGAAGATCAGGTTGGAGCTTAGGGTTTCCCCAATATGATGCTTGATAACATTCTCTGGTGTTTCAGGCTTAGAACAAGCAGAAGCAATGCCTTCTCCACGTACCCTCAAAACTCACCTGCCAATTCATCTTCTCCCACCTTCCTTCCTGGAACAGAACTGCAAGGTCAGGATAATGGGGATTCATGTATGGGGCAGTTTTGAGCGGGGAGGATAGAGTTTAACTTGAGCCATGGATTGGTCTTAGCACCATTTTCTGTTTCCAAGAACATCAAAATATTTTTAAATATTATATGGCATGCATTCTACACATGTATTTTGTTTATTTAAATGAATAGTGAGTGTGTATAAATTGAGGACTTAAGTTGAGTTAGTGCTTTCTACCTTTTAGTGCTATGCTACTGAGGTAGAGCACATGAATATAATAATGGAAGGAGTGCCTCTGAACACTAGCTGAGTACAGCACTAAATAGTCTTAACTCCTAATCAGGATTTGAATCATAATGCCTGTTCCTCATTTATCTGATAACTAGCCAACTGAGAGTTTGTATCCAGAAAATTTTGAGCCTTGGCATCTTTTTTTCTTCCTTGCCCTAACTTTTCATGCACACAGTCTTTCCCCTCTTTTCTTCAGGGCTTATTCCTGAATGTTGAAGAAATAACCAGTGAAGAGAAAAAGCAGGGAGGCAACACTCAGTGAGAAACTGGAGAGAAAAAGTCTTGAAGCCAGGGTCAGAATTTGGTGACTGAAGTACAGTGCCTAACATAACTCTCAGTCAGTTTAAGTGCTTTTTTGGCCTTTTGCAAAGAGGTATACAGGGATGCTCTATGGAGGAAAAAAAGCACGTAACACAGGAGCAAGTAGAAATAAAAAGACGCTGGAGGCAATACTCAGAAGAGCTATACAAAAGAGATGAGGGAATGAATGATATTTGGAATGAGGAGCCATATGAAGACAAATCCCAAATTCTAAGAATTGAAGTGGAATCTGCAATAAAGGAAATGGGGAAAAATAAATCACCAGGAACAGATGATATCCCAATTGAATTGTTACAGTGCCTACAGGCAGATGCAACTTTAGTGCTAACTGAAATATGCCAACAAATATGGAAAACAAAGCGGTGGCCAACAGACTGGAAACACTCAATATACATACCAGTCCACAAGAAAAGAGATACAAAAGACTGCAACAACTATAGAACAATAGCACTAATCTCACATGCAAGAAAAATAATGCTCAAAATTCTTCAGCATAGACTCCAACCATACATGGAGAGAGAAATTCCAGAGGTGCAAGCAGGATTCAGAAAAGGAAGGGGCACTAGGGACCACATTGCAAACATGCGATGGATAATGGAGCACACCAAAGAATTCCAAAAAAGAATTAGCATGTGTTTCATAGGACGTTATCACACGGGGGGAAATCTGTTGGTTAATCCACACAAATCCCAAACAAAACCTGAATTTGCACCTCACGATTTCAAACGACGTCGCACAGAAACTGGACAGAAACTGGTATTATCCGAGATATTTTTAATTTCAGGAGTTTAAAGGAAATGCATTTGTGAAATTACAGTAATTTCGCATTTACTGTAATGTGAAAAGCAAATACGCACGGACAATTCTCTTTTAAAACCTGGAGGAGGGCCAGGAGGAGGAGGAGGAGGAGGGGCCTCCAGGGAGGGAGAGTCCTGGGCTCCTTCTCAGTGCCATGAAGGCAAGGCAAGGCAAGGCAAGGAGAATTACACCACTTTGCTTTCCTCTCTGCTGGACCACTCTGTGTCACCCTTCATGAGAAAAGGTGGGGATGAGGGGCTAAATTCCACCTGACAGGGGAAAGGACATATTGTCCTGTTTGGACCATGAGTTGATATGGGAATTATAAGAAAATAACCAGAAGTTTCAGATGATTCAGTCGGGGAATTAAGTGTCAATTGAGTAATGGTGCATCTCCAAAATCAGACAAGATCTGGTGCTTTGGGGTATCTTTAATGTAGTGCTACATCTCTATACCTTTCTTTTTTCCAAAAACAGAACATTAAATACTATGTTTACAGTCACATCATTAACTACCTTTCTAAAATATCTATAAATTTTTGGGATTTTATTTTATTAACCCGTTAGATTCAGATTTTGGTTCATGCAACTTGTCTGGGTGAAGTGAACCCCACCCTCAGGAGACTATAGTCCCTGGTACACTCTATTGAATTGGGTGACTTCTCATGCATGGGAGGATTGCTAGAAATTAAGATTACCAGACTGAATACAGGACAGGGTTTATGCAGTTTGAATAGCTACCTGAATCGACATCAGGAAGGCTCCTGCCAAACTCTAGAATTAATGCAGTTTGACATGGCTTTAACTGTCATAGCTCCCCCAGGTGGAATCCTGGGATTTGAGGTTTGTTGTGGTATCAGAGCTCTCTGACACAGAATGCTAAATATCTCTCAAAACTAAAAATCCCAGAATCCCATAGCATTGAGCCATGGCAGTTAAAGCAATGTCAAACAGCATTAATTTGGCAGTGCAGATGCAGCTGAAGACATGCTATAACGTTCCATTGGGTAGAATTACAGCTTGTCTTTTGCTCCATCTCTCAAACCCTCATTTTGGCTAGCTTTGGGCTGGTAGAAAGCAAGGAGAAAGTGCAGTCAGAGAAGTGTCCAGCTCTGTTCCTCCAGCTGGACACACAATACCTTCAGTCTTATTTGAAAAATGAAGGTTTCATTTGGACACTTCATTTCCAAATTAAGTGTCAAGTGTCAAGAGCAACTGGATTATTGATGAGTTTTTAAAAATTTTTCCTCACTTGCAGGAACTGTAGGGGACTGGAAGGAGCACTTCACAGTGGCTCAGAGTGAACATCTGGATGCCATCTATGCGCAGCTGTTGGGGGACAGCAGCCTGACCTTCCGCACACAACTATAATCCTACCTCTGCATTGTCCACCCACACTTCACACTCAAAAACACTTGGAGTGTTCATTTTATTTGTGGCTAATAAAATAAACCATGCAACCAGGGACAAAAGTCAGACCGGAATGTATGTCTTCCTCTAAAAAATATAATTTTAAGAGTTCTCTTTCAGAAATTAATTTCAGTATCATAAAATTAAATAAATTGATCTGCTCCCACTATTCCCAATCTGGGGGTGAGAAAGCCTAATGTTTGTACCTCTCCCCTTCTCAGAGAATTCCAGAATAGCACAAATAGAAAATGCCCATTTCATTCTTCCATCAATTTAAATAATTTGACTGAAGCTGGAGATAGACCATATACTCTCCAATATTGCAGAGATGAAAATGGACTTATATGGCCAAGCTAAATCACAATGTGGTCAAAATAGCAAAATGTATTAGCAAAGAAGAATACACAAGTTAGGAGAGGCTGCAGCAGTTTGCTTTTGCCCTCCCCTTACTGGGTTGAGTGCCAACTACTTTGACACTTTGATCTCAGGTGCATCTACACTGTTGAAATAATGCAGTTTGACATTACGAGCTGCGATGGCTCTATTCTACAGAATCCTGGGATTTATAGTTTTGTGAGACACCAGCACTCTCTGGAAGACCTTGTAAAACTACAAATCTCAAGATTCCATTGGATGGCACTGCAGCACTTAAAGTGGTGTCAAATTGCATTAGTTCTACAGTGTAGATGCACCCTCAGTCGACAGCAGCTGAAGTAAACTGAGGATAAAGGGGTAAGTGGGATGACAAAAGAGAAACTGGGATATTTTTTTAAAGTGGGGGGAGTAAGACAACACAGGATTAACTGGGACAATCAGAAAGTATGTGATAAGTACGGTATCTATAAGTTGAAAATGTTATGCCCAAAAATTGACCCTAAAAACTTCAGTCGCCTTATATATAGGTCAATACAGTAATACAGCTCAGAAAGATCCTAAAAGAAGCACCGCCCCGATGCCTCACTCTCTGTGTCTTGGCAGTGATTTCTGAAAGAACTGCCAAGACAGGAGAGTGTGTGTATGTGTCTGAAAGAGGTGATTCTTTTAAAACCTTCTTCCCGCATCCTCCTTTTCCTTCTCTGGATCCTCTCCTGCCCACCAAACATCCCATTTCCCTCCAGTGCCTGCCCTTCTCAATATGTTAAAACCTTCTCCTCCAGCCCCAGGGAAGTGGTGTTAGGTCAAGAAGGAGGGAAAGAAGTGATGTTTCCCCCTTTACATCTTTTGTTACATCCCCCTAGGTTTTACCCTCGACTTATCCACAGGTCATATCAAAAGCTATGATTTTGGCCCTAAATTCTTCTCTCAACTTATATATGAAGTCGACTTATACACGAGTATATATGGTATTTTAAACAGGCTTGATGGCCTGATGGCCTAACTAGGGACGTTTTCACACTAGGGTCTGAAACCGGCAGACAGGCGGCATTAGAGCTGCTGGAATCTAGCTGGAGCCATTCCGGTATAGACCCCGCCAGACGGAATTACCGTTCAGACGCAACTATCATCCTTGCGGAATTAGCGACACTCCGCCCCTGGGAGCCGGAACTCCTGTTCACATACAAGTCCGAGGATGCCTGCCTCGATCCGGCAAAAGAAGTTCTTGCACATGCGCAGTGAAACGAATGTTCGCCGCAACCGTCGCATGCGATTTTCGTCACTTTTCGTCACTTCCGTCGCTGCAGCGTTATTGCTTTTCAATCGCCGTTGCCGTCCGGTCGCCATTCCTTTGCTGTGCGAGAGAGGTGCCGCTTCTGAAGAGAATGGAGTCTGCTCTTCTGCTAATCCGTGAGTTGCAGGTAGAGCTGGAGAAGGAGGAGCAGGATCACAGGGCAAGGCGCAGGACTGTGCTGGCTGGGGTCCGTCACTTCATGAGGCGGCGTGGCATCACAGCAGGCTGCACAGCCCATCAGCTGTTATGGAGGATTTCAGGACGACCAAGCCGCTTGGGCCGGGGTTTCCATGCCAGCACTGTCCCCCGTCCACGCCGGTGGTGGGTCAGGCCACAAGTCATCCGGAACTGGTGGGCAGATGAGGTGCTTCAACTCTGGGACGAGGACATGTGGATAAGAAACTTCCGAATGTCCAGATCCACCTTGTTCGAAATAGCAGAGGCTCTGCGCCCTCACCTCCAGGCTGAGGACACCCAGATGAGGAGGGCCATCTCGGTGGAAGAGAGGGTGGCGATCACCATCTGGTGGCTTTCTGCCCCCCTCAACTACAGGAGAGTGGCACGGCACTTCCAGATTGGGGTCTCTACAGCCTACATCATATGCATTGAGGTCATCACTGCAATAGATAGCGTGCTTCTTCCAAGAACAGTGTGCCTTGGGGACTATCGCCGGGTAGGTTCATCTCCTTACTTTGTGTTCCTGGCCTCAGCTTTCTTTAACTTAAACTAAATACTTTGCAATAGTAATACTGCTGTACAATAAGCTGAGAGTGCCACATAAAAATGGGAGGCATGGTATCGTGCTTCCTTTGGAACAATTTAGTAATTTGCTAATTTCTCCCTTGCCTCTGTGGTATTGCCTCTTGTGTGTGCAGGGTGCGGGTGTGCATGTCTATATATATATATATATATATATATATATATATATATATATTTTAAATGGTTAGCAAGGGCTGGTGTCGGGGGTGCATTTCTTTGCAAAGGGAGCTTTAAGGATAGCTGAAAGGGAGGCTTTTTCTGTGGTGTAGATGTATGTAGGTATGGATAGCCACAAGCATCTACGGTGATAACTGGGCGGACAGCAAAGCAGTTGGGTGCATGCTAACAAAAGAATTATGGGGACTAAATCACGGCTGGGCAATTGGCAAGGCTGTTTCCTGTGAGACATTAGCATGAACATGTGGATCTTACCCTGCTTCTAATGGCTTTTCCTCTATTTTCCTTCTTTTTACCTGGCAGGTGATGGAAGGTTTTGAGCAACTGGGCTTCCCCCACTGTGTCGGCGCCCTGGATGGCTCCCATATTCCGATTCACCCTCCCAGGGCGAATGCGGAGGACTATTACAATCGCAAGTATGGATACTCGATTGTACTTCAGGGACTAACGTCGGCCACCGGTCTCTTCCTTGATATCGAGGCAGGGTTCTCAGGGCGCAACCACGATGCCTTCATCTTCAGGCATTCGTCGTTGTGCCAGGCCATGGATGAGGGAGAATTTGTTCCAGGCAACCCGACCATCACAATCAGGGGGGTGCAGGTACCGCCATTGATAATAGCGGACGGGGCATACCCCTTGCGGCGATGGCTCATGAAGCCATACACAGGAGTTCTGGGGCCAAATCAATTGGCTTTCAACATGGCACTTAGCAGGGCTCGGTGTGTGGTCGAAAGAGCCTTCGGACGTTTAAAAGGAAGATGGGGCTGCCTTGGAGCTAGGCTGACTGTTGGGGAGGAGCACTTTGCCACAGTGGTGTCGGCATGTGTTGTCCTTCACAACATTTGTGAGACAAGGGGCCATGCATTGCATGCTGGGCAGCCCTCCGGTGAACTGCATCTCCCACCTATGGTGCAAGAGTCACAGGCGCCGAGAGACCGCAGAAGGCAGATTGAGGGGGAAATGGTTCGTGGGGCTATCGCGGCCATGATATCCGAACGGGAGTGGTTTCCTTAAAATCCACTGCCACCACTTTGTGACACTTGCTGGCTTAGGTTTCTTGATGTAGGGCTGCATGCACATATATATTTATGCTTATGTGTTTTCAAATTCTGTTTGGTAAAAAAATAAACCATTAGTTGACTTTTGATATGGGTGGTTTCTCTAACGTTCACTGCCACAGTTTTCAGATACTTGTTTGGTTGGGTTGGTGGTTCTACAGCTGCAAGCACATATATGTGTATGTGTGTGTGTCTGTGTGTCTGTGTGTGTATATATTACATGCACACACACACACACACATATACATTTATATATACATTTATATAGAAGTGCGTATGTGTTTGTGTGTGTATATATATATATATATATATATATACACACACATACATAAATAAATATACATTGATAGATAGATAGATACAGATATATATATTGTTGCCAAACGATGAATTTTTATAGATGCGAAGCAACATAACATATCTCTGGATAAATACATTTATTAATCTTAACACATATATTTACAAACCAGATAAGAGTGTGTGTGTGTGTGAGTGAGTATGTACTTTTGAATGATTGTATGTTCCAGACACATGTGCTTTCACACAACTACATACGCGCACGCCCATATATACACCCCAAATAAGTTGAGCCTAAACAAATTTTAAACAAAACAACACAACATTAGAAATATAAATCCAACATGTAAACCTAAGGTTAACCCTCTCCTCAGGAAGGAGAGTAAAATTTTTTTTTCTTTATCACCCTTTTGCCAGCGACCCTTTCGCTGGCATCCTGAGGTGGTTGTGCTGGCTCCGAGCAAGGGGCAAGGCAAGATGGAGCTGGCCCCTCGTCGTCATCTTCTCCAAATAGCACTTGTGTGCCTGTTAGCTGTTGCGTCTCTGGTACTGCAGAGAACTGTTCAGCAGTAGCAGGTAAGGGCCTGTTGCTAGCAAGCTGCTGGAGGGCCCCGGCAACAGAATGGACTTCAGTTCTCAGCCCTTCCAGGACCGCGGTCCTATTCCGTTGCTCCAGCACCGCATTCCTTTGCTCCTGCACCGCATTCCTTTGCACCTGCACGCTCTCCCGGCAAACGTTTATAAGATCGTCCATATAACGGTACATGCGTTGCCGGTGCCGTGCAGTAGCCAAGATGTCCCTACGATATGATCGTGCAAGGCTATCCATTGCACCAGCATCTCTCCCGAGGGACCTGAGGAGAGATCCATGCTGGCGCCTTTGCAGCGTGCGGTTAAGGCGACCCTCCCTCCTTGAGTCCTGTATCATGTCCCTCGCTATAACTTCACCCCTCGTGGCTCTCCTGTCTGGTATGTCCAGGGTGCTTGTCCTGCGGCGCGCAACTGTTCGTGCAGGTGCTGCAAGAAAACAAAAGAAATTCCATTAGTAACCGTCCTAAATATAGCTAATGTTCAGTTCGCCTGCAAGCAATTTCTGGCAATCAAAAACATCTAGATTTCTTAGCTTAAACTTTAGAGATTGTTTGCACTACGACCACTGATTCACTAACTGGGAACATCTACCTGTGTGTGTGTCGGGGTATTTGTGCCTATAGAAGCATGCACATTGATATGCACTTTGGTATGCATGTATGTATGTATGTATGTAGATGTGCTCGGGCATCCACACACACACATAACTACACATGCATTTCAATTAAGTGTTTTAGAGATGTCTACATACACACGCACGCAAACGCACGCACATGCATACGCTCAAACACACATATATATATATATATATATATATACATACACAGCTAGAATGTTTTTCCTTTTTTTCTGGGTTATCACAGGTTGCATTTAAAATAAACTTACCCCTCCTCACAGCTGCTTCTTGTGGCGATTCTGTAGCAACCGTGGCCAGAGTCTCTTCGGGTGGCTGATGTGTAGACTCCATGACAGGCCCTTCTCTACTAATTCTGGTCTCTGAACCAAAACAAAAAAACAGGTAGCAAAGCCACTGGGTTAGCATTGTTTGGAATACTTTCTGAGCTGTCACGCCAAAGCATTTCCCTATCATTGCTTCCCACCGGCATCTGATGAAAACGTACCATCACTGCCCGCAGGGGATTCCGGAAAATCCTGTGGTGGGATGTTTTCTGGAATATCCGCTGGCTGGTCCAATTGCGGGTCTACAGCGACCAAGTGTAGGGTCACATTTCCCTCATCCAACTCTCCCGACGGAACTATCATAACAGGTAAAAGGGGGGAAAGGAATAGCTTGCATCAGCTTCACCGAAATTTGAAACCATTG